>CM051402.1:2137237-3545378 GCA_028052125.1 Melia azedarach | reverse complement strand
CTTCCAAATAAGTTAAATTCTATTTTAAAAATGACATATAACACTATGTTCACCAAACTTTGAGTAAATATTTAGAGTATTAACATTTTTAACCCTAACTTTGGTAAAACACAAGTTAGAACATGATTTGTCTGATTTTAATATTTTCATCCTTGTCGTTAGTTCTATCTATTAAAAAGTGTTGAATTATATATTTGTCCCTATTGATTCCATCCTTTTCTTCTTTCTTCTTTTTTTTCTGAACATATGGTTCTTTCCAATGGTAGAAGCTATCTTTCAATGATCTTTACAGCGATTTTGCCATATCCTAGAAGCATCTAAAGATGGTTGCAGCACTATTTGTCCACAATCATTTCTTTAACTCCAACAAATCAAAAACTATTGCGAAAGTAATTTAGAATCTCGAAAAAGAATCATAATCTAGGTTTTGAAATCAAAGTAAGAAGTATAAAATCAATCCATCTTTGCAAAACTCAGGCAAATGATTTGAAAAAAGCCATAGAGGTTAAGCCGTGAACTATTAGTCACATTCGAGCTCTACAAGAGTTGGTTGATTATGGGTCAATGGATAGTGCATTCTACTTGTTTGTGATTAAATCATGGGTGGGGTTGTTGTCTTTGGTTGATTGAGAAAAGGTTTAGGTGAAGTTAATTGGTTAAGTGTAGATTGGATTTTGATGTTTATGTATGTAATTCACATATTATTATGTTGGCTAACTGTGGGTTCTAGGCTTTGGTCCAAAGAAAACAAAGGAGATAGAAATTTCAAAATGAACTTTTATTTTTGCTCTTAATTCTATAAAACTTCTAACATTGTTACGATAGCATGGATGAAAATATTAAAATTGGACAAAAGAAAATTCCGATTTCATTGTTGGAAAAATTCTCATTACTTCCCTAGGGTTTGTTGTAAATACGACTTTCCCTCTACATTTACAAAAATACTCTGAAGATCTCTGCCATTTGTTCCATCCACATTAAAAAAGTAGATTTTAGCTATAATTACTCTGATGTCCTTGTAGGCATACATAAGGTCCCATATTATAGACTTTATACAATTTGTTGGATTTTAACAATAATATAAATGATAAATTTATCAAATTAGCCTTGAGCATAGCGATGAAAAAGACAATTATTTCTTTTTATAATTTGTTCTTTATATGCAAAAAAAAATTAAAAAAAAAACTCAATGGTAACAAGAGCAGCAGCTGTTTCCTAATAGTAAAAAATGGCCACTATAAGAACGAATCAACATTTGTGTCCAACCAACCACATCTTTCTCTCACTTTTACTTATATTAGTACAAAACCATTCTCTCAATACCATCAATTCATAAATCTCAGATTTTCATCATCAACAACTCTTCTAATTGTTTTGTTCAAAGAACAAAGATGAAGACAATGTCAATGTCAAGTGAAGGCATGCAAAGGCATGCAAATGAGTGGAGGATTAGTGGCATTAAAAATATCTCTTCCACAAACAATCAAATATATCTTTCAAAATTCATTTTTAAAATGTTTTACTAACCAAAGTTAACAAACAGCCATAATCTGGTACATGCTAAAATCAAAGGAAAACAAAAACCATTTTTTCATACACACATACCCCCACACCTTAACTATTTTTAATAACATCAACTTTTTCACATCTTCATTCAAGGTAGCACATTTTCAACTTCAAGTAAACCCATCTTTAACTTCAATCAAACTCATTTTTAATTTCAATGAAACTCATTTACCTTATCAACCAAACCCATTTTTGGCATTCCCAAATACCTATTTTGGCCTTCTTTCAGAATCCATTATGTGGGATACCTATTTTTTTTCCACAATCAACTGACGCAAAATTGTAGACGAATATGACTTACAGTGGTAGTGGTGTATTCCTCGTTCAAATACTTCATATTCTTTCTTCGTCTTCTTTGTCTTCTTCATCTGGATCTAGTGATTTTCTTGCCTTACAATATAGGTCAACATAACTGGATAATCTCTTACTTAATAAGTCATAAGTAGGGTATTAAAAATAGGATTATCTCGTACCAATTCAAACCACATGAGACTAGAGTACAATTTTATTTCTGTTACTTGTATCTTTTTTTAAAAATATGAAAATAAAAACAACGTTTTCTTCGTTAAACTTGAAAGTAAAAAAGTTTATACTTGTTGACGTCATGTTTTCATTTTAAACCTTTTTTAATGTAAAAATACTTTTTCGTCGATGGAAGCTATCTTTTTTATGTAACAAAGTAAATGGCCGGAGTCTTTAGAGCATTTTTGTAAATATAGGGAATAGTGGATATTTAAAGCAAACCAAGGGGTAATAGGAATAATTTCTTTATTATTTTACCAAAATTTAGGGATGAAAATTTTAATACCCTGCAAATATTTTATGTTAAAGCAATTTAAATATATACAAGTTGACTTTCTAGAGCTACATTAATATTATTTAATTTGTAAAAATCAAGATTAATAATGCCTAATATTATAATAGCTATTACAACTAATTAAAGTCATTGTCAATTCAACTGTTATATAAAATTATATATATATATATATATATATATATATATATTTACTAATATTTGGAAGATTCTGGAAAGTAACTATTATAACAATTTCCAGAATTTCAGCCACCAATTTAAGCACTGAATAAAAACATAAATAAATAATAAATTAAAAGTACCAAGTCTTGGACGTGCCCACATCATGAATTATTTCTTCTCCATAATTTAAGTTAGGTAATCGGTTGATATTTTGAGATATTTTTTATGGTTAAAATATTAATTTTAACAAAATAATATTTATTATTCTCCATTTATATTAATTTATTTTATAATTCAAATCCCACTCAAATAGCATTAAATAAGATAGAATCTCATTCACATGATATTGGATAAGGATTGATTTTTTTTATTTAAAAATAAAATTTTTGTATTATTAAGAAATATAAAAAATTATACCATTTATAGTATTCTAAGAACTTTATTTATTGAACAAAATTAAATAAAAAAGCAGAGGATTGGAACAAAATTAAAGAAAAAATTTTACAATGTAAGTGGGAAAAAAAACGAAAGAAAAGGAAATTAAAAATATTATTTTATTATCTTGTAACTTTTTAAAAATAAAATTTATAAATTATTTATAAATAAAGTAATTTAAGTTTTAGGCTTAAAATAATAACACAAATTTTCATCCATTAATCTTACACAATTGTGTGATTAAAAAAAAATCAACGTTAAATATTGTATTATTCATTTTGTTTTACTAATACATTACTATAGTTAGGAATGGATAAAAAATCAAACATGTGAACAATTTGATTCGATTCGTTTTTTAAGCATTCAATTAAGTTCTTAATTAATATTTTAGAAGTTAAACGATTTAGTTCGATTATTAGTTTAACTAAACAAATTTTAAAATTGAATTGAGGAATTGAATTACAAAGTATTAACATTAAAAAAATTAAATATTTTACATATTATAAAAATGACTGTGTATACTAAATTATTGTTATATATATATACATAATAAAAAGATTATTAATTTTATTATTATATTGAAGATTAAATTTGATTATATAATTAATTCATCGTAATCAAATAATTGCGGGTGTAATCTAATATTATATCATTTACTTACTTCCCTGGATACACACTACTTTTTATTTATTATTATTATTATTATTATTATTATTATTATTATTATTATTATTATTATTATTATTATTATCTTTTCAAACACAAATGATTGCGGGTGTGTCTAGTGGAGGTGAGATATGGGAATTTGCTCTCATGGAAAAAAAATCCAAAATTAAATAAAAAAGAAAAAAGCGAGAGTAATCAACGGTGGTCGGTGAATACTCGGAAGCATACGGAGACCAGGGGGCATCAGATTCTTTGGTTAATTCATTCGCATCGCCGCGTCGATTTACTGGTCGACAGGTAGTTCCCGGTTTCGACTTTCAACCTCTGAATTTGAACCCGTCAAATTCCGACTTTTCTAACATGCGCTCAGGTTGCGAATTTACGTAAATACCCTTGTTGCCGCGTCTTCCAGGTTAGCACCAGTCAGCTGACCGTCAATTTACGTAAATACCCTTGCTGCGCGTCTTCCAGATTGGCGTCAATGTGCTGACCGTCTCATAAATTTAATACAACCTTTTGGAAACAGCCGACCCACTAATTTCGGACTTATTGAAAGCGATTTTAGAAATGGGATAATATCATTTGCACCCCTAAACTCCATTAAAATAATAAACTAAAATATAATTTATTTAACTTAACAATTACATCTGTGCCAGAGTGATCAAGACTACTATTAAATATTAAAGTTAGACAACTAGAATTAGAGACCGATTTGTAAACATTGTCAAAGAATGTCCAAATTTGTTATTTTATAAAATTTTAAGAATGAAAATATGCTTACCCATATAAAAATATTATTTTTTTAAATACTAGTTGAATTTAATTGATAAAATGTTTAAATAATTTATGAAATTTGACATTTAGAAACTTTGATTTTTTAGTTGAAAGAGATTTAATTTTTATTTGTATATTATTTATAATAGAGTGAAATTATTTTAATTATTTTTCTTAAATTATATGTTAATCTAAAAATCATAGCTAGTGTTAAATTTCAAAAGTAGTTAAAAATAAATAACCAAACATGGACATTTAAGTGTTTATACTTCTTAAGTTAGTTAATACAATGTGCCGACTTGCAAATTACCAAACTACCCCTAAATAATTGAAGTTGAGATTTTTCTTAACATGTGATTTACTTTGAGTTTATTAATAGTCCAAAGATAGTATGTAATAACTCAACCATAGTTAAAATTATAGATAGAATATCCTTGGCACATTATATGCTAATTTAAAAAGTACACTCAAACAAATAACCACACACATTGATAAATATTTATATTTCTTAATTTAGTAAATACGTTATACCAATTAGCATATGGTAAAGGATTCATAAATTTCTAAGATTTGGTCTATTAGATTGATTAGTCTCAATAATTTAAAAAATACACATAAAATCCTAATTTATTTTAAAAGGACAAATATATCCTACACAATAATAATTATTTATTGAAAATAATTATTAAACTTTTAAATTTAATAAAATATAATATGTCTATGTAAAATAAAAATAAACTAAATAATAATACTATGTTATAGCATATTAATACTATAATATATATTAATATATTATATCTTTATTTATTTTATAGATAATATATTTTATTTAGATCATAATATAATCATAAAATATTTTATTATAATATATAAATATTTTATATTTTACTTATATCATATGCATAACTATTTAACTATCATTATGTTATAAAATAATACTCATCATTCTAATATCTAACTTTAATTAAGAGTTTAAAAATATTTTTTTTTAGATAACTACAATTAAATAAGGATATGTTCATCATTTTAAAATAAATTAAGATTTTTATGAATATTTTTTAAATTATTAGAATTAAGCAGGCTTGTTGCCAAACCTTCGAGACCTATAAATACTTTTCCTCAATTATCATATTACCAAACTAACCTTAAATAATTGAAGTAAAGATTTTCTTAACATGTGATTTACTTGAGTTTATTAAAGTCAATGAATTGTATAAACATCTAAGTATATAACTTAAAGAGTTAAAAGATAATACCTTATAACTCAACCATAGTTAAAATTAATATATTTTATAAAATAGTGACCAAAAAATTAAATAATATTAAAACATAAGATCTAGCAGCTCATATTCTCAAAATATTTTTTACCCACAAATAACAACAAATTTTATTAAAACCCTAATCTAAATTTAGTTTGCTGTAAATTTTGATTCTACCCTCATATTTTGACAAATTGCCAAATTTGACCAGATAACTTATGTTTCTTTTTCACACATAAATTCTCTCTTTAATACCTTGAGAATTCAGTTAGGAGGCAGATGCTACAAATTAAATTAATGAATTGAATGCTAACCTACTTTGAACAATTTGCTTCTCCATTCATACAAATCTTAGTTTCCTCCCATAGTCATAGCCTATGAAAGTACAAGAGAAAAAGCTTTCACACAATTGGAATTCTGTCTTCAAAAAGTCATATTTTTATAGGCATAATAACATTTGGGTCTCTAACTTTTTGAAATAATAAATTAAAACATAAGTTTTGTAATCTTTACAAATCAATCATTGACTTTAGTTTCTTTCTCATCTTTGCCATTTGCTAATCAAGGACAGAATTTTGTAATTAAGTAAAGTGTATTGATTTATTGTTTTATTAATTTTCGGAAGGGAAAATGTTATTCCATATATTAATACTATTATGAATTTATAATAGTATAATATTTTTGTCCCTAACGTTTATTAAAACAATAATTTATAATTAAATTATTGTTATTTTAACAAATGAATCCCTAACTTTAATTGAAATTTTAGTTTTCTATACCTCTTTGATACTTGTTAGAGATGAAATTGTTAAAATTGAATAAACTATTTCTTAGTTTATTATTTAAAAAGTTTGAGATGAAAATATTATTATCCCAATTTTTATGATATTTTTTATTCTTTATATTATATCTTAAAAATAAAAATTAAAAAATTATTGGTCAACATGTATGCTCCAATTAGCTTGGACTACAAATAAAACATTAACTTTATTTTTTAAATAGTTTTGAAATTAAATTATGTTAGTTGATCCCGGACATCAAATTTGTTTTTGATAGTAAATAATTTTTAAAAAGTTATTATACTATGTTTAACAAATCAAATTTATTTTATAGTTGAATTAGGTGCATAATTGTAACTTATTTGGGTAATATGTACAAAATGATGTCGGTTGCAAAATTATATATAATAATAACTAGAAAATAAGGTGAGAAAAGAAATAAAATAGTATAAAAGTTTTTCAAATATTTGAGTATTAAGTTGACTAGGGACACTTATTTTGCTCATTGAATATGTCACATTAATTTAAGCCCTAACTCTACGACTAAGGTTTTTTTTAAAAAAAAAATTATTGACTTGACTTTTAATAATTTTGATTAAATTCAAAATAACAACAAAAGTAATAATAATAGTAACAATTATTTTTTTAATTTAAAATGTAAATATAACTTAATATCAATCGTTCAAATACTAGTATTACAAATTAAGTTTTCTCCTCTCTTAGAGATAACCTAATTCATTTGGCCCAAATTCATTCTCCACACCAATTTTAAAATTAAAAAAAATCATTTGTGTTAAGATGTGTGAAAACCTAAAACAATAAAATTAATCTAATACATTTAAAATAATTAATTTTTTTTTATTAAGTTCAACATCACTATATGATTCCCACTAATGGATAAATAAACCCACTTAATAGTTGTATTTAGATCAAATATATATAATATCCTTTAGTAAGTTTAAAATTATTTAGATTTTAGATTAAAACAAAAACTTTCTTTAATTTATTTAATAACACCAATGATTGTTATATAAAATATTTAATAACTAATCCCACTTGCATTAGAAATTATAATTTGAGATTAATGATTTGAGCTTAGAAGAGTCATATTATAATTAGCATGTGCTTGCAATTTTTAATATAAAAGACTTTCCTTCTTGCTTCGTAATAGACCTTTCCCTTCCCATAATTGACCAAGAAATTTCTCACTGTTTGAATATTGGGATATTTTCAATCCTAGACTTTCTTAAAACAACAAATTAAAACATAATTTTTCTAATTGTAATAATTTTATCCTTGAACGATAGGAGTAGCAATTTAAATTGCCATGTTAAATAAAAATAATAATAAACTAGATAAACTAAAATTTGATATATTTAATAATTATATTAATAATTAAATTATTAGTTCGATTAATTATTAGACGGGTTAGTATCGTGTCACATGCATAGTATTGATTAAAATATTTATGATATTATCTATTTAAATATTAATAAAATTTATTTTAAATACAATAGAATAGTTTTTAATTTTTGACAAATATAATTAAATAATTTAAAAAATATAAAATATAAATTTATTTAATTATAAATTAATTATTAAGACATATTCACTCAAATAATTAATTATTTTATAAACAAATTCATATATTAAAAAACTTTAATCCCAGTATAATTATTAATTGTATCATTTTTTACTAAAATCTATTTATTTATATCAAATTTATGCCCCTAACTCAAATTGCCATTCTTATTGAACATGACATATGCATCACATCAGGGACTGATTTGTTTAAATGTTTCAAATATATCCAAATTAGTTATTTTGAGAAAGAATAGGGACAAAACTATTATTGACCCGTCAGATTGTTGGTGGAATACCATTGTCAAATGTAATCAGTGGGTCTAGCCAAAAGTAATACGAAAGGAGAAAAAGGCAATATGGAAAATTTCAAAGCCTTGGTGGGTCCACAACAACCAAGAAGAACCTATGACCCTTTGATTAATTCAATGCTTTTTCCCAATTAAACCATCAGAATATTATGTTGCTAAAACACCATACACACACCTTCACTTTCTTTTGCATTATTTCATTCCATAATTTTGGTCAATTTGGGTTTTCTAGTATTTTTAATTTCTAGAATATTAAAAAAAAAAGGAAAAAAAAGTTTCCAAGAATAGGTTCGTGCTTCCTTCCTTCCTTGTTCCAATGCTTGTTTGATTTGCGCTGCTACCTCACACATACATTCCCCTATATATACCAGTCTCCCTTCTCCTTCCCCCACCAAATCCATTCCAAGCTCTTCTTCTTCATCAGCAACAAGCTACTTTTGATCACTCTTTAATTCTTAACAATGGTTCTGTCTAAAACCGCTTCTGAGTCCGATGTCTCCATCCACTCCACCTTCGCCTCACGCTATGTCCGGAACTCTCTTCCTCGGTAAGTATATATTTTCTTCTTTTGATAGCCTTTTTTTTTTTTTTGTTGAAATATGTAATGAAACTGAGCGGTCGTTGATGTTGTTGCAGGTTCATTATGCCGGATAATTCGATTCCGAAGGAGGCGGCGTACCAGATCATCAACGACGAGCTGATGCTCGACGGCAATCCTCGGTTGAACTTGGCCTCCTTCGTTACAACATGGATGGAGCCTGAATGTGATAAGCTTATGATGGCTGCTATTAACAAGAACTATGTCGACATGGATGAATACCCTGTTACCACAGAGCTCCAGGCAAGTCTCTTTCTTTCTGTTACCAGTTAATATTTTCCTATTGGCTCGTTGTTTTTTGTTTCTGTCCCACGGTAAAAAGGGAAGGCCACTAGAATTTCTGAAACTACAGGACGTTTCAGAAATTAAGAGAAGGCTTCTAGAATTTGTGAAACTACAGAACGTTTCAGAAATGAAGGCAATAAAAAATTCATTTAACTTCTGAACCTACAGATAACTATAAAAAATGAAAACAAAATCACAGTTCATTTGGATAATAGGGGAATTAATATGTAAATTTTGGTTACAGAATCGATGCGTGAACATGATAGCCCGTCTGTTCAACGCTCCGTTGGAGGAATCGGAAGCGGCCGTCGGAGTTGGAACCGTCGGATCATCGGAGGCTATTATGCTTGCGGGGCTTGCATTCAAAAGAAAGTGGCAGAACAAGCGCAAAGCAGAAGGAAAGCCCTACGACAAGCCCAATATTGTCACTGGAGCCAACGTTCAGGTAATAATCATCAATCAATACATCAATCATTGAAAGTTTAGTATGATCGATGATGATGGAAAGTCTAATTGTATATGTATTTGAAATATAACAGGTATGCTGGGAGAAATTTGCAAGGTATTTTGAGGTGGAGTTGAAGGAAGTGAAGCTGAGAGAAGGATACTATGTGATGGACCCCGAGAAAGCTGTAGAAATGGTGGATGAAAACACCATTTGTGTTGCAGCAATTCTGGGTTCTACTCTCAATGGTGAATTTGAAGATGTCAAGCTCTTGAACGATCTCTTGGTTGAGAAGAACAAGCAAACAGGGTAAGTTTCCATTCTCAAACCAATTCAATCATCTTAAAAGGAAATTTCTAATCAACAACCTAATATCTTATCTGGTTTTTTTCCTTTCGATTCGTATTTGCAGATGGGATACTCCAATCCATGTTGATGCTGCGAGTGGTGGGTTTATTGCACCATTTTTGTACCCAGAGCTTGAATGGGACTTCAGGCTTCCATTAGTGAAGAGTATTAATGTCAGTGGACATAAGTATGGGCTTGTGTATGCTGGTATTGGTTGGGTTATCTGGAGAAGCAAAGATGATTTGCCTGATGAACTCATCTTCCATATCAACTATCTCGGAGCTGATCAACCCACCTTCACCCTCAATTTCTCCAAAGGTAAAAACCCATTTCCGTAATGATACTTCTCAGTTCTTTTACTTATCTCTCCAAGCCTAAAATCCAATTTGCTATGGCGATTTACAGGTTCTAGTCAAGTCATTGCTCAATACTATCAGCTAATCCGCTTAGGTTACGAAGGATACCGCAACGTGATGGAGAACTGTCATGAAAACGCAATGGTTCTAAAAGAAGGGTTGGAGAAAACCGGCCGGTTCAACATTGTTTCAAAGGACGACGGGGTTCCATTGGTGGCATTTTCTCTCAAGGACAACTCACGTCATGATGAGTTCGAAGTAGCAGAAATGTTGCGACGCTTTGGATGGATTGTTCCGGCCTACACAATGCCTGCAGACGCTCAGCACATCACCGTGCTTCGAGTCGTCATCAGAGAAGACTTCTCCCGCACTCTCGCTGAGCGTCTGGTGCTTGATATCACAAAAGTGCTTCATGAACTCGACTCTCTTCCTTCCAAACTGCTTGTTCCTGCAAGTGTGCCGAATGGAAAGAATGGTGTGCAGAAGAAGAGTGCTCTTGAGACTCAGAGGGAAGTCGCCAACTATTGGAAGAAATTTGTCTCCGATAGGAAAACAAGCAAGAACAAGATCTGCTAAAGCCTTTGAAATCATTGAAGATTTTTGTTTTAATTTCATTTTTTAAAGTCTAATTACATTTCTAAGTTTTGGTATATGGATATGTTTTGAGTGGTAATGGCTTTATGGCCTTTGAAATATTGTTTTAATAACTTCTTGTTGAGGATATTGACAAAACCAATGTAACTTACTGGTTATATTTTTTTTTTCTTGAAATATTATACTAATTTTAATTACAAATATCTACGAGTGCTTCAATTATCAACCTATTTAATCACAATAACTTTGAGAACAAGCAATAGATAATTTATAGAGTTTAAATTATAATAACATGACTCTATTCCATTTCACTTATTGCTATTGATTCCTTAATTTATTAAATTAATAAGTTATTGAATTGCACATCTTGTCAAGAATAATGGTATCTTTATTAACCTAGATTTGACTAATATTTTTGGTATTGCTTATTTATTAATGAGTCCTAAGAATGTATATTAAAGGAAATTGTATCTCTAAAAGGGAAGTTAGTTACATAATCAACCTTCTATTTTTTGAGCACATTGAAAATCCTTCATTTAATTGTACATTAATTGAAAATCTATACAAAATAAATTTGGGTAAAATTATAAACAGAAGCTTGAATTTTTTTAAAATGATGTAAACAAAATGGTGCAAAATATTCAATAGAGTACCCATTAATATACGTGGTATTCATGATAAATGTATGTTTTGACATCAAAGAGAAAATTTTTAGGGTTTATTTATAATTAAGGATAACTAGGTAGTAAAATGAACCAAGGTTTTCGTTTGCAGATAAGCTCCAAAAATTGTATTGTTACATTGAAAATGAAACTTCCGAAATTAGTGGGATGGCAAATACCAGAGATTAGGGTGAGTGAGAATGTGACATCCTACTTTACATACAAAAATGAGTTGTTTTTCATCTAAAAAATAAATGTTAAAAAAAATATATAGTTTTAAAAAAATTAAAATTGATATGTCAAATTATTGATATATATAAATGTTAAGTGATAAATTAAAAATATTATTTTAAAAAATATTTAATTCATTCAAATTTTTTATTATTTAAATTAAAGTTTTTAACTTAATTATATGTATATATTTTTAATAAATTTTTATATAAAAATTAAAAAAATAATTTTTAAATATTTAAATAAAAGTATTAGACTTAAGTCAAAATAATAAAGAGCCTTTATACCTATAAAGATCACTTATTTAATAACAAGTGGTCGATGGACCCGTAATAAATGCCATTGCCTTTGAAAGACAATTTATATATGCTACTGTCCCCAAAGGATAATTTAATTTATGCATTAGAAAATAAAATATGATATTTTCATGATATAATAATTCTCCATTGAGATCTAGAATGTGTATGTATTTATTATTAAATATTAATCTAAGCTACAATTTGATGTAATAGCAGTATTTTTATTTCTTCTCTTGGTTGAATTATTTTGGAGAATTTGAATGTCTGGTATTGGAAAACTAAACGAGTCTTTCTAGCATTATGGGATGTGATACATTTATTGAGGAGCAATTAGTGGCGAAGCCCCACAATTAAGTTAGTGGGGACAAATTTAATTTACAAAACAAACTTGCCAAAAAACATTTTTGTTTTTATTTAAATTTAGATTCTCTTTACTCCTTCAATTTATTTAAAGGAAAATAAAATAATAATTTTGACCTAATTTCTCTTTTGTATTTTATATAAATCTAGCATGTGCCATTACTACAATCCAAAATACCATTTGCAACCAAAGAAAACAACAGCAAAATACCGAAGGGTCCCCCACTCATTCTTTAGCCACCACTAATAGTTATTGAGTTTTTTTAGTACAATAATATCTACTAATATATCAATTAGAAAATTATTAGTATTAGAACTAGGATTGATATTCATCCTAAAAATTTTCACACACATAAATATCGTGAAAGAAATCCACAAATATATTGTGGGAGAATCTCCAACAGAGCGGTGAGTACCTTATTTCTAGTAGGGTTCGAAGTCATAAGCTGTAATTCTTTTGACTTCGAGTCGCAGATATGCTGTAGAAAAATTCCCAACATAATGGTGAGTATCATACTTCTAACAGGGTTCGAAGCCATGAGCTATGTAATTCTTTTGACTACTTAGGCAAAACTCGAGTGGTTTAATTACTAAGTTTAATATAATATCAACAATGCCAATTGTTTTATTGATATTATAATAAAAATTTATTTAATTTTGTTATAATAAATAAAAAAACTTTATCAGTAAAATTATTAGAATTCGAACTCATATTAAAATGATTGGAATTTGTTTAAAATATTTAGAAAGGCCTAATGATAAATTATTGTATAAATCATGTGATATAATATGGAAGATTTTTTGTGATTGGAGTACAATTTGGGATAATTTGTTTGTTTGTTGATTGGAAAAATAAGAAAATTGCTACAAGAACTATCATGGGAGTAATTTTTAAGCAGTAGTGTCGGCATGATTATAGCTGTAAATTAACGGTTTGATAGGGACATAATTTGAATTTTGTGTAATGTGACACAAAGTTTACATCATGTTGGGCCTTAAATTTAACTTGGTTGGATTATCTTTAGGCACAAATATGAATGGGTCCAAAAAGGCACAAAATAAAATACAAATAAAATTTAAAAAGGGAAAGATTTATTTTATTGAAGGAAGCTTCATTTTTATTTTATTTTATTGGCATATAGATTATTGTAAAGGTATTTGAGATTGGCGTTGAAAGAATTAAAAGTGATGTTGAGTAGTCAAAAATAATTTTAGATATTTAATAAAAAAATTTAGAATTTTTTTTATAAAATCACTATATTTTATGATAAATTTGGGAAAAAAATAAGATTTTAAAAATAGAAAAAGAGTTGATATAAACACTTAAAATTTTAAAAAATAAATAAAAATATTAAATATATTTATTTATAATTATAAAAAATTAATTCTAAAATAATTATTAAATTTATACTTTAATTAAGAAATAAAATTGTTAAAACTAATATTTTTTTTCTTTTTATTACATTGCTATTTATTTTTTAAAAATATAATTAAAAATTTAATATCTTTTACTCTATATATATATATATATATATATATATAACTACTTATCCAAAATTAATTTTATTCATCACTAGTTATTATGTCCATTATAGTATTATTACAATATTTTAACAATAAAATTTATTAAATGCACAAATTTTTTTTAAAAATTCAAAACATTTTTAAAAATAAAATTTAAAAAATTGATTATTTTTATAGTAAAACAAAAGTATATTGTTTTAAATTTCATAATAATTCTAAAATGACCCTATATCGACACTAATTTTCTAAATACAAGTTCTTATACTTCAATCGTACTCTAAAATTCTATTGAAAAAAATTATTTACAAATAAATTTTTAAACAATAGAATCCACGAACTACTTAATTTCTAAAAATATTAACTTTATCCTATTACATTGTTTTTTATTATCATGTCTTTATCTTAGTGAATAGATCAAATTGAGAATCCTTTTATATATATATATATATACACATATTTTCCAAATCTAATGTCAGAATAATGGTCCAAATTAAATTACATTTTTCTTGATGTTCTATTCAAAATGGGCTGGCCCAACACAAAAGGAACATTTTATATCTTTCTTACTCACCAATGGGCCTAGAAAATGGCTCGAGTCCGACTTCAATTTACACCAATTTGATCATCGTGTTATTTAAATAACCAAATTCTTATTTCAGAACATTCTCTATCTAAATAAACTTAACAATCAATTAGTTTAAAAAGTTTTAACATAATTATATTTTTAAGAAAAAATATTAATTTCATTCCTAATATATTTTAATATTACCACTTATATCTTTATTATTTTAAAATTACACCTTTAATCCCTATCGTTATAACATTAATATTAAAAATTTAAATTTTGAGTGAAAATAACTTTATTATTCCTATATTGATAATGACAATGCCACCTAATTTTTAAAAAATAAAATAAAATAAATATCAATTCTAAAAACTCAAATAAACAATAAGAATAAAATTATTTAATAAAAATTAAATTCATAATGTAATAAATTTATTTATTTTTATTTTTAAAATTTTTACAATAAAATTAAATATAAATATAGATAATCAAATATAAATAAGTTTATTTCTTTTCATTTTTAAAAAAAAATTTACAATAAGATCAAATAAAAATAATAAAATTAAAAAAATAAAAATAATAAAATCTAAAAATTTATTTCTTTTTAGTTTTTACAATAAAATAAAAATAAAATAAAATAATAAAATCTAAATAAATTTATTTCTTTTGAATTTTTTTAATTTTACAATAAAATTAACTAAAAATAATATAATAAAACTTAAATTTCTTGTAAAAAATTATTTATAAATAAAACGTTTTATAAAGCCTAAAAAATTAAAAATTAAAATTGAAAATGAAAGCAATTAGTGTTTTAATAAAAAGAAGTTTATTTTTTTATATTTTTTTGCACTAGTTTAAACTCAATACAAATTTAATTTAGTTAAGGGCAAATATGTCAAATAATAAAATATACTAACATTTAACATTTATATTATAACAGTAAAGACTAAAAGTATAATTTTAAAAGAGTATGAATGCAAGTGTTAATATCGAAATATATTATTAATGAAATTGATATTTTTTCTATTTTTAATAACACCCGTTTTTCAAATTCGAATAACAATACGTAAGAATTTAGTGTTTTATAAGCGAAATTTCACACTTTTGTCTATTTCTTTTTAAAGAATAAATATTATTATTTTTTATATGTTAAAAAATATTCTCGAAAATACCCAATATTTATTATCAATATTCCCTTCATTTAATTCTAAGTATATATTACATAAGCCACACCTCAAAAACCATAGTGGAGCTAAGCTACCTTATTATTTATTACACGACTACCTCTCTAGCTTCTATATCTTTCTCATTGCAGCACTCAGCAGAAAGCTTTGTATGTTCACATTGCCTTTTCCTTTCCACCTACCAAATCATTCTCTCAAAGTCAACAAAGATTCAAAATTCTTTCAAGCGTGTACCAAAATCCACACGTGTCAACCCTCAAAGCTATCAACATTCATAACTAATTTTAAGAACAAATTTTTGTAATCATATCACAACGGAGAGAAGTCTTCCCACAAACCATAAATTTCTTACACGTTTACCACAACAACCGCACTATCCAACACCCCACGCAATAACTTTCTTTTTCTCTCCTTGTTCGTTTAGTATAAATATTTGTCATTTTGGTCCTTGGAAAATTCACTGCTCGATCATACAACATGAAATCCAAAATGAAAGCGATTTGTTTTGTTACTTTCCTCGTTCTTTTATTGGCTGTGAAGGAAATTGAGGCGGCCGGAGAGTGTGGGAAGACACCGATAAGGTCTGCTGCTGCCAGCTTGAGCCCTTGCTTGGGGGCAGCCGGGAATGCGAGGTCTCCGGTGCCGCCGATTTGCTGCTCAAAAGTCGGTGCTTTGATCAGAGCTGCTCCTAAATGTCTTTGTGCTGTTTTGTTGTCACCTTTGGCAAAGCAGGCTGGAATAAAGCCAGCTATTGCTATTACCATTCCTAAACGTTGCAATATTAGGAGGAGGCCCGTTGGAAAGAAGTGTGGAAGTAAGTAAATATTAAAAATTGTTTTTATTTTCATTTATTTATTTGTTAATTAATCTAAAAATTATAATTTTTTGTTTCTATAATAATATTGAGTAAAAAAAATAACATTTCATAAAAAATTATTCTTTAATAAATTCATTATCAGTGTCATTATAACCCTATTATCAAAATAAACAATAATATATAAAAATCTCTATTGCCCTAATTTTGGGGTTAAATATTAATTATTTGGGTATTTTCTTTTTATTTATTTAATTTATTTATGTTTTTAATTTTTGCAGGGTACACCCTCCCATGAGAATCATCAAAATCGAATATCACTACTTATGAATGAGACTATGAGAGTAGAGTGTGGGTAGCGAGTGATAAACTGATAATAATAAATAGGCCATGGGCCGGGTTGGCACCCGACCCGGTCCATTTGGGCTCTAGTGGTAATTTTATGCGTTTTGAAGGGTTGTTTATGCCTGAGGCTGTTGTTCTTCACTGGAGATTTGTTAGTGCTCTGTTGCTTACAATATATTAATTGCAATAAAATTTTCTTTTATTTATTTTCTTTTCCCTTTTTGCTTGTATCCTTTTTAATTTTGTTTAAATTTAATAAAAATTATATAAAATAATCCTAACTTTAATTCTGAAAAATAAATAAATCGGCCTGCATCATTAGGCCCATAATAAAATCAACCCTAGGACATATAAGCTGGTGAGCTATATATATATATATATATATATATATATATATATATATATATATTAATTTGTAAAAAAAAGTTATAAAGCAATCTTTCATACTCATTTTATTAAAATAAAATTAATTTTAAAAAAACTAAATATGTAAAATTTATAGGCATTGAATCAGAAGAAAGCTTAATTATAAAAGTTAAAATTAATCTAATTTTAAGTATAAATACAGCATTCCAAAAAGACCATTTTTTTATTAGGTCATTGATAAAAAGAATTAAAATTTAAAAATGAAATTTTTTGTTTAATTTTATCTCCTTCTTTGAAAAAAAAAACACAATTAAACTAAAAAAAAGGGGGAATATAAAAAAAAAGATGATTAAATTTATTTTAAAAAAATTTTGAATAAGAGTAAGAGAATTGTGTAAAATATGATAAATCAAATATTACGACTTAATACATTATAAAAAAAATATAATTGTTTTTATAATTTTCAATTAAATTAATTAATTTTTAAAAATGCAACAAAATATTAGTGTTTTTTGTTTAAAACTTTTAAATTGACATCGGGTTACTTCATACAACCTATTTGGACTATAATATTAGTATTATGCGTTTTGAAGAGTTTATATTTGAGGTTGTTGTTAATTGAAGATTTGCTTTTATGCTTAGCAACTAGTAATCAGAATAATTTTTTATTTATTATTATCTTTATTTTAATCCTTTTTAATTGATTTTTTTATTAAAATTATATAAAAATCTAAAAAAACGGGTGAATTTGATAATCACCTATAAAATTAGAGAGGTACTAAATCCAATTCAATCTAACCAATTTATTTTTATTAAATTTGATGGATTAATGCATTAGATTGAAACAAAAAAACTAATATATGTTTATAGTAAATCGGATTGTGAAGTTATATTATCAATTTATCAAAACTCAATTTAATTCTTCAAAAGTAATATAGTATATAAAAAAAATATTTATTTTTTAAAATTTAAATAAAATTTGAAGACAACATTATGCGTAGACTTAAAAGTTTTAATATTGTATTTTTGTAGAACTATATAGTGATTAGTTTAACTATATCTCTATTTTCGATATATCATTTGAAATAAAATTGTATTATTTTTTTTATTATCTTTATTGATTAAATATAATCAAATTATATATTTTATAGTTTGTTAAAATAAGATTATATTAGATTTTTTTTGTTGGATTAGATCGAGTCACTTTCTATAATACAATGACTTGGATTAGATTGAAAAGAATTTAATCCATCAAATAATGAATCATACATAATTTAATTGACCAAATCTGCCTACATCAAAGCCCAAGTTTTATTCCTAAACATAAATAAATGGGCTACATCTGAGAAGAGACTAGGCCCATAACAGAAGAAGATTATCTTTGATGAAAAACGTTCTCTCTGTTTTTTTTAATGCCTTGGAATAACTAAATTTTAAATGATTTTATTTATAATATATGAATAAAAAAATCTAACAATTAGTAATTGACATATCAAATTTTGTAAATATAATTTAACTTAATTTTATTTAAATATAATTATTGAATTTTAAGTGTTAAATTAATTAAAATAATATAGATATTCTAAATTTTTAATTCACAATTAGTGTGAATTACAATTGCTATTAATAAAACATAAGCATGGCGGTTGTTGGTAAATATTAAGCTCTATTCGTTACTGTTTTTTAAATATTTTGTTTTCATTTTTATTTTCTAGAAATAGATAGAATAGTTGTTTAATTACTATTTTTCAAAAATAATTTACAAAATAGAAAAAATAAGTTTTACATTTTTTAACTATAAAAGAAAAAAAACTTTCAACTATTGATTTTTTAAAAAAATAAAATACTATTACCATATTTAAATTATTAAGAATAATATATCATTAAATATTAGAGTTGTATAAAAATTAAATAATATTAATTTTATAATAAAAAATAAAATATCACATAATATTATTAAATGAAAATATTAAAAAATTTTATTCTTCAAAATATATTTATCAAACCTACTTATAATTCTTATTTTCAAAATATAGGTTTGATAAAATATTATCAAGAACATCATTTGTATTTTACAAAAATAATACCTAACAAGTCTTAGTTATTAAGTAAAAGTGAGTGTTTATAAAAAATATATCTTAAAAATAATACCTAACATAAATTTTTTACAAATTTCCTAACTATTTTAAAATAATAATATTTATAAGAACAATCATAAATATATCTTAAAAATAATAATTCAAATTTTATCAGATACAAATTGTACTTCCAATTTGAAAGTTGGGTATGCTTAAATAGTAAGTATTTGTTTGATATAATTTTTCAGATAAAATAATTAAAATCTTTTGGGATAGACCTTTTACAAAAAGAGTTTAATGAAATTTACTGATTGATGGCTGTTAGAAATAACTTTTCAAAAAAATTGTATAATTATTTTAAATAAATAAAATTTTAATATTATATTATAAAAAAAACATAAAATCTTTAAAATAAAATAAGAGTATTTTAGATAATTTAGTATATTAAAAAAGTTGTTTGCTAAAAGCTTCATATTTGAATTACTTCTAGTAAAAAAAAAATATAATTTTAATTCTCAATTATCTGGCTTCAATATTAATCAGACGACATCAAAAAATTTAAAATAAATTTTTAACATTAAAAGTATTGTTTTAACTAATATACAAACCAAATCAAATAGACACTAAAAATTTGAATGTCACTGGTCACAAATCTATTTTATATTAAAATATTCTTAAATACTTATCGTTCTTTTTGCATCTATATTATATTCATTTTGTCGAAATAAAAAAAATTCATCATAAAATTTGGTGAATTTATCCTGTAGTTTAATCTTGATTTATTATTTAATTAATGAATCGTGTTTTCTAAAATTACTTTAATATTGGTACTTTTAGAAATGTTGATAAAAGAAAATTATTTTTCTTGTAAAAAATAATAAACAATCTTTATTGATATCCTCTGTTTTAACTATAGATTTTAATATGAAAAAGAGGTTTTTATACAATTTAACTCTTCTCTTCTTTTGTCATTTTAACCGAGAATTTAACTACAAGATATAAAATTAAAACATATACATACATATATATATATACATACATATATATATATATATATATATGTAACATTATTGTAGCCAATGCCAATAATGGAATTAGGAATCAACTCTTATAAGTCAAGCCATTTTTTATTTATTTAATAAACATGGTATTGGCAATGGTGATTCTAGATTCCCTTATTCAAGTTCCATTCTTACCCACTACACATTTATATATCAAGAAACCTAATATATTTTTTCTTCCCACATATTTACAAGCTAAAGCATTCCATAACAATTCCTATTTCGTTGAGCTCATGGCTTATAAATAATATACATTATTTGTATTTTAAAAACACTAGAAGATCATAATATTTGTGATTAGGTATATTTGGATTCTTTTATACATCTACTTATGTGTACTTTATTATATAATATGTATAAGATTCATTTTTATATATATTATTATTTATATCTAAAAATAGTTCAAAAAGGAGTTTTGATTGATTAAAAAGACGAATTTACTTCAATCGATATATCCTTAAGTACGGTCATACATAACATAGATATTACATTTGAAAAGAGTGGACAATTAGTTAAAACACCAGGTACTGTAACAAGCAAATTACAAAAGAAAAGAAATCGACTATATTAAAATTAACTTTAAAATATTTAAAAATTATTATTTATCACATATTTACTTAACAATTTTTTATTTATAAAAGTTTTACTAAAAATAAAATAAAACAGTTCTTAAATATCAAATACGAAAGCATATTTATGTTTGTATTTTAACCAAAAATAAACATTGATCGTGACATTTTATATATATATATATTGGAGAATGCTCGTTTTCCCCTTACTTTTTAAGCCAACACAATAATACTCTATTATCTTCTATATTTTTTCTAATACCCCATCATTTTCTATTCTAATTTTTTTCTATTTTACTCTTCAATAACTTAAACATAAATAGTTGAACCAGAACTAATTAAAGCGGATTTTTTAATTACAAAAATAAATTAAATTGTAAAAATTCAAACTTTTGAATAAGGTGAAATACATTTACACCCTTACCATTACATCAATTAAATTTTATTGATATTTTCTCTCATCTGTAATAAATATTTATTTTCAAAATACATAATAAATTCTCTTTAAAATAAAAATATTCTAAAATATTACTAATGATAATAATTTTAGAAATTTTATAAGTTTCTATCATTAATAAGAAAAATAAATATAATTTATTGTAAAATTAAAATTATTTTAAAATTATTATTAATTTTAAATTTAAATTTTAAAAATTTTATAATTTAATGATATTAAATAATTTTAAATTTGAAATATTTTAAAATTTTAATGTTTGTAAAATTATTTTAAAGTTAATTTAAATTAATTTTTTAAAAATTATTATTAATTTTAAAAAAATTATAATTTAATGATAGTAAATAATTTTTAATGTAAAATATTCTAAATGTTAATGTTTATAAAATTATTTTTAAATTATAAAATTTTAAATTTAATAAAATTTATTATTAATAAAATTTATTTATATATGTTTAAACTACTTATTTATTAAAGACTGAACAATTTATTACAAATATGCATTTGATGGAGTGGTAAAAGTGCTAATTTATTTTGCAATTTTAAAAATATTGGTTCAACTTATTGGTTTGTATTTATAAAATAATAAAATAAAAAAAATATTTGAATTACTAAAAAGCAAAATCGAAACTCAAGGGAGTGATGAGTATTAAAAAAAATATAAGAGAGTAATGAGATATTGACTCAAAATTGGGGAAGAATCCGGCATCCTCCTTATATGTGCACGTACAAACTTTTTTTATACAAATTATATTATTATAACATATTTTATGTATTTTTTTACTCTCATAAATTTTTATTAATTTCTATGAAAATATAGGTTATGGGACAATCATATACTATTATCATATTAATTTGTATGAATAAATTTATATAGATAGTAGTACCTTTTTTTAATATTAAATAATTACATTTACAATTAATATTAAAAGTTGGGATAAGTTTAAGTAGGGAAAATGCTCTATTCTCACTTACTGTTTGGCCCAATATCTCTATTCCCCCATAATGTTTGAAAAATACCCTCTCACCCCCTTGTCTCCCCTAAATTTTATGATTTTTCGGTTTTACTTTCCAATTATTTAAATATTTTAAATATAAACCGAACCAATGTGAATAGTAACCAATTTTTTAAAATTGCAAAATCTTTTGCATTTAATGAGAATCGAACTGAAGACCTCTCACTACGTTAACTACTAAATCACTTCAACTTTGTAGATAAATAATTTCACCATTTATAAGTAACCATATTTTAAAACACATAACAATTATTAAAAATAAAAATATTTATAAAATTAAATATTTAATAATTTAAAAATTATTTTATAATAATTAAATTTTTTAAAAAATAAATTTAATTATCATAATTTTTAAAATAATTGCTAAAATAAATCTAAATTATCATAATTTTTTGAAGTCATTAATAATGATAATGATAATTGTAGATAATCGTAAATTCAAATTAAAATAAAAATAAAATTATTTATATAAATATTTTTATTTTTTCTATATATAATTAGTCTAGAGTTAATAACTTTAAATTCGAAATATTTTAAAATTTTAATTATTCTAAACTAATTTTTAAATTATTAAATATTTGTTCTAAAATAATTTTCAAAACATAGTTATTTATAAATGGTAGAGTTATTTATCAATAAAGTTGAAGTGGCTCAGTAGTTAATGTAGTGATATTTGTCATGAAAGTCTTCAGTTTGATTCCCATTAAATGCAAAAGATTTTACAATTTTAAAAAATCAGTTACTGTTTACATTGATTCGGTTTATATTTAAAATATTTAAATAATTAGAAGGTAAAATTAAAAAATCATAAAAATTAGGGAGGACAGGGAAGTGACAAAGTATTTTTTAAACATTAGAGGGAAATGAGGGTATTTGGTCGGGGAATGGAGCATTTTCCCATTTAAATATATCCGTTTAAGTATGATATAATTGACCAAAAAAAAATTTACTAAACCATATTGTCAAACACTGTTTATTTATATATAAGGAGACCGATATACACACATTTGGAGATAAAAATCTTTAATCTCTTTTTTCTAAAAAAATATTAAATTATTTAAAGT
The DNA here is from genome assembly GCA_028052125.1 of Melia azedarach. Classification (NCBI taxonomy): domain Eukaryota; kingdom Viridiplantae; phylum Streptophyta; class Magnoliopsida; order Sapindales; family Meliaceae; genus Melia; species Melia azedarach. The sequence goes on along the minus strand of CM051402.1, from coordinate 3,521,813 downwards.
TTAAATATATATAAAAATATATTTTCTCCTTCACATGCAAGTCATGTGCACATTGACATAATGATTATCATAAGTTAAAAGGATCTTCAAATTTGAACCATGGATGGTGTCATCAAATACCTCACCCCACCAATTCCCCAAATGATTGGAAGAAAATTAGCAATTTTCTCTCTTTTTTTAAAAAAAATAATTTTTTTCTTTTTTTATTATTTATTTTCCTCAATTAAAGTCAAATAAACAGTTATTTTAATTGTGTAAGACCGGTTAAACAACTACCCTTTTGATAAAGTGTGTAATCCAGCTGTCTATGGGCCTAGTTTTCAATTACATTTTGATTGGACATTTTTGGAATTTTGTTTCAAATAATTTCCACCCTAGCCCGGCCCAATTCTGGCTGATCCCCGCCGTCTGATTAAGTAAAAAAAAACAATCAAAACACCACAGAAATTGAGACACATCACACGTAACTTTTTCTCGGCCGTCTGATTGAAACATCAATCAAAATCCCACACAAAAAACAATGTTCCTAAAACACATTGTGACAAAGTTTGGACCATTCAAAACCCAATGAGAAAAAGATGATGGATGGGCCCACAGTCCCAACATTGGAATTCTTCTTCTTACAACCACCTTTCTTACACTGGGGCCACCGGCAATGGCATGCCAGGATATGGACCCACATGTAAAATGACACCCACCCATAATATGTGAAGGAAAATTATCATCTGATCCCTTCATTTTCTCTTAACTACATTTTAATATTGTACAATTATTCTTTTTTAATCCTCACTATTAGCTTTGAAATATTTAACATAAACAGAACAATATTAAAAATAAAAATGCCACAAATAAAAACTCCTATACAATTCTATTTATATAAATTAATATAATTATATTATATTTTTGTCCAATGCCTTACTATCTGTTATATTCATATGAATCTATAAAATACGTAACAACGATACAAAATATTAATTTATATAAATGAGTTTACATAAGAGTTTGTATACATATCAATATTTTAATAAAAAAATTAATTGAGAATTCTTTTCAATAATACTATTTTTTTAACTGAAATCAGACTCGTAAAAATTAACGATAGTATTTACAACAAAAATTATGGCCTTATTTAATATTGTGTACTTCTATTATATTTCAACATTAATTTTAATAAAAATTACTTATATTTTCATTAATATTCAATATTTAATATTTTTTTTATCTCATTACAGTTGTGATAATAAAAAAATCGATTCCGAATAAAAGTTAAAAGTAACTATATTTCAAAAGAAGTGGGCCAAATATCATTAAGACAAATGGGAGAGTATTTAGGTGTCATTTTATCTTTACACCAAAATCCAAACAAAGAAGAAAAAAAAATAATAATAATAAGAAAACAAAAAGATAAAAGAGGTGGAAGAAAACTTAAAAGACCCCACAAACAATGGGTGAGAATGTGTAAGAAAAAGATACAAAAAGAGGAACGGTTGGTAACAAAATCAGAAGGAAGAAAAAAGGAAAATAAAGCTGAAATTTGAATTGTCTGTGTCTCTAAGCATGTTATTTGCTCCCTTTCTTACAATTGCTTTTTCATGCAACAAAACCAAACACGATATGATATCATAACATTGGTCATAATTTAGTCCCCCATATACCAAACCCCACAATATTTATAATTGGGAGTTTCTTAAAATAATCTCCTTTTATCAAAATAACCCTCTTCTAACAATTTACACCAAATTAACCCAAAAAATATCATTCAAACACGTTTATCTCTGAGTAGTCATTATATAAAAAATAACACTTAATGATCTGTTTATTTTTTCAAATTAAATCTGAATATAATTATTCAAATATTTAAGAGTTATTTATTTTTTAACTTATATCTAAAAATTTGTTAAAAATATCTAAATATAATTAAATTAAAAATTTTAACTTAAATTTAGATAACTAAATATCTAAATAAATTAAATATTTTATTTGTTAGTAATACTCTTAATTTATTACTTAATATTTATATATATTAACAATTTAGCATATCAGTTTTAAATTTTTTTAGGCATATGTTAACATATTAGTTTTAAATTTTTTATTTTTATAAAAAATAAATAATTTAATATTCATATTCAGATATTTAAGATAAAAATAAAAAATCAATCAGATTCAAGTTTCAATCAAAATTATATTTCAGTAATGTCAAAATTTTAGTTATATTCAAATATCAAATAAAAAAATAAATATTATTTAAGTTTCGAGTAAAGCAAATATTTTTATCTTACTCGAAAATTATTTTTAAATACGATTTGAAAATTATTGGCTAATGGCTAGTGAGGGGCAAATGTATTCAAAAAGAAATCTTTGGTTAATTTGGTAAAACTATTGGAAGAGGGTTATTTTGATAAAATGAAATAAAAAGAGGCTAGTTTAAGAAGTTTTGCTTTATAATTTCTATTTTCTGTTTTCTAATTTATAAACCCTAAAGAATATTAAAAGTGACCCCATTCATTTTCCATATCCCAAGAAACAACACTTTTTTTTCTCTCATTGCCGTTGACTGACTAAACTTCTAAATTTATCTAATTTCTCTCTTTTCCACCATAACTACTACTTAAATACAACCATTTTCCCATCATTCTTCTCCATTTAAGAGACTCCCCACAAGTTCCCACTACAGCTTGCTACCTATCTCTATCTATTTAGCTATACATCAATGGCTCATTCTAGTAGCCTCCTCCATAGCTCTTCTTCTCTCAGTTGGGATCTTCAAAACCTTGGAGTTTTCAATGCAGACCTGTCTTTAGGTATTCATTCTCTGTCCTTTCCACTGTCTCCGTCTGTGAATAAATAGTGCTTGTTTGTATGTGTAATTTATAGCTGATTGATAATTTGAGTTTTGTTTAGTTATGGATGGAGGTGCACCGTTTTGCTCTTCTCTGATGGATCAGAGTGATGATTTCTCAACTGGGTATTTGGAAGATGCATTGCTTGAATTCAGTAGTGAACGGTCCAAGAGAAGAAGGCTGCTGTTGTTTAGTGATGATACTTCCGATGATCATCAAATCAATTATACTTCCTCCAAGGATTTTGCTATGGTAATTAAATTATATTTCATTCCTGATCATATATTCTGAATCATTGAAAATCACTTTGAATCAAACCTCATGATATTGCTGTTAATATACATACAGTCCTACTGGAATAATAATTCAAGCTGCAACTGGGGCCTCTCTGAAAATTTTAGTTGCATAAGCCAGATAGCTAGCTTTAATGGAGTTTCAGGTATTATATATACATATATAATTTTATCTTCTTGTCAGTCGTTCTGGCTTTTCATTCTCTCTTAATTACTAAATTATTTTCATTATCTTGGCAGTAGATGAACCCATTAGCTGTACATCAATGAGCAGAATCAGTAACGAGGAAGCAAACATGGTCCCAGATATCAAAACACCAGAGGAAACTTCTTCAGCAGCCATTGAAGCTCTTGATTCATCATCTTCCTCTTACAAAAACTCAGCCAAAAGCAAGTCCATTTTCGACGAAGACATCCTACCTTCTTCTGGTATTACTCATTAATTCTATCATTCCTTCTTACTAATTCAAGTTACAAAACAAGAAATTAATTCCAAAAAACGTTGCGCATTTTCTTCTTTTTAAAGGCGTTGAAGACAAGAAAAAGAAGAGAGTGATAAAGAGAGTGGTGTATCCATTTGCATTGGTGAAACCAGGAGGGAAAGAAGGCGACGTGACCTTACACGACATTAACGAGAGAATCCTGATGCCGCCGACACGGCCGGTGAGGCATCCGGTGGGGGATTTTGCTTGCAGGCCGTGTGTTTCTGCCGATGGTCCAGGGCTTTCCGGGAAAGCTGTCGTTGCCCTAACTAAAATTCATACTCAAGGGAGAGGCACTATCACTATCATTAGAACCAAAGGTTAATTAGTCATAATTAATTAGTAGGATTAATTAAAATTAATTAGTGGGTAGTGAATTTTCAGTGTGTTTGAATTGTATAGATAAGGAGAGGGTGTATGTAATTAATATTATATATTATATGCATGGTTTTAATATTACTTCTTAATTATAAATTATGGTTACTTTCATTGAAGCTTTTATTAATGTCTGATGAACTGAACTGAGGAAACTCAAAAATACGAAGTGTGTAGAAGAAAAAAGAAGAAAGTAAAAGAGAAAATTAGCAACAGAAAAGGGAAGAAAAGAAAAGCAAAGAAAATAAAAGCAATTTCCAGAATAAAGGGTACAAGAATTCAGTTTGAAGGAGACAGCAGACCATGCCAATGTTTCAGGTTATGTTGGCATGTAAATCTGATATCTAAGGTTGAAAATATTTTGGCTAGCTTATGAGAGATATTGGGAAGAATAGAAAAAGATAGCTACAGAAAACTGACAATTTTCAGGTTTCATGAAGTGGGGCGGACTTCAGGTTAATTTCAAAATCATTTATCTCCAAGATCAAACCCTAATTATTTCTATCTTCAATCTAATTGACTAAGATCATTAACATAGAGTCAAGAGATGAACCTATAACATTATTATTAAGTTCAAAATATGGGTGCTCGTTAATTTAACATGTAAAATCTTTTCGAGTAGTAATTGAAGTTTAAAATACTTTAAATCTCACTCACATGCACTATATTAAAAAGAAAATAAATATTATAATACACTTGATTTATGATAATAACGATAATAAAGATTAATAATATGAAAGTCTTTACGCATGCTATTTATTTATGTAATCTAGTTATAATAAAGATCATAGATATATTACTAAAGATGAAATTATAAAATTAATTGACCTCTTCTTAGAGTTTATTTAAGTGCTCGTTCATTTAATAAGTAAAAACTAAAAACTCTTATGTTCACATTATATTTCAAAAGAAAATTAATTTCATAGTGTGCCTGATTGTATAGGAAATAATTTCAACAAAATTAAGGGAAAATATCCTAGACCCCCCTCCATTTTTAGTGAATTATCTATCACCCTCTTAAGGTTTAAAAACTCTCTCGTTACATCCTATCATAAAATAAAATAACGGTAGAACACCTTTTTTTTGGGATAAAAGACCTGTTATAACCCTGCACGATATAAATAGGAAAAGAAAAAATACTTTAAACCCACCTTAGGTTTCAGTAAATTACCCATCACCCCCCTAAGGTTTCAAATATGGAGCCCGCATATCAAAAACTAGTTCTATATAAAAAGGGTTTGAAATAAATAAATAAATTTCAACGAAAAAATGATTAATAATTTTGAAATTAAATAATACATTTGATGGCAAATAAAATTTTTAATCAAGAAACTAAATGATACATTTCATATCAAATTGAACAAATTATTATTTAAATTTCAAACCCTTTTTATACAAAACTAGCTTTTGATATGATGGTCCTATATTTGAAACTTTACGGGGTGATGAGTAATTCACTAAAATTTGAAAGGAGTTTAGGATTTTTTTTTCTCTTATTTATATCTTGTAGAGTTAAAATAGTCTTATACCCAAAAAAAAGATGTCTCACCGTTATTTCATTTGATGATAGGATGTAACGAGAGATTTTTTAAAAATCTTAAGGTGATGATGGGTAATTCGCTAAAATTTGAGGGGGGTATAGAGTATTTTTTTCTTATCCTATTTATATATTGCAAGGTTATAACGGTCTTTTATCCCAAAAAAGGGTATTCTACCATTATCTCATTTAACGGTAGGACGTAATGAGAGACTTTTAAAACTTTAAAGGGATGATCGGTAATTTGCTGAAACTTGAGGGGGCTCTAGGGCATTTTCTCCAAAAATAAATTCAGTAAATAATTTTTGGACTAGAAGAAGCAATAAAGTTGGTCAAGTAGGATAATTATAAGTCAAACATTACATTGCTATGGAAAAGATTTCACACATTATTAAATGTGTAATGTAAACCAATACGTGTTTCCCATATCATAATTATATATACATAAATTCAAAAGGTGCAACAGTAATTCACAATTATGTGTTGTAATTTAATTGTAATGACTTCCACATCATATCTCACAACTTCATTGCTAAAGGCCTATATGTTAAAATATTATAACAAATCTTTGTTGTACTATAATAGAAATATTATTAAAAAATATGAATCTTTGAACTTAATTTAAACATCTCGTTGAATCATAATAATTCATTAGGTCACAAGAAAAAAAATTCTTACGATATAAAATAAAAAATTACAAAATTACAAAAAAGAAATCTAAATAATTAAAAGTTAAAATAGCAAGAATATTTTTGCTTTTGTTTCACTTTTTCTTCACCAAATAAAGTTACCTCGAGCTTCTACTACAACTATATAAGAAAGAAAAATTAATAGTAATGTATTTTAATAATCGATGATAGAAATAGCTAAGAGATATAGGTATAGGGAGAACAATATTTATATAAATAAATTAATAGGCTTTTCATAATTATAATAATAATAATTATTATTAATGTGAAGATATAAAATTCATGGATCACTAATGATTGTGAATTGTGGTTGTTAGCTAAATTCTTCATAGAAATGTGTCTTCTTGCTAATATGTCAAACTCAACACACCCACCAATTTCAAATCTTAATAATATAATATAATATATAGTAATGCTAATAGCAATAAACTATTAATCTCAAGGCAATATCTAACATGTGGGACCTATTTAATCCTACCTGCTCTATACTTTTTTCAAATCTACTATATATCTCCACCTATAAGAAAAAAAAGGAACGGTTTTATAATAGTAATTAGTTAAATAAAATTAGTCATTTTAAGTTTATTAATCTATTTTTGAGTGTTTGAACATAACTTGACATATTTAATACTCTCAAATATGAGTAAAGATAAAAATTATATGTTTTGTTAATAAAATTTCTTACTTTAGTTCAATTTTTTTTAAAAAAAAATATTTTAAAAAAATATGATTTAAAAAAAATTTCAAATTATATTCAAAATATCTTTACAATAGAATTTTTTGACAAAATAATTTAATGAAGCCTCAATTTTTAGAAGTATTATATAATTTTTGAAGATAAATAAAATTTTATACTTAGTTCTTATTATCTAATAAGATATATTAAAATTAAAATTAAAATTTCTTTTTTACTTTAATAATAATAATACATGATCCATTTTTAAAAATATTTTAAGTATAAATATTTTCTAGTGGTAGTGGTTTAAGGAATAACAACTTATTATTAGAAATAGAACACTTCCCATTTAGTGGAGTCAAGTTTTAATCGATGCTCAACTCCTTGCCCTCGTGGACAAAAATTCCAATTTTTTTTAATATTTGGTGGAGGTTTTTCTAATTATTTAAAAGTACAAATCAAAAATAATTTTTTTTATATTAAATATAAAAAATAATAAATAAATTTCTCTCAAATTATTTGAAAGCAAAATTCATCCGTATTACACATAATTAATTATTTGAAAGTAAAAATTGTTAATTTTAAACGTACATTTTTTTAGCTACTTATATCACAATAGCAAACTATTTAAAGTTTTCAAAAAAATTTGAACACAAATGTTAGTATTTAAAAATAAAAATATTTTCAAAAATAAAAGTAAAAGAATTCTTATCTAGTGTAAATTTAATATTATATATATATATATATATATATATATTAATTAATTACAGCTGTATTGCAAAGTGGTAGCATGTGCTTCTAAGTTCGTTGAATATTTACTTGGTGGAAAGAAATGTAGATTAGGGTTTTGTCTCTTTACAACAATTTAATTTTTATTTATTTATTTTTAGGTGAAGAAGCTTTTTAGCCATCTATTATATAAAAAATAAACTCATAAGAATGCTAATTATTAGCATGCTTTCGTACATAAATCTGATCAGGTAGACCCCACATGGATTTTGTTTTTTATACTATTTTCATTTAATAATTTGAAGTTCAATTTTTTATTCCCAAAATTAATTAATTGGAAAGTAATGGGATTGGTATATTGGCTTTATGGGCAAGTATATAGTATACTCAATGTATCGTACATTTTTCTTCTTTTTAAAAAAAATTGTAATTTTTAATTTTTGTGATATAATTTTTTAGAGATATTATCATATTCTTTCTTTAAAATTTGAGGTTGTATTATTGGAAAAAAATATTTTAAAACTATTATTTAATTTTATGAGTTATATTTTATAAATTGTTATTATTGTATGGTAGTTACAATATTTAATTTATACCATTAATCATATTAATTATTTAGATTTAATATATGAGTTACAAAAAAATATTAATGTCTTTTAATATTTTTTTTAAATCTTAAAATATTTTATTAGTATATAAAAAATATTTGTATGTATTTTGATGGACTATAAAAAAAAATAGAAGAGAAAACTATATGTCTATATGTTTAACAAAAGATATATTAACAGTTGTAACATCGAAGACCTGATGTTTATTTTTCGATGGTCGTGTTCATCGAGGAGAATGGTTGCAAACATTGCATTGAATCTTGAAACCGTAGAGAACCATCACTACTCACATGAGGGAATGACTCTTTAATTTTAGGACAACGTTTTTTAGTGTGTCTTATTATGCTCGGGCCATAATTTTTTTATCCTTTTTATTTTAATTTATTATTTATTTATTTTAATTACTTTTATTATAATTTATATTTACAATTGTGATTGTGATATTTATATATTTAATAAAATATTAACAAATATACTCAACATGTATCACTTAAATTGAAATTATGATAAATGTATCACTTATCTCCCTTACAATTATATTTGACTTTATTACCTATAATGTATTATGTATAAGAGTAAATAGGTAAAATAATTTTTTTTATAGTTGTTATTTTGTATAAAAAAAACTTTACTTTTTTCAAATTCTTACATAATTAATAAAAGAGATGTATAAAAAAATCATTTATTTTATTATCTTAATCAATTTTATTAATATATATTTATGAATGCTTCACTTAGAGACACTCAATGAAATAAAAATTTATATTTCAATTTAAATTTTTAATTTTTCTATCTTTTACTCTATAGTCATTTTTATTTACTTTATACACTTAAATTAATAATACACAAAAGTTAAAAATAGATATTTAAAAAAATATATTATTTTTAATAAAATTAAATAAATATGAGTATTTAAATAAATTTAATATTTAAAATTAGTTAATTGTGTATGTGATATAATTTTTATTTTTTCTTTTTGAATGATAAGAGCTTGAAAAAGAATGTGATAATATCTTTAATTTTTAATTTATAAAAATAATAAAAAATTGGTTATAATAAAATATTAAATATTAAAAATTAAAAAATATGAGAAAAGAATTGAAAAAAATAAAAATATTATATGCTGTATTTACATGTGTTGGGGCTCAATCATAATTTTAAAAAATATATGACTCTCTCGTTAAAGAAAAAATATATTTTTTAAAACAATTATTAAATTTAGCTAGTGAAGCATAATTACATGAACATCCTATTTTGAGTTGTATATTTAATAGTTATAACAATAATAAAAATTATACAACTAGGGGATTAAATTGAATTTATATAATTAAAAGGTAAATAAGATGGTATCTCAAATCTAAATATACACTTAATCTTTCCTTAATCACTTAATTTAGAATTATAATACACATGATTAGTGTACTTTACTTTTTCTTCTTTATTTTCCAAAAAAAGATAAAAAATAGAAAAAGATTATTATAGATATTCGTGAGAATATCTTTTGCTTTTTACAAATCCCGAATTGCTGAGTACGAGATTCCCTTGTGATTTTAGTCTTGCTATTGGGATTTCACCCGTGGATAATAATAATTTTTTAAGAAATATAATTTAATTAATTAATTTCCCAAACTTTTTTTGTACGGTGTTACACTGCTAATGATATCAAAAAGTGAATCATGTGACGTCAGAATAAAAATGGGCCTTGTTGGGCCAACTCTATTAACAAAAGGGGCTGGATTTTGATCTTATTTCCAGGCTTCTTTTGGAGTCCGTATATTATCCAAAAGCATACTCAATTTGAAAGCCTAAATTAGTTTATAAACATTATTATTTTTAGGGTAAAAGTCCTTTTAATCTCAAAGGTTTAGCTAAATACTCTCATAAGTCTTAATAGTTTTATAAATACCTTTAAAAGTCTTAATTTTCTATAGAATACTTATTATACCCTTATACATAATATTTAACAAAAAACTAATAAATTCTTAAAATTTAATAAAAGTTTTAACTTTATAAAAATTATATTTATGTAAAATATATTAATTAATAAATAAAAATATTGGTCATTATATAATATATTAACAAAATATTTTTATTGTAATTTATTGTAAGAAATTAAATAATAACAAATTGCATATTTATAATTACTAAAAATTAAATACAACTAAAACATAAAATATTAATTTATTAATAAAATATAGATTTATAAATCTATTTGTTTTACAGTGTAATAAATATTTATGATTATATTATAATTTATATAAAATACATATATAAAAAATATAATTAAAATAATAAAACTAAAATAATAATAAATAAAAGTTATAATATGTTAATAATTATTATATAAAATATGTGCTATAAGATAATTATTTTATTTATTTGTTAATATATTTTACATAAACATAATGTATTTTAAAACAATTTATTAATTTATTAATTTTTTGTTAAATATTATGTGTTAGGGTATAATAGGTATTTTATAAAAAATTAGGACTTTTAAGGGTATTTTTAAAATTATTAAGATTTATGAGGGTATTTAACCAAATTTTTGGGACTAAAAGGGCTTTTACCCTTATTTTTAATTAAATACAAATTGGGTTTTGAATGAAATTCATTTCAAGTTTAAAAGAAAATGTGAAAATGAGAGATGTGTGAGTTTAATCTTGGGGCATATATATGGGGTAAGTTTAATGACCTTTTTTTTTTAACATAGAATCTTAAATTAAATATAGGCCGTTGGATTTAAACACATCTAACGGTTGAAATTACATTTGACGTATGCAATAATTATATGGTCAGAAATAATATCAACCGTTAGATGTGTTCAGATCTAATGGCTTATATTTGATGTAAGATTTTGTGTAAAAAAAAGAGGACATTGATCTCATCCTTATATAAATATATATTTAAAAAAAAAATCTATGGTTATATTTACATCATATATAAGTTATATTTAGATAATTGTAGGCTAGTCATTACAAGAAGTAAATGCCTATGAAATAAAGTTCTACTCATCCTTGAAGACTTTAGGGTTATTTAGATACTTAATCATTAAGTACACTAGGCCGTATCAAGTAGAACTTTTTCAAAATATTGATGAAGTGTAAAGTGGGAGATGACGATGTGGTTTCACATAGTCTCTCTGTTTAAAAAAATATAAAAAATAAAAAAAGTAGGTAGCAACATTCAATGGTAGCATATAGTTAAGAAAAGGAAAAAGAGCAAATAATTATTGGAAGTCAATGTGTATCTAACAATAAGATTTTCGAGTTGAAAAAAATACAACAATATTCAGAAGTCTTTTTAATTTGTGGGTACTTATTAGTTGAATTGGTAAAATTTATTAGACTGGTACTCAGTTAGGTAAGATTTGTATTATTTTCTTGTAATATTTGTACAAATGATCTTTTTAACCTGAATAAGTAACAAATTATATATTTTAATTTAAAAATCCTGGAAGAAGATGCCCACCGAATCTTAGAAAGGACTGCCTCTAATTTCTTTCTTCCTTATCTTCTCGACTCTCAAAATCTTTCTCCTTAAATGACCACAATTGAGTATAATTTAAATCTTTATCTTTTTCATTTTAATTTTTACAAGTTTATTAGCACCCAAATTTTTTTTTAATGAGAATTGTGGAAGAAGAGAATGAATATGCAATGCTGACTTAATAATCTTTATAATGTAAAAAACTTGTATAATGTGAAAAGAAATTACACAATAAGCATTATTACTTTATTTTAAAAAAATTGAAATAAAATTTTTATTTTATTTAAATTTTTTCTTCTTTACGTTGATTATAAATAAGGAGGCTATTTTTTTTTATTGATACGTAAGACAGTTTTTATATAACTGCATTGGTCAATATGAGTCAAACGCAAAAAAAATAATGAAAAATTATAAAAGAATGGATCTCATTAACAATTATTTTAACTTGGGGTCTTATAGTCCTCTAGGCTCTATCTTGATTTTGAGAGCCCAATAATCATTTGTCTTGGTGAAAAAAAGATTTCAAGTACAATTAAATTACAAATATTTCATCTATATCTAGGATTGAATATGCATGTAAAAGTTATGTTAACTTGTTCGTTGTAAAATTGGGTTAAAGCTATGTATTAATTAAGAAAGAGACACAATCAATCCATTACTCTTTATATTTTCTCTAATATTCCATTATTTCTTAAGTTTTGATTTTTTCTTTTATAATTCAAGTATTTTCAATTTTATCAATTAGTAATTTAATATAAACCAATTGAACTGAACTCATGATAAAGATTATTCCCCGTTAGTTTTTGAGCAAATACCCTATTATCCTTTATATTTTCTCTAATATTCTATCACCTCCTAAGTTTTGATTTTACCCTTTAATAATTTTAGTATTTTCGATTTTATCATTTGATAATTTAAACATTAACTGAACTGAACCAGTGGGATTGAACTAGTTTTTTAAAATTACAAAATAAATTGATATTATATGGATTCGAACCTAGACTTGATCAACAGAAGTTAATGCCGTTACTACTACATCAAGTATATATGCCATAAATTATTTAATCTTTAATAAATAATCCTTTTAAACATATATAAAATAAATTCTATTAATAATAAATTTTATTGATAATAAATTTTTTAATATAAAAAATTTATAATTTAAAAATATTCTTATAGTCATTAAAATTTTAAAATATTTTGAATTTATAAGTATTTATTATCATTAAATTATAATTTTTTAAATTAAATTTAAAATTAATAATGATTTCAAAATAATTTCAATGTTACAATAAATTAGTTTGCTTTTCTTAATAATTTTTTTTCTAAAATTATATCATTATTGATGATTTTAAGAATAATTTTATAAGATAATTTTATAATTTCAAAATAATTTTATTTTTAATAATAAATTAGATTTATTTTCTTTAGTAATTATTTTAAAATATTATTAAATTTTAAATTATTATCATTAGTAATGTTTTAGAAAAAATTTATACATATAAAACTATTTTTATTATATTAATAAAAATAATTTTTATTTTTAATAGAAGTTATTATGTGTTTTAGAAAGAAATATTTATTGAAGATTAAAATAAATATTAATATAAATCATTTGGTGCAATGGTAGCGTGTTGGTGTATTTCACCTTGTTTTAAGTTTCTCATCCTTAGAATTAAATTTATTTTTGCAATTTAAAAAAAAGTTGTTCAATTGGTTCTCATTTAATAATTTATGTTTAAATTATTAAAGGATAAAATAAAAAAAATTTAAGAGTAAGAAGAGTGATGGAATATTAGAAAAAAAATGAGAAATAATGAAGTATTAGCTCAAAAAATAAGAAGGGAATCGAGTATTCTCCCCTCATAATATATAATTTTATCCAAGCTAACAAACTTTAGTTTATATAATGACCTTAAATCAACTTCATCACTACAACATAAAATGTAATATGTCTTTACTCTTTAGCAAATGTTGAAAAGAGAAAAAGAAGAAAATAAAGATTTAGAATTTGATCTAGCCACAAGTATTTCTTGTGGTGGCTATGCATAGGCTAGCAACAAAAGATGAAGAACTTGATATGCAACTGCTATTACAATTTATTTTTTTTTTTGGGGGTTTGTTTATGAAAATTTTGGATAAAAAAATTTGATATTATATGCATGTTTGAAATAAGAAAAAGATAAAGAAGTAATTGTAACTGAGAGAGAACAAATAGATAAAAAAGAGAGGAAGAAGATGTTAGGAACAAAGAAAGAGATAAGAGATATTATTTTTCTACTCATAGGGTATTTTTGTAAATATATTCAAAAAATTATTTTATAACTAATTGAGATAATGTCAAAAGGGTAATAAGGTATTATTAAAATACTAGGAAAATGACACCAAATAAAATTGATGAGTTAATTGTCAAGTGAAAAACATATTAAATATGATCATTACAAATTACTTCAATTTGATGGCTTGGTAATAATATTATAGTAAATAGGTGCATGATTCGATATGAGATATAAGTTGATACTAATGAAATTAATGTTAAGAGATTTTTTAAAATTAGTTATTATAAAAATTATAAGACAATTTGATGGTAAATAGTGTAAAACAGATGTGATTGATACCTAATAAAGTTATATAAGAATAAGAAAAGTATAGATTTTGATATACTTGTAACTTAAATTGATGGAAGATTGATTATTTCAAATATAAGATTATTTCGTATATTTCTCAAGATATTTTAGTCTTTCCTATCTTAACTATAGCATTTGAATCAATATTTTATATTGATGGTCATATTTTTTAATTGTTTTAAAGTTTATCTATAAGAATGGTGGTGGCACTCGTTTACACACATAATTGGTTTATTTATCACCAATAAGTCTTTGTGAAACTATAAAAAAGATTGAATATATTAATTCAAGTAAATAAAATAACATATATTATTATAATCTAAATTCTTTTTAGTAATTATCTATTTTTTATTTTTTATAATGATTTTTTAGGTATTTAGAAGACTTCATTTAATGATGTTTGATAGCTTGTGATATGACTGTGAGTATATAGATTTATTTTTTTTTCTTGATTAATTTTTTTTTATTTTTTTACCAACAATTAATATTTTTATCTATAATATATATAATTTCATTTTCAGGTTAAAATGAAATTTTATTGCACAAAGACTTACCAAGTTTTAGTCTCGTATTCTTGTTGATTTTGATGATTAGTTTGACCATTTTCTTTCTTTTCTAGTGTACTATTTAAAGGTTCCAACTATATTAATTATTCATGTATTTATATTATTTTAATAATTAAATATAATCAATATTAAAATTATATATTTTTAGTTCATTTGAATTTTTTTTCATTGAATAGTATATTATACGAAAATTTGGTCAAATCTACCTAATCCGATATATTAGAGGAAGGAAGGAAGTTATACTTCTCACTTTCAAGACTTTAAAATAATGTTTTATTAAATTTTCTTGTTGAATATTTTCTCCATTTGGAGTAGAATAAGTTAAAAGAGATGAATGCTAAAAACTATAAAATAGTCCAAACTTATCTCAATCCAAACCCTTCATAGGTCTATTTAGGGCATATTTAATATTGTTAGCTTTCATTTAAATTTGCAACTAAAGTTAACTTTTTTTTTTTTGGATAACATTAATTTTTAGTAAGATTTAATTGCTTTTATTACTAATATTTGGCATAAGTGCTTTCACTCTACAACAACTCAATTTCAAACATATACCCAAAATTAAATACTTTGGGATTATTGTAAATTTTGAAATAATCTACTTTTATTGTACTGTAAAAATATCAGCTTTTAAAAGAATTATTTTAGTGTTTGATAAATTTTATGTATTAAAGCCCAATGAATTTCAAAAATAATATTATACCTTTGGTAATTTTATTATTAAAAATATTGTATTAATACAAATGACTAAAATGTATATAGTAAATAGTAATGAATATAAATTATTTTAAATGTTTAATATATATTTAGCTACTAAAATTCAAGTAGATGAAGACATTGCTCTTATTGATGGTCTTAATGAAGTAATGATAGGTAAATTATATAGTATAATATAATATATGATTACTTAAAATAATTTATAAAAAAAATATAAATCAAAAGTAAAAAAGTAATGAAAAGAAAAAATTTTAATTTTAATAATTTTATTTCTCAATTAAAGTTGAAATTTAAGAATTATTTTGTAGGTTAACTTTAAGATTTCATAATTTTAAATGAATATATTTGGTATTACACATGTAAATAAAATTGCTTTTCAAAATTATATTATAAAAAGCAACTCTTCTCCTACTTCTCAAAAATTTACTTTAAAATGGTGTAATTTTGTAAAAAGCAATTTTAAAAAAAAATTATAACACATAAAATAACTTTTAACTGTCTAATCACTTTTATCTCTCACAGTACAAATTCTAAACGGGGCTTGGAATCTAGTTTGTTAGTTTTATTAATAAATAATAATATAATTTGTTCAAATTAATTGTTACAAATTGTAAAGTAAGATTAACTTGTAATTAATTTATTTTTTAATAAAAATAAAAATATATTATTTTAATTTATTGTAACAAATTATAAAAGTTTATTTACTTTTTATTTTGAAATAAAATTAAATAATATTTTTTGGGTACAAAGTTTTTAAATAATCTTATCCTTAGATATATATGAATTGGTTTTAGTTTTTTAAATATATTTTATTTATATTTAATTAAAAAATTTAAGAAATAAATGTATAATTAAAAAATTGTTGATGCCTAACAATTAATCATTGGCTCAAAGCTTAAACCTTGTTTACAATGGCGTTCCTTTACCAGAAATATATGATATGGTGAGCTCAAACTACTTTTAGAGCTATAAAATAATTAATATGTTTAAAATATATTTTTGTGAGATTAATTAAAAATTAAATTCTATTTTCTTTAGTAATAATATCTAATTTTATTATTATTTATAATTACTTTTATAACAATAAATCTATTTTAAAAACTTAGTAAATTAATTTTAAATAATTATTATTAATATAAAATTTTATAAATTAAAATATAGTTATAAAATTATTCATAATTTAAAATAATTCAAATTTTATTATTATTATTATCATCATTATCACTATTTTTATATTATTTTCTTAATCCTAATAAAATTATCTTTATTTAAATTTTCTTACTTTATTTTTAAAATTTAGTTCCTTTAGAATATTTTATTAAATTATTTTATTAAATGTTATAATTATTAATAAGTAAGAACTATAAATTTTGAATTATTTGAAATTATGAATGATTGTACAAAACATTTTAAATCATAAAAATTATTTAATAAAAATAATTTAAAAATAAAATAAGTATATTTATAACAAAAATAATTTTGCTAAAATTACAACAATAAAATTTTAAAATAGATTTATTTTTATAAAAATAATAAAATATTATGAAAGAGAATAAAATTTAATTTTGAATATATCTTACAAATATACTTTAAGTGTATTCATTAATTTATAAAAAAGAAAAAATTTAAAAAACATTTTAAATAGATTCAACAGTAGTTTTTTTGGTTCAACTAATAAGGGTAAAATTGAAAACAATACTAAAATTAGGGGACAAAAAATATTTTTGAAATAATAGAGGAGAAGTTGTTAATTAGCCTATTTGAGGGACCTTAATCCAACAATACTAAAATAAAAGCTAAAAAATATTTAAAGCCCACGGATAATATTGAAATTATAATTCTGATATGATTTTATCAATTAATATTGTTTTCATTAAAATCCCTATTTATAAAGAAATTCTTTATTTTGGTAAAATATGTAAAGTAATATTTTCCTCTACAAAAGTCTATTTTATTTAAATTCCATGAATTTATCTAAAATAATAGTATTTATAATTAAATTAAAAATAGTTTACCGAATCTTATTAAGACAATAAAATCCTTATTTATGTGTTTCTTTTTTCTATCTAAATCTAAACATGAATAAATTTTGAATTTAAATTTAATTGATATATTTTTTTACCTTAAATATCTAAATATAAATGTTAAGTTGTTATTTTTTAAATAAAAAACTTAAAACTAATATATTGATATATATATCCTAAAAAATCTTAAATTAATATATTAAATTGTTGACATAAATAAATATTAAATAATAAATTAAATGCATTAATAACAAATAAAATATTTAAATTTTTTAGATGTTTACTCGTTCAAACTTAAATTAAAATTTTAACTTAATTATATTTAGATATTTTTAACAAACATCCAGACATAAATTAAAAAATAAAAAATTTTTAGACATATAAATAAATATATTCAGATTTCAATTAAAAAAACAAACAGACCTTTAGTGAGAAAATTCTTATTCCACAAAGAGTCACTTTCTTTAAAATAAAAACATATATAAAATAATATTCTATTTATACAAAACCTTATTTTAATTAAATTACAATAATTCAATTAAAGATTTGTTTTACTATTCGTTGGAGAATAAAATAATCTAAATTCGTTTTTACCTAAGATTCTTATTTTTCATAGAGAAAGGAGTTATTTTTTTAGCTTAAAAACATCACAATAAAAGTTTGGGTATTACTACCCATGAATAAAAGACGAGGTGTAAAATAAAGAGATGATCAAAGATTGATTTGATTCATATCCTCTGCCGTAAAATGATTCATCTATAATCTCACTTTTCACACCCATTAGTATTAATAACTGCCTTCTATAGTGATCCATACACAAATAAAATAAACGTAGATTTTTCTTGCAAATTAAGAAGATTTAAGAGCCTAGAAAACCTTGTTTTTTCTGGATGTACTATTAAAAAAGAAAAGAACACCTAATTATAAGTTGTTTTTGGGTGCTTGCTCATGTATCATTACCCATATCATAATAGACAAAGAGATTGCTCGTATTACTAGTCAACTCGGGTCTTAATTGTGATTTCTAGTTTTTCACTATTGAAAATTATTTTCTTTCACTATTTGCTGGATCTAACTCACTCTGATACACTATCACATAAGCTAGATTTTATGTCAATTTAATCTTGTTAGGTTCTCGTACGCTCAAGTTTGAAAAGTCATTTCAAAATTACATCTAGTATTCTCCTTCAAATTTTCGTGAAATTCTTAGAAGAATATTGAGTCTTACTCCTACAACTCTGAAAGAAATATACCGATCTGAGTTAAACTATGTGATTTGTAAATTATTTCTAATATTTTCAAGTAACACCACCTTAGAAGTAAGGCCCTATGTCATGTTTTAAAACTTGAAATATATATGCCAAAAATATATAGAGGCATCGGTCATTCTCCTGTGGCTCTAATAAAAAAATAGATAACTACCTCTTGGCCTTTACCTTTTCTTTTTCTATTCGAAGAAAGTTAAAAATTATTTTTTTAATTCTTTATCCAAAAAGTGAATAATTTTTATATTTTTCTCATATTCTAATTCTTAAAACAATAATTCTTCTATCTTGTTTCATTTTATTTATGGATGTTGTTTTAGTTTCTATCTCAATGAAAAATTATATTTTTCTTCAATTTTAACGATAATAAATTAAAAAGACATGGTTAATATTTTAATTATAAAATAAAATATATACTGCTTTTCTATAAATAATCATCAAAAAATTAAAAATCTTAAGGATAAGTGTCCCCTTTTTTTGACCAATTTATAAAATAAAATTTTAACCGTTAAGACAAAAAACGATCAGATTTTTTTTTGTACAAATTGGCCTTTGCATACTAATAACACGCCCACACAAAATCATCAACTACAAACCCATTTTCTTCAAGCAACCAATAACCAACCCAATCCTTAAACGACTCTTTTTTTATTGTTGATGTTCAAGAGAATATCATCAAGCAAGCTCTGCAACCAAATTGGCAAAAACACGATGACTTCAATGCTAAGTGATGTCATGCAAATTAATGAAAAAATCATAAAGTTTAAAAACAAATATTGTGGGTGTACTAAAAGAGTTGGGATATGATTCACAAAAGTAAAAATAAATCCTAATAAGTTGTATTTTTTTTGTTTACAAGAGCCGTCTTGTGGCTATTTCAAATTTTGGAAGCCAACAAATGATGAATACAATATTTGCAATTCAATCAAGAATGCAAGCATCAATGGTAGCACATACAATTCTACCTCAACAAACATCTCTAAGCATGAAGCTACAGAGCCATCAAGCATCAATTTTGCCAAGAAAGCAATAACTAGAATAGAAAAAAAGTTGTCCAAAGTAATATCAATAATGATCGTGATGGTAATCTTGTTGTGTAATTGTGTCATCCTACGATTGAATATTGAAAAATGTAACAATGCAATGTATTGATACTCAAATTGGAATATATAAATATTGAAGCAAAGTTAATGTTACATTGTTTAAAATAAAGAAGATGTAGTTGTTACATATAATATAAATGTAAACTGACAAAAACCAGCATTCTTCATGTACATGTATTGTGTTCAAATGTCCTTACCCACAAAAAAAAGTACCATTGTTAATCACTAGAAAAAAAAAAGTACCAAAAACTAAGAAATTCAAGGTCCCAGCATTACAATCCTTCGGTAACATATACAAAAACATCTTTCATTCATGAGTTCATCACAGCTTCACAATGCAATCATTATTGCATAATAAACACATCCAACATTGAGGATAATTTTAGAAAAATTGACAAAAAGTATTGCGATATCATTTACGAAAACTTTGTACCTTTGATGCAGTCAATATCATCTATCCCTGCCCACCATAATCTAAGGTAGCCTATGGTTGAGATGTTGATGCTTCAGATCTTCTCTTTTTTGTTTAACTTTGGTTGGTGTTATTATTTAATATTTGTGCATCATCTATCGTTCTTGTTACTGTACAAAATAATTCATATTAGTAGACTGGAATAAAGTGTATTAATCACCTTAATTATATGAAATTTATCATGTTCTCGAGTCGGTCTTGATGTAAAACCATTACCACTTATTGATTCAATTGTTGATGCTTATACAATAGTTTTTCAGTTGTAAGTTAATACATGTGTACTTCAATACAAAAAAAATTGACAATTCAAACATGATAATTATCTTATCTTTCTTACAGAACAACCTCTCTTGTTATGCTCTAGCTGTTTGAAGTGCCCATATCTCTTAGTGTATGTCATGGATTCTCTTACCTTTTCATTTAACTTCCTCATTTTGTTCAGCCTAGGCCTGTCAACTTTCATAGCTCTCATAAGAGCAAGCAAACGTGGCATGTTAGTCATAGGCCAATTTGCACTATCTAGTAAGGGTCGAATAGAATAAGAGTAAGTCAACATGTAAACCTCTTTAGTCTGGCTCTTACCAACATGTTCAACAGGATCACCACTAATTTGCATAATGCAAGATAATACATCCTTGAATGGAATGCCACTCAGTTACCACCCTCGACATTTACAGTAGTCTTTGCTTAAGTAAAAAATATAATATATTTCTCTATCAAGGACTTAGTCCAAGACTTCAAATTCTGTTTTACTTGCTTTAACAACAAATAGTTTCTTGCTTGCTTTAAAAATTTTCAAAGCTTGGTTTGCACTCTAGGTGTCAGGACCCGACCCGACCCCTCCTAGAGTCCAAGACGAATCCTGTATAGACATGCACTTTTCTTAAACATTTTTATAGTTCACATGTAACACAATTTCATAATATTATATTTATGGCCTTAGGCCTCCACAACCCATACTCAGTGAGATGTCATGCCTCATGAAAATGTATATAAAATAATATTTACATGCACATACATTTATACATGACGTGATCAAATTGTTTTTATGCAGCTGCGTAGAGTGATCTCAACCTCAACTATAAAACTTTATCTTACACGACACCCTATGTACCTGAAGTAGATAGGAAAAATAGGGAGAGGGGTAAGCTCACAGCTTAGTGAGTAGATATACATTTTATTAAAAAATAACTTTTACCTATTTCATAAATAATTCCATAAAACTTCCATAATCAAATTATAACTGCATAATAAGCATAACTCATAAATCCATCTCATAGGAAAAAACGTTAATCATTATTAGTCATTTATACTGTCAACCATATATTTGAGAAAATCATATCATCATACAACTCATAGCAAATCAATCATTTTTGCTCCAAACTAGTACCTAGGGGAAAATCATGCTTGGCAGAAAACATCATCGTTCAAGCGAGGGAAATGCCATACTCAATCCGACGGCCTCGTATTCTCGTCCGGAGAGTCAATATCATATCATACACATGCTCAACCCGACGGCCTCATATCCTCGTTCGGGGAGCTCATATCATATCATGTTCGTACATTTTCATAGATCCCAAAGACCTACTATCATATTTGAGGGATGGGTATTTCGTATGGTGTTTCAAACAATCACAAATTATAATTTCACATTTAATATTCTTTTTCTCATAAATATCTAATTCTCACATATAATATCACTTTCACGTTCCACATCACAATTCAACATATCCATAAACAATTCAATCATAAAATGAATAATAATCAATTTCACGTAATCTAATAATAGCACATCACAAATCAAACATCACGTCAAACCAAATCCAATTTCACATTTCAAAATATGATTTATTTATAATCTAATTTATTTCCTATATAATATAATTAAATTCTTCCACAAATAAATTTCACAATAATATAATTTAATTCAATCATAATAAAATTAATATTTAATTTTATAAAAACATATAATAATTTAAAAATAATATCCACTCACAGTCAGAAATTTAATTTTTGGAAATTTTAGGATCCCCTGAATTTCCTACAGCCGCTCTGCTTCCTAAAATACAATAATTAACTGATTATCATCAAGATTTATTCAAAATTTAATAATTATTACTAAAATTAATTATATAAATGAATATACTATTCACGCAAACTAATTTTCTAACTAAATAAAATTCTAAAATTGAAATATATATATAAATTCTAAAATTAAACTTACAGAAATCAAAATCTTAGCTAATCCTTTGGTTTATTTTCTTCTTCCTCCTCTCCGTTTCCTTTCTTTCTTTCCCGTTTCCTTCTCTCTCTTTTTCTTCTTTCTTCTCTTCTTTCTCCTTCTCTTTCTTTTCTCTCTTTTCTCTTCTCTTTCTTTCTTCTTCTCTCTCTTTCTTTCCAAAATAGAAACAAAATCGTAAACCCCCTTTAAAATATTATTACCATTAATCATTATTTTATTATAATATTATTATATTATTATTTAATAATAAACCTAACTCAATTATTCACTTTTATTATTATTATATTAAATTTTTTTTATTATTATTTAGTTGACACCTAGCATGTTAGGTGTCACACTAGGTATCCCAATTTTCAGCTCTCTCTATTCTTCTAATTAACATTTTTATAATTTTCAGTCAAATTAACTCTAACTAGTCGATAATAGGCTTTCTCCTATATTCATTCAGTAAGCTATTCCAGGAGTCTGACATGTTATTAGTTACATGATCAGACTTGAACCAATGGTCAAATGTGTGATAGCTCCATGAGTTAGGTTTATTGTTCAATAGCCATTAGTGTGTAACTCCATCTTCTCTCTTGATTGCATCTATAATTATGTCAAAATCAATACGGTTTGCTGCTCTTGCTACTTTCTAGAACTTCTCCCTCAAGGTTTCAGCTGAGAACTTCCTAAAGTTAGCATAAACATGTCGAGTATAGAACCTAGTTATTGCATTCGAAAAATGTTGATGAAAGGCAACAATCAAGCCCTTTTATCTATCAGACATTATGGTCAGACTTATCCCATTTACAAACCCCATATGCTCAATCAACAATGTAAAAAATTAGCACTGTGTATCCTTATTCTCCATTTCACATATGCAAACTGTTAATGGAAATTTTACATTGTTTGCATCCATTGCAACAACTGATAACAAAACTCCCCCAAATTTATTTTTAAAATGACAGTCATCAACTCCTACAAATCTTCTATATCCACCTATGAAACCCTTCTGTAATGCAACGAAACTAACAAAAATTCTTTGAAAGCGTACCTTTGAACATGCCTAAGTTTATTGACTCTTAATTATGGCTCATTTGTTTCTTATCAGTAAAATATTTCCATAATCTTATAGCAAGGCATATGACTGAATGGAGTCACTCTCAGTAATATGTAAAGCTGATTTCTTCGCTCTATATAACCTTCTTTTTGTGGTAGAAGTACCAAACCTCAACCCAAGCAATTTTGACAATGCATTGTTCTTATGTCTGAATTGCTTTGGATGTGACCATATAATGTTTTAGTAACCCATGCATTGGTTACCTCTGGATTTTTCACAGTTTCATTGCATTTATGTACCTCTTTAATTATCCTAATCATGAATGAGACTCAATCTACTAAAACAAAGGTATGAATCCTCCAAGTACACTTGGGTGAAACTCTACACCTTACTGTCACCCTAGCCCTTTCATTCTCCACTGTGCCTAAACAGCCTTCCCCTAATGTCCCTAGCCATATTCACTATTGTGTTGAGCTCTTCATCATCACTATTAACCTACATTGTATCACTATCATTATCATCATTATCACAATTCGATAACCCATAATCATTGTTAGATGCACAAGCACTTAAACCATTTTCAAAAACTATTCTCACTATCCGATTCTATAATATCTTTTATATTATCATCGGTTTAATTAATGGAATCCACACTGTTTGCTTCATCATTGTCAGCTTTTTCATTTATATCATCTGTTTTCTTATCATGGTGTGCTGGATTAGCACTCTTTTGAACAATATGATTTTGTTTCCCTCATATGGGTATGAGATCAGCATCAGTAGGTTTAAACATTTTGTTCACTGCTTGTAGCACTTGTTCCTTGAAATCATTAGTCTATTCCCAAGGCTGTGTTAATAGTGAACTTAGATGGGAAGGTGGCATATTTATAACAGCTTCAACAGCATATGATTTGGCTGGTAGTGGTGCTTGAGATTGAACTTGAGTAACTTGTAACTGTAGTTACAACGATGGCGACCTCTGAGTTATTATTAAACTATTTTCAGTTTGGAATAACTCTTTTTTAACTGCCTTTGAGGTTACTGGTAAATTCATAGGTAACAAATCCATTTGAAGCAGTAAATCATTAAACCTTTTTTATTTCATTGTGTTGATAACTTGAATGAACGTAACATCTGACATAAGTTTTCTTCTTTCCTTGGACTATGGAAAAATAGCTCTGAGCTAGAAATTTTCATGATTATATTTGTATCGGTTGTGCCGTCTCCATTACCTTACTGACAATCACCACCAAACTCAATCTATTCAGCTCACATGGTCTAATGTCAACCTCCTCCTCACAAAATTTACCCTTTACATGTATAATCAAGTCTATATACTCGTACATTCAAAATTAATTGAATAGTAAAGTGAACCAACCATATAATGAAAATGTATCAAATAAATCAAAAGTTAGTACGTGGCGTTGTCACTCAAGTTAGTCAATTTCTGTCAAAGATTGTTTGTAAGGCTTATCAGAGTAGTCCAGCCAATATACTAACTTAGATTGTGTGTGTGCATTGAAAATCAGTACGCGGTGTTGTCGCTCAAGTTAGCCAATTTCTATCAAAGATAGTTTCTAAGGCTTGTTAAAGTAGTTTAGCCAATATATTGTTTTATATTGTGTGTGTGCATTGAAATATTGCAATAAAATATTGAATTTAAAATGAAATGACACATAACTTATTTGAAAGGATTCATATTGTTGAAGGAAAGACATAAAGATTGATTGACCTTACAAATTTTCTTTATTATTAAGTAACAATATTGGATACACACAAAAATTACCCTCATCTAAAAATGGGAAACAAATAAACATTATAACCATTATCTAAAACCAAGCATATTTTTCCCTACATTCGTATTAAAAAACCATTAACAACAAACATTTTTCTAAACCCACCACTTTCTTCGTTATGCATTTTTACCTCTATTCATCCTACATGCAAATTTTGCTATTAATAACAACACCAAAACAACATTACCCACTTCTCAAGGTGATAGCAAATAAACATGCATTTGAATATCTAAAATCCATAAATTTTTTTTAATTTTCTATTTCGATATTTTCTTATAATTATGATATTTACACATGCAAACCTATGAATAACAAATATCCACGAAATATTACCCATAACAAATATCCATTTGCATGTATGTAACTCATTTTAAACCCTAAAATACAAAATACAAAAAGAAAAACTTTTTTTTAGAAAAAAATATTTCCACAACAACACAAACAATAATCAACAAAAGAACCAAAAAAATTGATGTTTTTCAAAAGCCCATTTCATCTATCACTACAAATATCCTATATCCATTTCATCTGTATTTCCCAAACTAACAACTACTATCATATATCACAATCAGACACAAGAAAAAATGTAACTTTAGGTTTATACAACAACTCACATGGTAAGCCAAGTTCAAAAGAGGAGAAAAACAACCGAACAATAGCCCAAGTTCGAGTCTTTTCCGTAAACTGTCATGATAATGACACGAGAACGAGTAAAATGTAATAGGCTAAATAAAGTTCTGGGTTATTTTCCGATCGACTGAAGGCAACTCAGAATAAAGTTTTTCTCTATTGCTTAAGGTACGAAGTTGAATAGGAAAATGAAGAAACAAAGAGACAAACTTAGGGCTTTTTATTTTCCATTTTTTAGAGATCTTTTATTCGAGATTTGGAATGTTATTTATATTTATATCATATTTTTTTGTTTAAAAAAATAATTAATCTAATGATTAAACGTAACGAATAATTTTTTAAAATTAAAGGATAATTTGATTAATTGGCCCAAAATATAGGAGAGACATAAGTGATTCTCCCCTAAAACTACCCTCTATGTGGAGCCATTACTTTCTCTACTACTTGATAAATTTTTTATTTATTTTAATTTTCAAATTTTTATCTACTTTTTTAAGGTACATAAATTTTTATATGGATATAAATTTTGTAGCTATGGTTAATTTTATTACGTTCGTATATTTTATTATAAATTTTTTATAAATTTAAATTCTAAGTAATAATTAGTTTTTTCTAACTTTGAGTCGTATTTAAAATTCAATTAGAAAAAATAAACACAGGATAACTCCATTATTGTATTAAATCGAACGTATTATTTTGTGCTACGGACGGCTCTAAAGAATTGAAGGGGCGAGGCATCTTAATGGAGGGCCCCAGCAATGGAACACGTATATGTGGGTCCCATTGATAGGTCACCACTAACGTCACGAGACGTCTAATAACTGTCAAGTTCTGCTTTTTGACTTGTATTTAACTTGTCTTTTTCTCCACCTCATGAACATCGTTCCACGTGGACTTTCGAGTCAAATATTCTGCTGCTGTGACCGTAGCTCGTCCGGTTTCCATTTCCTGATTCCCCCAATCATATTTTCGCCAGCTTAATCTCAAACTACCTGATCAAATCAGATAAATCATGACGTGGCGGCACCTGATTTTGCCACAACTGTTGTATCATCGGCTGATGCATAATTCTGAAACCCCGTGGGCATAATTATTGAAGCGGCGCATACTTAAGACAAATTTAGAATGGCATATTAACGTTAGGGTCCCTAATTTATATATTTCTACAAACAAAAATCAAAATTATTTATTTAAATCAGATAGATTCCCCAACTACTAAATTACCCTCTAAATATCTGAATTTAATCATCGAACGTTATACTATGCAACTTCGGTATCTCAGTTATTTTTCAAAGTCAAAGACATGTTTAATATAATGGATCAATTATATCCATATTTGCAAGAATATTAAAATTTTGGGACTTAGATGCTATTAATTAAACTTATCTCTCTTTGTATTTATGGAAAAATTAGACGTTCTCATTAGAAAAATGAAATTTTTATTATTGAACCTTTTTTATCTGGATAAAAATTTTAAACTCATACCATGTTATAAAAATTTCTTGTTCTTATGTAGTTATATAATTTTAAAATATCAATTCCTTATTTTAGTTGTTTTTAATTTATAAAAAAAATTATTTTAATATGTAAATTTTACAAAAGGCGGTTTGGAACTCTGGGTTATGACCCAAAGAAAAAGGACTTCCTGAAGACTAGAATGAACAACCAAGTACTGTCTGAAAGAGACATAATTAAATTAAAAAAAAAAGTTAAAAATAAAAATAGGAGGTCAGTAAATTTGGTGCGCCGTGGGGGCCTGCTCCTTCATGAATATATTGAAAATAGAGAAGAGGTTAACGTCACAGACCTGGTGGTTGACTGTGACATAAAATTTTAACGTTCGTAAAATCAGATTGCAATTTCTGAACGCCACGTACGTCACATGATCTAACTAGAACGTAGAATCTAAGCATGATTGTATTCGAAGACGTCCTCGGTGACAGGGTTGCTTGGCAGTGCGTTTCGATTGACTGCTGAGTTCACAATCAGAACTTGCCACGTGTCAACCATGTTTCATGAAATTTTCATGCTATCCAACGGCGAATTCGTTGACGTTTTTATTCAAAAATTGAAAAGAAACGGGATATAAAACAAAGGAGTGCTCCGTTTTCTAGCTTTATTTGAATCAAACGAACAGAAATTCATGAACAAGAAAGCAAACAGATTGAATTATTACATTTCAACAATAATGGAGACAATTAGAGGAAATATTTACAGAACCTGTACTTGACTCTCATTAAAAACAAGGAGAAACAAAAAATTTACGTAAAATCAGGGGTTACAGAACGAAACCCATACACCTAAAACAGCTTGAAGTCCTGAAAATGGCAGAGGAATCAGAGATTCCTTTCCTTGTTCAACCGACCTATCTGACTTGAATGGCGCCGGAATATATCAGAAATGAAAATCAGGGTCCAAAATTTAAGCTCAAGAGGAACGAGAAGGGGAGATGGCGGAAGACTTTTTGGAATCGGGCATGGGTTTAAGGCAAGGAAGACAAGCAGAGAATATAACTCTGAGAGCATTCTTCAGCACTTGGCCTCGTTTCGGGATCAAACGTGGAGTTCTACCCGTACCTCTGACGGGAATTTCTCGACCGCGTCGAGGAAAGTTCATCGACGACAGCTGCGATTGTGTTTGTCCTGATCCTGCTGCCATGTTAACTGGCTAGATTCTTGGACTCGGGAGTGACGAAGGTTCTACACTTACTGAGGAAAGTTCGGTTGGCGGCAAGCAGCAGAGAGAGAGCGAGCGATGGAGAAGGAAGCAAGAACCGACTAACGTTTTAATACTGAAAGCGTTCAGACCGCGTAAATTCAGCGCGTTAGGAGACGCGTGCATAAATTCCAGGAAATAAGAGAATTCGGGTGCTTATAAAGCCCGAACCATGATTCACATTTTGGTTCATTTCATTTCTCTTAGAAATTTGAACGGGTCGCTTGGGTTCAAACACGCCTTCGATAGTCCTTAATATACAAGAGACCTTTTCTACATGGAGGTGAGAGCTGACTTGTCGAGTTTTGATTGGATTACTTGGGGTCCAATTTTTCATGGATAATTACATTCTACTCCCCATATCTCTATGGGTATACAAATAATGACATACTTTTCTATTTTTATCTATGAAGTCCCCAACATTTATTGGCATGAACATATCAATTATCCTCGCATTTTTTAAAAATTGACCATCATAGGATATCTTTTTTTTGTGTTTTTTACTCAATATAATATATAATTTAATTTTAATTATTCATATATCTCATGTGTTTATTTTCTAATAAAAATCTAATAGTTATACCAAAAGAAATTATATTATAAATTGACTTAACTAGTATTTACCGGCGTTTGATTTATTAATGAATTATGAATTAATTTAAATTTTAAATAAATAGAAATTTTTAATATGAATGTTTTTTAAAACTATTTAAAATTTTTAGATTTAGTCAAAAAGTAAAAATAATTTAACTTTTCACTTAATACAAAAATGTTGAAATTATCTTTAAATTTAAAATACCATACTTAATTACTTAAAATAGAAACATATAAATTAAGTGTTACAAATAAAAATAAAAAAGTCCTTTATGCCCATTTTTTGTCTTAATTTTGAATATAAGTCAATTTTAATCATTCAGATATTTTAAAAGTAATTATTTTACAAGTAGCTTTAAAAACTTAATAAATATATTTGATGAATAAGATTATGTTAAATTTTTTTTTTACTTAAACTCAAACTTTAAAAATCTAAATATATTTATTACGTTATAATTTTAAAAATACTTGTGTAGACTCTATTTTCTTAATATATAAATTTGAATAATATTTTTGTTTCTAATTTATAACATTTAAATATAAATATCTAAAAATTAGTTATTGGACATATTAATTCGTTAAAAATAATTTCATTTTGATGCTTTTAAGTTTTAGACAAGAAAATACTACTTAGCAATATGTAAATCAACACTTGATAATATTTCAATTATTTTAGTAGGATTGAGGACTTATTTGATATAAATAAATATTATCTTGTTATGAGTATATATAAATACAGGGACCTGAATCATATTATCCAATCTGTTTCAGAATAGAATACACGGTTTGGTTTACCCATTCGCACGCCCTCCTCGAGCTCTCCCAGTCTTAACTGATGGCTATGTGTTTGGCAAAGGAACATTTCCATTAATTGACTAAACTACCCCCGTAGAATGCGACCTTGCTTGGTAAA
Source organism: Melia azedarach (assembly GCA_028052125.1). Classification (NCBI taxonomy): domain Eukaryota; kingdom Viridiplantae; phylum Streptophyta; class Magnoliopsida; order Sapindales; family Meliaceae; genus Melia; species Melia azedarach. The sequence continues at coordinate 3,491,389 of CM051402.1, read as the reverse complement.
CAAACATATTTCGAGGTTATAATTGTAAATTAGTCCCGGTAGAATCTGAGAGTGTGAACGCAATCCAAGTTCCATCAGACCTCTCGTTTTGTTTACACAGTGCAAGATTTTTACATTTTGATAACGAACTAAAATATCGAATTGACTAAAATATTCCTGTGGCATGCGTCTTGATGCTCAGTAACAAACTTTTTTTCGGGGTTATAATTGTAAAATCAGAGTGTGAACAGTATTCAGTTCCAACAACATTTTTTCCTTCAAATTGAAAGCCTTTGTCCCTGTCTGATTAGTGACTTGCGTTTACAAAATTGGTTTTTAATCTTTTTTTTTTCAAGAACATGGTTAATTTACAAAATTAGAAAATATTTTTAAATTATTGTTTATATTGTTAATATATATTTATTATTTTTTAAAGAAATATGCCATTTTAGTCACATTATTTTTTAACCGTTCATGATCAACTCAATTAAAATTCAATCTAAAATTTTATTTTTAATTAAGAAAAAATAAAAAAATTACATTCAAAAAAATTTACTATAAAGGAATCAACCCTAATATTCGTAGCAAGAATTCTTTTCGAATTTGATTATTAAAAATTTGTTTAATTTATAATTTATAAAAAAATGGTCAACTTAGGATAAGTAGTATTGAATTAAACACATATAAAACTCAATGAATTTGCATAAGCCTAATAAAATAATACTAATAATTATTTAATATATCAAAAGTAAATGAAAAAAAAATCAATAATATGGTATTAAAATTATTGAAAATAATTCAGTTAGGAAATAATTTATTATGAAATTATATTTTTGTTGATATTTCATTTATTTATTATTTTTAAAAAATTATACATCAAAATAATTAAAATATGACACAAGTCGAATGTAAGGTGAAGTCATGAAGTGTCATCTCATCTTACTATTTTAAGCATAATGTATTGTATATTCAGCATGCATAACACTCCTTAATATATTTTTATTTTTATTTTTTTGTTATGATAGAACTATTGTTGATATGATTTAATAGTTAGGGTTTGTTTGTTTTTTAATTTAAAATTTGAATAAAATTATTTAAATATTTAAAAAGTATTTTTTATTTATGTCTGAAAATTTATTAAATTTTTTTAATCTAACTAACTTAAAAATTTTAATTTAAATATAAATAATCAAATATGTTTGAATGAATTAAATATTTTATTTGTCAATAATATCTTAGTTTATTAATTAATATTTATATATGTTTATAACTTAATATATTAATTTTAAACTTCTTTGAACATATATATCGATATATTAGTTTCAAATTTTTTATTTTTATAAAAATAACTTAATATTTATATTTAGACGTTTAAGTTAAAAAATATATATATCAATCAAATATAAATTTCAACTAAATTTATATTTCAATTATATTGAAATTTCAAATAGAAAAATAAATACAATCATAATGTCAAAATATTGTAAAAAAAAAATTAAATCTTAATCTCTTTCATAATTGCAACCTTATAGTTAATTATTATTTAGAAACATATTGAAAGAGATTATGTAATAAATATTTTCATAAACAATAACTCTCAAGTAATTATATTAAATTAATCAACTTAACTTATAAAAATAAAAATATATTTATCATAAATGAACATTCATTATATTAATTAACTTATTTATCATAATAAATAGTATTAAATTAGTACATTGTTAATAGATCATTAAATATCTTACATTCTTCTACTTAGGACATTTTTTTTTGTTTAAGTCTAAATAATATTATTTAAATATTTAAGAATTATTTATTTTTTAACCTATATCTAAAAGCTTGTTAAAAATGTCTAAATATGTAATTAAGTTAAAATTTTTAATTTAAATCTAAATAATCAAATATCTAAATGAATTATATATTTTATTTATCAATATACTCTTAATTTACTACTTGACATTTATATACATCAACAACTTAACCTATTAATTTTAGATTTTTCAAGATATATGTGTCAACATATTAATTTTAGATTTTTTATTTTTATAAAAATAAATAATTTAATATTTATGTTTATATGTTTAAGGTAAATAAATAAATATATCAGTTAGATAAAGATTTCAATCAAATTTAAATTTCAAACAAAAAAAACCTTAATCTTATAATTATTGAATAATAGTTAGGGTTATTTTTGGATTTACCCCAAATTTATTAATAAATTTTAAAAATAACTTAAGATTTTAAAAAATCATCTGCAGTGTCCTCTTAATAGGAGATTATCATTAAAAATGACAGTAAAAAGAGCAGAATAAGAACTTCAAGAAAGGGTTTTTCTTTTAAAAAAAAATTGTATTTGGACAATATAAAATATCTATTTTACCAAACTTCTCATTATTCTTTAAAAAGTCACCTCTAATTTATCGATCTACTTTACCATGTCTGTTTTGACAATATAATTTTCTCTTATTTTGTTGCTTTCCTTAAAGAACGACGCCTCCTTGAGCATCAGTAACACACCTAATAATACGGCTATAGAAGTGCATTTCTAGTTATTTGAATGTCTAATTGCTGTTTTCGATTTTTTAATTGTGGGTTTTTTATTTTTATTGTTTGATATAATTGAAAAGGTGGACTTCTTGTTTTTAGTTGTTCAAAGAGGATTTAGATAGTTGTTGCTTTAACCGGTGAACAATGGCTCAAATGGATATAGGCATTAGTTGGCTTATGGATATGCCTATGTGTATTCATTTTTGTAATGTTTATTGTTTAAATGATGATGATTAGAGTGGATGATGATAATAACAATAATATTTTATTATATATATTAATTTTATTTTTTTACTACGTAAAGTTATTTTGGTCATTGCATATAAAATTTTAAATATAGTAAAGGCAAACATGTTGTTTCACTATTTTCTATTAAAGATAACTATTATCTATTGATAAAAGTGACGCTGTAGATGACTTTTCAAAATTTTAAATTATTTTTTAATATTTTTAATAAATTTAGAATAAAGGCAAAAATAACCCTATTAATTAATTATATAAAATATTCAAGCATAAAAGATATATGTCCCCTCATAATTTGATCAAAATAACAGTTCAATTCTATCGATTTTAAAAATATTTTCTCAAATTCTTGTTCCTTAAATTTTTTTTTAATTTGGACAATTGATTCTTTCTTTTCTATAACAATCATTGTAATACCATCGTAATCATAATTATTTTAAGAGTTAAATATGTCAAATTAACATTATTTATTTTTTAAATTTATAATTTTTTCATAAAGCCTCTCTTATAGTAAACAGTTGATTGTAAAAATTATTTTTTCAAATATTATTATTTTTTTAAAGAAAAGAAGTATACATCAAGTCTAGAAAATCTAATACTTTAAGATTATGATTACCAAGGAGATGTAATATGAAATAATAAAAATATTAATTATAAAAAAGGAATATAAATTTAAGTGTCTTATCATCTTATTATTTTAAACATAAATTATTGTCAACAAATTGTATATTCTGCTTTGCATGCTTAACACACCTTAATATATTATTAATTTTAATTTCATTTCATATTAATTTGTGTTTCCATACAATGATTGATTGATCTCATCATATAATTAAAATGGTCATAATCACGAACTTATTTAATTCCTTATCTCTTTTTCTAGGTATTAATACAAATATAAAAAAAAAAAAAGTAAACTATAGTTTAAAATAAATGATTGTGCAATAAATAAAAAAATAACATCACATCAATTATTAATTAATTGAAAGAATTATATGTATAATTTGTTTATTATTGTTGCTTATTTGAGATTATGAGTATTTATTATATAAAAATAAGATTATAATAGTAAAAATTTCCTTGGAATTGTGAATAAAATCAGTTTTATATTATCAACTTTAAATTTCAAAAGAGAGATATATTAAGATGTTACAAATTTATGAGAAATAAAATATAAAAAAAATTAGTGTTAGGTGAGTAGTTAGAAAATTTTAAATATAATAATTTTAAGTGCTTGTTTATTTTAATTTTTTTATTGATTAATTTTTTTAATGTTAAAAGTTTTTTTAATTTTTTTAGTATCATTTATCTGACACTGAAGATATTTTTTTGACAAATCTTCTATTGAATAAAATTTAATATTTTAAATTTTTAATAATATAATTTTTTTAAACTTTTTTAAAAATTAAATTCTCTAAAATATCTTTATTATCTACGTAAATATTTTGGTTATAATGAATTATAATATATTTATAAGACTTATTTATTTTCTAATATATAGAATTTATTTTAATATTTATAAGAATATGATAAATAAATTAATAGTTTCAAATATTTATATTTGAAACTAATATATTATTCAAAATCATTCAAATTATATATATATATATATATATATATATATATATATATATATTCATATTTTACATCTATTTAGATTTGGAGAAACAAAATGAACAGGCCCTAAATATAAATAAAAATAAATAATTTTTATTAAAACTAGGATATAGCAAAAGTACCGCAATTTTTAACTAAAAGGTACATTAAAAAGAGATTATAATTAACATAGTATAATGCAATTTACTTGCAAATATAACACAAATGAAAATTAAATTTAAAATAAAATAAAATTTAGCACATAATGTCATGTACTAATTTTGGATGACTAAAACTTATTCATTTTTCTTGTTCTTTCTAATTTATTTTATTTTCAGTTGTTTACATAAAAAAATGACCAAAAAAAAATGATTAGAAATTCTCTGCTGGATTCCTCTTATTAAATTTTTTGTTTGGGCTGGCTTTATTTTTGATTAAAAAGTATTGGGTTAATTGGGCCGGTCCACAACCAGTGAATGATCGGCTTAAGTATCACTAAAGTTCTCTAAATGTTGCTTTATGACATTTAGGTCCATAAGACTAATTCTCCATAACTAGGATATATTTGAGAATGATGTATTGTGGTTTTCAAACTATAGTAGTTATGAGATGTAATCATAAAATATCAAATATTAATGAGAAAAAGTTGGCCTACTAAAAATTAGTATTTATTAAATAAATTTTAATTTTATTTTTAAAGTTAAGCAAAAATCGATAGTATCGAACATATTTTTAATTTTATTAATACTTTTGTTCAGTTAACAATATTGATCATCACTTTATGAATTTTTATAGTTAAACTATAAATGAAAATTCTTAGTTATTAATTATTTAAAATTAATTTAACTTTTTTTAGAGATTTGTCAATAGCCTCGAATTTTATATAAATTCTCAATTATTAATAATTAAATATGCAATTGCATGGATGTTAGGAGATATATTTTACCATAATTAGGATATGTATTTTAGGAGATATTGTGAGAGTTATATTTTACCATAATTAGGAGATATATTTACAATTAAGGACATATTATTAGCTATCCTTTTGTATATATATATGTAATGTAATTCTGATGAAGGGGAAAATAAAAAATTGAGGAGGTGAATTTCTTATCATGGTATCAAGAGCTTAGGTTCAATCCTAGGAAATAGATTTTTTTTTTCTTCATCCGAGAGGTTAGTTGAGAGTGAAACACATTTTTTTTTCGTCTCCTGTTTAGAGATATGGTAGACGAAGAAGAGAAGTCTTCCTCCAACAATAATGTTAGAGGTGCCAAGAAGATCGATGTTTTTTCCCTAGGGTCTAATGATAACCCGGGTAATCTCATCACACCTATTCAGTTGACGGGAGAAAACTATGATGAATGGGCTAGAGCAATTCGTATTGCCTTACGCGCAAAGAGGAAATTTGGGTTTTTGGATGGCAGTGTACAAAAACCTGAGAAGAATGCTACCAAGATGGATGATTGGTATACCGTTCATTCAATGCTCGTGGCTTGGCTTATGAATACGATTGCGCCTTCGATTCGTTCGACTCTCTCGTACTATGAAGATGCTTGTGAATTATGGGTGGCTCTGAAGAGGAGATTCTGTGTGGTTAACGACACACGCATCTGCCAATTGAAGACATCTCTGGCCGAATGTAAGCAAGGCAAGACGGAGTCTGTGGCTTCGTATTTTGGGCGGCTGAGTAAGATTTTTGACGAGTTGTCGATGTATGTGATGTTGCCTAAGTGTACGTGTCATGGGTGCACTTGCGGTGGTTGTCGATGTAGTCTGGCAACTCAATACCAAACTCTTTTGCAGGAAGACCATCTTCAATGGTTTCTTGTTGGATTAGAGGGTGCGTATGCATCGGTGCCGTCTCAGATTTTGAACCAAGATCCTCTGCCTTTTTTGGACCGTGCATACCAGAATATTGCTCAAGAAGAACGATTGCGTGGTGGTCTTAAGGAAGATCGAGAGACAATGATGGCGTTTAAGGTCCAATCTGACACACGAGGTAAATCAAAATATAATGATAATTTTGGCAAATTTTGTGCTCATTGCAATTGTGAAGGACATGATGAAAGCACATGTTTTCAAATTCACGGTTTTCCGAATTAGTGGGGCGATCGCCCTCGTGGAGGTCGTGGGCCTGGTCGTGGAGGCAGAGGGGGTCGTGGTAGTGTCATGGCAGGGAAAGGGCGTGGAGGTACTGCAGGAGGAGGCATGGCAGCAAGGGCAAACAAAGCCATTGCCAGCACCTCTACACAACAGCAACAAACTCAGAGGCACCAGTTTCGCACCGCGAAACAAATTGGATTGTCTAATGTAACCCCAAAACAGTGGTAACACATTCTTGATTTGCTCAACCTGCCGAAACCAAATGATAGACTTTCTGGTAAGTGTTTGTGGATTATAGATACAGGAGCAACGCACCATGTAACCGGAACATTAGATTGGATGATCAATGTGAGGCAGATTAGTGAATGTCCAGTGAGTTTGCCGGATGGTAGTAGTTCACAAGCCACTCATGAAAGCAGTGTGTTATTGCCAGGGAACCTACAAATTAACAACGTGTTTTTTGTTCCAAAGTTGGATTGTAATCTAATTTCTGTCACAAAGTTGCTAGATGGAAAAATTGTATCGTTCAAATTACTAATACATTGTGTGTTATACAGGACCGAGCGACGAGGCGGCTGATTGGAGTGGGTGAACGCGAAGATGGACTTTTCTTTTTCCGTTGTGTACCTCAAGCTCGAGCTCTAGCTCTTTGTGGTGGAAGATCAATGGAGTTGTGGCATAAGCGCTTAGGACATCCATCAAAGAAAGTACTTAGGAAGGTTCCTAATGTGAGTGTTTCTAGTGGTTTTAATAAAAATGGTTGTGATGTATGTTATCGTGTGAAGCAACCTAGGAAGAGTTTTCCAATTAGTAGAGTAGAGCTAGTAGAATTTTTGAACTCGTTCATTGTGATTTGTGGGGATCTCACCGAACTCGTTCATCTTGTGGAGCGTATTATTTTTTGACTATTGTTGATGACTATTCAAGAGCAGTTTGGGTTTATTTGTTGTTTAATAAATTAGAAGTTGAATTTTCTTTTATGAATTTTGTAGCCTTGGTAGAACGACAGTTTGATCAAAAAATAAAACGAGTTCGTAGTGATAATGGAACTGAGTTTAAATGTTTGAATAATTATTTTGTGAAGAATGGCGTGATTTTTTAAACGTCGTGTGTGGGTACGCTGCAACAAAATGGTCGGGTTGAGTGTAAACATAAACATATCTTAAGTGTAGCACGTGCTTTACGTTTCCAGGGACACTTGCCAATGAAATTTTGGGGAGAATGTGTGATGGTGGCATGTTATTTAATTAATCGTACGCCTTCAAGTGTGCTTGATTTAAAACTCCATATGAATGTTTATTTGGAAAGGAACCTAATTTAAGTGCAATACGGGTGATGGGATGTTTGTGTTATGCTCATAATCAAAAGTCAAAAGGGGAAAAATTTGATAGTCGAAGTCGTAGATGCATTTTTCTTAGTTATCCATTTGCTAAAAAGGGATGGTTGTTATATGATTTAGAGAAAAGAGAATTGCTTGTTTCATGTGATGTTGATTTCTATGAACATGTTTTTCCTTTGGTTGAAAGCAATGTGGACCATGACTCTCGTCTAGTAGTAGGTACTGAGGAACTGTGTTGTGACGATTTTGATGACGTAGTGGATAATGGTAATAATATGAATATTGGTGGGGTTGAGTTTGATGCACCTGCTGGCAACAGTGAGGAGGTGCAGACAACAGAAGAGGGTGAAATAGGAGTACAACAAGCAGAAGAAGGAGAGGTTGGTGTAGTACTTGGTGAGGCGGTTGTGTTGGGTAGTGAACATATTGTGGAGGGGGAGGTTGTTCAAGCAGATGCAAGTAGTGCAGAGGAGGAAATGGGAAAAGCGAAACGAGTTAAGTTCCCAACCTCTCGTTATCGAGGTTTTGTTACACATATGGTTGTGAAAAAGAAAAGTCCATCTAAACAATCGCTCTCTCCATCAGCTACCTCAGGTACTCCTTATCCTATTTCGCACTTTGTATCTTGTGAACGGTTTTCAAATAATTACAAAAAGTATATAGCAGCTGTAAGTGCAGGAAAAACACCTAAAACTTTTAGAGAAGCGGTGAAACATGAAGGTTGGAGAAAAGCCATGGCAGAGGAGATTCGAGCATTAGAAGATCAAGGAACATGGGTATTGCAAGAGTTACCTCCTGGGAAGAAAGCACTAGGGAGTCAGTGGATATATACCGAGAAACGAGATGAGGACGAAAAATTAGAAAGATTAAAGGCAAGGCTTGTAAAATTCGGAAATCATCAGATAGAGGGTATTGACTATACCGAGACTTTTGCTCCTGTAGCTAAGATGGTGACAGTACAAACATTTCTGGCAGTTGCAGCAATCAAGAGTTGGGAAGTACATCAAATGGATGTTCACAACGCTTTCTTGCACGATGATCTGGAAGAGGAAGTTTACATGAAGATACCTCCGGGATTTGAGAAAAGTGACAACAAAAATGTGGTATGTAGAATGAAGAAGTCATTGTATGGCTTGAAACAGGCTCCTAGGTGTTGGTTTGCTAAACTAACAATGGCTCTAAAGAGTTATGGATTCAAACAGTCGTATTCAGACTATTCTTTGTTTACATTGACAAAGGGTAAAATCCAGATTAATGTTCTTATTTATGTGGACGACATGATAATTGCAGGAAATGATAAAGTGGCATTAGCAGTGTTCAAGGATTATCTTGGAACATGCTTTAAGATGAAGGACTTAGGAGTATTGAGATATTTTCTTGGGCTGGAGGTCGCACGGAGTAAAGAGGGAATTTTTATGTGTCAATGTAAGTATGCATTGGATATCATATTTGAAACAGGATTGTTAGGATCAAAGCCAGCGGAATTTCCTATGGAGCAAAATCACAAATTGGCGTTGGCTAGTGGAAAATTACTCGAAAATGCAGAAAGTTACAGGCGGTTGATGGGTCGTCTTATCTATCGAGGTGTGACTAGGCCGGATTTGGCATATTCTGTTGATATTTTGTCTCAATTTATGCAAACTCCACGAGAAGAACATTGGGAAGCTGCATTGAGAATTGTCCGTTATTTGAAGAAAAATCCGAGACAAGGTATATTGTTGAGAGCTGACAGTGAGTTGAGTTTAGAAGGATGGTGTGACTTGAATTGGGCTAGTTGCCCGTTGACCTGAAGATCGTTGAGTGGATGGTTTGTGTTACTTGGTTATTCCCTAATCTCCTAGAAAACCAAGAAGCAACAAACAATGTCACGATTATCCGCGGAAGCAGAATATCGTTCAATGGCGTCCATCACTTGTGAATTGAAGTGGTTGAAGCAACTGCTCGGGGATTTAGGAGTTCGGCATGAGAAAGGAATGAGACTCTATTGTGACAGTCAGTCGGCTTTGTATATTGTACAAAATCCTGTGTTTCATGAGCGAACTAAACATATAGAAGCCGATTGTCATTTTGTTAGAGATGCGATTGTAGAAGGTTTAATTGATCCATCGTATGTATCCACGAAAGTTCAGTTGGCGGATATATTTACAAAGGCGTTGGGAAAGTCAAAGTTCGATTTTTTGTTGGGCAAGTTAGGCGTTCGGGATTTACACGCTCTAACTTGAGGGGGGGGTGTTAGGAGATATATTTTACCATAATTAGGATATGTATTTTAGGAGATATTGTGAGAGTTATATTTTACCATAATTAGGAGATATATTTACAATTAAGGACATATTATTAGCTATCCTTTTGTATATATATGTAATGTAATTCTAATGAAGGGGAAAATAAAAAATTGAGAAGGTGAATTTCTTATCAATGGATTAAGTGATATAATTATAATGGAAGTGTTAAATAAGCTACCTTTTTTTGGAGGTAGGTAATACCACTTGCATATTAATAAATGGGTATCATTAAATATAGATAATAATTGTATAGTATTATTATTATTATCTTAATTAAGGTTTTGTTTGGTATTGTGTTTCGTGACTTTTAGTCAATTGTATTATAGTATAAAATATTTAATATTATTAAATATAAATAAAATTAAATAATTTTTATTAAAAATTAGGCAAAATAAAAACACCAAAAATTTCAAGTGAAACTTATTAAAAAGAGATTTTAGATTGAATTCACAATTGAAATAAAATCAAATTTATCATATTATGTCATGTGCTAATTTTGAATAACTACATCTTTTATTTTTATTTTTCATTCTTAAATAATTAGTTTAATTCAATTTATTTATCATTACATCGAAAAAAAAAAGTTTTCGAGATTTAGGAATGGCAAAATTCTTATGGATAACAAGTTTTACGAGCATTTGTCCCAAATAGCATAAATTTGGAATGATATAATGGCATAGAGTAGGGAATGAGAGAAACTTAATCCTCATATTATTAATGGGGTAGGGAACCATTAAATACAATCCATTATGTTATTTTAAAATAAAAAGAAAAATGACATTTGGACTCCACTTTTATTGCTTGAATAATATTTATACTCCTACTTCAAAAATAATTATTAAACACACTTGTTCCATTAATTTTTCCGTTAAAATTAACTATTGACTTATGTTGACTGATTCAATGATGAAAATACCTCTCTAACCCTTATTTGACTAATATAATGATATAAATACTATTTTTTATATTTTTTAGTTAAATGAAATAGTTGTATGAAGACAATTTAATTAAATTAAAAAATAAAAGTTTAATTTATGTACAATTCTATTTTTATTTTAAAATTTGCGCCTTTCTTTTTTTTCTAATCTTTGACTTTAAAATTTTTACTTGTTTAATCAATTTTTATTTTTTATTTTCTATCCTAATCTAATTGAAATAATACTCATATATATTAGCTAACACTAATCGTAAATTCAATAAGTGACAAAAAAAAGTCAAACAACATAAAAAATAATTAAAAATAATGATATTTGTTGAAAAAAATTAAATATATATTGAAATTTTTTACTTTAGATATAAAAATATAATTATTTTTACATTATTTGACTATTTTACTTATCACTTAGTAAATTTATGATTATTATTTCTTAATATATAAGTGTTATTTCAATTATGATTTAGGATGAAAAAATAAAAAATAATGAAAACTTTAAAATAAAAAATCATAAAAATGAAAGATGGAAACCTTAAATAAAAAATAAAAAAAGAATTGAAAATAAATTAAACCTTTAATTTTTTTAGTTGAAATAAAATTGTTTTCGTACAACTAATTTATTTAACTAAAAAATATCAAATAAAAATTATAAAATGAGATATTTATGTTATTATATTAGTCAAATAAGAGTTAAAAAAGTATTTTTGTCATTGAACTAGTCAAAATGAGTTAGAAATTAATTTTAATAGAAAAATTGATATAAGAGAATGTGTTTGATATTATTTTCGAAATATAGGTATAGATGCTATTTAGACAATAAAATGAGAGTCCAGATGTCATTTGTCAAAATAAAAATATATACATGAAAAATATTTAATTAAAAGATTTTATATTTCATAATATTTTTATCCTATTAAATAGTTAAATTTATATTTTTAATATAGATATTGCATGTAAATAATACTACACTATGATATATTAATAAAATTTTCAATCATTATTATAAATAAATAAAAAAATTGAGAAGATAAGAGTGAATGGGGAATTCATTCTCCACATGAGAATTCTCCATTCCTGCGTCATGGTTGAAAAATGGGGATGAAAATGAAAATAGGATAGCAAACAAGAAATGCCTCCATACCCATATCTCAACTACTAAGATTTTTTTTACCATACTTGTGTCTTGTCTTGACTTTATTTTTTTTAAGCTATAATATTTATTAATATTACAACTAAAAAATTATGGGAAGAACCTCAATATAATGGGGAGTACCTACACCTAGCAGAGTTTGAAGCCAGAAGTTGTAGCTTCTTGGCTTCTGACCACTCGAGCAAGATTCAAGTGGCTTCGGCTTGACTTTATTTTAGATTAAAAAGTGTCGGCTCAATTAGTTCGGTCCACGACCCATTCATTGCGGCTTGCAAGATCACTTTTTGGGAATTATTGGCTTAAATATAACTAAAGTCCTCTAATATTTGATTTATGACATTTAGGTCCTTAAGATACTCAGGTTAATTTTTAATAATTAGGGTATGTTTCATATTGAATTACAGTAATTTTAAAGTTATTATTACTGTGAGATATGATCAAACAATATTAAATATAAATAAAAAAAAGTGAGTGAATTCACTAAAAATAATGTTCAAAAAATACTTTTTACTTATATTTTTAAAGTTAAGCGAAAACCGATAATGTCAAAAATATTTTAATGTCAATAATAAGTTTATGAGTTAAAAATATTGACCATCAGTAATTTTTTTTATAGATTAAACTATTAGTAAAAAATTTTAATCATTGATCATTTATTTCATTTAATTCAATAATATTTTTTAATTTAAAATTAATTTGATTTTTTTTAGAGATTTGTAGGATAGTACAAAGTTTTGATATAAATTCTAATTACTAATAATAATTTCACAATTGTTATTTGTCAATCTCAATTAATTAAATATTATTTTTAATAAGTCTAAAATTTATTTGACTTTTTAGAGATGAATGGAATAGTGATAGTTTAGAGTTTTGATATAAGTTCTCAATCGTTAATTATTAATTTCATTATACTTTTTTCTTTTTAGTTTTTAAGACAATTAGTTTTATTGCTAATACTCATTAGGAGAAAAATTTATTTGATTTTTATTTTTTTAAAAGATATGTTAAATAATATAAAACTTCGATTAAATTCTCAAATGTTAATTATTAATCTCATTAGTCTATTTTTTAAAAAAAAATCTTTGGTCCTTTTTCTTTTTTACCTTTTTAGTTTAAACTTTTGATATAAAATTTTGACTATTGGTTATTAATCTTATCTAAGTTAATGGTATTTTTTTTTTCAAAAAGTTTTAGAATTCATTTGAACTCTTTTAGAAATTTCAAATTACTTGGAGATTTTTTTATATAAATTTTTAATCGTTAATAATTTTGTCTTATTGGTTTATATTTTAGTGTTGATACTCACAAGGAGAAATATTCAAGCACCACTGCTAGTGTGTTGTTTTGGTATAATATAAGACTAGACTATATTAATTAAAAGTAATTTAACAAAAAGATCACATAATTAAAGGTAATATTATTAATTTTAATTAATTATTAAATTTATTTATATATTTTTATAATATATATACTTTCATAAGGTTATTTATATATCATTAACTAATTAAGTGGATGCTAGTTTATTAGTCGGTTCAATTAATAAAATGTATCTTGTATTATTAGGAGTTTAAGTTACAAATCCTTCACCCTAAATGAGATCGAGGATGAGTTTGATTGGGCAAATTCCCATTATGCCTCCAAGGTTGAAGCTAACTACCCAACTCTCTCCTAGAGTTTGAGAAATGCCTCTTACCCCCTACCTTTATTTTTCTTCTAATTTTACCCTTACGTAAACCAATTTAAACTACCAAACCGAACCGAATCTGAACTATCACATTGAACCATATTTGAACCGCCAAATTGAATTATTCTCTTAAAATTTAAATATATATATATATATATATGATAATTTATAATTTTTTAGTTTAAAATAATTTAGATTTAATAACCAAAATTAAGTATATATAATTTGTATTATTAAATAATTATTAAATAATAACAATTACATGTAAAAGTTAAATATATTTTTTAAAATTTAATACTTTTTTTAAAAAATAAGTATATTTACAATTAAATTGATATTATAAGATATTAAAAATTAAATAATAATTATTATTATTATATGTAAAAATTATGAACTTTTTTGAAACTTTAAAAATTAATTTTTTTAAAAATAATTTTTTATAGTTAAATTTATTTATTAGAAATAATTCAAATTTAATAATTATAATTAAATTAATAACTTATTTTAAATACGCTTTAATCATTAAGTTAAGAATAATTTTAACTTTGAAATATTTTTTAATAATTATTTTTAATTATAATTTTAGAAATTATAAAAAATTATTTCTAAATTAAAATTATAATTAAAAAAGTTAATTATTAAAAATTATTATTTAATTATAATTATTAAAATTATTATTTAATTACAATACTTAAAAAATTATAATTATCATAAAATTATTAAAATTTATAATTAACAAATTAATTTGAAAGTTTAAAAAATGTATTTAATTTTTTACATATAATTATTATTTAATTTTTAAATTCTTACAATATAAATTTAATTATAAATAGAAAAAATACCAATTTTGTTCATAATTTATTAGCATTTTACCAATTACATCCCTACTATATCAAAACTATCATTTATCTCCTTGACATTTATATTTTTTCAGTTTTACCCTTCGGTTTAAATAAATAATTTAAGTATGAACCGAATCGAACTAATAGTTTGAATAAGAACCGATTTTCTTAAATTTGCAAAAATATAAATTTTCAGTAGGAATCGAATCTGAGAACTAAATGAAAATTGGCCATACCTTAACCACTACATCTACTCTAATTTCATGAATAATTTATACAATCATTATAATATGACTCTTTTTAAACACATATATAATAATTATTAAGAATAAAAATAATTTTAACTACTATTTTTTTAAATAGTAAAGAAAATTTTAATTAATATAAAAGATGTAATTTTAAAAATCAAATCAAAATAAAATAATAAATATTTTAAAGATTATAAATAATTTTATTATTATTTTAATTTAAATTTATAATATCCCATATAATAATTTTATTTTTTATATATGTAATTAGTCTGAAGTGATTATTATTAATCATAATAATAAAAACTTTAAATTTAAATTATTTTTAAATTATTACATCCTTTATATTAAATAATAAAATTATTTATAATAATTAAAATATTTATCATTATTTATAATTAATTTAATTATTAATATTTATGATTACATCTTTTGTAATTAGTATGAAGTGATTAATAATAATAATAATAATAATAATAACTTTATTTTAATTATTATAAAATTATTTTTAAATTATTACATATTTTATATTAAAATCTTTCAAATTAAAATAATAATAAAATTATTTATAATCTTTAACATATTTATTATTTTATTTTGATTTAATTTTTAAAATTATATCTTTTATATTAATTAAAAATTTTCTTACTATTTAAAAAAATAGTAGTTAAAATTATTTTATTCTTAATAATTATTATATATGTTTTTAAAAAGAGTCATATTACAATGATTGTATAAATTATTCATGAAATTAAAGTAGATGTAGTGGTTAAGGTATGGCCAATTTTCATTTAGTTCTCAAGTTCAATTCCTACTGAAAATTTATATTTTTGCAATTTTAAGAAAATCGGTTCTTATTCAAACCATTGGTTCGATTCGGTTCATACTTAAATTATTTATTTAAACCGAAGGGTAAAACTGAAAAAATATAAATGTCAATGAGGTAAATGATAGTTTTGATATAGTAGGGATGTAATTGGTAAAATGCTAATAAATTAGGGATAAAATTGATATTTTTTCTTATAAATATAATTATTTTTAAAATTTCAAAAATATATTTAATTTTTATATATAATTCTTATTATTTAACAATTAGTTAATAATATAAATTATATACATAATTTTAATATTAAATTTAAATTATTTTAAACTTTAAAATTATAAATTATTATATATATTTAAATTTTAAGAGCATGGTTCAGTTTGACGGTTCAAATATGGTTCAATGTGATGGTTCAGATTCGGTTCTATTTGGTGGTCTAAATTGGTTTATGTAAGGGTAAAATTGGAAGAAAAATAGAGACAGGGGGGTAAGGGGCATTTCTCAAACGTTAGGAGAAAGTTAGGTAGTTAGTCCAAACCTGAGGGGGGTAATAAATATTTTCCCAGTTTGATTATTTTTCACAATGTTTTAAAAATTTAAAAATTAGTTTAAATTATTAATACAATGTCTATAAAGACTAACTTTTTAACATTTTACTTTAAAACTCTCACACGTAAAACTCTTATTATTAACTTATTAAAGAGACCCATTTTGTGAATACACACCAAATATATGATTAAACTAAAATTTTTAAATATTATATACAATTACAACTGATACTAAATTAGAATTCTATTAGATCCCAGATTTCTATGCATATAATGTGCGATATCTACTATCAAATTAGAGAGAAACTAATTCATACTTAAATATGATAGAATTCTATATATAAAGAGAATTCTTATTTAATGCAAAATTGTACATAAGTCTTCCTAAAGGAGGGCTTGTGTCTTGACCATTCAGATTAGGGCTTAATTTGTCTTCTATAACTCTAATTGACTTAACCCACTCTCCATTTCTCTCTTTCCAACAATTAAATAAAATGAAGGAAGACATCATTTATTTGAAAGTTGAACCAAACACTATGAATCTAGTTAGGGTTTTACATCATTTGACATTTACTTTGGAGAAACAAGATGATCTTTTCACACAACAAAATCTCACCTCACTCAAACATTCCCTAATTGCATTCATTTTAAAATTGAAATTTCGATAATTTTAATTACAAATTTGACTACTTGATCAAATATCTTTGATCATCTTTTTAGTTTCAAGTTTTAGTACAATGAAGTGCTTCTATTTTCTTTCTTTAGTAATAATAGAATCAAACATAAACAAATAAAAAATATATATCTTGTCAACGCTTTTGTCTGTTATTCAATCTTTTTTTAAAACATAATAATTCTAACATAAGGAGATTTTTTATTGTTTCAATTTAGGCAACTCAATTGATAAGGATAGAATTGCCTAACAAGATAAGTATTACTTTTGAACATTTTAGTTAGAATACATTTGAAATTGAGTTTTAACTAAATATTATACAATCTCATTTATACAAACTTTTTTACGACTAGTTCGAAGTTGCTGTGAATTTTAAAATAATTTACTTCTACTATGCTATAAATTAATCAGCTTTGAAGACAATCAATAAATTTTATTTTTGAAAGTATTGTGAATTTTAAAAAATAATTTTGTGCATTTGATAAATTTTATTATTAAAATATTGTAGTAATTTTAGTTACCAAAATATATATTATAAATAGTGATGAATGAAATTTAGTTTTATGTAGGTGTTTGCTCATATGTATATATTTGACCAAATATCTAAAATGACTTTTAACTACTCAAAATCATATTTTACCTCTTCTAACAGTAATTTGAAACGAGTTCTTAATGTCATATTAGTTTGTATAAAGATAGTTTTAAAACTCTGTTAATATTTCTTTGAATTAAAATTGTTAAGTAAATCAATAATATGTCAAATATAAAATGAATATTAATGAAATATTTTAGAGATTATATTTTTAAAATTAAGCAAAAATTTTATAATTATAAATATACCCATAATTTTATATATTTAATTCTCAAAGTTTTGGAGAAAGTGATATTAAATTATAGAGAAAAGTGGCAAGATAAAATTAATGGAATGAAAGGCATTCAATAAAATATTTTTCCAACACTAAAGGTCAGTTTATTTTTTTGGCTGATGTCTGATTATAAATATTTAAATGTGTAATAGTTGTTTATTTTTTAACTTACATATAAATATTTATTAAAAATATCTGAATATAATTAAGTTAAAAATTTTAACTTAAATTTAAATGAGAATGTCTGAATAATTTAAATATTTTATTTGTTAATAATACTCTTAATTTATTACTTAATATTTATATATGTCTATAACTCAATATATTAGTATAAGAATTTTAAAACATATATATCAATATATCAGTTTTAGATTATTTAGTTTTATAAAAATAAACAACTTAACATTTATATTGAGACATTTAAGATAAAAAAATAAACGTATTATTTAAATTTAAATTTCAGTCAAATTTAAATTTTAATCATATTCAAATTTTAGACAGAAAAAATAAATATTACTTAACTATTTAGTAAATTAAAAAAGGTTATCTTATGATTCATTACATGATTTGAAAAGGTCTAATAACCCAACAAACAAAAGGCAAATAATTCTTTTGAAGTTAATTTCAACCTCTGCTTTCAAAGTCTCCCACCAAAGCTAAAAGTAAGTCTTTCTTTTATATATATATTTGGAGTTCTTGACTTTAATGGTAGTGTGACAAACACAAGCAGTAGTGGCGGAGCCACCTAGGGCCTGCAGTGCCGTGGCCCCTTAAAAAAAAAATTGGAAATTTATCATATGTAAATATTAAGTTTACCCTTTAAGTTTAATTATTTGTGAATTGACCCCTACAAATTTGATCCCTTACATTTAGCCCCCACAATATTAATCCTAACTCCGTCACTTAACACAAGTGACATTTTTTTTTTAATAAAAGAACAAAAACACATATTTTGTGAATTGCAAAAGACATGTTATCCTATAGTCAATAGTAGACATCTAGGATTGTGTTTGTCTTGTTCATATTAAATTTAGTTTTGATTTTGCAATACTATTTTTAATATTATATAAGTACTAAATTAAGGGTCAGTTTTTATTTTAATACGGAATCTGAATAGATCTGAAATACTAATAAATGTGAATATATAAATTTAAATGATTTTGAATAATATATTTATTTTTTATTTATCATGTTTGAATATAAATATATGAGAATTAGTAATTTCACTTATCATATTCTTATAAATAATAATATAAATTCTATATTTCAAAAAATAAGTAAATTTTATTAGGGTATTTTTAATATATTATAACTAAAAATTTATTCAGATTTTAGAATTGAATTAAAAGTTTTAATTTATTTTATTAAGATATAATTAACAAGTTTGCAGTGTTAAATTAAAAAAATACTTTTAAAATATCTTAATGATTGAAAAAGAATTATATTCATACTTCAAATTAAAAAATAAACAAACACTACGAAAAAATATAAGTACTTATTCATATATTTTATTGCTTGTTTTAAAAGTTCTTATAAAATTTAATTAGTATTAATGGTAGTTTTAATATTAACATATAATTACATACTAATTAAAATAGTACTCGGAAGGCATCATGAATTTTTAATAAATTTTTTTCTAAAAACTGATAGCAAAAAGTTAAAATTCATGAACATTGTAAGACATAAGTGTTTTTTTATTTAACATTCTTGAATGAGTTCTTATGTAAACATATTTATATTAGTAAATTTGTTATAAATATTTTTTATTAAAATATTTGTAAATATTTAATTATCAATTATATATTTTTTGTATATATAGTTGTGATTATATTTTCACATGTATTAATTCACTGAGTAAAAAATTGATGGTGTCATAAATTTTGCTCTTATGTATTTATATAAGTACACAAGTTTTTTTCTAATAAAAATATTCTGATTTTTATTGACACTTAATTTCTTATTTTTTATTAAAATAAAATTTTTTATTTTAAAACCAATGAAAAGTTAAAAATTTACCACTAAACTATTGATAAACTATTTTATTTTAAAAAATACAGTAGTGGGCAACTAAGAATTATTAATACATGTTACGTTTATCTTTAATTTATAGTCTTTATCTTTAATTTATAGTCTAATTAATATTAAGAAAACAATATTTTATGGACCCTAATCTGAATTCAAGTAATAATGATGGTCAAAGGACAAGAGTCGTTGACTCTTGTCTTGTATTGTTGATAGAATAATTTGAACGGTGGAGATTGATTTGCATGTGATAGTCTAAAAGACTACCCATTGCACTAACGTAATAGAGCTCTACGTATTGGGCTCCACACCCGCAAAGAATAGCAAAATCTGCAACTTCATTAAAACCAACCATCCGAACTCTTTCTATATATAAATTTAACACCTGCACTTCAAACTTGAAACTCAGCAGCACGACGTTCCAACTGAACTCAATTTTCAATTTAATTTTCTGTTTTTTTATCCAATGGACCGGCAACTCGGTGGCCCTGAATCAGTTGTCACCCTTTCCGAGGTCGTCGTTGACCAGACTACTCCTAATGGCCATCTTCACCTTC
Organism: Melia azedarach; assembly: GCA_028052125.1. NCBI lineage: Eukaryota > Viridiplantae > Streptophyta > Magnoliopsida > Sapindales > Meliaceae > Melia > Melia azedarach. Next base: position 3,470,947 of record CM051402.1, on the reverse strand, counting down.
TTCATACTGGTAACACTACTGCCACTGATGATAACGAGGTAAAAATCTTCTGCACGTTCTCATTTTTAATGCATGTATTGGTTTTGTTTGTTTTTGTGTTTCTGTTGTTAACGTTCTTTGATGGGTTATAGTTCTGCTTAAGATTTAATGACTGATTAGTTTGATATGTGAAGAGGGGTATTTGAGAAACTCGTTTGGTTTGCTTGAGGTTTTGTGAATTTTTTTTGGGTTTTGGAATTGAGGATTTTTTTTGTTTTGAACGAGTAGAAGGGTAGATGGGAGACTTTGGTGCTTGCGTACAAGACACTAGGAGTTGTGTTTGGAGGACTTGTGACATCACCTTTGTATGTGTATCCATCAATGCCGTTGAAATCTCCCACAGAAGAAGACTACTTAGGAATATACAGCATCATGTTTTGGACACTGACTCTCATTGGTGTCGTCAAATATGCTAGCATAGCTCTCAAAGCCGATGATCAGGGTGAAGGTACTGTTTCTAGTTTACATTAAACATTCTTTGTTTCTAATTTTGTGCTATTTCATTGTTAGCAAAGGTGGATGTTTGACATAGTTTATTTTATTTATCTTCTAGATTAGTGCAAGCCTTTCTTTTTATTTTCTGTCTTTGCAATTGAACTTTTATTTATGAAATGCTTATTGTGTAGGACTTTAGGCTTGTGGTTGTATGTGAAACTTTGAGATGCTGCTCCCTTTAATATGAAGCTCTGGAGATCAGCATTTCCATATACTTATATTGTATCTATCTGTGCGTGAGTGCACTCTTGGCTTCTTTTTGATACTGCAAACTAAATATTTTTAGATGATTGGTAGGGTGAAGACGCATGGGGCAAGAAGATGTTTTTTTCCTTTTTCTTTTGGGGTATGTGGTCATATCATATGTGAATGAATGAAATGGTTAATAAAAACTTGTGGAGTGTGACATTTAGGAGGCCTTTAAGGACAAGCTAATTGCTGAAAAGAAATGAAGGGTAAAAGGAGTTTGAGGATTGCATTAAAGGTTTGATCCCCAATTTAATTGGCACTGATACTGGCACCCTCTTTATCTTTGGTTTCTATCATAGTCTACAAATATCCCCAAATCTGCATTTGAATACAAATCTAGCAATATAACTCCTAAACTTAATATCAGTTAACTGAGATGCCGGCCCTCTACAGTCCATAAACCAACCATGACTCTGCATCAAGATAAGCCTGGACATTATTCCAGAAGTTTTTCGTAGTTCTCTGAGACAGATACATTATATTGATAGATGTGTGCATGGGAAGACTGCTGAGAAGTTAGTTTGACAAGTGTGTAAGAATTGAAGTGGTTTTAAACTGTAACTAGAATATATATATTTTTTCTTGAGCTGCAGCAAGATGTGGTTCAAAGATCTAAACCTATCTGTCTTTGGCTATAATTATAATGGAATAATTCTGAAAATATCCTGTCACTATACATCAAAAGGGAGAGGCTTGAATTGGCTTCAATGGTCATCTCTGTTTTCCAAATTGCAGGGACAGCATAGTTCAAATATTATGCTGAGTCATATATATGGACTTTGATAAGTTCCATGAGGTGAGAACTTGTTATCCCACATAGGATGGTAAACATTACTGAAATTGTAAATTGAGTAGTACGCTAATGAGTACCAAAATTTCAAAACTTTTTGGCAGTTTATGCCAAATGTTAGCAGTCATATGAAAGCACTGGAGCTTTGGTTCTCTTCTTGTCGTCCCAACTTTAGCATCAGCTATTTTGCCACAGTAAAATATCATGGTTTTCTATTAGGATTTAACTCTGCATCTCTTTTTTACATTTTAATTTATGCTCAAGTGACCAATCTGGCTTGATGAGGGTTTTAGAAGCCTAATTGCCTGTGCCAAAACTATAATCATATTTTCCTAACCTGAATATTAAACCTATTAGGTTTTCACTGAATTTCAGTTGATGTAGAAGTGGAAACAATCAGCTGAAATTGTGGAAGCTTAGTGATTTTAGCAAGTAAATCTCTTTATCTTTTCAAACTCTTAGCAATTTTGTATATGAATTAAAGAGAAGAACGGCAGTTATATTCTTCATTATGAGTGCTTATATGATACCATGGATCTATCCGTATTGCTTTGAACTATGCTTGGAACTTATTTGCTTTGTTCAAAATATTATCCTAACTTCTCCAGTACATAAAGCAGTTCAGGGGCCCTTATGTATGTACTTCTTTTAAATAAACTAGTGCATATTTTTTCTGACATCTGCAGCAAACTGATTGATTTGTAGGGGGAACATTTGCCTTGTATTCCTTACTTTGTAGGAATATGGATATTGGATTCCTTTCTGCCAAACGCATGAGCTCAGACTCAAGTATTTCACACTCTAGTTTGCATGAGGGCACAGAAAACAAAAGTAGGCTGGGCAAGTTTTTCGAAAGAAGTATTGTTGCCAGAAGAATATTGCTTTTCATTGCAATGTTAGGCATGTGCATGTTGATTGGAGATGGTATACTCACACCTGCAATCTCAGGTTTGTCACCATGATTTTTCATATTCTTTTTTTGGTAGTTCAATGTTTTGTTCTTCAGAGCAATATTTATTTGAATAATCCGTTCAACTCTTAATCTGCTGTCAGTGTTGTCGGCAATGGATGGCATAAGAGCACCTTTTCCTTCTGTCAGTAAATGTAAGTATTGATGCAGGTTGTTACACTGGGTTATAAACTTACAGAAATCTCCAGTTTTATCAAGAAGTCAACTTAGATAAATCCTCTAAAATTAACAAACTTGCTATATACATTTCTTGGTTCTGTTAAATTTAAAAACTGGGTAACCAATTAGCATATTTTGAAAAAGGATTCTAAGGTAGGAAAGGGCTAATGACCATGGCAGGTTTCATATGAATTACATTTAAAATATTAAATGCCTTGAGAATCAGTTTATAATAAAATTTTCCCTTCTGGAGTAGCATCTCAATTATGATCGAGGATGCATTTATTCTTTGATGGCAAGTCCACCTGTGTACTGTATAGTCTTTGAAAAAGCTCGAGGGCCAAGCATTATGGAAAATTCTCACAAGTAGGGGTAACTTTTAAAGTTAGCTAAAGCCCCCCTTTTCAGTGATTTAAGTGGCACACACTTGGTTAATCATATTTTTAATGGTAAACAATAGTCTTCTAGTTCAAATTTCTGGGAACAGTTAAATGTCTTGTAAGGTTTAGTAAAGAGAAGGAATTTCAAGTCAACTGAAAGAACATTTTTGAAAGTTAGTGCCCTTAAAATATTTTATTTTATTATGCCTAGTGGCTGTCATGAGGGAGCTCTAGATGTCTCAGGAAATTGGTCTGTATGTAGTGTCACTTTTTTTTCCCTTTGAATTACATTCTCTTTGAGTTTTAATTTGCCGGTTTGTGATGTTTCAGCATTGGTGGAAGCTCTTTCAGCAATAGTTCTAATTGTACTCTTCCTGCTCCAAAAGTTTGGCACCTCCCGAGTGAGTTTCCTTTTTTCTCCCATCATGGGTGCATGGACCTTCAGTACTCCCCTTGTGGGAATTTATAGCATTATACGTCATTATCCCGGTATATTCAAAGCTTTATCACCGCACTACATATTCTATTTCTTTTCGAGAAAGGGAAAGGAAGGCTGGCTGTTGCTTGGTGGAACTGTACTCTGTATTACAGGTGAGCCTCAATCTTTAACTTCTATGCTGTTGCTATAGTATAAGAGTGACTGAATCAATGTCCGATTGTGAATATATAAATTATTAAACTGTGGAATATATATTGTGGTCATATTGTTTTGAATTATCATATACATAGTAGCTTTGTAGCGGTGTGAATAACCAAAAGCAGATAATTCTTGTGGAAAAACAATTGTCAGCAATAAGCTCAGATAAAGATCCAGTGGATTACTGACGTTTTATACTATTATATCTTTTGACCATTCATGTTTCTTTTCATTCAAGAACTGAATCAAAAAACATGGATGAGGTTTTTGATGGTCTTCAAAGTGCAGACTTCACCTGCAAATTCCAAGGAGTAATAGTATTACTGAGAAAAAATTAATCCAAAGTCTTAAGATGATAGATAAAGGCCTAAGAAATAGTTTTTGTGCTCTGATATTCTGTTTCAGATGTTGGGTGAGGTTTAAATTGACAGGTTGTCTTGTGGATTGGACACAAACATAGATACAAACACAAATGCTAATACCAATACAAACCTAATTGGGAGTGGAGAGTTAAAGAAGTGCCAAAAACTCTTCCAATCTGTGTTGAGAAAGCGGCAATCTCAAAAGTTTGGCTAGTAGGTTAACACCAAGAATAGTATCTAAGCTCTAATGAGGATTATTTGACCAAATGCGAGTATTTGGAAATAAATGTCTAGTTAGCAGGTGATCTCTTTGAATGGTCTAAACTTGTTTGCATTTTTCATTCATGTCAAGTTTGATGAGTGAAGAAGCACAGAGATTGAGTTTGCATATTTGCATCCTGCTACATATTTTCTTTTATTTTGTGAAAACAATAAACATGTGTTCTTTGATGCTGACATTATGCCTTGTATACAGGTTCCGAAGCATTGTTTGCAGATCTTGGCCATTTTAACAGGAGTTCCATTCAGGTAAGTGTCATTTGTTACCTTTTTTTAGTTATTTTTATTATTTTATTTTGTCTGTATATAGATCCGCTTCCTCACCATCCCCTTTGCCAACAGATTGCCTTTTTGTTTACAATATATCCGTCACTGGTACTGACATATGCGGGGCAGACTGCATACCTGATCAGGCACCCAAATGATCATGATGATGGGTTTTATAAGTTTATTCCAAAATCAATTTACTGGCCTATATTTGTCATAGCCACATCGGCAGCGATTGTTGCAAGTCAATCTTTGATATCCGCCACCTTTTCTGTCATCAAGCAGTCTGTAGTGCTGGATTATTTTCCTCGAGTCAAGGTTGTGCATACATCTTCAAAAAAAGAGGGCGAGGTCTATTCCCCAGAAATCAACTACATCCTTATGATTCTCTGCGTAGCTGTTATACTCATTTTTGGAGATGGAAAAGATATTGGAAATGCTTTTGGTATGGTAAACTAATGCCCAACTTTTAGCTTTTATATCTATATTCATCAGGTATACACTTGTCTAATTTGAAACGTTAACTGTAGGTGTTGTTGTTAGCTTAGTCATGCTCATCACCACTATATTGCTGACACTGGTCATGATCATGATCTGGAGAACTCCAGCGCCGTTGGTTGCACTCTACTTCTTGGTATTTTTCACAATGGAAGGTGTTTATGTGAGTGCAGTCTTCACTAAAATTCCTGAAGGTGGATGGATTCCTTTTGCAATATCTTTTTTCCTTGCGTTCATTATGTTTGGCTGGTTCTATGGAAGGCAAAGGAAGATAGAATATGAATTGACTCACAGGATTGACTTGGGAAGACTTAGAACATTTCTATCGGACCCAGGTGTTCAAAGAGTTCCAGGGTTGTGCTTCTTTTACACCAACATTCAAGATGGGCTGACTCCTATACTTGGACATTATATTAAAAACATGAGATCTCTCCATAAAGTTACTATTTTCACTACGCTCCGATACTTGTTGGTTCCTAAGGTTGCTCCACAGGAGAGAATTGTTATAAAAAAACTGGGCCTTAAAGGAGTTTATGGATGTGTAATTCAGTATGGCTATGCTGATTCCCTGAATCTGGAAGGCGACTTTGTGAATCAAGTTACGGATTGCTTGCAGCAACATATAGAAAACTACTTAGATTGTTCACCATCTAATCCTGTTGAAATCATGGAAGAGACTTCTAATCTGGAGCAGGCAAAGGTCTCCGGGGTGGTTCACATTCGAGGAAAGACTAGGTTTTACATAAGCAAGAACTGTGGTTGGTTTGACAGAATCATGCTCGCCTTTTACGCAGTTATGCACAGTAACTGTAGGTCTGCATTACCGGCTCTGGGAGTGCCACTAACACAACGTATTGAGGTCGGAATGCTATACGAGGCTTGAGCCTGTTACAAATTACAATAGGTAAAGAATAGTGAATAGAGAAAGTGAAACATGTAAAATAGGAGTTTTACAGAGGGAAGGGCAGGCCACAAAACTTTTTGTGGGTCAATCTTTTTTATTGGGGAAATAACCGATAATGGCCCTATTGGATAAGTAAAATTCAAAAATACTACTGCCACTAATTTTCAATCAAAATTGTCTTTTTATTTCTCAAATTGACGAAATAGCTCTTATACCATTTTTTCTTTTTGGCTTAACTAAAAACTCATATTTTACTCAAAATTATGGATTCAATTAAATCGAAATTTAAATTTTATCTTAACTCGAAAGTGTAGTTTCAACTTGACTCGAAACTATTTTTTTACTATATTCAAAAGTGTATTTCGAACTTAACTCGAAATTATAGATTTTCCTTTAACTATAAAGTATATTATTCGAAACTATAAGTATTACTTTAACTCGAAAGTATATTTAAAACGTGACTAGATAGTATACTTTCGAGTCACTTTACAAATACACTTTCGAGTCACCTTATAAATACACTTTTGAGTATAATTTAATTCGAAAGTACTAAGGATTGGTCGCAAAATAACCTTTTCAAATAAAATTTAACAAGGGGTATGGGGGTAATTATGTCCAAAAGAATGAAAAATGATATTTCTGGTTGAAAATTTGTTGAGAGGGTATTTTTGAATTTTTATTATAAAATAAGGACATTTTTGATTATTTTCCTTTTTATTGATATCTTGCCTCCATGTTTGTTCTTATTACCATTATGAATTTTACATGAAAATCAGGAAAGTTGAACTCTCGGAAACGGTATCACCCAGAATTGGGATTTTCGGAGTACAAATGGATAAATTTTTTAGTTAATTTTATGAATCATTTCAATTTCTTTTTATCATTGTATTGATCTTATTAATATGCATTTCAGTTGGGAGGATTGATAACAAATGAACTGGGTGCTTGCAAACACTCACTTTTCATAAAATAGAGTTTAAACGAAATGATTAATGGAAGTAATGAAAATTATGTTACATTATACATAACTGACCCCTTGTAAGCGCTCATTTTTCATACTTAATAATTATTGAGTACTACAATGTTATCATCCAACACATGTTGCATTATATTGAGATATCACGTAGCATACACTTCCAGTGTACAACAATATACAACTGATTGAATCATTATTTTTAACAGCAACTAAAGCCAAGCCATTTTTCATTAAACTGGAAGCCCTAACATTTTGTGTTCATTTTTTATTATTCCTCTTTACATAAAGGAATTTTAACATACACCAACAATTTTCACAGTGAGTGCAACAGTGTAAACTCACAATATAAGCAAACCTTTAAGAAGCCTGCTGGAAGGACAACCTGCTCGGGGAATCGATTCTGACAATCAGTTCATCTTCACCACCAGAGTCATCACTAGAATAATCTATTACACGACTCTCCCTTGTGTCAGCACTTTGTGGTGGGGATGTTGGAATTTGCCCACTGTACTGTGTCTTCACTTCGAGTTTCTTCCCCATAGTAGGTCCTTCTGATCTGACAGAAACTAGCTGACGGCCAAGCTGTGATGGAATTCTTGGATAAGACAGGCTGTGTGGTGGCCTGGTTCGACTTATGCTCGAGAAACTTCTTGAACGCCTTCGGATGTCAACCTTAGAATTGTGGCAATGAAGCAATTAGTCCAAGAAAACAATTAAGACAAACAAAATTATAGCAAATAAAAACCTCCGGCAATTGAAGCATTAGTAATCCAATTACAGCAAATAATAATCTCCACCAGCAAAAGCATCACTAATTTCGATTACAACAAATAAGAACCTCCACCAATGCCTTTTGCACACTTCATCACTTGAAGCAAACTGCTATTGGGCAATTCAAAAGAATATAAAAAGAGGCATAAGGAGATTTAAGATCTGTCCCTTCAGGGTTCATTTCATGACCAAATAAATGCCAATAAATTGCAGTGTCTGCAAGTCTTAAAGCATTCATTGTAATAAACAAGTATAGTTCATTCTGTGGCCAAATAAATTTCAAGAAAAGTGCTAGACCGTACCGCGCTTCCAAAGATGCTCAGCTGCATTGCTCTAGAAGACAAGCTGTTCGCTTTACAATCTCTCTTTTGAGGGCTCTGCCTATTTTCCTTCGCCTTGAAATTTTCAGGCCAACTCATAAGATTCCCATGTTCTCTACTTAGAGATTTGTGGACTTGATCAGCCGAAGGTGATAACAATGAGGATGTCCTTCTAAGGAGAGCATTCTCAGCTTCAAATGCTGCAATGTCAAAAATAATTACTCTTGCTCTTGTCTCAACTAGATAGCTGGATCCTTGGTGAGAAAAACTGGCGGCTCTGATACCTGTCAGGAATCAGTAACAATAATCTAACTCAATTACTGTTCTTAGCCACTATCTATTATCACATAAAGAATAAGGTTAAATTCGAATGACTGAAACAAGTACATGATGTTGTTCCCTTTAGCCGATTTAATATACATAACTAGCAAGCTTAGCACCGAGACTAACTTCATGTTTGTGAAATGTTTGGTGATTTTGAACTTGTACAAAACATCGTGAGGTATTAGTCAATTAAGTGTTTTCAGTTCTGTTTGAGGTGCAAAGAGTCATGACAATTTATATAAAACATGAGACAAAAAATGAATCTGTTAAGATTTAGGGATTTTTTTAACCTGCTTTCTTATACTATTAGATTAAAAGACATGTTTATATTGCTGGCATGAGTTGGAAAGTCTAGTGGCTCAAGTGGCTGAGGGATGTCATGCTGAAATTAGTGCTTTTTTTATTTATATTTATGCACTATTTGTATTTATGGAGATAAGCTGAACAAGACAAGAAAGCACCAAGTTTGTGAATTTTTGTATATGAAAGAATCAACTTAACAAAATTATCAATGTATTTTGAGAATTACAATAACTGATTACTGAACCAAGATACTTAAAATATCTTGGGGCATTATTAGCCATCGATTTTCACCAAATGCTCCCATAAAGCAACCATAATACTGAATTCACATCCCATGTGTTTTGTATTAGTCCTACTGACACATGTTACTAAGTTGATTGTGTGAGGAAATGGGATGTCATATTCAAAACAAATAAGGAAATGCAGTGACTATAATAGAAGACCAAGCTTTTGTGATGGTAAAAGTCTTCAGTTGAGAACACAAAAACAAGCCTCGAGAGCAACTACTTTGCGCACAAATGTATAGTATTGGAATCCTACTGGAAGGAACCACAAGTGAAGCAAAAGGGAGGAAATTCACAGAGAAATGGAGAAAAACAAAAGAAGAGAAAAACCAGAAGATAAAAGGGAAAATCAACTTTATTTATGCAATGTCAAACTGAAAACAACTAAACATAAGGCTTGAACAAATGATATAAATCTTCCTCTGAGAAGGACAACAAAAATGCTTCCAATAAGAAAAAAATCTTACATAAATTCCAAGCTTTCATGACTTTGTCCTACATCACATACCCAAATCACCCCTCCTAGGCCCTACTTTTGAGGGTCCAACTAAGTAATGAGCTTCCTTTTAGAAAAACAAATTATGGACACAACTCTAGTAAAAAGAATAAACTTTTGACATAATGATGCAACTGTTGACATAATGCACAAATTGATGGGATTATTTAACAAGAGAGCTTTCTGATAAACTACCTAGGATTTTTGGCTCAAGTTGTCAAGTAAGGAAAAGATTTACATAGAGGTCTTCTGATCAATGTAATGGACTTTAAAATTCTTTAAATAGTTTTCAAATTCAATTCCCTAACATTATTTATTGATTTGTTTATTCTTTTGTAAGTCAGATTAAATTTTTCAAAGTTCTCAACTTGTCATCACTCATTCTGCTCTCCTATTGTCTACTTCCTGTCTCTTTCCTTTGTTTCTCCAACAAATAGAACACAACATACTAGAAACTTTAAGCTACAAATTCTATAAGATTATATCAAAATTTGGAAGCCTCAAAAATGGAAAAGCCATTGCAATAGTAATAATACGAAGACCCAAATGTATCTGCTTAGACATAGCATCCATTCAGGTGTCATAAATCAAAACTAATCACAGATAACAGTTAGCAGACATATACATACACATACCAAGATACCTACATGAGCATGTTCATGCATACATGCATGCATTTCTGTGTAATTAACATGAGTTTAGTTTAAATTACCTGATCCTTCTAGACTTTTAAAGCTTTGATTCACCTGTGAAGGAACTAGAGCTGCAGGTGATGCTATAAGTTCTTCTTGCAGACTATAGGTTTTTACAAATCCTTCTAATAGAAACCCGAGGGAATGGTAAGGTATTTCTATAGTTTCTCCTCTTAGGTACGTTGTCATTGTTGACCTCTCCACTATAAGAGCTCTTAGGTCTTGCATTGTCAATTTTTCAAATATTTGAGGAAGCAAGATCCTGGCAAGAAAGATAGCACTTTCCTGCAAAAACAAGATAGTTGAACTAGAGACCAAATAATCATACTACAATAAATCCAGTACATAATCCTGTTATTTATTTTTTTTATGGTGATTAGATTGTGGAACTATCAACCCAGGCATCGTTGAATGCTTGACAAAGGCATGTCCCATAATTAAGCAAACCATTGATCCTAATAGATACAAACCTCCCCATTTAACTGACAAAGACCTGGTTTGTCACTTCAAAAGTTCATCCCAGAGAATAAAGCAATAAAATTACTTGCAAAATCATACCTGCCACAGGAAATCTTCTACTGCAGGATCTGACTTTAGCACTGAAAGTATTTTGTCACTTTCTATAAAGAAACAGAATACAACAGAATCTGTGACCATATCACAGATGTAAGGCTTTCCAGTCAGCACTTCATACAGGCCCAAAGTACACCCGTGAGTAAAAACTGGATGCAATGAGTGCTTATTTGTAAAGCTCTTGCTCGTCCACTGCCAAAGGATAATCTTAATCTTGATATGCATTCAGCAAAACTAATCATGCATTTTAGAAGTACTAGAAGGATCCAGCTTGCTCATGTAAATATATTATTTACCTTAACAACACCATTAGATATGAGCCAAATACCATTTGGCCTGGAACCCTCCATATAAAGTGTCAAACCTCGGAGTTTCATGATTTCTTTGTGGGAAAGTTCAAGTGATTCACGAACAGAAGAAGGAAGAGCCCCCAGTAAAGGGTGGACACTAATTAAATCACTTATTTTTGGAATCTTCACCAAAGGAGGATTTCTCAGAAGCCTTTTCAAGTCAGTCTGCAGAAGCACTATACTACATTATACATAGAACTAAATAAAGTGTGGTACACCAAATGAAGACTTTAGGATGTGTTAAAGCCGAAATATGAGAAAAAATAATATACCTGAACAGCCTCATGAAGATGAAGCATCTCTTTTTCTTCTAACAAACCAACCTTCTCAAGATTTTGGACATATTCAATTAAATGATTCAGCACTGAATATGTCACTTGTCTTGTTTTGACAACACGTAAAACCTTAAAACATTTCCAATATAAAAATTCATTAATGGGATACTCTGAACTAGGGACTACAGTAATGATACATTTATTCTAGCATGTTCTAAAAATTGATAGATATAATTATAAACTTGACATATTGTAGTCAATCCCATGAAATAATCAAAAAACTGTATTGAAAGAGAAAAAAATTGCAGAAAGATGACAGGAAGTCCACATGACCCATCAGAAAGCATTTATTAATCAACAAACCTGAGGAAAGGTTACACGAACATCTTCCAAGAAATTTCTTGCTTCTTCCCCCTCGACCTTGCTTTCTTCGATGACAACAGAAGCAATACCACTGTCACCTACATAATTGAGTTGGACATATAAAAAATCTGGACGTTGTTTAAAAAATGTGGGAATTCCCGATGAGGCGTTAATAGCAGTAATTGACAATCGATGAAGAATATCCAAGAAAATTAAAAGCATCAAGTATTATAGGAGATATTTTCCTTTGGCTGTATACCAACGGCCCTTATCATCCTAATGATAGTCAAATAGCATAAAATGATTATCTTGGCATGCCAAATTTGACTAGTTACAGTAGCTGCTGAGTTTGAGTGGTAGATCATCTAATGGTATGTACCTAAACTTTGGTTCAGTTTGACATCCATTTGGCAATTGGCACCAGCAAGGGTAACTTCTGCAACACCCTTTGAGCAGAAGTTTCTATGACATGGAAGGGGAAAAAGAGTACAAATTCCCTTTTTTCTTTTAATAAGAACAAACAAAATCTTATTTTAAAAACATGCCATTTTTCTTCAGAAAAAAAAGGTGGAAGACCCTTGAATTCACTAGAAACCAAAATCCTCAATGAAGCTAGACAATAGTTATCCTATAAGGGTTCAAAATATTTGCCTCAAGCCTCATCATAAATTCTTCCATTTCTTTCCAACCAAAAGTTGCAAAACACTGCCAACGTGCAACAGTTCCACAATATCGATGTGAAAATCCCCCACAACATTTGAGCAACCCTCCTAAACACATATAATGAGCTATTCTTAAAGAATGAACTTTCCACAGCTACAAATTGGGTCAGAAAGGCCGCTAACCTCACTAAAGTTGCAACACAGCTCATGCTATTGCATTTTACAATAAGATTAGTGTCTCTCATTTGGACAGGGATGGCAATTTTTAGCGCAATTAGATATGGATTCAGGGTATTGGGCAAAGGTCCTTTCCCTTCTCTTCAGTATATACATGCATTCAAGGAGAGGAAAATAGACTATGCTTTAGACTTAATCGTCCTACTTGAGAGAGGTGAACCCTATGGTTAGATCTCAACGAGGTTGAAGCAAATAAAATAAGGGAGAGCCAAGCAGGGATACTCATAACTCACTAGAAAACCTTCTAGGAAACTTCATGTGTGGCAAATAAGTAACTCAAATCCTACTCAAATAAGAACACTAAATCTAGGAAAACTAAATCTAACTCACAAAAGCAACACTCTGATTCAAATAAATGGCATCCATAAATCTCTAAACATAATCTCACCATATTAATTGCAATGAAGAAACACTTAAGACTCTTCAAGACAACTCCTCAGAATATTGCAACAAATTGCTGTAGTAAAACTGTCCTGAGAGATTGATTTCCTAGAGCAATCAACCAGCTCATCTACATCAAAAGGTCTCTACTGAAACATCTTCCCTGCCTGCTTCTAAAGCTGAGTGCACTTAATCACAGTTTCCCAATTAAGTACACCTGCATTAACACCTCTCATAGAATTGGATAACATCCTTTATTTTCAATTAGCCAGCCAGAGTGCACTATTCTTTGATAGATTACAAAATATTCTTTCAGAAATTATGATAAAAAGAAAAGAAACCTTTCCTCAATTCCCAGTAAATGCATTAAAAACAAAATAAAAATAGAGGAAACATCTGCTGAGCACAATGCTTAATGCATTAAAAACAGCTGCAAGAATAAAGCACTGAATTTGATAGTGATGTACAATTGAAAATGCCTTTTGGTCTTGTATCTAATCTAAAATTTGAAAATGCTTTGGAGGTAAGTGTTTTAGGATAGGAGGAATATTGGCATTGACAGAGTTATTTAGCACCAACAACGATGGAGTTAACAAGAAATGAAGCAAATAGAATACAGCACCAGGGAAGAATTTACCAATAAAGTCATGTAACTGCTGCCTTGCAATTCTATGGGCACGAAGAAATGCTGCACAGATATAACACGCAAATTCCAACCTTTCCACAGTGAAATATGTAACCAGTTTTTGTGGAAAAGCACTTGTTTGAAGGAACCTGTAATAATTTGGGAAATTAACATTATCTCTTAGGCCTTTCCAATCACATAACGGCCCATTAGATGCCAGATCAATTGCTTCGTCCACTGATCGCATCAAAAGATTAGCAGCAGTTTGACTTATCCTTCCCTCATTAAGCATTCCCCAGTAAGCAGCTTGGACACCTGACATGGAAAATTATTTATCAATATAGCATAGCCAGTTATGTAGATAGAACAAGTTTTAATTCCAAAACCTATTTAAAAAATGAATATTAACAAGCAAATGAAGCACCCAAGGAGAGAATAAATCTCTCAATATAACAGTTAATGTTCCCATATGTTGCTAAATTTGAAAAAGAGATGACATGAAATACAAAATGCTAAATGGTAAAAGATCATACACTATAAATTGTTGGAAATGTAAAAAATGGGATGTGCCAACAATAACATATTAGAGTCACTATGACATAGCCATATCCAAATATTATACTTGGTTAATTTGATCGACCTCCCCACCATTTGTGTTAATGCAGTAAACTCCCTTAGTTTAAGATTTCATCAAAGACCACCCACATCTTAGTTTTATCCATCAAGTCAACCCCTTCACTAACTTTTCTAATCAAATTTCTAATGGTAATGGAGGTCTATGAAAATTTTGAATTAGCAGGGGGTTTACCCTACATTATATTAACCATGAGTTCTTGGAACATCGGTTCCATGTTATATATGTGCCACTTTCTTTGAGAATTTGAACAATATGTGATATAAACTGCACGCAACCAACTTTTTTCAGAAATTTGTAACCACACCCTACGTTCCTCAAAACATAAAAACATTCTAACTCATCAATCATCGAATTCAATTCCAAAAAAGCAAAGAAGGTAATGAAGTCCAGATGACATGAATTGCCACAGGAGTATAGTGAAACTAATATAGTTAGCATGCTTATTTTGGCAGAAAATTCAGTTTGTCTACAACATATGGAACCATCCCAGAAGCAAACATCAGTTTTCCCAACAAAAAAAAGAAGCAATCATCTATGTTCTCTTAACATCATGCCTTTTATCATATTTTACTCCTAAAATTATCAGCTTCATGAAGGTCATGACATTAGAAATTAACTACAATGATAGATATAGTTAACATATAAGTCAGCATATATTCTACATTGATTATGTTTCCTTTATTAGCTAGGATTAGTTGTCTAATTTATTCTAATTGTAATTGATTGTATAGTTGACTATCCTAAAATAGTCTTGTGCATCTTGTATTTATACCCCTGAGATATATGAAATATTCAATTAGCCAAATTATCAATTTGGTATCAGAGCCTAACACTAACATCCACCACTGCCATTTTTTCGGCTGAAACCCTAAACTTTCAACCCTTCCATCTTTGTTTCCACACCATGTCTAAGCAAACTGCTAGCAAGAAGCCATCCGCGGTAACCATCCATGAAACTTCCTCTCCAATAATTTCTATTAGGTTGGATGGTGGAAATTATCATGTTTGGTCTCAAGTTCTAGAGATGCATATTGCTAGGAGAAAAAAGAAGGGATACATCACAGGGAAAAAGGATGCACCTGTAGAGGATGACCCGTTTTTTGATGAATGGGAGGCTGAAGATGTTCTAGTTAAGTCTTGGCTCATTAATTCTATGACTAATAAACTGATGTCACACTCTATGCAGTGTGGCACAGCCAAACAGGTTTGGGATGCAGTCAAGAGGAGTTATCTTGATGTCTCGGATTCTTCTCAACTCTATGAATTGATGAAGAAATCTTTTCAATCACGCCAAGTTGGCTGCCCTCTTGCAGAATATTATAATGAATTAAACTCCATATTCTTGGAACTTAATTATCGAAGGCCTAATGATATGACGTGTCCCACCAATATTGAGAAACAAATGAAGCGTACGGCTGAGGAGCGGGTTTATATTTTTCTTGCAGGTCTTGATCACAATTTGGATCAAGTCAGTGGCCGTGTATTGGCCACCTCACCTTTACCAAGCCTAGAGAAAGCTTATTCGCAGGTCCGTCGTGAAGCACAAAGGCAAACCACTATGAGTGCAGAAGATCAATCTGAGGCTTCAGCTATGGCTGTCAATAAGCAAACTCCTATTGTCGACACACTCAATCGTTTTTGCGCTCACTGCAATAGCACCAAATATACAGTTGATGTCTATTGGAAGAAGCATGGTTATCCGGAGTGGTACAAACTGAAGCAAACTGACCGGCGAAACAAGAAATCAACTCAGGTTGCTGCCACAAGCACTAATTCTACTGCTTCTGCTTCTTTGGTTTCTCACTCATCTACTCAAGAAAGTAATTCTGGCTTGTACCTTATTTTTGCTGCCTTTAACACTTGGGTCATCGATTTAGGGGCCACTGATCATATGACTAGTAATCCTTCCTTACTTGATTCTTTAATGACCTCTAATGTTAAGTTTGTTCAGGTTGCTAATGGGACTCCTATGCCGATTTCAGGAGCTGGGAATGTCTCATTCTCTTCCACACTTCCCATGTCCTTTGTTCTACTTGCACCTAACCTCTCTAATAATCTCCTTTCCATTAGCAAGATTACTAAAACTCTTAATTGTTCTGTAACTTTTCATTCTACATATTGTGTATTTCAGGACAATCTTACGAAGACGACGATTGGTATTGGTAAGGAGAGAGGAGGTCTCTACTACTTGGAGGGGGAAAAGGAATTACACCCAAAATCAGATCATGTTTTTCAAATAACAAGGGAGAGTTCTGATATAGAAAAAATTTTGTTGTGGCATTGTCAATTAAGTCACCCATCTTTTCCTTATTTAGAAGGTTTATTTCCTCAGTTATTTCGCAATGTTTCAATGTCTAGTTTACGTTGTGAACAGTGCATTTATGCTAAAAATCATTATGTACCTTTCAAAATAAGTTTCCATAAAAGTCCAGTTTCTTTTGTTCGTGTTTTTACAGATGTTTAGGGTCCTTTTTCTACTCCTTCTGTTTTGGGTCATAACTATATTGTCTTTTATTGATGACTGTAGTAGAGTGAGTTGGATATATTTGCTAAAGTCTAAGCATGATGTCTTGCATGTTATTCCTCAATTCTCAAAAATGGTGAGCACACAATTTAATGCTCAGGTTAAGGTTTTTCATTCTGACAATAGTCGTGAGTTTGTAAATCAGTCCCTTTCTACTCTATTTAAAGAAAATGGCATCCTCCACCAAACGACGTGTACATACACACCACAACAGAACGGTATAGCAAAGCGTAAAAATCGCCACATTTTGGAAGTGGCTCAGGCTTTATGCTTTACTATGCATGTTCCAAAACGTTTTTGGGCTGATATTGTCATAACCGCTGTCTTTCTCATCAATCGAATGCCTACACGTGTTATTAATTATCAAACACCCATGCGAATGTTATCACGGTTTTACTCTATTCCTTCTACTTTGAATCTTTGTCCTAAAGTTTTTTGTTGTGTCTGTTATGTTCATATACATTCTCATCAAAGGGACAAACTTGATCCTCGTGCTCTTAAATATGTCTTCCTTGGTTACTCCAATTCCCAAAAAGGTTATAAATGTTTTTACCCTCCTTCGGAAAAATATTATGTCTCAATGGATGTTCAATTTTGTGAGTGTGAGTCTTATTTTGATGGGGATGTGTCTATTGTTCCTCTTTAGGGGGAGATTAATAGTAAGGAAGAGGAAAAATTATGGTTAGAAGAAAAGAGGTGGTGGATCTCGAGTAAAGGGGAGGAGGACTCGACTGATTCAATTGATTCGGGTAATACTAAGTCTAAACCAAAGGAAATAAGGGAGAGACCAGACAGATTGTTTCAACAACATTATACAAAAAAGAACAAAAGTGCCACTACCATACCCTTTCCAGGGTCCAACATTCCTCTCAATGATATTACCATGCCATCGAATGACTCTTCCGGGACTAATTCTGAGGTACAAATTCCTTCACCTTTAACTTTAAAAAATGCTATCTTGAATTCTCAATCTGATCAAGGTAGAAGATATCCCATTCGTGATCGTAAGGAACCAGATATGTTGGGTTTCTCAAAATCATCCTCTGATGTTGTCTACCCTATTTCTGATTTTGTTTCTTATCATCATCTTTCTAAAACTCATCTTGCTTTTGCACTTCAATTGTCTTCTATATCTATTCCTAGTCATTTTCAAGAAGCCCTTGACAATCCTAAGTGGAAATTGGCTATGGTAGAAGAAATGAAGGCTCTCCAGAAGAACTCTACTTGAGAGATGGTTGAGCTTCCTCAAGGAAAGAAGACAGTAGGATGCAGATGGGTGTTTTCTGTTAAGTACAAGTCAGATGGGACAATTGATAGGTACAAAACTAAATTGGTTGCCAAAGGATACACCCAGACTTATGGGATTGACTACCAAGAGACGTTTGCTCCTGTGGCCAAAATGAACACTGTTAGAGTCATACTCTCTCTTGCAGTCAATTTGGATTGGCCGTTGAAACAATTTGATGTAAAGAATGCATTCCTTCACGGTGATCTATTAGAAGAGGTGTATATGGATCCTCCTCCATGGTTTACACCAAAAAAAGGCAAAGTATGTAGACTAAAAACGGCCTTGTATGGATTGAAGCAGTCACCAAGAGCTTGGTTTGGCAGGTTGAGCTACTCAATGAAAGAGTTTGGCTATAAACAAGCTATGGCATATCACACTCTTTTCTACAAGAGAGATGGTGTTAATACTACTTTGCTTATTGTTTATGTTGATGACATGATTGTTACAGGTAGCAGCCCTGAAGAAATAGAGAAGCTCCAGAATTATCTGGCCAAAGATTTTGAAATGAAAGATTTGGGTACTTTGAAATATTTTTTGGGCATTAAGGTTTCTCGGTCCAAGCAAGGACTTTTCCTTTCACAACGGAAATATACCTTAGACCTCTTGGCTGAGACTGGTAACTCTGCTTGCGAATCTGTAAAAACTCCTATTGAAGTAAATCATGGACTGTCAATCTATCATGATCAGATTCCAACGAATAAGGAGAGATATCAGAGACTAGTAAAGAAGTTGATCTATTTAACTTACACAAGACCGGATCTATCTTACGCAGTTAGCGTTGTGAGTCAATTTATGCATAATCCAAGTAATCAGCACATGAATGCAATAAGTTGTATCCTAGCATATCTGAAGTCTTCTCCAGGCACAGGAATTATGTTTTCTAGACACCGGCATTTAGAGATCGAGGGATACACAGACTTTGACTTTGCTGGGTCCAAATTGGATAGCAAGTCCACATCAGGGTATGTGTCATTTGTAGGACGAAATTTGGTGACTTGGAGGAGTAAGAAACAAAGCGTAGTCTCATTAAGTAGTGCAGAAGCAGAATATCGTGCTCTTCATCATGCAACCACAGAACTTACTTGGCTAAGAATCCTCCTAGGTGAGCTTAGGTTTGGTCCTAAGAAGCCTATATTGTTGTTTTGTGATAACACAACAGCTATTGAGATTGCAAACAATCCAGTTCAACATGATAGAACTAAGCATATTGAGCTGGACAGGAACTACATTAAGGACAACCTAGATTTTGGAAAAATAAAGGTTCCCTACATCAAGAGTGCAGATCAGTTGGCAGACATAATGACCCATGCAGTCGCCAGTGGTCCATTTTATGCTTCATTATCCAAGTTGGGCATGTGTGATATCTATGCACCAACTTGAGGGGGAGAGTTAACATATAAGTCAGCATATATTCTACACTGATTATGTTTCCTTTATTAGCTAGGATTGGTTGTCTAATTTATTCTAATTGTAATTGATTGTATAGTTGACTATCCTAAAATAGTCTTGTGCATCTTGTATTTATACCCTTGAGATATATGAAATATTCAATTAGCCAAATTATCAATTGATATGACCTCAATACAAATCGTTGAACAAAGCCGTCCAGAAAACAGTCCAAAATTAAGCTTGAGCTGTTGCATGGATCCAAAATACTTAAAATTACTGTTACAGTGGACAGTAACAGATTTTCCAGCATCAGTCAACAATGGTCCCGCGTTCAATAGTATGGGGAATATTTTATTTTGGTTTCCCATTCATTTTAGTGTGGTCTTTGTAAATTGGCACCCCCTTTTTCCCCCCTATTTTGGAACAGTAGAATTAATATTGAGAAGTATAAAAACCTCATATTCTCTTCTCTCTTCTACTCCACCTTATCTCTCTATTCCTTCTTCCCTCAGTCTTTTCTTTTCTCCTTTCTTTTCTCTCTCCTTTTCTAATTCTTTTGGGTCTTCCATTGAATGGTTTCTCCAACAGTCTTTCATGTAGAACACTCAAATGAAATACACTTCACAATTTCTCTGAAGTGCACAACTGATGAAATACTTAATCACTAGAAGGTGAATCACAAAGTAAACTAAGGGGGGATAACAAAGCACAGAATAATGCAACTTGACTCTGATTCCATATGAGATGAGTCGATTTCAAAAGCTTAAGATGTTAGGTAGATTGTGAACCTTAACTTCAGCCTTGTGTGATAGCAAGATTATTAACTTACTACTAATATGTTGAAATGACATGGCATTGACTCTATTTTATTCTGTCAACAATAAGAAATTATAGATCTTAGAAACAGAAACATGCTATGTATGAATGCTAGCTTGATTTAGAAGATGACACACATGAACCACACATAAACATAGTGAGGATAACAGGCTTGCCAAAATCCCTTCCATTCGAATAACTAATGCATCAACAATGGAAGATAAATAATGGGACATAAAGAAAAAACAATAATATACAAACCATTCAAAAGCCGTATGCGTATATCTTTCAAACTTGTAGGGTCCAGATTATTGTCACTTTCAGGTGCACCATGAGGATGTACACATCCTTCTTCCAAATTATTTAAGCTTCTTATATATCTTTTAACTGTAGGCCAGTCAGCAGGTCCTAACTCCTCATCATCTCCAAGATCACCAAAAGCCTCTAATGCTTTATTCAACATTTCATTCTTTGTGTACTCCAGTATACGCCTCTGTCATCACATAGCAAAATATTTATAGGTAAAATAGAATAAGGAATACTACTGGAGCAAGTAGCATATCCAAGGAAACATAAATAACCGATGCACTATATTAGGAACTAACTTACAGTTTGTAATACCAATAGTTAATGCATAGCAGTTGTACATCAAGGAAATACTTTCAGTATAACAGTAGCCAAAACTTTAAACTAAAGCTTCCTCTCAATGTTCCAGTAATGAGTACTAACAAGAGAACGTTATGTAGAATCTCCAAATGAAATCTTATTTTAGCATGCAAGGAGAAGTCAAACATAGAGAGGAAACTGCAATAAGGTAGATTTCAATATTTCAAATTAAGTAGAAATTACCACAACTAGAATATACAGGAAGTCTTAATTATCCAATCACTGCTAGGACCAATACATTCAACTCAAGCATAAAGGCCTGGATATAATTACAAAGAATAATTTGAACAACCATTTAATAACAGTATGATTCAGAGTAGTACTTCACAATTTCATTCAACACATTCATCTTGTAGTTGTACAATAGATCTTGGATCTGATCCCACTCACCAGGATTAAGGTAGATTGGGTTCAAGTTTGCATGGGATACAAAACATGAAGAAAAGAATAAATAAAAAGAGTAATAGTTTTTAACAAGGCTGGAAATGTTTGCATCAAAGACATTAGACAAATCAAAGTGCTTTTTCTTAAAACAGGGGTGCAATATTCTGGAGATGAAAATAAACCTCACCTTTGCTGCTGATAGCTTATCCATGTTCAAAAGATGTAAAACATACTGTGTAGTTGATCCATTCACAATGAGTGTCAAAAATACAATCCCACCAGTAAAGAAGACAAACTGCCAAGTTTAGAACTAAAGAGTTAGAAAATGAAAATGAAAAAATTGAGGTCATATAATCCCATTTGGTTGGTAAAAGATAAGATGATATATTATTTGTAAATTGGTTAACTAGATATATAGACAAGTAGCATGTTTCAAAATTACAAATTAAAAAAGAAAAAAGGAAAAACTCACCAAGGTTCCCGTTTCAGAGGTGATATATGCTGAGCCATCACTAGAACGCTAAAACAACCAAGAAATAGATGCATTAGAAAACAAAACAGTACATTTACATGATATCTACTGAAATAGAAGTCATGCATTGAAAATGGGTTCCTTTTGCTTATATGAAGATAATGGATTTTATTATTTAACATCTTTGACATGAATGTGTTTGAATCTTTGGCCATTGGACTTTGCACAATTGAAAGCTATATGCTACATAGACACAGGATAAGTACACAGGAAGTTACAAAGATTTCTGACATAGTCAACCGCTGTATCGTGAAGATGAGTCCTTTATTAAAGTACCAATGAGCAATTAGATATGTTCATGTGCATTAAATAAGGTTGTTCTGATAAAATATCTATAGCTAACCATAGGTAATTTTACGGACAACTAAGAAGACAGCCAATCTTAAACTAGGATCCAACAAAAATAGAACTTGGAAATAGAGACGTCCATGTAATATGATCCTTATAAGCAGGTGCTCTGACTTTATATGTTTTAAGCTAATTGCTCAAGATAACAGCCAAATTATGGCATATAATAATAACAATAACTAAATCCGTCAAACTTGCCTTGACTGATAGTGAAAGTGACAGGGCAACAGCTCCTCGCAAACCTGACCATATGAGAATGATAGCTTCTTTCCATTCCAAACCATACCCAAAATATCGCAAAAAGGGATACAATACTCCAACAACAACAATCCGTGAAACTTGTACATAAACGTATAGAAGAAATAAATAACCCCATGAATTCCCTGAAATAAACCAATAGTTATGGATTGTCCCTATAACATGAAGATCACAGAATAGTAATTTACGGATCAAAAAATTCAGAAAGAGCAACCGTTAGTGTTATACAATTGTCTTATCTCAGACAGCAAGCACTCCTTTTCACAAGTTCAAAAAAATTAAATTATAATACAAAATGAATTCCTTATATTATGCCCATTCAAAATAAATACATTTTACAGTGAAATTACCATGGTTCTCAAAGATCTTGTCATTGCCTAGAATTCCTTCTGCTATAACAACACCACTGCAAAAGTTAAAGAAAGAACACGCCACTTAGTGAAAAGAATAAGAAGCCAATAAAAAAGAACAGTTAAATTCCTTGAATAAGGAAAATAATAAAGAAAAGATTACAAGTAGATAGGATGTGAGGAAAAGGGGTAGCTTCTTGGCTTCCCTAGGGAGTTCGGTGACCAAAGATTTTAACGCCATGCTTTTGACACATCTTGAGATAGCATTGGTTCATGGCTTAATCCCAGCAAAGTCAGAGAATTTAATTGTCCTCTTCTAACTCTACTGAATAAAGTCAGAGAACAGAAACTGCAAGGCAGACCTTCAAAACTACCCTCGAAACCTTCTTCCTATTTCAAAGCCTCGTACTTTTTAATCCCCAGATGATCACAAAGCCAACCAACCACAATACCGTACCCCAAAACAGAATAGCACAAAAGCACATCAACTGATGTCTTGATGGCCACAAGCCACTACTTGAGTTTGAAAAGGAAGTTTTAAATTACATCACACTTAAATTTTGATTACATTGCACGGAACAAGTTTTGGGTTAATTGTATATGTTTTGTTGCTTAACGTTTTGTGATATAGGAATTTGGTAAAGGCCAATGTGCGGTTATTGTGCTCTGGCCGCTTTACTAATGTTTCCTCATTGTGGGGCTATTTTACGGTCCTTTTATTTTTATATAGTCTAATACAATCTCTCATTTCATAGATGAGCTAAGTTTTAGATGTCCCCTTGAACTTCCTGCCAACTTTTTGTAATTATTTTCTCTTTAATATAGCTTCTGTTTCTTACCTCAAAAATAAATAAATAATAAAATTTTTTATGCATAGCAAAGGTTCCAAGTGAAATGCAACTTGCAAGAAATGGTACAAACAATATAATCAATCAATGGATGGACATCTAGGCTGCAGCTGGTTCTAACAAATGTTAGTGCACATTGAGAATTGTTCGATTAGGATATAAAGTAAGAAAATGATGATTCTAAAAGTTTAACGGACTGATTAAAAACCTATAAAGTGAAATGCATTTAAAATAATAACAATTTACAAACTTCAAATGTACATGTAAAGTTGATGTCTTTTATCTAATTTGTTAGATCTGATCTAAAAACTAGTTTTGAATTAGCTAAGAACAAACAACAAACTTAGTTGGCACCATTTACCATTCAAGTGCAAAAAATCAATTTTCATACACATTTATCCACACTATTGAAAACATAAATGGTCTATGTTCTTACCTCAAGATGAAGATTAAAGTATTTGCAATATAAGCAACCATTTCCCTGAAAAGAATTAAATCAGCTCAGTGCATAAGTATTGTAATAACATTAACATTAACATAACAAGCAAGTACAATAAGTTCATATGTTCCATGTACAAGAAGGAGCAAAAGCTGGACCCACTGCAATCAAAATGTCCCACAAATACCCTGGTGGTTATTGCATAAATGGCTGGTGTTTTCTGCTTTACCAAGAGAACATAATTAGCAACTAAGTTCAAATGGTGCTCTTCAAAAACTTAAATGTCCTAAACATGTATTTTACAATATGAGTGGTGAAATCATACTTAACCATATTCTTTTATTTTCTTTTGCTCTATTTCTATTTTCTCAGTGAGATATCAATTTTTTACTATCAAATAGTGGCATTGAAATGCAAGTACAGCCAACCCAAAAAAAAAAAATTAACTAAATTATATTAACTTTCACATTTAATCATAGAAAGTGATGGAAATTGAAAGCAAAAGTATATCCAACATAAGCTTATAAGGATTTCAAATCCCAATTTTTCTACTTCCTCTGTTTGTTTGGCTCCAGCAAAGATGGTTAGACTTCAAGAAGCCAACTAATTTTCATTTCTCTTTTGTTTCTCTTCAGTTTTGCCACCATTCTTTATTCCCTGGCTTCTCAAACAAGACAAAGGAGACGATGATGCCTAAGAAGGGAAAGAAGAGTGGGGATACAAATCTAATATGAAGCTAAAAGTTCTGATGGCTTGTGCTGCAATTTGACCATCTACAACCCAGTAACAGTTTGTTCTCCTGCTTTTACTATGAATCTTCATTTGGGTAATGCAATCAAGTCAACATATCTCAGCAATTATACCTTCATTCTCTCACCACAGGACAAATAATGCAAGTAATACACTATGCAAAACTCCGCATTTCACCTTTCAAGTTCTCAATCAGAAAGATTATTAAAATTAAAACAAAAACGTGCTATGCGTACCAAAAGTAATGCAAACTTTGCTGACTTTCACCCTTAAAGGCTGTCCTGGCAACTGCAGCATAAAACCTATCAACAGATATAAAATCACGAGACATCCTTTCTGCGAGTCCAGAAGAAACTACTAAGATGAACTCTACTTACATTCCTAATGTCATTACAGTCAGAACACCAGAAATATCAGCGCCTTCCTGAGCCTATCACATGAAAATGCTTGTCAGGCTTTCCACATTAAAAATGACAGTTGATTTATTATAAAACATTCTAGACTAGCAAAGTAGTGATGCTGCTTGAATATCAACCAAAATTTTATCAAATAAAAATCAATATATGAACTTTTATATTATTTATTAATTTTGTTGATACCTTATGGAAGCATGCTGCAGAAGAAAAATGCAGGCCATATATCTAGATTGAGAAAAAGGCGACATGTCCTAGGAGGTATGAAAACAAAATTGCAAATCATGATGCCTTAAAATTCAGAATTGTACAATCTGACAAACATGCACAAGTATTGGCTTTGTTACAGGGGATTTTCATGAACAAATACTAGTGAGGAGAAATTGAAACTTAAAACTATTTGTTACTTGTACTGAGGGTCACGCTATAAACTTTTCAGCTTTCACAAATATAACAATTGACATGTTAACTATCAATAAGAAAGATAAATAAAAAGATGTTTATTAAAACAAATTGAAAAGTAGTGTCCCAAAATTTGTAGAGTGTACCGTGAAGTAAGCTATGTAGCTCACAGAAATTGTCAGTGCAATCTCTATCACTGTGTCATTGAAAATAAACCCAAGCCACAAAACAGAGGCAATCCCAAAAGCAACACCCATGCAAACACTGGACAAAGAAAAGTGTCTTATGACCAGAGTAAGTCTGTCGTTAATGATCAAAGAGTGCAAGAGATACATACGCTCCAAGTGAGACCTGAGCCAGAAATTTGATTATGGCAGCCCAGGTAAAGCTCCTACCAAGGACCATTTGAAAGAAAAGCTGGTAGACAACAATCGCTGTCCTGGACAAAAGAGTACTTAAAGAATATCAACTACATAACTCGCGTATCCTAAGAGCATTGATGAATGTAAGCAACATGCTTATTCAACTTTCAAGATATATAAAACGACGCACTGAGATGTTCATAAAAGAACTTAAGAGGAGCTCAAATATGAAAAATACCCATCATTCATTAAGGATTCCCCTTCAATTATTGTGCTCAGTTTTTTGCTTGCACCAAGCTCTTTCAGTAGAGCAACAACAGCCACAGGATCAGTAGCACTCAGAAGTCCCCCAAGCAACAATGATGTTTTCCAACTCCAGTTGTATGGAAAAGTAAGCTGCAGAATAGCATTTTCAGATACATGGAAAAGTGAGCAGATGAAGAAGAAGTAGCCTAAGCTATATAATGCAGGATACCTTCAAAAGAGATCCAAGCAAAAAGGTTGAGATCAGAACTCCTGGGCCAGCGAGTAGGACCATTTGTGCCAGACACCTCTGTACAGAATTTTTTTTTTAAAAAAAAAAGAAAAGAAAAATATATTTTATGGATTCCAAAATTTATTAATCATTTACCTATGAATTGAATAATGAATACATAAAAATAATAACGATAATAAAATAAATAAATATATAACAAAAATCTTTCTATACCAGAAATAACCTTACTGAAAAGGAATAAACGTTGTTATTAAAAAATATATCTTAAAGCAACTACGACAAACAGTTATTGTACAATTTGAAACATCTAAAACATGTCAAAGATATTGGGAATAATGAAATTGTATTTCTCACTTTTACAATACAAACAACCCTGTCTTTATAGGCAAGAACAATCCGAGAAAGAATCAAGATGAATACAACAATGAGCCTTGAATTAGGAAGCTAATCAAAACAGCCTATAATTAGAATGCCAATTAAATTAGCCTATAAACAGAACAAAATCAGAAACTTATACTTTCCTAATTTATCTCCTAAATTACTCCTAAAATCTTGCACTTATATCTTCCAACACTCCCCCTCAAGCTGGGAGATAGATATTTTCCATTCCTAGCTTGCTACTAATTTTCTGAAACGTATGACTAGCTAATCCTTTTGTTAACACATCTGCTAGTTGTCCTTCTGTTGAGACACATGGCGTACAAATCAGTCCACTATCCAGTTTTTCTTTTATAAAGTGACAATCAACATCTACATGCTTGGTGCGTTCATGTTGCACCGGATTATGTGCAATATTGATGGCTGACTTGTTATCACAATACAACTTCATCGGCTTCTCCACCAAAACCTTAAGATCTTTCAAAATTATCTCCAGCCATAATAACTCACAAACTCCTAACGCCATGGCACGAAATTCAGCTTCTGCACTTGATCTTGCAACTACTGGCTGCTTTTTACTTTTCCATGTAACCAGGTTCCCACCAAGAAAGGCACAATAACCTGAGGTTGACCTCCTATCTGAAACTGATCCAGCATAATCTGAATCTGTATACACTTCCAAGCTCATATTTGATCCTTTCTTGAACAGTAAACCCCGGCCTGGACTCGACTTCAGGTATTGTAGGATTCTATACACAGCCTGGAGGTGAATTTCTTTCGGATTATGCATGAATCACTATGCTAACTGCATAGGCTATATCCGGTCTGGCATGAGACAAATAGATTAATCTTCCAACAAGTCTTTGATATATTCCTCTATCCACTGGTATGTCATCCGTTGCCTCTCCGAGCTTGTGATTCAGCTCAATAGGTGTCTCAACTGGTCTACAACCTGTTTTTCCCGTTTCTTTTAGTAAGTCAATCACATACTTTTGTTGTGAGATAAAGATTCCTCTCTTTGAATGAGCCACTTCAATTCCTAAGAAGTATTTTAGCTTGCCAAGATCTTTTATTTCGAATTCTTTAGCCAACCTTGCTTTGAGCACTTCCCTTTCTGTTTGATCATTGCCAGTAACAATGATGTCGTCTACATATACAATTAGTGCTGTGACTCCCCCTGAAGCAGAGTGTTTTATGAATAAAGTATGATCACCTTGGCTTTGTTTGTAATCCATAGCTAACATTACTCTTGCAAACCTGCCAAACCAAGCTCTAGGAGACTGCTTTAACCCGTATAATGCCTTTCTTAATTTGCACACCAAATTTTTCTGACTAACACCAAATCCTGGTGGGACTTCCATATAAATTTCTTCTTCAAGATCTCCATGTAAGAATGCATTCTTAACATCAAACTGTTGCAAAGTCCAATCAAAATTAGCAGCTAGAGACAATAAAATTCTCACCGTATTCATCTTTGCCACTGGGGCAAAGGTCTCCTGGTAGTCAACACCGAAGGTTTGAGTGTAACCCTTCGCTATTAGTCTCGCTTTGTACCGCTCAAGAGACCCATCTGCGTTGTATTTTATTGAGAACACCCATTTGCATCCCACTGGCCTTTTTCCTTTTGGCAACTCAACCATTTCCCAAGTTTTTTTTTTCTCAAGCGCATCCATTTCGACTTTCATAGCTTGCTTCCACTCCTTAATGCTTAGTGCCTCAGATATTGTCTTAGGAATGGCTACTGAATTCAGGTGAGTGAGGAAGTTTTTATGTGAGGGAGATATTTTTTCAAAAGAGACAAAGTGTGAGAGTGGATGTCGTGTACATTGTCGGGTGCCTTTTCGAATTGCAATGGGTAAATCTAATTCACTTTTATCAATTACACAGTTAGGAATTTTTACCTGGGTGGTATCTTGGCTCTGTGTAGTTTCCTTCCCAAGCATAGGTTCCGACTCTTGGGCTTGCTTTAAATCAGTCCTGTACTCATTCCTTCTCGAGTAGACTTGAAGTGGTTTAGTGATTGTTGTGTTGGTTGGCTGTCTTGGTAGAGTTTTAGAGGGCTGTTCCAGTTGTGACTGAGGCTCTTGAGGTATTGGAGTTACATTTTCAGATGTGACAGAACCAGAAGTAAGTGATGGAGGTGGCTGTTCTGATACTTGAGGCTGGGACTGTGGAAGGTCAGGTATGAAGTCCAGAACATCCAGAACATTATCATCCTTCTCATCATGAGTCAATGTCATCTCCCCCTGAGGAGAAGGATGATGGAAGAAGCTTGCATGTTCAATAAACGTGACATCAATGGAAGTGTAAGTCTTATGAGTAGATGGATGATAACATTTGTAACCCTTTTGAGTTGAAGAGTATCCAATGAACATACACTTAAGTGCCCGAGGATCAAGTTTACTTCAATGGTGAGCATGAATATGTACAAAGACAACACACCCAAATACTCGATGAGGTAATCTATTTGGGGTTTTAAAATCTGGAAAATGTTGTGAAAGTGTTTCCCAAAGACTTTTAAAGCCTAAGATTCTAGTTGGTAATTGATTGATAAGATGGGTTGAAGTAAGAACCGCTTCCCCCTAAAAATGTTTTGGAACTTTTCTTTGAAAAAGCAAGGCTCGAGTAGTTTCAAGTAGGTGTCCATTCTTTCTTTCTGCTAAACCGTTTTGTTGGGGTGTATCAGTACATGAGGATTCATGAATTATTCCCTCGTTGAAAAATGGTGATAAATTTTGATTAAAAAACTCTCCCCCATTGTCTGTCCTTATTTTTTTAATTCTCACCCCGAATTGTGTTTTTATCATATTATGAAAAACTAAAAAAATATTGGTTACATCAGATTTTTGTTTCATGAGAAAGACCCATGTAACCCTTGTGCAATCATCAATGAATGTGACAAACCAACGTGCCCCAGAAACATTAGCCACCCTTGATGGACCCCAAACATCATTGTGTATCAAATGGAAAGGAAATAACGATTTATTATTACTTAGAGGAAAAGAAACACGTTTATGTTTGGCAAGTTCACAACTTTCACAATAAAGTTGTTTCAACTCAATATTTTTAAACAAAGAAGGAAACATAAGACTTAGAGTTCTAAAGGAAGGATGACCAAGTTGCACATGATGGAGAAAAATTTGGTCTTTATTTGTGCAAGATTCTGACAATAACAAAGATGGATTACCAACCCTAACATTCACTTTCTCACTCTAAGGCTCGAGACAATAGAGACCATCCTTTTCTTTAGCATGCCCAATCATCTTCCCCGTAGCTTGGTTCTGAAATACACGAGTTTTTTGAAAAAATAAGATTGCAGTTCATGTCTCTAGTAATCTGTGTGACAGATATAAGGTTGGTTGACAATATGGGCACATGTAAAACATTTTTCAGAAGCAAGGATTGTGCTAGTGATATATCCCCTTTACCTGCTACAGTGACTAATGATCCATCAGCTATAATGATCTTTTTATTACTAGGGCAGGGACTATAAGTGGAAAAAATATGAGGTAAACAGGTCATATGGTCTGTTGCTCCTGAATCAATAATCCAGGAGGGGTTTGAGGCATTATCTAAGACACTAAGAGCATGTGAGTCAGAAAGCATACCAGAAAGTGCCAACGAAGAAGAACCTGAAGGCTTCTCAAGTGAGTTAAGAAGAACCTGAAGGCTTCTCAAGTGAGTTAAGAAGAGACCTGAGACGATCAATATCTTCCTTTTTGAATTCTCTGTCATTGGAATCTAATTGATCATTGATATTGTCTGTGCTCATTTGTGCAACATAAGCTTGCCCCTTTTGTTGCCAGTTTTTTCTTCCCCAATTCCGAGTGGACTAATTAAGGTTGTGTGGCTTCCCGTGTAACTTCCAACAATTTTCCTTCGTGTGACCACTCTTCTTGCAGTAGTTACACACAAGGTTTCCTTTACTCATCCCTTTCGAATCAGGTTTCTTATTGTTCGTACCCGCAGCAAAACTCTTTTCTGAAGCTTGCCCATTCAAGCTAGTTGTGAGTAGTGCAGATCCTTCTAATGGTTGTACATCCAACATGACTCCTCTCCTACTTTCCTCGGCACGAATGATCGCAATTGCTTCATTTAGTGAGGGTAGTTCTTTTCCCAATATCTGAACTCTTACAGGGTCGAATTCTACATTGAGACCAGCCAAAAAATCATACGTTCTGTCTTTCTCTATGAATGCCTTTAGCACAACTGCATCCTCAGTGATTTTTATCTCGAGAACCTGGTAATAATCCAACTCGTGCCACAAATTTTTCAAATGGTTTGCATACTCTGTTACTGATCTGTTTCCTTGTTTCGCAGCAGCCACCTTCGTCTTGATCTCATATATTTGGGCTGCATCAGCAACCTTTGAATAGGTTGTCTGATTGCTTCCCATATCTCTTGAGCAGTAGTTAAAAACATGACAGTATCACTAATCTCGGGTGTCATTGCATTCCAAAGCCATGACATGACCATAGAGTCTTCTTCGTCCCAAGCAACAAATTTTGGGTCTCCTTTATTGGGCCCTGTTCCAAGGATACGGCTGAGCTTGCCTCTTCCTTTCAAAAAAGTTCGAACAAACTGGGACCACTTCAAGTAGTTCGTTCCATTCAGCTTGTACGCCGCTTGAATGTTATGTAGGTCATCCGAATTCTGTAGGCTCGCAGGCTCCTCCACTTGGGTACTGTTCTGTGAGACTTCAGACATCTTGATCCTTTCTTTTCCAAAAGATGGATTATGAGCAGCGTTTGTGAACTCTTAACGTGATGGAGAAAAAAATTTCAAACAGAAGAAAAGCCTAGGGCTCTGATACCATGTCAAAGATATTGGGAATAATGAAATTGTATTTCTCACTTTTACAATACAAACAACCCTGCCTTTATAGGCAAGAACAATCCGGGAAAGAATCAAGATGAATACAACAATAAGCCTTGAATTAGGAAGCTAATCAAAACAGCCTACAATTAGAATGCCCATTAAATTAGCCTATAAACAGAACAAAATTAGAAACTTATACTTTCCTAATTTATCCCCTAAATTACTCCTAAAATCTTGCACTTATATCTTCCAACAAAACATTCATTAGGGACTTATCACAGGGGATGGTGTTTCCCAACCATTTATCCCAAAAGTTTAAGCTTATAGGATAGGGCTACTCTAGTGTGTTGCATAGGTGCATGGCCAACTTTTATTATGAACTTATCACTTGGATCTAAACAAACACAAGATCATAAGCACATCCACACACACAAACATACACTTACAATTTAATTGATAGAAATGGTGGGATTTTCAAGATTCAAACATAAGACATCGAGGGCAAATAAGCTTTGATATCATGTTGAGAAAACACTAATCTCTGATGTCTAAACTTAAAGATAAAGGCCCAATTATCATATTTAAAGTCTAACAGTTGCAAAATCATATCATATATAGAGGGGGAGAAAAAAAGAAGAATGGTTTAACTTATTGATAAGGAGCTCTAGATAGTGCAATTGTGGCAATTGTGCCTTTCTTTCTCCAAGGATCACTTACACACCAAGGAATCGCTTTTAAAACTAAGTTTCAAAACTAGAGTTTAATCCATCCAGAAATTGAGTTGGGAGAAAGAGATGATCAAAGGAAGAGAGCCACATGAGTGGGAGAAAATATATTAAACTGAAATAGAGTTGGAAAATGGTTAAAGGAGAACAAGCACCACCTCAATACTATAGGAAGTTATTCAATATTTTTTTATAGGAAATATTTTACCTTTGTAGCATTTCTCTCAAAAGCACAAAGCAACTCACAGACAGTTTATCAGGATTCACTCCAAACACATTTCTAGTCTGTAAAGCATTTGTACCCTTTTTCAACCAAGTATTTCTATCCCCTCTTCCCCACTACTAAACATTACTTACATTGTCTTTCAAGATCTGATTCTCACTTCCTCGCAAAAACATAAGTTTAGCAATCTTCCCTCCTATTACAGCTTATCCCTAAAAATAGAAAGAACCTTCTTGGAAGCCAGTTGATTTTTCAGTTTTTTCTCTTTAAAATTTCACTATATAGCACAACAAACTCTAAGGTGCTAAAAATTTCCTCTGTCAAGGGGAGTACTGAGTGCTTCATTGCAATTTATTTCCCAAAAATGTTCACAAGTATGGATCATGTCCCATTTGACAAGCCTCCAAAAATTATATCATATCTAATTGTAGCTAATTTAACCATTAAAGATTAAAATAACATCAACCAACATATTTTTATTTTGGTGAGGCACACAACTGGACATTTGCTAAGAACATCAATAAAGTTCTGCAACGGAAAAAGTAATAAGGAATACTAAAGACTTGTGAATATCAAGGAAATGCAATTTTGATGTTTCAAGCAATAGTTTGAACTGTTCACAAAACGTGATTATGAGCCTAACTTCCAAGAAACTATGAGAAACTCTAATTTTTATGGGTTTGAACCTGATCGTGAAGCCCTCTAAATCCTAGCAAAAGAATCCATGATAGCATAAGTTCATTAGTTAGTTAGCATTGTAGAGTTTTAGCCCATCAAGGATCATGATGAGAGCTATTTTGACCAACCCAACTACTCGGCCATTTGAACTTGTTTCCAATAAATTGATAATATTTTGAGCTATACCCAAATTCAATTGAGATTGGAAAACAAAGATAATAAAATATAATCCATAACAGAGTGTTCTTAATTAATTATATGATATAACTAGCAAATAATATATAGGTACTTGGTTCTTGAGCCAAACCTAGAGGTTTTAGGTCACGCCTGAAAACCAAATGAACCGAACATCAAGCTGGAGTCAGTTTGGTAGTTGAAGCAATCAAAGCAAATCGAAATCTTATCAAGCCAAACTCAACAATTCAATAGGTTTCAATTCTTTGCATCCCTATGCAGAGCCTAGTAGTTGACCGATTGAGGGTATTGTACAGTCTGTAAGGATAATCAAATTCAGAAGATCAACACATCAATGCTCCTTGAATCATGGATGTTTGACAATTTCTGCTAATTTAAATTTAAGATGTGTAACTAGTTCAAAATTTTCAGATTTCATCAGTAAAGCCACTGAAAAATGCATTTCACAAAGGCACGCACTATTAATCATGTTGATATTCTATTTTCAGTAGCCAAAAGGTTCCTAAAGGTTGTAAAAGAAAAAAAGAAGAAGAAGAAAAAAAAGGTAAACAAACCTTAATTTGATGTATTTCCATTGCAAATGAACTCTCAAAAAGAAGGGCGGGAAGAAATACAGCCAATAGAAGGTCAGGATCAATATTTGCCCCTGTACACATTTACAACAACATCAACCCATTAATTGCAGCGAAATCTTGACCGTTAAAAACAACCCTTTTGATCTAACAACTTACAAATACGAATTCCATCCCCAATCTTCCCCAATTGATGACTTGTTCCATACTCTGTCAAAAAGAATAATACCTTTGTTAATTAAATTAAATTCCAAAAAAGGAAAAAGAAAATGAAAATGAAAT
The DNA here is from genome assembly GCA_028052125.1 of Melia azedarach. Lineage (NCBI taxonomy): Eukaryota > Viridiplantae > Streptophyta > Magnoliopsida > Sapindales > Meliaceae > Melia > Melia azedarach. The sequence continues at coordinate 3,436,513 of CM051402.1, read as the reverse complement.
TGATAAAGACGAACCAAGAGATCCAAGTCCAATTCCGATAACAAGGAGAGCAACAGTGTAAGGAACTCTAGTTCCACGGAGTATGTGCCTACACGCAATTCCCAACACCAAACTTATCCCGACAAAAACGACAGCGTCTGTTGGATTCCCTTCACTTTCACTCTTCGCAGAACCAGAGTTGCTGCTGCTTTCTTCCTCTGACATTCTGTACGGAAACAGTCCCTCCGTCAAGGTCTCCATTGTCCTCTCGAATTCTAACGCAGAAGTGAGAGCAAACACCCTGTCTTAAGCCAGAATTTTCAACATTGAGCTTAGTTTACTCCTTCGTTAGCTAAAAATATAAAATCTTTTCGGAAAGAAGACGCACAGAGGATGATGAAATGAAAATGAATACGCTCATATGCTCCTCGCTGCTTACGTCCCGCGGCCGATTGATTGCTGCAGTCCGCTAAAGATATAATTGGAAATTCCCCAGAATATAAAATCTTTTCAGAAAGAAGAAGCAGAGAGGGAAATGAAATAAAAATGACTATGCTCATATGCTTCTTGCTGCTGGCGTTGAACGTCGGATTGATTTGGGAATTAATCGAAAATGCTCGTATTATTAAGGGAAATAATCAATAATGCCGGAATTTGATAAGTAAAATTCCAAAATATCACTATCACTGATTTTTAATCAAAATTATTTTTTTATTTCTCAAAATAATAAAATAGCCCTCATGTCTTTTTTTTTTTTTTAGGCTTAACTAAAAATTTATGCTTTCCTCGAAACTATGAATTTAATTAACTCGAAACTTAAATTTTATCTTAACTCAAAAGTATAATTCCAACCTGACTCGAAACTATTTTTCTACTACACTCGAAAGTGTATTTTGAACTTAACTCGAAATTATAGATTTTACTTTAACTAAAAAATACATTACTCGAAATTATAAGTATTGCCTTTAACTCGAAAGTATATTTAAAACGTGACTAGATAGTGTACTTTCGAGTCACCTTATAAATACACTTTCGAGTATAACTTAACTCAAAAGTATTAAGGGTTGGTAGCAGAACAACGTTTTCAAATAAAATTCGATAAGGAACATGAGGGTAATTCTGTCCGAAAGAGTGAAAAAGTGACCTTTTTTATTGAAAATTTATTGAGGGGGTATTTTTGAATTTTTATTATAAAATAAGGGCATTTTTGGTTATTTTTCTATTATTAAATAAAAATTTAAAAATATCTATTGTTATATAATTTAATCAAATATATCTAATTTTAATAATTTCAGACAAAAATATCCCTATATTCACCCACAAAAATATATTAACATGCCTCGTTTAATTTCTTCTTCTTTCTTTTTTTATTCTTCTTTTTCAACCGAGCTTCATAATAAAGTGGAACAAAATTATTTAATTTCAATTTATTTTTTATAATAAATCAGTTTTGATTTAATTTACGAGTCCCATTAGACGATGAGTATATTTTGATAAAAATTTAATTTTTTAGTGAAATTAATTATCAAAATAACAAATAATATATATTTAATTATGTTTTTACAGTCAAGTAATTTTTTATGTAAAATTAAAAACTCAAGGTCTGATTGTTTTTTATATTTATCGATATGAAATATATAAATATGAATAATTATAAATAATATGTTTATTTTTTATTTATTAGTTAATTATTAATTTTTACTCACCATATTTTTAAAAATAATTAAGATAAACATGGACTGTGTTATGTATGAATAGGGATCTTGGTCCTTTAGTTATAAATTAAGAAAATAAATAAATTTTATAAAGATATTTTAATTCATTACGAACATTACAACTAAAATATTTATTTAGATCTTATATTCTATATTTCAGTTATATTTTATCTTAAAATATTTAAATTATTGAAAATAAATTATATTGAGACTTTACCTCATTGTAATCAACAAACAGATGCTTTTGCCCTAATGAACCATGGCGATCTCAAGAATTTAACAACTGTAGGAATGGCAAAATCTCCTAAGGTTTGGGGTTTTATGAGAATTCGCTCTAAATGCGGTAAAATTTGGATAATATAATAAAGAATGTGACTGAAACTGAGAGGAGATTAATCCCTAAATTGTTAATGAGGTGGAAAATAATTTAATACTCTTTATATATGGAGACTATATTTAATTAATAATTTTTTATTTTATTAAGTAGTAAAATTTATATTTTTAATATAATTATTACATATGAATAATAATATAATATATTAGTTACATTTTAATTAGTGTTAACATAAATAAATACAAAAATAAAGAAATAAATGGAAATGAGAAATTTATTTCATCTATGAAGATTATCCATTCTCGTCTCATCAAATTTTATTAAAAAATAGGATAAAGAATGTGAATCAAAATTATAACGGAGTAGGAGCAAAGTAGACCTCCCCAACCCCGCCTCGTACCATTGTTATCCCTAAATAACTGGGGGCGATTTGATGACTTTATAAAAAGTTAAGCTTTTTAAAAATATTTTCCAATAAATGGTTGGCTAAAATGAAATTAAACCAAACTCTCTTACGACCGTAAGTTCTTCTTTTGAGCTTCAACCAGACATGCTGTAACTTTCTTACACCGTCCTCATTCGTTTCCACGATTCTGAAAATTTTGATTCGCCTTTCACGTTGGATTATGTGAGGAACTTTTTTCATCACAGTCCCTGCAAAAACACTAAAAAAGCGGCGATTAGAGGAATAATCGGACACAAAAGCGAAAAAGTCGGATCCATGTAATCCTGATGGGTCCGATTTTTAAATTCGTATCGTTTCTGTAAATAATTGAGGGCGGCGAATTGGAACAAAAATAAATAAATAATAAATTGAAAATATTATTTGTTTTTGTTTTCACCTACATGTTCCAATCATATCTATTTGCTTTTGCAGGGATTAAACCTCAGTCAAAGAAGTACATGGCAAAAATAGTAGGGGGTTTCAAATTAAAATAATTTTTAAAAATTTATTGAAGAAAATTTATATTGTTTTATTTTATTAATTCAAAAAGTTTTAGGTGGGACCGAACAGATATCATATGATTAATAAATCTATTCAATTAAATTTTCCATATAAAAAATTAACACATCCAATCATAGTTGTTTGAAAAAGCTTACTATCGAATATAAATAAATTAAAAAATAAATTTCTATTGGTCATACTCTTATTTTTTATAAAAAAAATGAATTTTTTTTATCAAAAAATCAAAAATAAATAAGGTAGATATATTATTTTTTTTATTGAATTAGTCTCATTGGTATAATTTTGTTGAGAAATTTCTCTTTTTATATTATGTTGAGGCACTAAAAGTCAATAAAAATATCAATGAATTATAGAGATTTAAAGAATACTTAACATAAATTAAAATATATATTTTAAGTTCATTTTAATTAAATAAAAAAAAATGGGAAGGTTTTAATAAATGTTGATATAACTATTTGTCTGGACTTGATTATGTTACACTTCTTGTCACGTTAAGTCCACGCAAAAGACAAAAATAAAATAATAATAATAAAATAGTGACAAATGAAAAATAAAGAACTAGCATTGGAAAATTACCATTTCCCCCTTGAAGTATGGCTTAGTAGAGATGGCAATTCGGTTAGTGTATTGAATTGGAATGGTGTCAAATAAAAATATATATTTTAAACTCGTTCAAATTCCACTCAGTCAATAATGATGTCAAAAATTAAAATTTTAACTTAAACTTATTTATTAAATAAATTATCTATTTAACGTATTTTAAAAAAATATTTTAATATATATTTTAAAATATTTAAAATATTACTTACACAAATATTAATAAATTTTATTTTAAATAATATTAAATATTTTTAAAATATTAAAAATATAATTAAATATCTTTAAAATATAAAATAAATATATTAAATTATAAATAAATTAGTATAAAATAATATTTTAAATAATTAATAATATCAAAATTCAGTTTACGTATCAAAACCTCTAAATCTGAAATAACGTTGACGGGAATAATGGGTAAGATAAAAATATCTTGCCGAACATTAAATTTTGTTTGATTTTTTTATGCAAAAGATTAAACAAATATTCTAACGAATTCTAATAGATAATATTTCATGTCGTTCTAACCTTAACAATTTGAAACACGAGTTAAGATAATAATAATGGACAAAATCAAAGGAGAAAACTTCGTTAAATGAAAGATTACTAAGCAATAGTATACAACTCCCTATATATAATAAAAGAAAAAAACTTAAAAATTAAAACTTGTAGTGCAACATTAAATTATCTTGTGAGTTAAAGGTATAATTTTTCTCAATAAGTTTTTTCAAAACTCGAAAGTACCTAAATTTTATTATTTTATTGTATTTATTAGTGGCTCGTCTAAAATATGTGTATTCGTAATAACAAGCTAATTTAATACTCCTCATAACTCTTATCAAATCTTGTTTGATGTGTTAACCAACTAAAATTGTCTTCACAACTAAATTTTGTTCAAAAATAACCTTTTTGTCTTCTATATGAATAGGTAAAATCATGTCGATGATAGGCAGATTATTTTTTATTTAAATTTCTTGCATATGCTCAATTATTAATATCTAAATTAAGATTAAACGAGACCTCTTTTTCTATAATTTTTGGCATATTTTTTGTCGTATTTTCAAGCACATATTTAGTCACTACCTCAGAGTTAATTTTAGATGTTGTAAAATATCTTTTTAATTATATTATCAACAATATCTCTAATAACTCTATTCAAGATAAACTTTAGTTGCACTTTGATTTCTTAGGCTAAAAATATGGCATATGGTAATTTATGGATAGAATATGACAACATTCAATCACTTATTCTCTCAAAAAATCTCTCAATTAGAAACTTTTCACTCTCATAAAAAAATAAACGCTCGTAAAAATTCTCAAATTCTATACTATTAGAAAGAATAAACCTTATATCTTGACGTGTTAAATAATAATTAAGAGAAACGAATCGTAATCTCATTAATCATTTCATCTGATCTTATGATCAAACTTTGTGTTATCGACTCACAAGTCGTGAGTTTTGTAATATATTTTACTAATCAAACGCATTCTCTTTTAACAAAAAATAAGTTACAAATTGTACTAATTTATTTTTAAATATCCTCTCAATTTTTTTTTTTTTTAATATTATTCAAGTAAAACAAAAATAATTTAAGACTATTTTTTAGCCTAATAAACCATGATTCCAAATTTTCATTTTCTTCTTTATTTATATATATATATATATATATATTTTGGTGAAAGAATGTAGTTGTATTTAAACAGTACGTGAAATTATTGTTTGATAGAGAAGTAGACTCTTGCAGATATGATAACAAGTTTGATTTGATTGATGGAATATTTTAATTTTGGTGGTGGTTTCTCGACAAATGGTGATGGTTGGACGGTAAAAATCCAAAACTATTTCATTCTTATTTGATTACATTTTTTATTATTAAACAATAAAATTACCCTTCGTTCTGAAGTAAGTGATAATATTTTGCTAACAATATAGTATTTTGACTAAAATATCTAAGAGCATACTATCAACTCATATCAATAAGATGAAATGACTGTGACTGGGAGACTTTTATAAATTTTCATATATTTTCTATTTAAATATGATTTTCAAAAATCTTAAAGGTATATGAAAATATCCCTAAAAAGATATGATAAATAAAAATTTAAAGCTAATGAAAATATGCATACAATAATGTTATAAAAAATATTTAACATAAATTAAAAAATATAAATTTAATTAAATATATATTTTTATTTCATGTTAATTAAATTAAAAAAGGTAAGATTTTAATAACATTACTCTTTAAAAAAATAATAAATTCTGAATCCTAGGAATCTCTTTCATGTGATCCCGTCCAAGTTGTTCTGTGTTATCATATAATTAAATCTAATTATTTAATCATTTTTGTTCAATAGCTAGTTGTTATGACTTTATTATGTTACACCACTTGTCACGTTAAATCAACACAAAAGACAAAAAAAATAAAATAATAGTGACAGATGAAAAATAAATAAGAACTGACATTGAAAAATTATGATTTCGCCCCTAAGATATGGTTCAGCAAAGTGATCATTAGGATTAGCATATCACCATTTGTGTAGTATTATTAATATATATATATTAAATTAATTTTAATTTAATTTATTTAATAATCATATTAAAAATCAAAACTCTACCCTTATTTATTTATTAAACAAATTACTTATTTAATAATCGTATTATTTATTTAACATATTTTTTATATATATTTTAAAATATTTAAAATATTATTTATACATATACTAATAAATTTTATTTTAAATAATATTAAACACTTTTTAAAATATAATTAAATACTTTTAAAATATAAAAAATAAAAAATTAATTAATAAATAAATTAGTTAAAATGATTATTTAAATAATTAATAGTATTGTCATAAACAGATTTTCGTGTTAAGATTTCTAAATTTGAATCCAATTCAATTATTAGTCGTGTTATATTATTAATATATATTTATTAATCGTGTTTTTTAAATTACTTAGAACCAGTTAACTTCTTGTATTTATGTTAGTATTGATAAGTGGTGTAAAAAATTATCACGTAAAAGATTCAAATATTAAAATATATTTTAAAAAGGAGCAGTTTTTGCTTTTATAAATTTAATATACATCTTGGTGTATTAGCTATTAAATACACTGAGTAGTCAATACCAATTTGTCAATGAACACATATCTACCAATCATGACAAGATTAAATCTTTATTTAATGTAATTGACGAAGCAAAATAGGTGTGTACAAAATTAAAATCGTCAAGAGTTGACTCAACTTAGTGGCTCAAGTAGTGTAATAGATAAAGATAAAGATGCCTATCATTTTCTTATTTTGTTCTTTCTTTCCTTTTCTAATTTAATTTATATGTCAATTTTGCACTCATCATCCTACCTACATTTTGTGTTTTAAACATAATATACGTATGTTGCAAGAAAAATATAAATTATCACGTATCATTACTAGAGGAAGCTTCAATATAAAAATAATTATATGATAATAATAATGTTTATATATTTAAGATTGAAATATTAGATAATACTTATATTTAATTGATGTGACAAATATGATAAATAAATAAAATTAGAAATTTTTTTCAAAATGATCACTATTTACACCTAAAATTTAGTTTTGACCACTATCCAAAAATTTATTATAAAATGACATGTCACCTTATGACCAATTTTAACGAAAACAACACATTTTTATTTTGTTCTACATTAACTTTTTAGTTAGTTGTAAGACACTCGAAATTAGAAAAATGAGGTTGGTCATTTTTTGACTAGTTTTTAATAGTGGTCAAAATTGAATTTTAAGAAAAAAAATATATAGTCATTTTAGAAAAATCTCATAAAAATAATATGAAAAACTGTGTAAATTTAAGGGGTTATTAGTCCGTCAGAACTATTAAATTAATGAAAATAATACAATGATACATAACATTTTTATTAGCTAGTTATGTATCTCCACTTTCTACAATTAGCGTTAATAATATAATATTATTCATATTTTTCAGAAATAAGTTTGTCTAATTAAAGACCGACTAAGAGATTTGTTTGGAAATATTGAAGAAAATAATACATATATATTATGTATTTTAACGTACTTTTTTTAGCATTTTCTAAGTAAAACGGCTAGTGTTATTTGTAAAACACTTCAAATACTATTTTACTTAGCATGTAAAAAAGAGGCTTACGGTTTTAGTGATTGGTTTGATGTCGATTCAAGTTTTATTTTGTTCAAATTTTTATACTTAGTTCATGCATCAAGTTTTACGTTTTTATTGCCTTTCGTTATTATTTTATTTTTTTATAAATCTATATTATTCTTTTAATGTTGTAATTCTCGAATACAATATTAAAAATAATTAAGGAAACAAAAAATAAAGAATCATTGTAAGCATCAACCTCACAAAGGGAATGGATAAACTATCGTATTTATTAAGTGGGCTTGGGATTGAAGCTTGGGAGCAGTCTGGGCCGGGCTAAGGCCGACCCATAGTAATAAAAATACTAGGTTTGTTTTAGGATGCTATTTACTTGATAGTAAGATTGCCTAATTTTTTAAACTAAAATGCTAAATTCGAGCAAAATATTTCTTAATATGGAGATTTTCCTTGATTCTCCTTTTATTTGGAATTTTGATACTAAAATTCACTCGTCATTTTTACACTAATTTCAATGCAAGCATATAATATTAAGGAAAGGTAAAATAATTTTATGTAGGGGTAATAATTTTTCTCCCTAAATGTTAGGAGACAAGATAAATTAAAATATGGTTTATTAAATTTTAGCATTTTAGTTCTCATACATGAAGCAATTTTGTTTGATCATAAATTTTACAACTTACAATAAATTAGGTTGTAAATTAGAGTTCGACAATAAATAAAAGATATGTTGTGGAGCGTGTCTACTTAGTCATATGTGATAGTGTCTAATTAACTTAGGATGATACATAGTATTCTAAAACAAGTTATAAGTTGGATTGTTTGTCGAACCAAATGATCTCAACTTTCTTCTAAATTAAAGAAAATATGTGTCACAGGACTATATTTTTTTTCTAGTCACGTTTGATACTTAATTTGACTTAAGACTTTTGACCTTACTAAATAAATTTATTTAAAAATGTTACTCTTGTGTGAAAAAAGAAGTTTTGGAGATTACTGCTCCGAAAAGACTCGAAAAAAAAAAGATTTTAGAAATAAAGTTATATTAAATTGCTTGAATATTGTTTATGTTACTGTGCTTACACTCTCCTCTATTTATACTTAAGGGGGTTACAGACGAATGATAATAATCGCACCTCACAAAGTACTTTCGATGACTAGAATTACCATTCTATAATTCTACTTTATTTTAGGTTAAGATCTATCCTCCTATAAAGGAAAAATCTCCTAAATATTTCTCAGAGAGAAAACGAACCTAAGTCCTCTATTCGGAAGATGTGAGTTGTACCATCAAGACAAAACGTTTGTGGGTTATTTGGTCAAACTTCATTTACAAGAATGTTATTATGCTGATGAATAAAATAATGAAAAGTGTTGAATTAATTAACCACTCTCAATTTATTATTATTATTTTTATGTAATCAATTTAATAATATTGACTTAAAAGAGAATGCTTATATAAAATATAATAAATTGGGAGCCATTATTGAATGAACAAAAACCAATCGCAGGCAGCAGCATCATGAACTGAATTCCCATATGAAAAAACAACATGATGTAACTAAACCAAATTCAACAATTTTACAACAATAGATAACAAAATTCTTACTTATGATAAAGTTGTTCGATTACTTCTTCTTTCTTCTGCTCTTTTAATAACTCAAAATCCCCAAGCAAATTAAATTTCAAAAAATTAATTTTATAAAAAACCAAAAAAAAATAGTTCATAACGTCAAAAGATAGTACTGAGAACAAAAAGTAAATGTGTTTAAATATAACAGTTTATAAATAATATAAAAATATGTGTAAAATAATAAAATTACTTAACCGAATATATATTAGATTAAATCTCTCCGTCCCACATTTCTTCAAGAGTTTTGTAAGGACCATTTTCTGAAACAAAAGTCTCACCACGACTTCCTCTATACTGTGGAATTTGATCAATCTTGTGTAGCTCATTCAGGAGTCAACTCCCAGTCAAATATGTCCAGGTTCTCTTCCATTCTTTGTTTGTTAAAGCTCTTTGTAATCACACTCACTCCTTGTTGGTAAACCCAACGGATTGCAATCTTCACATCCACAACAACAATATAATCAACCTCCATTCAACTAATTATTTTTCCAAAATATATAATTATATACATATTGATTTTCTTATTTGAATTTTAGTTAAATTTAGACTAATTACCTTACAACATTTGAATTTTAACGAATAAAATATTATATACTTATTTAAAACTTTTAATTAAAAAGACATTTAAAATTTATTTGATATAACTTTTTAAATAAAAATATTTTAAAATAAATTTTTTTACGTATAAAACTTCTGTAACAAATACTTAAAATATTAATCTAAATTATGTTCGTTAAAAAATATATTATATTATAATGCCCTTTTCATCATAATCACGTATTAAATTAGTCTATTATCCTCTACAAAATCAATCAAGAGAATTTATGTTTTTCAAGTATCTATCTATGATGGTTCATACAATAATCTTTTTTTCTTTCAATTGTATTAATTGTCCAGCTATAAAATTCATTATTTTAATTTAATGCGTTATGGGTAACATTATTTTATTTTTGAAATGCAATTTAAAGTGAGAGAAAATTAATTAATTAAGTGAAAAAAAACAATTAAATGAAAAAATTAATTACCTGAGCAAGTGATTTTCCTTTAGCTTTTGCAATCTCTTTCAGCACCTCACATTCCATGACTCGATTATGTCCCCAGTCTGTTCCTACGGCTCCTAATGGAGAGAAAGCTGAGAAATGTATGCCTTTTTCTTCACAAAACTGCCTCAGCTTCTTTTGTTGCCATACTGGGTTCATCTCCACCTTCACAAATTAAACAAACCATTGAATCAACATGATCAAAATCAGAAAAACAAAAAATAAAAAGACTTTATTATATATTTGTACTCAAATATTTTAAAATTAATATAACTGTAAAACATAGATTGTATTAAAACAATTTGTGATTTTATACGAATTCAAGTCAAACTCACGTTTTAAGTATAAAAATATGTTAAAATAATATATAAATAAGTATAAAATACATAAAAATTAAGTTTAGTTCTATTTTTATAATTTTAATAAATTTAAATTTTAAAAATTTAAAATAAGAATGTCTAAAGCACAACATGGGTACCAAATTAAACAACTTATTAAGTGAACCACACCAATTCTGGGCGATATAACCAAACCGACCCGAACCAATTTATATATTACAACCAATACCGACCCAAAAGTATAGTTCGATCTATTATTTGGATCGGTTACAGAGGCTATTTATTATTTAAGTCTGGTTTGGTCCAATTTATGAATTGAAAAATACTAATTCGGTCAACTTTGAACAAAAAATCAAAATAAATCAACTAAAATTTAAAAATTATTTTATAGTAAAAAAATATATCTAATTAATACGAATTTTAAATATCTACTTGTGATGGAGTATATTAATATGATAAAGGCTGAAAATCGAGTTTTGCTTTTCTGAAACAAGTTCTAGTTTATTTGTTTTATATATACATATATATATATAATTACGTACTTATATATTATTTTTTATTTATGTTAGTCAAAGTTGAATGTCAATTTATTAGATTTTAGGTAGATTTTTTATTCTATGGATAAGATAATAATAATTTCAATAATTTTTTATAATGACATTAATTTTTCTTTTTTACTATAATTTATAAAAATTAAAAATTTAACTATCAATAAATTAAAATAGAGCCAAAACTGAATCAGAGTCGAACCAAAATCGAGCTAATTGAACCATATAAAAGTTCGATTCTAAAAGGAATTTAGTTTGGTTCGATTTGATTTCACTCACCTGATTGACAGCCGGAAGGATTTTTGCAGTAGCAAGTATCCTCTCGAGTTTTTTGGCAGTAAAGTTGCTTACTCCAATGGTTTTGGTAAGACCAAGCTTTTGACATTCCTCCATTGCAGCCCACACACCCTCAAAATCCATCGGACGAATATCCTCCTTCTTCACCGGATACGTCGCCTCCGGAATCAAACACACCGGAAAATGAATCAGATAACAATCCAAGTACTCCAATCCCATATTCCTACACAAAAAACAAAAACAAAATCACATCAACTCTAACACTAATCTTAACAAATATTAATTAATTAATTAATTATTCTATTACTTGAGAGATTTCTTCAGCGCCGGGATGACGCGGTCAGGGAAGGAATCGGTGAGCCAGAGCTTGGAAGTGATGAAGAGCTCGTCGCGGGATTTTATGAGGCCGAGGCGGAGAGCTTCGGTGATGGCTTCACCAAGAGGCTGTTCTGAAGGGTAAGTTGAAGCAGTATCGAAGTGTCTGTATCCGAGTTTGATTGCATGGAGAACGGCGTCTTTAAACCATTCACATAAAGGATATTCCACCGTTCCGAACCCAACAAGGGGCATGGTTATGCCTGTTGAGCCTAGGGTTACAGAAGGAATGCTCACTGTTTTCGCCATCGGAGCAAGGTCTGATATGGCTACTGATGAATCAATCGTCTTTAGCATGCTTGCTTATATATGTATTCACATGTCGGCACAAAGCCTGATGAGGCAGGAAAATAATACTCAGGAAATAGGATGTTTACATCTGGGTCCCTTAAGGATTGGCATTTTTTTTTTCATTTATGTTGTTTTTATGTAATACTAATTAGTACTAAATTGATGAAGGAAAAGAATCAGAAATTCATATTTTTACACTCATTTGTATATCATTACATCTATATATTTTTAATACTTGAGATTAAAATAGATATATCCATTAATTATGGCACATTAACTATGCATTAATTATATGTGTTAGATTCAATCTCAATAATTGGAAGTATATAGATTTAACGATTTATAAATAATATAAACATATATGTAAAATTATGAAACTCTCCATCCGATTTTATTAATAAATATAATAATCTATTCATAGAAAAAGATCAATGACTCCTTAATTTTACACAATTATTTTAATTATTTGTAAATCACAAGAGTTAAGCATTTTTAACGGTTAAAATTGTATCTCCCATATATATTAATTATAATGTATTTATTATTTATTAATTACATGTGTTAGATTTAATATTAACAGTCAAATATGTATAGATTCAATGATTTATAAATAGTGTAAAAAATTATACAAAATTAAGGAGTTACTAATTTGTCTCCTTAATTTATATGTTTAATCATTTATTTCAAAGACACTTTATTAAATTTAATTAGCACTAAAAACGAATTCCAAGTTAGTACACGATTACAAAAAAAAAAAGGAGCCATTTTTTGACGCTCCTAAATATATTCTTAATAGAATTAATTGAGATGTGATAACATTTTTATATCAATATATTTTCATCATATGCTACAATTAATCTTAAAAATTCCAAAGACTTTTTAGAGTTCTTGAAATTAAAAATTGATATCTTCAAATTATTAATGTTACATTGATTTCATTAACATGCACTTAAAAGAAATTGAAGGTAGGTTATTTACCTTTATATATCATATATAAGAGAAATGAGAAATTTTGTCTTTAAATAAGAAAGGGCAAAGAATCAGGGACCTAAAAGTAAACTCTAATAAAAATGGAGATATAAACTAAGTACATATAGTCAACGAAAGGTCAACATGTGCCAGCATTATTAAATTCAACGATGCCAATTCGTCACGAGTGCACAACGAATCTCGTTTCCTCGCTAGACTAAAAAAATAAAGTAGGAGCCCAGCATATATGACTCTGGAAATCACTAGAATAATAACATTTTAGCCCCTTAACTTTGATGAACTAACAAATTACGACATCCTTTTCCCAGTTGTAACATTATTATCCCCTGGTGGCTAGGGCAGCTACATTTTTAAGGCTATCAAAAGAAAATAAATGATAGTAGAAGTGACATTTGTGTTATCATGTTATATTTCTACTATTTTATAATTGAGTATAACGAAAAAATAATACAAATTCAACCTATTTATTAATTATGTCAAAATTTTAAATACAAATATAATTTATTTATTAATTATATCTAGTCATATTACCTATTTATGAAATGAGTGACATGATGCGATACAATTAAATATAATTAGTAAGTAAATTGTATTTATGTTACGATATAATATGACAAAAGTACACGTGTTTAATTAAATGTCATCATCATAGTAGTATATTATGAATAACACGATTAAACACATTAAATTTGATACAATTATACACTAATTTAATTGGTTTAATTGTTAAAGTAAAATTTAATTTAATTTTTAAAAAAATTCTAAACCTCTAACCCTAATAAAAATTTATGTAGATCAACAATAAAAAAAATTAAATTCATAAATTATTTTTAATAAATAAGAAAAATAAGTTAAGTAAATTGTAAATAAATTTATGTCATAAATAAATTAATACAACATGATTATTCATTTAATTAATCGTACTTTAAATAAATAATTAAATTAAAATTTGAAATAAGGATATAACTTATTTATTAAAAAGATGATATGAGTACTATCCTTTTATTATTCATATTATTTTCTCAACCTGAAACTTATTTAATTACATTGAATTTGTATTGTGACCTAAACTATTATCTTTACAGTATAGGGATTAAATTGTTAAAATTGAATAAACTATATCATCATTAGTTGTTTAGCCAAAGATCAGACCTGAAAATGTTATTATCCCATTCAACCGAATATAATTTTTTTTTAGCCAACCGATTATGACTATCAAGATTTTCAAGTTTAAACTTCTGAGAGCACGTTTTACAAATCCGTCGTTTATATCATCAAAATTAATTTATAATATTTAAAAAAATAAAAAAATTAAAATTAATGCAAGAAAAATCACTTTGGTAACATGTCACTTCAGGATGTACCCTTTGCAAACTTGATTATTGTATAATCCTCAATGCCCTTTGTCTTTTCCATTAAGATCACTATTTATAAACCATAAATAGTGATTAAAAAAGATTTTTTTTAACTTTTTTAATAAAATTTATAGATATAACGAGAAATTTTATTTACGAAATATTAAATTTTTATCTCCTACTATTACTTAAACTTGAGATGATCTGCGAATATCAAGTACTATATTTCAAATCACCCGAACTATACATATGAGACAATTAAAAAAAATTATAAATGAGGAGAGTAATATATTATTTTAAACTTATTTGTAATATTTTACGAGTCTTTATATATTAAAAAAATTAAAAGACCAAAAAAAATTAAAAATATATACAATTAAGAGAGATATTTTTAGTAAAATGATTGTAGAAATTTAACATTTTGTCAAGAAAAATATTAATGTTTAAATATTATAGTTGGTAAATATTGTTATTATTTATTGGTCAAGAAAATATTCTAATTTTATATAGTCTTTTTTTAGCTAGTTTTATATGCCATCAATTTCCAATTACAAAACTTGATATTTAACTAAATTTAATGACAAACCTTTGTTTTATCATTTTTCTTTTTTAATTTTTTTTTCCTAGTAAACTCAACCTAAAGACTATATCTAAGGCATGAAACTGAAAAAAAATAAAATAAAATAAAAAGAGGTGAGATAAAAGATGTTATAAAAGATTTTCAGGTGACTTCTTAATTTTTGAATTCCTGAATTTCGAAGAATGGTTAGTGAACATTGACATGGTGATTGACACTAACCTTCTAAAACTCAAGTTAATGAAGTTATCTCAGAAAGAACATAAGTTATTTTTAAAAAAAGAAAATTTTCAGTTTTAACAATTATTTTATTGACAATTTTAATAAATAATCTTAATTTTTTAATAATATTTAATAGTTTCTCTTTATTTTTTAACAAGTATCAACAATACTCAAAACATAATAAAATGACTCATTTACTCTTATTGTTATTAATATTATGTACATAAAGACAAAAATAACCTTATATAGTTAAAAAAAATTTAGCTTATATATAATTAATAATTTATATTTTATTGAGAAAAAATGAATTACTTATATATTAAAATTAAGATAAATATTCTCTTAAATAATAAATTAAATTATATATTAAAATAAATTGTATATATATTAATCATTAATTAATTAATTAAAAATAATAAATAAATTAATATTTATAAAAAATATTAATTAATAATTTGATATTTGATATATGGAAAAAATAGTAAAAAATTTAAATATAGATAATTATAATAGTAATATCAATTAATTAATAATTAATATATATACAATTTATTTTGATACATAATTTAATTTAAGTTTATTTATTTATTATTTAAGTGAAAATTTTACCTTAATTTTAATATATAACTCATTTTTCTCAATAAAATATAAATTATTAATTATATATAAGTTAAATTTTATTTTTTTAACTGTACAGAGTCATTTTTATCTTTATATATATATAATATTAATAACAATAAAGATAACTGTGTTATTTTATTATGTTTTTGGATATTATTGATAATTTGTTAAAAAAATAAAAGGTATTGTTAAATGTTATTAAAAAATTAAAATTATTTATAAAAATTATTAATAAAATAATAGTTAAAATTAAAAATTGTGCTTAAAAAAAAATCAATGAACGTGGCTTTTAAGTGGTTGATGAAATGAAAGTACCACTTGGCAATTGAAAAAGCATTCATTCCAATGACTTTTTTTTTATTAAATTAAAAAATTAAATCATCACAGATATTATATATGAAAATAAAGTTAGCAATATTTATAAGGTGAATAAAAATAATTGAAAATCAACAAAATCGAAGTGAATTGAACTGAATCGAATGGTTTGATGCCAATTTATTTATAATAAATAACCAGTCGATTTTTAAATAAAAAAATCATGTAGTTCAAACATATTTTCGGTTTTAAAATTTAAAACTAAAAATTGAACAAAAAATATATTAATAATAATCATAATAAACTAAAAAGTTTTAAATCATACCTGAAATTAAACCTATAACTGACTAAATTATGTTACAGAAAAAATTCTAAAATTAAAAAAAAAATAAAAAAGCTGAACCTAATTGTGCTCACACCTAAATATGTGTGTAGTATATATGTTTGTCATGTATAGAGATTTACTTAATTCTTACTATAAATACTAATTTGCATGAAATTATCATTTTATTTAGGTATAATTCTAATTTACAATATTTTAATTACAAATGATTAATTTAGTTGCTATATTTTAAGTTTCAATAAATTTCTTACTATACTTTAAAATAAAAATTTAAACAAATATTATAAATGTAAATAAAGAAATAATTTTTTATAATTTTATGTTTTTATTGATTTTATTCAAAATATTCTAATAGTGTTGGCATGATAGCCCCCAAGCACATGATGACTCTTCTGACCCTTACAATTACGTTGAAGTAGATTTTCACTCAAATTTAATGTAGACTTTCTAGTAAATGTAAGGTTTTATGTAATTAAACAATGAATATATAATTTTAGTAGTATTTATTTATTTTATCTAAAGTCTGAATACAGTTAAAATCTTAATTTAACTAAAATTTGAATCTGATTGATATATAATTTTTTTTACCTTAAATGCTTAAATATAAAATTAGGTTGTTTGTTTTTATAAAAATAAAAATTTTAAAATTGATATATTGACATGTATACCTAAAAAATTTAAAACTGATATATTAAGTTGACATATATAAATATTGAGTAATAAAATAAATGTATTATTGTAAATAAAATATTTATTTTATTCACACATTTGTTTATTTAAATTTAACTTAATTATATTAAAAAAATTTAATAATTTTTTAGACACAAGTTAAAAAATAAACACCTCTTACAGTCTCTAAATAATTTTATTTAGATTTTAGATAAAAAAACAAACATACCCTTAGTAAAAAAAAATTACTTAATTTTGAAAATTATAAAATTATATCATCACTTAATGAATGTCATGTTTATTTAAAATTAAAAAAAATAATATTCTTCTTAATAAAGAGACTTTATAAACCTACCAAAATACATTTCACACTTAGTTTACTTAATTGATCCATCATTTAAATTTAATAATTTTACTTTTACTTTATACACCCCTTAATTGCCTTACCCTGCCCTCAAATTTTAATGATAATATTATTTTACAAAATAAATTCATTAAAACCATCTATACAATTCCCTAGATAATGGACAATTATATTAAATAAAAATTACGAAAACTAAAATTAAGACAAACGTAACTATAATTGAGGAAAAAACATAAATTTTTATTTCACATAAATTAATAAATTATACACTATTATGTATAATTTTATAAAAAAATTTCGTCTTAAATTAAAGTCCATTTTCGTAAATTTCTTAGTAAAAGAATGTCAAAAGTCTGTGATATATAATTCGTGATAGAATGATAGAAATTATTTATCAATTAAATAATAATCGTTCGGTAAGTGATTTGAGGTTTAAAAAAAAATTGTGAAATAATATATTAAATAAATAAGTTAAAACGACGTAGTTGGAGTTAATTTAGGCCCCTTAAACAAAAAAGCAAAATTAACCCTTAAACCCCTTCTCCTCATCGTTTTCTTTTTCACAAATCAAATCCTAATTTCTCTTTCTCGATTTCTCGCTCAATCGATGAAGGGCTCTGTAGTGGAGGATGTCGGAGCCTGAGAATCATGGGAGGTCGTCGGTTTGGATGCCACCATGAGCCGATTGCCCCTCTCTTCTTCATCCACCCTCGATTCTAAGCCATAACATGAGTTTTGTTATAATAAGATTGATTTGTGATGATCTGAATGGGTTTGTTATTAATTGATTTGGTTTATTTGTGCGTTTGATATCGATTGATTCTCAGGTTTGATTGATTGGATTGATTATACAGTTGCATTTGACAGTCTAGGAAATACTTTTTTTTAGGTTAAATTATTTTCTAACCATTGAAGACACAGCAGTCTATTATAGCTATTAGATTTTTTCATTGTTGATTACTGACTATTGAGTTGTGATTGTAGGTTGTCACGTTCTCTAATAGGCTGGATTTTATTCATGCCTCCAAGGTGTTTGATAGAAGGTGTGTTACATCAAATCCCTTTAATTCCATGGAGGTTTTGCAATGAGTTAGAGGTAAGAGTTCTACCAACATTTGGTTTGACATTGGCAATTTTTAGCATAAACTTATCCAGACCCTACCCTGCAATTAAATGAAAATTTTCGAATCACAAGAATAAATTGCAGGATTCACATGCCTAATATAAGGATTTTGTTTGTTTTCTGTGTGACTCTGCAAATTTCCGGTTCTATCTACCTAAGTCAGACAAAAACAATGTCATTTTCAGAAGCTGTAGCTTGTGAATGGCTTCTACTTAATAAAAAATTGTTCTAGTATTAGTATAATCTCTTGTGGGCTTTTTATGATATGGAGAACAAGTACAATTATATATATATATTTTCTATGCCAATTATGAAAATTAAAAGGGTCACTTACACTCATTTTAATTTTTTTATAAACTTTTATCTTTCATTAGTTGATATAACCATTAGTATTTCAAAATTAAACTAAAGGATATATAAAAAATAATTAGAAAGAGATCATATAAAGGATACGTAAAAAAAAATTAAACTAAAGGATATATAAAAAAATGATCTACTTTTAACCATTTGATTCTCTATTCCTTAGCTTTTCCCTTTTCTTTAATTTATTTTACATATAAAAAGGGTTTTGTATCTTCTCTTTTGAGGGCAAAATGGTGCTTGATTGAAAGACAAATTTTCATGGGGAAAACTTTTACATATGGAAGCATGATGTTGTTGGGTGAGTGTGGCTTCTATGATTAAATAAAGAATGGAATGTTTAATGGCTTTGCTAGTGCTTGACTAAATTATAATGCTTTTTGCATGCATGAAAAGGACTTGATTCTTTAGCATTTCTATTCAACATTGTCTAATTGGCTAGATTTTAAATTGATAAACAGTTTCACCAGCCCTGAAAATATCACTGAATGGCTTCAAGGTTGACTTTCGCTATAGAGAGGGTCTAGTTTTGTGTTATAAGCAACTATGGAAATAATACATCACACTAATTTCATGACCATTTGATTAGATTTTTCTTTATATCAGGGGTTGAAGGCAGCATGACAATATGAAAAATTTAATGATCTTAAAATTGTTGGTAATCATGACAGAATACCAAGAGCTGTCTAATTTTTTATGTCTAGGATATTGCTTCTTTATTTTTTATTTTTCACCCGCGATTCTGACCTTTGTGGTATACTGGTATTTGGTGTTTTTGTTAATGAGCAACCTAATTTCCTTTGTGATTTGCGTGGATATGGATTGCCTCAATATTAAAAGTTCACTCACTGCATGGTTTCAAACATGGAAACATGTATTATATACAATTGTCTGACAAGACTGTTAAATGGATTAGCTATTGGTTGAGCATCATATACAAAATTTGCATAAAATCTACTTGGGACAGGCCAGATTGGCTGAGTTGGACACTAGCCATTTTCTTTTTCCCTCTTTTAGAAAAATTAAACCAAGATTGTTTGATGTCTAACTGCCTCTACATTGTTCTGTAGTTTTTATTATTGGTTCAGAACATTGAGTTTTGATCACTGGGAGATGATTGAAAAGCAGAGGTCAGGCTAAAGAAGCTGTGAATTACATTAGGAACTAAATTACTCTCCTTTTCAAAATGCTACACAATTGACGTTTATGGATTCTAACTAACATCACTCACAAGTTAGACTATCATGGAAACTGTATAGTTCCTAAAAATGCAAGTGTATTATTATTTGAATAATGATATTTGTTAAAACATTAGATCATTTGTGATATTGTATTAATTATTTTACAAATATTATTATTAGAAATCAATTTGCAACTTTTGTATTTTTGAAAATTAAGAAAATAGGAATTTTTGTTTAGTGATTATCCTTCAATTAATCTTGTAAATTGTTTGATTTCTTATGTAGCACAATTCAAAGTTATATTGAATTGCTCCAACCATTACAAGCTCAAAAGTTCAAGTAGTAATCTATCCTCATTGAATTGGAATTAATCTGTTTAAAGTTATCTATTCTAAATGATCAACTAGATTCATCTTGAAGACCAAGAAAATCATGTTTGACTTTTGTACCAAGGAAAATCAAAAAGAGAAATTTAAATTTGAAAAGAAGAAATACAATGGACGGGTGAAGGATATAAATGATAAAATTTAATGTATTTGTTTTAGAAATTTTTTTTTATTTGAAGATATAATTTTATATTATAAATTATCTAAAATTGATAATATATTAATAAATAATAAATAAAAATTATAATTATAATATAAATCATATAAACAAAGTATAATTGAATTTATATAAAATAAAAAATTATAATTTTTAAAATTATAAAGAATAATAAAGAGCTTAAATAAAGCAAATGAATGAATAAAATATATCTATAAAAGGATCAAAATAGAAAAAGAAAATTAAATTAAATAAAAAAATTCTCTCAACTCACTCTAATTGTAATATGTGGATTTTTATTATTAGTAAGAATGTATATATTTGAATATATGCACATTAAATTATATGAGGATACAGGAATTTAGAATTATAAGGTAGTTATATTTATTTTTGTAAGAGGTTATTTGATTAGGATAAATATAATATATTTTTAAAAGAATAAAATTATTTCGTAATATGATTTTAGTGCGAGTAAAAAGTAAAAAACGAATGGCTAAAGGAGTTGAATGATATTAAAAAGCAAAATTCATTTTAACTTCTTTGCTTAAGGCGGCGGTGGTGAAGCAAAAAAATATCTATATTATAAAAGTAAAAAAAATATCTATATTATAAAAGTAAAAAAAATAGGTGGATGAATTTAATAGGCAATGATGGGAGCTGTTTACAAGTGTCCTGGAAGGATGTAGATAAATTAATATTTTGAGAATCTAACCTAGAAAATCGAGAGGAGAGAAAGAAAGAAATGAAAAGAAAAATAAAAATAAAGAAAAGAGATGAGGAGAAGATGAAACGACAAAGAGGGAAGAAGAGGCAGGAAAAGAAAAGGAAGAGAAAACCATGTTAGAATTATGTTTTTGTAATATTAGTTTTAAATTTTAGTAAATTATATTACATAATTTAATTTTAAAATTTTATTGAGTTAAAATGTCTATGTGAATAATATATTTTGTTAGATAATTAAGTTTAAATTATTATTTATTATTGTTAAATTGATATTAGGGTGATATTTGAAGAAAAAAGAAAAGTTAGCAAAGGAGTAGAAAAATAAAGTATTTTATTACATTTAAAATTTTTTATGAATGTTTATAAAACTCAAGAATTGCTATGTGTTGATTCAATCAAGTGTTTTTTGAATTGGATTTAGATAGTAATTTTCATATGAATATTACATTTTCAAATATAAGAAAATTGTGTGAATATATGTTGTACTTTTATAAATGGATGATTTATATAAAAATATTATAAAACAATTTGATGGATGAAAATGTAATGGTTATAGTCGTTATTGTGATTTAGCACCGTTTTTTATGGGGTGATGAATTTTGGGAATAATGCCCCTAAAGGTAATTTTTTTATGGTGCGACAGTCCTTGAAAATAATGCTTCTAAATTACATTTAGCTAATTTTTGGGGCAGCAATTCTTAGGTATAATGTCCCAAAATTACGCAAAAAATGAATTTATGAAAATTATTTTTAATCAAGGAATAAACGTGTTTTTGTTATTTTTATGAATATTAAAAATTGAAATATGGTTTTGATAGTTTATTAAGCTTATTGTTGAAAATTAGAAAGTGTTTTATATGTGCAAATTTCTTTATTCCAAATTATTAAAACTATTTTTGTATATAAATATTTATTGGGCATTATTTACTCATATTTTTCAGGTTTTACGTAATGCTGGAGACAAGCTTACCCTTACTTTCTAAGTTTTAGGTAATGTTGGAGACAGGCTAATTAAGAGACAGTTGATTCTCCCGGAAGATGACTTTGTACTTTGAAACTTGTGATAGTAAATATTTAAAGTAGTATGATTACAATTGTGTATGTATATATATTGTATTGTTATAGCATAATTGTGTAATTAGTATTTTATTGTCATGGGTTTTAATGTTGCTATTATTTTATTGAGAAATGAGATGAAGGTATTGAAATTTTATAGAGAGTATTTAGAAGAAATTTTAAAGGTTTCCAGGTTTATATATTTGGCATATGTTTGTTTTATAGAGTAAGTTCTACCAAATATTTTATAGAATTATGGATACTACAAACTTGGTATCAAAGTATTATTTTCTTTAAGGTAAGGTTTTATTTTGGAAGTTTAAAAATATTTAGGGGTACCTTAGTTCAGTGTTATTTTTGTCATTTCAGATTCGGGGTGTTACACTAATTTTAGTTTAGCTTTCAATTTATTTCACAAGTTCTATTAAGAAAATGTGAATGGAATTGAATTATTATCTTTTTTTTTTCAAAAAAACTATTGTTCTTAGAAACTAATCAATAAATCTTCAATGAGGGAGTTAAGCACCCTATTTATAGATTTGAAGAGCCACCGATTTGAAATTTTGCATGAATATCCTTCATCCATCAATTGCATTTCTTCTTTTCAAATCCAAATTGGTTTGAATTTCTCTTTTTGATTTTCCTTGATACAAAAGTCAAATATGACCTTCTTGGCTTTTAAGGTGAATTTAGGTGATCATTTGGACTAGATTTAAAGCTTTACACAAATCAATTTCAATTTGATGAAGATTACTATTTGGACTTTTGAACTTGTGATGGTTGGAGCAAATTAAAACATTATGTGGAGAGGATAGACCAACTCGAGGAGGTTACTTTGGTGGCTTCTGTCTACCATGGCAGTAAGGTTTGATTTTTCTTTACCATATTTTCTTTTCTTTACTTCTATTTCTTTTGTGTATTTTTGAATTTTCTCTAACTTTAACTTTTGGCTTAGACATCGTAGGGAAACCTTATCATTCAAGTGACCTCTTTTCTTTATTTTTTCATTCTTTATATATATTCCTGTGACTGTGAGGACACTGTTTGATTTAGTTTGGGGGTGGTGGCATATGCTTGCACAAATTTTAATGCCATATTGTTCTTACGCGTGTTTGGAAAAAAAATTATTGATTTCTAGTAATTCTTGTGTAAAAAAGTTAGCAATTGTATGTGTGAATAAATTTGCTGGAATTTGTAAAATTAACTTGGTATGATTTCAAAATTATTTAGTTTTAAGTCACTTTTTCTATCTTGATTCTTAGAGCATTATTTCCGAAATATCTTTTATGCACATTACTAAGCCTTGTGGTAAGATGGATGTTCAAGAAAATTTCCATGTTTGAGTATGCTTTTTCTATTTCACACATTTTTTGTGAATGAGGGGAGAGATTGAGAAAACAACTTAAAAACGTTCATTTATCATTTGAATTGGTTAAATTGTTGCTTAGAATATCATTTTAGTTTATGGAATAAAAGAATTTTATTAGTAAAAAATAAGATTTGTTTATATTGTTAAGCATTTAGAATTTCATATATAACCTCATTTTTGCGAGAAAATTATGGCAATATATTTTGTATTCTTTTCTTTCTTTCTTTCTTTCTTTTTTAGAAAGAAAGAAAAAGAAAAGAGATGATATTATTTAGTTATGTAAATTCTTCAATTATTTTAGAAGAACTTTTTTTGTATTAATATTATATTGACCAATAAAATCTTAAAGTAAGTTTATGGTAAGAATGGCGGATATTCTAAGCAGTTAATATGCCTATCTTGCAATGAATATTTGTTTGCAAGTTGTCCTAAATATAGTCTTTTTCATTGAGTGTGCATATATTTTTTCAATTCCAAGAGTGAATACCCTTACTAAGATTTGATATTTTACCGGTGAGAATATAGAGTTGAGGCTTTTGCATAGTTAATTTCTCAAGGTTATATGTATTGGAGTTTGAGGTGAGGAGGTTAGGTTTAATACACACACTTTTGGAAGTTCTATTTGAAATGATCATGATAGAATCTGTGATCTTTTACTATTTTTTTTTGCTTAGGTAGTTTTGTTAGTTTTCATTTGAATTGTTCATCATTTTCTATTTCTTGTTTACGCTTGAATTGCTAGGGACTAGTAATAAGTTGGTTGGGGGTTGTGATTAGTACTTAAAAGTACAAATTTATTATTATTTGAATAATGATATTTGTTAAAATATGAGGTCATTTGAAATATTTAATTAATTATTTCATAAATATTATTATTAGAAATCAAATTTTTGTATTTTTGAAGATTAAGAAAATAAATCTTTATATAGTAATTATTCTTTAATTAATCTTGTAAATTGTTTGTTTTTTATGTAGCACAATTCAAAGTCAAATTCAATTGCTCCAACCATTACAAGTTCAAACAGTAATCTTCATCATCATATTAGAATTGATTTCTGTAAAGCTTTGAATCAAGTCCAAATGATCACCTAGATTCATCTTGAAGACCAAGAAGATCATATTTGACTTTTATATCAAGGAAAATCAAAACGAGAAATTCAAATCTAATTTGAATTTGAAAAGAAGAAATGTAATGGATGGGTGAAGAATATACATACAAATGTTCAAATAAGTGGCTCTCTAAATCTATAAATAAGGTGCTACACTCTCCTATTGAAGATCACTTATTAGTTTCTAAGAATAAGAGAAGCTCGAGAGAATGTTCTTGTTTAATTTAATTTTATTTTTTACGTTGATCCTTGTATAAATCTTAATTGGTCATACATTTATTTTGTTTAAGCCTTTTATTATTCTTTTGATTTTCAGAAATTATAATTTTCTATTTCATATTAATTCAGTCATAATTTATTTATGCAATTTATGTTATAATTATAATTTTTGTTGATTATTTATTTTATGAATTTATCTTTTACTGCAATATCATTTATCAATATATTATTAATTTAAAGATAATTTATAATATAAAATTGTCTTCAAATGAAAGAATTTTTCTAAAATAAATACATTTAATTTTATCATTGATCTTCAATTATATATTTTCCAATTGCTTGGTTGGGAAGTGAACAATAGAATTTGCGTAGTAATTAAGAATCCAAGTTGATTATAATAAAAATTAAATAAGTGAATATCAAGCTTCACTATTTTTATCTTATTCATTTTATTCAAATATTTATCTATTTAATTTTTTTAAATTTCACATTTCTTTATTTTTTTTTTATAAATCTCTAACCTTTTAGATATTTGCTTCTTAGTGGAATAGACAGCTCAAACTTTATTGCAATAATTGCATTGTAACTTTTGGGCATAATAAAATACACATTTAGCTTGGACATGAGATATGGAAAAGTAGAGGCAGATAGTGACTTGGTGAAGATGTCAACTACTTGTTCATAAATAGAAACATAACGAATTTCAATATCATGATTGTCAACTTTATCTTTGATAAAATAAACATAATTTCAATATGTCTTGTTTTGCCATAAAACTTTGAATTTGCAGCAACAGAAGCAACACCCATGTTATCACACTAAACAAGAAGTATTCTAAAAGAGGTAATTCCTAATTCAAATAATAAAGAACAAAGCCAAGAGATTGCTGAAGCAATTAGTGCCAAGGCTCTATATTTTGATTTTGTATTAGAGCGTGCCACTACATTTTGTTTATATAACTCAAAGTTACTAAGTTATCTCCAAGATAAATACAATATCCACAAAAGACCTTTTATCATCAATATTGCATGCCTAGCTAGTATAAGAAAAACTAACTAATTCTATTCTACCTTTTGTCTTAAAAACTAACCTATGATCTAGAGTTCTCTTCAAATATCTCAAAATTCTTTTATAAGCTTGCCGATGTTTTTTAATGGGTTTCTCAAAAAATTGACTAAGTTTATTAATTGTAAAAGCAATCTGTGGCATAGTAAAAGTAACATATTGTAAAACATTAATTTTATTATGATAGAGAGTAACATCATGCAATTCTTCAACTTCATATGTCATCAATTTCAAACCTGTACTCATAGGCCATGTTAGCCTTCTTTAAAAGATTTATAATATATTTAGTTTAAGATAGATGTAAAGAGTTTAAATACCTATAGATTTCAACTTCCAAAAAATAACTTAACTCTAACTCTTTCAAAGAAAATGTACCATAAAACTTCATAATAATATCAGCAATTAAATACAAATTATTCCTAGTAACTATGATGTCATCAACATATATTAAACAAATAATTATAAGCAAAGAGCTATTTGACTTAGAATTAACAAACTCTTGATGAGATAACATTGTTTTCAGTTTGTCAATCATGCTCTAAGAGCTTGCTTAAGACCATACAATGCCCTTTTTAACTGACACACAAACAAAGGTTTATCCTTATTAACAAATCTTTTAGGTTATTGCATGAAAATATTGTTTTGAAGATCATCATTCAAGAAATCGTTGTTAACATCAAATTGTCATAACTTTAATTGTTGAGCATGGCTAAACTCAAAACTATTCTAATTATGGTTAATTTCACAATAGGATTAAAAGTTTCAAAAACCTAAACCTGGAGTTTGTTGGAAACCTTTGGCATTAATCTGACATTATTTCATGCAATACTGCCGTCAGGATAACCATTTATGTCACACTAATTCCACTATCAACAATGTGAGGAATAAGAGACCATGTCTAATTCTTTTATGAGGCTTGAAACTCATCTTCCATAGTTTTTGTCCATTGAGAATTAGACAAAGCAGTATTAATGTCACATGGTTCACTTATTTGTGCCGATTTAGTATGAGCAGTATTTGCAACATAAAGCTTAGGTTTAAAAATTCCAGCTTTGGCTTATGTTATCATAGGACATGAAGGTTGTAATGTAGGCTATGGGGCTAGATGTGTTTAAAGAATATTTGAATTTTGTTATGGTCTAACATTAGTTTGAACACCCGAGTTTTTTGAAGAAAAGACTATTTTGATTCACAATATTTTGAACATCTAGGTTATTTGTATAAGGACTTTTAGTAGAAGACGTAAAAGAAGAACAATAATAATTATTATGTTCAAGATGAAGGATATTATTGTCATTATGAGATGCTACATAAGAATTCAAATCAATTACAAACTTGTCACAAGAATTAGAAACAACATGATGAGATATGTTTATCAAATTCGAATAAGGATTATCAGAATGTATAGAAATTAAATTTGAACAAAACTTATTATCAATGATAGGTGAAAACTCTTTCTTCTTAAAAACGTGTTTAGCAACATAAACATTCTTAGAAGAATGCAAATATGTACTTATATCCTTTATAAGGACTATAGCCTACAAAGACACACTTAGAAATATGGAATTGATACTTATGTTTATTGTAAGGATGCAAGAAAAGATAACAAGCATACCTGAACAATTTTAAGAATGAGTATTATGATTTTATCTTAAAAAGAAGTTTAACAGGTGAAGTTTAATATCTTAAAAAGAAGTTCCAATAGGTGAAGTTATATTTAATGTTAAACAATTAATAAGATAAACTGAAATATCAAAAATCTCCTACCAAAATATATACAGTAAGCCAACTTGTATAAGAAGTGTCAAACATGTCTCAACAAGATGCCTATGTTTTCTTTCAACTCTATTACTTTGATGATGAGTGTGAGACACAAATTTCTAAAGATTATTCCATGTTGACTTAGAAAATTTGAAACGGTTAAAACTTACCTCCTCAATCAATTTGAAGAATTTTAATATTTTTTATCCAATAAATTCTCAATATGAGGTTTGAATGTGATGAAGACTCCTAAGGCTTAGGATTTCCAAGTTAATAGAAAAATTCATGTAAAACGTGTAAAATCTTCGACAAAAAAAGCAAGATAATATATATATTCATTATTACTACAAATAGATACTGTTCACTATAAATTTGAATGAATAAGTTTAAGAGGTTGTTTTTTTTCCTAAGAATTGGAAAAATGCAATCTATGATTTTTTTTTCTAATTGGCACGTACTATAAAAGAATGAAACATCTTTATTGATTTTTTTGAATCGTTACAAGAGGATAAGACAATATTTTGATAACTTTAAGATGTAGATGTCTAAACCTCATATGTAACAAGTTTATTTTATTAAAATGACTTAAACTAGAATTCAAAACAAACATATTGTTGGAAGAAGCCTTAGCGGTTGAAAACAAAGACATTGAAGACTAGGAAAAATGGTTGTGACTCGTAATTTGCATCTTGGTCAAGTGACAATGCAATTGATATAGACCATTCCTAGCATCCCCTTTAAGAAGTATTATCCCCTTCTGCTTATCTTTTACATGACAAATTTTTTTGTGAAACACAATAAAAACATTATTTTCTATAGCAAGATAGAATACTTAAAAGATTCTTTGTTGTGTTGGGAACATATAGAATATGCTTCATGTTCAACATGCTTTTGAAAATATTTTTACCAAACAAATATAGAATTTATATTAAAATAAATCTTAAAATCAAAGTTTAATTCTTATTTACTTGAAAAGCATCATTATACAGTCAAAATTCTCTCTGCTAGTAGCTTGTTTCTTCATAATATTAATATGTATCAACATTGCATATTTATAAAATGATTGACTTAGGCCACTCGGTTAACAGACATGGCCAAAATATGTGCAACACACATTAAGATCTTCGACTGCATTCATTTTCATCATTCACACTTGTGGAGGTTAAATTGTTAAGTTGTTTTTTTTTATTCTTGTATGATTTTTTTTGAATAAAAGTGAAAGATGTGGGTTTTTCAGTGGGTTGAGTAATTTTGTGAGTGTTTGTTGTGAGCCAAACATTGTAAGGGTTGTAGGATACCATAAATCTTAGGTTGGTTAAGTGTTTGAGGTGAACAAATACTTGTAAAGCTTAAAAGAGTCCCGAAAATCTCCTTGGTGTATTTAAAGTCTTGGGTGTTCGAGACTTATTAATAATAAGTCTTTAAGGGGTGCTTGAAAGAGTGGATGTAGGAATTGTGGTAGAATTAATATTGTGGTTGGTTGAAACAAAAACCAAAATTATTATAAATTATAATAAAAAAACCTAATTCACCACTTCTCCCCCATTGTCTTTCTCTCTCTCTTTTGGGCTGCCTAATGTTATTTCAGTTGATATCAGAGCTTAGTTATCTAGCTTAAGATTAATAATTTTAGAGAAGATCCATGGCAACCCTAGGATAATTGGAAGAACAGTCTACCTTTAAGCCTCTATGTTTCGATGGGAATGATTGTCTATGTTAAAAGGTTAGAATGAGAATTTACGTACAAGCTTGTGATTATGAACTTTGGGATGTAATAACTAAAGGTCTTAAAATCCATATGAAAAGAAATGAAAAATGAGAGATTGTAATTAAGTCTAGTGAGGAGTGGAATGACACTAATAAGAAGAATATTTCTATAAATGCTAAGGCTGTAAATATTTTCTGTTATGGTATGGATAAGAAAGAATTTCATAAGATTTTTCGATGTGAATCAGCTTATGAGATGTGACACATTTTAGAGGTTATTTCAGAAGGTACAAGTCAAGTTAAAGAGTTTAAAGTTAATAAACCCACCAGGCAATATTAGTTGTTCAAAATAGAACTTCATAAAACTATATAGAGCATATATACTAGATTTATTGATATTGCAAATTCTCTTAAATCTCTTGATAAATCTTATGTTAATAGTGAGTTAGTGAAGAAAATTCTTAGATTCTTACTTAAAGAAAAAGTTACAGCAATAGAGAAGGCTAATAATCTCAACATGCTACATTTTAATGACCTTATTAGATCACTAATAGATTATGAAGACAAGATGTATAGTGATATAGATGAAATTCAAAAGAAGAAACTCATTGCCTTCAAATAAACAAAGTATAATGATAATGAAGAGAATGCTGAAAGCAAAGAAGATAGAGATGAAGAAGTTGCTTAAATGACAAGAAAGTGAGAAAATATCAATTTTCTCTCTAATTTATTAGTTTATATAAGTTTCATCCCTATTATTTTAAAACTACCATTTACCCCCTTACATTTATATTTTTTCAATTTTGCCCTTCGGTTCAAATAAATAATTTAAGTATAAACCAAACTGAATCGAACCAATAATTTGAACAAGAATTAATTTTTTTTTAAATTACAAAAATATAAATTTTTAGTGGTAATCAAACATGAGAACTATATGAGAAATGCCAATGCCTTAACATTACACTAATTCAATTTTATTAGTAATTTATACAATTCTTACTACATAAGCATTTTCAAACACATATATAATAATTATTAAGAATAAAAATAGTTTTAACTATTTTTTTAAAAAAATATAGGGAAAGTTTTAATTAATTTAAAAGATGTAATAATTTAAAAATAATTTTATAATCATTAAAATAATTCAAATTTAAAGTTATTATTATTGTTAACAATAATCATTTCAAACTAATTACATATATAAAAAAAATAAAATTATTGTCTATATAAAATAAAATTATTATATGGGACATTATAATTTCAAATTAAAATAATAATATAATAAAATTATTTATAATCATCAAAATATTTATTATTTTATTTTAAATTATTACATCTTTTATATTAATAAAAACTTTCCTTACATTTAAAAAAAATAATTAAAACTATTTTTATTCTTAATAATTATTATACCTATGGTTGAAAATACTTGTATAGTAAGGATCATAAAAATTACTAATAAAATTAAATTGTGAAAGTACAACTAACGCAACCTAAGAGGGGAGTGAATTAGGTTTTCAAAGATTTTAATACTTTTAGAGCAACCCAATAACCAACACCAAGCAATTCAAATTCTTTTAAGGTATAGTACAATAAATTCAATGCACAATTCTAATAATCAGTGTGTGAATATCAATAAATCAAGTTTCAAGTGTGTGAAAGCAATGTGTATAATAAATAAAAATATAAACAATAATAAAGAGTATAGGGAGACAAATCAAATATAATAGTTTTTACGAAGTTCGGCAAATTCCAGCCTATGTCCACGCCTCTAAGCTAACTTACTTGAGGATTCTACTATTATGCCTTCAACCCAAGGTACGCAAATATAACTCTAAGTGGACTTTTGAATGTCACTTAAATCTTACACCTAGAGGACTTTATTGGGTGTCTTTCTAACATCTACATCTAGGTGACTTAAGGGTGTTACTCAAACCTCACACCAAGTGTGTTTCCCTCATACTCAACCAATAATTACAAGAAAAATATCCTTAATAGTTGATCAAGTAATATACAAATACTCTTTCTTTTAAATGTTACAAATGAAAGCTAGAGTGTGTAATGAATTTGATATTTTATTTGCAAATAAAAGCTCAAATGTTTATAATGCACTTGTAAAATATGTTTCCGAAATTTTCCAAACATGCAAAAATTATTCCAAACGAGTTTAGACTAATATTCATAGTAAAAGTTAGAAAACTAGCTGTTATTAGCCGTTTGAGGTTTGGAAATCTAAATTTTTTGAAAGTCGATCACCCATATAGTTTTATTCAATCAACCAATATGAAAAGCAAAAGTAAAAAATTGAAAACCTAGGAAGTCGATCTACTATGTTAGCCATGTCGGTTGACTAAGACGCCCGAGTCAATTGACCAAGTGTGCAACTGACTTTGGGAGGCATTCTACTTCCAATTCAGTTGACCAAGTTTGTACACTTGGTTGACCACGAGCACTGTTTACAGATTTAAAAATTTGCATTTCAGTTCATTTTCAAGGTTTCAAAATCTTGTATTTTGGTATCTATTTCATGTTTTAAAAACTTGCATTTTGATATGCTTTTCAATACTAATGATATGCACAAAAAATCTTGAGTTTTTAAATGCAAATCAATATTCAATTTCAATGATACATTACAAATAAAAAAAATCACCTAATGTTTGTCTTTAATTCTTCAATTAGCTCTTGGAGTTTCGTTATTGTTTTTTTTAAATGTCTTGATTTTGGATGTTCTTTGAATCTCCACAATTGAATACTAATTCTTCATATAGAAATATAACAATAAATAGTACAAGAAAAAGTTTAGTTAGTAAAGGATATCAATGTTTATTATCATCAAAATAGTGGGTTATAAGCCTTAAGACTAACAAATTATTACCTTGTTAAGGCATTGATATTTCTCACATTGTTCTTAGTTTTTTTCCCACTAATAACTTATATTTTTGTAATTTTTAAAAAATTGGTTCATGTTCAAATCATTGGTTCGGTTCGATTTATGCTTAAATTTTTTATTTAAGCTGAAGGGCGAAATCAAAAAAATATAAATGTCAAAAATAAATAAATTAGGGCGAAATTGGTATTTTTTTCAAAAACATTTTAAAAACTTTTAAAGAACTCAAAAGGCACAAAGCAAAAGAGCTTAAAAATGCAAAAGAAAATAAATCAATAAATTATCTATGAGTGCAAGAGACCAGTCCATGTTAAACCCAAGTACCCTCTTCTTAAGTAAGAAAAGAAAGAAGAAAACAATAGTAGCAACACAGGATAATGAAAAAGAGAGCTCTTCCAATGATAACTCCATCAATGAGGTTGCAAACGTGTACTTCATGGTTTCTTATGATGATGAGGTTAGTGATTCTAAACCCTTTTTTTCTTATGATGAATTATCATAAGCATATGAGGAGTTGTCTGAAAATTTTAAAAAAGTAATTTCTAAAAATTGAACTCTTAAAAGAAAAATTGTGGCATTGACTAATGAAATCATTTCTTTAAAAGAATCAAATCATGTATTGGTTAATGAAAATGATTCCTTAACAAAGTTTCATCACACTTTTGAAAAAGAGAAAGAAATGTGTTTAAAAGAAATTTGAGAATTCCAAAAAATAAGCTTTTGAACAAAATAAAATTCTTTTAAAATTTATTAGAAGTCAAAAGAATTTGGAGGTACTTTTTAGCTCCCAAAAATATGTGTTTGACAAGTGTGGCATTGGCTACAAGACACACTCTAAACAAAAATTTTACAAAAGTTATTTTGTAAAACCTCCACCTAAAGTTTAACAAATGTAACATACATATATGGTAATGTCTATGATCACTTAAGTTATAAGTGTCCTATTATGATGAATGCATTTGGTTATAATATGGTGCAAATTGTAAAGGGGACCAAAGGTAACATTCATTGATCCAAAATGCTTTGGATACAAAATGCAAAACTTGATTATATTTGTAGGTACCATAATTACGGAGTTTTGAGTGGTTCTTTGATGAAGATGAAAGACAAGTTGAAACATTCAAGTTTGCAAGTCTTCGCAAATGCAAAATGGAAGCATCTTACTCTTGGAGAAAATGAAAAAGGTTTGTGTATAAGCAAAAATTGGTATTAGTTTCTTAGCTCATCCTTTTTGTTTGCTTAAGTTTCTTTTAACATATGTTGTTTTTGAATTTGATAAATGTGTTTTGCTTGAAATACACATGAGTTGATTAATTTATGCAAAACATCTCTTATCTCTTTAGGCTTTGATAAAGGTTTGTCAATGTTTAACTTATATGATACATGCTTGATATTTTAATTCAATTCATGCATTCATTTATCATGTCAAAATGGCTTTAAAATGGAATTTGGTCACTTTATGAATATATTTCAATTTCATTTAAGTCAAATACGAAGTATCTAGAATCAAGAATGAATGGTTTAACAATATGAAGCGTAAGTAACTGCTTTCATATTATGAGAAACTGGCAACCAAATTGGAATTAAATTTTGAGACTAATTGGCACCGTTTTATTTGACAAATATACATTGATGGAAAGCTACAGGTGTCTAATTTCCATAGAATTTTACAAAATTCAATTCGGACATCATTACAAGCAAAAATACAAAGATTAAGCCATAGAGGTCATAACTGTTAGAAAGATGCAATAAGCTAGAACTTTAATTTTTTCTAGGATACATATTGAGTCTAACAATGGAAATTCAAGTTAAGAGTTCACAGGATTTTTTAGAACTCAATTTCGACATCTCTATAGAAAGATATGACTCAACGAATGATGACTAGTTAGAAAACAGAGTGGAAACAAAGCAATATAGATGAACTGAGTTATGAGGATTCAGTCTACTGAATTGCTCAATGTAGTATACAATGACTACTTCAAAGGCTTGATCCTAGACATACGTCATTCTTATTTGAATTGTTTTGAAATGTTTTTTGGTTTATCATGATGCTAAAAGCGGAGACGCCCATCTTGGTATGCAATACACTTAGGGAAAGATGTGTCTTAGTTTTTGAAAATCTTTCAAAATACCTCTAATTTTTTTTTTCAAATTTTGCTACCATGTATTTCTTTGCTATATACTTGGTTCTTGAAATTTATGCTTGTGTACTAATTTTCATGATTTATACATTGGTAGCATATCCATCATTTTGTGTTTTGATGGTGCCAAAGAGAGAGAAAATATAGATTTTGATATATGCATGCTTATTATGCTTTATGACTGTACTTATTTTCAAAATATGGATGCTTGTAATTGCATAATTGTTAATGCATCAAATTTTGTCCATTATAGCATTATTTGTTTTTGATGATTTCAAAGGGAGTGAAAATATTTGTTTATCTTGAAAAAAACCCTTTATGTTAAATTTTACATTATTTCAGCTTAAATTTGTAAAGTATATGAATATCTTTAATTAGAGTTGTGGCGAAGTTGGAATAAGCAAAATATAGAAGTACCTCTTTTTGTACACCTCAATAGTTTTTTCATCATAAAAAAGAAGGAGATTGTTAACCTTAATGTCACATAACTCTAATTTTGATGATAGCAAAATGCGTTGTCCAATCAAAGAAATGAAAAAAGACAATTCAAGCAATACATGCAGTCAAGACATAAGTATAGATGACAATATTTTATTGTTTATTTTATATGTATAGGCTTATGTCTTTATAAGTGTATTATGTATTGATTGAAAGTTCAAGATATTTTGTGCATGTTATTAATTTAAAAATCGGGCCAAATTTTGAGTTTTTAAATTCTAGAATAGGGACCAAAGGGTAAGATTTTGAAACACTAAAAATATATTGAAATGCAAAGTTTTCAAATTTATGAAAAACTATATAAATAGTGTCGTGAAAGTGTCGGTCAATCGAACCAACCAACTTGGTCGACTGAATTGGAGGTAGAATGCTTTTGAAAGTTGGTTGCAACATCGATTGACCGACTTCCTAGATTTCAGTTTTTGACTTTTGATTTTCATCCTAATTGACCGACCTTTGAAAAAATTTGGATTTCCAAGTCTCTAACAGTTAATAACGAGTAGTTTTCAAATGTATTATAAATTAGGAACTTCATACTCTTTTTTAAAACTCTTGAAAAATATTTTTGATAAATAAAAAATGATTACAACATCAAATAACATATTCTTAAGCTTAAAGTTATGTAACACACATTAGGATCTCTAAGTGCATTCATTTTCATCATTCACATTTGTGGAGATTAAATTTGTAAATTGTTCTTTCTTATTCTTATATAATTTTGTTGTATAAAATTGAAATAAGTGGGGCTTTCACTTTGTTGAGTGATCTTGTGAGTATTTAGAGCGAGCGAAATATTGTAAGGATTATATGATACCATAAATCTTAGGTTAGTTGAGTGTTTTGGGTAAGCAAACACTTGTAAGGGTTAAAGGAGTCCTAAAATCTCCTTGGTATATTTGAAGTCTTACGTGTTTGAGACTTATTGATAGTAAAATCATCAATGGGTGCTTGAAGGAGTGGATTAAGAATTGTGTTAGAATTGATATTGTGGTTGGTCGAAACAAAAACCAAATTTATTAGGAATTTTAATAAAAAACCCAATTCACCCCTTGCCTAGTATTATTTCATATCCACCCCTAATATTTTGTAAAATTTGTAATTTTTGGGAATCTAGTAAGATAAAGGGACGGTTCATTGACCCCTTAATTTTACAAAACATCTCATATCATTAATTTGTATTTAGATAATTGGATCTATATATTTTTAATTTTTTAGATTGAATCTCCTATGTATATTAGTTACGATGCATTAAGTATGCATTAATTATATGCATTAGATAAAATTTCAATCATTAAAATTATATAGATCTAATGACTTCAAAAAATATAAGATATTGTGTAAAATTTAGAGTTATTGATTCTTCTCATATATATATATACATAGAAATGGGTGTATATAAAGAGAAAAATTGATAACTGTCAAGCTTACACTATTATAGTTAAATTTAATTTCAAGGTTTGTAAATGTTTATATTTTATAGTGTTTATTCATTTTAGAGCTTTTGGCACTTTCTTTTAAAAAAAATTTGTAAAAAGAAAATATTTAATTCCATTGATAAAACATTTTAATCATACTTTGATTTTTTTAAGTAGAGTTTTAAAATTGGAATACACTTTTTAGAAGTATAGTTTTAATATGTATTAATACACAAAATTTGACCGTGGACCTGACCTAAGCTCAAACAAAAATTACATCATTTTACTAGGTAATATTATTAAAGTATAAACTGGGCTCAAACCACTCTTTAGGGTTCAGATTGTGGGTTTTGGTGTAAAAAATAAAAATAGGCTCAATTTATAACCCAAATCAATATAATATTTTAAATCTAACCCACTTAGAAGGTATTAGGTCTAAAGGATCCATTATATTATTAGGTTAATGTATGAGAAAACAAAGGCCCAAAAAATTGTCTATTTTAAAAAGCCCAAAACTCTAGTCTTTTAATCCCAAAAACTTTATTTTAATTAATCTAGCATTAATTAGAATAAATTTTTTATTACAATAAAATTATTTAAGAATAAGTATTTTGTTCTAATTAAGATTAATTAGAATAATATTTCATTAAAAGTTCAAGTCTTTAAATATCTTTTTTAACTAGGATTAAATTACACTAATTTAATTCTTAAATAAAATATCTTCTTTAAGAGAGTTTAGCTTACATTAAAATGAGATTACATGAGGTAGTTTTATTCTATTGCAACTCTACATCATATACTATTTTTACCCATGATTCTATGTTTAAAGGGAATCAACAAAGCAATACCAAATCATCGCATCACATTACCAAGGTCTAACCTTCATTAGCCTAGAATCACGTCCTTGAAGAGTGTCTTCCTCTTCACAATGGCACTTGTGGTTTTGACTTACTTTTAGACAATCACTTATTGCCCTTGTCAACCTTAAACATTACCCTATTCTTGCATATTTTAACCTCAAATTGGTTATTTTAGCCTAAAAAATTACCTCGTCAGCAACCTTAAGTCTCTCATATTGCAATCGATCATTAGTCTAATTGTGATCCACCATATACCATTGTGTTCTTTTATATTTGTATTGGGACTAACTTACTCTTATACACACTGTGAACTCATAATTTTTGTTCCATACTTTTTTGATAACTCTAAATTATAGAGTTATTTAAGATACTTTTGAATTTAAAAAGTCATTTAATTGGAGTGATTTGTGTTTGTGAATACTTATTTTGATTAATTTTACTTTTATGTTATGTAAGAGTCTAAGTTTATTTTATTTCATTTCATTTCATTTTATCCATGTTAATGTTGAAACATTGAAATAGGATTTGAAAAAAATGAACTTCCCAGAATGCTGCAACATTATTGTCACAACAAAGAAATCAACAGGTAGAATGAATTAGATGACGTGGAGAGCAATTGACCCACTTACTGAGCTGGACAAAATAGAATGACGTGGAGGGAGAAAAAAGGAAAATTTTCTTTTAGGGTACTGTCCTGACTCAAGATAAAAAGGAGCCTAGCTGTCAAGGGCAAGAGATCTACATTTCTAGCAAGGTTTTTTAAAGGAAAGTTTTGGAGAAAAAGGCTACTGTTTTGGAAGAAAGGAAGAAGAAGAAGAAGGAGAAAAAGGACCAACTTGAGACATCAACCTTGGGCTTGATTTTTTTTACTTTCCTCTTAAATATTTTTGTCCTTTTTTCTCATTAAACTCTCTTGTGGATCAATGATTAAGTTGTATATGAATATTTTTTAAGTTTTTGAATATGAACTAATTTCTTGGTAGCTAGAATTGTTGATGAACCCTTTAATGTGAATTGAAACATTTTGCTGCAAGGAATGTTAAAGTAGTTTAGCTTTGTTCAACCTTGTGAAAATATTGATTAATACTTGCTTATGTTTGGCCATCATTAGTGAGTTGCTGAATTAAAATTAATACTGGAAAGGTTAATTTTAATGGACTAAAACTTGATTGATGCAAGTTCATCTTTCTATTTGAAATTAATTTGTGAGAATATAGGAATACATTATTACCTTGCAAGACTAAATGGAGTTGGAGCTTATCACTGCATTCTTGAAATTAAATTGGCATAAGAATATGTTAGTTTAACGAAGGAATTAAAAATCATAAACACTTTGGAAAAAGACTGAACATATATAGAATTCCCAGTTAACAAAGCTCAGATTGCTATAACATTTTTTACCAACCTTGCATTTAGGGGAATTCACGACTCTAGCTCATTGTTCTCATATCAATTACTGATAACTGGTAAGTTATAATTTGAGTTCTTTATTCTATGTTATTTTTATTCATAAGTTGATTTAATTTTCATTAGATTTTAATTGACTCATTGGTTACTTCTGAATTGTTTAGAGTTGATTTTGACAATCCCTGTGGAGACGATAACTCACTTACCATTATATTACTTATGCGACTGTGTACACTTGCACATTATATAAAATATCACGAACAAGTTTTTGGCGTCGTTGCTGGGGATTGTTAAAGTAGTGAATTAATTGAAAAAAAAATCAATTTCTTGGCAATTTGGTTTAAGTTTATTTTGTTTTTAATTGTTGCTTTCTGTTTTATAAGGCTGGTGAACCTAGTGTATGAGCGAGCAAATAAAACCTGATTTATATCCTATTGACCCTAAAATTGAACATACATTTCGAAGAAAAAGAAGAGAATAGCGGGTTCAAGCCAGATTTGTTGAGATGGCTGATGATGCGGGTGCTATTAATGGTCAAAATGCAGTGGTTATTGCTGATGACAAGGATAGAGCTATAAGGGAATATACAGTTCCCATTTTCAATGAGCTGAATCCTGGTATTGTAAGACTTGAAATTCAAGCACCCCAGTTTGAATTGAAGCCTGTCATGTTCCAAATGTTTTAAACTGTGGGTCAATTTAGTGGGATGCCTACGAAAGATCCTCACCTTCATCTTCGCTTATTCATAGAGGTGAGTGATTCTTTCAAGCTGCCTGGTGTTACTGAGAATGCACTAAGGTTGAAGTTGTTCCCTTATTCATTGATAGATAAAGCAAGGGCGTGGTTGAATTCATTGCCTTCAAATTCAGTGACTACTTGGCAAAAGCTAGCAGAAAAGTTTTTGATGAAGTATTTCCCTCCTACGAAGAATACCAAGCTTAGAAATGAAATCACAACTTTCCAACAAGTAGATAAAGAGTCGTTATATAAAGCATGGGAGCGTTTCAAAGAGCTATTACGAAAGTGTCCGCATCATGGCATGCCTTATTGTATTCAGATGGAGATCTTCTATAATGGTCTCAATGCTCACACAAGGATGGTGGTTGATGCTTCGGCTAATGGAGCTATACTTGCTAAGTCTTATAATGAGGCTTATGAGATTTTGGAGAGAATTTCCAACAACAACTATCAGTGGCACACTACTAGAGCTTCTATAGGGAGAAAAATGGCTGGTATTCATGAGGTAGATGCATTGACTTCTTGGGTAGCCCAAGTCTCTTCAATGTCTAGTATGCTCAAAACTATAAGTATGAGAATGAGGTCACAAATGGGGCAGTTAGCAGAAATATCTTGTGTTTATTGTGATGATGGTCACGCATATGAAAATTGCCCTTCTAATCCGCTTCTGCTTGTTTAATTAGAAATCAAAATAGGAACAATTTATACTCTAATAGTTATAATTCAGGTTGGAGGCAACATCCTAGTCTTTCTTTGGCTGGTCCAGGGGCTGGTTTAAGCAATTCTCTCATGCCCAATAAGCCCACTTATCTACCAAGATATTCCCAACAAAACACTCAACCGAGACCTTCACAAACGATTCAACCTAATTCTCTAGAAACCTTGATGAGAGAATATATGGCTAAAAATGATGTATTGATTCAGAGTCAATCAACTTTGTTGAGGAACTTAGAGAATCAAGTTGGACAATTAGTTAATGAGTTGATAACTAGACCCCATGGAGCTTTGCTTAGTGACACAGAAAATCCGAAGAGAGATGGTAAAGAGCATTGTAAGGTAATTGCATTAAGGAGTGGGAAACAGTTAGAAATGCTTGTGAGCAAGCCTAAGCAAGTGGTTGAGCTTTCTTCAATCCAAAGCAGTACAAAAAAGAAAAAAGAAACATCACGATAAGCAATTTCAAAAGTTCTTTGATGTGTTGAAGCAGTTGCATATAAATATTCCTCTAGTAGAGGCATTAGAGTAAATGCCCAATTATGTGAAATTCATGAAAGACATCCTCACAAAGAAGAGACGTTTGGGAGAATTTGAAACATTGGCTCTCACCAAAGAATGCAACTTTTTTCTGTAAAATAAGCTTCCTCTGAAGATGACAGACCCAGGGAGTTTCACTATTCCATGTTTTATTAGCAACTCTTATTGTAGGAAAGCATTATGTGATTTGGGAGCTAGTATAAACTTGATGCCAATGTCAGTTTTCAGGCAATTAGAAGTTGGAGATGTTAGACCCACTACAGTTACACTTCAACTTGTAGACAGATCCCTTGCTCATCGAGATGAAAAAATTGAAGATGTGCTGGTGAGGGTTGATAAATTCATTTTTCCTGCTGATTTTATTGCGTTGGATTATGAGGCAGACAAAGAGGTACTTATTATTTTAGGAAGACCTCTTCTTGCTACAGGCAGAACACTAATTGATGTGCAAAAAAGTGAATTAACTATAAGAGTGCAGGATGAACAGGTGACGTTCAATATGTTTAAGGCAATGAAATTTCTAGATTATGTTAAGGAGTGCTCATATGTGTCAGTGGTGAATTCTTTAGCACAAGAGGGATTGGAAAGCAAGTGTTTTGATGATCCTCTAGAGCAAATTTTGTTGTTTGATTCACAAGAAAATGAAGATGAAGATGATCACATAGCTTGGTTAGAAACTAATTCACAGGAACTACAAACTAGAAGGAACTTTGAATGTTTGGAGCTCTCGTCTAGAGTGTTCAAAGCACCAAGCCCATCAGTAGAGGAGCCACCAGAGTTAGAACTAAAGACTTTACCATTTTATTTGAGATATGCTTATCTGGGTGAATCTTCTACCTTGCCTGTTATCATTTTAGCAGAGTTGTCTGATGAGCAAGAAAGCAGGTTGCTTGATGTGTTGAGAAGATTCAAAAAGGTTATTGGGTGGACCCTTGCGGATATCAAGGGCATTAGTCCTTCTTTGTGTGTGCACAAGATTTTATTGGAGGATGGCGAAAAAGGGTCTATTGAAGGCCAACGAAGACTTAACTCGATTATGAAATAAGTGGTGAAAAAGAAAATCATCAAGTGGTTAGATGCAGGTACTATTTATCCTATTTCGGATAGCTCCTAGGTGAGTCTTGTTCAGTGTATGCCAAAGAAAGGTGGGATCGCTGTGATAAAAAATGAGAATAATGAATTGATTCCTACAAGGACTGTGACAGGATAGAGAATATGCATGGACTACAGAAAGCTGAATAAAGCCACTCGAAAAGATCATTTCCCTCTTCCTTTCATTGATCATATGCTAGATAGACTTGCAGGAAAAGAGTATTATTGTTTCTTTAATGGATACTCTGGGTATAATCAGATTGCCATTGCACCGGAAGATCAGCACAAAACTACTTTCACTTGTCCTTTTGGAACCTTTGCTTTTCGAAGGATGCCTTTTGGTTTATACAACGCTCCAGCGACATTTCAGAGGTGTATGATAACCATTTTCACTGATATGGTAGAACAATTTTTAGAGGTGTTTATGAATGACTTTTCGGTATTTGGTGATTCATATGATGAATGTTTGAAAATTTTGGCTAAGGTGCTACAAAGATGTGAAGACAAAAATCTCGTCCTTAACTGGGAGAAATGTCATTTTATGGTTAAAGAGGGTATTATTTTGGGACATAAAGTATCAATACAAAGGATTGAAGTTAACCGAGCTAAGATAGAAGTCATTGAGAAGCTACCACCACCCATCTCAATAAAGAACATGAGAAGTTTTCTTGGGCATGCAAGGTTTTATTGACGGTGTATAAAAGATTTTTCCAAGATCTCTAAGCCTTTTTGCAACTTATTGGAGAAAGATACCCCATTTCACTTTGATGAAGCATGTTTTAAGGCTTTCGAAGAGTTAAGAAATAGATTGATTGCTGCATCAATAATTGTCGCACCGGATTGGAATTTGCCTTTTGAGTTGATGTGTGATACAAGTGACTATGCAATGGGAGCGGTATTGGGACAGCGAAAAAACAAGATCTTTCATTCTATTTACTATGCCGGTCGTACTTTGAGAGGTGCCCAACTAAATTACATAGTGATGGAGAAAGAGCTTTTAGCCGTTGTCTTTGCTTTTAACAAGTTTCGATCTGATCTAGTGGGCACTAAAGTGACTGTTTATACAGACCATTTCATTATTAAGTATTTAATAGAAAAGAAAGATGCCAAGCCTTACTTGATTAGATGGATACTTCTCACAAGAGTTTGATGCAGAGATTCAAGACAGAAAAGGTATGGAGAATCAAGTAGCAGATCACTTATCAAGAATGGAGTGGAACAAAGAATCAAATGCTCAACTGCCTATCAAAGAGACATTTTCGGATGAACAATTGTTTGCAGTTCAACAATCTCAAGAATTGCCTTAGTTCGCAGATTTTGCTAATTATTTAGCAAGTGTGTTGATGCCTTTAGAGATGACAAGTCAACAGAGGAAAAAGTTCCTGCATGATGTAGGATTTTGCTTTTGGGAAGAACTTTATTTGTTTAAACAAGGTGCGGACCAAATGATTCGAAGGTACATTTTGGAACAAGAGATGGAAGACATTCTATATCATTGCCATTCTTCACCTTGTGGAGGTCATTTTGGTGGAACCCGTACTGCTGCAAAGGTGCTTCAATCAGGTTTTTTCTGGCCCTCACTATTTAAAGATGCGCAACCTTTTGTGATGAAATGTGATCGATGTCAAAGAGTGGGGAATATCTCTTGGAGAAATGAAATGCCTTTAAACAATATTTTAGAAGTGGAATTATTTGATGTTTGGGGGATTGACTTTATAGGAC
This sequence comes from Melia azedarach, assembly GCA_028052125.1. NCBI lineage: Eukaryota > Viridiplantae > Streptophyta > Magnoliopsida > Sapindales > Meliaceae > Melia > Melia azedarach. The sequence continues at coordinate 3,392,579 of CM051402.1, read as the reverse complement.
CTTTTTCTCCATCTTTTGGGAACTTATACATCTTAGTAGCTGTTGATTATGTGTCTAAATGGGTCAAAGCAATTGCATCTCCCATTAAATACTAAGGTGGTGATGAAATTTTTGCAAAAGTAAGTGTTTACTCGTATTGGTACTCCGAGGGTGATCATAAGCGATGAAGGTACGCATTTCATAAATAAGTTATTGGCTGTTTTATTGTTGAAATATAGTGTGAAGCATAAAATAGCTACAGCTTATCATCCTTAAACTAATGGACAAGTTGAGTTGTCTAATCGAGAGATTAAAGGAATTCTGGAGAAAGTGGTCAGCCCCAATCGCAAGGATTGGTCGAAGAGGCTGGATGATGCTCTGTGGGCATATAGAACTGCATTAAAAACACCATTGGGGATGTCACCATACCGACTAGTATTTGGTAAAGCTTGTCATCTACCGGTAGAGCTAGAGTATCGTGCTTATTGGGCAATTCGAACACTCAACATGGACTTATAACTTGCTAGTGAGAAAAGAATGTTGCAGCTGAATGAGTTAGAGGAAATGTGCTTGTTTTCTTATGGGAATGCTAAACTTTACAAGGAGAAAACAAAACGTTGGCATGAGTGTTTGAAGAAGGCCAGCGAGTGTTGCTATTTAACTCACGATTAAAGATATTTCCAGGCAAGCTCAAGTTAAGATGGTCAGGTCCTTTCATAGTAATTAAGGTGTATCTTTACGAGGTAGTAGATTTGCGGGATGAACAATCCGGGAGAGAGTTCAGGGTGAATGGACAGAGATTAAAGCATTATTGGGGTAGTGAGAATGAGCGACGCAAGACCTCAATCTCCTTCGAGGATCCGTCAAAGAAAATAAACTTTTTTCCCTATTTTCCTACCCCACATCTATCTTTTTGTCTTCTTTTTTTCTCTTCCAGCCGCCGCTTATCATCCGCAGCACCAAGTCACTGTCGTATATTGCCGGATTGCCCCTGTTCTATTTCCGGCCACCTTGTAAATAGTGTAGACACCCGCCATTTCAAACCACCAACCCCCGCATTTACTAGCCGACTATCGTCCTATCTCACCATATCGGCATCAGTCCGTTCATTTTTTTATTTGAATTTTTGGTCCTTAATCTCTACGATTTCAGTTTCAAGAAGCATTTTTGTGTTATTGTCCATCATGCCAAAAGCAAAACAAAAGGTTAGAAAACCTAAAGACTGCCCACGATTCATTTTCGATGAGGCGGAAGAACATTTTGAGTAGCATTTGAAAAACAAGATTAATCGTTCCTTAGGTTGCCTTCCTATCTTTCAAAGATAATTGTTCAACGAAGTTGGCATAAATTTGTTCAAAATCCTGATCCTCCTCTAATTGCAGTTGTGAAAGAATTTTATGCAAATTGGTTAAATCCTGAGGAAGAGGTGGTTACGGTGAAGGGTATTAAGGTTGATTGTTCTGTTGGTACTATAAACCAAATCTATAGGCTAGTTGACATTACGGATGAATATTCTGAATTTATGGAAATAATGACTGAAGAGCAAATTAATGAGGCTTTGTAGCTAACAACCAAAGAGGGTACTCAGTGGTTAATATCTACCACTGAGAAAGGAACTGTTATGCATACTGTGCTAACACTTGCTGCAAGAGTTTGGTATCACTTCATCAAATTTCAGTGTGCGGCCAACAACTCACGATGATACAGTATCCCTTAGCAGAATTCTACTTATTTATGCCTTACTCATAGTCTCTCCATCAACATTGGAAGCATTATTTTGGTTGAAATGAGGTGTCATTTTTTAAGCTGGGCCTACAGAAGAGGTGTTATCAAACAAAGCCTTAATCAGTATCCACACCATCAACTGTTTGCTTCGAGACACTTGAATAAAATACCCAACAAATTGTGATCTACCTCTCACAACACCCCAGGCTACGGAATCTAGTCATTCGAGTGATTTTTCAAATATTTTCGAAAGGTTGGATAAGCAAGATACACAGCATGCTTTACTCTGTGATCGGTTGCACAAGTTTTGCGCTGTGATTGGTTGCACAAGTTTTGGGAGTATAATCATCAACAGGATCAAGCTATAAAAAGAGCATTGCAGAGGAATTTTACCAAGCTCATCCCTCTATTTCCTGATTTTCCCATGGACATTCTTGGCCCATGGACTATCGCTGCTAGCCCTGAGGACGTGCCTTCCGAGGAGCAGTCCGACAATTAGCGAGGGAGTTCTCTCAGCCCATTTTTTTGTTATTTAGTAATTTCTTTTTGTTCTGTTTTGTTGATTATATGAGTTCTTGTTGCATGTTTTGTTTCATGTGGTTATTTAGTTGTTTGTTATTTAGTTTGTTTTGTTTTCTTTTAGCGTAATTTTATATCTTATGCGTGCTAATTGTCTAGTGGTTTGTGTTGTTGGCTTAGATATCTTTTTGTGCAGTGAGGACACAGCACCTCTTTAAGTTTGGGGGGGTGTATGTTTTGTTAGTTCTTTGTGTTGTTGGATTGTGTATTGTTTTGTTTAGTTCTTTGTGTTCTAGTGGAGCATGTTTTGAGAGGATTAGTTTTGCTTTAGTTAGTGCTTGAACTTGGGGTTCAATGATGAAAAAAAAAATTTCAACAATAAGCAACTCTTACATGGGTAGCATACTGATTGTACTCGAATGAGAATGATGTTAGTGAATTTTTTACTAGAGTGTCAGTCCTAATTATCATTGTGCATAGCTTAACTAAGAACTCTTGAAACCCTAGAAAGAGTTGGATGTTTGTGAAAGTCTAAGTTCCTAGGATTGATTTAAAAATTCCCTTGAGGCGAAATCCTAGGAAGCTTAGAGAGCTGGAAAGGACTTAGGCACGTTTGTTGGATCGTTTGAGCCTTTTCAATCCTACCCATAGCATTATATCCATTGTTACACATTTTGAGCTTATTGGTCTATTTTTGTTGAAAACCCAATGAAATAAATTTTAGCCAATATGCTTTTTATCTTATTCCTCTTTTTTATCTCGCCTAACCTTAAACTTAATTCTGCCCTAGTACAGTATGATTCAAGTTTTGGGGGAGAAATTAGAGTTCAACCTTGCAATTTGTTAAAAAAAATGAAAAATGAGAAAAAAAAAAAAGAAAAGCAAGAGAGAACGGAAAGCTTGTTGTTCTGTTAAAAAAAAAACAAAGAAGAAAAAAAAAAGAGAGAAATAAGATCCTCATTAGTTATTTCTATTTTGTTGTGTATCTCTCATTTGCACTGTTAAAAAAAATGAAAAGCAAGAAAGAAAGGAAAGTTTGTTGTTCAGTTAAAAAAAAAAAAAAGCAACGAGAATGAAAATATAAGTGTTGGTTTATTTTGGGGTATCAAGAAAGTTTTAGTTGGGATTGTTAGGGCAAGCTAAGTTTTAGGGTTGGTTAAGCTAGAAAAGTTTCCTTATTTTCCATACCCCTAACCTAGCCTACATTACAACCGAATAAAGACCTATAGATCTAGAGTGCTAAGCTAACTATATTAGTGGAGAGGGATTTGATAAGTCAACCTATGGGGATACTAATTAGGCTTAAAGATCGAGCTCTAACTTGATTTAGGGAATTGAGAATAATTGGAAAAAGCTGTGCACTTAATAAAAAAAAAAAAGGCACTTGAGTCATGCTTCTTTAGCATTATTAGCATTTTGGAAATACTAGTTCAAAGCTCATGCAAGAGGTAAAATCAACGTGCCTTAAATATTAAAATTTATGAGAGTAATTCCTCAATTTAAGCATAATACTAAGACATATCTTCTCATGTTTGTTATTCATTTATGTTGTCGTGTTTTGGCTTGTGGTTGTGTTCTGTCGTTGTGTTTTGTTAACTTAGATGGTTGTCAATTTTTTACTTTTAAAGGTCGTCACTCGAGGACAAGCAATGGTTTAAGTTTGGGGGTGTGATAACTCTAAATTATAGAGTTATTTAGAATGCTTTTGAGTTTAAAAAATTATTTAATTAGAGTGATTTATGTTTGTGAATTCTCAATTTGATTAATTTTACTTTTATGTTATGTAGAAGTCTAAGTTTATTTTATTTCATTTCATTGTATCCATGTTAATACTAAAACGTTGAAACAGGACTTGAAAAAAATGAACCTCCCAGAATGATGCAGCATTATTGTCATAACAAAGAAATCAGCAGGTGGAATGAATTGGATGACGTGGAGAGCAATTGACCTACTTACTGAGCTGGACAAAATAGAATGAGGCGGAGGGAGAAAAAAGAAAATTTTCCTTTTAGGGCACTGTCTTGACTCAAGATAAAGAGGAGCCTAGCCATTAAGGGCAAGGGATCCACATTTCTAGCAATGTTTTTTAAAGGAAAGTTTTCGGGAAAAAGGCTACTGTTTTGGAAGAAAGGAAGAAGAAGAAGAAGAAGAAGAAGAACCAACTTGAAACATCAACCTGGGCTTGATTTTTCTTACTTTTCTCTTAAATATTTTTGTCCTTTTTTCTCATTAAACTCTTGTGGATCAATGATTAAGTTGTATATGAATATTTTTAAGCTTTTGAATATGAACTAATTTCTTGGTAACTAGAGTTGTTGATGAACCCTTTAATGTGAATTGGAACATTTTGCTGCAAGGAATGTTAAAGTAGTTTAGCTTTGTTCAATCTTGTGAAAATATTGATTAATGCTTGCTTATGTTTGGCCATCATTAGTGAGTTACTGAATTAAAATTAATATTGGAAAGGTAAATTTTAATAGACTAAAACTTGATTGATGCAAGTTCATCTTTCTATTTGAAATTGATTTGTGATAATATAAGAATATATTATTACCTTGCATGACTAAAGCGAGTTGGAGCTTATCACTGCATTCTTGAAATTAAATTGGCATAGGAATATGTTAGTTTAACGAAGGAATTAAAATCATAAACACTTTGGAAAAAGACTATAAACATATATAAAATTCCTAGGTAACAAAACCCAGATTGCTATACCATTTCTTTATAACATTTTTTACCAACCTTGCATTTTAGGAGAATTCAAGACGCTAGCTCATTGTTCTCATATCAATTACTGATATTTGGGTAGTTATAATTTGAGTTCTTTATTCTATGTTATTTTTATTCATAAGTTGATTTAATTTCCATTAAATTTTAATTGACTCATTGGTTATTTCTGAATTGTTTAGAGTTGATTTTGACAATTTATTATTTGAACAATTCCTTGTGGAGACGATAACTCACTTACCATTATATTATTTGTGTGACTGTATACACTTGCACATTATATAAATATTTTTGAAATACGAAAGCAACAACAGGTGGTGGTAGCAGATCTCTTCATTTCAACTTTAAGCCAGTCTTCTAAATCATGACACTCGAACCATCTAGTACGATCCAAGAGACGTGCTGGATCTTACTTCCTACAACTTAAAAAAGGGGTGTGAAAGTCTAATTTGAATACAGAGGTCAAAGGCCACTGAAAGTGATATCAAGCCTATGTAAGTGATCAATCAATCATGATTCGGCACGTGAATTTGGTAGATTTCCCTCGCAAACAATATATAAATATTTTTAAAAATATATTGATTATTTAATTGTTACAAATAATTTCTTCTAGAAATTATAATTATTTTAATAAATAAAATTTTTAAGGATAATAAAAAAGGAATAATGTAAAATTTTTAAAATAAAATAAATATCGTTAAGATAATTTAGTTTTTTAAAAGTTAAAAAATATCTACTTTCCCAAAATTTGGATTTTCTCTATTAAAAATAAAATAAAATATTTAATTTTTAAAACCTCTTCTCTAATAGAAGTAATGAACCCTTAGAGGTGTTATTATAATTGACATTTAATTATGTGCTAATATAAAATTCATTTAGTGCTAGTTAAATTTAATAAATACATTTAAAATAAATAATTAAATACATGATAAGTGCTAATATTTTTTAATTTAACATTTATGTATTACTAATTAGCAGTGAAATCAACATTTCGTTTGCTTCATACAAATGTAAATAATTATTTGGTAATCTAACATTTAATCATATTTTATTTTTTCAAACATAATTGTATATAAATTTAGGATTCATTTTTTGAAAACTAAAGTTAGAATATGTTGTGTTATATGGCCGTAACACACCCTAAAAATCCCAACAAATCATTTGTGCAATCAAGAAGAACAGAAGTATAAATCTTACAAAAAACTGAAAAATAAAGTGAAGATGATGATTTACATTGTTCAACCTTTGAGGCTTACATCTACCAGGAAGAACACCAGCAAAACTTAATCTTATTCACGAGAATTAAAAACAGTTTACAAACTTCAAAACAAGTTATTGCACACATTTTAACTCTCTCTACAAGTCAAGATTCATCCTCATCGAGTTCTATCACTAACCAACCTATATCTCATATTCCAAGTTATTAAATTATGTTACAAAGTATAACAAAGTTAACAACTCATACAACTCAACTACCCTTTAACAAGCTTGAAAAACTTTAACCACTGAGGCTTTGCCTCAGTGGCCAGAAGGCTGGGACGGCAGGTCTTCGAACCTTGCCAAAAGGCAAGGTTTTCCCACACATTGTGGGGCTTTCTCTAGGGATATTTGGGTTGTTTCCTGGATATTAGGTATTCTACAACTGTCTGATATCTTTCCAGTTAAATTTCAATAAATCCTTGGTTGTAAATACCAGTGTGTATCTAATTTAAATACTAGTAGATTTGTAATAGTTAAAAAAAAACCTTGTAAAACTTTTAATCTTATAGTTTTTTAACCACACAACTATAGAATATAACTTTATTTATACCATTTATATCTTTTAGGCTATTTATTTTTTTAATATAACCGATATTTTATGATTTTTTTTTATCTAAAAACAAAATTTAACATTTTTGTTTCCTAGTTAAATTTATATAACCTAAAGGATTTTCTTAAAATTATATTCTCAATAATATCTTTCCTTAATTAATCTCTATATATTCTTACTTGTATAAAAGTTACATGTCTATTTATATATTATAACCATCTAACTTTACTATAAATTTTTTAAATATACTAAAATTAACATGATTTTTGTGAATTTTGTTAGTAAATATGAGTTTTATAAAATAATACAAATAGTAGCTTATGATATTCATTTGATGAATTTTATATTTATCTTAGGGTTATTTTCAACTTTATCCCCCTATTTATTGACATATATCACATATACCATCAATTTTTTGGTAGTCATCAGTCTACTCCCATTTAATAGCAACCTGCGGTTAATCTAACAATTTAAAAAGAAAAAATGATATTTCATGTGAAATGATTTTAAAAATGAAAGAAATAGCCTTGATCGAGGTGAACTGTCAGTTATAGCTAAAATATATCTTAGCAAACGTCTAAACTTGTCTATTATAATGAGAATAAACCTAAAAATAGAGGGAAATGCATTAGAGTATACAAGAAGCCATCTTTATTTTGCGCGCATTAAGTGAAAACCAAGTGAGACCTAAGATTTTTACTCAATCTCTCTGTAAGTCATGGGTTTTTTTAGATTTTAGAGTAAGATACAAATATACGAAGCAAGAAAAAGCGATGGAGTTTCGGGCAATCATCTTCAAGTGAACAAGTTAATGAATCAATTGTATTTCTTAGGGTTTGGTTTAGCTTTGTTGAAGATTCATTAGAAGCATTGGTCAGTTCATGCATTTGACAAAAATTGCAAGTCTGACCACACAACAAACAACATGTCAGAATCTTTTAATGCTTGGTTTGGAGAGACAAGGAAGCTTCCTATCATTCACATTTGCGAGTACATTCGAAAAAGATTAATAAATAGGTTCAATAATAAGAAAAAGAAGGTTGTTTCATGGAATATTAGTATAGCACAATGAATTTACAATAAGTTACAAAAACAAATTGGCCCAAGAAGAAATTGTTGTATAATGCCAACAAGTGATACTCTTTTTGAAGTCGATGACAAAGGAAGAACATATATAGTAAATCTACATAACATATCATGTGATTGTGGGGCTTGGAGTGTCAGCGGCATGCCATATAAGCATGCCCGTCCATGTATTATACATAATGAGGGAGACATTTGTGACTATGTTGATGATTGTTTTAAGAAAGAAACATTTCTTATTGCTTACAGAGACATAATTCACCCATTACTTGACAAAAGCATGTGGCCTTGTGTGCAAGCTGATGTTATAGTACTTCCATTGATGGAAAGCTTTGCTGGTAGGCCTAAGCTCAACAGGAGAAGAAAGTCAGATGAGATCTCTGTACATCAAAGGAGATACGCACTAAAGTGTAGCATGTGTGGACTATATGGACACAACAAAAGGGGCTACCTAATGAATCCTGCAAACGTAAACAAAATGACAAGGCGAAACTGGGTAAATCTCTCTTTCTTTTATTGAGTTTAATCTTTTCTGTCTTCTACTTTATCTTCTTGTAAAAGTATGATACTTATATGTGATTTTGGTTCTTCTTTATTAGAAGCATGTAAAGGATATGCATTTAGAAGCGATAATGGAAAATGAATAGGGTATAAGTCTATGTTTTGATGGAAGCTATTGGATCTATACCTAATACACAATTTTTGCAATGAATTATCAAACTTTAATATATTTTACAAGTACAAATGCACAACCAGGATCCACAAATCAGCAACAGCAAGCAACTGAAGGCATTAGTTCAACACTAAAACTTGGAAGAAAAAAAGGATCATGTGATAATTAGATTACGGTGCAAGGAAGAAGAATTTTGGCTACTTGAGGGATTAGAATTTCAAGTGGCAGTGGAATACAACCTGGTCAATACTCAGGAAGAACTTCGTAAATACGAAACACACGAATGAAGGCTGCAGACAAGGGAAAACCACCATTGCTTTGAGTAACAAAAGGTTTTGTGTTTACATGCATACAAAGCTTTATTTTGATTTGTAAATATGTTGCTTGCATGTTCATTATGTACTTTTTCTCTAACCTGCAGGAAAAAACAATTTCAATGCTTCTGCCAATAAAAGCACCAAGACAAGCACCTATTATATAGACTAAGCTTTTAACATAATGTTTCACAATAGGACACATAGCTTTCAAGTGCCACACAATCCCAATATATATAATTGACTAAGGTTTTAATAAAATGTTTTTTTATTTCACTTTTGTATCTATGATATGCAATAGAAATGGTTCATATGGCAATATGTAAGTTGATAATTGTGTTGAGGTTGATATTTTTTTATATACTTTTTTTATCTTATAGGTGCTGAAACTATAAATATTGGATGTATTTTTGTTGATAACTGATATTTTTAATATGAAATAGACAACTTTTTATACAAGCACAATACATTTTTTGTAATCTCATGTCTTCAAGATAACATATTTGCATTTGTATTCATATTGAAACCTTTGACTGTTATATAAGGTGGTGATTCATTCACCTATTAACTTTATAACTTATAATACAACATGATTATACATGCAATCAGTAGCATGATAATGATATAAAGTAAGCTTTGTGTTGCTTGGTGCATCTCTCTTATTTTCCTTGTTACCCGGTCCATGTTAATGTATGGTTGGTTTTGTTGGGCAGGTTCTTCATTTTTGGTTTGATCTTCAGCAAACCTCCTCATAATAATATTATATTCTTCCATTGTAGGCTTCCACCACCTATAGAATGAACACTTCTTACTGTTCTTAGGACAACAATAGTACAATTTGTATGGATTATTGGTGGATTCTAAAATTCTTATAACAACTCTCATGCCACAATCACATGCTTTGTTATGAAGTATCAACAAAACTCCATTAATTTCAGCTATTCAATGTTTTTGTTTGAATTTTGTATAGAGGTAAATAAAGACATTTAGAAAAGGAAGAATTTGTTTAAATGTGTTAGCTGTGGGTACGGGGTTTGTATAAAAATGGTTGTTTAGGTCCTGCTTATATACTTATCAAATGCCTTGTCTAGGTCCTGCTTATATACCTATCAAATGCCAACGGTTTGCTTTTTGATTTTCAAAATTTAAATCTTTTAAATTTTATAATATTTTTATGCATATTATATAATATTCACTCAAAGTCTTCACAATATAATAATCATATTTTAATAATAAAATATTACATAGATAAAATTAATCTTGTCGTTATACAGTTAACATAATTTAAAAAGGACAAAATAGTTATTTTATTAGAATCAATTAGATTTAACAGTAAATCGCTGTTAAATAGGGGTAGGATTGATGACCGTCAAAAAATTAGTGGTTTATATGATATATGTCAATAATTTAGGAGTAAAATTAAAAATAACTCTTTATGTTATTTTAACAAACATATTTATTTATTTAACATTTAAAATTTGGACTTGACTTTACGTTTAAAGTATGAATAGTACTACTACCACCCTCCTAATATTCTTTTAGAATTCATTCTTAAAGGAATCTTAGTAAGAGCTAATTTGAGATTGTTGTGGATTCTAAAATTATTTTGTTTTTACTATACTTTTAGATATGATAAATTTTAAAGAGAATTAGTTTAGTATTTGATAAATTTTAGATTTAAAAGTACTATAAGTTTAAAACAAAACTTACAATTGTTTAGTAAATCTTACTATTAAAATATTACAATAACATAAATTATGAAAATAGACATATAATATTGAATATAATTTTTATTCATCAATATATATGTATTATAAAACAATGCATAAAAGATTTTGTAAGCATAAATTAAAATCATAATAAAATCATATCACAATAGATATTTTCAATTCCAGTCTCTATGAATAAACTAAATTGATTAAATTTATATAAATTAAATATTGAAGTATTGAAGATCATAATGACCTTGATATTGGCTATGCAACAATGGTGATTGAAGTAGAAAATTTTGTTTTTGAAAATAAAGTATATGTAGAAGAAAATAAATAAAATAAGTTGTTTAAATTAAATCTAAATTTTTATTAAGGACGATTTTGGTCTATATAATTCATGTAGGGATATATATGAAATTACAATTATCGGTAAAATAAAATTTAAAAATTAAAATTTTGAAAAGTAGGTTTTAAGAATTTTGTTGTGGTATAATAAAATTTAGATGAAAACAATTTTTAAAAAAAGTTATTAAACACCTAAAGTTTATTTTATCGGTTGGAAAATCACTTTTAAAGTTTCTAACCATAATCACAAACAAACTCTTATTTTTAGTGCTAGTTTAATATTACTGTGGATTTTAAAATAATTATTTTTGCTGTGCAATAAAAATAATCAATTTTTAAAGATAATCAGTTTTATTATTTGATAAATTTTATTTTTAAAAAGTATTATTAATTTTAAAAACTATTTTGTGTGTTTGGTAAATTTTATTGTTAAAGTATTATAGCAATCCTAATTACCCAAATGTACATAATAAATGGGAATGAATGAAATTTAATTTTAGGCACATGTTCGTTTATATATAAACACACGAACTACCTTAAATATAAAATTTTAAATCATATTTTTAAAAATTAAAAAATTTAGAATTTAATAATTTTATTTCTTAATTATAATTAAAATTTAATAATTATTTTAATGTTAATTTTGAATTTTTATAATTTTAAATGAGTATATTTAGTATTATATTTATAAATAAAACTGCTTTTGTTTTGAAAACAACTATTTTTCTGCAAAATTTGTTGTAAAATGAGATAATCTTACCAAAAGTGATCATTTTTAACTCTTCCAATAATAATCTCAAACAAACTCTTAATTGAATAAATACAATTAAAAAAAAGGAATAATGTGTTTTGCTCCATCACCTTTGAAAAAAAAAAAGAAATACCCTTTAGATTTTTTATCAGTCTTAAATACTCTTTTACTTTTGAAGAAATACTGAAATACTCTTGATACATTATTCTATTACTATTTAAATTTAAATTAACTATTTTACCCCTCAATTATTAAAAAACACATAAAATATTTAATTATTCTTATTTTTACTTTATAATAACCAATATAATTTTATTGTAATATTTAAATATTTTACTTTATAATAACCAATATAATTTTATTATAATATTTAAATATTTTTACTTTATAATAACCAATATAATTTTATTATAATATTTAAATATTTTTACTTTATAATAACCAATATAATTTTATTATAATATTTAAATTTAAAAGTTTTTTTTTCTTTAAATTTGTTATTAATTTTTTAATAATATTAATTATATATATTTTTAAAATTGATCATTTTATTAAAACAGTAAATCTAAAAAATTATATATAACTAATATTGTCAAAACTCATTGTCAATTTTTTATAATACTAATAGTCAAAATATTTATTTTGAAATTTTTACAATTAATTTCTTACAACTAACTAAAATTTTTTATAGCAAATTTTATTTTATAAAAGTTTTATAATTAATATTGTTAAAATTTACTTTCAATTAATGTTATAAAAAATTGACATTTAAGAATTTAACAATATTAATTATATATAATATTTTAAAATAAATTATTTTAATAAAATATAATTTTAAAATATGTATAATTTATATCGTTAAAAATTAATAATAAATTTAAAAGAAAAATAATTAAAAATTAAAATATTATTATAATTTTTAAATTTAAATATAAATATAAAATTAAATTGATTATTACAAAGTAAAAATAAAGATAATTGAGTTATATTATATGTTTTTTAATATTTGATGGATAAAATAATTAATTTAAATTTAAATAGTATATAGAATAGTGTCTCATGGGGTATTTTAATATTTCAATATTTATTCAAAGGTGATGAGAATATTTAGAACTGACAAAAAATTTAGGGGTATTTCATTTTTCTCCAAAAATGAGAGGGTAAAGTCCATTATCCCTTAAAAAAATTGTAATATTTATCATATTAATTTTAAATTTGAGAAATTGTCCTAAACGTATAATATAATGAATTAAAACTCGTGGCTGATAAAAAATTTGGTTATAATTATTACTAATTATTTATCTTCTCCTCAAAACTGAAAAAAATAGGAAAGCAATTCAGTAAAATTCTAATATTGTTTGAAAAAGAAAGAATAAATTATGAAACATAAATAAGGTTATTCAAGTAAAATGTTAGAAAAATTAAGAAGAATTTGTATTTTTACTACAATTAAGAAAGAAAAATGCATGAGAATTGGGTTGATTTAGAAAAATATATTTAAGGAAGTAAAATAATTGTTGAAAAAATAATTTAGTTTCTAATTTTGGATGAACTATATTTAAAATTCACTCATTAGTAGTTTAGTGGTGTATGCCTACTTCGCTAGGAATAATTTATTATTTTTAAATAATTATTAAAAATAATTTAACTTTTAAATAATTGCTAAAAAAATAATTTAACTTTTAAATAATTGCTAAAAAAATAATTTAGTTTCTAATTTTTAATAAATATATTCAGAGTAGGAATTTGAAAATAATACCAAAGGGATGGCAGTATTAGCACTCTTTAAAGTATTCTTAGATTTTTTTTTCTGACTAAAATTTTAGAATAAAATTGTTTCTTAAAATTTATAAATAAATAAATATGAAATACTAGTTTTATTTTTTTATTTAAAAAAATATCATACCACTAATATTGAAATATTAAAGGAAAAAAAGTAAAATATCTTTTATTACTAAATTTTTACTAAATTTTACAAGTAAAATTTTTAATAAAAATTTATTAATTATTTAATTGTTACATATAATTTTTAGAAAAAATTAATTAATTATTTTAATTGATACGTTTTAATAATTTATTTAAAAATATAACAAAATTTTTTTAAAAACAAAATAAACTAATTTTAAACAATTTTATTTTTAAAAAATTTTTAAAAAATTTATTACTAAAATTTAAAATTAAATTTTTTTAATAAAAATAATTTTTTTAATAAAAATAAAATTTTTTTTTTCTAAAACTTTGTTTAGAATACCAACCAAATGATGTCCAAAATTAAAGCTAAATGAAATCGGTATTAAATTTAGACATTTTAAATTTATAAAAATTTGAAATTTATTTATATATTATTTTAATTTATTTATTACTTTTAGATACCAAACAACATTTTTTAAAAATTAAATTTTATAATAAACTCGAATTGTGGACCAAACGCCCCCTAAGCCTTTGGATTCAGTGTCTATTTCTCACATTTTCTATTCAATTTTCTTTCGTAACAAACACTCTTTACTTACATCTTAACCAACACTTTCTTTCTTAATAAACACTCTTAGATCTTGCTTAGATCTTAGGGTCTTCTTCTATATAAATTAATTCGTTTTCCTTCCCTTCCTCCGTGTTCTCACTCTTGAAAATTGCAGCTCTCTGAGGACAAAACAATGGAGGATTCCTCCTTTACACTACTAATTCTCGGGGTTTTGATTTCCTGTTGCTTTACCCATGTGAGATCCGATGCCTCAGATCACCGATACAAGGTCGGCGACCCCGTCCCTCTTTACGCCAATAAGGTTGGCCCTTTCCATAACCCCAGGTAACGTTATCACCTCTCTTCTCTGTTCTTTGATTTCATGTTTTTTCTTTAAGATCTGGGCTTGGATCTGAGATGCTGATTGCTTAGGATCCTTCTTTGCTTGAGGGCTTGTTCGGATGTTATGAGCTTTGTGCATTAGGGTTTTAAGAAATGGAAATAAGAAGTCGAGGGTTTTCTGATAATTCATATTTGTGTAAAGTGAAAACGTTATGGTTTTGGTATGCTAATTTTGTTATCTGTATTATTTGATTTCAGTGAAACTTATCGCTATTTCGATCTGCCATTCTGCTCCCCAGGTTCTTTGCCTTATCCTTTTGCTTTAATTGTTGCTTCAGAGAGTGGAATAGATTTCGTTTTTCAATTAATGTTATAGGATCAAGAGCTAAGGCATATTATTTTTACTTGTAATTGGCTTCATCCTTGGGAAAATGTATTTGCTACTTTTCATTGATCCCTTGGGTTTTGACTGAAGAATAGACAGTCCTCATTTGTTTTAAAATTTTGTTAGTAATATCTGAAAATTTAAAATTTGTTATAACTTTATCCCAGAACTTGTTCAAAAATATGAACTTTAATAGAAATTGAGAGAGGTCACTGACGAAAAATCAACTAATGAGGTCTGCGTGTTTCTTAGTCAAACCTCAGGGGAGTTAATTCTAATGATTCTTATGAATTAATTTAATTCAAGATCTTTTTTTCTTAAAAAAAAAAGAAAAAATTTATTTTCCTTGCTTTTTTTGTGCTCTAAATGATTTTGAATTGAATTTGATAACAGATCTTGTAATAAAAGAGAAGAAGGAAGCACTTGGTGAGGTATTGAATGGGGACCGTCTTGTGAGTGCTCCTTATAAGCTCAACTTCAAAGATGAGAAAGAATCGGCTGTTGTTTGTAGAAAGAAGCTGACAAAGGAAGAAGTTGCTAAGTTCCGAAGTGCAGTAGAAAAGGACTATTATTTCCAAATGTACTATGATGACTTACCCATCTGGGGTTTCATTGGCAAAGTTGACAAGGAAGGAAAGACTGACCCAAGCGAGTACAAGTATTTCCTTTACAAGCATATCCAGTTTGATATTCTTTACAATAAGGACCGTGTGATTGAGATTAGTGCACGAATGGATCCGCATTCTTTGGTGGACTTGACAGAAGACAATGAGGTTGATGTGGAGTTCATGTATAGTGTTAAATGGAAGGAAACTGAGACCCCTTTTGAGAAGAGGATGGAGAAGTACTCACTGTCTTCTTCACTGCCACATCATTTGGAAATTCATTGGTTTTCAATCATAAATTCATGTGTGACGGTTCTACTTTTGACTGGTTTCCTTGCAACCATACTCATGCGCGTTTTGAAGAATGATTTCATGAAGTGAGATTTATTTTCTGAAATCATGGCTAGAAATTCATTTGCCTCTGATATTCGTGTTCCTTCATTAAGTGTTTACCATATAGCTTTGATTTGTTGAAAGGTATGCCCAAGATGAGGAAGCTGCTGATGACCAGGAAGAGACTGGATGGAAGTACATCCATGGTGATGTGTTTCGGTTCCCAAAATACAAATCACTGTTTGCTGCAGCCCTTGGGTCTGGCACCCAGTTGTTTACTCTGTAAGGATCTGTTTAATTTTTATTCAGCTTGATATGATGCTTTATCGAAGAGATAATTGATGGCACTCGGTTCTATACTGTTTCAGCACGGTATTTATTTTTATGCTTGCACTGGTGGGTGTATTTTATCCATACAACCGAGGAGCTCTGTTTACTGCACTGGTGGTTATCTATGCGCTCACTTCAGGAATTGCAGGATATACAGCGGCCTCTTTCTACTGTCAACTTGAAGGAACAAACTGGGTATGCATGGGTGCACTTTGTCTTTGGCTAATAACTCTTAGTATGCAGCTTTTAAAAAGTTAGGCCTCATGAAATATTATATTTTCTTTAAAACAAAAAAACATTGTTTGACAGGTGAGGAATTTGCTGCTGACTGGATGCCTTTTCTGTGGGCCTCTGTTCTTGACATTCTGCTTCCTTAACACTGTGGCCATTGCCTACAGTGCTACCTGCTGCACTGCCTTTTGGCACAATTGTGGTGATAGTTCTCATTTGGACATTAGTCACATCGCCATTACTTGTGTTGGGAGGTATTGCTGGTAAAAACAGCAAGGCAGAGTTCCAAGCTCCTTGCCGTACGACCAAGTACCCTCGGGAGATCCCACCACTGCCTTGGTATAGGAGTGCTATTCCTCAGATGGCAATGGCAGGTTTCCTTCCATTTAGTGCCATCTACATTGAGCTTTACTACATATTTGCCAGTGTTTGGGGCCACAGAATTTACACCATATACAGCATCCTCTTTATTGTCTTCATCATTCTTCTGATTGTGACTGCTTTCATAACTGTGGCTTTGACTTACTTCCAACTTGCTGCTGAGGATCATGAATGGTGGTGGAGGTATATAAGCTCTGTTATATTTTCATTTTTTTATGAAATTCTCAACTTTTGTTTTCTTCTGGTATGGCTTGTCATATTTAATTTTTTATTTCCCATTTATAGGTTCATAACTGAAGGCATCCCGGGTCTTTGGTTGAGTTTTAATGTTTTCAGAAATCTGGTGTTTGATAACTGGCAATTTAAATTTTTCTATGCAAGATGATTTAATGTTAAATGAATAATTTCCTTTGACTTAGAAAAGAATTGTTACATTATAAATACAATAAATCTTAATTTTGTTGACTGCATTCACATTTTGCCGTGACTAGGGTTAGCTAGGCTGCCCCTTGGGGCACATATACTTTTGGTAGGGTAAGCTTATTTGTTGTTGTTCTTGTTACTCTTGAGGAGCGTACGGATATAATTATGGTTAATTCATTTTTTCATACTTGTGCCACCCAACTTTTAGGTGCTCCCTAATTTCTGTAGGTTCATGGAAATTACAATGTAACTTTAGCAGTTGTATGCAGCCAGCTTTAGTTATATTTTAGTATAGTTTTTGGTCATAACATGCTTTTGATGCACTTAAGCACCTTGGTTTGATTATTTAAAGTCAGTCATTTGCTTTTCTGATTGTTTTTCCCTTTTTCCATTTTCCTTTTGATCTTTCTCAGGTAATGGTTTAGATTTGGGAGGGACATACATTTTATTTCAATGTGATGCTAAATAGTCATCAAGTAAACTTCAAATAGAATATATAGTGCATGTATGACTTTCCTGAAAATAGATTATCAGCAGAGAAGTTCAGAACTTATTTATTGTATCTTTTTAGAAAATTTTCCCCCTTTAGTCTGTTAGTTTTACTCTTACTGCCACATCCGCTTGAACCAAATCGCCAATTATGATATGGTTGCCTTTGATCCCAAGATCTCTTGAACAACTATTATGCACAATATTCTAGTATGTCTTGGATAGCACTAACACATTAAAAATGCTGCTCCTTGATAGTGAAAAGTTTGATGAACTATTGGGATTATTTGACACATGAATGCTGTTGGGTGGCATGAGGTGCTGGATTCTTATGTTTGATTTCATGTGGAACAAAGAAAATAATGTTTTATGTAGTAAACTTAAATTGATTCCAATTGTGGATAAGAGCTATGTGCAGTTGTCTTCCTATTAGCTATGAAGTAAATGTAGCATGGAGATTTATCATCTGTCTGTCTTTGGTTTCTATCTCACATTTTTATTAGATTTCTACTGCTTTTGGGTTGTATAACCTCTATATGTATACACCCATTAGCTACTTTATTTGTTATAGTATACTGTTTATAAGTTAAACATGGAGTGGTTGAAACCTGTATGTTCACTGTTGTAGTCCCCTGTTGTAGAACTCAGTGAACTGCTTAGAAAGTTCCAGGAACTTTTAGAGTACAAAAGAACGATTGAAAATTTTCAATAGGTTGAATGTTTGTGGTGTAAGTTTCTTTTTAAATTAATAAACATGGACTAAGCTTTAATGGAACCTGTGCGCTTACTCTATAAGCTGATTTGTGGTCTTGATTATTGTTACAGGTCTTTCCTATGTGGTGGATCTACCGGTGTTTTCATCTATGCCTACTGCTTGTACTACTATTATGCACGATCGGATATGTCTGGTTTTATGCAGACCTCCTTCTTCTTTGGGTACATGGCTTGCATCTGCTATGGCTTCTTCCTTATGCTTGGGGCCGTGGGTTTCCGCGCCTCCTTGCTTTTTGTTCGACATATATACAGGTCAATCAAGTGCGAGTAGTGGGTTGTTTCTTTTTGATCAAATAACTTTGTCGCGGATAAAGATAATGGAGTTAACTTGTTGCTATTTTAATTTAGAATATTTTGTTCATGTTTTTGTTAGGAGACCCTGTGCTTTTTTCTTACTCTTTGTTTAGGGCTATACTTGTAACTTGCCCATAAATAGGCCTTTTGTTTTGAGAGAGTTGATAATTGTGATGAAAATATATTGCTCTCTTTCCCTGTAGCCTTCTGTCTTTCCTCTTGCCAATCCTTTTCATTATTGATTTCTGATCCCACATGATATTTTTTGTTATAAGCCATAAGATGGCCAATCACTCCTTGATAAGGGTTGTTGCTATCCTTATCCTTCAAATGAAGAATAGGGTTTCAAATCCCTCTCAAAGTGAAGCTCAATTTTTTTCACTCCAATTGGTCGCAGATTTTCACTAGTATTTAGATTCTCGATCGATGCATAAATTTTTGATAGAATGTAGGTAAATTGTATGCAAGTCATATCCGTGTATAAGACTCATTGTCGGTAGGTGCTTTAATCTTTTGGATGTATCATAAGATCCATTGATCTTGTGGGTGGAATTATCTGTACCAAGTTATAAGTTTATGTGGGAGAGGTGATCTTATGAATACAATTTACAGGTACTTTTGTTATGTTTTAGAGTATATTGCATTATGAGATAATAATATATTTAAGTCCCTGAACTTTGCCATAACAACTAATCTGGATATGCGTTAACAATTTTAATAAATTATTCTCACTTTATTGTTTCAAGTATCACATACATACGCATATATCTATGTTGTGTTGCTGTGCTGTGTTGGGGACCAACTTGTTAAAATTGAATAAATTCTGTACTGATTTGCTGTTTTGGTAAAGCTAGGGGACGAAACATTAATAGAAAATTGATTGTGTGAGCAGGGCAACTATCTGCAGTCGGCAGCCGCTGCCGGCAGCAACCACCGACATTTTTTTTAATTTTTAAATTTAATAAATAATTATTTTATTTATTATTTATGAATTATGACGTCATCAAATCTAAATCCCAAGGATGATTAAAATACCACAAATTATTTTTGTCTAAACAAAGAACCAAAAGAAAAAATAGTTTGGATGGATATTTTCATTGAATTTGTGTGTGCTTATTTTTTTCAAGTCTATTTAAATAACTTATATTTAAAAAGACAAAAACTAAAGTTAGCTATCAAATTTATATAGATGTTTAAGAAAAAAAGACATACAAGTCCTTACAGTTTGACTTAATATATTAATTAGTTTTAATAATTTTAAAAATATTTAATAAATTTTAATTTATTTTAAAATAATAATTATATCTTTATCAGACTATCAGAAATACTTGTACCACAAAAATTATTATTTAATTTTTAAAATTTTATAAAATAAGATATTTATAAAAATACATTAATAAATAGTACATTAACAATATACTATTTAAATATATTATAAAATTTACATATTTTATAAATATATTTTTATTATGTTATATATATTATATATTAAATATATAATATATTTTAACTACACATAATATAAATTGTAATATACTCTTAAGTACTGTACTATAGTATATTTTATTTGTATTTTAATATTTATTTATGATTTATTTTTCTAATACATAATTCATATTGAATTGTTAACATACTGTAAAATAAAAAAAAATTGTGTTTTAGTTGTAATATATTAACAAGTATTATTTATATTATTTATAGAATATGTAAATTTATGACATGTTCATAAATATTGTATTAATAATGAACTATAAAATAATATTGTATTTATTTTATTAATGTATTTTTTATAAATATATTTTATTTTATTAAATTTTAAAAATTTAATAATATTTTTTGTTAAATAATTATTATTGATAGAGGTATAGTTGTTATTTTCAAATAAATTGGGATTTGTATAGGTATTTTTAAAGTTATTAGAAATAATCAATACATTAAATCATATCTTAGAAACCTGCATATCTTTTTTTTTTAATCGAAATTTATATGAATATATATATATATATATATTATATTATTAATTATTTTACTATTGAATATAATGGGGGTGCCAACATGACCAGTTAACTCAAATATAAATGTAAAAAAAAGTTAACAAGTTTGGATTGATTTAAAAATGATACAATTATCGATTTAGTAATAGTGTTAGATTCAAATTTAGAATTATTGACATACAAACTTCTTTATGTTACTATTATTTATTATAATAAATCTTGAATTATGTTCTTCTACTAGGTTTATGCTATATATATCTCTCAATTAATTAGGAAAAAGTAAAAAAAAATACACTAAAAATACTCAAGGCTCTCTCTTCGAGTAATAATGAGTTAAACTTGTTTATGATTTTATAAAACTGTATTATGTTTAGCATATTTCAAGTACTTTTTTCTAGTTAACCTAAATTCAATTGAAAATTATACTATAAATAATTTCAGAGATATATTAAAACATATATCAAATAGTTGATAGAATTATGATGTATTTAACTTGTTTAATAATTTATTAAGTTAAATAAAAAAGTTGTATTTATGTCGATCTAAAATATTAATCTACTAGTTGGAATTACCATCTTAGTTATAATGTTGTATTATTGACTAATTCAATATTTGAATATATAAAAATACATAGATTTAAATAAAAATAAAATAAATATTTCATTACTAAAAGTCATAAACAAAAATATATTCTTAAAAATGTATATTAATTTAAATAAAACTATCAAATATTTAAATATTTGTTCGAAATAATTAATAAATAATTTGTAATAATTAAATGAAACACTACATATCTATTATTATTTAATTCAATATTAAAAATTGAAGATGGAACAACTTGTCCCTATTCTATGAAAAAACTCAGAATATCAAATTGGTAAATAAATTGATGTAATACTATATTATTATCACATAAATTTTTTAATGTATTTCATTTATTGTTTATTATTATTCAACTACTATATTCGTATCATATCATTATTTAAAATATAAATAGAATAATATTATGTTTGTAAAGTTGATATTATAAAAAGAATTCAAATTGACGTGCTTGAAGATGTGACCTTATAAAATAAGATTACTAATTATTTATTTTACAATTATAAAATATAGCTACAATATATTGAATATATCGTTACATACATTTTTTTAATAAAAAATTTCAGATTTTTCTAGTTAAAAGTGAAAATCATAAGTAAAACCTAAAATTTTAAACTTTAAACTTAAAAAAATATTTATCATAAAAATTGAAATATCTAATCCAAGAATTAAGATATTTAAAATAAAAATTAAAAATAAAATATATATTGTAGTCAATCTCTCCAATCTATATGTATCTAATAGTTTTATAAATTAAATAAATGTATAATTGGTGTCACATCACTTTGGGTATAAATTTTATATAATATAATTATGAGTAGATGGATCTCCACCAACTCATAACATTCTCTTCCAATATCCCAACCAAACATTTTAACTTTTCCTTCCTTTCTCTTGATTTGCTTTTTCTATTTTGTGTTCAAATTACCATGCATTGACAAATGTTCAATAGGTGGCGTAATATCACTAATTTTGTAAGCCTTTATGTAGGCCCTTTATTATTCTTACGATTGAAATGCAATCAAAAGAAATCAATGATAAGACAAGTCCATGGGATTGATTAGTTTATATTGGTGTGAAAAATTTCATTCCAACCCTTTTTCTTTTTAATATATTTTAGTTACCGGTCCACATAGTGAAGCTAGGATTTACAATGTTGGAGAGTTAAATATGCAGGTGAATTAATGTGGAAGTAGTGATGACAATAATATGTTAGTTGGAGAAAGTATGTAGGACGGTCGCAAAAGGATCATCCAATAATAACATGTATTTTAAAATTTTTTTTGTAACAATTCACATCTAAAATTGAGTAAATATCATTCGGTTTGAACATATAATTTGTTATGAGTTTATTTTTGAACTTTTCAATTTAAGATGCCTCTTCTCAATTAAAGGGACTCAAGATTTATAATATAATCAAGTTTTATTTTCACTAGAGTCTAGCAATATGAGATTAGATAATCTCTCCACTTTTTAGCCTTTGCGTCATCTTGAGGGATCTAAATAATAAAATAATTATTTATAACAAAACATTCATATATTTAGTTCTGATACCAAATATAATAGTTCAAACCTAAAAATGAATAGATAATATCTGCTTTGAATATATAGTCTATTACAAGTTTGTTCTTAAATTTTTTAACCCAACACGCATATTCTCAATTAAGGGGGACTCAAAGCTTATAATTAGTCTAGTCTTACTTTCACTAGTAATTCGAAATGTGACATTTTCTCTCATTATAATTATCTCTATCATCATTAGTAATTTTAAAGTGAATGTGTATATGACTAGAATTTGTTGAGTAGATATAGATGACATGGTATATTTTATTCCTAGTAGAAATATTCTTTTGTTTTAACTAGAAAAAAGAGGGATTATCGCATCCTTGATTTTATTTAAGAGTGAAGGATGGGAATAATCCTTGATCCCTATCCTACTTCTCCCTTTTTTTAGATTGAAATATTTTTAATTAAAAATAATTAATTTAAAACTTAAATTTCACTATATCAATTTCCTTTACATAATTATAATCCAAAGACTTTTAAACTTTATTTATCTTTTTCGTACTCCGCCCTGTATTAACCAACCCAAAGAGAAAAATTAATAAAAAAGAAAAATAAATTCTTTAACTAGAAGAAATAACATAAAATTCAAACTCAATAAAGAAGGAAAAGAAAAGCAAGTCGAACCATTACAATGTAAATCCAACATAAGAAAAGCAACATCACGAACGCCAACACTTAATTTTGGAGTCTTGCTCTAAGTGGAGATATTGTGAGAGAGTAATAGCGAAAGACCAAGGAGCATCGGGTTGCTCAAGTGAGATATTATGGTTTATAAGAGCAGATTCTCAAGATAGTGCGACCATACCAAAGAGTAAGAAGTCCAACCTAGACTTGGTAAAAGGGTGACTTGATCTATGTTATTAGAAAGGAGGCAAGTCGTTCTAGTTTCTCGAGAGTGGAAGTTGTCTTTTTAATTGTGTTTGAGTGGACTTAATTAAGGTAAACGAGGTAGCTTTTATGCAAGAGAAGAGTTGCATTGTGATAAACTCTACGTAACTGTAAACAAGAGATACTAGAGAGGTCATTTAAGTATTCATAAGCATTCATTGACTATAGGAATAGTGAGTGAAGAGTGAGTCTCTAGAAGTATTTTAATAATTTTTTCTTTCTTTTTTGTCAAGCAATAAGAAACTTTGAAGGGCAATGCTCTTGCAAATGCTTTTTGCTTCATTTACGGGGAATACTCATCTCGATAATGGATACATCAAGGATGGTCATTATGAAATGTTGAAATTATATCTTCAACCTCCACACCAAAATAATCAGAGGTTGGATTACAAGGCCGACGAGGAACCATATGAACTATATATGATTGTGCTTGTCGAGATTAAGTGGGATTGGGCCAAGAGAGTGCCCAATGCAGTCATGTAGGATTAATTTGCGAGTGAGACATCATTAGGGTTCCTTGACACAATAAATATAAGTGTAACCAAATTATCACCAAAAGTGGGGAGTTAGTGTAAAACCCCTGCATAAGATCCTTACCTTTTTCGAGCCAACGAAATTGTGTAGCATCAATTTTACACTGAAGAACGATTATTCTCGTATATAGTACGAATACAGGATTGAGAGTGAGGATGAGAAGATCAAGGCTACTTTTGATGGAACTTAGGCCTATTATTGCATCGAGATTTCCTAGCAAAAAGGGCAACGCGGTGACTATTAAACATATGCACGTGGTGACAATAAATCATGTATTACTTGTATATATGGGAATTTTCATAAGCATTTGGAGAATGCTATGGAGCCAATTGTAAGATATGAGAGTGGACTCTCAAGACAATAATAAATAGCTTTACGAAGTAGGAGAACCTAAAATTAGTGAATATAGAAGCTTAGATATTAGTGCAAGAAAACCTAAGAGAACGAAGTCCTAAACCTAAACTTGGTAAATGGGCTGGTTTATCTTATTAGGAGTAAGTTGTTCCTATGTTGAGGGAATGGAAGTTATCTTCCTATTTAAGTGTGCGTAAGTAACCCTTTTGACTTGGTAAAGGTATATGTTAATGTCATAGCTTATACGCAATATAAATGTTATATTTTATCACGTCTATATAACTATAAATATGAGCTTGTAAAGAGCTCATTTCAAGCATTCGTAAGCACTCATTCATTGTAGGAGCAGTTTATGAAGATTGAGTCTCTAAACTTCGTTGACTACTAAGAAAGTTGAAGGTCCTAAATGGGGATATAACTTCTGCTGTGACATTTGAGAATAGCTAGCTAGCTAAGTTGAAGCTTATCATATTACCACATACACAAAATGATCTTTGTGATACCAAATGCATAGAAAAACAAATTTCATCTCAAGATTTTTCTATTATTAGAACAATTAGTTGATATCAAATTAAAAATGAGTTTATTTTTTTAATATATTATAATAAGATCAAACAAAGAAACAAAGCTCTCAATAATTTAATTTTCTTATGAGATTTTACTTTCTCATCTACCAAGAAATTTTGTAATAAAATTATAACAATAAATATTAACCTTAAAGGCTTCTTTTACTTTTATTTTTTTATTTTTTTTGGTCATTTTTATTAAGAATATAAGATATAGTTTATTTTAAATTAACATTGGTATATAAATTAAAATATTATATAATTTCTTTTTTATTCTTAAAAATCAATGAAAAATTGAACGAAAAATATCAACCAAGTTTGACATTTTCTCTAATAAATTTATTTTAAGTTATAATATATTAAATAAATTATGGATTTAGTTTTGTGTTGTGTATATATGGTGACTGTGTGGTCAATTATTTACTATCATATATATATATATATATATATATATTATTTATAAAATCAAATGTTTATTTTTTTTATTATATTACTTACGATAATGGTGAATTATTAGACAATTGTGATTCAAAATTGTGTTTCTAATGATATATCTAAGATTTTTAACTTATTATTATTTTTTAAGTATGTAATTGCTATAAATATATTTTTTTTCACGTTATTATTAACTTAATTAATCTATGATCAATAATTGTTCAAAAAATATAAATATAAATAATTAAGATAAGTTAAAAGTACAGCCAAAATTGAAATCAGTTTAGCAAATTTGAAAATTAGAGTTTGGGACGAAAATAATTATTCATATTTAAATATCAGTAAAATTTATATTTCAACTATAAAAAAAAAGCCAACTGAGTGATATAAATTGAGTCTTATAAAGTTTTTAATCTTGAATTTTGTTGAATAAAAAATCATGACATAATTTTTTCAATTAAAAAATTTTCATTTCTAAAAGGGAGCAATGCAAAATTAAAAAATAATTAAAGTTAGGGATTGTTTTATTAAAATTTATCAAACTATATATTAATTTGTATTTGGAAAACATTTAGGGATAAAAATGTTATTATCCCTGCCTAAATTTCAGTAACTTCAAACATATAAAATGGTTGTTCATTGATTTGAATATTGACCGCTGTTATTGTCGATCATGATCTAGTTGAATTATATGATATGGGCGGCTGAGATAATCTGATTTTATATTTGTGTATCATTAATACGACGTCGTTCTCGTCGGTGGCATCTGTGAATGAAAGACTTGGAATGGATGGGAATTGATAATTGCACTATCCCATGACCAATGAGAACCAATCGTTCACTACTTATGATGTTAATTTATAAGACCAAGAATTTTCTAAGAAGACGTGGGATTTTATCAATAAAAACTACATTTTTCAATTCATTTTCCAATTTTACCCTCCTCCAAATTTCTCATTTATTTATAGAATAGTGATGCTCTATTAATTTTAAAATAAATTATTAGTGGTAAAACAACCTATGTTTTAATTAAGAACGTGGGTTCAAGTCCTATTTCCATAAAATTCAATTGTCAATAATAAGTGATTGTATATTTACAGTTTTTACTAGTATTAGTAATGAAATTAGTGTACTTCTGCACACTTTAGAGATCTATGGATACAAGAATTCGAGAGAAATTCTACATATAATAGGAGGAGTCCTTGTAATTTGCAGGACTTGAACACACGTTCTCCCAAAGAAAGAGCATGACGCCCGACCACCCAGACTAAGCCTGAGTGGCTCACATAAATTTTCATATTTATAATATGAGTTATAAAATATTTATATAAACTTTCACATTTCTATAAAGTATTTTGGAGAAAATAAATTTCTAGAGTGAATTATAAAGTATTTATGTAAACTTCTAAATTTTTAGAGTTATAGAGTGTTTATGTAAACTCTTAATTTTCTAGGTGAACTATAGAGTATTTATGTAAACTCCCAATAAATGTATTTTAGAGAGGGCAGATTTTTAAGGTGGTATATAAAATATTTATATAAACTTTTAGGAGATGTCTCATTTTAATATCGGTAAATTCTTACCAAAGGATGAAATTACCATTTTATTCTTATACTGATTCAATTAATTTTAAATTATATACACATTTATTTTGAATTTTCAATTATAGAAATAATAATTATAATGAAAAAATTTAGAACAGACGACGTAATTTAATGAATGATCCTATTGAAGTTATGGTATTTTTTTTTTCTATTTTTAGATGAATTACCAGCTATCTTAAGAGGCTTATCTATTGTAATTCTATGATTTCTCAATCATTTTTTTTAATTTTTATTCTTAAATTAAAATAATTAAACATCTTAATATTAATAGCCTAAATGAAGCAAATTTAAATGTTAAATTTTGGATATAATTTATTATAAAACAGGTTTTAATCAATCATCAATCAAGGATTAAATTAACTAAAATTAAAAAAGCATTAATAACATTTAAAGTTTCATAATTTCTTTCCAAAATTATTAAAATATAATAGTCGTACCTATACAATTTATCATTTTTTGTGACATATTTTATGTTATTTATTATTTTATAAGCCTTAAATTATGATTTTAATTAATTTTAAAAGGAAAAACACTATGCAAAATTTTAATAAAAGAATTTGTAATATATATAGTCCCTATACTTTATAAAACTAATAGATCAAGATATAATTTATCAAATTAACAAAATAGTCCATACCTTACCCTAAATACCTTTAATTTAAAAATGTACTAGTTAGAATTGAAAAAATCATACCTAACTTATTATTTCACCAAAATTTAAAGGTAAAAATATTATTACCTAATTCAAAATTTGTGTATATTATTATAAAGTATGGGATAACAACAAATACAATCCTATTTTTGACAAAATTATAAATAAGAATTTGTTTTCATAATTATTAACAGATAAATCTTTAATTTAATAATTTTCATTTTCAAATTTACAGTCATCTATCTTTAGTCTTTAGGAATTTTTAATTGTCATAAAAATTAAAGTTTTCTTCATATATTAATTTACAAACTACAGGGATTTGTTTGTTAATAGCCATTTGACCCGAAGGGGTAAAATTATTCTTCAGAGTTATAGATTAATGAACTCTTTTTCCGAAGAAATCAGATAAAAACAAATATGAAAAGTCAAACTAAAAGCGGAGATTAAAAAAAAAAAAACAAATACTCAGAATTCAGATCTTTGAGCCTTTCAATTATATATATATATATATATATATATATATATATATATATATATATCCTTCCCTTGGTATCTGCCCGTGTCTCGTTCATTGTCACTTAGAAAAATTTGCGCTTCTCTTTCTCGGAAAATTCAGGCTAACAATGAGCGATTCCTCCATATCAATTCTAATTCTCGGGGTTTTGATCACCTGTTGCTTTACCCATGTGAGATCTGATGCCTCCGATCACCGCTACTCGGTCGGTGACTCCCGTTCCTCTCTACGCCAACAAGGTTGGTCCTTTCCATAACCCCAGGTAACCTTATCATTTCCCTTCTATCTTCTTTGATTTCATATTGTTTCTATTAAGATCTGGACTTGGATCTGACGTGGGATCCTTCTTTGCTTGAGCGCATGTTTGGATGCAATGCGATTTGTGTATTTGGCTTTTGAGAAATGGGAGTCACTTGTCTTTTGCTCTCAAACATGCCTTAAGAATTCTTAGAAAGATTTGGATTTTTTATGCTAATTTTGTTATCTTTATCTTTTGATTTCAGTGAAACTTATCGGTATTTCGATCTCCCATTCTGCTCTCCAGGTTTGTTTTCTTAATCTATTGCTTTAATTGTTGCTGAAAATATTGAATTCTTCTATGTATAGATTTTTTTGCTTTATTTGTGTGAATTTTGCTCTTAAGCAAATGTTGGTAATTTTATTTGATCCTTAGGTCATTGATGATTAATGCAATTACCCCAATAAATTATACTATGTGGGTGCGCTAAGAATTTACAGTTCGATTATTGGAGAATTAAACAATTTTTTATCCTCTTCTGTTTGTTGTCTTAATTATTGGATTAAATTTGATGGCCAGATCGTATAATAAAAGAGAAGAAGGAAGCACTTGGTGAGGTGTTGAATGGGGACCGTCTTGTGAATGCTCCTTATAAACTCAACTTCAGAGATGAGAAGGACTCTGCTGTTGCTTGTAGAAAGAAGCTGAGCGATGACGAAGTTGCTCAATTTCGAAATGCGGTTGAAAAGGACTACTATTTCCAAATGTACTACGATGACTTACCCATCTGGGGTTTCATTGGCAAAGTTGATAAGGAAGGAAAGACTCACCCTAGTGAGTACAAGTATTTCCTTTACAAGCACATCCAGTTTGATATTCTTTACAACAAGGACCGCGTGATTGAGATTAGTGCACGAATGGATCCTCATGCATTGGTGGACTTGACGGAGGACAAGGATGTTGATGTGGAGTTCATGTATAGTGTGAAATGGAAGGAAACTGAAACCCCATTTGAGAAGAGGATGGAGAAGTATTCATTGTCTTCTTCATTGCCACATCACTTGGAAATTCATTGGTTTTCAATTATAAATTCCTGTGTGACAGTTCTACTTTTGACGGGTTTTCTTGCAACAATTCTCATGCGTGTTCTAAAGAATGATTTCGTGAAGTAAGATTTATTATTATTTTTTTTTTGAGAAAAACTCGACTAGACGTTCATTGTGTAATTATATATCATATCCTTCTTTATTTTCTTACTATATATATGTTTAATTTGTTTTAAAGGTATGCCCAAGATGAGGAAGCTGCTGATGACCAGGAAGAGACTGGTTGGAAGTACATCCATGGTGATGTGTTTCGGTTCCCCAAATACAAATCTCTTTTTTCTGCAGCCCTTGGTTCTGGGAGCCAGTTATTTACTCTGTAAGGATTTCTTATACTCTGATCTCTTCAAAACCCCTTTTGGGTTTGTTATGATGCTTTTTCTGTGTTGATGATTGATTTCCCTTTTCAATTTGATCTCATTCTTTTGCAGCACGGTATTTATTTTTATGCTTGCACTGGTGGGAGTATTTTACCCATACAACCGAGGAGCTCTATTTACGGCACTGGTGGTCATATATGCACTGACTTCCGGTATTGCAGGGTATACTGCAGCCTCTTTCTACTGTCAGCTTGAAGGAAAGAACTGGGTATGCATGGTTATCTGCAGTTAATATTACTTTTAGTATGATGCTTGTATGATGTTGGGTTTTGTGAATTACTGTTTTTTCTAAATGAAAATATTCGTTTTGACAGGTGAGGAATCTGTTGCTTACTGGATGCCTCTTCTGTGGGCCTCTGTTCTTGACATTCTGCTTCCTTAACACTGTTGCCATTGCCTACAGTGCTACTGCAGCGCTGCCTTTTGGCACAATTGTGGTGATAGTTCTCATATGGACATTAGTCACATCACCATTACTTGTATTGGGTGGTATTGCTGGTAAAAACAGCAAGGCAGAGTTCCAAGCTCCTTGTCGTACGACCAAGTACCCTCGAGAGATCCCACCGCTACCTTGGTATAGGAGTGCTATTCCGCAGATGGCAATGGCAGGTTTCCTTCCATTTAGTGCCATCTACATTGAACTTTACTACATATTTGCGAGTGTTTGGGGCCACAGAATTTACACCATATACAGCATCCTCTTTATTGTCTTCATCATTCTTCTGATTGTTACTGCTTTCATAACTGTGGCTTTGACTTACTTCCAACTTGCTGCTGAAGATCATGAATGGTGGTGGAGGTTAGTAAAACTCTTGTTATTTTTTTATGCTTTCATCTGTTCTCTTTTTTTAATCACAATGTGAAATTTTGCTGTTTGATTTCTTTATTATTTTTATATTTCCCATTTACGGATCATAGCTAAAGGAATTCCATGCCTTTGTTTGAGTTGCCCTCTTTTGCAAAAGCATCAAATTTCATGAGATCTATAATACTCCCAAAGCATCAAATTTCATGAGATCTATAATCTCCCTTGACTTCACAAAGTTAGGTAAATTATAAAATGGGCATAGTTCTTATTAATTTCTTATATGGTGAGGTTAGCTAGGCTGCCACTTGGTAGACATTTACTTTCTTTAGTGCCAATCCTATTGGTTAATTGACGTGTTTCTTGAAATTCTTACTGTTTGATTTCTTTATTACTTGTTATATTTAAACGATTACTTCCCATTTAAGGATCATAGCTAAGGGCATTCCACACCTTTTGCCTGAGTTGCCTTCTTTTGCTAAAGTATCCAATTTCATGAGATCTATAATTTGTTTTGACTTCACAAAAGTTAGGTAATTATAAGAACTTCTATTCATATCTTATATTGGGAGGGGCAGCTAGGCTGCCACTTGTTAGGCATGTTCTTTCTTTAGGGCTAATCCTATTGGTTAATCCTACGAGTTTCTTGAATATGGTTTAGCAATAATCTGGAATTGTAAAAGATAATTGGTACAACTTGTTGGATACCTCTATGTTAACTCTATAAGCTGATTTCTGTATTATCACAGGTCTTTCCTATGTGGTGGATCTACTGGGGTTTTCATCTATGCCTACTGCTTGTATTATTATTATGCTAGATCAGATATGTCAGGTTTTATGCAGACCTCGTTCTTCTTTGGGTATATGGCTTGCATCTGCTATGGCTTCTTCCTAATGCTCGGTACAGTCGGTTTCCGTGCCTCGCTATTCTTTGTTCGACATATATACAGGTCAATCAAGTGTGAGTAGTGTGGCTTGATTCTTTTTGATCCATTGGAGAAAGATGATGCGATGGGGATTCTTATAGAGACCTACTAACGCAAGTTAGGCGTGGTAGGAGTAGGTTTTAGGAATTATCTCATTACTATTTTATTTTATATTAGTACGTTCATGTTTTTTTTATCTCTTAATTTGCTATTGAGGGCTATGCTTGTAACATGCCTATAATAGTCCCTTATATTTTTGTTTGAGCTATACTTGATATATTTATGATGAATGAAATATATTCCTCTCTTTCCTTGATGAACCCTAGCTCCCTCTTGTTTCTCATTCTTCCTTCTTGCCTGCCCCCATTTTACGATGAGAAAAACATAACTAGGATTATCTTCATTGTTCTTTCAATGTTGGATTAAATGCTTGACCCATTTGCCTGTGGACCTTGGATAAGGCTGCCTAGCCTGATCGGAAAGCAGGTCAAGCCCATCAATTTTTGGGCCACCCGGCTCCTCAAGTGTAACTAAAATTGATAGAATAAATTTATTGACAAAAAGTTCTTTACGTTATATAATATAGAACATTGCCTTTCGCTAATTTGATTTTTTAAAATATTTTAATTGAATTTAATGTCATTAATTGTTTTTTTGTTATTATGAAAATGTACAATTTTGAGTATGGTAGCTGTAGAATAGGTTTAGTATTAGAGGGCGCTTTCCTATTCTCATGCTTCTTAGGACTTCTAAGAGAATTAGGAAATCTGCGCTATATAAAACAGTATCAAACTAGTTAACCAAAACCATTGAACTCGACAACCCAGAAAACATTGTGAGAAAACGTTTTCAAGTAATGGCAGAGCCTAGGGTTTTGGTGAAAGAGATTCCTGAGAAGGAAACATCAATGTTGAATAGATTCATTGGTGTTCTCAGCAAGACTTGTGAAAGCAAATTTATATATACTACAGAAGATCAACGTCGAGAGTTAGAGAAACGCAATTACATTCTGAGCCGGGCGTTGGTTGAACTCAAGCAATTCATTAAGGAGAAGGCTACCCCCAACGCCAGCGGTGGCTTCAGATGTTCTAATTGGCTATGGCGTTTGGAGATGGAATTGAAATATAGCTTCCTTCAGTTGGTACCCTTTATGGAGACAAGATTGGATGTACCACATGACGATTTTGTTTCTGTTGTTCATAATGCAGAGAGATCAATGGAGGATTATTCTGAGCAGATTCATGAAAGTTTTAAGGAAAACTTTTCTGTGCTTGATGCCCAGATGCTTAATGATTTGCGTTGTTGTTTGGAGGATACTGCCAGGCTTCTGTTGAGAGAATGGGCGTGTACTGCTGGAACTGATCATGGAGTCGTCAACGGAGAAGTGATTGTATGCCCTTCAAACTCTGCTCTGAGTGTGATTTCTTCAGAGGGTGGAAAAGAGTATGGTGAAAGTGGGATGGGTTTAAAGAGATGGATGAATGAGAAAGTGTTTCCTTTGCTGTCAAAGAAACTTGTTGAAGATGATGATGGAATTGCTGTTGCTGTGCTGTGCAGAAAACATCACTGTCTTCATTGAAGCAGAAGAGGAAACAAGAGAGCTGTTGTTTAGGTTGGAGTCAGGAAGATGTAGCCCTAGCACTACCTACTATGGCTCTTGATTGGACAATTTTTCAATGTCTAATGCGATTAAAAAAAAGTGACGAATTTTGTTTTTAAATTTCTTTATTTTTTTTATCAGATTTTGCTAGGGACTTGAATGTAGTCAATATGCAGAATTTTTTTAAAAATATATATAAATATTTGCTTATCAAATTCTTTTAGGCTATGACTGTGAAAGGATTCATTTATCTCTGATAAATTTTATCACAATTATTAAAGAATATAAATTTTTATGCAAAATATATAAATTATTATTGTAATGTTATATTATATTCACATATTCATTAACAATCAATATGTTTTTTATCTTTTAGTTTCTCTCTATACGAGAAAGTTATTAACCCTTTTTCTCGAAATTCAACTAGTAACCATTGGAGTGTCGTCACTAATGTAATTTACAGACATTTTAGGAAGAATAAGGTAACAAAATTTAGAAGAGTATTACACTTAAGAATTTCAATATATATATATATATATATATATATATATATATATATATTGGGGTAGGATCAATTATCCTTTTATTTTACACAAAATCTTATATTAAATATAAGTCGTTGGATCTAGACATATCGAACGGTTGAAATTGCATTTGACTATATAATTAATGTATCCATAATTAATTCACATGTCAGATGTAATTTCAACAGTTGGATGTACTTACATCCAACGGCCTATTTAATGTAAGATTTTATATAAAATAAAAGACTAATGGATTCCTCCTTATATATATATATATAGAGGTAAAATCAATGATCATTTTTTTTTATACAAAATCTTACATCAAAATATAGGTCGTTAGATTTAAGAAGATCCAACGGTTGATATTGTATCTAACAGTGCATTAATTATGAATACATTAATTATGTATTAAATACATGGTCAAATATAATCTCAGCCGTTGGATGCGCGTAAATCCAACGACTTGTATTTGATATAACATTTTATGTAATATATATATATATATATATATATATTAACCTAATATCGTCAAACCCCTTAATGTTTTTGTTTTATATTTTTTTAAAAATTCCATTTATCCAATTATACATTATGTTATCTTCATTGGCTATTAAAGTTATTTTAACCGATACCATTTTGACCACTTTTTATCTACTTTCTTTATTCGGTACAAAAAATTATTTTACCATTACATATATTAAGAAATTTTGAGTCCAATACCATTGATAGTGATCATATCCAACCAGCGGGCAACGATGGTTCTATATTTTTATTTTTAATTTATTTTTAGAATAATATTAACAAATGTAATAAGTTAAACGAATGAACAAGTAATAGTTGGCAGTAATTTATTAGTTCACATTACTTTATGTCAATCCTTGTTACCCAATTAAAATATAAAATATTACTCTTTATTCCATTTAAATTAATAATAAAAACTAACAGGTTGAGTTTGTTTTTACCTGCTGCTTGAAATTATTAAGATTAATCAGTTTATTAAGTTATAATTTTAGGAACTAAAGCTTCCTTACTCTTTTTAAAAATTCATCACTTTTAAAAGTTTCTAAGTTTATTAATATATGAGATTAAAATGCATTCTAACTTAAAAAAGTGAATTCATCATATTACGTTTATCTTTGATATCATTATTGATTCTAAATTTCTCAACCTACATAATAATAATAAGATTATTTTTGAACAATGAATGACGAAAAGATGCTAAAAGTGGTAGTACACTCCACCATTATCAAAGTCAGGATCACTTGAGAATCACTTTAGAATCTAATCTTAGGTCACCACTCATTTTAGATAACTAAGACCAACGCTGCAATGAATCACAAAGTTTTCCTCTAAGAACTTGGATGACGAAGTTTCCTATAGAGTTTGCATACATCAATACTATGACAGACAAAAAAATATTGAAATGGATGAAACAACCAAGGAAATAACAACACATGTAAGAAAGTGAAACAAGCATAACACAACAATGTAACCACAACCTAAAAATAAGGAGGAAAAGGGACGTAAAAATTGTTGGAGGCAAAGGAAGGTGGTAGGCTATGTGTAAATTAATGAAAGTAAATAATGAATGATTTTAGGAAAGAAAATTAGAGTTTAAACAAAGAACAGATGGAAAGCATGCTGCACCTGCAGAAAGTGCTATGTTTTTATTAACGAATGAGCTAATTTTCTTACATTATAGACTTACACTACACCCACACATTTATACTAGTTGGTAAAAAATTCTCGAGCTAAAATCTAGCTAATACAAGCTGTATTTTTTGACATAAAATAATAAAGTTATTAAAATTTTTCAATAATATCAGCTATCTTTAAAATATGAAAATTCAATGCTCAATATTTCAAAGGTCATAGTTGATCGTTTATTCTTCAAAGATTGCAAGTTAAAATTATTGAATTGCAAGAAAATTACAAATTAATCTTCAACACCCCCTTTTAATTTGTAATCTTTAATTATCTTTTGAATTGTTCGAACTTCTCAAAAGAAGTTGCCTTAGTGAGTGCATTAGCTAATTGCTCATTAGTATCTAAGAACTCCAAGCTAATCTGTTTCTTGTTCACCAATTCTCGGATGAAGTGATGTGGTAGCTCAATATGCTTTGACCTTTCATGAACAACTAGATTTTTTGTCATGGCCATGATGGACATATTGTCACAATAAATGATAGTTAGCTCTAATTGTTTTTGCTCTAGATCCAATAAAATTCTCCTTAGCTTATACCACTTCACAAGTTGCTGAATATTATATTTCGGATGAAGATAAAACAATGGTTCTTTACTTCTTGGAACTCCAAGAAATTATATTTGAACCCAAGAAATGTATCTAGAAGTGCTTTTTCGATCATCAATTGAACCACTAAGTTGGTTGTTTTCTTCCTTCACATACGTAATCCCAAGGTTCTTTGTTCCTTGTACGTAATGTAGAATTCCTTTTTATGCTACAAAATGAATCTTGTTTGGCTTGTTCATGAGCTTGAAAATATAGCTCACGGAGTGCACAATATCAGGTCTAGTGCTTGTGAGATAAATTAAGGACCCAACAAGACTCTTATAAGCTTTAGCATCTGCACTTTCTTCACCATCATTCAGCTGTAATTTTTTATTTAAAGCCATAGGAGTTGCTTTGAGCTTTCAATTTGACAAGTTAAATCTTTGGAGTAAATAACATATTTTTCTTGAGAAATAAAAATCTCTTCTTTTGATTGCTTCATTTGGATTCCAAGAAAATATTTCATTAAATCCAAATAAGTTATCTCAAATTCTTTTATCATAATCTTGAATTCATTAGTCATTTCATCACTAATGCATCCATAAATTATATCATCAATATAGAGGCAAACAATTAAGAAATATTTCATACCTCTTTTTTCACATAAAGTAACTGTTTATTTTGGCTCCCCACAAAATTATTTTGATGAAAATATCGATCTATTTTGTTGTTCCATGTTCGAAAAGCTTGTTTGAGATTGTAGAGTGTTTTTTGAAGCCCGTAGACCTTGTCTTCCTTTTCTTTTCTCTTATAGCTTTTAGGTTGCTCGATGTATACCTCTTCTTTCAAGTCACTATTAAGAAAGGCTAATTTGATGTCCAATTGAAATATTTATAACTCTAATTGAGCTGTTACTACCAAAAAAAAAAAAAAAAGTCTTATGGTTTTCATTTGTGCAACGGGTGTAACGTTTCATTGAAGTCTACTCCAAGTTGTTGAGAATAACCTTTTGTAACTAATCAAAACTTTATGCTTCTGAATGGTTCCATCTTCATTATATTTAGTCCAGAATACCCATTTTAGTCCAATTAATTCTTTTTCACTGAAAAGATAAACCAATTCACAAGTGTTATTTTTCTCGATCATGATCATTTCTTTATCCATTGCTTTACCCATTTTTTTTGCTTCATTGCCTAATAAGAACCCACTAAACGACATGCCCTAAGAACTCTTGAACCAGTTGTTATGCGCATCCAAGAAACTAGAAAATAAGTTGTAGATGATTAGATTAGAACCTAAGGAAACTAAGTTCTTAAAATTCTAATCTTGAAGACGCTACAAAGGTTGATCACTCCCTTGATAAGTCAAGATATTGTATTCTACCAAAAACACAAGAAAGCAAAGCTAAGCTTGCTGAAAATATCTCAATATTATTAATGA
The DNA here is from genome assembly GCA_028052125.1 of Melia azedarach. NCBI lineage: Eukaryota > Viridiplantae > Streptophyta > Magnoliopsida > Sapindales > Meliaceae > Melia > Melia azedarach. The sequence goes on along the minus strand of CM051402.1, from coordinate 3,354,939 downwards.
TATGATGAAATTCGTTTTATATACTTGTAACCTTTATATAGGCATGGAAACATCATAATCCTAAATAAAAAAAGTGTCCAAAATTAAGTAGGAATATAATTCCTAACTTAAGTTGGAAAATAAGACTATAATCCTAAACCTTTAAGGGAACCTAAATAACAATCCTAATTTTATAAAGAAACTTTAATAGCAATCCTAATCTAATAAGGAAACCTAAAAAATAACAATCCTAATTTAATAAAGAAACCTAAAAAATAACAATTCTAATCTACTAAGGAAACTTATTTCCTATAGGACAAATAAATCTTCAAAAATCCAAATTATCCATGTGGTTTTAGGATTTAGCAGTGCAGAGCTATAAAGATGAGTGATTATCTTTGGTAAAGCTTCGGAAATTTCACGAACTGTCTTAGAACTTTCTAAAATAGCCTCTTTGTCATACACTTACATGATTAAGCCTTGTAAAACCTTTTTCATCCTCTTTGTCCTTGCTCAAGTCATTGGACTGCCGATTCCTTGCAAAAGATCTTGAAAAGAATTAGGAATATTAGCTTGAACTATTTGGCCAGCACCTCGATCTCTATTCAAAATAATTTTTTACCCTCTCATCGTCGTACACCAATTTTGCAACTGCAGTTTTCCCAACAGCTCCTATTCCAACAATTGGAATGACAGACACCTTTTCACTACGTTCACTATGGTCTTCTAATAAATTTATGATCTTTTCTTTTTCCATTTCTCTTCCAATGACTTCTGAAGCAATCACAATTTCGTTTGCCTTGATTATGACAGGTTTAGTCTCAGGTTTTCTATCAGTGGGTGTTCCTTTATGATCAACTTCAATTTCATTTAATCTCTCTCTAATCTCCTTAATTTTATGACCCATCCTTAAACGAAAAGCAAGTGGGCATGTGTTTGAGAAAGAAAAGAAGTTGCTTACCTTCTTTCTAATGCTCATACGATTCACAACTTGCTGACGCACAGCTTCGGTCTCAAATTCATCCAACACATCTTCAGCATCGTAGCAGACATCTTTAAGCTTGTCCAGCCAAACTCTCCACTCGTGACTGTCAACAGGTCGTTCCTCAGCATCTAAGAGAACAGCTTCCATATACTTCAAGGTGTTGGCAAGCTTTTCTATGTCCCTTTTGAAATCCCATGCCATGAAAATTTCTTCACAAGCAAGGGAGGCCAGCTTGCCCAAGACATTCTTGACAAGATTAGAGACAAGTGATTCTGCCATAATTTGGTTGTAGGAAAGACAACTAATGAGGTGATTGTGTTTGTTCTAAAACGGGAATACTAATGGGAAATGAATGGTCTATTTTAATAAATGGAAATATATACATAAACATACATACATACATATATATATATGAGAAAGTAAATGTGTTGAAGAATACATTAATTGTTGCCTTAACATATGGTTTCAAGTACAAACTAATGGATGCAAGACTGGTATATTCGATGTCTTTTCATCTTTTTTATGGTCAGATATATTCCTTAGTCCTAAAACTAAGAAATCCAGGCAGAAAAGACAATTGAAAGTCCTTAAAAACCTTGAAATAAACTCCACAATAATCAAGATCACGCAATGGATCAGCAAGCTAAGTGATATAAAGGAGAATATATGTTAGCTACAAAAGAATTAGAGCTTTCAATTCTTCATAGCCAAGTAAATGTAATGCATTGTTTTTTCAAATAATGGTCTTAAATTTTATTAGTTTAGAATAGGATTTAAGAATTTTACATAGCTGAATTATTATATAAATTATCATTATTAACCTATACCATTCAGTTAGAATTATATATTAAAATTTTTTAAATTTAAACGATTTTATCTATTTATCTGTTAATCAATTTTCAATTTATATAGATTTATAATAAAATGTAAAGCTAACTATTTGGGTTGTATCCAAGTGGCAGAAGGCTTCAACTCCTTACTAAGGAGGCAGGCCTTCGACTCCTACTGGTTGTACTCGGATGTCTGCACCTATTACGGGTGAGTTGGCAGAAGGCTTCGACTCCTACTGGTTGTAGTCAGTAGAAATAATTTCTTATAATATGTGGATAGTTGGCAGAAGGCAAGCCTTCGACTCCTACTGGTTGTAGTTAGTAGAAATAAATTCTTACAATATGTGGGTAGCTCACCTATAATAGGTGTAGACATCCGAGTAGCATCAAATTAAGATTCTATATAGATATTTAATAATAATACTAGTAGAATATCATCCCAGTAACTATGTGGATTAAAATCAAGTGACTATAAATAGCTCTCTTTTTTTTTATTTCTTATTATAAATACTAACCTTAACTCATTTAAAATTAGATTTTCATGATTAAAAAAATATGGTTTTATATCTCATAATAAAATCAAAATACTTTTATGGTGAAAGTATTCTCAAATATTGTTTTGCTTCTTCATGAGCGGATGTGTAAAAAATAATATTATATTAATTTTAATTTAATTTTTTGTAATGGTAAGTTACAATGATATTTTTTTAATAGTATATGATATATGAGTTTTTAAATTATATTTTATGATGTAAATAGTGGATTTAAATTAAAAATGTTAAAAATTATAATTGTCCTAACCGAGGCCCACTATGTGCAAATAAAAAGCCCAAACTCGTATATGGTTAAGATTGCAGAAAGTGTTTTAGTTGAAGGAAGTAGTTCAAATTTTGAGTTTTAAGAAAAATTATTTTGAGAGATTAAATTGTTTAAATAGGCTTATTTTGTTTAAAACTTTAAATCAATGTTTTACTTTATTTTTATTATAATATAATCTTATAAAAATTTATCTGTTAAATTAATTATATAATTAATTTTGATATAAATTGGAATCGAGAACTAAAATTTAAAAAACTTTTGCTCAAAACTTTATTGGTAGAAGATTTACTTATAGATATTGTTCTAATATGAAATTTTTTTTCTCATACATTAATTTTATTAATTTTACAATTTAGATATTTTTCAAATTTTGATGATGTATTTAATATTTAATTGGTTCGTATCATACATCATAATAATATATTTGTTATTTATTCATTTTTGGTTAATTTCAGTCTTTCTCTATTTCTTTTCGACAAACATCAAACTATTCTTAAATTTGTTGTAAGTATACAATGTGCCTTCAATTGTTTTACTCTACGATTAAATGCAACTTGCGTACATAAGTACTTTTTTTTTCTGGTAGATTAAATTAATATTTTTACAATTCTTTACCATATAGTATTTTATTTTCTATTAATAGTAATTTGTATTAGGAAAAATATTTGATACGCTTAAGGTTTCACCTAGCCTAATTATCCACTTTTACCCTATTATTTGAAAAATGTTTAAGAAAAAATTTCCTTTTTAGGATCACTGTTTAAAGCAAATTTTGAGAAAAAATACATTTTTTTCAGTTAAAAATACTAAATTTTTAGTACAAACTCAAATCAAACACTTATTTCTAGTAATTTATTTTGAATTTATGTTCAAATTAATATATATTTCAAGTTTGTGTTAAAAAAATGAACACGAATTTCAAACGTAAAGAGTTTGTATTAAGACAAACACTAGACTTTCTTAGACGTTGAAAAATATACTTTCAACTATAACTTAACTCAAAAGTTGGATTTTTAATGCATTAGAAACTAGAGTTTCGACTATATATTAAATTAGGATTTCTGATTAATTTGCACTAAAAAATGTTAGAATGAAAAAGAAAACATCTTTTCTGAAATGTGCTATGAGAACATTGGACCAAATTATTATTATTTGGTTAAAGATAAAAAAAAATATTTTTAATGCGGTTATATTTAAAATTATATTTAAAATATGATTAAAAATGGAAATGTCCCAATATTCAATCCATCCCTAAAATCATTTAAATGTTTTATTAGTATGGAGAGGTTGAAAAAGATTCTTTAAACCATATATGAAAGATTTAATAGATAGGTTGTTTCGACAAGGTAGAATGAGTAGAAGAGATACAGAAGGAGATAAACAATTAATTAAAAAGTTATGAAAAGTTAATTTATTTTATATACGTTAGACATTAATTACAAATTTATTAAAAAATACTTTTAAACCTGCCACATTTTTGTCCTTGATTTTATAAACTGATCAAAGTAATTAAAATATGTTGCTCTATAAATAAATTTTTTTAATTGCTCTAACTTTAAGGATTATTAGTTAGATGAAATATGACTAAATTATATTTTCAAGAGAATGTGTTTTTACAACTTTAAATTTTATATATATATATATATATATATATTTGTTGTGACATTCAAATGTGAATAAAAAAGTAAGTAAAAAATATTTTCAAAAAATTACAGTAAAAATCATGTACAAAAATATTTATACAATAATGATATTTGATATTCTAACAATTATAATTATTTTAAGAGTTAAATGTATTCTCTTTTAAAAAAAAGTTAAGTGTATTACATTATTTTTTATTTTTATCTAATTTATTGATTAAATTAATATATAAGAATTTATGTGATTATTTTACAACGGACAAAAATAAAGTGTATATTTAGCTAAATTTAAAAAAAAAATGTGTATTATTTATATTAATTAAATTTTGGCCCATCTAACCGCCCATGATTTAAGAAATTATTTATTTTTTAAACTATCAGTTTGTTTTATATATATATATATATATATATATATATATATAAAATTCAATATGAATAAGAATCACATGAAACAACACGATTAAAAGTTTTATAGACTAAAATAGCAGAAGACAAAATTGCAACAATACATGGTTTGAATTTACATTTGGAGATTAACAAAAGAAATAAAAAATTGATTAAAAAATGTGGAAGTCACAACTACTCTTTTGAATATCTCCACGAAAAATTAAAAAAAATGCACCAGCTTCAACATCAAATGGTACAGTCTAAATGATTTTGAAAAGCCCCTAACTTATTTCATTGGCCTCGACAATATGACGTAAATCCCAACAAGAAAATATGCATCATTACAAACGAGTAATTAGCATGTTAGAGTATGAAATTAAAGGGAACGGGTATATATGAATATATCATTGGTGAGGGAACATCAAGCGACTTGTTACGTACCCATTCCTTTTGTAACTATGACTATAACTTAAAAAAAAAAATATATATATTATTTTTTAAATATTATAAATTATATATATAATTTATTGACATTATATAAAAAATTTATTAGAAGTTGAGAATCTTAATTAAATTTAATCTGACATCATTCGTAAAAATCTGCACCCAATACTTGTATTATTTTGGGAGATTATATCAAATTTTCGATTCTATTATCCTTAGAGTGCCTGAAGCTAACGTATTCCCTAATAGTCCAAGGGGCGATGAAGTGGCTTTCAACAAAGAGTTGTTTCTCCTTGGGGCTAGATTACTACTTCAGCGGTACTTCGTTGTCTTTTTTAATAGTTTTAAGGTTCCTCCCTATCGACTAAATTTGAACGGCTAGAAGACTATTTCGGGGATGCACGTAATTTGGGCTATGGCCAAACAAACCCCTCTTATAATTGGGGAGATCAAATATCTATTTTTGTTCAAAATTCAGCCAAAGAAACATCCTGGATTCTATTACCTACAAGCTCAGACTAAAGACAATAAGCTGATCATTGCCAATCCCTCATGCAACAAAAATTAGAAGGATAGGTGGTTTTATGTGAGAGGAGATTGGTGTCAATCCTCAATGGTCCAGATGAACATACACGGCTTTGTGTTGTATGCATTTAAGCTCCTTCTTCGTTAGTCTATCACGTGGAACTGAGTAGCGTCTTTGCTTTACACTAATCATAAAAATATAACGAACAACGTTTATCTTGCACAGCTGCTTGGGGTGCGAAATTGGCTGACTAAAAGGAACTACTATCACCTAACCAGCTCATAGGTTCCAGCTTGGTTAAAGTTGCCCCTACTCTTGAGGAGCTTGAAACTACTCTGTTATCGGAGAAGGGCCTTATTGAGGAAGCAGACCAGGACAACTCCACCATGAGACAGAGTAAGTGTTTCGTAGTTTATTTATGATCTTATACCCACTTTTTTAATGTTCTTACTCCTCTTATTTTTATGTGTTTACAAAAAAAATGGCACTAAAAAAAAGGTAAGGGCAAGCTATTGTGTGCGCTAGGCTCAGTTTTTACTGAGCTGGAGGCTCAACCTAGGGACCTGTCAAAAAAAGCTCAGGGCTAGAAAAAAATTGATAAAATAAAAGATAGCCCTGCCAAAGAGAAGACCTCCAAATCTAAGGTCTTTGAGAAAAAGACTAAGGGATCCTGGGAAGGACAAAAAAGATCTTCAAAAGAACAAAGAGAAGCACCCAATTAAGCGTTCGGAAGGAATTGAAGAGAGGCCTGTTAAGAGACAATACATAGAGAAAAGGGAAGAGATTGCGGAAGTAGACAATCTCTCCTGGATGGATATCTCCACAGAAAATAGGGAACTATTCGAACATTTGATTTCGTCTATCAACTCCTTGGCCTTAGTGGTTAGTTCTGTCTTACCTTCGAGGATGAAGGTTGTTAGTACAGATAGCATACTGGAAAAAATGCATGACTAGTTGGGCATGGTAATTTTGCCTAAATAATTTTTTTTTTACATATATGTATATTTGCCAGTGTCTAGCCTTTTTGACCAATAGCCTATTTTATGAATCTGTGCAGGTATATGATTTGATGTCGCTATATATTGACAGTGCGAAGAAATGTTTCATTGTAAATGCTTAAATGTACAAAATTGTGAACCAGCTCTCAAGAAAAATGGATCAATTGAACCAAGAATTGGCGCATGCTGAGAAGCAGAGGGAGATCCTTGAGATTCAGTTGAACGAGGAGAGGAAAAAAATAGGCCGGTGAGAGTAGTATGCTTGAAAAGAAGGTTGCTGATCTCGAAGCCCAAATATCCTAGTTAAGGACTCAAGTGGCAGATCTTGCACATGCCAACAAGGATTTGGAAGATGAGCTTAATCGTATAAAGGTAGAGGCTGACCAACAATGTGATGATACTGCCAAGGAGGCTTTGGAACTGTCTTGCAAGATCTTCTAGGCAGAGTATAAAGAGCTTTATCTGGGTTGGTTGCACGATAGACTTGGGATTCCTCAACTGTTTAACAGAAGGCCGAAGATCAAGAGTAAGAATCGGCCCCATCTTTTGACCCTGCTCAGGATGATTAGATTGCACCTCCTGTTGATAGCTCCATTTTTGGCACCGTTTTACTCTCACCTCTTAAGAAAACTTAACTTTTATTGTATAAATACTTTTGGAGAACTCGAAAATTGTGACCAATGATATATTTTAATTTCTTTTTGATAAGTTTTATTCAGCTGTTAATGCTTGGATTTTAAAATAATGTATGCTTGGAACATCTTTCAATTTATACATAGGGAAAATAGAGATTGCATACTGGGACATTTTCTAACAGAGTATATCCTTAAGTCTTATTCATGTCCAAAATGGATCTTATTGGAACATTTTGCTAAGTGGTCAAACTTTTATTGAATTCTTGATCATTGTTTTCCACTCTAAAGTATGGTGAGATCTTTTTATAGTAATTTTGGGATAAAAAATTGACTGATCTTTGTTATCTGAACTGAATTGTGATCATATCTTTTTGACAACCCTTCATATAAAAGAATTCTATTAATCTTCTGATCATTGTTATGTAATATAAACTGTGGTCAGATCTTTTTGTGACAACTCTTTGTATAAACGAAATTCGTTAATCTTCTGATCATTGTTGTCTAATATGAATTATGGTGAGATCTTTTTGTGACAACTCTTCGTATAAACGAAATTTGTTAATCTTTTAATCATGGTTATCTGATCTAATGAACTATGGTTAGATCTTTTTGTGACAAGTTTTTGAATAAAAGAAATTTGTATAGTTGTCTGATCTAAACCGTAGTCAGATCTTTTTATAACAATTGTTTGAATAAACGAAATTTGTATAATTGTTTGACCAACACTTGAATTGTTGAACTGTAATATTTCACCACCCGTTGTTGGTCGGCTACCATTTTGACCAACACTTGTTCTCATTTTTCGTCTAACAAGTCAAAACCTGATCTCATCAATTCTTCATTTTTAACTCGTCAAAGTTATTCACTCTAATGACAGTGCCTCAATTCCATTGGAATCACCGCTTCAAAACTAAAAGCTAAAGGATACAATGTTTCTTCAATCGCAGTTCTTGTTGTTTCCTAGTAAGCCCAGAGCAATTTGGTTAACTTATTAACCTATCCTCCTTTCTTAGTGCTCATTTGGTTTGGGGTTTTCATTAGTCAAAAAGGTTTTTTTTAATGATAAAAGTCATTTTCAAAACTGTTGAGGTCGTTTGGTTACTGCTAGAAAAGAGTTTTTAGGAATTAAAAAAGTTTTTTTCTTTTGACTGGAAGAAGCTCAAAATTTGAGTTTTTGACAGTAGAACTTTCCAGCTTGTTTAAAAGGTAGAATTATCTAAAACACCCTTATTTCATTTTAAAAACTTTGTATTATTTCTTTAAAATATAATGTTAATTATTTGTCTATTAAAGTAATTACTCAATTTTTCTCAAAAGCTATTTGTGATTATCAAACGATTAATAAATTTTTTGCAAAGCTCTATTTATAAAAGGTCTATTTTAAAAAGTTCTATTCGAAAAGTTATACCAAACAGACCCTTATTATTAAGTTATTTCTTCAATGCCTTTTTAATGGTCGATACTTAAGTATAATAAGCAGAAGAGACAAATCTGAGGTCAATATTTAAGTCAATGTAGAATTCTTTAAAATTTGCATTGTCAAATTGCTTCTTGTTGTCTACTATTAATATGCGAGGGGTTCTGAGCCGATAGATTATATTATTTTTCACGAAGGTGGTGGTTTTTTTTCCTATGAATGTGGCTAAGGATTCGGCTTTCACCTATTTTGTAAAATAATCAATGGCGTCTATTGCGTATTTCATCTAAGCGCATCCCACTAGCAATAGCCCAATCAAATCCAATCCATTCTGAGCAAAAGGCTAAAGAATAAGAAGAGTTGTGACTTGCTTAGGTGGTCGTATTGGAATATCACCGTGGAATTCACATCTGAACATGACTACGATGTTCTTGTTGCATCTTGATGTATAGTTAGCCAATAATATCCCTGGCATCAGACGGGATATACCAAGAATCTAACCTTTCATGATCGCAATTGCCCAAATCCTCGCTTATACAAACGTCTCGTCAATTACTGAGTAGCGTGAAGACTTATTCTTAACATTTTTGGCTTCCTCTCTATCTTCTGGTAATTTTCCTTTTAAGATATATTCTTTGATTCGATCCATCCAAGTTAAAACTCAATACGTGGTGTTAATCCGATCAAGTTCCGCTACGAATTTTCCCATATTCCCCTGCCACAATACTTATACGAGAATTGTTGTGCGAAACTTTCCTTGTACTAGTTTCGCCAAGGCATCCGCCTTAATATTCTTTTATCGTAGGATTTGTGTCATCACCACCTTTTTAAATCACTTCATCATATCTATGACTTTACTCAGGTGGGCGTGCATATTTTTGCCTTTTGGTTAAAATTGATCAGATACTTGATTTACCACCAATTGCGAATCTCCTTTTACTTCGAGGTAATTTGCTTTGACTAATATTGCTAGAACAAGTACAACCAATAAAGCTTCATATTCTGCATAATTGTTTGATACTTTAAAGTTTAAGTGTAGAATGTAAGCTAACTCATCTATTCCTGGTCCGATTGGGATTATACTAGCTTCTCCACTTTAAACGTTTGATATTTCATCTACATATAAATGCTAAATTTGAGGTTTCTCATGTTCTGTTTTAGTTGTATCTTCAATGGGCTGAATAAAATCACTTATCGGCTTTGTCATATTGTCCTGAACATACGTCACTTCTAATTCTGCTTTTTCAGTCTCTCGAGCTATTATTAGCGCGATTATTTCTCACACTATCATTCCTTTTGCCACAGTTCTACAATAAAATTGACTAGTGTTTAAGCTTTGATGGCTTTGTGAGGCTGATACTCTATGTTGAATTCACTAAGCTCAACTGACCATTTCGCCAATCTTCCCAAGAGATCTGGTTTAGGTAATATTTTTCATAGGGGCTGGTCAATGGGCACTATTATTGAATGTGCTTAAAAATATGGTCGTAATATTCGTGTTGCAACGAATAATGTGAGAGCCAACATCTATGAGGGCAAATATTTTTTTTTGTGTCTACCAAGGATTTGCTTATATAGTAGATTGATTGAGGAATCTTCTCATCCTCTTTTACCAAAACATTGCATGATTAGTTATTGCCAAATATAAGTATAGCCTGTTCCCTATCAGTAGGCTCACTAGATGAGGCGAATTTTCTAGATAAGCCTTTAGTTCTTGAAAGCTTGCTTGCAATCTTTTGTCCATTACATATCTTTTCCCTTCTTTATAACCTAAAAAAATTAAAAAGGTCAGTCTGTAACTTTGGAGATAAATCTATTCAATGCAACTAACCTTTCTATTAAACCTTGTACTTGAAAGTTGTTAGGGATTTTATGTCTAATATAGCCCAGACCTTTTGGGGATTTACCTCTATTCTCTATTCACTGACTATGAATCCTAAAAATTTCCCAGAGCTAACTGCGAACGTGTACTTTTCGAAGTTCAACTTCATGTTATATCTTCTGGCAAGGAAAAGATTTCTCCCAGATGTCAAATGTTGTCATTATTTCTTAACGATTTAGTAATTATATGGTCTACGTATACTTTCATTATTTTTCAAATTAGAGGTTTAAAGACTTTGTTAACCAACTTTTATAATGTTGCTCCTACATTCTTTAAATCGAAAGGCATAACTTTATAAAAGTACAATCCTTGATCAGTCATGAACGATGTCTTCTCTTGGTCAACTTCATGCATCTTGATTTGGTTGTATCCTAAGAATGCATCCATAAAGCTTAATACCTTATGTCCAACTATTGAATCCATTAGTTGATCTATTCATGAGAGCCAAAAGCTATCTTTAGGCAAAGTCTTGATCAGATAGGTAAAGTCAACACACATCATCCACATCTCATTTGCCTTCTTGACTATCACTACATTGGCCACCCACTTTGGATAAAAAAACTTTCCTCATAAACCCTGCTTTGGTTAGCTTATCAATCTCCTTTAACCTCTCTTCTCCCTTGGTTGAACATTCTTTGCTTTTGCTTGATAGGCTTGAACGTTGGATTAATCACCAACTGGAGTAAAATTACCCTGGGGGTCGATTCTTGGCATATTTTCGTGCGCCCAGGCAAACACATCTATATGTTCTTTTAAGAAACTGATCAGCTTCTACTTCTCTTCCTTAAACAATTAGGATCCAATCTTTAAGGCCTGTTCGAGCCTTAGCGGGATCGAAGGCTGCTGACTCTAATCTTTTTATCGGCTCGACTATAGGCCTCATTCCTTCTCGGTCCATTTTCTCTCCCAACGTATTCATCACTTTCTGCTATTCGACGTCTTCTTTGTTCAGTGCTTTGATATACCTCGTTGTTATACAGTGAGATCTTTTTTAGGAGATTACAAATCATGTTCGGGCGATTTTCTGATCCCCTCATACTATACCAATTCCTTCACTGGCTTTGAATTTGAGTTTCAGATAATGTATAATTTTCACCTCTCTTGTTTTCTTTAAAAAAAGTCTCCCCGAGATGATAGTATATGCTATTTTCAAATCCATAACTTGAAATTCTATCATCGTAGTTTTTTTATACGGTTTATTCCTCATCATGAGTGGCAACTGAATATAACCCAATGATAGTGATAAGTGCGCAAAAACCTTGTTGTGTATTTTAATGAGTATAAGTGCACATATCGCAAATAAGTAACAAGGTGATAACTGAATGTCGATCTCACGAGAAATGATAATCCTATAATACCGAAGGTGATGAAGTAACGAATTTTATCTGAAGAAATCGAAATAATTTTGATTGCGAAATTAATTAAAAGATTCAACTAATGGAAAGATTTAGGGCTAATGAGTCTATCATATTTGGTTGCATCCAATTCTTCGATTGATATTGTTCTGATTTAATACTTGTGTTACTGGTTAATTATCCTATTTTGCTCAACAGTCTCTCTTAAGATCAATCAAACCTACTTTATACTTAAAATTTTACTATATCTCTATGTGAAATTAATTAAATGAAAGTGCATTATGATTAGTAGAATTTTTTAATTAAACTACATAAACCATATTAGTACATCTCTGTCTAATATGTCATAAGCCTCATAAGTTGTCTTCCCTATTATAGCACCTTCAGCTATTACATCTACAAATATTTGTGTTGAACCACCTAAAGCATTACCGAAAGTCTGAACTTGAAGTCATTTAGGTAAGCCATGGTGTGGACACCTTCTCGTCATATTCTTGTACCTTTCCCACGCTTCATACAATGATTCCATTTCATAGTGGGAAAAAGTTGTGATATCATTTTGTAGGTTTCCCGTCTTCATAAGAGGGAAGAATTTTGCCAAGAAATTTTGTGTCAAGTCATCCCAACTAGTAATAATACCTGGAGGAAATGACCCTAACCAGCTTTTCGCCTTATCCTCAGTGAAAATGGAAACAATCTCAACTTCATTATATCCTTTGACACGCCATTATGCCTAAAAGTGTCGCAAATCTCCAGAAAATTCGTAATATGGGCGTTCGAGTCCTCATATGCTAGTCTATTGAATTGAACTGAGATTTAGATTATTTTAATGATGGCTAGCTTGATTTCAATAGTTGTTGGCTTGAATAGCTAGTCGCTGAATGCTAATCGTAGCTCTGTTAGCCGTTGGAACGACATATTCCCTTAAAGTTTGCTGATCATTGGACCAAAATTATCTCCAATATTTGGTTCCATGGTGCGAGTTTATGGTTCCCTCGATGATTGTCTCTTCTCCTTTCTTTTTCTTCAGCAAGTTCTTTCAATCTTAGAGTCGAAAGCTACTAGGACATTACTTCGGGCTTTTCTCATACACCAAAGGAAACACATACAAGAAAAACAAAATAAAGCTTCAAATTAAATTCTAACTTAACCTAAATCGATATTAAAGGACTTTAACATTCCTCAGCAACAGCACCAAAATCTTGTTGCATGATTTATGAACACAAGTGCACGTCTTGCAAGAAAGTAATATAATAATGAGAGGATGTCGATCCCACGAGAAATGTTAGTCTTATAATTACCGAAGGTGATTAAGTAATGAATTTAACTGAAGAAATCAAGTTAATGTATTTGAGAAAATTAAAAATAAGCTAAATTGAACTACTGAGCAATTTAATTAAAAATATATTTAATGGAGAAATCTAGGGTTAATGATTTTATCGTATTTGTTTGCATCTAATTTTTCAATTGATATTATTCTGATTCAATATTCGTATTGCTAGTTAATTGTCCTAACTTGTTTGACAGTTTCTCTCAAGATCAATCGAACCTACTTTGTACCTAAAATTCTACTATATCTCTATGTGAAATTAATTAAATAGAAGTGCATAAAGATTAGTGATAATTTTTAATTAAACTACGTAAACTGTATCAATACATCTCTGTTTAATTTACAGCATTCATCACATGGTCTATATATAATAATCACTTATCAGTTTATATTAATCTACAAATCATTCAAGTGCTGGCAAAATATTTAAAAGCGTTAATAATCATAATGAACACTCAACAATAAATATCAAATCATACAAATAACAGAATCTTAGAAATTAGATACTTTAAATAGACTAAATGATTACACTGAAAAATTACTTTAGCTACATATTAGACAAAGTTCAAAACCAAATATCAAGAATTTAACAATTAACAACACAAAAACAATAATTTAACAACTGTTCAATTCAAGACAAAGGTTTAAAGACAAGAGAAAGAGATAAAACTAGATTATAATAGTCTTGATCTTTCGAAATTCGGACTTGAATCCTTCTCAAAATTCTTCCAATCTCTACCTCCTCCTCTAAGTTCTCCCTTTTTTTTTTCTTTCACCGTAAGCCAAACCCTTTCCAAAATCGACTCTCCTCTTCTCTACTTTACATAATATGTAATCCTAGGTTTTAGCCGAATCAAGCCATCAAATCGTGATCTTAAGACTTAGATTAAACCTCAAAATTGTCCAAAATATGTCCAACAGGCGAGGGACCACTCAAAATGGTGCGAGGAGCACGATGAGGCATTAGAAGTGGCACAACTAGCACCTTGGTGGCGCGGTCGCGCCTCCTTTTCTGCATTTGGGTAGAATGTGAGGCGTGATCACGTGCCCTGGTGGCACGATCGTGCACCTAATTCTGCCTAAAGTGGGTGTTTTATGAAAACTATCAATTAAACCCCTTTACTTTTAATTTTTTAAATTTGGCCTCTTATTTTGATATTTTTCATCTTGGTCTTTATTTTGTTACATTTTGGTCCATACATCTTTTGTGTTTTGGTCTCCGAACGACTTCCTTTTCGAGCCGAATTTATCGTTTTCAAATTCATTTCACTTTAGATGGCCAATTCTTTTATTTTTTACACAATATAACTAAACATATCAAATGTTAATAAACTTAAGGATTAAACAAATAAATCAAGTCTAAGAGTGCATGATAAACACGCCTTTTACGCACTTATTAGATAAGATATACGAATTGGCAAATTCGTATAGAGCTATGTCAGTGGGTCCTATTTTTATATTCACAGTTTTTAAAGAATCTAACATTTATTTGAATATTATGTCGACTCAGCTCCCTGTATCCATTAATACCCTGTTGACCTTAGCTAAGCTAATATTTAAGGTTTTTACTAAAGCATCGTCATGGGGGTAGTTAACTCCAACTTCATCCTCAACTGCAAACATAATCAGAACTGACACCAGTCTTGGTTTCTTCTCAACTCTAACATTCATCATGTATTGGTCCATAAGAGCGTTTGGCAGCGAGTACTTCGATTAATTTTTTCTTGAATTATTAGAATTATCCATCAACGTCGATCCTCTTAAAATCACCATGGTCATATGGATTAAATCTTCAAATTCAATTCTTTTGTGTTATTAACCCTCTTTTGTCTCATGTGTTCTTACCATGTATCGGTCTAGGTAGTTGTTCCGTACGAGGATTTCTACTTGCCCCCTCAAGTCTAAACACTTGTTAGTTATATGCCTGTGATCTTGATAAAACACACACTCCTTCTCTTATTGTAGATACTGGAAGCTGATCTTAAAAGGCGTGAGCTAGGTAACAATCCCAAATCTTTGATCTCCTCGTACATTGTTGATAAGGGCATGTTCAGCTCAGTCCCAAATTTTGTACTTGTGCAACTTTTTTTACTCCTATAGACAGAAAAGGCAACTCTTTTCATTATTCTAGTCTTGCTTCATATCTCAGGAATGAAAATTCACGATCTAGTCTTTGCTCAGGTTTATTATTATGTCCTGAACGTGAGAAATCCCTTAGCCTCTTGAAAATAGCTCTCGGATCTAGTTTGCATGCATCTCTTCTGTTTCTTTTATCATCGAGTTTTGTTCCCTATCCTTTGTCCCAGGATCCTTCTAACCTTTCCTCCCACTTCTTTTGTAGCATCTAATCTTTGATTTTGATCTCTTCAAAGATCTCCTTTTGTGCTTGCTCATGTGTAATCACAAAGCGCTTATGAACAAAAACCCATCCTCTGTCCATCTATAGCCCTTTTTTCAATCCTTTCAAAATCAAAGGGTAAATGAATGCCCCTGTTTCTATTACCTCCTCGTGATACCTCTTTATGAGACTCTTTAGAATTTTGTCCATTCTTTGTTTCAATAGTAAGAAAGAACTAAGGTTTTTTACCGTGGTCATCACCCTTATGAACTTATTAACAAGTCGCTCGCAAAATTGGTCGAAGCATTTTATACTGCTTAGCCTTAGATTTTTATACCATTAGCTTACCGATCCTTTCAAAATTAAGGAAAACAATCGATACATTTGTAGCTCTGTTAAACCCTAAATCATCATAATCTCCATGAATAAGTTGATATGTAGCGTCGAATCAGTTTTTCTTGTGCTTAATGTAACTTAAGGCATTTTAAACTTTCGAGGGAGGACTAAATCATGGATTTCTTTTGAGAACGGCGACTTCCATGAAAATATTGACTCCTCAAGTTGCCTTTCGTGTCACTTTCGATCTCTTTCCTTTTGAGCTTGTAATTTTTCGGTAAGCTTTTGAATCCTTTCCTTCATCTCCCTTATGCTCACAGCCTAGTTAAGTGCTAGTTCAGCCGTGTTTAAGGCTCTATCCACAATCATATTTTCCTATTATTTTTTTAATTTTTGGTCTAAGTAACTTCTCATATTTGGCGAATTTATGCTGTGTTCAGCTATTTTTTTGCCTGGTCGGGTTTATGACAGGCGTTGCTTAGTCTTTGATCAGGTTCCTACAAGACCGTTGAGGGAGTAGTTGCATTCTTATCGGCTTGTGCTTGCTTCTGGTCGTGAACTCTATCCCTTAGAACCAGCATATGTTTTCATCCACGAAGGTCTTTGATGTTGTTTGCGTGAAGTTCTAGATAAGGTAACCCTTTCTTCATTTTCTGGCAGTTGCATCCTTTCTAAAATTTGCTTGCAACCACGACCTCCTGCATTATCCGTTTAAGATTTTCAATACCCTTTACCATTAATTCATTATTGTCCTCTAAATCCTTTATTTGCTCATCTTTTTTAGGTATTTGCGCTCGTTTTCTTATAGCCTCTATGCGATTTGGGTTGTGTCTCTATCTCCCACATGAGTTGCCCTTTGTCCCTGATGTTGTTGCGCTAGGGGCAGTTGGCAATTTGAATCTAATGAGTCTTCTTCGTTTATCCTTTCAATTGGACGCCTTTTGGCGGCTTGTTGTTCCTTGATCAATGCCATAGCTTTTCAATCGTTCTCATAGATGGTACCAACTGTTGTTACCGAGATTTACAACTTCGATACCATATAATAGACATTAAATTTTTCCACTTCTTTGCTTAGAAGTAGAGATTACTTTATTACTTATTTTAGAGAAAAATTATGTATATCTTTATATGAAAAGAATGCGATATATATATATATAAGTGTTAATTTCCTCATCCTAATAACATTAGGAATTCTAATAGATCTAGAGGTATCTAGCAAAATCCGAAATGTATCCTCAAATTATGACTGCTAATTTCAATCTCCCTCTCCTCGAAGAAATCTGTGAAGCAACGGCCTTACTAATCTGAATAGGCTATCTCGTGTGATATCCGACTAGAATACCTCCTAAGTTGAGCTGAACAAAATGCACTAAGACAAACCAGGCATTGGCCCAATTAGCACGAAGCCTATTAATTTCATGGGCCTAAGACCATCCTCCTAAATGTTATCTTTTAAAAACATTAGAGAAGTTCTACTACCAAAATTCTAAATTTTTGGCTTCTTTCAACAAATGAAAAATATTCCAAAATCGTTTCTCCATTTCAATCAAACGATATAAAAAAATTTGTAACTAATAAAAAGTCAAATCAAACAGGCACTTTATTCGGTAGTGATTCAACAAAGACTTTGAATGATAATCTTCTCGGGCATTTAGCGCATATGGATTATGATATGGAATCTTCTAATAACCATAGTGCGAAGGTGGAATCATTGGATACTAGAGAGTTGGTACCTGCCCATTCCAAGATTCTTATATATTATACCTGTGGGAGCTCATACGAATTGGATTTGATACGGTCTTCTGTTCGCAAGTTGGACCTTAGGGGTTTAAGAAGTCGGTAGAAGATTCAAGGAAGTGTAATAATGAGGTTAGGCTCAAGCCTAATAAATAATCTAAGTTAACCCAAGATAATTCATGAGAAGTTAAAGACAAAGTTGATTGGTCATATATAACTAAAATTCTGCTACAATTAATATTCCCAACATAAGGAACATCAAGTATATAAAGAAAGAAAAATGAAAAGAATAGGAACTTTTTTCACGCAAAGAAATAAATTTATAAGTTAATACAAGACGATGAAATTTAACATCAACATTTGATTTACTTTTTCTTGCCATTGATACTTTACTTTCAACTATTCAAAATTTTTCTTTTTTAATTATAAGATGTTTAATTAGGCCTCGCAGAATGTCCCAAGTTAAATTTAAATATAAAATATAATATAAATAAATTTTTTGTTTATTTTAAATAAATTAATTTTAATATATTTACAATAAAATTTATGTCTTCTTTATGAAACCCCATTTAATCATTTAATGTGTATCTGAATAAGTGTACCCCTTTAAAGACCTTTCCTTTCAAAATAAAGAAGCAGCTAAGGGATAGAATAAGAGAGTTCACGATATGGTTGGGTTAGAATTGCTTTATTGGAAATCTGATCATGTCAAGTTTTAAATGGAGTTGTTTATATCAAAATTGTCCCTTAAGGTTGAATGCTAGCCAAGAATTTCTTAAGTAATTAGATCTTATATTTTTAAGTTATGTTTGGTACAAGAGAGTGTGGTGGTTTCAAAGTTATAATTGTTACATGATAGAAGTAGGGGATGATAATTTTTAATATACTTTTCAATTTGATTTTAACATGACTCAAGTTGGTTGAATTTGGAGTTTATCACATGTGAACTTATTTATGATGCGATTAAATATTTAAATAATTATATCAAGTTAATTTTTGTTTATGATTATATAAATTTATTTTATTTTTATATTTTAAAAATGTTTAAATATTTTTATCATATTAAACAAGTGTTTCATTTTATTTAGAATAAAATTTATTAGTTTTTTAGTAATGTAACATTATAAATAATTTAATATATATATAATATAATTATAACTTATTTAATAAATATTTATGTAAATATTTGTGTTCGAATTAATTTAAAATATGTTAGTGCTTCTATTGACATGACATAAATACGTTAGGCAAACTCAAACGATCGAATTTTTAAATAAAATAATTGAATATCAAATATTAATGATAAAATATATGGGTTCTATTAAAAGTGGATGCATATTATTAAATTCTTTTTTAACTTTACTCTCAAAGCCCAATTAACCCATTATAATACGGAAGGAATCTTTAAGCTGACATATATATTTTTTATACCACATTCTAAAATTAAAGTATTATTTTTATTATCTTTTTTCTTTGTTGTTTTATTGTTCTAATTTAGATCTGCTATTTTTTATCTTAGCTGGCAAAAAAAAATGTCATTATACCATATTTTACATTAAGTCTAAGTTTTGTGAGTAATTCGACTAATTTCAATCACCCCAATTATTATTGATAATATTCAATGTGTTCCCAAATTTATTATAATGCATCAATCCATTCCCATACCGTTATCTTTCAATGTTAAATCTAACCAATGTAACAATATATTCACTTCTTACCAATTAAACAATTCCACAATTATTTCACTGAAATTTATCTTCGTAATTATTGTTGTGACTTACTATCCAAACTTAAACTAATTCTTGTATAACTTCTTGAATTGAGAGGCAGTTAGATTTAAAATAGGAAATTAGTTTTTTAATTAAAATAATATTCAAGTTTTCTTAATTTATTTTTATGGTGTTTTAACTTATATAAAGGTCTATACTATACTCCATACATATATATATATATAGCGTAAAATTAATAATTTTATTTTTTTTATACAAAATCGTATATTAAATATTAATTGTTAGATTTAGATAAATACATTTAACAATTTAAATTATTTATGATATATTTATTAATTATTAATATATTAATTATATAATTAGATATAATTTTAATTTTTAGATGTGTTTAAATTTAATAATTTATATTTAATATAAAATTTTATGTAAAAAAATTATTTATTGTGTCTTTATATACATAGAGAGAGAGAGAAAGAGAGAGGAGAGATAATGCAATAATTTCTTTCACTGACATCATTAAATCCTCATATAGAAAATATGAGATTATAAGAATCCTCAAATAATAAAAGTATACATTAATATCAGTAAATTAATCAAGAAAAATAATATATTTAAAGTAAGATGTACATGAATAGAATAGAATTGTTTTTGTGGTGTGGGGCATGCATGCCTTTCCCAAAGTGTCTGTTGTCTTGTCGAGTTCTGGAACTTTCACAATTATCCAAAAGAAAAGAATTATATTAAATAAGGCAAGCAAATTAAAGAGAGAGCAAGTGGAATACCATTAGAGGTGATAAATGGACCATGTCGAAGTGATACGACTCATAAAAAATGAATCTATATGCGTTTTTAGGTCAATTCGGTATGATACGTATAATAAAATATATAAATTTAATTCAATTTATGGTACGGTTATTATTTATATCGAGTCGCTCCGGTTTATTAAAACGCAACTCACTGAACTGTACAGTGTTACTGTTTATTGTCAATAGTAATACTATTTATGATAAACAGTTATTTAAATTTACTATTTATAAGTTAAATAATAAATTAATATATTTTTTTGGCTCATAATTATATCGATACTATTTATGCTGACACGACTCAGATTTTTTTTTAAGCCTAATTTATGAATAGTATCAGGCTGTACTTGGACTACCTTGCCCATTTTGTCACCTCTAATGACGACATCCGTGACTGATGCCACACGCACGCAAATCCACAAAAATTAATCCTTATCTTGAACCAAAACCATTAATATTTTATTATTATTTTTATTGTTTTGCTGCCGACTTGTTACTTTTATTTTTTTTAATTTACGCAAAAACAACTTCGCACAAAAACAATAATAGTCCAGTCCATTATCTACAGTACAGTAGCGGCGGTGGCACCATAAACAAATTTTACTATTTTTCTCTAGATTTAGTTCACATTCATTTTTACTTGTTAGAAATAAATTTGAATAAAATTTAATTGAAAAGTTAGTTCAGAAGAAGAGAGTATTCAATTTATATATAACAAAGATAATAATTTAACGAGATGATAATATAAGATAATTGACACCCTCCCTCATGCGAAGCGTGAATCAGATACGAAAGAAAATAGAGGAACAGAATCTCACAATTATTTAGAAGTTGATTTTGATATAAAATAAAAGAAGAAAGTAAAAAATATTTTAATATATAAATATGATTTAATTTATTATTTGAATTTTTTTAATAATTGTATATTTTAATTTTATTAATAAAATAATAAATTAAAAAATTTATTTAGTGTTGAGTATATTGTAAAAAATATTAAATAGAAATTAAATTGTTAAAATTAAAAAAATATATTATAAAATATATATTAAATTATTATATTTAAATAAAATATATATTATAGTATTATTTTATAAATGTTTAGGGATACAAGCGATAATGAGTTAACTAGTCAACTAACAGTCAACGAAACAGTCTAAATAACACTAAAGATATGTGTCACTTATCAATAGAATAATGGTATCTGTCGATTTTAATATTTCAAGGAGCATCCGTTGGTTTTAATACTTCAGGGACATCTACCAATTTTTTTATATTATCACATACATCTTGAAATATAAAAAATTATCAACTAAATGTAAATAATCGATTTTCTATCACATACTTTTCCTTGAAGGCTGGACTATCATTTGACTAACAACAAAAAGTATGGTTATGAAAATATCTTCAAGTTCATTAATTTAATTATAAAAATAAGTTTACACGTTTTTTGATACTAGAAAAATTACAACTACATGCACATGACCTATCATTTTACTTTTTAAAATATTGTATTATTGTTCTACTAATTTAAAAATATTTTGTTCTACAATGTTGTATTATATCTACAATTGTGGTGTTGTTTTTCTTCCACCAGATCGTTGAAAGCCAACAATTACATTTTCAGCAATTTATAAGTACAGTCTTTGAATTCAAACACTTACAAAAGTGTGAGCTTTCATGATAGCCAAAATAAATCTATATTTTATTTCTTTCCATAACATATCCTACTCTTCTTATGTCCAAACATAACTTATTCTCTATCCATGGTAGTCAGTTTTCAGCAAATAAATTAACTAGCATAACATTAGCAACAACCAAATTCAAGCAATATCAAACATGAAAAAATTCCGCAATTGGGTTGACTTTATAAATTTAAATGAGTGCAAAATAAATACAAACCAATCATCATAGCACACATGCAAAATGATTTTGAGCACTTTACAAATGCTCTCGAAGTAATCACAAGAATTTTTTAAAATGCAATTCAAAGAGTAAAATATTAATAAATATGTTGCATGAGTTTTCAGTCATCAGCTCTTATACCCTATTTTCATATGTAATCACTAACAACCAAGCACAATCAATTTTAGAAAATTATATTACCCGAAAAAAATACAAACTGGGGGCAAATAACAATCAATATATTGCGTAATTAGTAAAAGACTTTGTAGATAATGAAAACAGTAAAAGACCAGATGGTGTATTGTCAAAAAATAGTTGCAGCAAAAATAGAAATAAAGAATATTGAAAAAAAAAAGCAACAGTAGCAAGAAGCATAACAGCAGTAACAAATTATAGCAAACAAAAACAGCAAGCTGCATAGCAAAAGCAGCAGTAGCAGTTTTGCCTCATAACATAACAGCTTCTCAATTAAACAAATATTGAAAAATAACTCAAAAAATTCATCACAAGCTTTATTATCATATAAATCATCTCAACCAAAATTCCACGAATATAAATCCTAAAAAATCAATCATATACAAAAGTCACATCTCAATCTAACATATATGCATAAAAAAAACTTTAAAAATACCATTTCATTCGATCTCAACCAAGCCTCCAAGTCTTAATCCTGGCCTCTATTTCTGTCAGTATAATTAAAGTAGCAAACATTAACCTATGATTTGAGAAAAATGCAAGGTTTGGTAGGGTTTTTGCCTAATCTGATAATTTGGAATACAAAAGCATGCTAAAGTATGATACTCATTTCAGACCAAAAGCATCAATTACAATCAATTCTCTTTTAAGATTATGTCATTTATCTGGATGGTTAACTAACAGTAAATTTTAACGGTAGGGGAGGTATATGATAGAAAATCGATTATTTTTATCTAGGTGATAGTTTTTGATATCTCATGAGAGTTATGCGTGATAATGGCACTATATATAATACAATTTTTTTTAATAACATTATTAAATCCTCAAAATAGAAAGTCATTCTCCGGATATATAAAAATTTCAAAATCAATTATTGAAATCACTTATTAGATTAATTTATGATTTATAATATTAACCAAAATTAAATCATTCAAAATCCAAGGGTATCTTCCTATTTTTTCAAAACTCAAGGATATCTAATGCTCAAAAAATTTAAAAAATATTTATTCTTTCTCCAAAAATAAATTGATTTATTACAATATTCTATAAATATAATGTATACCTTATAAATCGAAATTGCACTTTTAATTTTAATATAAAATTTAATGAAAAATTGTAATTAAATATAATATTTATAAAATTAAAATTAAAATAAGTTAGAAAATTAGTATTAAAAATAAACAATGAACCTAAAATCCATGATACATGTAAATATAGTGTAGTACTTGTAAATTAATATCCAATTAGTAAATGGCGATATTTCATTTCTAAGAAAAATTAATAGCTGTAAATGTAACCTAAAATTTATAAATTTCAATATATATTATTATATTATATGGAAAAACCCATAAATAAAACCTAATATTTAACATTTAAATGAAAACTAATAAATTTATGTGAAATTCAAAAACTATATATAAGAGATATAAATATGATATTTGATACTTGTAAATCAATATCAATATAAATCAATATTATAGTTGCAAATAAAATAAAAGAAAATAGATGTCACATTAAAAATGGTAAATCAACATTGAACTTGTAATGTTAACATTCAATAAAATAACATTGAAAATTTTGTATAAAAAATATAAATCTTGTGAAAAATAAAATTTAAAAGCTAAAATAGTTAATGAACATTAAAGGCTAAAAATGGACATTAATTTTATAAATTCTAACATCAAACATGTAAATAGCATGAGATAAATATGAATTATCTTCAAAATGGTAAATAACATTATTATAGTCATATACAGAACAAAAAATTATACATGTAACATAAAAATTGTAAATCAATATTGTACCTATAATCTTGACATAGAAAAGTTAAATTACAATGTACAATATGTTTGTAAAATATAATACTTGTAAATATAAAAATTGAAAAATAAAACTAATAAGCCAACATAAAAAAAAGTAAAAATAAACATTAATTTTAAATATTCAGCATAAAAAAATATACTAAAATAAATATAAATCAATATCAAATTATCGAAAAAAAAATTGTGAACAAAGTAAAAAGAATTTTCCTATAATAAAAGTTATAAATAAATATAACATTTGTAATTACAATGAGAGGTTGTATAAAAAACATAATATGTATAAAATAATAAAACTTCTAAATTATTAATATATTTATTAAGACTGTTATTTAAATTACTTGTAATCCTGGGATTCCTTTCTCCCTCCAAAAAGCACCTAAGATCGCCTCTTTACTAAAGACAAGAACCCAAGATTGCCTTTTTTAGGGTCAAACCCGGCCCTAAAAAACCGGGCTCACCCGGGCCGAGCCGGGCCCGGGTTTTTTTGCCATCCCTACTCTTTAGTTTGGAAGTCGCCTTTGGTGGGATGGATAAAAATAAATACAGATGGCATTTCAAAAAGTAATCCAGAACCTGTTGTATGGGCAGGTGTTTATAGGGAAGTCGAGGGTCGTTTCCTAGGAGGTTTTGGGATCTAATTCTACCTTTTTTTGAGAACTTATGCTTATAGACTAAGCAACATACCATGGCTGGGAGAGAGTGCGGTTGGAAAGTGACTCTAGTTTATACATGCATCGAGTTTCAGTTCCTTGGCATCTTTGGGCTCGTTGGCTACACTGTTGTTCTCTTATGAATTGAATGCATCTTCCATCTACACATACCAATGGTTAAGTATTTTAGTGATTCTCCTTCAAATCCTTAGTTAAATTCCTCAAAGATGCAAAAATATTTCTTTAATTTTTAGGTGAACACCGGGTTGAGTTCTCGAGGTGGAGATATTCTGGCCCAATTGAGATGGGCTGGGAATCGGGGTCCTGTCCTGTTGGGATCACTTGTTACCAACAATTTAGGATATTGTCATTTAAGTCTTAATTAATTACAATTATGTTCTTATTATTTTATCTTTTGTTCAATTTAACCCTTTTTTTTGTTTGGACTCTTTTGAGAGTCTCAAATCTATTTATTTTTTACTCTTTTCGAAATCTCACTTTTGATTACCCAAGGCCATATAATATGATAATAGCGTTAGACCCTTTAGTGATATCGAACTAGGGGCGACAATTCGGATAAACAAATTGAATTTGGGTCGATATGAATACGATTCATTTAATATTCGTTTGATACGAATACGATTTGTTTATTATTCGTATCAATTCTTTTAAATCCGAATACGATTTGTTTATTTAGATACGATTTGTTTAAGATACGATTATTCATTTATTCTTTTGGACACGATTATTCATTTAAGATTATATTAATCGTTTAAAACACGAACACGATTTGTTTAGCTTAATAATTATCATTGAGGTTTTTAAAATATTAAAAATAGCATATTTTATCGAATATAATATATATTTAATAATTAGATACTTATATTATGAGTTGTTTATAATAAATAAATTTATATTACATATTTTTCTAAAATTTATTAAAATATATTTGTTAAGGATACGATTGTTCGTTTAGGATACAATTATTCGTTTATTCGTTTAAGACACAATTATTCATTTATTCGTTTAATCAATTGTATCTTGCATGTTAAACACGAATAATAATCATATTGACATGAATACGACACGATTATTATTCGTATCAAGATTCTAAATTCAAATCCGTTTAATGACACTAAATTCGTATCGAATAATTGTGTCGTGTCTTAAATTATCACCCCTATATCGAACACTCCTTCTCTCTTATATCTTGTGCATTATCAATTGCCTTAAGTTGTTATCAAAGTTGGACCCTTCGATGATGGTGAACACTCTTGTTTCTTTCTTACCCTAACATCCATATCGTCAACCGCCCCAAGCTATTATTAGAGTTAGACCGTCTTATAATGGTGGATCTTTACATTCTATATTACCACTGCTCCAAATTGTTCTCAACCTTATGGGTTAGGCACTTTTGTGCTCCTCATATATTGATATTATTCTATTACTTCTTCTTTTTAAAGGTCTCACAATCTTTAATTGTTTGGACTTATTTTTTAGATTGCAAACTCAAGTTTATTTTGTCAACTTGAGTTTGAGAGGAATTATTAGAATATCAATTATCATTATTACATGATTCTTATCGAATTATGATGAAAATATTTCCTAATTATTTTGTATATTTTTTTCCTTTTCTATTAGTGTTGTAAAGCCTATATAAAAGCAACATTTGTATTCATATATTTAATTAAAAAGATATAAGTTATATTATTATTTCTTTATATTAATAATAATTTATGAGAAAAGTATAGAAAAAAAATCTATTTTGATTATATTTAAAAAATAAAAAAATAAATTAACAAAAAGTAAGTTTGAACGTAATTAGTAGGCAAATTTTAGATGCTGCTTAATTATTATGATAAAAAAAAAGAATGATCTAGATGTTTCTTTCAAATTGAGAGGTTAAAAGCTCGTGAACCACTCAGGAGCTTGTGGTGGTTAGCCCCTCTTCACAAATCATAAGAGATGGGTTTCAAGGCTTCTTAGAAAATGCGAGACGTCAGACATGGTTGTGGGCCCCCGTTGTGACTACTGGATGTAGATCACTGTGTAATTGGGATCATGAATAATGGCCCAGATGTACCGGCATAAAAAATTTGGACTTGTAAACTAGAAGGTTGTTTTCGTTAATATTTAGGTGGAGATGGAGATAATTAACTACATCCGAAATGGCCTAGAGTTTGTAATGTTGCTGCTCACATGTTAGCTAAAATGGCTTTATTATCTCCAGACAATAATGTCTGGCTCGAGGAGGTTCCATCTGAGCTTAGTCCCTTTCTGTATCTTGACTCTTGTGTTGTTGCGTAATGAATTAATGGTTTTTGCTTAAAAAAAAAAAACTACATCCGAAATGAAATATTTAAACCCAATGAATACTGAATTAATGCATCTTGGATGTTAATTTGCAGAAAATGGCGAGGACTATTCCTTCGACAACGTTGAGCTCAACAGGCGAAACCATCCCCCTTTTGGGATTTGGCACGGCGGACTATCCCTTTTCCTCAGATAATGAGGCTGTAAAAGAATATGTTCTTCATGGAATTGAACTAGGCTACAGACACTTTGATACCGCTGCAATTTACCAGTCTGAGCTTTCTCTTGGCCAAGCAATAGCTGAAGCTTTGCGTCTTGGGCTCATCAAATCATGAGATGAGCTTTTTATCACTTCAAAGCTTTGGATTGACCACGCCCACCGTGAACTTGTCCTCCCCGCACTGCAAAATTCTCTCAAGTAATTACCAAACAATTGCCTTCTGCGATATTTTAAACTTTAATTCTTTATGCGGTTTTTGATGTTTTGGACTTTTATGTAGGAACCTGGGAATAAAGTATCTAGATCTCTATCTGATTCATTTTCCGGCCAGCTTGAAGCCGGGGACAGGGTTTCCATTTAAGCCAGATGATATTCTTCAATTGGATTATGAGGCTGTTTGGGAGGCCATGGAGGAGTGTCAAAAGCTTGGACTTACAAAATCCATAGGAGTAAGCAACTTTTCTTGCAAGAAGCTTGAGACGTTACTTGTTACTGCAAAAATCCCTCCTGCTGTGAATCAAGTGAGTAAGCTTCTTTCTTTTTTCAGTTATTTATACTTCAATTTTTGTTTTGATATATGAGTATCTGTATGTGTAACTGGTTTTCTTTGTGGTAAATAATTAATCAATTAAGGTGGAGATGAACCCAGTTTGGCAGCAGAAGAAGCTGAGGGAGTTCTGCAAAAAGAAGGGAATACATATCACAGCATACTCCCCATTAGGAGCCAAAGGAACAGCTTTTGCAAGTAATAGAATCTTCGAAAGTGAAGTGCTAAAAGAGATCGCCACTGCTAAAGGAAAGACTGTGTTAGAATATGCCTTGAATCAGTTAGTCCCTAGGCTAGGGTTATCTGTTTGGGCCTATTTTTTCTGGGCTTTTCTGCATCTGTCTAGGGAGTACTATATAAACTCTCTAGGTCATAACCTAGCCGCAATCTGTAATCTTTACTCCTCAAGATCAATAAAACTTTTCTCTCCTCTGCCTGTGGACGTAGCTAACACATCGTTAGTGAAACCACGTTAAATCTCTGTGTTCTTTATTTGCGTTCTTAATTATCTTTCTTGCTTTCGTTAAAACAAACTGGTATCAGAGCTAGATCTGTCTAGGGTTTGAAATTCGGTGAGAAAGATGTCTGGTATGAACGTGAAGATCGACAAATTCACGGGGAGGAATAGTTTCAGTTTATGGCAGATCAAGATGCGAGCCTTGTTGAAACAACAAGGGTTGTGGGCGCCGCTTGCGAGGAAGCTGGCGGATCCAATCATCGCTGAGATGGCCGTTTTGGAGGAGAAGGCACACTCGACGATTATGCTGTGTCTTGCAGACGATATCATTATCGAGGTCGCGGAGGAGGAAACCGCGCAAGGTCTGTGGGTTAAGCTCGAGGGTCTCTATATAACAAAGTCCTTAACCAATAAGTTGCTTCTAAAGCAACGTCTGTTCAGTCTGCGAATGCAGGAAGGTATGCCTCTTCGAGATCACTTAGATCAGTTAAACACAATTTTATTAGAATTGCGTAATATTGATGTTAAAGTTGAAGATGAGGATGCTGCTTTAATTCTGTTAGTATCTTTACCATTGTCGTATGAGAATTTTGTGCAATCGTTTATTATTGGGAAAGATACTGTGTCTCTGGAGGAGGTTAGATCGTCCCTCCATACTAGAGAGCTGCGCCACAAGGCGACTGGTACAGGTGCAGATAATCAGGCTGCTGGGTTAGTAGCCAGTGGGAGTTATGGACATGGAAATTCAGGGAAGAAGAAATTCAAGAAGCCAGTTTCTAAGGGTCCAAAACCCAATAATGTCTGTAACTACTGTAAAGAGAAGGGACATTGGAAATCTGATTGTCCCAAGAAGAAGAGGCAGCAGGATAAACTGACAGGTACTGCTGCTGTAGCAGATACCAATTCTGAAGAAGATATTGCTCTAGTTGCTGATGAGCACACGGATCACAATGATGTGTGGATTCTGGATTCTAGAGCGTCTTACCATATATGTCCGCGCAGGGAGTGGTTTACAACCTACGAGCAGGTAGATGGAGGCAATATTTCTATGGCTAACAGTTCTATTTGTAAGGCGGTTGGAATAGGCTCGATTAAAATACGAACACATGATGGTAAATTCTGCACATTGAATAATGTTAGGCATGTTCCACTTATGACAAAGAATCTGATATCGTTGAGTATGCTTGATAACAAGGGTTTTAGTTTTCAAGGTGAAGGTGGAGTCTTACATGTCTGCAAGGGTTCGAATGTGGTTTTGAAAGGTGTAAAGCGTGGTACCTTATATTTTCTTCAAGGTTCTACGTTGTCAGGTTCTGTTGCTGTTGCATCCTCGAAGATTGATAAGGGATTGCTAGGCATCATACAGTCAGGGATACACTACAGCAGAATGGTGTAGCAGAACGTATGAATCAGACACTTTTGGAGAGAGCTAGGTGCATGCTTTCTAATGCTGAACTAACTAGAAGGTTCTGGGCAGAAGCGGTTAGTACAGCGTGTTATCTGATAAATCGTGGACCTCACACAGGTATAAATCTCAAAACTCCTTTTGAGGTGTGGTCTGGTAAGCCTGCTGATTACTCTAATTTAAGAGCTTTTGGTTGTACTGTTTATTATCATGTAAATGAGGGTAAATTAGAGCCACGAGCTAAAAAGGGAGTATTTGTAGGTTATGGGGATGGGGTTAAAGGGTATAGAATCTGGTCCCCGTCTGAAAAGAGGGTTATACTTAGTAGAAATGTAGTTTTTGATGAAAATTCTATGTTTAACCCTACTGTGAAGTCTATTGTTGTGTCAGAAAATGGTAGTGTTGAGAAACAGGTGGAGCAGCAAGTCACTCTAGATGAGAGTGAACCACAACATAAAGATCAACACCCACAGTCAGAATCAAAAGCATCAGGTTCTTCATTACCAGTAGCAAGTCAGCACAGTTTGGCTCTTAATCGATCAAAGAGAGCTAACTATGGGATACCTCCCAAGAGATACGGTTTTGAAGATATGGTGGCCTATGCACTACAGGTTGCTGAAGAAGTAGATACTAACTCTAATGAGCCATCCACCTATAAAGAAGCGGTTACATGTACTGAGTCTACCCAATGGCTTGCTGCAATGGGAGATGAGATGGAGTCACTTCATAAGAATCAGACTTGGGAATTAACCAAGCGACCTCGAGACAGAAAGATTGTCACGTGTAAATGGGTCTATAAGAAGAAGGAAGGAGAAACATCTGTTGAGGGTATCAAGTATAAAGCTCGAGTAGTAGCTAGAGGATTCACTCAGAGAGAGGGAGTAGACTACAATGAGATTTTTTCGCCAGTGGTCAGACACACTTGCATCAGGGTGCTACTAGCAATAGTTGCACATCAGGATTTGGAGCTTGAACAACTAGATGTGAAGACAGCTTTTCTACATGGAGAGTTGGAAGAGGAGATATACATGACTCAGCCAGATGGATTTCAGGTTCCTGGTAAGGAAGACTATGTTTGCAAGTTGAAGAAGTCCTTGTATGGACTAAAGCAGTCTCCGAGGCAGTGGTATAAGAGATTCGACAGCTATATGATAGAGATTGGCTACACCAGGAGTCCGTATGATTGTTGTGTTTATTACAGCAAGGCAACAAATGGTTCTTTGATTTATCTGGTCCTGTATGTAGATGATATGTTGATAGCTGCAGAGAACAAGTCTGATGTTCAGAAGTTGAAGGATCTTCTTAGTGTTGAGTTTGAGACGAAAGATTTGGGTGCAGCTCGAAAAATTCTGGGAATGGAGATTTATAGGGATAGAAGCAAAAAGAAGCTCTTCTTGTCACAGAAGGGATATATTCAGAAGATTTTGTCAAGATTTGGCATGTCTACCGCAAAGCCCATAGATACTCCTAGTGCTGCAAATGCACATCTGTCCGTTGCTTTTGCACCTAAATCTGTTGAGAGAAGGAGTACATGTCTCGAGTTCCCTATGCTAGTGCAGTAGGAAGCTTGATGTATGCGATGGTCTGCAGCAGACCTGATCTTGCACAGTCTGTTAGTGTTGTTAGTAGGTTTATGGGTGAACCTGGCAAGGAGCATTGGCAAGCTGTGAAGAGGATTTTTCGGTATCTCAAAGGTACATTTGATGTTGGTCTCATTTACGGAGGTGATACACAGTGTTTGGTGACAGGGTTTTCAGACTCTGATTATGCTGGAGATGTTGACAGTAGAAGATCTATGACTGGTTATGTTTTCATTCTTGGTAGTTCAGTTGTCAGTTGGAAAGCTAGTTTACAGCCTACAGTGACTTTGTCTACTACAGAAGCAGAGTACATGGCATTGACAGAAGCAGCCAAAGAGGGAATCTGGTTGAAAGGATTGGTCAGTGATTTGGGTCTACATCATGATCAAGCTATAGTGTATTGTGACAGTCTCAGTGCAATTTGTTTAGCTAAGGACCAAGTTCATCATGAGAGGACTAAGCACATTGATGTAAGGTATCATTTTCTAAGAAGTGAGAAGAGAATTAAGGTGAACAAAGTGGGTACTGCTGATAACCCAGCTGATATGTTCACCAAGTCGGTTTCGCATAGCAAGTTCCAACATTGTTTGGACTTGCTAAATGTTAGGAGTTGTTGATTGCCCTTTAGAGGGCAAAATCTGAGGTAGAGGAGGTTTTTTTTTTTGTACATCTGGCATTGTGTATGGTGCATCTGGTACATCTGTTATTTGTGAGAGGATTCAAGTCAAGGTGGAGATTTGTTAGAATATGCCTTGAATCAGTTAGTCCCTGGGCTAGGGTTATCTGTTTGGGCCTATTTTTTTTGGGCTTTTCCGCATCTGTCTAGGGAGTACTATATAAACTCTCTAGGTCATAACCTAGCCGCAATCTGTAATCTTTACTCCTCAAGATCAATAAAACTTTTCTCTCCTCTGCCTGTGAACGTAGCTAACACATCGTTAGTGAACCACGTTAAATCTCTGTGTTCTTTATTTGCGTTCTTAATTATCTTTCTTGCTTTCGTTATAACAGACTGTTGCCCAGGTATTTATCATATAACTAAATTCAATTATCATATATGTTTTCACGTCTAATTGAACTGATTCAGGGATTTTGTTTGCGGATGTGAATTATGTAAGGTTTCTCTGAGGTGGGTATATGAGCAAGGAGTGAGTTTACTTGTGAAGAGCTTCAACAAAGAAAGAATGAAAGAAAATCTTGACATATTTGACTAGGAGTTGACTGCTGAAGAGCTTCAAAAGATTGAACAAATTCCACAGTATAAAATAACTCGGGCAGAGCTGTTTGTATCGGAGGAAGGTCCTTTCAAATCGCTTGAGATGATATGGGATGGAGAAATTTAATATTATTAAAGTCATTTTGTTAACTTTTAAGTTTGAATTCTATTGAGGGGACAATATTTACATTTATGTGCATCTCTCTCTTCCATATATTACAGGATTTTGTGAAATTATAATCAAACAATTTCTATTAAATTAATAGGTTAATACAATTAGACAATCATTGAATACTCTGCAGCTAGCTGGAGGACCAACAATGAGAGGCAACCATTAAATTAAATTAACTTCTGCAAATTTTAAGAACTGAGTTACGCGGCATTAAAAGAAGTGAGAATATACGAATATAACAAAATGCTCTCATTGTCTAAACAAAAAAAATAAAAAATAAAAAATAAAAAAAGCTCTCATTAAATGAAAATACTGAACATCATGCTCATTGTTTAAGACAATCCTTTTTAAGATTTGTTGGATGATTAATTAGACAACGAAAATCGACAATTTAATAAAATTGATAATTTAAGATTTGTTGGATAATTAATAATTTATCGCAACTCCTCCTGCTTCCTCTGGCTTAGAGAGTTTCTTGCCCTATTTAGTAGAATGGTATTCTCTATGCCCTAGTCTGCTCCTCCTACGAAATCGCAACCTAAGAAAAAAGAAGACTCCTTAATTTAAGAAAAAGAAGAAGGCTCCTTACATCATATGATAAATGGTAAAACAAAATGAAGTTTTAATTAATGAAAAATATTAAAGAATGCTTCATCTGCAAGGAGTCAAAGTCTTGTCTCTAGAAGTAATTTTCTAGAATGACTAGTTGGCTTATATTATGATAAGTGTGTAGAATACGCATTTATCAGTTGCTTTAGGACTTGAATTATTTAATGAATTCTCAAGTCTTGTTAATATTTGATGAATTTTAGTGACTTTGTACAAAAAAGTTAGTAATAGTTATTCTAGGTAAAATCAATGCGAAAAAAGAAATGTTAGAAAAGCCAGAAGAGAAGTGGGGACCAAAACACAACGCTTCAGGGACCAAAATGATAGAAAACTAAAGTTTGAAAACTTTGGGCAGAGTGGGTGGTGTGCCCGTGCCTTCTGGACGTCCTTGGACAATTTTAGGTCATAAGATCATAAAATAAAGGCCAGATTTTGGTATATTTTAGGTTTTTATACTTATGGGAGGTAGCCACCACTTATCCAAGATTAGAAAGGAGTAATTTTAGAGAGTGAAGAGAGAAAAGAAGGATAGTTTTAGTGAGAGAAATGAAGAATCTTTAAGTTTCTTGGAGGAGATTGGGAAATCACTTGAAGAATTGAAGAATCAAAGCCTCAATCATCCTAGTTCTATCTCCTTAACTCTTAACTTATCTTGAATTTCATTAAGTTTGTTATCATTTGTTCTATTTCTGTTGAATGTTGAATTTAAAAATAATGTTGATGTCAAATGTTGATATGCTAGGCTAAGCTCTCTATTCTAGGGTCTTGATGTAACCTAATTCGATTTTATATTTTGAGTGATTTGAAATTGTTAATATAAGTATGTTTCATTTCATTTATGCTTTCTTGCACTTAATGCTTTTAATTTATTGGAAAATGAATTAATTGAATTATTATGAATGAATGAATGCTTGAAAAAGACTAATTTGTTCATTAAGATAAGGAAAATATAGTTTATGACATTAAGAACTTGGGAGAATTTCATTGTCTAAACAATCAAATTAGCACTAAAGAAATCAAGAGACTGAGAGGTAATCAATTCTTGGGTTGTTAATAACTAGTTAAATTAAAAAAATATTTGATTAATTTAGTTAGATAGGGATGTCAACTAGATTAATTAGACATAGGACTTGATTCGACACTCAGAAGAGGTAGCTAGGTTAATTTAGAACTAGTGATTAGTGATTTGAATAATAAAGTATTAACAATTCCATATTATGATGATTATTTCGGCCCTAGAATTATTTTCGTATCATATTCACAAACTCGCTCTATTAACACTCTTTCTTGTTATTTTCCTATTTTACATTAGCAAAAATTTAGTTATTATTGTTGTATTTAACCTATTTCTTGAACTTACATTGTCTAGATAAAATCGATACACTATAATCATAGTACTTAATTTAAAAATATCAAAAACTTAGTCCTTACGGGTATGACAATCATTTCTTACTCTCATACTACTTGTATAACCCTGTATATTTACAGGTTATATGGATACGTATCAAGTTTTTGTCACCGTTGTCTGGGACTAAGAATTTTTTACTTTTTTTATTAATATTGTGATTGAGTATATTGGTTTTAGTTTGGGATTATATTTTTTGTTTCATTTAATTTTTGTTTATTTTGAAGTGTTGCATGTGTATGCAATGGTCTCACAGCCTTGAACTTATTGCATTCAATCCGAAAATTGAAATGACTCTTAGCCAATTGAGAATTGAAAGGAGGAATCGATCTAGAGCTATGGAAGACGAATGAAATCAACACCTCCTACCACAAACCCAATAACTAAGAGCACTTCAAGACTAGTTTCGGCTAGTTGTCAATGAAAATTATTCAGAAATTTGCCGTCAACTAGTGTATGCCAACAGTTTTGAGTTAAAGCCAACACTTATGAACATGGTCCAACAAAATTAATACGGAGAATTATTTCACCAAAATCCAAATTTTCACTTGGCCATATTCTTGGAGATATGTGATACAGTGAAGATGAATGGGGTTAGTCAGGATGCCATTTGAATGAGATTGTTCACATTCTCCTTACAGGACATAGCTCGAATGGCTAAAATCTTTACATCTGGGGAACAATAGTATGTGGGAAGATTTTTCTCAAAAGTTTTTAACAAAATTTTTTCCACCTTTGAAGACATCACAATTGATAGGTGAAATAACTCAATTCCAATAGCTAGATTTTGAGCTGTTGTATAAGTCTTGGGAGCGGTTCAAGGTTTAAATCTAGAAGTATCCTCAGCATAGCTACCAAGATTGGTTCCAAATCCAATTCTTCTACAATGGATTGAATGATCGGACTCGAACCATAGTAGATGCAGCAGCATGAGGTACTTTATTATCAATAACTGTAGAGGAAGCACAGTTGTTGTTGGAGGAAATGGCCTCCAATAACTACTAATGGCCTAATAAAAGATCAGAGATTAAAAGGGCAACCAATATTCATGAAGTAGACACTTTAATTTCACTCTTAGCTGAAGTTCTTACATTATCGAACCAAATTCAATGCTTCCCTAAAAATGAGGCATCTTCAAGTCAAAAGAAAGTTACAGTTGCTAGTACTTCACATGTCGATGAGAGTTTTAGGGAAAAGTAACACCAATACATCAATAATTGGAAGTTGAACCAAAGCACCAAATGAGGCATCAAGGCCTAGAGGTATCTCATTTTCAGATAATCCTTCTATTATCACTCCATCTTTGCCATTCCTTAGGAGATTTCAGAAAAAGAAGCTTGATGCTCAATTCTTTATGTTTCTTGGGATGTTTAAGAAGCTTCACATCAATATTCTGTTTGCGGATGCTTTAGAGAAAATGCCAAATTAAACATAATTCATTAAAGAAGTGATGTTAAAGAAGCAACAGTTGGAGAAATATGAGACGGTGAAGTTAACGCAGGAGTGTAGCTTTATTATTTAGCAAAAGCTGCCTAAGAAGGAGAAAGAACCGAGTGGTTTTACTATCCCATGTACCATTGACAAATCATTTTTTAGAGAGCTTTGTGTGATCTTGGGGCAAACATCAATCTCATGCCACTTTCAGTTTTCTAGAAGCTCAACCTTGGTGAAGTGAAGCTGACGAGTATTTTCTTATAATCGCGGATAGGTCTATCTCTTATCCTTGGGAAGTTACAGAAGATGTGTTAGTCAAGGTGGATAAATTTATCTTACTGGTTGAGTTTTTGGTGCTTGACATAAAAAAAATTTGGGAGATCCCCACCATTTTTAGTCAGCCTTTCTTAGCCACTAGAGAAGTTTCAATTAATGTGCAATGTGGTGTAATGATATTGAGAGCAAATGAAGAAAAAGTCAAGTTTAACATTTATCATGACACGAATTGTCAAACATCACAAGCATTTGTTATAAGGTAAATGTTATCAATAATTATGTGGTAAATGCGCATACAAATGAGAAGAATGGGTCTTGGAGAAATGCATATGAGGATGCCAATATTTTTTAGAAGAAGAAAAAGCATGGGCATGATAGATTGACTTACTAGAGACATTCCTCATCGGTTCATCATGTTTTATTGCTAAATCTAATATTAGAGTTGAATCCAGGCTAGTTGAAATCAATAAAAATTGACTTTGTTCAAAATTGAGGAAGTATTATATCCTAGCAAGGCCAATTTAAAAGATGAAGATGGAAGGTTGCTTTGCAAAAATGGTTAAAAGTTCAAGCTTTATTTCGATGGAAAAGGCAGAATGCGGTAAATGTTTCGCTTAAGCATCCCACTTGATTAAATTTATGGCAAGTCTAGCTAGGAAAGTTAAATCTAACGACAACCCAAGCTATTGAAAATTTGTATTTTGCTTAAAATGAATTGTTGTTAGTCCTTTATTTGTGTTTTTAATGTGTGTTTTCAAGTGAGCCTTTTCGGATAATCAAAGACAAGTTTCAATTTTGAGGAAGGGGGATTTTAACAAAGCATTAAGGTAAATGCCTTGGCAAAGCAATTTTATAGCCATGAGTAGAGCCTAGCCACAGGCTCTGCCTTGGAAAGGTTTTTGGGCCATGGGACAAAACTATGGCACGACACGTAATGCCTTAGTGTTGTGCGCCTGCTCGCTCAGACCAGCAAAAGATTGTGCTAGAAAACAACCATAGCGCATCTGCGTAGCCTCATTTAAACCCCTTCTGCCCTTCGTTTCTTTTGTGAGCACAGTCCCACTCCCCTTTTCCTCCCCCCTTCTCTTACATCCCTCAATACCCATATACATATTCTTCCCTCAAAACACATATACCTCTAATTTTTCCTTACAAATCCAAATACATTTTCCACATTCAAATCTTAAATCAAACACATCTCCCACTTTCCTTATCTTTTTGTATATTTGGAATTCTGTGCTAAACACACAAATCATTGGTACTAAGCTTTTAATCATCAACTAAGATCTTTAACAAACT
The DNA here is from genome assembly GCA_028052125.1 of Melia azedarach. NCBI lineage: Eukaryota > Viridiplantae > Streptophyta > Magnoliopsida > Sapindales > Meliaceae > Melia > Melia azedarach. The sequence continues at coordinate 3,317,265 of CM051402.1, read as the reverse complement.
TCTAAGTATGTAAAATCTCCTTTTCATTATATTAATTCATTATTATTGCTGTTGGTTGGAGTATTGTTAGAGATCGGACATTGGCTGAACATTTAAATTGGTTAATTTTTGTGAAATTGTTTGGAAGTATTGTAGGAAATGTTTAACCATTGAAATCATTTTTGGGATAGTTGAAGTTAGAGGAAAGATTTAAACTTGAAATTAAGTGGGTTTGAATAAGTGCACACCAATTGTTCGACAAAATATTTGTTTGAAGTTTAGTGAAGAAATCTTAAGTTTGAGCTTTAGTAAACAATTAGAGAGCTAATGGTAGTATAAAGAGTACATTGAAAGTAGAATTAACATAGAAAGAGATGATAAGGGAGACGATGACTAGTGAAAAGCGAGATTCTTCCCTTTTCTTTCTCCTAGACACAGATTCATGGTCAAACATTGAAGATAATGTTTGATTTAAGTTTAGGAAAGGGAACTTAAATCTGGAATGTTTGTGGAAATGTTTTGTTGATCAAAATATTTGTTTTAAGTCTCTATACACAAAAATTGTTTTGTTTTTGTAGCTTTTACTTTTGCATGTGAGTTAGTTTTATTTTTGTTTGGTTACTTTAAAGTTTCTTTTTCTCTTTTAAAAAATAGCATGCATATAAAACCTTTTTCATCTTATGAGTTTATTTTAATTGCCTTTTGAGCTTGCTTTGGTCATTTTAAATGAAAATCCAATAATATGAATTTGATTAAGAGTACATAAATTTTGGAAAATGATAAATATTAACTTAATCCAAGTGTTTAACTTCTTGTCAAATTTACTCTACTTGATTATTCCTAAAATTTTGAATGCTATTTGTTTGAAAATTTAGAGAAGGCTTATGCAAACTAAGTAAGCTTTTAAACCGTCATTGAATTCTAAAACTTGTTTGATTGTCTCTTAAGGAGAAATTCTATGAGATAATTCATTAGAAAAATGATTTAGGCCCTTTTTGGTTCGTTTAAACCTTTCAACCTAACTTATAATTAATCAATCCTTAGTTCACTCCCATTGAGCCTGATTCTACCTTTCTTTTGTTGCCACCCTTATATCAATTTCCCCTTAAAATAAACTGTAATAACCTCTTGTTTAGCACCCTAAACTTTTTAAGCATTCTAAAGTCTATCTAATTAACAGAGGATGAGTGGTGCATGAGGGTATAAGCTAAACTTTTACTGAGTAACCAGGTCTCATGCTTAGGCAAGCATAGAGAACTTATGTCAAAAGATAAAGTAAGACTGAAGCTATGTATATATAAAAAAAGACTATGTAAATAATTAAGTTTGGGGGTATCATATAAATATCTTTTGTACATAAAAGCATCTTTGATTTCTAAATAGATGGGTAAGAAAGCAAAGAAAGCTGTGAAGATTTGATGATTATAGGGAAGAATAAAAGGGTTTAAAGATAAAGCTTTAGGATGGTTAATATGTTTATGGTGCTTAGACCTCACTTAAATATCCATTTTCCTACCCTAACCATAACATATCATCACAAGCTTAACTAAGTTCTAAGAATCCTTGTTGTGGTATCTCATTACCTTAGTAGAGAGTGACATAAAATTGAAGCCTATGGAATTTCCAAAGAAGTTCAAGCGAGTTTATTAGTTTGCATGAACTTATCTGACTTGAAGAACGATTAAGTATGAGTGGCAACTCACACACTTACGCGAGGAAGCTTTAAATAAAATAATATTTGATATTCAAATTAAAACTTTAAGATGAAATGCCAACATTTTTTGAAAATTTCCTTAATTTAAGTATCTTTTTGATCTATTAGGCTAGTTTGTGGTTTGACTAAGCGTATGCTCAAAACATTTATTTTGTCTCATTATGGTTATCTTTGGGTAAGCCCTTTTAATCAGTGATCCTTATTATTTTTGGTTTAATTTGCTTAAGAACAAATAAACATTTAAATTTAGGGGTATTTAATCAGTGTGTAGAATCACTTATCGTCCACTTCAAGACTTGAATTGTTTGATAAATCATCAAGTCTTGTTAATATTTGATGAATTTAGTGACCATGTGCAAAAATGTTAGTGAAAGGTCATTCAATGTGAAATCGGCACAAAAAACGAAATTCTGGAAAAGTCGAAATAGAAATGGGATCAAAATGCAAACTTTTAGGACCAAAACAGTAGAAAACGAAAGTTTGGATTCTTTGGGCATAATGGGTGGCGGGCTCGCGCTAAGTAAGATGCCCAAAGGTAGAAGCGGTGGTGAGGCCATACAACCAAGGCGTGCCTTCATGTCACTCTATACTCCACCACTGTGCCCCTATGCTGCTTTAAGCGCCCCCATGCTGCTTTAAGCGCCCCCGTGCCTTCTAGATGTCCTTAGACGATTTTAGGCCGTAAGGTCATCGACTAATGGCCAGACTTGGGTATATTTTAGGTTTTTATGCTTATGGGAGGTAGCCACCACTTATCCAAGAGTAGGAAAGGGTAATTTTAGAGATGGAGGGAAAGAAAAGAAGGACGGTTTTAGTAAGAGGAATGAAGAATCTTTAAGTTTATTGGAAAAGATTGGGAAATCACTTGAAGAATTGAAGAATCAAAGCCTCAATCATCCCAATTCTATCTCTTTAACTCTTAACTTATCTTGAATTTTATTAAGTTTGTTATCATTTGTTCTATTTCTGTTGAATGTTGAATTTAAAGATAATGTTGATGTCAAATGTTGATATGCTAGGTTAAGCTCTTTATTCTAGGGTCTTGATGTAACCTAGTTGGATTTATGTTTTGAGTGATTTGAAATTGTTAATATAAGTATATTTCATTTCTTTTATATTTTCTTGCACTTATTGCTTTTAATTTGTTGAAAAATGAATTAATTGAATTATTATGAATGAATGAATGGTTGGGAAAGACTAATTTGTTCATTAGGATAAAGAAAATATAATTTATGACATTGAGAGTTCGAGAGAATTTTAATGTTTAAACAATCAAATTAACACTAAAGAAATTGAAAGGCTGAGAGGTCATCAATTCTTAGGTTGTTAATAACTAGCAAAACATAAAGAACGTTTGATTAATCTAGTTAAATAGGGATGTCAACTAAATTAATTAGACATAGGACCTGGTTCGACATTTGGAAGAGGTATTAACAATCCTAGGGTAGTTTATATATCATATTCACACACTCGCTCTATTAACCCTTTTTCTTGTTATTTTCCTGTTTTAAATTAGCAAAAATTTAGTCATTATTTTATTAAATTCATTTCTTTAACTTATGTTGCCTAGTTAAAATCGAGACACCATAATCATAGTACTTAATTTGAAAATATTAAAAACTCCTTCCTCATGGGTACGACAACTTTTTGTTATTCATACTACTTATACGACCTCGTATACTTAAGGTTGTATAGGGGTATATTATATTGCATAATATTAAGCTATGTAGCAACAACTCAATCTTATATCCATTCAAATATGTAACAAAAGTGGTATCATAGTAGTGTTATTAAGATTGAGCTTGGGGACCACTGTTCATGTATACGTTCACAAGAGAAATTTTCTAGAAAAGGCCGAAGATGTGGTTGAAAGGTAAGAAGGTTGCTTTTTCTACAACCATACTAATCATCTATTTGAAAACGGTTGGAAAAAGCTTGGAAAACCAACATATACTAATTAAAGTTATCTTATTCAAAAGAAAAACCCTTGTGAACTTATAGGTTCTTCTTCTGCTAATTATGAGAACTCTTGTGTGCCATTATATAGAGAAGCTAGTTATCAGTCTTCTCCAGGTAGCCAACTAATTAATGGATCCTCATTGAAGATTAAAAATACATTTTTTTTTCTTCTAATTCTACCCCTTGGATAATTAATTCTAAGACATCATTTCATATGACTATAATAACTTTATTTTGATTTCTTATTTCTCATTTGATAAATCATCTTGTGGAGTAATGGTAGATCTTTCTAAAATCAGTGTTGTGGAAATAAGAATTATTTTTGCCAATTATACTCTCTATCTTTCTTCAGTTATCCAGTACTAAATTTTCTATCAATCTTTTATTAGTTAGTCAGATAACTAAAATTTAAATTTTTCTATCTCATCGTATCTTTCAGGATCCTGGTATTAGGAAAACAATTGGTGGAGAACAGGAGATGAATAAAGTATATCACTTTTTTAGTTTGTAACAATACTGTTATGCATTATCCTTTTCAATTTCTTTATAAAAATGGCACTACATACTAGAACATCCTTTTTTCCAACTTCTTAAACAAATGAATTTACCTACCATTGTCAACTCTAATTTTGAGTACGAGTCTTACCATTAAGATAAACATCATCGCATCTCTTTTCCTGCATAAGTCAATAAACCTAGTTTACATTCTTTTTAGTTGGTTCATTATGATGTTTTAGGTCCACATTGAATTTCAAATTATCATGGTTTTAAGTATTTTTTATCATTTGTTGATGATTATTCTTGAGCTATATGGATATATATTTTTTAAAAACGACCAGATGTCTATATTATATTTGAATCATTCTTTAATGAAGTTAAAACTCAGTTTGGTGTGTCAAATTTTTCGTTCTGGTAATGCCTTAGAATATTCTATACTTTTTGAGTCTTGTAGAAAACAAAGGGTGATTCATCAAATCTCTTGCCTTTATACTTTCTAATAAAATAGTGTAGATGAAAAAAAAATAAGCGCTTATTAGACATTGCTAGAATAATCCTATTTCATATGAAAGTACTATCTAAATTCTTGGGAGAAGCAATTATTACTACATGTTATCTAATAAATAGGCTTATATCTTTTATTTTTAACTTTAAAGCATCTTACAACATTTTATTTCCTGACAAACCTTTTTTTTTGTTCACTTTTACCTTGTATTTTTCAGGATATTATAGAACTTGAAAAGTATCATACTTCTGGTAAAACTCATGTTAGTGCTAATGTTACCTTTTTTTAATCTACTCTTTATTTCTCAAAAAAACAATTCTAGTTTAGAAACTAATCTCATTTCTCCCTCCGCACTGATTCATTTATGGTTCCCGCTATACTTATTCCCACTCCTGCCATTCCTATAGGGAAATCCATCTAGAGTATGTATATAAAATCGCGTTAACAGTTTGATCAACAAGGTGAGTCTTCTTCAGATCCATCCTCTACCTAAGTAATGACCTTTGATCAAAATCCTCTTCCATCAACTGGTGATTTAGATCTTGATCTCCCTATTGCAATTCATAAAGGTAAAAAGACAATCATTACTAGATATCCTCTTGCTCAATATGTTTCTTTTAATACTTTTTCGTTTGCCTTTCAATCTTTTGCCTTGTCTTTGTCTACTATATCTTTACCTAGGACATCTCAAAAAGCATTTGCTCATACTAGTTGGCATAAAGCTATGAAAAAAAAGATGATAGCTCTTTATGATAATGGTATTTGGGATCTATTGAAATTTCTAGATGGTAAAAAGATGTAAGTTTTCGGTGGGTATTTTCCTTTAAGTATCACCTAGATGGTACCATAGAGAGATTAAAAGCTCGTCTAGTAGCTGAAGGTTTTGCTCAGACATATGGAGTGAATTATTTTTACATTTTCTCCAATTGCTTGGCTTGTTAGAGTTCTTATATCTTGAGCTACTTTTCATGATTGGCCTTTTTTTCAACTTGATGTTAAAAATGCTTTTCTATATAGAGATTTACAGGAAAAGTATATAGAGCAACCTTCAGAGCTTGCTGGTTAAGAGAAGTCTAACTTGGTATGTCAGTTCAAAAAAGCTATATATAGTCTTAAGTAATCTCCAAAGGCATGGTTTGAAAAACTTAGTGGTCAATTTCGAAAGATGTCAATTTGATCATTCAGTCTTCGTTCAACATGCTTCGTAAGGAATAGTTATTCTTGTGGTATATATAGATGATATTATTGTTTTTGGGAGTGATTTGCATGAGATTGAGGTAGTAAAGAATCAACCGAATAAATATTTCCAAACCAAAAACTTTGGTCAACTTAGGTATTTCTTAAGAATTTAAGTAGCAAAAAGAAATTAAGGTCTAATTTTATCTCAAAGGAAATATGTCCCAGATTTGTTGTCGGAAACAGAAATGCTAGGATCTAAACCAGCTGATACTTCTGTAAAACCAAACATAAAGCTTAATGGTGAAAATAGTCCAAAGTTTGAGGGCAAAAAAGGGTATAAAATCCTTGTGAGAAAATTGATTTATTTGACAATAATAATACTTGATAGCATTTTTGCAGTTTCTACTATGAGTCAATACATGCAAGAACCAAAAATAATTCATTAGTAAGTAGTGTGTAGAATTCTCATAACCTCAAGCAAACTATCGAAATTGAAATTCTTTACAAAAAGGTAGCACGTTAGATATTTGTATTCTTTTCCAATGCAAATTCAATAGAATCTAAAAATAACAGACGATCTATAAGTGGCTATTGGACATTTCTTGGTGGCAACCTAATGACTTTAGAGGAGTAAGAAACAAAATGTTGTAGCTAGGCCTAGTACTAAAGTAGAATATCGAGCTATGGCTCATACAACTTGTGAATTGATGTGGATTAAAAATCTTTTATAAGAGTATAGGTTGAGGTGAAAAGTCATTCTATAATGTAATGTGACAATCAAACCGCTACTTATATTGCCAACAACCTTATTTTTCACGAGAGAACTAAACATATAGAGATAGATTGTCATTTTATTAAAGAGACTATTGCTTCGAAAGTGGTCATTACTCCATATATCAAGTCAAAAGGTTAAACTAGAGACTTCTTCACTAAAGCTATGTACAAAGGAATCTTTGTGTATCTTTGTTCTAAGATGGGCATTACTAATATCTATGATCCATCGTGAAGGGAGTATTAAAATTAAAATTAGACTTATTTAGTTTTCCTAGGTTTAGTGTTATTAAGTATATATCTAGTTTAAGTATTATTGGTCTTTTTCTGGTTTATTGAGGATTCTTAATTTATATTACTTTATTATTTTAGCTTATATAAATGTATGTCTATGTACTTAGTTTATTATTCAAGAGAGATTCAATATAGTTTTATTTTCTTCGACAGTTCAAGATTATTTTCTAAAGTAAATAATGTTGGTAAATATTCAAGATCTCTTGGTAAAGATGTTTTTGAAGAAAAATTGTTGTAAAGATATTAAATAGTATTCTTAAAAGTTTGATCATGTCTTTATTGTGGTAGAAGAATCTAAGGATTTTAGCACTCTGTTTATTGAAAAACTTATTGGATCTTTATTTTCATATGAGTAAAGAAAAGTGAAACATGTTAACCAATCTACTGAAAGTGCTTTCTCAGTCAAAGGTCACTATAAGCCACAAAAGTTATTAAGGAAAAAGCCAAAAATGGGAGAGTAGAAAAAGTAGAGAAAGAAGATTTAAGCAAGAATGACAAAGAAACAACTGATGACAATAAACCTCTTTATAAGATTTGTAAGATGTAGAATCATACAACTTCAAGTTGTTGCCATCGTAGAAAACCTTAATTTTATTATGGAAAAACGACTAGTACCCCCCTATTAGATAATGGATTACATGATTTCCCCCCTAATAGATAAAAATAAACACAAACCCTCTTACCGTCAGTTAAGTAACAGTGAAAAAAAATTTTTTAGTCCCTAAAGTTTAACTAAATATTTTTATAAGTCCTAATAATTTCAAAAATATTCTTAAAAGTCCTAATTTCATATAAAAATACCTATTATACTCTTATACATAATATTTAATAAAAAATTAATAAATTTTTAAAATTTTATAAAATGCATTATATTTATGTAAAATATATTAATTAATAAATAAAATAATTATCTTATAGCACATATTTTATATAATAATTATTAACATATTATAATTTTTATTTATTATTATTTTAATTATATTTATAAATATTTTTTATAAATTACAATATAATTATAAATATTTTTTTCACTGTTACTTAACTGACGGTAAGGGGGTTTGTGTTTATTTTTTTCTATTAGGGGGGAAATCATGTAACCCATCATCTAAGAGGGGGTACTTGTCGTTTTCCCTTTTATTATTATAAGAAGTTTAGGCATATAGAAAAAGTATGCAGATAGTAAGCATGCAATCACACTAGCTCGTCTTAGAAAGAAGTGAAGATTATTGTAGCATGTTTTATGCTTGTCAATCAGTCTTTGAAGAGAAAGATGGTAGTACCTAGTATCTTAATAGTGGTTAAGCAATCATATGTCAGATAATGAATAAATCTTCCTTGATGTTGATTTTTCTATTTCTTATAAAGTGAAATTAGGAAATAAGACTATTACGTAATCAAAAGGAAAAATACAAATTGTTGTCTAAACTAATAGGGAACCAAATATGTCAAAGATATATTGCTTGTACCAAATTTGAATCAAAATTTGCTTAGTAGAGGGTTGCATTATTTACGTAATCAAAATTTCCTGTCATCTTCATTTTGAAAAAGAGATTAAAAAGGAGAAAAGCTTACAATTGCTTATGTCAAAAGGGAGAGGAATATAAACTTAGCTATTAATCGTCATTGTGATTCGATTGCTGCAATAAAAGGAGTGGTTCTTTAAGACACTTACCTATGGCATAAAAGGTTTTGTCATTTAAACTTTGATAGTTTAAAGTTTCTAAAGCAAAATGATATTGTGAAAATGCTACCAGAAATTGAAAAATCTAAAGAACCATATAAAGGGTGCATTATCGGAAAGCAACATTACTCTTCATTTCCCAAAAAAATTTCATAAAGAGCAAAAGCACCATTAGAGCTTCTTCACATGGATATTTGTGATCCAATACGAACTCCATCATTGAATCAACACATTTACTTTCTTTTATTCATTGATGATTATTCTTAGATGACTTGGGTGTATTTCTTTAAGAAGAAATAAAAAATATCTCTGATGTTTAAAAGATTTAAAGCATTTGTGGAGAAGCAAAGTGGCTACACCATCAAAACCATTCAAACTAACAAAGGATGAGAGTATACTTTATAGAGTTCGAAAGTAATTATGAAAAGAAGGAATTTGTAAGCAACTAACAGCAGGTTATAATCCTAAGCAGAATGGAATCGTAGAGAGGAAAAACAAAACTGTTGTTGAAATGGTCACCATAATACTTAGTGAGAAAATTATCCTTAAGCCTTTTTGGGCAGAAGCTGTTCATATAGTTGTTTACATTCCTAGTTGATGTCCAACTAAATCTATGAAGAACATAACTTTATTTGAAGCTAAAATAAATTCAAGCCTTTGATAAGTAATTTATAGTGTTTGAAGCATTTGCTATGCACATATTTCTACTAAAAAGAGAACCAAATTTTGATGAAAGAAGTAAAAAGGCATTTTTGTGGTGTATCGTTTTAGCACAAAAGGAAATCGATTGTATAATGTTGACTCTAAGAAGTTGATTGTGAGCAAAGATGCTGTTGTCAATGAAAATGCTGTTTAGGATTAGAATAAAAATAAAGAATAAGACTTGCCTCACGTGGTTTTTCATGAACAATAAAAAATTTAGAATTTGTAACAAAATTCATCTATACCACAGACACCATCTAGTTCCAATTCAAGTATCAATTTTTCTTCTCCAAAATCTTCTTGAAGAAAAACCAAAATGTTGAGTGATATACATAAGTCGTGCAATTTCTGACATTGAACCAAAAAGCTTTGAAGAAGTTGAAAAACAAGAAGTTTGGGCCAAAGTAATGATAGGAGAAATAAGCATGATTGAGAAAATCAAATATGGGAACTTGTAAATCAATTGAAAAATAAAGGATTCATTGGAGTCAAATAAATATTCAAAACAAAATTTAATCAAGATAGTAGCATTTAAAAGTATAAGGCTGGGCTTATGGCTAGACGATTCACTCAAAAGCAAGGTATTGACTTCTATGAAACTTTTGCTCTTGTTGCAAGATTGGAAATTACAAGAACTTTGATCGCTTTATTGCTCAATATAGATGGAATCTTTATCAACTTAGTGTTAAATCAGCTTTCTTAAATGAAGTTTTAGAAGAAGAAGTACACACACACACACACACACACACACACACACACACACACACACACACACACACACACACATATATATATATATATATATATATATATATATATATACGTATATACATATATGTGTATGTGTGTACCCCACCAAAATATTTTAACAAAATATTATTTTATGATCTTGATTATAAGATGTGAAATATCCACTTCACCACACCCTCCACAAACTTCTATTAAAGGTTTAGTATTTTCCAATTAAAATTAATGTCTTCCTATTTTTTATATTTTAAAATTATATAATGATAAATTAGTTAAATTTTTTTTTCACGTTTCAAAATAATGATCCCACCCGTTTATTAATACTTTAACATACAAAATAATTTTTCTTTAAGGAATTACTTATTTAATTTTATTCAATATATAACTAGAAATTATTTCTTTATAAGAAAACTACATTATTTTGGCAACCTTTTCTTTATAGGAAAATTATGTACTTAAAAACGTTTTTCTTATAGAAAAAGAATTTTTATGACTATATGTGTGTGTGTATATACACACGTATATGCATACATACATACATACATTTATATCTCATAGACCTCTACGAAATAATCAAAATGCTTTAGCTTTTTAATTTTTCTTTATTTTTTTCTCTTCTTCAATTCAAGGTAAGAAGAAAAAGTTCTCAAAAAAAAATTAGTATATTTAGAGTATTTTTATATGAATTTTTTAAATTCACGAACTCATTTTGTGAGGTACGCAATATAGATATTGCAGACATGAACTCTCGTCATGTTGGAACATGAGGTCAAGCTTGCAGTCAAGAAGATACCTTTATAGTTGCTCAACATTATTGGTAAATATTTTTTATGCTACTATTGATTCTCAATTACAAAAATTAGCTAATCAATTTAATGAGGATACAGTACAATTGCTTAATCTTAGTTCAGCTTTAGATTCCCACGAAGGTTACGAGATTTTTAGAATTGATGATATTTGTCAACTGGTCAACAAAGTTTATTCAAAATATTTCACAATATATGAGAAATAAGTTTGAAAATTTAACTTACGCATTATGAGTACAACGTAGTTCAACACCCTAAGTTCAAAAATTTATCAACTATTGTTGATTTGAGACAATAGTTGGTATGTATTATAAAAACAACAATATTTTCCCTTGTTTACAGGGTAATTGTCCTTGTGCTTACACTTTTAGTGTCTATTGCAATTATTGAATGATCGTTTTCGGTTATACGTATTGTTAAGACTAGACTTTTCTACAAAATAGAGAATGACTTTCTTATTGATGACACACACACACACACATATATGTATGTATATATATAGATACATATATATGTATATATGTATATATATATATATATATATATATATATATATATATGTATGTTGTGTGGTATGTATAGAGGCGGAACTCTTCAAGGCCCAATGAGGGTGTACCCCACCAAAAACGTTTAACAAAATATTTTTTTTTTGATCTTGATTATAGGATGTGAAATATCCATTTTGCCACACCCTCCACAAACTTCTATTAAAGGTTTAGTGTAACACCTCCCAAGTGGTACGTATTTTGTATATATACACGTCAGTTTCTATTGGTTTGTACGTAAGTAGCTTAATACACTTAAGGTATTTCTTTTGAAATATTATATGAGTGTATTTAGTATTAAATAAGAGTTTACTTAGAAAGGCCCAAATATAAAATTAGAGTATCAATACATGGGTGTATTTAGTACTAAGTGTTGGTGTACTTAGTAAGGTCCAAATTACCATTCTAACCTTAAGTATAAATACATCTTATTTCTTATTTTAGAAAGAGAAACACCATTTTACAGATTTTAAGATAGAGAAAGAGAGAGAGAGAGAGAAGAATTTGAAGAGAAATTTTAGTTTTCAAGGAGAAATTAAGAAGATTTAAGGTAATTTTCTCTTCTCTTTAAGATTTATTATGTTATATATGGTTGGATTGTGTTATGTAAATATATTTTGTATAAAGATTACATGAATATGTTGAGGATATATTGATTTGAATCATTTGTGGTTGTGAATATGATTTTGTGGTGGAATTGGTGAAGTAATTGGTAGAAGATTATTATTATTGTTAAAGGAAGCTTTTTGAGAACTTAGACCTTGGACAGTAGCTTGATCCGAAAATTTTATAAATTTTTACATATCTTATTTTGGAAAACTGATTTAACTGAAAAATATTAGGCATCAAAAGGGTCATGATAAATTTTATTTTATTTGAAAATATTGAATATTCGATTTTATATTAAATTTTCGATCTGACTCTAAGATGCTGAAAAATGTTGATTTCTGTAGAATATATGAATTACGTGATTTTCTGGGTTAACCAAATGGTCTCCAAAAATTACGACATTTTACAAACATATTTCTATTTATATTAATTATAACATATTAAAATTTCATGTCATGATTCTATGTATATAATATGTTATGAATTTTTGAAGTAGTCTATATCATTAAGAATGTGCAATTTACAGAATCTACAAAGTGCAAAATAAAACTTGTTTAAATTGGTTTGGACACGAATTATGTTTTCCAAGATTTCTCATGCTACTGAATATATGTCTATATAATTCCTAGAAAGTTTCATAGCTATTGGATAAGTGTTTGATTTATTAAAAATCAGAGACTTAGATATACTCAGTGATGCTCTGTTTTTTGGGCCAAGTGGCTAAGTGTTATAAATGACAAAACAAATAGTTTCAAATTGAATTAAGGATCTATATTTTTATATGAGGTTATATAATGTTCTATTATAACTATATTCTGATTTCATGAGAAAATGATATCATTTAGGATATAAGAAAAATCGTTGATGGGCCTAAGGACAGAATTAGGATGTTTGTTTGATGAAATGTTATATGTTTGATTTTGTGTAATATGGCTTATGAGATTAATTTTAATTTTAGGATTTATTGAATTGTGTTATCTTGCTGGGAACATCAAGAGGTAAGTATACTAGACTTTTTAAATGGGGTCACAATAAATATATATATTTATGTGTGACTATGTTACAATATTTTGGAAGTATGTATTAATAGGCAAGTATCATTTTGTTTATGTTTATGTGCCAAAACATTTGTTTACAATTTGTGTTTATGTGTTGTGCATGAGTCATTGAGCATTGACATTAGCATGTACACATGTATAAATGATTTTGAGAAATGAGAAAGTGGTCTTGTAAGAAAAATATTTGTGAAAGTTAAGACTTCGTATTTTTAAGGGTATCCGAATTCATTACTTTCTTAATAGGCAATTATAAGTGTTTGGAGCCTTTTGATATATGTGCTCATTCCTCCGGAATTTGGTATATTTGATATATATTATGTGTTCCGTATGACATGGGAGAGACCTTTGAGTACCCTTAGGACTTGTGAGTCTTCGCAATTGTGTGTTGACGAATGATCAGAGCGAGGGTGTGGCTCTTACTTTCGGGCATGTGTGTTTATTGTGTTGCGTGTAAAATAAACGAACGCAAGTGCACGTGTCGCAAACAAGTAATAAAGTGATAAGTGGATGTCGATCCCACGAGGAATGTTTATCCTATAACTACCGAAGGTAATTAATTTATGAATTTATCTAAAGAAATCGAAATAATTTTGGTTGACAAGATTAAAATTAAGAATTGAGCAAAATACTTAAAGAATTCAAGTAATGGAAATGTCTAGGGCTAATGATTTATCGTATTTGGTCGAATCCACTTCTTCAATTGACGTTGTTCTAATTTAAAACACGTGTTGCTAGTTAATTATCCTAATTTATTTAATTGTCTCTCTCGAGATCACTCGAGTCTATTTCGCATCTAAAACTTCACTATATCTCTATGTGAAATTAATTAAACGAAAATGCATTATGAATGGTGATAATTTCTACTCAAATTATGCAAACTATGCTAGTATATCTCTATCTAACATACAATTTACGGTGTTTACCACATGGTCTAGATATAATGTTCATTTCTCAAATTCCATCAATCCAAAATTCATTCAAATAATGGCCAAATATCTAAAAGCATTAATTATCATAATAAACACTCAACACATAATCTCAAATCAATTGAATAACGCAATCTTAGAAATGGATGTTTCAAATAGATTAAATCATTGTCCTAGAAAATGGGTTTAGCCACACATTGGGTAAAATTCAAATTCACAAATCATAAATTCAACAATTAATAGCATGAATTCGAAATTCACAAATTTGTTAAATTCACAACAATAAATTGAAATAAAGGAAAAGAAATAAACTAGAATAGGAGAGCTTTTCATCCAAATTCGAACTTGATGTTTCCCCCAAATTCTTCTTCCAATTTCTTCTTCTTCTCCTCTTCTTTCTCTCCCTTTTTCTTCCCAAATCTATCCCAAGAAATGACCAACCCCCTTTTCCTTCCCTTCTCTTCCTTTTTAAACTCAAAAATCATCCAATTGTGGGGAACAAAGAGTCGCGTGGTCGCGCGCCTTAATGGCGCGGCCGCGCACCTGATTCTGCCCAGAAATGCCCAGAAATTCCATTTGGCTAGCAAATATCAATTGAGTCCCTATACTTATGATTAACCAGACATTAAAGCTGAAGTTTTATACTTTGTTGTACTTTTGTCCTGCTTTTGTTGCACTTTAGTCCACTTGGGCAAAATGCAGTGCGCGGTCGCGCAGCAAGGCACGCGATTGCGCACCTGCTTCTACCAATGAAGCTAGAAAATCTGGCAAATATCAATTAGATCCCATTTCTCTTATGTATTTGAGATTTATCCTTCTACTGTAATAATTCTTCATTTTAGTCCTAATTTTGTTGCATTTTAGTCCACCCTATTCTTATGCTCCGTTCTCTTTCTTTTCGAGCCGAATTAATCATTTTTTAGCCCAGTTAACTTTCAAAAGTTAAATTTATCATTTTCTGTACAAAACAACCAAAATACATCAAATCCAAAAGAAACATGATGATTAAACAAACAATTGAAGTTCAAAAGTAAATGATTAGTACGTATTTTACGCACTTATCAAATATCCCCAAACTTGAATGTTTGCTTGTCCTGAAGCAAATCAAATCAAATCAAAGAGAAGGGAGGTAAGGGATTTATAAAAATTATGCATAATCGAGATTAAATAAAACATTTTAATATACTTTGAGCTAAAACAAAATAAAGCCTCAAGGATTAAGTTACCTACTCAAATTGAAGAAAACAATGCTTTCAATTTGTCTCGAAATTTGACTTGAAAAACAATTGTCATTCTACTCAAAAGTTCCTCGCTTGTGCGTGTGTGAAATGCCACAAATGATGGGTTTTGATTCAATTCGGATAAGTTTGTGCACAATTTAAACTCATTTTGAATTTTAGGAACTCCATAAGCTTAATTTTCATGTCACTCTCGACTAATATAGAAGCAAACCAAATCAAGGATCCTTAGGACTTCATTAAACTTGTAATGATAGGATAAAGTTAAGGTGGAAAAAACGGATCTTTAAGTAAGGTTCAAGCACCATAATTATCTCAACCATCCTAGAGCTCTTTATTCAATCTTTTGATCATCACCCAATTTCAACATTTTTTTCTTTATTCACCCCTAAAATGATGATTTGAACTCAAATTTACACAAGGAATATGTGTACCCCCAAACTTATTTAATTGCAAACGTTCATCATTCTTTTCTTTTCTCTTCTCTCTTTTTTTTTTTAAACCTCACCCTAGCTTTTGACGCAAGTTCTCTATACTTACCTAGGCATGAGACCCGGTTACTCAGTAAGAGTTTGGCCTATTTTTCATACTTTCTCTCATAATTGGCCTTACTTTTATCTTTTGACGCAAGTTCTCTATACTTTCCTAAGCATGAGGCCCGGTTACTCGATAAGAGTTTAGCTTCTTTCTACACTCCTTCAACCTCCCTTGTTTTCAAAGCTTTAGCATGGTTGGAAATTTAGAGTGTTATTCAAAAGGAAGGTATTTTTATTTCATGTTAGCTATTATGTGAGTGATAAAACAAGAAAAGAAATTTTTGGCTCGAAGGGGGTAAACTAAGGATTGATTAATTCTAGGTTGGCTTGAAAGGCTCAAACGTACCAAAGAATGCCTAATTCATTTCCTTAATAGTCTCCTATAGGATTTCACCTCAAGTGACAATCAATCAAGTTCTAGAGTTCAATAGGACTTAATCCTTATAAAGCTCACACAAACCTTCTCTAAATTTTCACACACCCAAGCATTTATAATTAAGTGCTTAAAATTCTTGATGAACTATCAAGTACAATAAATTTGTCAACAAATCAAACCCAAGGGTTATAACAACATTCATTATTTTCCACAATTTAAGCACTCACTAAGACAATTATATCATTGGCTTTTCATTTAACTCAAGCAAAAGCATGTTCAACAAACATAAGCCCAATCTCAAAAAGGAGAGAAAAGAACACTAATAAAAGCCATGAAAAGAAAATGCTTGAAAGAAAACAAACAAATTTGAAAACAAACGAACATGCTATAAACACTCCTAAAATATGACAATTAAAACTTAAATCGAAAAGAAAAGAAAAAAATGTGTGCAATTGGTGGCATGATCAATTCATTCTCAATACATCATACAAAACACTTCCACAATAACATTCCTTAATACCCCCAAACTTAATCTAAACATTGCCCCCAATGTTTAAGTATAAACTTATTAAAAGCTAAGGCAAAGAGATCATACCTAGGAGGCAAAATGTGAAAATCTTGCCTCTCGTTGTGCATTATCACTCTCATTCTTTTATAGAGGCAAAAATTATGGAAATGAAGGAAGTTTGGAAAAGTAATGCCCTTTGTCGATGTCATTTTCACTTGAAAGTCTCTTTTGGGTAATTCATCGAATACTTAGAATGTCCATTTGTATTATCATGTTTTATTGCACTCCAACCATTGTATTAGCTTCCATTCACTCTTAAAACACTCTCCCAATGATCCTAAATGGTCAAACTGAAAATTTTGACACTAAACTTCACTCAATCAATTCGTCGAACACCTTGTGTGCAATTGTGAAAAATACCCAACACAACAACAAAACTCTTTCTTTTCACCAAACTTTTTGTCACAAAAACACAATTCATTCACAAGCACTTCTAAAATATCATTCTACCAATCACTTCCACCACACATTCAACCAAAATTGTCATCCAAAAACTTCACTTTGTTAATTACAATCACAACCTTCCCAACTTCAAAATTTAAGTATAAAATTAAAGCTTAAGTTGTTAAAATATAGGTACTTACTTGAAGTTGATTTGAAGTCCCAAAATTAGAGTTGAATTGATGTTTGTATGCTTTGATTTGAAGCCAAAGAGATAGAAAGTGTTGAGGAGGGGTTTCTTTGTGTTTTTGGAAAGAAAGGAAAGGTAAGAATGAAAAGGAAGCTCATAAACCGTGGGGTAGGGCTATGTAGGCAAGCTATGGGTAGAAGCAGGTGTGCGGTCGCGCTCCCAGATGACGTGGTCGCGCACTCGCTTCTGCCACAAGTGCAGGCTCTTTGAGAGTATGGTGCTGCCACAGGCCCAGATTGCGCGGTCGCGTACCTAATACTGCCATATGATATATCAAATGGAAGCTACGGATGTCTAGTTTCTACTGTTGAGAATGAATTACAATTCCAAGTTGTGTACATAAAGTTATGATAGATTTAGTACACTATATACAGAATGTCAAATTTTGCAGTTTTCATTCAAAATCAAGTAAAAGCTTCTAGACTTGTACTTGTGCTCCGAAACTTCTCCTCCATCTCCCAATGTTGATTAAGAGCTTCCTAAAGTTATCCACCTACAAAAATACACACACAAAATAATTTCATTAATGCTAACAAACAAAACAAAACTCACTAGAAAAAAAATAAAATTCACACAAAACACAATGAAACTTGGGTTGCCTCCCAATAAGCGCTAAGTTTAATGTCTTCAGCCAGACCAAGTGCTTTCGCAACAAAGAAAGACTCAAACACTATCCGATGTAATGACGATCTTGGGTTGCTTGAACTCATTCTCCAAACAATGCTTAAGTCGTTGTCCAATTACTTTGAACGTTCCTCTAGTTTCATGATGAACTTCGACTATACCATGATAAAACATGCGAGTCACTATGAATGGGCCCGACCATCTTGTCTTTGGTTTACCCGGAAATAACCTTGATTTCCAATTGAACAATAAAACATGATGGCTGGGTGCAAAATGTTTCCTAAGAGCTTTTCTATCATGCCATTCCTTTGTCTCCTTAGGAATTTTGGCAATTTCGCATACCTCATTCGGAAACTTCTCCATCTTATCTTCTTGAGCGTTCATCATACCATTGTCTATGATATCTATCCTATGGCAAGTACTTGGTTTACCTTGAGATTTCATGCCATGAAAGATGCTGAACTTAACTTCTTCCTCATTTGCTTTTAGTGTCAGCTCACCATGCTTGACATCAATCAAAGCTCTACTAGTGGCTAGAAATGGCCTACCAAGAATGAGAGGAATCTTATTGTCTTCTTCCATGTCCAACACTACAAAATCTACTGGAAATATGAACTTGTCAACCTTAACTAGTACATCTTCCACAATTCCTCTTGGATGCTTTATTGATTTATTCGCTAAATGAAGTAATATGGTTGTTACTTTAACGTCACCAAGTCCCAATTTCCTGAAAACAGAAAAAGGGCATTAGATTGATACTTGCACCTAGATCACATAAAGCTTTTTCAATATGAAACTCCCAAATAGTACAAGGTATAATGAAACTCCCTGGATCTTTCAATTTCGGAGGCAATTTGTTTTGCAAAATTGCATTGCATTCTTCCGTAAGCATCACGGTCTCATTCTCTTCCAATTTCCTTTTGCTAGACAATATTTCCTCGACATTTGCTCAAGTGCATCTACAAAAGGAATATTAATATGTAACTTTTTGAAAACATCAAGAAATTTGGAAAATTGCTTATCTAGCTTGTTCTTCCGGAGACGTTGAGGGAATGGAATTGGTGGCACGTATAGTGGAGGCAATATAGCTTTTCTTGTAGGAGTTAGTTCTTCCGGTGGTGGTCTTGAAAGACTTATTTCCTCAGGGGTGTGGCTGGTGCTTATAGTTTGCTCTTCATCATGGATTTCCTCTGTTTTTGCTTGATTAGATGATGAAGATTATTTTGTTCACGCTTTTATTCCTTCACCTTGTCTTTTGGTTCTTCAAGTTTCTTCCCACTTCGAAGTGTAATGGTATTCACATGTTCTCTTGGGTTGGTTTCGGTATTGCTAGGCAATGATCCTTGTTGCCTCTCTGTCATCATGCTTGCAAGTTGTCCCACTTGCACTTCAAGGTTCCTAATAGAAGCCGCTTGATTTTGCAAGGTCGTTTCAATCTTTGTCATGAACTTAGAAGTATTCACGGTAAGTTGAGTAAGTGCTTCTTCTAGGTTGACCTTTTTCTCTTGAGGTTGGAATCTGGGAGGTAGTCTTGCTGCGTTTTGATTTCCCCTCCAAGAGAAATTAGGATGATTCTGCCATCCTTGATTGTAGGTGTTGGAATAAGGGTTGTTGTTCTGTTGATTGTAATTACCCACATATGACACTTGCTCAGAGGAAGATGGAGCAAATGGATTACCAACTTGGCAATCTGTGATGGGATGGTTGCTACTGCATAACTCACAAACAACCTGCGAAATATGAATAGATTGTGTTGTCATGACTCCAAGTTGCTTGGTTAAGGTAGCAAGCTGAGTTGTAAGTGCAGAAATGTTGTCTACTTCATGAACCCCAAAAGCTTTCTTCTGTGTTAAACGTTCTGAGGGCCACTAAAATGCATTTACAGCTATCTCTTCTAACAAATTGTAAGCTTCATCGATTGATTTACCCATCAGAGCACCTCTAGCTGCTGCATCCACCAATGTCCTTGTTGAAGCTCCTAATCCATTATAGAATGTTTAAACTTGAAGCCACTTGGGTAAACCATGGTGTGGGCATCTTCTCATCATTTCCTTGTACCTTTCCCAAGCTTCATACAACGGCTCTCCGTCAAATTGGGTGAAAGTGGCTATAACATTTCTTAACTTGGCTGTTTTTGCTGGAGGGAAAAACTTTGTCAAGAACTTTTGTGCCAATTCATCCCATGTAAGTGATGGTTCTCGGTGGTAATGAACTCAACCAGCTCTTGGCTTTCTCCCTTAATGAAAATAGAAATAACCGAAGCTTCACAGTATCATCTGATATCCCATTATGTCTGAATGTATCACAAATTTCCAAAAAATTTGCGATATGGGCATTCGGATCCTTATGTGCTAACCCGTTAAACTGAACTGAAGTTTGAATCATTTGGATGATGGCTGGCTTGATTTCAAAGTTGTTGGCTTGAATAGCCGACCTTCTAATGCTAGTTGAGGCTCCATTAATCGTCGGAATGGCATAATCTCTTAAAGCTCGCTGATTTTCTACCCCAACATTATTCCCAATATTTGCATTGATGCTTGTCTCTTCTCTTTTCTATTCCTTCTACAAGTTCTTTTTATCTCAATATCAAAAGGCAATAGAACACTACTTCCGGCTTTTCTCATGCACCAACAAGACAAACCTGTAAAAACTAACAAATAAAAATAAACTTTAGATTAAACTCAGCATTAATCCAAATCGATATTACAAGAACTTAACATTCCCCGACAACGGCGCCAAAAACTTGTTGCTTGTAAAATAAACAAACGCAAGTGCACGTGTCGCAAATAAGTAATAAAGTGATAAGTGGATGTTGATCCCTCGAGGAATGTTTATCCTATAACTACCGAAGGTAATTAATTTATGAATTTATCTAAAGAAATCGAAATAATTTTGGTTGACAAGATTAAAATTAAGAATTGAGCAAAATACTTAAAGAATTCAAGTAATGAAAATGTCTAGGGCTAATGATTTATCAGTATTTGGTCGAATCCACTTCTTCAATTGACGTTGTTCTAATTTAAAATACGTGTTGCTGGTTAATTATCCTCATTTATTTGATTGTCTTTCTCGAGATCACTCGAGTCTATTCCGCATCTAAAACTTCACTATATCTCTGTGTGAAATTAATTAAACGAAAATGCATTACGAATGGTGATAATTTCTACTCAAACTACGCAAACCATGTTAGTATATCTCTATCTAACATGTAATTTACAGTGTTTACCACATGGTCTAGATATGATGTTCATTTCTCAAATTCCATCAATCCAAATATCTAAAAGCATTAATTATCATAATAAACACTCAACACATAATCTCAAATCAATTAAACAACGTAATCTTAGAAACGGATGCTTCAAATAGATTAAATCATTGCCCTAGAAAATGGGTTTAGCCACACATTGAGTAAAATTCAAATTCACAAATCATAAATTCAACAATTAATAGCATGAATTCGAAATTCACAAATTTGTTCAATTCACAACAATAAATTGAAATAAAGGGAAAGAAATAAACTAGAATAGGAGAGCTTTTCATCCAAATTCGAACTTGATTTTTCTCCCAAATTTTTCTTCCAATTTCTTCTTCTTCTCCTCTTCTTTCTCTCCCTTTTTCTTCCCAAATCTATCCCAAGAAATGACCAACCCCCTTTTCCTTCCCTTCTCTTCCTTTTTAAACCCAAAAATCATCCAATTGTGGGGAACAAAGAGTCGCGTGGTCACGCGCCTTAATGGTGCGGCCGTACACCTGATTCTGCCCAGAAATTCCATTTGGCTGGCAAATATCAATTGAGTCCCTGTACTTGTGATTAACCAGACATTAAGTTGACGTTTTAGACTTTGTTGCACTTCTGTCCTGCTTTTATTGCACTTTAGTCCACCTCGCGCACCTGCTTCTGCCAATGAAGCTAGAAAATCTGGCAAATATCAATTAGATCATCTTTCTCTTATATATTTGAGATTTATCTTTTTACTGTAATAATTTTTCATTTTAGTCCTGATTTTGTTGCATTTTGGTTCACCCTATTCTTATGCTCTGATCTCTTCCTTTTCGAGCCGAATTAATCCTTTTTTAGCCCAGTTAACTTTCAAAAGTTAAATTTATCATTTTCTGTACAAAACAACCAAAATACATCAAATTCAAAAGAAACCTGAGGATTAAACAAACAATTGAAGTTCAAAAGTAAATGATTAGTACGTGTTTTACGCATTTATCATATTGTGTTTGAAATTTTGTGCACCACTTACTGATACCCCATATACGGAAAGTCATCGACAGGTAACTCAGGCTCAGTATGTGATATGTTATATGTAAAGTCCTATTAAGTAGTAATTGAATGAAGATATTCCTAGCTAAATGTGAATGAAAGTTTAAAAGTGAGTTAGTAACATGTACAAGTTTGATGTGATTTTGTATCATGTATTTTGGAATGAACATGGTTATTATCATGTTACATATTCATCTTATGCATTATATATTTATTATATATATATATATATGTATTTTTGTCTATAAAAAAACTAGTATGCTTATTGAGTTTATACTCATTATAGTTTATTGTAATTCCCAAATAAATGATTGTGTGCGTAGTAGATTTGGCAAAGCTTCTACTGTCCCATGGCTCCCTAAGTTTAGGATAATGACTTGTATTTTATTCTTAGTTTAATAAACATTATGGCTTTGAGATTAGACAGTGAAGACTATTTGAATAGATTTTTGTATTAATGAATATTGATGAATTTTTTTAGTGAAATGTATTTCTTGAAATGTTATGTGTTTAATAGATCACTCTTTGATTTTTGTAAGTCGGGGCGTGACATTTAGTATTTTCCAATTAAAATTAATGTCTTCCTATTTTTTATATTTTAAAATTATATAATGATAAATTAGTTAAATTTTTTTTTAATTTCACGTTTCAAAATAGTGATCCCACCCGTTTATTAATACTTTAACATACAAACTAATTTTTCTTTAAGGAATTACTTATTTAATTTTATTCAATATATAACTAGAAATTATTTCTTTATAAGAAAACTACATTATTTTGGCAACCTTTTCTTTATAGGAAAATTATGTACTTAAAAACGTTTTCCTTATAGAAAAATAATTTTTATGACTATATGTGTGTGTGTGTATACACATGTATATGCATACATACATACATACATACATTTATATCTCATAGACCTCTACGAAATAATCAAAATGCTTTAGCTTTTTAATTTTTCTTTATTTTTTTCTCTTCTTCAATTCAAGGTAAGAAGAAAAAGTTCTTAAAAGAAAGTTAGTATCTTCATAAGTATTTTTATATGAATTTTTAAAATTTACGAAGGAAGTGATACTTGACTTGATAAAGTGAACTCATTTTGTGAGTTACGCAATATAGATATTGCAAACATGAACTCTCGTCATGTTGGAACATGAGGTCAAGCTTGCAATCAAGAAGATACCTTATAGTTGCTCAGCATTATCGGTAAATAGTTTTTATGCTACTATTGATTATCAATTACAAAAATTTAATAAGGATGCAGTACAGTTGCTTAATCTTAGTTTAGCTTTAGATTCCCATTAAGGTTACGAGTTTTTTAGAATTGATGATATTTGTCAACTGGTCAACAAATTTTATCCAAAAGATTTCACAGTAAATGAGAAATAAGTTTGAAAATTTAACTTACGCATTATGAGTACAACGTAGTTCAACATCTTAAGTTCAAAAATTTATCAACTATTGTTGATTTGAGACAATAGTTGGTATTTACTATAAAAACAACTATATTTTCCCTTGTTTACGGGGTGATTGTTCTTGTGCTTACACTTTCGGTGTCTATTGCAATTGTTGAATAATCGTTTTTGGCTATACGTACTGTTAAGATTAGACTTTTCTACAAAATTGAGGATGACTTTCTCATTGACTCATTAATAATATATACACACTTTCAATGTCTATTGCAATTATTGAATGATCGTTTTCCGCTATACGTATTGTTAAGACTAGACTTTTCTACAAAATAGAGGATGACTTTCTCATTGACTCATTAATAATATATACATTGAAAGAGAAATGAAAAACTTCATTCTAAAATCAATTATCGATGATTTTCAAAATCTTAAACAACGTATAAATCTTTTAATTTTGAATATATTAATAGGTTTTAATGAAAAAATTTGTTTATATGTATAATTGATGTTAAATAATAATCTTATTTTTTAATATTTTAATTTTAATATTTATTTATTGATAAAAAATTTATATTATTATTCGATCTTAAATCTTAAATTTTAATTCCGTCCCTACTTGTACGTAGACACGTATACGCGTGTTAGACTAAAGCTACTATATTTTCCCTTGTTTACAGGGTAATTGTTCTTGTGCTTACACTTTCGGTGTCTATTGCAATTGTTGAATGATCGTTTTTGGCTATACTTATTGTTAAGATTAGACTTTTCTACAAAATAGAGGATGACTTTCTCATTGACTCATTAATAATATATACACACTTTCAATGTCTATTGCAATTATTGAATGATCGTTTTCGGCTATACATATTGTTAAGACTAGACTTTTCTACAAAATAGAGGATGACTTTCTCATTGACTCATTAATAATATATACATTGAAAGAGAAATGAAAAACTTCATTCTAAAATCAATTATCGATGATTTTCAAAATCTTAAACAACGTATAAATCTTTTAATTTTGAATATATTAATAGGTTTTAATGAAAAATTTTGTTTATATGTATAATTGATGTTAAATAATAATCTTATTTTTTAATATTTTAATTTTAATATTTATTTATTGATGAAAAATTTATATTATTATTCGATCTTAAATCTTAAATTTTAACTCCATCCCTACTTGTACGTAGACACGTCTACGCGTGTTAGACTGAAGCTTCGGGGTGAAAAGGACCACTAGGTCTAGTGTGATTACGCGCATTTAAGAATTGGAAGAGCAATGTAAAATTAAATTGTTACAGTAGTGTTTGGACAACGCTTAATGTACATCAACTTTTGCTCTTTTTTTCAATATGTAGCAGTGTAAAATGCACTTGACAATGGGCATGACTTTGGCCCTCCAAAAAAAAACACATAAAAATATAATTTTTTTAATTACATTAGTAGCATTTTACGAGTTAGAAATATGTTAGAAGTTTACAATAATCATGTTTATAATACGCCCAAATATCTTACTCACAGTGAAATTGCAGTAATTTTACCAAATATCTTACAGTGAAATTGCAATAATTTTATAGTAAGACCGAGACTTGTAACCTCTTGATAAAGTTGCAAGTCGTTTACTCTTTAATCTTAGATAGTATTTATTTTTTTATTTAAAATTTAAATATGATTAAAATTTAAATTTGAATAATATATTTATTTTTATTTTAAATATCTTAATATAAATATTAAATTGTTTATTTTTATAAAAATAAAAAAATTTGAAATTGATACATTGACATATATATCATAAAAAATTTTATATCAATATATTGAGTTATTGATATATATAAATATTAAGTAATAAATTAAGAGTATTATTGATAAATAAAATATTTAAATTATTCATACATTTACTCATTCAAATTTAAGTCAAAATATTTAACTTAATTATATTCATATACTTTTAACAAATATTTAGATATAAAATAAAAAATAAACGACTCTTATACATATGAATATTTATAAAAGTGCAAGTCGTTTACCATCTAACCTTAGCTAAAAAAAATAAATGAATTTTAGTTTGGATTCATATAACTAATCAAAATTATTTAAAATATTTTTAAAATAGAAAAGAATCAATGGTCCTAGTTTATAACTTTATATTATTTATAAATCATTAGATTTAAGTATGTCATACGATAAAAATTAAATTCGATATATGTTAAATTCAAATGTCGACTATTAGAAATATTTAGATATAATAGTTTATAAATAATATAATGGGCCTTCGATCCTTCCTTTTTAAAATTATAAAAAATTAACAATATTCATATTATTAGTTGTTTAGATATTTTTCAATTTTAGTTAATAAAATTATTTTTTAAAAAATAGAAATTTAAAATTTAAAATCTAGCACTGATATTGTACTACACACATTTAATGAATTCGTGACTGTATCAACAGTGACCTTAAAGTTTGACACTGCACCAACCAGTTTTAAAAATAAGACTAAAGACTGCCTCAAGACAAGATAGTGGATTACAAGTTTTAATGGAGATTAAATAGCTTACCATCCAAATCACAACCTAATAAAGTAAATAAATTAATACAAAAGTTCCGATCAAATAAATAAAATAGATATTATAGATTTTGTTCGATCAAGAAAAAATGAATTTAATCCTTTGTGTGGTCCTGCATTTTCCCTGTAAAAAAAATAGTATCCTTAAAACTTGACACTTAGCTTTGGGCCCTATGTGTTTATTTAAACCCAAGAAAATACTGAATCAATGAACAAAGAGAAGATGGCGAGGACTATTCCTTCGGCAGCATTGAGCTCGACAGGCAAAACCATCCCCCTTTTGGGATTTGGCACTGCGGATTATCCCTTTTTATCAGATAATGAAGCTGTAAAAGAATCTGTTCTTCATGCAATTGAACTCGGCTACAGACATTTTGATACCGCTGAACTTTACCAGTCTGAGCGTTCTCTTGGCCAAGCAATAGCTGAAGCTTTGCGTCTTGGGTTCATCAAATCACGAGATGAGCTTTTTATCACTTCAAAGCTTTGGACTGGCCATGCCCACCGTGAACTTGTCCTTCCCTGCACTGCAAAATTCTCTCAAGTAATTACAAATCAATTTCCTTTTGCGAATGTTTTAAACTTTAATTCTTTATGGGGTTTTTGAAGTTTTGGACTTTTATGTAGGAATCTGGGAATAGAGTATCTAGATCTCTATCTAATTCATTTTCCGGCAAGCTTGAAGCCGGGGACAGGGTTTCCGTTTAAGAAAGATGACATTCTTCAATTGGACTACGAGGCTGTTTGGGAGGCCATGGAGGAGTGTCAAAAGCTTGGTCTTACAAAATCCATAGGAGTAAGCAACTTTTCTTGCAAGAAGCTTGAGACGTTACTTGCTACTGCAAAAATTCCCTCCTGCTGTGAATCAAGTGAGTGAACTTCTTTCTTTTTTCAGTTATAAATACTTCAATTTTTGTTTTGATATATGAGTATCTGTATGCGTAACTGGTTTTGTTTGTGGTAAATAATTAATCAATTAAGGTGGAGATGAACCCAGTTTGGCAGCAGAAGAAAGCTGAGGGAGTTCTGCAAAAAGAAAGGAGTACACATCACAGCATACTCGCCATTAGGAGCCAAAGGAACGGTTTGGGGAAGTAATCGAGTCTTGGAAAGCGAAGTGCTAAAAGAGATTGCTACTGCTAGAGGAAAGACGGTTGCCCAGGTAACTTATTTTTCCACAGAAAAATTGGATGAAATGTATGTTTTCTCGTGTGATTGAACTAATTGAGGGTTATTTTTGTGGATGTGAAATATATAAGGTCTCTCTGAGGTGGGTATATGAGCAAGGAGTGAGTTTAGTTGTGAAGAGCTTCAACAAAAAAAGAATGAAAGAAAATCTTGACATATTTGACTGGAAGCTGAGTGCTGAAGAGCTTCAAAAGATTGAACAAATTGCACAGTATAGAGTAAATCGGGCAGAGTTTTATGTATCAGAGGAAGGCCCTTTCAAATCCGTCGAGACGATATGGGATGGAGAAATTTAATATTATTAAAGTCATTTTGTAAACTTTAAGCTTTGAATTCTGTTGAATTTCATATGCATATCTCCTTTCTATATATATTACTGCATTGTTTTGATATATAATTAAACAGTTTCTATTAAATTAATAGGTTGATTCAATTAATAAATGGTTTTACTTTACTGAGGAAAGCAAACCATTAAATTAAACTAATTGTTAATTTCAGCCATTAAAGCAATCATATATTATTAGCTATCTTTCTGAAAAAGTTTACTATAAATTATAAGCATTGAGTTATCTGACAATTAAAGAAGTAAGAATATATGAATCTATCAAATTGCTATCATTGTCTTCGGAAAGAGAACAGAAAAGGGCAAAAAAAAAAAGGTTCCCATTGAATATAAAAATGCTGAAAATCATTCTCAATGTTTAATAGAATCTTTTCTAATATTTGTTGGATAATTAATTTTACAACAAAAATCAAGAAATCAATAAAAATAATAATTTATTATAATCAGCCTAATATTTTATTGGAATACGATCTACAATGATATCATTTCAAATTTTTATTATTTAATTTCTCTTTAGAAATGGAGGTTGTGTAAATTTAATCAATAACATGCAAATACACTTGATTTGATTTTTAGTAAAGTGTTTATGTTTTTTTATTGTATATATATACATTTATGAGAAGTTTAATCGCATAGTTTTATGTTTCAATATATCGAACACAAAGAATTAAATATTAAATATTGAAATTTACGTGATAAACTCATTAATCAATATTCAAGCTTTCATATTAGGGGAATGATAAATAATTTAGACTTTCATATCGGTGCCTATGCTTTCCAAATGGAGGGTAACATTCAACTCCTCTCGATCTATAGTGGGGATTGATTTTTCTTAAAATAGTGAAAATCTATTTTATTAAAGATGAATGTCAATTTTTACGAGTGGCACTAAATTATATCAAATAAAAATTTTCGACTGATAAATTAAAAAAATACTCAAACTTTAATATTAGGAGAATGATAAATAATTTAAACACTATTATTTTAATTTATACTTTTAGAATTAAATAGTAGTGCAACTAACAAAAAAGTTAGTACTAATTTAAATTATAATTTTTTTAATCCCTAAATTATGACAATTAAGAGTAACATTTAACTCTCAATATATAGTGAAAATTAATTTTTTTTTTAAATTTATTTTTGATTTTGATAAATTTTTAATATAATATTAATATATTATATATATAATTTATAATATTAAAAAAATAATAAATATTTTGAAGTGATAGGAAATAGTCTAGGATGCAAATAGTATTTGCATGATAGTTAAATGAATACATGCTTTCTTGTAGGGATTTGCTTCATATCGACAAGGTCAATGGAATGAGTATAACTTTTATTTTTACAATTAATTCTCAAACCTTAACAACTCTTCAATTGATAATTCCTAGAAGAATACATTATAATATTACCAAATCTGAGTGGCTTTTCAAAATTATGTAGACTGTTCTTTCTAGATGTGTGCTACACGTGTGCAAGTTTTTTTTTTCTTTTCTAATCTTTTAAGTCAACTACATATTGTAGATTTGGACAGGCTCGCGGCTTTACATGGAGATATTCAAAAAGAGCGATTGTGACTTGCACGTATTTCCAAACGTAAATCCAAATCTTGTATTGCAGCAATTTTGTGTTTTGCTATTTTATTTAGTCTATAAAAATTTTAATCATGCTGTTTCATGTGATTGCTATTCATATTGAATTATCTATATATATATATATATAAAATAAAATGATAGTTTAAAAGAGAAATAATTTCTTGAATCCTGGACGGTTTGATGTACCAAAACTTAATTCATATAAATAATACACATTTATATAATATAAATTTTGTCTTTTTTTTCTTTTTTTTTTTTAAGTTTTAATTTTTTTGTTTTTGTTTTACTTATTTGTTGTTGTGACTCTCAATATAATTATTCAATGTATATAAGTCATTTATTTTTAATTTATATTTAAATATTTATTAAAAATATTTTATTATAATTAAATTAAAAAATTTAACGTAAATCTGAATAATTAAACATATGAATGAATTAAATATTTTATTTGTTAATTATATTCTTAATTTATTACTTAATATTTATATATATTAATAATATAACATATTAATTTTAGATTTTTAAGACATATATGTTAATATATCAATTTTAAACCTTTTAATTTTTATAAAAATAAATAATTTAATATTTATATTTAAGCGTATGAGGTAAAATATATATATATATATATATCAATCATATTTAAATTTTAGTCATATTTTTCTTTCTATAAAAAAAATAAACATTACTTAAATGTACAATTTAACTTTACTGGTTAAAATTTATCACACAAATTTAGGGATATAAATTTAATCAATAAATTTAATCCTAAAAGTTAGATGATAGTAGCTTTGGTTTGGAATCTAGTTACAGGACCTTGCAAAATGATATCCCTTCCAAAATCTTCCCTGGAAATGTTTTTATTTTTATTTTTTCTTCCTCTCCCTATCTTGGCTTGTAACAACATGTGAGAGCTTAGTTATTGAGGGAGCTCACTGACCTCAGTTTACTTATCTTGTCCCCTTTATTGAATCAAAAGAGCTTTAAATACACAATTATTTAACAAAATTTCCACTAACAAAGGAGAAATTCTAGGGATAACAAACAAAGATAATGTAACAAAAATCAAGCAAAAAATTTGCAACTGAAAAAAAAATCTCTCTAAGCAATTGCATCTGACTTATTCATTTGTTGATTGCATCTACTATATGTATGAGCAAAAGGGGCTACGTTATTTTGTTGCAGCTGGGTTGTAACATCACTCCCTTCTTCCAAAAAACGTTTGACCTCAAACGTAAAAGCTGGGTATTGTGTTTGAATATATTGAGTACCTGAAATTTTTTTTTCAAGAATGGCTTTCGAGATTGGAAGTACTTCTCCTTCGTGGATTATAGGCAATTTAGGAGCAGCATCAATATGGGATCCTTGGAATTTTTTTAAACACGAGACATGAAAAACTGAATGTATCTTTACTGTTGGAGGAAGTGTAAGGCGATATGCTACCGTCCCAATTTTAGCCTCCACAGGAAACAGACCATAAAACCGCGGGGTGAGTTTCTTGTTCCTGTTGGAAGCTAATGAGAGCTGCCGATAAGGCTATAACTTCAATAATACCAAATCTCCACCCTGGAAGTGGACTTCTCTGCGATACTTATCAAAATTAGTTTTCATGATGTCTTGGGCTTATAAGAGTCTGTCACGGAGACCATGTAAAATTTGATCTCTAGTTTTGAGCTCTTGCTCCACAGCTTCTACACGAGCTAGTCCTAGGCAATAATCCAAGAGGCGGGGTAGTGGTCTACCATAAACAACTTCAAAGGGACTTGTTTTGAGAGAAAAGTGATAACTAGTATTGTAGCAATACTCAGCCCAAGAAATCCATTGCATCCATTTGCGTGGCTGATCGCTAGTGAAGCAACGAAGGTATACTTCAATGGTTCGATTGACGATTTCTGTTTGACCATCACTTTGTGGATGGTAGGCTGAGCTGAAAGCCAACTTTGTTCTACTCAATTTGAAAAGTTCAGTCCAGAAAGAGCTTGTGAATGTTACATCTCTATCACTCACAATTGTTTCTGGCAGTCCATACAACTTAAAGACATGATAAAAAAAAACTCTTGCTACGGAAACAACAGAATATAGATGAGCCATGGGAATAAAGTGTGCATATTTGGAAAAACAATCCACCACCACAAGCAACACAGATTTGCCAAATGAAGGAGGTAAAGCATCAATAAAGTCCATAGAAATGTCTGACCATATCTGTAGAGGAACTAAAAAAGGTTGTAGCAGGCCAGCTGGTTGCAAATGCTCAGATTTGTTCTTTTGGCAAATTGTACAACATCTGATAAAATCTTGGATTGTCTTTTTCATACCTGGCCAATAAAAATCTGATGCTATGCGAAATAAAGTCTTCTGGTATCCTTCATGGCCTTGATTGTGCAACGCCGAAATGATAGCTTGAATTAGGGTAGAAGTAGGTTCCAAGTATGCTCTATTTTTATATAAGATAAGGCCATTCGAATAGGACCAAGTGCTAGGTAATTTCCCCGAATTGATATTGTCAATCAAAGTTGTAATGTTGAAGAAGATGTCACCTCGGCTTTCAAAGCTTGGAAGAGGTCCAATTGTGGCATAGATATTGCTGAGATTAATCCCATATCTTTATCTCTGCGTGACAAGGCATCCGCCACTCGATTTTCTTTGTCGACTTTATACTCAACCGTAAAGTCATAGCCCAGGAGTTTGCTTACCCAACGTTGTTGAGGTGAGGTAGTAATTTTTTGGCCTAGGAGATACTTAAAGCTGAAGTGGTCAGTGCGAATAATGAATTTTCGACCCCATAAATATGGTCTCCATTGTCTAATAGCTTGAGAAAGAGCAATGAGTTCTTTTTCGTAAGCTGGAAGCCTTATGTGGCATTGAGCCATCGATTTACTATAGAAAGCAATTGGCTGCACATCTTGTTGTAACACTGCGCCCAACCCATAATCAGAAGAATCACATTCTACAATAAAAGCTTTGTCAAAATTGGGTAAAGCCAACATTGAGGTAGTGGTCATGGCACGTTTGAGTTGTCCAAATGCAATCAAAGCTTCCTCAGTCCATATGAAGGAATTTTTGCGTAACATATTGGTGAGAGGAGTAGCAATCAGCCCATAATTCTTAACGAACTTCCGGTAGTATCCAGTGAGGCCTAAGAAGCCTCTAAGAGCTCTGATAGTTGTTGGTCGAGGCCATTGGATCATAGCATC
Source organism: Melia azedarach (assembly GCA_028052125.1). NCBI lineage: Eukaryota > Viridiplantae > Streptophyta > Magnoliopsida > Sapindales > Meliaceae > Melia > Melia azedarach. Next base: position 3,284,754 of record CM051402.1, on the reverse strand, counting down.
AATCTTTTCAGCATTTGCAATTACTCTTTTTGCTAAAATTATGTGGCCAAGATAAGAAATTTGAGATTGAGCAAACAAACATTTAGATTCCTTAAGAAATAAATCATTATGTTGTAGTAAGGAAAAAAACACTCGGAGATGGTGTAAGTGGTAAGCTCATGTACTACTATAAACGAGTATATCGTAAAAAAAAAACGAAACAAATTTACGAAGATAAGCTGGAACACTTCATTCATCAAGGCTTGGAAGGTAGATGGGGCATTGGTAAGGCCAAATGGCATCAGAAGGAATTCGAAATGCCCATGATGTGTCCGAAAAGCAGTTTTCTCCACTTCTATTGGATGCATGCGAACTTGGTGATAGCTGAATCTTAAATCGAGCTTAGAGAAATATTTAAAACCGTGTAATTCTTCCAAAAGTTCGTTGATGACTGGAATAGGAAATTTGTCCTTGATTGTTTTAGCATTCAAAGAGTGATAGTCAACGAAAAATCGCCATGAGTTGTCTACTTTTTTTACTAGCAAACCTGGTGAAGAATAAGGAGAATTGCTAGGCCTTATAATTCCCTATTGTAACATCTCCTTGCATTGGGCTTCAATTTCATCTTTTTGCATATGTGGGTAACGGTAAGGTCGTACCACTATAGGGGTTGTACCTGGTTTTAGAGATATCCTGCGATCACAAGCACGTAGAGAGGGTAGACCAACTGGAAGTTGGAAGATGCCTTGGAATTCAGAAAGCAATCGTTGCAAACTAAGGCCTTGTTCTACTTCTAACTTAAGAGCTGAGAGAGAAGGTGAAAGCTGTCGCCTGGGGTCCCTCAGTCCGTACAGCTCTACTGGTTTGCCACACCATATAAATTTCATCCTCATAGTTGCAAAGTCCCAACAAATTGGTCCTAATGTCTTAAGCCAATTCACACCTAACACAACACCAAAACCACATAAAGGGAGCAAAAATAGATCAGACAAAAATTTTTGGTCTCCTAATTGTATGGGAAGCTTTCTGCAAAACCCGAGACTGCTTAATATTTCCCAATTTGCCACTGTTACTCTGAGATTGTCCTTGGGCTCTGTTGGGATTCGTAGCTGATGCACAAGTGACTCATCCACAAAGCTATGTGTGGAGCCAGAGTCGATTAGAACCACTAAAGGATGGTCATTTATACTTCCTTCTACTTGCATTGTTTGGTGGTTCTGAGTTCCAGTTATGGCATGGAGTGAGATTTCTAGGTCAGCCTCTGGTGCTTCGTCCTCTTCTATACCTTCCAACCAAAACAAGCACTTACACTTGTGACCAAATTGATGGGGTTCATCGCAATTGAAGCACAATCCCTTGGCTCTACGCTCCTCTAATTTTGCCCTTGAAAGCCTTTTGATAAAATGAGTTTTAGGAGCTCATCCTCCGATAATAACTCCGAGGCTTCTATGAATCGGAACCGCTTCTTCTTTCCCTTTATCGTTGCGTCGCTCATAAAGGCGAGCAAGGCTCATGGCTGTGGTTAAATCTGGTGGGTTGTGCAACTCAACTTCAACGACAATGGCATCTCAAAGACCACTGATAAATATTTCTTTTTCTTGTTTAGAGTTTAGTGAGATTGTTTGGGCAAAAAGACGTTCAAATTGATGTTGATAAGCTTCTACTGACCCTGTTTGTTTTAACTTAGATAACTCTCCCAGTTTATTACTTCTTATTGGAGGCCCAAACCTTAATTGACATTGGGCTTTGAAGTCCAACCAGGATATATTAGGTCGATCCCTTTGTAGCTTTAAGAACCACAATTGTGCATCACCTTCAAGATGAAAGGAAGCCAACAACACTCAGTCCTCTTCTGGTGTTCGTTGATGGAGAAAAAAGTTGTCGCAATAGCTTATCCAAACCAATGGATCTAATGTACCATTAAAGCGAGGAAAATCAAGTTTTGTATACCTAGGCACAACATTACAACCATTCGCGGTGGGTCCCTCTGGTTGGCTTCTGACGTCACGACGAACTCGGGCATGACTTCTTTTGCCAGACTCTTCACCAATTCCTTGAGAATTCAAGGTCTGTGTAAGATGTTGGAGCTGAGCGGCCATGGTTTGTTGTCTGGCTTCTACAGCTGCCCGTTCTGCCTTGTAAATTGAGAGGAATTCTTCAAATTGTTCTTGCAAGGTATGATGTTCCCCCATAACCCCTGGTTCTGATACCAAATTGATAGCAGCTTTGGTTTGGGATCTAGTTACAAGACCTTGCAAAATGATATCCCTTCCAAAATCTTCCTTGGAAAGGTTTTTATTTTTATTTTTTCTTCCCCTCCTTATCTTGGCTTGTATCAACACGTGAGAGCTCAGTTATTGAGGGAGCTCACTGACCTCAGTTTACTCATCTTGTCCCCTTTATTGAATCAAAAGAGCTTTAAATATACAATTATTTAACAAAATTTCCACTAACAAAAGAGAAATTCTAGGGATAACAAACAAAGATAATGTAACAAAAATTAAGCAAAAAATCTTTCTAAGCAACTGCCTCTGACTTATTCATTTGTTGATTACATCTACTATATGTATGAGCAAAAGGGGCCACGTTATTTTGTTGCAGCTGGATTATAACATTAGAGAAATTAAACAAATGTATTTATATATAGAGCAACATGTTTTACTTTGATCCATTTATAAAATCAAGAAAAACAAATCTAATACATGCAAAATAAATTATTTTTTTATAAATTTTATAATATTATACTATAAAAAATAAAGTAGAACTTTTAAATAAAATAAGTTTATTTAAACAATTTAATCTCTTAAAACTCAAAAGTTTTCTACAAATAAAACCTTTTGCAATCTTAACCATTTGGGCTTTGCTTCGGCTTATTCGAGTTTGGGCTTTTTATTTATACGTGATTTTCTCTTCGGCTTTTAGAGACTAGTGGGCCTCGGTTAGGACTATTTACATCATAAAATAGATTTTAAACACTTATATAATATTATTAAAAAAAATCTTTATCGTAAATTTGTACTAATAAATTGTGTTCAAAATGGTTTTGAGTACATTTACTAAAAAGAAAATTAACTCTCATATGGAGGCGAATATAAAGTAGCTTTACATTTTATTTCCAATCTACATAATTAAATTGAAAACTGATTAAAATTTTAATAGATTTTATAGTTTAAATTTAAAAGTTTTAATATATATTGAAAATAACAGAATTATAATATTTCAGCTGTGTAAAATTCTTAGTATTTCACGAAAGGAAGGGAAAAAAAGAAAAAAGAGACCTGTATTACATTTACTGAACCCCGAAGAATTGAAAGTTCTAATTCTTTTGTACTAGACAAAACCTATTTAGCCTGCTGATCCATTGCGTCATCTTGATTATTGTGAAGTTTCTTCAACGTTTTTAAGGATTTTTCAAGTGGCTTTTCTACGTGGGTTTCTTAGTTTTAGGACAAAGGAATATATCTGACCATAAAAAAGATGAAAATATATAGAATATATACTAGTCTTACATGCATTAGTTTGTTCTTTAGCCATATGTTAAGGCAAGCATTAACGTATGTTTCTGTACATTTACTTTATCATATGTATCTCCATTTATAAGATAAATGACCATTTATTTTCCATTGATCTTTAGCAAACAGAAAACCCATCTTAGCTCAAACACAGTCACCTCATTATTTGTCTTTCCTACAACCAAATTATGGCAGAATCACTTGTCTAAGATCTTGTCAAAGATGTCTTGGGTATGGTGGCCTCAATTGCTTCTGAAGAAATTTGCATGGCGTGGGGTTTCAAAAAGGACATAGAAAAGCTTGCCAACACCTTGAAGTCTATCGAAGCTGTTCTCTTAGATGCTGAGGAACGACCTGTTGACAGTCATGAGTGGGGTGTTTGGCTGGACAAGCTTAAAGATGTCTGCTACGATGCTGAAGATGTGTTGGATGAATTTGAGACCGAAGCTGTGCGTAAGCAAGTTATGAATCGTATGAGCATTAGAAAGAAGGTAAGCAACTTCTTTTCTTTCTCAAACACATGCCCACTTGCTTTTCGTTTAAGGATGGGTCATAAAATTAAGGAGATTAGAGAGAGATTAAATGAAATTGAAGTTGATCATAAAGGAACACCCACTGATAGAAAACCTGAGAATAAACCTGTCATCATCAAGGCAAACGAAATTGTGATTGCTTCAGAAGTCATTGGTAAAGAAATGGAAAAAGAAACTATCATAAATTTATTAAAAGACCATAGTGAACTTAGTGAAGAGGTGTCTGTCATTCCTATTGTTGGAGTAGGAGGTGCTGGGAAAACTGCAGTTGCAAAATTGGTGTACGACGATGAAAGGGTAAAAAATTATTTTGGTTTCGATTTAAAAATGTGGGTATGTGTCTCGGAGGATTCTGCTCTCAAACAGTGGATAGTGAAAATAATTAGATCAGCAACTGATATGAATTATAGCAAATTGGATGTTGAACCATTGCAAAGAAAATTGGGAGAATTATTGAGAGATAAAAAATATTTGCTTGTGTTGGATGATGTATGGAGTGATTATCGTGAAGAATGGATTAAATTGAAAACTTTGTTAATGGAAGGCTCTTGTGGAAGTAAAATAATAGTGACTACGCGCAGTCACAGAGTTGCCTCAAACATGAGCACTGTCTCACCGTACATAACCTTAGGAACTCTTCCACAGGATGTTTGTTTGTCATTGTTTTTTAAATGTGCATTCAGAGAATTAGGGCAAGAGAATCGACATCCCAAACTTAAGCAAATTGGAGAGGAAATTGTGAACAAATGTGGAGGAATTCCTTTGGCAGTGAGAACATTGGGAAGTTTGTTGTATTCTTCAACTGATGAAAATGAGTGGAAGCATGTGAGAGATAGTGAGATTTGGAGAGCCAGGGAGAAGGAAAATGAAATTTTACCTGCTCTGAGACTAAGTTATGATCACTTGCCCTCTCACTTGAAGCGGTGTTTTGTTTACTGTTCTCTCTTTCCGAAAGATTATGAATTTGATTCACGTACTTTGCCTCTGTTTTGGATGGCACATGGGCTTGTAGAAAGTCCAGGTGAAAATGAAGAGCTGGAAACTCTTGGTGTGCGGTATTTAAAGGAATTATGGTCAAGATCTTTCTTTCAAGATTTTGATCGACTTCTTGAAGGAGCCAGTATCATCTGCTTCAAAATGGATGACATTATGCATGATCTTGCATAAAAAATAGCAGAAGGTGAGTTCTTGATAGTTGACTACAACAGCAAATTCAAATTGGCTTCCAAAACGGTCAGACATTTGTCATTTGTGGGTGGTAATGTGTCTGAAAAGGAGATAATTTCAGATCTCTTTCCTAAAGTTGGTAATTTAAGAACTATTTCTTTTCCAGTTGCTGGCGAGGGACCTGGAAAAGCATTTGTAGAAGCATGCATTCGAAGGTTTCGATGTTTACGGGTGCTTATTTTGGGTTATTCCAACATTGAAGTCCTGCCAAAAGAGATTGGTAAATTGAAGCATCTGAGATATTTCAGTCTGGATGGAAGTAGACTGAGAAAAGTCCCTAACTCCCTCTGCAAGCTACAAAGTTTGCAAACTTTAGACCTCAGTGGATGCATGGAACTAGAAGAGTTGCCGAAGGACACGAGGTACATGATTGGCCTCAGAGCCTTCGCATTCACCACCAAACAGGATAGTTAGCAAAAGAATGGCATTGGTTGCTTGGATTCTCTCAAGTTTCTGTACATTGATAACTGTTGTAATTTAGAATATTTGTTTGAAGATATCGACCAACTTAAAGCCCTCCGAGATTTATTCATTTCGAATTGTCCAAGCCTGATCTCTTTGCCACACAGTATCAAAAACTTGAGATCTTTAGAGACCTTGATGCTCACTAACTGTGAAAAGCCTGATCTCGAATTGAGAATGAAACCGGATAGGGAAAGCATACGTCATCATCAACTCAGTGGCGACACAACCACAAGGCCTCACCTGAAACGCTGGTGATTCAAGGACTTCTGCAGTTGGTGGAGTTGCCTCAGTGGCTTCTTGAGGCTTCTGCCAACACTTTACAGATTTTGCTCATTGACAAATGTCCCAATTTCATAGCACTACCAGACTCACTAAAATATCTCACATCACTTCAAATTCTTTGTATCGCGGATTATCCGCAATTAGCATCTCTGCCGGAGGATATTCGTCACCTCAGGGAATTAAAAGTGTTGTCAATTGCAAATTGTCCTATGGTGAGTGACAGATGCCTACCTGCAGGAACAGGTGAAGATTGGCCCAATATTGCTCATATTCCTACCATTAGGATTGATGGAGAGACGATCCAATCAAGTGATCCTTAGGTAATATTGTTGAATCTTTCTCATTTTCAATTTGTTTTTAAGTTGCACAACTGTTCTAACTTTTATTAATATATTTTCTAGAATTGAATTTGTCTTCAAATGCTTTCCATTAGAAGGGTTTTTCTGTGAAAAAATCATCCTACAATTTGAATAGATAAAAAAAATATAAATAATTTTTTTAATAATATTTTGAAATTGGTGCTTTAGAAAATTAAAAAAAGAGTGTTTTAAAAGGAAATCTGTTTAATAGTTTTTATTAAAAATAATGTTTCAAAGAAAACAATAGCAAATATGTTTTCATTGCTTTTAAAGGTAAGTCTAACCGATTATTTTTAAAAAACCAAATACTGTAATTAATTTCAAATGTTCATTTTGAACAAAAGTATATTTACTTTTTAGTTAAAATTTTAAAAAAATGAAATTTATGAAAGATGCAATGAAACATTTTTTATATTTGTATTGTTGTAAATTTTAAATCTTCAATAAATAATAAAATATCTTTAAAAAATAAAAAAATATATTATCTTATTACCTTACAAAATACTATTTTTCTAATTTATAAAATTTGCCGCTCATGTTTCTTGCTAGATTATTAATTAAATACAATGGTTACTGTTTTCTTTACTATCTATCAAGTCATCTGTTATTTCTATATTGCAGCTTCCTCGGAGATTGCTAAATTGCATAATCAGTGTTGAAACTGTATATCAACAAAAGTTTGGTTCAAACTTGGGGGTTATTTTATTGTTAAAATAATTTGTAAATATGACTAGCTACAATGTAATTTGTAATTCAAATTGAAGTTTGCTTTTATATATATATATATATATATATATATATATATATATATATATATATATATATATATATATATAAAGGGTGATGTATTTTAAGTAACCTCTTTGATGAAGCGTTGTTCTGTTTCACAACACAATGTTGTGCCCTGTTCTTGTTTTTCTCCCATATCTTTAAACATCCCTTAGGTAAGTATAATGGCAAAAAGAGATGAAAAAATAGGGTTAGGTGAAGAGAAGTATAACGGCGGACCTACCCGGTGAAATCAAAACAAGTCACCGAACGAATTAAAGCTAGAGATCCGATGGCGAAGGAGAATATTCGACGACGAGAGCTTAGGTAAGTATGAATACAACTTAGAAACATTTTTTAATAGAAAAGTTTTGGCGACTTTTGATTTTATTTGCTGGCAGATGAAACGAGTGTAGGTAATAAAAAAAAAATAACTGAACAACGTTGTTCAATTTTTATATGGTAACTTAAAATACTAAGACGTGATTTCTTATTTTTTAATTATTAAAATTCACCAAACCACACAGTTTAATTAATAATTATTTTTGATCGTTTTACCACAAATAATACATCATGAATTTTTTAAATTTTTTTGTCAAAAAATTTTTCTAAAAGGATCTTAATTTTAACATGCAAGTCTTTTTTAATAAAATCACTCTAGAAGTCACTTACTATTACGAATTTTTCTTTAAAAAAAATTATTTTTACAGTAGAAAAATCTCAAGGGAAAACTTTATTGTTAGGTGACTAAAAATGATCTCAATCAATTGTTACGTGAGTAAAAGCTCTTTTAGTCCTTAAAATTTAACTAAATATCCTTATATGTCTTAATAATTTTTAAAATATTTTTAAAAATTCTAATTTAATATAAAATACCTATTATACCCTTATACATAATATTTATTAAAAACTAATTGATTTTTAAAATTTGATAAAATATATTATGTTTATGTAAAATATATTAATACATAAATAAATAAAATAATTATTTTATAGCATATATTTTATATAATTATAATTAATATATTATAATTTTTATTTATTGTTATTTTAGTTTTATTATTTTAATTATATTTTAGATATATATATTTTTATATAAATTATAATATAATCATAAATATTTATTATACTGTAAAATAAATATTTTATTAATAAATTAATAATTTTATGTTTTAATTGTATTTAATTTTTAGTAATTACAAATATATAATTTTTTATTATTTAATTTCTTACAATAAATTATAATAAAAGTAACATTTCTATTTATTTATTAGTATATTTTATATAAATATATTATATTTTATCAAATTTTAGAGATTTTATTAGTTATTTTTAATAAATATTATGTATAAAAATATAACAGGTATTATATATAAAATTAGGACTTTAAAAAATATTTTTAAAATTATTAAAATTTATGAAAGTATTTAGTCAAACTTTAAAAATTAAAAAAACTTTTACCCTTTTTATGTTAACAAAACATTTTTTTTGCCATCTTAATCCGTTAAGGTAGGGGATGCTTCATCTTATTCAAATTTACACATGATTTTTTCTTTAGAAACAAATGGGCCTTGATTGGACAGCCACAATTTTTCACTTGAGTGTACTATTTACGTTATAAAATATACATTCACTATTAATTCATGGGAAAATTTCAACAGTAACCAATTCTTAGACCCAATTTTCTTAAATGACCACTGTTCAAAATATGTTTCAAAAATAACTAATTCGGACCAAAATACCCTTAAAAAGTTTTTTTCAAAAATGACTAATTTTTTATTTTCTTCGTGATCGAAACTACTTGTGATCGAAAGTACACTTTCGATCACGAAGAAAAATTTCGATTTCTTCATGATCGAAAGTACATTTCGTGATAGAAAGTACACTTTCGATTAAGGACATTTTGGTCTGAGTTGGTCATTTTTGAAATATATTTTGAACAGTGGTTATTTAAGAAAATTGGGTCCAAGAATTGGTCATTGGTGTTAATTTTTCTTAATTTATTATACATTATTGATTTTTTTTTGTAATTTACCTTTATTAAAATTAATATAATGTTAATTTTGACACACATCATGCACCATTATCTTTCTTTAGATCTACTATTTTCTTTCTCAATATCAAATTTAATGGAGCACAAAAAATTTTAAACGTATAACAAATATCGAGTCATGAAAAAGTAAATCAATATTCAAAAAAATTGTAATCATATAGATATTTTTTTATTTGTTTATGATTGTAAATTTGAGGTGAAACCTATTTTAACCAATTTGTATTAAAATTATTTAGTTAATTAGTGAAATACTAATGCACAACTCAAGAAGAGATGAATTAGATGTCTAAAAAATATTTGTACAATCATTTTATGAATAATGAGTAAATATATTTTAAATATATCTTTTAATAAAAAAATTTGAATATTATTTACTAATTTTTTAATCGGTCAACAAATTTTTAATATTTCATGATCTTAAGAATCTATGTTCGTATTGATCTTTATGATAGATATTATTTTATAAATTTAAATTATATTTAAATTTTCATACAATATGCCTGTATAAAAAAAGTAGTAGTATTTTATCTAATATAACAAAATATTATTAAAAAAAAATTCACAATTAGAATATAGTAATATAATATTATTACAATGAACGAATCATTATAATCATATCAATACTTAAATATTTTAAGGTAAAAAACTTCCATGGTCAAGATGTGTTAACGACAATCAAATTGTTTTTTTGGTTAAGTCAAAGGTCGGTCAACATACGTCAGGCCGGATCTAGCCGATCGGATCGGACTTGACCTGTCCATTTATAAGGTAATTGACCATTGATTCCATTGATTTTCCATTGATCTTTCGCAAACAGAAATCCCATTTTAGGTCAAACGCAATCACCTCATTGTTTGCTTTTCCTACAACCAAATTATGGCTGAATTACTTGTCTATGATCTTGTCAAAAATGTATCGGGCAAGCTGGCCTCCCTTGCTTGGAAAGAAATTTCCATGGCGTCGAGTTTCAAAAAACACGTAGAAAAGCTTGCCAAGGCGTTGAAGTCTATGGAAGCTGTTCTCTTAGATGCCGACGAACGACCCGTTGACAGTCACGAGAGGAGAGATTGGCTGGAAAATCTTAAAGATGTCTGCTACGATGCTGAAGATGTCTTGGATGAATTTGAGATCGAAGTTTGGAACCGTATGAGCAGTAGAAAGAAGGTAAGCAACTTCTTTTCTTTCTCAAACGCATGCCCACTTGCTTTTCGTTTAAGGATGGGTCATAAAATTAAGGAGATTAGAGAGAGATTAAATGAAATTAAAGCTGATCATAAAGAAACACCCACTGAGAGGAAAACTCATGAGAACAAAACCTGTCATAATCAAGGCAAACGAGATTGTGGTTGCTTCATAAGTCATCGGTAGAGAAATGGAAAAAAGAAAAAATCATAAATTTATTAGAAGATCGTAATGACCTTAGTGAAAAGGTTTCTGTCATTCCTATTTGTTGATGCGTGAAAATATCAACCCAGGTGAGGTGGTAATGCCTTGTTGATCTAGTATCCGAGTTGAAGGTGGATGCCCAGTCAACAGTCTGAGCTCAGTATTCCGCACCCGATTCAGTCTCGTCCTAACCCCGGAGGCTCCCAAGCTGACCTTTCACGCCTCGCTGATCTCGGGCCAAATTACTTGAAACCTTCGTGACCTCGCTCTCCTTGCTGACCTCGGACCCGAACTTGGTGAGGATTCCTGTAGCAGAGAACACGGTCAAAAGGGGGGCGCCGGAGGTTTTCCGGCGAGCCCACTCCGACGCTCAAGTCAGTAGCTTGAGGGGGTGATGTTATGGCTCGATTTTGATAGCTTGAAATAGCTAATATATGGAGGAATATGTAGCTAGGAGCTAGTTGACCAAATGACACACAAAACACATGTAGAAAACAATAAATGTGGCCTTTTGGGAAGCTGGAACAGTAAAACCGTCCTCAAGGGACAACCTTCAATGGGTGTTAAGGTTGTCTCTTTGTTTCTTAGAGAGAACAATAGTGAGGTGACTTGTGCTTGTGGTGTGTGTGAGCAAAGAATGAGTTCTAGCTTGAAGGAAACCCTTACTTACCTTGACATAAGTGTCTTTTTATATTATACTTTTGTGGACACATGATTGGCCAAACAATGTTGCCCTAGTTCCTCCTTTTCTTCCTCTTCCCAAGCTTGAAACCTTAGCTCGGAGTCAAGACTATGACACTTGGTGAGCAGGGATTGGTCCTTAAGACCTTATCCGAGATTACATGCCACATGGCACGATTTGATTCGAGTGGGGGATTACGTTATCCCTTGTGTACAGGTGGCGAATGCTCATTCGCCTCTACTTGTGGTCCCTCAAAGGTTGACCATGTCAGGTGGGGTCCCTTTTTCAGCTACCAAGGTGCTACACTGTCTCCTTGGTCAGCTTTCCGTTTTGGGCGATTTCAGGTGGTCCCCCCAGGTGACCTAGGATCATAGGACACCTTTTGCACATTTTTGAGGGAACCAAATCCCTTCATTTTTGGGGCTGTTCCAGAGTGGGGTCCACTCGTTTTGCCCTATCTATGTGGACTATTGGTTATAGACCACGTGGCACCCTTCATGTGAACACTTTCAATACTACCTGAGGTTGGATCCTGCCTCAGCTGGGATCCGAGGTGAGGTGGGTTTCAACATGAACGGATCGTTCTATAGGTGCCGACTAGAGCGTCGTGGGCTTACGTACCACCACGTGTCTAGCCTATTTTTACCCCATAATAGAGGTCCCCCAGCTTCCAATGGCTAAGGAGATGGCGAAGGCGTTGGAAGCTTCTAAGAGTTCCTAGCCCACGTCGCATTGTTGTCCCTCCTCCCTGGTAGGTCTTTCTCTTGCCACCTTGGGGTGTATGCACACGTCGTCACTTGTTCAGGGTGATCCGAGATGGCTAACGATGTGAATTCAAGGCGAAAATATTTCCAGGCTCATGTTGCTCTCCCCCCCCTTCACATCTGGATAAGGCTTGGCGAATTTTATACCTTTACTTTTTGGCGGAATTTAGGGGATCATTCCCTTCCATTTGGAGGTTGAACCGTGCTGAGCTCGGATTGATATGGGCGAATTCCCTCCTGACCTGGGAGTCTAGCCTTCCTCAGCTCGGATCAATATTCTCTAGCCCACATATCCGTGGGCGTGCACGTGGGACTTTGTCAAATTGTTTCTCAAATTTTCCAAAGTGGAGTAGGGGAGGCCAATGTAATAACGCGGGTCCTTAATGAAACAACACAACCTTCAAAAGACCCACATGGTCAAAAGGTTCTTATCCGTTTGGGAAGAGTTGTGTCCTTTCACTTTCTTTATAATCCGGCCCCGCGAATTTGAGGAAACCAAAAGCTCCCTTTTGTCTTCTCTTTTGGGACCACATTCGCATCTTTGCAATCCCTAACCATCACCTTCATCCTGTCTCCTCGCTTACGGCAAAATCGGCCTCTCTTCGCCTTTTTTCTTTCGTTCCGACGGCCGGGATAGAGCGTGTCTTGCCCTTCCGTCGTTCCCTTGTTGCGTCGTTCGCGGCCTCACGATCTCAACGTCGGCCGACCAACCATCTCGACGCTTCTCCTGTTCCTCAGTGGATTTCATCATCAGAAACCTCCGAAGGCAAGTGTTTTTCTCGTGTTTTCAATTCCATTTCTCCCATTTGGTTTTACTTGGGTTGGAATTATTTGCATAATGCTTGGTGGGTTCATCTCTAATCTTTACTTCTCCTCCCCTTCTTTTCCCTTTTTTTTTTGTTGTAGATATGTCGGACGCCGGCGAGTCTCAACACTCCCCCGCAGATAGTGGAGTTGCCACCCCAGGAAATGTTGCGTCTTCGCCTGATTTCTTCGAGCCGAACCAGGCGCTACAAGGTTCGCGCTGGTCATGGCCGTTCTAGCGCGGCCGGGGAGAGTTCTGAGGAGGGTGCTGACCAGGGCTTTTTTCTAGACGATGAGGGAACCTCCGTAACTACGGAAATGCTTGCCCAGCTGAGGAACGCATATGACATCCCTTCCTCTGTTGTGTTGTCGCTTCCCCGTCCAGGATTCAAACCAAGCCAACCGGGTTCTAGCGAGGTGGTGATCCACCGTCAGTCCTTCGAATATGGTCTTCGGCTTCCCATTCAGCCATTTTTTGCACAAATACTAAGCGGGCTAGGGGTGGCCCCTGCTCAGCTGAGTTTTATGGTTTGGCGGAACCTTACTGGGCTCTATATTTTGTGGAAGGAGATACTGGGCGTTGAGCCTACGATTGAAGATGTCCATGCCACCTTTACCTTGACCACAGCCCCGAAGAAGCCTGGGCTTTACTACTTGAGGACGTATACTGGCCAACCTCATCTCGTCCCCCAGGTGAATCCGAACACTGCCGATAAGGCTTGGGATGATTTTTGGTTTGTCGTCTCTGGTGATTGGGGCCAGACAGTGGTTGAGGATGGGGAGACGTATGTGGTTCCCAATCAATTCAAGTGGGCAGGTATGTTTCTCTAAGAGTTCCTTTCGGTTTACTGAACTCTACACTTGCCTTACTGACCTTGCCATTGCGCAGGGAAATGGACTCGTGACCTTTCTCGGGACACCGATCTAAAGAGTGTGAGAGAATACATGGCTACTAACCCATCCGAGACTGACATTGTCACCGAGGAGCGCCTTGCCAAGGTGGGATTGATTCCGCCACCTTCCTCAGGTAGTGTCTTTGCTGATTTGGGCTTCGTCTTTTCCCTTGTTTGTGTGTTTATTCAATCTGACTATGCCCCTCTTCTTCGGCCATGTAGGGGCTTTAGGAGATGAGGTTCTGACTCCTAGTTCGGCCATTAGGAGGATGGCTGAAGGAAGCAAAACCGACCTGGCCTTTCTTCAATTAGTGAGAGACAGGATGGCCAAGGCAGCAGGGGCGTCTAGTCAGCGAGCAGCAACAGAGTCTGAGGGGTCTGGCAAGAGCGCGGCTATATCCAGTGGCCTTCCTCCACGACCTAAGCGTGCCAAGAAGGTAGAAGGGCCAGGTTGGACGTCCCAGCTGGCCGTGGACCTTGGAGGTGTTCTTGGCAGTCATTTTTCCCATGCTTCTCGAGCTCTCCTGGCATTGAAACAAGTTCTTGAGCTTTCGGACTCGGAGAAGGGAAGCGAGGTGGTGGGCTTGAGTCCTAGTCAGGCAATTGACATGGCATCTCACCTTTTTCTTCAGGTAAGCGATTCTCAGCTCTCAACTCTGTTTTGGGATTTATATTATAAGCTCCGAGCTTCATTTTTTCTTTCCCCTTTTGTTTTGTTACCAGGGATCCTTCCTCATGTCTCAATTTGGTGATAAGCTTAAGGAGGGATCGACCTCAGCTGGTCGTGTTGCCAAGCTTGAGGCTCAGCTGTCTCGGCTCACTCAGAAGGTCAAGGACAAGGACGATCAAATTTCGAAGTTGCAGGACCAGCTAGGAGAGGTTCGGGATGAGGCGGGATCAGTGAAGACTCAGCTCCGAGCTCAGGTGGAGAGAGCCAATGAGCTCCAGGCCAGTGTGGATAAGTTGGAGACTGAGGCGGGCTCTAATCTTCTTCATGGATACCATTACGCGCAATACTAAGTCACCAGGGAATTTCCCGATTTGGACTTGCACTATATGGACTTTGGATTCGACCGAGAGGCGTTGGTGGCCAAGTTTGGCAAGGAGCAGGACCCAGCTGATGTCGCAGAGAGTTCTCGACAGCTTACCTCAAGGCACCTACTGAACCTGGAAGTTTCCCCACCTCACTCAGATCACGAGGAAGACGACTCAGGCGATGAAGGTTTTCAGTCGGGAAACGGCGAAGATACCTGATCTGACCCTTGGCCTTTGTTCGTGCTGCCTCTCCATCAGACCAAGCTTTCTTACACATTTTTTCTCTTTTCTTTCTTTTGTAAACTCAGACGTTGTTTCTCTGTACTGTGGATTTGAACTTTCAGTGTGGTTTTGTTTAGCATATTATTGACCTTGGGAAACATTATTTTGTTAAGTGACAGTGGCCCTGTTTTGGGCTGATATATTCTACATTCTTAGTTTGCCGTATGGATTGTTGTGAGTTTGCTGTTGATTTACCCATGCATGCTGATTTTATGCACGTGACGTTCTTAGCAAGATAGAACCTTCCTGAGGTAGGCTATCCGACCTGAGTAGGTATCCTTCCTCACCTAGGTTGATTTACAAATCAATCCTGACAGTTTGTTGGCAATTCGATTATATCAACCATGGCGAAATAAAATGGAGGGTGGCAAATCGTTTGTTAAGGCGTATGTCATTAACCCATTAAATAGGAATGCACATCTTAATCAATAGAACAACAACCCTCTTCACCTAGGTGATGTTTCCCTTCAAAATGCTCACTTGGGGGGGAGCAGTGGGACAACATACCAAGTCAATTTTTTGGCGCACATATAGAAGCAATCTAGCCACTAAGGATTTTGGAGAAACAACAAAACGGAGATGGAATTGAAAATCTACTGGATTCCCAGATCAAGTGGGATCACGGGTAGTACTTCTTTAGCTGGTCGGCATTCCTTGGTCGTCTCATCTGGCGTCCATCAGGGTGAGCAAGTTTGTAGACTCCAGGCTTGATAACCTTGGTGACGTGGAATGACCCTTCCTAGGTTTCAGCAAACTTGGTGGAGCCTCCCTCTTTGAGTCCGCAAATCACCTTCCTCAATACCAAGTCCCCCTCTTTGAAACTGCGAGGTTTGACCTTGGCATTATAATGCTTGGCAACTCTTCTCTGATACGCCGCCACCCTAACCTGGGCTTGATCTCTCTTCTCCTCCAGCAAATCAAGGGCGGCATCAAGCTGGGCCACATTGTTGACCTCGTCGAAGTGGAGGGCTCTAAAAGTTGGCATTCCTACCTCAGCTGGGATTACTGCCTCTGTGCCAAAAGACAATGCATAGGGGGTTTCTCCAATGGCTGTTTTGAAGGTGGTGCGGTATGCCAACAACACCTCAGGTAGTTCATCAACCCATGCTCCCTTCTTAGTTCCCAGCTTTTTTTCAACAAATCCTTGATGACCTTGTTGACTGCTTCAACTTGCCCATTTGACTGCGGATGAGCCGGCGTGGTGTATCGGTTTTCTATCTTCCATGTCTCGCAAAAGTTTCTGAATTTTTCATTGTCGAACTGCCGCCCGTTGTCAGTGATTATTACCCGTGGAACTCCAAAGCGACAGATGATGAATCTCCAGATGAAGTCGGTGGTTCTTTTCTCCGTGATCTTGGCCAGCAGCTCTACCTCTGCCCACTTGGTGAAGTAGTCTACTGCCACTATGGCGAACTTGGCCTGACCCCGGCCAACCGGGAAAGGTCCAATCAAGTCGATACCCCACTGAGCGAAAGGCCAAGGCGAAGTCAGTGTCGTCAAGTTTTCTGGTGGAACCCGGATCATCTTGGCGTGCTTCTGACAGGTGAGGCAGCTTTGCAAGATGACCCGGGAGTCACTTTGCATGGTTGGCCAGTAATATCCTTGGCGTAAAGCTTTGTATGCCAATGACCTTCCCCCTGAGTGATTTCCGCAGGCCCCCTCATGGATCTCTCTCAGAACATAATCGGCCTCATCTGGGTGCAGACACCTCAGGTAGGGCATGGTGAAACTTCGTCTGTACAACACACCCTCAATAAGGCAATACCAAGCTGCACGATACTTAAGCTTTCTTACGGCTTCTTGGTCTTTGGGAAGACGTCCCTCTTCTAGGTACTCCTTAATAGGGTTTATCCAGCATGAGGGGCTTGAAACACAGTGAACTACCTTAGTAGGTTCTTCTATGGACGACCTGGGTAGAACTTCTACTAGCACTGTACCAGGTAAGGAGGTTTCTGACAGGTATGCCAACCTTGATAGCATGTCGGACTGAACGTTTTTCTCCCTTGGGATCTGTTGCAGCTTAACTTGCTTGAATTGTCCCACCAAATCTTTCGCTTTTTTCAGGTAAGCTATCATGTTATCCTCCTTGGCCTGGTATTCGTCGTTGACTCGGTGCACGATGAGCTGGGAGTCGCTATTTATCTCTAACCATTCTGCTCCTAAGCTCTTTGTCATCTTGAGCCCGACGATCAATGCTTCGTATTCAGCCTCGTTGTTAGAAGCTTTAAACTCGAACCTTAGCGCGTAACTTATCTCAACCCCGTCTGGGCTAGTGATTAACACCCCAGCTCCACTCCCCTGTGAGCTGGATGATCCGTCTACATGGAGGATCCATAGTGAGCTAGTTTCAGCTTCCCATTCTTCAAGTTGGTTCATGTCCGTTCCCAAATCCTCCAGGTTAGGAGTAAACTCAGCCACAAAGTCAGCTATGGCTTGTCCCTTGATCGCGTTTCACGGTCGGTAGTGAATTTCGAACTCGCTGAGTTCCATACACCATTTCATGAGCCTTCCTGAGCTTTCTGGCCTATGTAGGATCTGCCTGAGTGGGAAGCTGGTGACTACACTGACTGCGTGAGCTTGGAAATACGGCCTTAGCTTTCTGGACGACATGACTAGGGCCAACGCGAGCTATTCTTGTTTGGGATACCTCTTTTCTACCTCGGTCAGGGCCTTGCTGGTGTAGTACACAGGCTTCTGCATCCCTCATTTCTCTTCTCATATTAGAACTGAGCTCACTGCAGTCGTGGACACTGCCAAATACATCAGTAAGTTATCCCCTGAATGAGGCTTAGCTAAGATCGGCGGGCTAGCTAGATAGTTTTTCAGATTCTGAAAGGCGGCCTCGCAGTCCTCATCCCATTGCTGCCCCTTAGCCCTTTTGATAGCTTGGAAGAAAGGGTGACAACGATCTGTGCATTTGGACACGAACCTGCTCAGCGCGGCTACCCTTCCCGCTAGGCTCTGTATTTCTTTGGTCGTCCGAGGTGATCGCATTTCCACGATGGCCTTGATCTTTTATGGATTAGCTTCTATTCCCCTTTGGTGGACCATGTAGCCCAGAAACTTTCCGGCTGCCACCCCGAATGCGCATTTTTCAA
The DNA here is from genome assembly GCA_028052125.1 of Melia azedarach. Classification (NCBI taxonomy): domain Eukaryota; kingdom Viridiplantae; phylum Streptophyta; class Magnoliopsida; order Sapindales; family Meliaceae; genus Melia; species Melia azedarach. The sequence continues at coordinate 3,266,632 of CM051402.1, read as the reverse complement.
GGTTAAGTTTCATACCAAACTTCCTCAGCACGTCGAATGTTCCCCTGAGGTGGGGCACATGGTCAGCTATCTTCATTGACTTGGTGATCATGTCGTCGACATAAATTTCCATGGTCCTGTCTATCTGTTCCTTAAATAGCTTGTTCACCAAGCGTTGATACGTGGCCCCCGCGTTCTTTAAGCCGAAGGGCATTACCATGTAACAATACAGGCCTTTGTTTGTAATGAAAGAGGTCCCTTCCTCATCTGGAGCATACATCTTCACCTGGTTATAACCCGAAAAGGCTTCCATAAAGCTGAGCAACTCATGGCCAGCGGTGGCGTCGACCAGCTGATCTATCCGAGGCAATGGAAAGCTGTCCTTGGGGCACGCCTTGTTCAAGTCGGTAAAATCGACGCACATGCGCCACTTCCTGTTCGGCTTCCTCACCAGCACCACATTGGAGACCCAATCTGGATACTTGGATTCACGAATAAACCCCACGCGTAGTAACTTGTCGACTTTCTCCTCAATTGCGTCGTAGCGTTCTTGGTTGAAAGTTAGTCGCTTTTGCCGTACCGGTCGGTGAATGGAATCCACGTTAAGTCGATGGGAGATTATGCTAGGGCTGATCCCCAGTATGTCGCTGTGGCTCCAAGCAAATACGTCTGAGTATTCAACTAAAAATTCCACCAAGGATGTTCTGACATCCGAGGTGAGCTGGGTTCCCACCTTAACTACCCTGGTTGGGTCGTCTTCACATACCGGGACTGCCTCCAATTCCTCTACAGGCTCACCTCGCTGCTCGACTTTAGAGACTCGTGGGTCAAGGGTGGAGACCTGATTGCACCTCCCAACTGAGGAGGCATAACACTTCCTAGCCGTGAGCTGGTCCCCCTTGACGACCCTGACCTGGTTGCCCACCGGGAATTTCAACTTCAAGTGGTACGTGGATACCACTTCTCTGGTTGCCATGAGGAAGGGTCTTCCCATAATGACATTGTAGGAGCTTGGGTGGTCGACAACTACGAAGTCAACCATAGTGATGAGCTGAGAAGGGTCTTCCCCAAGGGTAACCGGTAAGGTGATGCTGCCAGACGGCATCAACTGGTCTCCCGTAAACCCACTTAGGGGGGTGGTGACTTGTTGCATCCTTGCTGAGTTCAGTCCCAGCTTATTGAAGGCTTCCTTGAACAATATGTCAACCGAACTTCCCGTGTCGATGAGGATTCGCGCCACGTCCTTACTGGCGATCTTCATTGTGACGACCATGGCGTCGTCATGGGGGTACACTACATCCCTTGTGTCTTCATCCATGAACATGATGGGGGTGGTGGCTACCCTTGGTAGCTTAGGCGATCTTTCGGTGAAGTTCACTTCTTGGTGGTGTCGGGCCAAGGAGGGCTCCCTGGCATGAGCCTTCCTTGCCTACGGGAGTCTCCTGCTAGGGTGGGTCCCCCTGAGATTGTGCTGATGAAATCTGTCTTTGGTCACCTGGGATCCTGGCTGACCTTGGTCCCCTCCTGAGCTTTCTCCCGCCTGCCTGACCACCTGAGCCTTCCCCCTTACTTCGAGCAAAAACTCTTTTAGATACCCATTGTTGATTAAATTTTGGATTTGCCCCCTCAGGTTGAAACAATCGGCTGTGCTGTGTCCATACTCTTCATGAAAATCACAATACCTCTTCAGGTTCTTTTTACCTAGAGGGGTAATCAACTTAGGTGGTCTCGTCAAAAGGCCCTAGTCCCTTATGGCATAGAACACTTGTTCCCTTGTTGTGTTCAAGGGATGGTAGGCATGCGTAGTGGCGGATTCCCTTCTTGGCGGATGAGGCACTTCTCTTGGCTGTGGTGGAGGCTGGGGCCTCAATGTTTCTGGTCTTGGTTGAGGTGGGCGCCTGTAGGACAGTGGCGCCCGCTGGTTGTCTTGCTGACGCGGGACTGACGCTTGCTGAGTAGGGACAGGCCTGGACGGCCTAACGTCTTGCTTCTTCTTATCTTTCCCTTTGTCACTGAAATCTTCGGCCTTCTCTCTTTCCCTCTTCAAGTTGCGCTTCTCCTCAATGGCGATTTGCTTCATGGCACGATCGTGTGCCTCCCGATATGAGGTGGGAGGTCTCTCTTCGAATGACACCCACAAAGGCCCGGTGTGGAGGTTGTACCAAAAGTTTCTCAAAGTTTCTGGTTCCTCGTAAACTCCCATTTGCATTACCTCATCATGATAACGCTTCACATATTCATGCAAGGGTTCTTGCCCCTTTGCTTAATGTATTGGAGAGAGGAAGGGTCTTTAGTGGGTGGCTTGGCTCCTTGAAAATGGAGGACAAACTTGCTGGCGAAGGTGGTGAAGTCTCTTACGCTTCCTGCCGGAAGCTTCTTGTACCATGTTCTGGCTGGCCCACTTAGGGTGGTTGGAAACACCTTACACATTATCTCGTCGGGCACCCCTTGCACCAACATCAAATTCTGGAAGATTTCCACATGGGCCACAGGATCGGATTGTCCATGGTAAGAATCAAGTTGAGGCATCTTGAATCTCCCAGGTAAGGTCGCGTTCTTCACTGAGTCAGCTAGGGGGGCGGTGAAGTCACCCAGGATATCAGGTGAGCTGGGTTCCCCCTTGCTGGACCTGAGCTCCCTCATTTCTTCCTGCATGGTAAGTAACTGTTTCCTCAAACATTCCACGTAAGGAGGTTCAGGGTCGTTACCTTTCCCTGGCGTCGAGCCATCAAGGAGTACCTCAAGTCACCATGCACAAGTCCCTCGAGTTGGCTCCTTGCTCCTTCGGGCCGGTTGCTGGCGGTCGAACGATGGTCACTGCGGTGACTCCTGGGCTGGTCGTGGACATTTGCTCTCAGTTGGGACAGTCGCATCTGAGCACCTTGCTGACTCGGTGTGGATGGTTCCACGTGAGCAGGGTTGCTTCTGAGTTGGCTCCTCAGCCGACTTGCCAGATTTCGGGGAGGAGGAGGCGGTATGCCTAGGTTATCGCACAGGTACTTTATCACATGCTGAAACTGTGACTTAGTTTCTGCCAGCTCTTTCACCTCCTTAGCTTTCTCTGCCTCCACGTCCCGGCTGGTGGCGGCCTTCTCTTTTCCCTTCCGGCTGGGGCCTGGGTCAAGTGCTCTCACGTTTTGACTCTCTGCATACTCGTCCTGAGGCGGAGCTGGAGGTGGGCGACTGCTTTGGCCGGGCTCCCGCGTGACCTCTCTTCTGGACCCTCTTGGGGCCTCGAAGTTAGGCATTTGGCTTCTCTGACGGGCACGTAGGTTGTAGCGGGACCTTTCGTTCTGGATCCCCGCAGACGGCGCCACTGTTGATGCGTGAAAATATCAACCCAGGTGAGGTGGTAATGCCTTGCTGATCTAGTATCCGAGTTGAAGGTGGATGCCCAGTCAACAGTCTAAGCTCAGTATTCCGCACCCGATTCAGTCTCGTCCTAACCCCGGAGGCTCCCAAGCTGACCTTTCACGCCTCGCTAATCCCGGGCTAAATTGCTTGAAACCTTCGTGACCTCGCTCTCCTTGCTGACCTCGGACCTGAACTTGGTGAGGATTCCTACAGCAGAGAACACGGTCAAAAAGGGAGCGCCGGAGGTTTTCCGGCGAGCCCACTCCGACGCTCAAGTCAGTAGCTTGAGGGGGTGATGTTATGGCTCGATTTTGGTAGCTTGAAATAGCTAATATATGGAGGAATATGTAGCTAGGAGCTAGTTGACCAAATGACACACAAAACATATGTAGAAAACAATAAGTGTGGCCTTTTGGGAAGCTGGAACAGTAAAACCGTCCTCAAGGGACAACCTTCAATGGGTGTTAAGGTTGTCTCTTTGTTTCTTAGAGAGAACAATAGTGAGGTGACTTGTGCTTGTGGTGTGTGTGAGCAAACAATGAGTTCTAGCTTGAAGGAGACCCTTACTTACCTTGACATAAGTGTCTTTTTATATTATACTTTTGTGGACACATGATTGGCCAAACAATGTTGCCCTAGTTCCTCCTTTTCTTCCTCTTCCCAAGCTTGAAACCTTAGCTCGGAGTCAAGACTAGGACACTTGGTGAGCAGGGATTGGTCCTTAAGAGCTTATCCGAGATTACATGCCACATGGCACGATTTGATTCGAGTGGGGGATTACGTTATCCCTTGTGTACAGGTGGCGAATGCTCATTCGCCTCTACTTGTGGTCCCTCAAAGGTTGACTACGTCAGGTGGGGTCCCTTTTTCAGCTACCAAGGTGCTACACTGTCTCCTTGTTCAGCTTTCCGTTTTGGGCGATTTCAGGTGGTTCCCCCAGGTGACCTAGGATCATAGGACACCTTTTTCACATTTTTGGGGGAACCAAATCCCTTCATTTTTGGGGCTGTTCCAGAGTGGGGTCCTACTCGTTTTGCCCTATCTATGTGGACTATTGGTTATAGACCACGTGGCACCCTTCATATGAACACCTTCTATACTACCTGAGGTCGGATCCTGCCTCAGCTGGGATCCGAGGTGAGGTAGGTTTCAACATGAACGGATCGTTCCATAGGTGCCGACTAGAACGTCGTGGGCTTACGTACCGCCACGTGTCTAGCCTATTTTTACCCCATAACACTATTGTTGGAGTAGGAGGTGCTGGGAAAACTGCAGTTGCAAAATTGGTGTACGATGATGAAAGGGTACAAAATGATTTTGGTTTCGATTTAAAAATTTGGGTATGTGTCTCGGAGGATTCTGCTCTCAAACAGTGGATAGTGAAAATAATTAGATCAACAACTGATATGAATTATAGCAAATTGGATGTTGAACCATTGCAAAGAAAATTGGGAGAATTATTGAGAGATAAAAAATATTTGCTTGTGTTGGATGATGTATGGAGTGATTCTCGTGAAAAAGAGATACCCCTTAACTTTTTTTCTAGTCTTATATCCCCTAATCTTTAAAGAAATTTGAAATATCCCTTAAGACACTATTTTAAGCACTATTCTATATATAAATTAATTATTTTACCCCCCAACTATTAAAAATATGTAAAATAATTTAATTGTCTTTATATTAAAATTGTCTATTTAAAAATTATGTATAATTAATATTATTAAAAATCTTCCTAATTGTTAACTTTTATAAAATTAAATGTAAGCAAATTTTAATAACACCATTTGTAAAAGCTTTACAACATAAAATATGTTAAGAAATTATTAAAAAAATTTACAATATGAAATTTTTTTAGTTATAAAAAATTAATTGTTTTTATTTTTACAATAAATTTTTTACAATTAAAAAAATTGTAAAAAATTGATAATGAATTTTACCAATATTTATTATATATAATTTTTAAAATAAATTATTTTAATAAAATAATCAATGATAAAATTATTTATATTTAATATTATCAAAATATTAACAAATTTAAAAGAAAATAATTATCAATCAAAATATTATTATAATTTTTAAATTAATTATTATAATAATATATTATTGACTATTATATAGTAAAAATAAAAATAATTAAATTATTTTATATGTTTTTAATAATTATGGGATAAAATAGTCAAGTTATATCTAAAATGTACATAGAATAGTATTTTAAGGAGTATCTCAAGTTTTTTTTAAAGCCAAAGGGGTATATAAGACTAGAAAAAAAGTCGAAGGGAGTAAATCACATTATCCCTAAAATTTATGAAAGATGCAATGAAACATTTTTTTGTTATTTTGTTTAGAGTGCATCCGAATAGCCTATAAATCTCAATAGCATTTTTTAATTCTTATTTCTTAACAAGTAAATCGAAGTACTATATTATTTTTATATAAAATATCTAAAAATTAATAATTTTATATTTGTATTGTTGTAAATTTTAAATCCAATAAATAATAAAATATCTTTAAAAGAATAAAAAAATATTATCTTATTACCTTACAGAATACTATTTTTCTAATTAGCGACATGTTTAGGATTATTATTTATTTTTGGAGTCAGTTCGGTTAAATGAAATTGCAAAAGAAGAAAAAAAAATTACTTATCATTATTTTATCTTAAAATAAAACAAAAAAATTGTATAATATATTAAGATATGTATAGGGAAGAAGTTAGACAAGTTTTATATGAATAACACTAGCTATAAATAAATTAAGGATTTTTTTAATCATAAATTAAAAAAATATATTAAGATATTTTATGTTAACTCAAGTAAGAAAGAAAAAAATGAATTATGATGAAGTGTTGATCTTCTTTTTCACAATGCAATGTTATGCCTTGTTCTTGTTTTTTTCGCACATCTTTAAGTATCCTCCTTAACCATATAATATGAAAAGTTGTCATTGAGATACAAATATACCATGCATAGTCTAATAATGGCAATAATGAAGGTAAATCACTTATCTTTCACACGAGTTATTCGCTACTTCTAACTTTTCACTCATAAATTACTAAGTATTTATTCATAAAACATATTTTTCGTATACTTGCTATTGTCATCTCAAAATTATTTTCAAATTAATTTTAGATACAAATATTAATGTATTGTTCGATAAATATTTATCAATGATTAAGGAGAAATACTACTACAAAATTAATCATCTATGATAGATAATACATGTATGACACTTCATGACAAAGTTTATCTACTAATAAAAGTCTATTTATGTTTAACAATTTTTGCGCATCGTCATTGCATGATAAAAATTGTTTTTGTCATAATGTAGTGATAAAAATTTATCACGAATGTATAATAAAATTTCTTACTATCACAATGTTACCAAATTTTTTAGATATTATTTTTATTAAGAATTGATCGTTTTTTGGCATAATAGTTTTCTCCTTTTTCTTTTTGAATTTTTTTACTTGTCTGTTTTTTTTTATTTTGTACAATTTTCCTGTTAGTCCAATTTTTTCGACTTTTTTTTCATTTGTTGTAATTGTAATTTATTTTCATATTTTTATTTTTTCAAGTTTTTTAATGCAATTTATATATATTAATTACCAATATAATTAAGAATACCAAATAATAATATTAGAATAATAAATATTATTAACTAAAGATACCCAAAAATAAAAATAGAATAATAAATATTATTTGCCAACATAATCAATAAAATTCTATATTTCAATCCACATTATACAAACATAATTGTCACTTTATTTGCAATATAATTCAAAATTCAATATCTAAACTAAAGAAGTATAATTCTCAGCATCAACTCTTCTTCGACGTCAACTCAAAATAAAGTAAAATGAAAATCAAATCTCAAAGCTAACATATGAATATTAATAAGTTGCGGACCTATTACAAAAAAGCTACCTGTTGAATATATTACAGATTTTCAACATCAACTCTCTTCAGAAAAGTATTCTGCAAAATAATAAATTATATTAGGAATGTATTGTAAAAGCAAATAAAAAATAGAATAAAATTAAGTGATGAGAAGTTTAGTGTGGGACAGAGGATGCAAAGATATTCTATTTTTTCTTTTTTTTATATATAAAACTATTATTTATTAATTTTAAGATCATTTAATCACTTTTAAAAGAATCCTAGATACAATTCTGTATAATAAGATCACATATTTATAACTATTATTTATTAATTTTTTTACTATTAACATATTACTTAGTATTCTACTTAGAATTTATAACAGTTTACTATTAATATATTAGTTAAATTAAGATCACATATTTATAACTATTATTTATTAATTTTTTTACTATTAACATATTAGTTAGCATTCTACTTAGAATGTATAACAGTTACTATTAATATATTAGTTTTTCATATTTCTTTACTTCAAGGCTTCCACTATACAAAACCAATCTAGTGCAAGTTCTTGTTAAAGTTAAAATTATAGATTGCCAGAACACTTGAGAGAAACTTATTTTCAATGATTTCATGCTATGAAAATGAAGGCAGCTATAAAATATATTTGCACATAAAATGATATACAATGAACTAGACACAACAATAATGAATGATGGGACAACATGAAGGTTCTAGAAAGCTTGGGATAGCATTTCACTTTCAATTAATAAACACCTAAAGGGAATACAACAGCAGCAAAGTAAACCTTAGTAGATAACCAACCGTTTTCATCAATTACATCAGCTAATTTATGGCATTGTTATAGAGATCAAGGTGCGTGAAAATGTCAGGCTTAATGAGATATATTCACCTATTTGCAAAATCAAATAGAAAATCAAATTACCTATTTGCAGAACTAGCTAACAGAAGAAGACAATGTAAACAATGTGGAGTGGACTCCATTCTCAATATTTCTATTGACTTGTAAACAAAAAAGTATATATAAGGTGAATGATATACTTCTATTAATATATTAGTTAGCATTCAACTTAGAATGTATAACAGTTTACTATTAATATATTAGTTAGTACTTCTACTTTTTTTCTCGAAATTTTACACTCAAATTAAACAGTTTCTAACTGATAGTAAAGTCAACATATATTAAAAAATGAGAACTTGTTTATTGTGTTTTCTTAAAATAAGCAATAATTAAAGTGATAAATAATTACCTATACTTAACAATTGAGTGTTTAGGGTATCTAAAGTGGGTTTGAATATGTCTGCCATAATTAAATTAGTAAATAATTATAACAGATGCAACTCCTTTCTTTATCTCTTCAGCCAACTTCTGAACATGTCCATATAAAGAATAATAAATGTAACAGATAGCAAAATTCTCACATTATTACTTTGATATTAATCAAATATCACTGAATTCAATTGTAAACCAGTATAAGCATATTTTATAGCAAAATAATTTTCGATGAAGGTAGAATGTAACTATTGTCTAACATGTACATAACTCCATAGGACTAAATTATTTTTACAGTTTTTTTATATTTCTTTACTTCAAGGCTTCCACTATACAAAACCAATTCAATGCAAATTTCTGTAAAAGTTCTTATAAATTGCCAGAACACTTAAGAGAAACTTATTTTCAATGATTACATGCTATGAAAATGAAGGCAGCTATAAAATATATTTGCACATAAAATGATATACAATGAACTAGACACAACAATAATGAATGATGGGACAACATGAAGGTTTTAGAAAGCTTCGGATAGCATTTCACTTTCAATTAATAAACACCTAAAGGGAATACAACAGCAGCAAAGTAAACCTTAGTAGATAACCAACCATTTTCATCAATTACATCAGCTAATTTATGGCATTGTTATAGAGATCAAGGTGTGTGAAAATGTCAGGCTCAATGAGATATGTTCACCTCCATTGAAGCACAAAGTAATTTAATCTAAAGGGAATACAGCAATAACAAAGACATTGCAGCAAAGAGAAGATGTGAGCGGAAGCACAAAGTTATTTAATCTTTAATTGCAGGTAGTAGTTTTAAGTACCTAAGAAATGCTTCAGGTATATTGAGATTAACAGACAACTCTCTTGGCATCAACATTCCAAGCTTTAGTGCCTCCGTCAGTAGTGTCAATCAAAAGCTTTTATCAAAAAGAATAAGAAAATCTCATAAATATGTATTTCTGATACCAAACAACATAACATTTAAAGTTGCGTACATAGTTGTTGAAATTGCAATATCATACCAGAAGGTCAGATTTACATTCCCACTCAAGTGACATAATCTTTGCTCCATAGTATATGCTCGCATTTTTAGAGGCTGGAGTTGACAAGTCATATGTCAATTCAACCATATTTATTTTAGTTAAAAAAGGACATAAAATGAGAAACACATGTCAAATAGTCTAATTACTCAATTAGTAGTTTATAATATTAAAAATAAACAAATTCATTAATCATAGAACAATTTCTCAAATACAGTATACAAGCAAGAGCTAGACATGTAAGTATATTTAAATTGACATGTGAACTGGACTCCATTCTTAATATTTCAATTGACTTGTCAACAAAAAATTGTATATAAGGTGAATTTTGGCACTTTTAATTCTTTGACAGAACACAAATTACCTATTTGCAGAATTAGCTAACAGAACAAGACAATGCAAATATCCGTAATATGCTCCAAAAGTAACCTTTTAACTCATTTCAATTTCTTTTTACATATTGAAATTCATTTCATTTTCTAAACTATATACACAACCAGAAACAGCTGAAATACCCAAATTTCAACAAACAGAATACCTAATTCAACAAATATAAGAAAAACTGAGAATTAACTTCAAAGTATTTACATATTTCAATTTCTTTACCTCATAAATCAAGGAGTCATCTTCCTCATCGCACTCTCTATTATCATTATCATCATTGTAATTGTAATCGAACCACCAGCTCCTCTACATCCAGGAGAAGTCACCATCATAGAGAACTCATTTCTTTTGTAATTTACCGTTATTAAAATTAATATAATGTTTAGTTTTGACACTCATCATGCACCATTATCTTTCTTTAAATCTACTATTTTCTCAATATCAAATTTAATGCATCGAAATTTTTTTTAAATGTATGACAAATATCGGATCAAGAAAAAGTAAATCAATATTTAAGAAAATTTTAATCATATAGATATTTTCTTATCTGTTTTATGACTGTAGATTTGAGTTGAAACTTATTTTAAACTAATTTTTATTAAAGTTATTTAGTTAATTAATGAAATATTAGTGCACAACTTAAGAGGAGATGAATTAGAAGTCTAAAAAATATTTCTACAAACATAAATTCTCAATATAATGGTGATACAAGTAAAATACAAATTTAAGGAGCAAGGGAGAATAATATCAGAATCATTTTATGAATACTAAGTAAATATATTTTAAATATATCTTTTAAGAAAAAAATTTATAGTATTATTTACTAATTTTTTAATTAATCAACAAATTTTTAATATTTTAAAATACGATCCTAAGAATTATATGTTTATATTGATCTTTATGATAAATATTATTTTACAAATTTAAATTATATTTAAATTATCATATAATACCCACGTGCAAAAGAGGTAGTAGTATCTTATCTAATATAATATATAATTATTGAAATAATGTTTTGAATTAAAATTATATAAAAAATTGATAGTAGTCGATCAAACCCAAAAAGTTTGACGAAGAGAGCGTATGAACGCAACGAGAAAACGAGTGAGAGTTGGTGATGAGACAGATCCCCTCATAATCACAAAAGAAGCATCCAAATAATAAAATTAAAAAACACGGAATTTACTTAACAATATAATAATATGTTAATTTTGATTGGATCCATCGAGATTTTTAAAAAATCTTTAAAAATATATATCACTAATTTTTAATTTTGTATCAAATCTCATAATATAAAAAAATTAATTATTTTTTTAATAATAATAAATTAATTGTTCATACACAAAATTACCATTTTACATATCATCAAAAAAACATAATAAAAATAAATATTTAATTTTTTATTAAATAATTAATAAAAATAAAATAATTGATAATATAAAAGGGTTAATGCCATCCAAATCCTTAAAGTTTGACTAAATAATTTTATTAGTCTTATTAGTTTAAAAAATATTCTTAAAAATCTCAATTTACTGTAAAATAATAATTATTAACCTTTATCTAATAGTAATTTGTTAAAAAAATATTTTAACTCTTAACAAAAATAAATATTAAAATAATATTAAGTACTCTTTACAATACATTAATAATTAAATATGTATTAGTACATTATAACTACAAAATAAATTTATTGATTTTAAATATATTAACAATTCGATATTAATTTCATATTAAAAAATAAATAAAATAAATCATAAATAAATATTAATTTATAAATAAAATATATCACAATATAATACTTATAATTATAAATATTATAGTATAATATAGTTATAACAATTCAATATTAATTTAATTTTAGAAAATAAATAAAATAAATCGTAAATAAATATTAATAAAATATCACAATATAGTACTTGTACTTATATATAATAATAAATATTGTACTATAATATAGTTATAACAATTCAATATTAATTTTATTTTAAAAAATAAATAAAATAAATTATAGATAAATATTAATTTATAAATAAAATATATTACAATATAATTCTCATAATGATTATAATTTATTTATAATGTACTAATACATATTTAATTATTAATGTGTTATAAAAGAGTATTTATTATTACTTAATATTTATTTTTGTTAAGAGTTCAAATAATATTTTTAGCCAATTACTATTAGACAATGAATATAATTATCATTTTACAGTAAATTGAAACTTTTAAAAATATTTTTGAAACTAGTAGAACTAATTAGACTAATTAACCAAACCTTAAGGACTTAAATGATATTAACCCAATATAAAATTATCAATCTAATAGTCAATAATTATTATTTATTAATCACAAATAACATATAATAATTTATATATCTAAAAAATTAATTAAAAATAATAACTAATTACATTTAGATCATAACTTAACCAACAGCTTTAAATATTCATATTAACATATAAAATTAAAATATATAATATGATGCCAATTATACTTAGTAATTTGTATAAATGTTATTTTATTAATAATTACAATTAAAATATAGTAATTTAATATTATTATAATGAATAATCATATCAATAAATAAATATTTTAAGATAAATTTTTAAAACAAAGCAAACTTAAAATTTCAATAATAAATTTCAATTTTAAAGTTTAAATTCAAATTTTAATTTTAAATTTCAAAATCAAATTTTGAATAAAATGGAGCTTTTTAACCGTCTGAGTTAGGCTCTAAAGCACAAAAGCAATGTCAATTGTAATTTTTTAATGTAGTCAAGCAGTTTCTTCATAATTATTTATGTATTTTCAATTTTATAATTTTTATATTTATTTTCATAATAAAAAATTGCTAAAATAATAAAAAATTAAGAAAATCAAATAACTTTTAGTAATTAGAACAATAAATTTTGATAAAAAATTTATGTAAAAGAAAATAATCAATTTGTGATTAATGAATTAATTTATTATACTACAATAATATAAGATTAACAAAACAAAGAAATTTTTTTTAAAAAAATTATTTTCAAATTTCATTTTCTTATCTACCAAATGAAATATTTTGCCGCTAAATTATCAAAAAATAATTTTTTTTTATTTATGTAGGATTGAATTTACGCTAAATACTTTAAATAAATAATAAGTCAAGGAGTTTAATACTTGAGATAAGTTTTGTGATACTTAAGATTTTGTCAATATAATCTTCATTTTTGAAAATTTTATATATATATATATATTTAATTATCTATATATAATATAAACTATCAACTTAATGTTAAATAATAACAATTATCAAATTATGTGTAAAAATTAAGTATGTTTTTTAAACTTTTTAATATTAATTTTTTAAAAAATAATTATATTTCTAATCAAATTTATTTTATTAAAATTTAAAAATTATAATATTAAAAATAATTATTATACCTTCAAATAATTATAAAAGAATAATTGTAACAAAATTATATTTAAATCATAATTAAAAAATAAAATTATAGTTAGATTATAAAATTATTTTATATTAGTAGTAACAATTCAAAAATAATATTTTTAATAATAAATTAAATACATATACTTGTTAAATAAAATTTATTTACATGCCTTAACAAACAAGTACTGTTATCCCAAGAGTAAGGTTGTTGTGTGGTTTCTTAACAAACTCGTGAGGAAGACCAGTGGTAAAATTTCTACGAGCAGAAATAGGATACGGTAGAGTAAAATTACATCAATTTTTAGGATTAGTATATTATATTAAGACTAAAAGGACAAAAAAAATTTAATATAGAAGATATTAAAATCGTACAAAAAATTAAAGAAATAGTTAAAACACTTTCATTGACTCAGATTATTTAATAGTACAAACTGATGAGTATGTTGAAGGATGGGGGGAATTTAATTAAGAAATCCCAAAAATACTCATTCTGATTAGAAGAACAAATTTGTAGATACAGTGGAGAATATAAAGAAAAAGGTAATATAATATTTTAGATGCAGAATTATTAACAGTAACTCATGCCTTATATTCATTTGAATTATTTTTAGTTGGTAAAAAAGAGTTTACTCTTAGAGCAGATTGTGAAACAATAGTAAAATCTACAGGCAAAATACAAGGTAAATGCAGTGCACACCATGGATGGTTAAATTTTACTGAAAGATTTTTAAATAAAGGATTTAAATGCAATTTTGAACACATTAAAGGACCAGATAATAAAATAGCGATATTCTGTCAAGACTAATCATTGACTCATCTTTTAAGGTAAATCATGGATAAAGAAAGGGCACCTCAAAAGTGGTACCCAATAATGTAAAAAGTAGTGGCCCTCGTTTGTCCATTCATAGAACAGTAAAGATTGATAATTTAGAAGTCCCGTGTAAGCCTAAAGGCAGTAATTTAGAATTCAAAGGTAAAAGAGATTATCAAATAGATGAAAGGGAAATTTCTTAAAATAGTCGTAATTTCTTTTGAGTTTACGTAAATAATTTCTTATAAAAAAATTTTACTAACTTAATTAAAAATATATTTTTCAGACTAAATTATCTTTAATAGTCTACTTCAATTTTTTTACAAAAGTCTATTTTCTTTTTCTCTTTTCTTATTTCTCTAAAATTTGAAACTTTCGAAAATTCAGACTCTCCTCTATCAAATTTATTCTTCTCTTCAAAATCATCTCTCTTGCTAATGGTAAATATGACGGTGTTATAGCTTTGTCGGAAAAGTCTTGGTCATCTATACTAAGTGATTTTTTTTATTATATAGGTATGTATTTTATGTGTTAATTAATTAAAGAAAAATTTCTCAAATGTGGATTTATAATTCAATGTTGATTAAGTTGTAATAAGTATTGATTTAAGTTTAAATTACGTCGACTGGCTTGTTGTATAAATGTAAAGATCTGAAGCATATGAGAATGTAATGTGTTGTGCGATTTTGGATCGTAGATTTTTTACCTGAAAAATAAATTTCGGGTAAGACAAAATGTAAGGCCAAATTTTGCCTTACCCAAAAATCACTTTTTGAGTAAGGCCAAATTTAGCCTTACCCTAAATTCATTTTTAGGGTAAGGTAAACTTTTCGGGTAAGGCTAAATTTTGCTTTACCCAAAAATTACTTTTCGGGTAAGGTAAAATTTTATCTTACCCTAAATTCATTTTTAGGGTAAGGCAAAAATTTGCCTTACCCAAAAAATAGTTTTCGGGTAAGACAAAATTTAGCCTTACCCTCAATTTATTTTTAGGGTAAGGCAAACTTTTCGGGTAAGACAAAATTTAGCCTTACCCTAAATTCATTTTTAGGGTAAGGCAAACTTTTCGGGTAAGGCAAAAATTTGCCTTACCCAAAAAGTAGTTTTCGGGTAAGGCAAAATTTAGCCTTACCCTAAATTCATTTTTAGGGTAAGACAAAAATTTGCCTTACCCTAAATTTATTTTTAGGGTAAGGCAAAAGCCTTGCCCAAAAAGTGGTTTTTTATTATTATATTTTATTATTGTTATTATTATTATTATTCTTATTGGTGAAAAAATTTGGAAAAATTTCTCCACATTTGTTATTTATTGAAATATAATCATTCTTATATTTTGTTTCTTGAACAAATTAAACAAGTATGTCGTAAAACATTAAAGTTGAAATTTTCGGATAAAAAAATATCGTAATTTTAAGATATCCATTCATGACAACAAAGACAATTAATTATGAGATGACAATATTAGCAATAATTGTTTGTTTTCATTTATTACAATGATACAACATCAATAAATATTCATTATAAGATTATTATAATAATATGGATAACATGACATTACCAAGTATTTTTCTACTAACCATTATAGTGAATGAAAAATATTAGTAAATCCGTCATACATAAATTAATAAAGGGTATAATATTGTTAAAATGTAAAAATCACTCAAAAAAATATATTTATTCAGTTTTAGGGTAAGGCAAAAATTTGCCTTATCCTAAAAATAAATTTAGGGTAAGGCAAAAATTTGCCTTACCCTAAAAATGATTTTTGGGTAAGGCAAAATTTTGCCTTACCCAAAAAGTGGTTTTAGGGTAAGGCAAAAATTTGCCTTACCCTAAAAAATTGCCTTACCCTAAAAATGAATTTAGGGTAAGGCAAAAAATTGCCTTACCCTAAAAATGAATTTAGGGTAAGGCAAAAATTTGCCTTACACTAAAATGATTTTTGGGTAAGGCAAAATTTTGCCTTACCCTAAAAATGATTTTAGGGTAAGGCAAAATTTTGCCTTACCCGAAAAGTGGTTTTAGGGTAAGGCAAAAATTTCCCTTACCCTAAAAATCAATTTAGGGTAAGGCAAAATTTTGCCTTACCCTAAATTCATTTTTAGGGTAAAAGTGGTTTTAGGGTAAGGCAAAATTTTGCCTTACCCTAAATATGGCCTTACCAGAAATTCACTTTTCGGGGAAAAACCCATGACCCAAAATCGCACAACACATTACATCCTCAAATGCTTCAAATTTGACATTTATACAACAAATCAGTCGACGTAATTTAAACTTAAATTAATACTTATTACAACTTAATCAACATTAAATTATAAATCCACATTTGAGAAATTTTCTTTAATTAATTAACACATAAAATACATACCTATATAATAAAAAAAATCACTTAGTATAGATGACCAAGACTTTTCCGACAAAGCTACAATATCGTCATATTCACCATTAACAAGAGAGATGATTTTGAAGAGAAGAATAAGTTTGACAGAGGAGAGTCTGAATTTCCGAAAGTTTCAAATTTTAGAGAAATAAGTAAAAGTAAAAAGAAAATAGACTTTTGTAAAAAAATTGAAGTAGGCTATTGAGGATAATTTAGTCCAAAAAATACATTTTGGGTTAGGTTGGTAAAATTTTTTTACAAGAGATTATTTACGTAAACTCAAAAGAAATTATGGCTATTTTAGGAAATTTCCCTAGATGAAACCCAGTTTGCATTAATTGATAATTTCTGGGGAGGACCCAGAGACAAATTAGCACACACATGCCATGCCCTATACAAATATTTCACGAACATTAATGAAAATCTTCTTATGTAATTTAGGAGTAAATTTCTTTGTACACACTTACGTGTAGAATAGCTAATAATAAAGTAGAACTTACTGCATCAACATTTACTTGATGTATATTGAAGCTGTTCTCTTTAATGCCGACGAACGACCCGTTGACAGTCACGAGAGGAGAGATTGGCTGGAAAATGTTAAAGATGTCTGCTACGATGCTGAAGATGTCTTGGATGAATTTGAGATCAAAGTCGTGCGTAGGCAAGTTCGGAACCGTATGAGCAGTAGAAAGAAGGCAAGTAACTTCTTAACTTCAAAATATTAAAAAAAAGTCATGCACATTATTAACTTCACAAAACATTAAAATAAAAAAATTGAATGCCCAAATTCATTTGAAAACATTAAGGAAAATGGCTTGCAAATTATTAGCATTTCAAAATATTAAACAAAACTCATCATACTAGCCCAATTTTATTTGAAATCATTAAAAAAAATGTGTTACAAATTATTTTTTTTATTGAGTGCAAATCATCAACTTTTCATTTACAAATAAATTAATAAATTTTTCTGTATAATAATGCATTCATTTTCATTTAATTTCTCTTACATAAACATGTAAAAAATTAATCCTAACTTATCCATTACTAACTGATATTTGTAAGTCATAATGTTATAAGTACAAATTTAAGATTGATTTACTAAATAGAAGCATTCTTCATTCATGTGGGATAAAAGCAATAGAAGACAATAAAGTCCAATACAAATAACAAAAATAAAGTCTAAGTGTCCATTTAGGCAAACACAAATCCTTCAACTTGATTCATCAACCTATAAAAATAAAGTGAAAAAAAAATACATAAATAAAAATACATATAATTCATATCAATTACCAATTTTGAAATTTAACTATTGTTAATAATTTTTACCTCACGAGAATCTTCAACATCTTCTTGCATAAATGTGCTTGTGGCATTTTCAACAGAGGTTAAAATAGGCTTTTGATCTATTTCAAAGGAAAAAATAAATAAGTATAAACGAACTTATAAATAAAAAAATAGACCAAAAGTTATGATATAAAATATTTTATACCTGTACTGTAACTAACTTTCAGTGCACATTAAAGCTTCTACTGTATTAAGATGTAGTCTATTACTGATGTAGGCTTACAAATCTACCACCCGCATTGAAAGCAGACTCAGAAGCAACTGTGGACACTGAGATTGCCAATATATCTCTAGCAATCTTAGATAACAAAGGATATTTAAATTGGTTTAACTTCCACCAAATCAAGATATCAAAGTCATCAAAATCATTTAATATCCCATCATCCAAATATGAAAGGAACTCAGTCTTTTTATGCTCATGCATATCAGAATCCACAAACTTTCTAAATCCCAACTATGTGCAACTTGTTTTTCAGTAGAAGACACCAAAGAATGAGAGATAGAATGTGGGGTACTACTAGTATTAGAACTAGTAGAACCTTTATGTAATTTAAACCTTAATTATAATCTTTAATTAAATCAAAATAAAGATTAAGAACTCTCTCAACTTGAAATGGTGAATCATCACCATATATCATAGGAAAATAGTACTGAATCAATTTCATCTTATCTCTTGGATCTATCATCGTGGCTACCGCTAAAATCCCATGAACATCATTCCTATATTTTTCAAATTTTTCTATCATGACATGTGCCATTTTTCTAATCTCATCGTAGGAATATTCAAGCCACTCATTCAATGACAATATAACCTCACAAATATGCACAAAGAACAAATTAGAGGTTGGGTACTTTGTACCTAAAAATATCTGCGTGATATCATAAAATGGCTTCAAATTGTTTGCCAATATTTAAGCCAATTCCCATTCTTCCTCACTTGGAAAACTTCTATAATTCATCTCAAGCAACTTCAATCTACCAAACATAGCTTTATATTCTAAGGCAACAAAAATCATTAAATAGGTGGAGTTCCACCTAGTTGCACAATTAAGTACCAACTCTCTTGTACATAAAATATTCATCCTGCGAGCAATTTCATCAAAAGTTTTCCTTCTTTTAGCCGTCATTCTCCAATATGAAACACTATCACGAATTTTAACAATTGTATTACCAATAACAGACAAACCATCATTAATAATTAAATTTAAGATGTGGGCAGTACAACGAATATAAAATAATCTCCCATTCATGATCAAATCACTCTTATCAAGCTTCTCCAACAAAAATACAATCATCCGATCATTACTAGAACAATTATCAACAGTTATAGCATATACCTTTCGATCCATATTGAGATCCACCAAGGCATTAAATAATGCATGACACAATGCCTCGCCAGTGTGTGGACATTTGACACACATAAACCTAGACACAAAAAGGCATAAAAAAGAAACCTTTAGTGATTAACATAATGAAAAATAACTAAATAAATTAAAATTTGTACATTTATATATAATAAAAATAATTAGCTTAAGATTTTCCCACGCAAGACCCAAGACTCATCAGTAAAGTGCCTAGTAATTGCTATATATCCCATTGTTTGTGATCCACATGTCTACATATCTGTTGTGATAACTATTCTACTCTCACTTCGCTCAAAAGTACTTAATACTTCAGCCCTCTCCAATTGGTACATCTTCATGGCATCATTTTTAATTGTGTTGCATAATACACAACTAAATATAGGATTAAGAGATTCTAACATCTTTCTAAAATACTCATGGTCCACACAGCTAAGAGGATATTCATGTACAATGATCAATTTAGCTATCATTTCCCTAGTTACATTAGGATCAAACTTTAAAATGTCCACTTTTGCATTTCCTTCTTCATCCTTTACCACCTTCAACTTCTTTGAATAGCTAGTTATTTCCTTCTACTTTTGCATGATACACGCCTTCATGTGATCATGTAAATGTCTTGTACCATCTGTACTTCGTGCTACCAACTTACTTTTGTAATACTTGCATGCCGTTTTTCTAATCCCCTCACTATCAATTCTATCAAAATGTTCCCATATAATGGACCTTAATCTTTGTTTACCTTTTGTAAAATTACCATTATCTACTAAATCATCGCTTACAATAACTATCAGTTAAGGCTTGTCATTGGATGTCATTTCCTACAAGATAAGAATCAATATGAATTAAATACAAAAGAAAATGAAGGCAAAAATTATTTGCTGTAAAATAGTAAAGAAATAGCAAGAAATTAGTTGTTGTTTATTTATTGTAAAACACCAAAAATAGCAGCTTATTTGCTGCAGAATAGTAAAGAAACAGTAGCAAATTTACTACTATTTATTGGCTGCATAACACCAAAAATAGCAGCTTATTTGTTGCAAAAATAACAGCTTATTTGCTGCAAAACATTAGAGAAACAGCAGCAAATTGGCTGCTGTTTATTGGCTGCAAAACACTAGAAACAACAGTTTATTTGCTGCAGAACAACAAAGAAACAGTAGCAAATAAGCTGTTATTTGTTGTTGCAGAATAGCAAAGAAATAGCAGTAAATAAACATCTGTTTATAGCTGCAGAACAGCAAAAAAACAACAGCAAATAAGCTTCTGTTTGTAGTTGTAGAACAACAGAAACAACTACTATTTGCTGCAAAACAACAACAAAACAGCAACAACATATACATACAATTTATAACTTGAAACTTGAAAGCAATAATAATTTTCAACGGATAAAAAAGATAATGATACAATTTCCAACTCTCAATAATATATACAAACATAATTCAAAATTTAAAATAAAAATCACAAGTCAATTTTATAGAAACAATAGAAGTTTAAATTAATTAAAAACATACTCAGCTAATAAGTTTGAAATGTTGTTTCTTTTTGGTATAATCGTGATGAGCATGCAGTGGCACTGTGTAAGAAAGAAAGGGAATATGATTTTCGATTAAGGTCCTTTTGTTTAATTAATATATTTTTTTATGTTTTATTCAACAATTGATTGGGTTTGGGTTAATTGATATGAATAGAAAATAATTGATTTGGGCTAATTGACTCCTACTTGTAGAAGAAAACGTTTGGGCTAAAATTAATTTGAAAAGAAAAACAATTAGTTTGGACTAATTGATGTTAAATAAAAACAGTAGAAATATGGGCTTCAATTAATGGGGAAATGGGCTGGGGAAAATTAGGATTTATAATCCCTAGCCCCAGCCCGAATTCAAAACTGGGATGGGCTTCTATCCCCATCCCCGAACAAATTCTCCGTTTTTCAAAAATTGTCGCCCCATTCTCTAGCTTAAATGGGCCGGGGACCCGCGCAACGGGAAAAATTGCCAACCCTAGTTGTCTTCCCTATTAGAGCACCTCCAGCTGCTGCATCTAACAATATTCGTGTTGAACCACCTAAACTATTATCGAAAGTCTGAAGTTGAAGCCATTTAGGTAAGCCATGATGTGGGCACCTTCTCATTATATCCTTGTACCTTTCCCACGCTTCATACAATAATTCCATTTCATACTGGGTAAACGTTGTGATATCATTTTGTAGCTTTGTCGTCTTTGCAGGAGAGAAGAATTTTGCCAAGAATTTGTGTGCCAAGTCATCCCAAGCAATAATAATACTTGGAGGAAGTGACCCTAACTAGCTTTTCGCCTTATCCCTCAGTGAAAATGGAAACAGTCTCAACTTCACTGTATTCTCCGACACGCCATTATGTCTTAAAATGTTGCAAATCTTCCAAAAAATTCGTAATATGAGCGTTCGGGTCTTCATGTGCCAGTCTATTGAATTGAACTGAGGTTTGGATCATTTGAATGATGGTTGACTTGATTTCAAAGTTGTTGGCTTGAATAGCTGGTCGCCGAATGCTAGTCGTAGCTTCGTTAACTATTGGAATGACATATTCCCTTCAAGCTCGCTGATCATCAGCACCAACATTATCTCCAATATTTGGTTCCATCGTGCGAGTTTACGATTTCCTTGATGATTGTCTCTTATCCTTTCTATTTCTTCGGCAAGTTCTTTCAATCTCAGAGTTGAAAGCCAATAGGATACTACTTCTAGCTTTTCTCATGCACCAAAGGAAATACCTACAAGGAAAACAAAATAAAGCTTCAAATTAAATTCCAACTTAACTCAATTGATATTAAAGGCATTTAACATTCCTCGAAAATAGCGCAAAAAACTTGTTGCGTGATTTATGAATGCAAGTGCACGTCTTGTAAGCAAGTAATATAGGAAGAGAGGATGTTAATCCTATGAGGAATGTTAGTCTTATAATTACCGAAGGTGATTATGTAATGAATTTATCTGAAGGAATCGAATTAACATATTTGAAAAAATTAAAAATAAGCTAAATTGAACTACTGAACAATTTAATTAAAAATATATTTAATGAAGAGATTGAGGACTAATGATTTCATCATATTTGTATGCATCCAATTTTTTAACTGATATTATTATGATTCAATATTCGTGTTGCTAGTTAATTGTCCTAACTTGTTTGACAGTCTCTCTCAAGATCAATTAAACCTACTTTGCATCTAAAATTCCACTACATCTCTATGTGAAATTAATTAAATGGAAGTGCATTATGATTAGTAATAATTTTTAATTAAACTACGTAAATCATATCAGTACATCTCTGTCTAATATAATAATTATTTCTCAGTTCATATTAATCCACAAATTATTCAAATACTAGCAAAATATTCAAAAGTATTAATAATCATGATGACCACTCAACACTAAATATCAAATCATACGAATAACACAATATTAGAAATTAGATGTGTCAAATAGACTAAATCATTGCCCTAAAAAATGAGTTTAGCTACATATTAGATAAAGTTCAAAATCAAATATCAAGAATTTAACAATTAACAACATAGAAACAATAGTTCAACAATTATTCAATTCAAGAAAAAGGTTTAAAGACAAGAGAAAGAGATAAAACTAGATTAGGAGAGTCTTGATCTTCCGAAATTCAAACTTGAATCCTCCCCCAAATTCTTCCAATCTTTACCTCCTTCTCTAAGTTCTTTTTTTTTTTCTTTCCCTAAGCCAAACCATTTCCAAAAGTGGTTCTCCTCTTCTCTACTCTTCATAATATGTAACCCTAGGTGTTAGCCTAATTAAGCCATCAAATCATGATCTTAGGGCTCATATTATACCTCAAAATTGTCCAATATATGTCCAGTAGGTGTGGGGGTGCTCAAAATGGTGTGGAGAGCATGATGAGGCATTAGGAGTGGCGCAGTCGCGCTCCCCTTTCTGCGTTGGGGCAAAATGTAAGGCATTATCATACGCCTTGGTGGCACGACCACACACCCAATTCTACCTAAAGTGGTTGTTTTATGATAAATATCAATTAGAACCCTTTACTTTTGATTATTTTGAATTTGATCTCTTGTTTTGATATTTCTGCATTTTAGTCCTTATTTTGTTACATTTTAGTCCGTGCATCTTTTGTGCTTTGGTCCTTGAACGACTTTATTTTCAAGCTGAATTTATCGTTTTCAAATTCATTTTACTTTGGATGACCAATTCTCTTATTTTCTGCACAATATAACCAAAATACATCAAATGCTAATGAAACTTGAGGATTAAACAAATAAATTAAGTCTAAGAGTGCATGATAAGCACGTTTTTTTATGTATTTATCATATAAAATATACAAATTAGCAAATTCGTATAGAGCTGTGTTAGCGGGTCCTATTTTCAGATTCACAATTTTTAAAGAATCTAACATTTATTTGAATATTATGTCGGCTCAGCTCCATATATCCGCTAAAACCCTGTTGACCTTAGTTAAGCTAATCTTTAAGGTTATTATTGAAGCATCAACATAGGAGTAGTTAACTCCAACCCTATCCTCATTTATAAACATAATCAGAACTGACGCCAATCTTGGTTTCTTTTTAACTTTAACATTTATCACGTATTAGTCCATAAGAGTGTTCGGCAGCAAGTACTTTGATTAAATTTTTCTCGCGTTATTAGAATTATTCGTCAGTGTCCATCCTCTTAAAATCACCGTGGTCCTATGGATTGAATCTTCTGATTCAATTCTTCTACATTCTTAGCCCAATTTTGTCTCATGTGTTTTTGCCATGTATCGGTCTAGGTAGTTGTTCCGTACGAGGATCTCTATTTGCCTCCTCAAGTTTAAACACTTATCAGTTGTATGCCCGTGATCTTGATGAAACGCACACTCCTTCTCTTGTTTCAGATATTATAAGCTAATCTTAAAATGTGTGAGCCAGGTAACAGTCCCAAATCTTTGATCTCCTCATATATTATTGATAAGGGCATGTTCAGCTCAGTCCCAAATATTGCACTTAGGTAACTCTTTTGACTCCTCTAGACGAAAGAGGTAACTCTTTTTATTATTTTGGTTTTCCTTCATATCTCGGGAGTGAAAATTCACAATCTAGTCTCTGCTCAAGAATGTTATTATGTCCTGAATGCGAGAAATCCACGTGCCTCTTGAAAATGGTTCTTGGATCTAGTTTGTGTGCATCTCTTTTGCTCCTTTTATCATCAAGTTTTGTTCCTTGCCCTTTGTCCTCATATCCTTCTAACCTTTCCTTCTGCTTTTTTAGCAACATTCAATCTTTGATTTTGATCTCTTCAAAGATCTCCTTTTGCGCTTGCTCATACATAGTCACAAAGTGCTTGTGAACAAAAAATCATCCTTTGTCCACCTATAACCCTTTTTTTAATCCTTTCAAAGCCAAAGGGTAAGTGAATGCCCCTGTTTCTATTACCTCCTCATGATACCTCTTTATGAAACTCTTTAGAATTTTGTCCCTTCCTTGTTTCAATAACAGGAAAGAACTAGGGTTTTTTACCGCGGTCATCACCCTCTTGAACTTATTAACAAATTGCTCGCAAAATTGATCGAAACATTTTATACTGCCTGCCATCGTCTTGCCAATCTTTTCAGAGTTAAGGATAACAGTTGATACATTTATAGCTCTATTAAACCGTAAATCATCATTATCTCCCTAAATAGGTCAATATGCAACGTCATATAAGCTTTTCTTGTGTATAGTGTAACTTGAGCCATTTTAAACTTTTGCGGGATGACTAAATCTTGGATTTCTTTTGAGAACAACAACTTCCATGAAAATACTGACTCCTCAAGTTGGCTTTCATGTCACTTTCGATCTATTTCGTTTTGAGCTATTTTTCGATAAACTTTGGAATTCTTTCCTTCATCTCCTTTCTGCTCACAGCTTGATTAAGTACTGGTTTGGCCGTGTTTAAGGCTCTATCCACAATCATATTTTCCTTATTATTTTTTCGTTTTTGGTCTAAATAAGTTCTCATATTTGGTGAATTTATGCTGTGTTCGGCTATTTTTTTGCCTTGGTCGAGTTCATGACGGGCGTTGCGTAGTCTTTGATCAGGTTCCTACAAGACCGTTAGGGGAGTAGTTGCATTCTTATCGACTTGTGCTTGTTCCTGGTCGTGAACTATTTCCCCTAGAACCAACATATGTTTTCATCCATGAAGGCCTTTGATGTTGTTTGCGTGGAGTTCTAGACAGGGTAATGTTTTCTTCAATTTTTGGCGGTTGCATCCTTTCCAAAATTTGCCTTGCAACCACGGCCTCCTGCATTAACCCTTTAAGATTTTCAATACCCTTTACCATTAATTTGTTCTTGTCCTTTAAAGCCTTTATTTGTTCATCTTTTTTCATGTATTTGGGCTGGTTTTCTTGCAACCTCTGTGCGATTTGGGTTATGTCTCTATCTCCCACATGGGCTGCCATTTGTCCCTAATGTTGTTATGCTGGGGGCGGTTGGCAATTTGAATCTTACGAGTCTTCTTCATTTATCCTTTCAATTGGACACCTTTTGGAGGCTTGTTGTTCTTTGATGATTTCCATAGCTTTTCAATCGTTCTCATAGACAATACCAACTGTTGATATCGAGATTTACAGCTTCGATACCACATAGTAGAGATTAAATTTTTCCACTTCTTTGTTTAGAAGTAGAGATTACTTTATAACTTATTTCAGAGAAAAAGTATGTATATCTTTATACGAAAAGAATGCGATATATATATATATATATATATATATATATATATATATATATATATATATAAAAGTGTTAATTTCCTTATCCTAATAACAAAAGGAATTCTAATAGATCTAGAGTGTATCTAGCAAAATTCGGAGTGTATCCTTAAATTATGACTACTAATTTCAATCTCCCTCTCCTACAAGAAATCTGTCAAGTAACGGCCTTACTAATTTGAACAGACTATCTTGTGTAATATCCGACTAGAATTCCTTCTAAGCTGAGCCGAACAGAATGCATTAAGACAAATCAGGCATTGGGCCAATTAGCACGAAGCCCATTAATTTCATGGGCCTAAGACCATCCTCCCAAACATTATCTTTTAAAAAAGTTGGAGAAGTTCTATTACCAAAATTTCAAATTTTTGGCTTCCTTCAGCAGAAGAAAAATAGTTTTTTTAATTCCCAAACCTTTCTCCAGTTTAATCAAACGATATAAAAAAACTTATAACTAATAAAAAAGTCAAATCAAACAGGCACTTTGCTTGGTAGTGATTCAAAAAGGACTTTTAATGATAATCTTCTCAGGCATTCAATACTTATGGATTTTGACATTGAATCTTTTAATAACCATAGTGCGAAGGTAGAATCATTGGATACCAGAGAGTAGATACCTATCCATTCCAAGATTCCTATATATTACACTTGTGGGAGCTCATATAAATTGGATTTGATACGGTCTTCTATTTACAAGTTGGACCTTAGGGGTTTAAGAAGTAGGTAGAAGATTCCAAGAAGTGTTATAATGAGGTTAGGCTCAAGTTCAATAAATAATCTAAGTTAACCCAAGAAAATTCACGAGAAGTTAAAGACAAATTCAAGTTGATTGGTCATAGATAATTAAAATTCTACTACAATTAATATTCCCAACCTAAGGAACATCAAGTATATAAAAAAAGAAAAATAAAAAGAATAAGAATTTTTTTCACATAAACAAATAAATTTACTAGTTAATAAAAAATGACGAAATTTAACATCAACATTTGATTTTCTTTTTCTTGTCATTGATACTTTACTTTCAACCATTCAAAATTTTTCTTTTTTAATTATAATATATTTTATTAGGCCTCGCAAAATGTCCCAAGTTAATTTAAATATAAAATATAATATAAACAAAATTTTTGTTTATTTTAAATAAATTAATTTTAATAAATTTACAATAAAATTTATGTCTTCTTTATAAAACCCCATTTAATCATTAATGTGTATCTTAATAAGTGTACACCTTTAAAGACCTTTCCTTTCAAAATAAAGAAGCAGCTAAGGGATAGCATAAGAGAGTTCATGATATGGTTGGGTTAGATTTGCTTTATTGGAAATCTGATCATGTAAAGTTTTAAATGGAGTTGTTTATATCAAAATTGTCTCTTAAGGTTGAATGCTACAAGAATTTCTTAAGTAATTAGATCTTATAATTTTAAGTTATGTTTGGTACAAGAGAGTGTGGTGGTTTCAAAGTTATAATATGATAGAAGTAGGGGATGATAATTTTTAATATACTTTTCAATTTGATTTTAACATGACTCAAGTTAGTTGGTTGACTTTGGAGTATATCACATGCGAACTTATTTATGATGCGATTAATATTAGAATAATTATATCATGTTAATTTATTTATGATTATATAAATTTATTTTATATATATATATATATTTACACACATATATATAATACAATTATAACTCATTTATTAAATATTTGTGTCTGAATTAGCTTAAAATATGTTATTGCTTCTACTGTCATGACATAAATACGTTATACAAACTCGATCGATCAAATTTTTAAATAAAATAATTGAATATAAAATATTAATGATAAAATATATGGGTTCTATTAAAAGTCAATGCATATTATTAAATATTTTTTTAACTTTACTCTCAAAGCCCAATTAACCCATTATAATACGGAAGGAATCTTTAAGCTGACATATGTATTTTTTATACCATATTCTAAAATTAAAGGATTATTTTTATTATCTTTTTTTCTTTGTTTTTTTATTATTCTAATTTAGATCCGCTATTTTTTATTTTTTGGCTGACAAAAAAAATGTCATTATACCATATTTTACATTAAGTCTAAGTTTTGTGAGTAATTTCAATTAATTTCAATGACCCCAATTATTATTGACAATATTCAATGTGTTCCCAAATTTATTATATTGCATCAATCCATGCCCATACCGTTATTTTTCAATGTTAAATATAACCAATGTAACAATATAGTCACTTCTTACCAATTAAACAATTCCACAATTATTTCACTGAAATGTATCTTTGTATCTTCCTAATTATTGTTGTGACTTAATATCCAAACTTAAAACTAATTCTTATCTAACTTTTTGAATTGAGAGGCTATTAGATTTAAAATAGGAAAATAGCTTTTTAACACAAAATCTTACGTTAAATATAAATTGTTGGATTTAAACACATCCAACGATTGAAACTGCATCTGATACGTACATTAATTATTAATGTATTAATTACATAGTTAGATACAATTTTAACCGTTGGATGTACTTAAATCTAATGGTTTACATTTGATGTAAAATTTTGTATTAAAAAAAAATGATCATTAATCATGCCTCTATATATATAGAGAGAGAGAGAAAGAGAGGAGAGAGATAATGCAATAATTTTTTCACTAACATCATTAAATCCACAAATAGAACATATGAGACTATAAGAATCCCTAACACCATAAACAAATGTTGGATTTTGGAAACTCGTGAACCACTCAGTAATCTGTGGTCGTCACCCTCTCTCCCAAATCAACAGAGATAAGGTTCAAGGCTTCTTTCCGTAGTTGTCACCCTCGCTCCTTGGGCCTTCTTGTAACTACTGATTGTAGATCTTTGTATAATTGAGATCATGAGTAATGCCCTATATGTACCGGCATAGAAAATATGGACTACTCAACTAAAAGGCTGTTTTCATTAAGACTCGACGTATCATCAACAATCAAAAAATTTATGTTGAAAGTACTGTGTCAATGTTGATAAGTTCCACATCGAAAATTGAAGATATATACCCGATGAATATTGAATTAATGCATCTTGAATGTTTGGGAAAAATGGTAAGCACTAATCCTTGGGCAGCCTTGGGCTCAACAGGAAAATCCATCCCCATATATGGCTTTGGCACAGCGGAGGATCCGTTCTCATCAAATAATAAAGCTGTAAAAGAATCTGTTCTTCATGCTATTGAACTCGGCTGCAGACACTTTGATACTGTTGAAGTTTACCAGTCTGAGCAATCTCTTGGTGAAGCAATTGCCAAAGCTTTACGTCTTGGGCTCATAATCACGCGATGAGCTATTCATTACTTCAAAGCTTGGGCCTAGCAATGCGCAACGTGAACTTGTTATACCTGCGTTGCAAAATTCTCTCAAGTAAGCTGTCAAAAAATTGCCTTGCGCTGTTTTGAATATATATATTTTTGGACTGTTTATGGAGTTGTTGGATCTCTATCTCATTCATTTTCCAGCAAGCTTGAAGTCCGGGTCGGTGTTTCCATTTATGAAAGAGGATATTCTTCCATTGGATTATGAGGCTGTTTGGGAGGCCATGGAGGAGTGTCAAGATCTTGGTTTTACAAAATCCATAGGAGTAAGCAACTTCTCTTGCAAGATTCTTGAGAGATTACTTGCTACTGCAAAAATCCCACCTGCTGTGAATCAAGTGAGTAATCATTTTAAAAGTTTAATTTGTGTGTTGATATATGGCTTAAGATCGACAGATGATGAGTATATGAAATCATAACCGGTTTTCTGGTAATTAAGGTGGAGATGCACCCAGTTTGGCAGCAGAAGAAGCTGAGGGAGTTCTGCGAAAAGAAGGGAATACATATTACAGCTTACTCCCCACTAGGAGGCCGAGGAACATTTTGGGGAAGTAATCGAGTAATGGAATGCGAAGTGTTGAAAGAGATTGCCAGTGCTAAAGGAAAGACAGTTGCTCAGGTATTATTCTTAGACTGTTTTATATACTCTAATAATTTCAATAATGTTATGTATACAAATTCTAATAGCTCTGGTTACCCCAAAAGCTATTTTCACATACATCCGTGACCTATGTCCTACCAGCAGGCTAAAGCCTTGTTGGCAACAATAACAGCTTACTGAAGTTACTTTTGTGCTTTTTATGGGTGTGAATTATATAAGGTTTCTCTGAGGTGGGTATACGAGCAAGGGGTGAGTTTAGTTGTGAAGAGCTTCAACAAAGAAAGAATAAAAGAAAATCTTGACATATTTGACTGGAAGTTGAGTGCTGAAGAGCTTCAAAAGATTGAACATATTCCGCAGTACAAAGCAAATCGCGGGGAGATGTTCATATCAAATGCAGGTCCTTTCAAATCCATAGGGATGATATGGGATGGAGAAATTTAAAATTAGAGTACAAGTAAAAAGGCTATTTTGATAGAGTCTCAGTTAATTAAGAAGACCCATTTTTTACTTTTATTTTTTTGTCATCATAGTTGCCTTTAAGAATCGATGACAAATTTTAAATAGTCATCTGCATGAACCTTAGAATATCTATCAAGAGATACAACTTGTACCAAGAACTATATATCAACTAGATTCGCGTTTTGTATTTGTTAGCTATGATTCCCGTTTTATCTTAGATAATTTTGGATGTGTTACATAATTTTTACGACCATCAATGTTTATATATTAATTTATTGTATAGCTGATATCCAAAATTAATCTTCAAAAATAACTGTTTGATTACAATATTAGCCGCCTTCTTAATTTTTCGAATTTAAGTAGCTGTCTTAATTAATTTGTTTTGAGGGTGTCTCTTTAACCTATGTAAAGGCATATACAGATGTGTATATAAATATATATATATATATATATATATATATATATATATATATGTGTGTGTGTGTGTGTGTGTGTGTGTGTATACATATAATATTATTAAATCCTCAAAATAGTAAGTCATACTCGGGATATATAAAAATTTCGAAATCAATGATTGAAATCCCTTAAGCCATTAGATTAAATTTATGATTTATAATATTAACAAAAATTAAATCATTCAAATCCAAGGATATCTTCCTATTTTCTCAAAACTCAAGTGTATCTAACATTCTCTAAACATCTAGAGAGTATTTACTCTTTCTTCAAAAGTAAATTGAATATATTATAATATTCTATAAATATAATGTGTACCTTATAAACTGAAATTGCTCTCTTAATTTTAATATAAAATTTAATGAAAAAATTGTAATTAAATATAATATTTATAAAATTTAAAATTAAAATAAGTTAGAAAATTAATATTAAAAATAAACAATGAACCTAAAATCCATGATACATGTAAATATAGTGTAGTACTTGTAAATTAATATCCAATTAGTAAATAGCAATCTTTCATTTCTAAGAAAAACTAATAGGTATAAATGTAATCTAAAATTTGTAAATTTCAATACAAATTATTATATTATATTGAAAAATCTATAAATAAAACCTAATATTTAAAATTTAAATGAAAAATAATAAATTTATGGCAAATTCAAAAACTACATATAAGAGATATCAATATAATATATATTTGATACTTGTAAATCAATATCAATATAAATCAATATTATAGTTGCAAATAAAACAAAAGAATATAGATGTAACATTAAAAATGGTAAATGAACATTGCACTTGTAATGTTAACATTCAAATAAAATAACATTGAAACATTTGTATATAAAATATAAATCTTGTGAAAAATAAAATTTTAAAATTGTTAATAACATCAAAAAATAAAAATGGACATTAATTTCATAAAATTAAACATCAAACATGTAAATAGTATAAGATAAATATGGATTAACTTTGAAATGGCAAATGACAATATTACAGTCATATACGGAACAAAAAATTATATATGTAACATAAAAATTATAAATTAACGTTACACCTATAATCTTGACTAAAAAAGTTAAATTACAATGTAAAACGTGTTTGTAAAATATAATGTTTGTAAATATGAAAATTGAAAAATAAAATTAATAAGCCAACATGAAAACAAGTAAAAATGAATATAAATTTCGAAATTTAACTTAAAAAAGTAAATATACTGAAATAAATATAAATCAATATCAAATTATCGAAAAAAAATATAGTTGTGAACAAAATAAAAAAAATTGTCTCATAAAAGTTATAAATCAATATAACATTAGCAATTTTCACATAAAAAATTAAATTATAATATATAAATTATATATAAAAATATAGTACTTATAAAAATTAATATAAAAAAAGTCAATAACAAAATGTAAATATAATTATGATGAAACAAATGAAAATTAATATCAAATTAGTAAATAATAATATTATAGTTGCATAAGGAACAAAAATAATATAAATGTAAAATAAAAATTGTAAATCAACTTCTACTTGTAATTTTGACATAGAAATTTAATTACAATGAAAGGTTGTATAAAAACATAATATGTATAAAATAATAAAAGTTCTAAATTATTAATATATTTATTAAGACTGCTATTTAAATTTCTTGTAATCCTGGGATTCCTTTCTCCCTCCAAACAGCACCAAAGATCGCCTCTTTAGTTTAGAAGCTGCCTTTGGTGGGATGGATAAAAATAAATACAGACGATTAGGGGTGGCAATTTGGGACATTACACGATTATTCGACACGAATTCAATGTCATTAAATGGATTCGGATTTAAAAAACTTGATATGAATAACAATCGTGTCGTATTTGTGTCAACACGATTATTATTTGTGTCATATCCGTGTTTGACATACAAAAACACGATTATTCGTTTAGGACACGATAAATTAAACAAATAATTGTATCTTAAACGAATAATTGTGTTTTAAACGAATAAACAAATAATTATGTTTTAAATGAATATATTTAATAAAATTTACAAAATATATTTAAAAACGATGTCGTTTACTAAATGTAGAAAACAACATCGTTTTCTACAAAACCGGTTTATTTCTCTCCAAAATCAACCAACGGCATAATAACACAACTATCACCAAGTCGTCAGAAATCAGGTGAGTTGCTAAAGTTTCTTTTTCTTTTCTAATTTTTATTTCTTTTTATATGTTAATGTGGTTCATTATTGAATTATGGTAGGAAAAATTTTATAAATAGCCTAAATTTTGAGATTGAATGTGGATTGAAATTTGAGAAATTATAATGTGTGGCTAGTTTTAATGAATCACCTAGTAACTAAATTTAAGTTCTATAAAGTATAATTAATGAATCAAACTGAGCATAGACCCAAATGAAAAATAATTTATTTGAACACATATTCGATTTTAAATTATGGAACTAGTTTATGTTATTTTGAGCAACTAGTTTCTATTATTTAATTTCTTAAAATTAATTAATTAAGTTGTGTATATAATTAATAGACCCAAAATTATGGAAGAAGAATTTGCATATTACAGCATATAATACATGAGTAATATTGTAGTTTGAATAATTCACCAATACATCTTTATACTAGGTAATAAATCAATGTTAATTTTATTGTTATATAATACATTAACATTATTCATATATATCAACATATTGCTTCTATTGAATATTATTGAAAGAAAAAACTGAGATTTTTAACTTGTAAGTATTGTTAATTAGCATTCTGTGATGACAAGATGTACATGCATGCTAACGTTCTATATAATCTGTTTTTACTTTCATAGCCCAAATGCTTGTCAATTGATTTCAAGAAATTATTGACAACATTACTTTGTAATTTGAATTTTGTGCACTAGTTACTAAAAAATCTCTTCAGTCTTTATCATTTTTTTTTATTTTCATTTCTTTCAGTTTATAAAATAATGAAAAAAAATCTAACCATGTGATTAATTATATTGCAATGTATCAAAGTAACTAATGGAGTGCAAGGATAATACTGTTCAATTATATTTTTGTTATGCTATTATTTTCATATTAGCAGTTGCGGTACTATTTCTGAGATTTTTAATATTTAGTATTAACAGTAAATATCAACTTATATTTATATACTTTGGTTATCATGAAAATTCTTAATTTATTCTTATTGTAATTAAAGTTAGTTGTATTTTTGTAGTTCCAAGCAACAAATAGGTTGGTAAGAAGGAAAAAAAATTTAATTTTATTCTTGTTTTTGGTAAGTATTTTATTAACTTCAAATATTGATTAGATTTTTTTTTTAATTACTATATATTTTAATTCTTATTTTATTTCAATTTTATTATTTCTTTTGCAGGAAGTTGCTTCAAATTAAATAAATAGGCATTTTTTTTATATAATTATTTTCAAAGTTGTATTGAAGCAATTATTTAAGAATTATGTGTTTAAAGTTGTATCGTAAGAATTGTTTCCAAAATTATGCTCTTTATATTGTTGTATTAAATGTGATAATTTTGGTTTAAAACTTTTATTAATGAAAATATTGTCTTATTATATATATATATATATATATATATATATATAATTATTCTATTTTTGTGAAGGTCTTGTTGTAGTTTAAAAAAACTTCAATTAATTATTAAAAATTTAATGGATAGACAATGATTGAAATGGTAGATTAGTTTTATAATTTTGTTACAGTTTAATCGTATCTTAAATGAGTAAACGAATAATTGTGTCTTAAATGAATAAACGAATAATCGTGTCTTAAAAAAATAAATGAATAAATAAATAATCGTGTCGAAACGAATCGGATCTAAATAAACGAATCGTATTCGAATTTAAAAAGATTGATACGAATAATAAATAAATTATATTCGTGCAAACGAATATTAAACGAATCATATTCATGTCAATATAAATATGATTCGTTTATTCGAATTGCCATCCCTACATATGGCCTTTCATAAAGTAATCCAAGACCTATTGTATGTGCAGTGTTTATAGAGAAGTCGAGGATTGTTTTCTAGGAGGTTTTGGTAACTAATTCTACCTTTTTTGCAGA
Source organism: Melia azedarach (assembly GCA_028052125.1). Classification (NCBI taxonomy): domain Eukaryota; kingdom Viridiplantae; phylum Streptophyta; class Magnoliopsida; order Sapindales; family Meliaceae; genus Melia; species Melia azedarach. The sequence goes on along the minus strand of CM051402.1, from coordinate 3,231,689 downwards.
ACTTATGGCTATAGAGTAATCAACAAACCATGGCTGGGAGAGAGTGTGGTTGGAAAGTGATTCTAGCCTAGTCATACAACTTTTACACATGCATTGAGTTTTAGTTGTTAGTTTTTTAACTTAATGTTAGTTTTTTAACTGTAAATGGCCCATAATCCTTCATCATGTTAAGTGAGAACGTGTATTATACAGTTTTTGTTAGTTTTTGGCGGTTCATTACATTTTCTAGTAGTTGATTATATGTTCTGGCAATTTATGGCAGTTTTTTCATGGCTTCTGTGATGGGCAGAGCCTACAAATACATGTATTCTCTTGGTTAGGTCTCTAAGCCAAAAATTTCTCTTTAGTAATATACACTATCATAAAGAAATTGTGTAAGGTTTAGAAGAACCATAAACCATGAAGTTTTATCATCAGATTATGAAAGACGTCAATGGTAGAAGGTATGTTTTTTAGTTTAAATTTCGCACTTGATCTATATGCTATTGTGATTAGGAAAACATGTTTAGATCATGTTCAAGTTCTATCAATTGGTATTAAAGCCATTGTTATTATCTTTGCTTTGATTTTGTGCAATTTGGTGAAACTTCAGTTTTACTCCTGATTAGTTTATGAAAAATCAAATTTATTGTCAAGTATTGTTGATTAATAATAATGCTAGAAATCACTATAATATTTGATTGTTAGCATTTTGGGACTTGAATAAATGAATTTGGTTTCTATTAAAAAAAAAATATGCAGAATTTTTGTTTATGAAATTGGGTTTCTAGAGGTTGAAGATAACGTGAAATGACATGCTATCTATTATATGTGATAAAATATGACATGTCGTCCACTGCCTTAAAGTGTTTGAGATGTCATATATCTTATCTAAAAGGGTATAACATGTCGTCTTTTATATAACTAAGTATGACATGTCGTGTTACGGTTATAAGGTTTATGACATGTCGTTTGGCGAATGACGCGGTATGACATGTCGTTTTATTGTTGTAAAATAGATTATATATCGTTTAATATAATTGAATAGTGTGATGTATCATTTATGTTTGTTGAAGTAAATGATAACATGTAACTTATTAGTTATTTTTGGTACATAAATTTAAAATTGTCTTATTATTGTATGCAATTTATATGAACAATTTTATGATTAAAATTAAAAATGTCTTATGATCCATATAATTTTAATTAATTAAAGATTAGCTGCAGCATCTTTAATTATGCAAATTTATATTTTAAATGTATTAGGATCATGTATAAGAAATTGACATTAATTATAGTTAATCTTGTTTAATGTAATAAATATTTTCCATAGGAAGTTTTATTATATTTATAAGATTAATTAGAATAAAATATCAAATTATGTTCTTAATTATCCACAGGAATTAGGAAAAGATACATGATTTGGTAGTTTTGTTATAAAGTTATATATATATGAATCTACTTGAATTAAAACTTTAGCCTACAGACAAGTTTTATGTTTATTAATTCATATTTTATAACATGATTTACATTGGTAAAACATAATATTTGTTTATTAGCCTTCAATTTTATAATATATAAGCATGTATGTTTATTTTATGCAGTCGTACAATCTGTAAATTTTTCTGATATCAAATGTGGCATTCCCGAGTTGAAAGGTGATAACTATAAGGTTTTGAAAGAGAGAATTCTCTTCCATTTATGGTGGATGGACATTGATTATGCTATAAGGAAAGACGAATCAATTTTTACTGAAGCCAGCAGTCAAGCTGAAATTGCTCTTTATGAACGATGGGAGCGATCTAATCGCTTAAGTATGATGTTCATAAAGACCAAAATTTCTGCTAGTATTCGGGGTTCAGTCGATCAGCATGATAATGTTAAGGCATTACTGAAGGCAACTGATGAACAGTTTGAGACTTCAGATAAGGCACTTGCTAGCACCCTAATTATGAAGTTTTCATCCATGAGGCTCACCAATGTTAGAGGTGTGCGTGAGCACATCATGCAAATGAGGGACATTGCGGCTCAATTAAAAACTCTTCAGGTTGAAATGTTTGAATTTTTCCTTGTGCACTATATACTGAACACTCTTCCATAACCATATGGACCTTTCAAAATCTTCTATAGTACGCATAAAGACAAATGGTCAATTAATGAATTATTGACCATGTGTGTACAAGAGGAAAGGAGGCTGGCAATGGAATTAGGTGAAAGTGCATATATGACAACTCAAGGAAAGAACAAAGGGCAAGTTAAACAGAAAGGGAAATGTAAAATACCCTCCTCAAGCTGAAAGAAAAAAGAAATCCAAGTGCTTCTTCTGCAAAAAGAAATGACATATAAAGAAGGATTGCCCAAAGTTTCAGAAATGGTTTGAAAAGAAAGGTAATTCAATATCATTTGTTTGTTATGAATCTAATACAGTTAAAGCTAGTCATAACACATGGTGGATTGATTCTGGTTCTACAATCCATGTTGCAAATACCTTGCAAGGTATGCAAAACGTAAGAAAGCCAGTGGGCAGTGAACAGTGCATTTATTTAAGAAACAAGATGCCTTCACATGTGGAGGCAATTGGAACATGTAGTTTAATTTTAAGTAGTGGCTTTATTTTGAATTTGAAAAAGATATTTTATATTCCAACTTTTTCTAGAAATTTAATTTCAGTATCAAGACTTGTATCGTTTGGTTATTCCTTTAACGTTTTAGATACATGTTTTAATTTATATTATAAATCTGATCTTGTTGGGAATGGTACAATATCTAATGGTCTTTTTTGTATTAATTTACAAAATAATGCCTCTTATGATGTGATGCATGTTCAAACTGGTATAAAATGATATGTTATAAATGAAAATTTCTCTATGTTATGGCACCGGAGATTAAGACATATCTCCATAGAAAAAATTAAAAAATTAGTAAATAATGAAGTACTTAGTACTTTAGATTTTACTGATTTTAATACTTGTTTGGACTGCATAAAGGGAAAGCATACTAACAAGACAAAGAAAGGTGCCAAAAAGAGCTTAAATATATTAGAGATTATACATACAGACATTAGTATCCAGACATGGACTCTTATGGTCAGAAATACTTCATCTCTTTTATAGATGATTAGTCACGATATATGTATCTCTACTTGTTTAAGAATAAAAATGAAGCACTAGATGTTTTTAAAGTTTTCAAAGCAGAAGTAGATAAACAATACGAAAAGCAAATTAAGATCGTGAGAACAAATAGAGGTGAAGAATATTATGGTAGATATACTGAGAATGGACAAGCGCCTGGTCCATTTACGAAGTTTCTTCAAAAGCAAGGGATTGTTGCCCAATACACCATGCCTAGTTCACCAGACCAAAATGGTGTAGCAGAAAAAAGAAATAAAATGTTAATAGATATGGTACAGAGTATGTCTAACAACACCAAGCTTCTTAAATCATTGTGAACTGAAACTCTTAAAACGATAGTGTATATATTAAATCGAGTTCCAACCAAGGCTATTCTAAAAACACCTTTTGAATTATTTAAAGGTTAGAAACCAAGTTTACCACATATACGCGTATGGGGATGCTCGTCTGAAGCGAGAGTCTATAATCTGCAAGAAAAGAAATTGGACCCAAAGACTATTAGTGGATATTTTATTAGATATGCTGAAAGATCTAAATGGTAAAGATACTATTGTCCATCTTATAACATTAGGATTATGGAATCAAGAAATGCAAAATTTCTTGAAAATGACTTGATCTGTGCAAGTAATCAATCCTATAATATCGTTTTTGAGAAAGATTATATTGATGCTCAACCTTCCACTTAAAATGATAGATTAATTGTCATTCACAACACTCCTCAAGTTCAAACGGGTGTTGAGCAACCAACTGTTAAAATTCCACAGGTAACTGATAACAATCTAGTAGACCAGTTTGTTCAAGAACTACCAGAAGTTATTGAACAATCAGTTGAACAAGATGTTCCACAAGAAAATGTTGATACAACATTAAGGAGATGTACTAGAGTAAGGAAATCGGTAATTCCTAATGATTATGTTGTGTATCTACAAGAATTTGGCTATAGCATTAGAGCTGAAAATGATCTAGAAATGTTTTCACAAGCTATGAGTTGCAAAGAATCAAATTTATGGTACGATGCAATGAAAGATGAGATGAATTCTATGGAATCTAATAGAGTTTGGGATCTTGTTAAGTTGCCTAATGGTGTAAAAGTCATAGGATGTAAATGGGTCTTTAAAACTAAAAAAGACTCATTAGGTAACATTGAGAGATACAAAGGAAGACTCGTAGCCAAAGGATTCACTCAAAAGAAAGGAATTGACTACAAAGAGACATTCTCTCCTATATCCAAGAAGGATTTCTTTCGTATAATTATGACATTAGTTGCACATTTTGACTTAGAGTTGCAACAAATGGATGTAAAAATGGCTTTTCTCAATGGAGATTTAGAGGACAAGGTTTACATGAAGTAACTAGAAGGATTTTCCTCTAGCAATGGTGAGCATTTGGTTTGCAAGCTTAAGAAATCTATATATGGTTTGAAACAAGCATCTCGTCAATGGTATTTGAAATAACATGATATTATTTTTTTATTTTGTTTCGTAGAGAACATCATGGATCAATGTATATACCAAAAGGTCAATGGGAGTAGAGTATGTTTCTTAGTTCTATATGTGGATGACATTCTACTTATAGCCAATGATAAGGTGTTGCTTTATAAGGTAAAACAATTTCTCTCTGAAAATTTTGATATTAAAGATATGGGTGATACATCTTATGTCATTGGTATTAAGATACATAGAGACAGATTCTGAGGTATTTTGGGTCTATCTTAAGAGACCTATATTAATAAAGTTTTAGAGAGATTTTGGATGAAAGATTGTGCACCAAATATAGCACCTATTATAAAAGATGACAGGTCCAACTTGAACCAATGTCCGAGAAATGACTTTGAAAGACAACAAATACAAAATATTCCATACGCTTCTGCTATTGGAAGTTTGATGTATGCTTAGGTTTGCATAAGAGCTGACATTGCATTTGTTGTTGGAATGTTGGGAAGATATCAGAGTAATCCTAGTATGGAGCACTGGAGAGCTGCAAAGAAGGTGATGAGGTACCTTCAAGGAACGAAAGATTACATGCTTATACTCAAATTCAAATTTCGCTGGCCGTGTTGATTCACAAAAATCAACATCTTGATGCATTTTTATGTTTGCCGGTAGAGCTGTATCTTGGAGGAGTGCAAAGCAGACTTTAACTGCTACTTCTATTATAGAGGCTAAGTTCTTATCTTGTTTTGAGACTACCTCACACGGTGTATGGATGAAGAATTTCATATGTGGGCTTCAAATTGTGAACTCAATTTTTAGGCCATTAAGGATATATTGTGATAATTCAGTTGCAGTATTTATGGCTAAAAATAACAAAAATGGTAGTCGAAGCAAACACATTGATATTAAATATTTAACCATAAGAGAACGTGTTAAAGACAAAATAGCTATTATTGAACACGTTAGCACTGAATTGATGATTGCTGATCCTTTAACAAAGGTATACCACCGTTGAAATTTTAGGATCATATAGATCAAATGGGACTTGGTTCCTTTTGATATTTTTCGTTATATGAATTAATATTTATTGTAATGAAATTCTATTTATGTTATGATATTTTCTCATATTTGATTTTCAATTATATACACATTTATTTGAGAAATATCATTGATGTTTGGACCTAGAATAAACATAGGGTTTATACATTGAGTAATATGAACAATTGTTTAAGAGACATAATGCATAGTGATACATGGAAGATAATACTTGTTTTTTAGAGAACCTATCACCATGATTCATGTATTTTGTTTCTTATTATAGTAAATAATGAAGTATATGGACCAAGTGGGAGAATGTTTGTTTTTTAACTTAATGTTAGTTTTTTTAACTGTAAGTGGCCCATGATCCTTCATCATGTTAAGTAAGAACATGTGTTATATAGTTTTTGTCAATTTTTGGCAGTGCATTACATGTTCTAACAGTTGATTACATGTTCTGGCAAATTATGGCAGTTTTTTCATGGCTACTGTGATGGGCAGAGCTTATAAATACATGCATTCTCTTGGTTAGGTCTCTAAGCCAAAAATTTCTCTTCAGTAATATACATCATCATAAAGAAATTTTGTAAAGTTTAGAAGAACCATAAACCAGGAAATTTCATCATCAGATTGTGAAAGACGTCAATGGTAGGAGGTATGTTTTTCAGTTTAAATTCCGCACTTGATCTATATGCTATTATGATTAGTAAAGCATGTTTAGATCATGTTTAAGTTCTATCATTAGTTCCCTGGCATCTTTGGACTCGTTGGCTACACTGTTGTTCTCTTATGAATTGAATGCATCTTCCATCTACATATACCTTTTGGGAGAATAATGCATCGGCTAAAAAGTTAGCAAATTTAGCTATTCATTGTACTCATTTCACTTAATGGAGTCTACCTCCCACAGGGGTTATCATGATGTTCTAGGCTTTCCTAATTTTAGGTTTTCTTAGATCTTTCTTTATGTTTTTGTATTTCTTTCTTATTTTAGAAAGTTTTGTGGATTTAACATATTTTTCCTTTCCATTTAATGCATTTGCCTCACTTCCTTGAGGCTTATTCATATATATATAAATATATGAGAAAATGACATGTAGGTTTTAAATGTTTAATAATAAAATATATGCATATATATTATATTTTATTAAATTTTAAAGACTTGTATGAATATTTTTAAAACTACTAGAACTAATCAGTATATTAAATTTTACATATTTTATAAATAATATAAATTAAAATATAAGTTTATTTATTTTTACGATATGTTAACAATTTAATATGAATTAAGTATTAAAAAAATAAATAAAATAAATCATAAATAAATATTAATATATAAGTAAAATATAGCATAATACAATACCTATGAATATATTATAATCTATTTAAATATAACGAAAACATATGACATATTAAATATTAAATTTATATTATAATAAAAGTAAAATATATTATTTATTAAATGTGTACTTTTATAAGATATTAAATATTACATTATTAATGTACTATTTACTAATTATTTTTTACACATACATTATATTTTGTCAAATTTTAAAAATTGAACAATAATTTTTGTTGAATAGCTATTATTGATAGGTATAATCATTAGTTTAAAATAAATTAAGATTTGTATGAATATTTTTAAAACTATTAGAACTAATCGGTATATTAAACCAAATCGAGGACTGACATGTATAACACTAACATTTACCATATTTAGTACACTAACGTTTACCATATCTAGTACACCAATCTTTACTAAATATTAAAAAAATAAATAAAATAAATTATAAATAAATATTAATATATAAGTAAAATATAACACAATACAATACCTATGAATATATTATAATCTATTTAAGTATAACGAAAACATATTACATATTAAATATTAAATTTATATTATAATAAAAGTAAAATATATTATTTATTAAATGTGTACTTTTTAAGATATTAAATATTACATTATTAATGTACTATTTACTAATTAATTTTTACACATATTATATTTTGTCAAATTTTAAATATTTGATAATAATTTTTGTTGAATAGTTACTATTCATAAGGGTATAATCATTAGTTTAACATAAATTAAGATTTGTATGAATATTTTTTAAAACTACTAGAACTAATCGGTATATTAAACCAAATCGAGGACTGACATGTATAACACTAACGTTTGCTATATCTAACACATTAACGTTTACCATATCTAGTACACCAATCTTTACTAAATATTAAAAAAATAAATAAAATAAATCATAAATAAATATTAATATATAAGTAAAATATAACACAATACAATACCTATGAATATATTATAATCTATTTAAGTATAACGAAAACATATTACATATTAAATATTAAATTTATATTATAATAAAAGTAAAATATATTATTTATTAAATGTGTACTTTTTAAGATATTAAATATTACATTATTAATGTACTATTTACTAATTAATTTTTACACATATTATATTTTGTCAAATTTTAAATATTTGATAATAATTTTTGTTGAATAGTTACTATTCATAAGGGTATAATCATTAGTTTAACATAAATTAAGATTTGTATGAATATTTTTTAAAACTACTAGAACTAATCGGTATATTAAACCAAATCGAGGACTGACATGTATAACACTAACGTTTGCTATATCTAACACATTAACGTTTACCATATCTATTACACCAATCTTTACTAAATATTAAAAAAATAAATAAAATAAATCATAAATAAATATTAATATATAAGTAAAATATAACACAATACAATACCTATGAATATATTATAATCTATTTAAGTATAACGAAAACATATTACATATTAAATATTAAATTTATATTATAATAAAAGTAAAATATATTATTTATTAAATGTGTACTTTTTAAGATATTAAATATTACATTATTAATGTACTATTTACTAATTAATTTTTACACATATTATATTTTGTCAAATTTTAAATATTTGATAATAATTTTTGTTGAATAGTTACTATTCATAAGGGTATAATCATTAGTTTAAAATAAATTAAGATTTGTATGAATATTTTTAAAACTACTAAAACTAATCGGTATATTAAACCAAATCGAGGACTGATATGTATAATACCAACGTTTACTATATCTAGTACACTAATGTTTACTAAGACAATTCAATATTCTATATTAAGTTTATAATTCAATGCTAACTAGTTCTAATAATTTTAAAAATATTTACAAAAATTTGAATTTATTTTTAAAATAATAATTATATCCTATCAATAATAGTTATTTAATAAAATTTATTATTAAATTTTTAAAATTTAATAAAATAAAATTTATTGATCAAATTCTACAAATAAAATAAGTATAATATTATTTTATAGTTCAATAATATGATATGTACATACATATCATAAATTTTACATATTTTATAAATAATATAAATTAAAATATAAGTTTATTTATTTTTACGATATGTTAGCAATTTAATATGAATTAAGTATTAAAAAATAAATAAAATAAATCATAAATAACTATTAATATATAAGTAAAATATAACATAGTACAATACGTATAAATATATTATAATCTATTTATGTATAACTAAAACATATTACATATTAAATATTAAATATATATTATAATAAAAATAAAATATATTATTTATAAAATGTATAATTTTATAGGATATTAAATATTACATTATTAATGTACTATTTACTAATTATTTTTACACATATATTATATTTTGTCAAATTTTAAATATTTAAGAATCATTTTTGTTGAATAGCTATTATTGATAGAGGTATAAGCATTATTTTAAAATAAATTAAGACTTGTATAAATATTTTTAAAACTATTAAAACTAATCAAGACATTAAACCAAGCCTGAAGGACTGACATGTCCTACAATAACCCCTCCCCCCTCGGTGACTTTTAATTAGGGTTAAATCCAACAAAACCGATTAGTTAAATCTCATTTATTGTTTTTTCTCTGGCGACGCAACTTTGTCTTGATCATACCCACAAAGTATTTCATTTTGCTTATTTCAATTTATTTATTTTTTGTGTAACTTCATTTTGGTCTAAGTATTTATCATTTGAGTCTTTATTTTATCAACACCGCTAACATTTTATAAATTGGCCTATATATTTTAGTTTATTTATCATTTAAGTACGTCAGCATTAGAGATGATAATTTTTTCTGCGGGATCAGAGATTTGTTGGGGCTCGACCAGTTTGGGTCAGAGATTAGGAAGGATTTTTTTTTAAAAAAGAAAAGAATTAGTCTTAGGTATAAAAATTCATCCCAATTTTGAGATCAAGATGCATGTTCCCAATTCTTTGAATTTAAATTCGAAAGTTTTATAGTTAATTACATAATTATTTATTTTAATCAATTGAGTCCTTTATAATTATAATTATTTACAAAATCTTCAATTGAATCAATTTTAGAAATTTTTAAAATTTATTTTATCAATAAAGAAATTTGCTAAAATGATTGAAATATTTTTAATAATTAAATTTAGAATAAGAAATTGAAATTAAAATAAAAATAATAAATTGATGTCAAATAAAATAATTACTTTGTAATTAATTAATAAATTAATAATTATAATGTAATAATATAAGATTAACAAAATAAAGAAATTCTTAAAGGTTTTCTTTTTCTCTTCAAATTTCATTTCTTATTTACTAGACAAAATATTTTTATTTAAATGTATCAATTAAATTTGATATTTTTTTTAACAAAATTTTATTAATTGTAGTATGTTATATAAATTTTCTCAATTCAATTGATAATTGTTATCAGCTATCTTATTTTTAACAATTAATTTATGAAAAATTAAATATTTAGTTCAATTATATTATTTTCATGATATGCAAAATGATGATTCTACATATAAATAATTAATTTATTATTATTAAAAAGATATAAAAGTTTATTTGCTTTATAATATTTGATAAAAGATTAAAAATCGCCCATATTAATTTAAATTATTGACTTAATATTAACTACCAATAATTATACATAAAAATTAAATACATTTTTTAGATATTGAAAATTAAAGCATGCAGTATAAGGCTAAGCAAACAACTAATTAAGAGACAATGACAAAATTAAGTATAATATTTTTTACTTACAAATTTTATTAAATAAAATGAGTAGTCCAATGGTTAAGTGTTTTAGTGATTCTCCTTCAAGTCCTCACTTAGATTCCTCAAAGATGCAAAAGGCGTATTCATATATTTAATTCAAAAAATATAAGTTATATTATTATTTCTTCACATTAATAATAATTTATGAGAAAAATAGAGAAAAAATATGTATTTTAATTATATTTAAAAAAATTAATAAAATATAACTTTGAACCTAATTAGTAGGCAAATTTTGTATGCTACTTAATTATTATGATAAAAAAAAAGAATGATGTAGATGTTTCTTTCAAATTTAGAGCTTAAAAACTCTTGGTTCGGCAACTCGTGAACCACTCGAGATCTTCACAAATCATAAGAGATGGGTTTCAAGTAGGGATGACAACAGATATGATACAGTATGGATACCTCAATATTTATATCCATATCCTCCAAAAAATTTAACATCCATATCTTCCACAGATATTTTGTTCAATATCTGTATCCTCCTAAACGGATATTTATCAATATCCACATACTAACGGATATCCGTAGGATATATCCATATCCTAATACAAAACAGTAAACTAAAAAAAAAATTATAATTTAATTTATAATATTTTAAAACTAATATACCATATTAATAAATTAAATTAAAATAAAAATAATTTTATTATCCAATCCATGCCCATAATTAATTTTATTATTGTTCTACAATAAATATTAAAATAGTCATACAAAGGTGATAAAAAATAGTAATCATCTCTCGAATTATAAACAAAATAACAAAAAATATATTAAGATAACTTATTTAAAAGCAACAATGCGCTAATGACTTCAAACAACGCATCATTTCTTTTTCAATATATAGACATTTTTTCCCAAGAAACTACAACCATTTTCACAAAAAAAAAAAAAAATTCGTCTAATAAGGTTACAAATTACATATTATTTCAAATAAATAATATGTAAATAACTTATTGCACAATTAATAGATTATAATTATTTTTCTAATATATAATCTTTAATAAGAGTTTTAAAGAAAATGGATTAAAAAAAAGAATATATACTCATATATTGTATATTCCAAAACGAACGGTATATAATAAATTAATTAAATTAATTAGAATTTTCGTGGGCACTAGGATATACATTAATATTACAAAGGACATAATCATATATTATTAATTGTATTAGGCACTCCATGTATCATAACAATATAATAATAAATTAATTAAATTGGTGGTTTATATTGATTATTATATTCATCTGCACATTATAATAAGCATATGAAAATTTCTAATTCTAAGGTATTATATATTCCTAACAATATAATATGAAATCAATAAAATTAATAAACATATTATTAAAAATTTATATTATATTTCAAAGATAAATAATTAAAGTTATTTATAATTAATATTTTATATTAGGTTTAAAATGACGTTGTTTTAATAATATAATTAAAAAATAATAAAACAGATATTTTATATAAATATTCATAAAATATTTTAAAATATTCGTATCTTATTCATATTTTATATAGATATTATATTTTATTATTATATTTTATAATATTTATATTCTATCGCGATAGAATACGGACTAAAAATGATATATGATGTAATCCCTAATTTCAAGGTTTCTTAGAAAATGCGAGACGTCAGACATGGTTGTGGGCCCCCTTTGTGACTACTGATTGTAGATTACTGTGTAATTGGGACATGGTTGTGGGCTCCAGATGTACCGGCATAAAAAATTTGGACTATTTAGGTGGAGATGGAGATAATTAACTACATCCAAAATGAAATATTTAAACCCTATAAATACTGAATTAATGCATCTTGGATGTTAATTTGCAGAAAATGGCGAGGACTATTCCTTCGACAACGTTGAGCTCAACAGGCGAAACCATCCCCATTTTGGGATTTGGCACGGCGGACTATCCCTTTTCCTCAGATAATGAAGCTGTAAAAGAATCTGTTCTTCATGCAATTGAACTAGGCTGCAGACACTTTGATACCGCTGCAATTTACCAGTCTGAGGTTTCTCTTGGCCGAGCAATAGCTGAAGCTTTGCGTCTTGGGCTCATCAAATCACGAGATGAGCTTTTTATCACTTCAAAGCTTTGGGCTAACCACGCCCACCGTGAACTTGTCCTCCCTGCACTGAAAAATTCACTCAAGTAATTACCAAACAATTGCCTTCTGCGATATTTTAAACTTTAATTCTTTATGCGGTTTTTGATGTTTTGGACTTTTATGTAGGAATCTGGGAATAAAGTATCTAGATCTCTATCTGATTCATTTTCCGGTCAGCTTGAAGCTGGGGACAGGGTTTCCATTTAAGCCAGATGATATTCTTCAATTGGATTATGAGGCTGTTTGGGAGGCCATGGAGGAGTGTCAAAAGCTTGGACTTACAAAATCCATAGGAGTAAGCAACTTTTCTTGCAAGAAGCTTGAGACGTTACTTGTTACTGTAAAAATCCCTCCTGCTGTGAATCAAGTGAGTAAGCTTCTTTCTTTTTTCAGTTATTTATACTTCAATTTTTGTTTTGATATATGAGTATCTGTATGCGTAACTGGTTTTCTTTGTGGTAAATAATTAATCAATTAAGGTGGAGATGAACCCAGTTTGGCAGCAGAAGAAGCTGAGGGAGTTCTGCAAAAAGAAGGGAATACATATCACAGCATACTCCCCATTAGGAGCCAAAGGAACAGCTTTTGCAAGTAATCGAATCTTCGAAAGTGAAGTGCTAAAAGAGATCGCCACTGCTAAAGGAAAGACTGTTGCCCAGGTATTTATCATATAACTAAATTCAATTATCATATATGCTTTCATGTCTAATTGAACTGATTCAGGGATTTTGTTTGCGGATGTGAATTATATACAGGTTTCTCTGAGGTGGGTATATGAGCAAGGAGTGAGTTTACTTGTGAAGAGCTTCAACAAAGAAAGAATGAAAGAAAATCTTGACATATTTGACTGGGAGTTGACTGCTGAAGAGGTTCAAAAGATTGAACAAATTCCACAGTGCAAAATAAGTCGGGCAGAGCAGTTTGTATCGGAGGAAGGTCCTTTCAAATCGCTTGAGATGATATGGGATGGAGAAATTTAATATTATTAAATTCATTTTGTTAACTTTTAAGTTTGAATTCTATTGAGGGGACAATATTTACATTTATATGCATATCTCTCTTCCATATATTACAAGATTTTGTGAAATTATAATCAAACAATTTCTATTAAATTAATAGGTTAATACAATTAGACAATCATTGAATACTCTGCAGCTAGCTGGAGGACCCCAAAAATGAGAGGCAACCATTAAATTAAATTAACTTTTGCAAATTTTAAGAATTGAGTTACGTGGCATTAAAAGAATTGAGGGGACAATTAGAGGAGGTAAAACGAATAGGTTGGCCGAGCACGGCATGGTCCAGTTCATAAATAGTATCAACACGGCCTGACATGGCACGACACTGTCCACGGATTGGGCCAAGAAAAAAAGTCCCGTGGATTGTGTCGTGAATGGTATTCATGCCATGATGAACAAAAAAAAGATGCGTTTGTTACTATTTAGTCTGTGAACAATAAATTTTAATCACTGTTTATTATGCACAGTACCATTATTAAGTTCATTTATACTTTCCTGCACTTAATGCTTTTAATTTATTGGAAAATGAATTAATTGAATTATTATGAATGAATGAATGCTTGAAAAAGACTAATTTGTTCATTAAGACAATGAAAATATAGTTTATGACATTAAAAGCTTGTGAGAATTTCATTGTCTAAACAATCAAATTAACACTAAAGAAATCAAGAGACTGAGAGGTAATCAATTCTTGGGTTGTTAATAACTAGTAAAACCAAAAGAACATTTGATTAATTTAGTTAGATAGGTTAATTTAGAACTAGTGATTAGTGATTTGAAACATAAAGTATTAACAATTCCATATTAGGATGATTATTTTGGCCCTAGAATTATTTTCGTATCATATTCACAAACTCACTCTATTAACACTCTTTTTTGTTATTTTCCTATTTTACATTAGCAAAAATTCAGTTATCATTGTTGTATTTAACCTATTTCTTGAACTTACATTACCTAGATAAAATCGATACACTATAATCATAATACTTAATTTAAAAATATCAAAAACTTAGGATCTCATGGGTATGATAACCCTTTCTTACTCTTATACTACTTGTATAACCCCGTATACTTACAGGTTACGTGGACACGTATCAAGTTTTTATCACTGTTGTCTGGGACTAAGAATTTTTGAGTTTTTTTATTAATATTATGATTGAGTATATTGGTTTTAGTTTGGGATTTTATTTTTTGTTTCATTTAATTTTTGTTTATTTTGAAGTGTTGCACATGTATGCAATGATCTCGCAGCCTTGAACTTATTGCATTCGATCCAAAAATTGAAATGACTTTTAGCCAATTGAGAATTGAAAGGAGGAATTGATCTAGAGCTATGGAAGACAAATGAAATCAACACCTCAATAACTAAGAGCACTTCGAGACTATTTTAGGCTAGTTGTCAAAGAAAATTATTCGGGAATTCGCCGTCAACCAGTGAATACCAACAGTTTTGAGTTAAAGCTGACACTCATGAACATGGTCCAACAAAATTAATACGGAGAATTATTTCACCAAGATCAAAATTTTCACTTGGCCATATTCTTGGAGATATGTGATACAGTGAAGATGAATGGGGTTAGTCAGGACACCATTCGAATGAGATTGTTCACATTCTCCTTAAAGGACAAAGCTCGAGTGGCTAAAATCTTTACATCTGGGGAGCAATAGTATGTAGGAAGATCTTTCTCAAAAGGTTTTAACAAAAATTTTCCCACCTTTGAAGACATCACAGTTGATAGGTGAAATAACTCAATTCCAATAGCTAGATTTTTAGCTGTTGTATAAGTCTTGGGAGCGGTTCAAGGTTTAAATCTAGAAGTATCCTCAGCATAGCTACCAAGATTGGTTCTAAATCCAACTCTTCTACAATGGATTGAATGATCAGACTCAAACCATAGTAGATGCAGCAGCATGAGGTACTTTATGGTCAATAACTACAGAGAAAGCACAATTGTTGTTGGAGGAAATGGCTTCCAATAACTATCAATGGCCTAATAAAAGATCAAGGGTCAAAAGGGTAGCCAGTATTCATGAAGTAGACACTTTAATTTCACTCTCAGCCCAAGTTGTTACATTATTGAACCAAATTCAATGTTTCCCCAAAAATGAGGCATCTTCAAGTCAAAAAAAAGTTACAGTTGCTATAGTACTTCACATGTCGATGAGAGTTTTAGGGAAAAGTAGCGCCAATACATCAATAATTGGAAGTTGAACCGAAGCACCAAATGAGGCATCAAGGCCTAAAGGTATCTCATTTTCAGATAATCCTCCTATTATCACTCCATCTTTGCCATTCTCTAAAAGATTTAAGAAAAAGAAGCTCGATGCTCAATTCTTTACGTTTCTTGGGATGTTTAAGAAGCTTCATATCAATATTTTGTTTGCAGATGCTTTGGAGAAAATGCCAAATTAAACATAATTCATTAAAGAAGTGATGTTAAAGAAGCAACAGTTGGAGAAATATGAGACGGTGAAGTTAACGCAAGAGTGTAGCTTTATTATTTAGCGAAAATTGCCTAAGAAAGAGAAGGAACCGGGTGGTTTTACTATCCCGTGTACTATTGACAAATCATTTTTTAGAGAGCTTTGTGTGATCTTGGGGCAAACATCAATCTCATGCCACTTTCGGTTTTCCAAAAGCTCAACCTTGGTGAAGTGAAGCTGACGAGTATTTTCTTATAATGGAGGATAGGTCCATCTCTTATCCTTAAGGAGTTACAGAAGATGTGTTAGTCAAGGTGGATAAATCCATCCTACAGGTTGATTTTGTGTACTTGACATAGAAAACATTTTGGAGATCCCCATCATTTTTAGTCGACCTTTCTTAGCCGTTAGAGAAGTTTCAATTAATGTGCAATATGGTGAGATGATATTGAGAGCAAATGAAGAAAAAGTCAAGTTTAACATTTATCATGACAAGAAATTGCCAAACATCACAAGCATTTCTTATACGGTAAATGTTATAAATAATTGTGTGGTGAATGCGAATACAAATGAGAAGAATGAGTATTGGAGAAATGCATATGAGGATGCCAAAATTTTTTAGAAGAAGAAAAAGAATGGGCATGATAGATTGACTCACTAGAGACATTCATCACCAGTTCATCATGTTTTATTGCTAAATCCAAGATTAGAGTTGAATCCAGGCTAGTCGAAATCAAGAAAAATTGACTTTGCTCAAAATTGAGGAAGTATTATATCCTGGCAAGGCCAATTTAAAAGATAAAGATGGAAGGTTGCTTTGCAGAAATGGTCAAAAGTTCAAGCTTTATTTCGATGGAAAAGGCAGAATGCGGTAAATGTTTTGCTTGAGGATCCCACTTGATTAAATTTATGGCAAGTCCAGCTAGGAAAGTTTAATCTAACGGCAACCCAAGCTATTGATAATTTGTATTTTGCTTAAAATGAATTTTTGTTAGTCCTTTATTTGTGTTTTTAATGTGTGTTTTCAAGTGAGCCTTTTCGGATAATCAAAGACAAGTTTCGATTTTGAGGAAAGGGGATTTTACTAAAGCATTAAGGTAAATGCCTTGGCAAGGCAA
This sequence comes from Melia azedarach, assembly GCA_028052125.1. Taxonomy (NCBI): domain Eukaryota; kingdom Viridiplantae; phylum Streptophyta; class Magnoliopsida; order Sapindales; family Meliaceae; genus Melia; species Melia azedarach. Next base: position 3,214,281 of record CM051402.1, on the reverse strand, counting down.
TTTGTGTTTTCAACTATGGTGTGACACGTAATGCCTTGGTGCGATGCACCCGCTCGCTCAAACAAGCAAAGGGTTGCGCGAGACAGCAACCATAGCTCGTCTGCGTAGCCTCATTTAAACCCCTTCTGCCCTCCGTTTCTTTTGTGAGCACAATTGCCACCCCCCCCACTCTCTCTCTCTTCCTCCCCCATTCTCTTACATCCCTCAATACCCATATACATATTCTTCCCTCAAAACACATATCCTTACCTCCAATTTTTCCTTGCAAATCCAAATACATTTTCTACATTCAAATCTTAAATCAAACACATCTCCTACTTTCCTCATCTTTTTATATATTTGGAATTATTTCCTAAACACAAAAATCATTGGTACTAAGTTTTTAATCATCAACTAAGATCTTTAACGATCTTCCAAGTATGTAAAATCTCATTTTCATTATATTAATTCATTGTTATTGTTGTTGGTTGGAGTATTGTTAGAGATTGGACATTGGATGAACATTTGAATTGGTTAATTTTTGCGATATTGTTTAGAAGTATTGTAGAAAATGTTTAACCATTGAAATCATTTTTGGGATAGTTGAAGTTAGAGGAAAGATTTAAACTTGAAATTAAGTGGGTTTGAATAAGTGCACACCAATTGTTCGACAAAATATTTATTTGAAGTTTAGTGAAGAAATCTTAAGTTTGAGCTTTAGTAAATAATTAGAGAGCTAATGGCAGTATAAGGAGTGCATTGAAAGTAGAATTAGTGTAGAAAGAGGTGATAAGGGAGACAATGACTAGTGAAAGGTGAGATTCTTCCCTTTTCTTTCTCCTAGGCATAGATTCATGGTCAAACATTGAGAATAATGTTTTCTTTAAGTTGAGGAAAGGGAACTTAAATCTGGAATGTTTGTGGAAATGTTTTGTTGTGTCAGGACCCGACCCGACCCCTCCTAGAGTCCGAGACGAATCCTATATAAACATCCACTTTTCTTAAACATTTTCATAATTTACACGTAACTCAATTCCATAATAATATATTCATGGCCTCAGGCCTCCACAACCTACACTCAGTGAAGCGTCATGCCTCATCAATATATATATAAAAAAATATTTACATACACATACATTTATATATGACATGACCAAATTGTTTTTATGCAGCTGCGTAGAATGGTCTCAACCTCAATTATAAAACTTTATCCTGCACGACACCTTGTGTACCTGGAGTAGATAAGGAATATAGGGAGAGGGGTGAGCTTACAGCTCAATGAGTAGATATACATTTTATAAAAATACGTTTTATCTATTTCATAATTAATTCCTTAAAACTTTCATAATCAAATCATAGCCGTATAATAAGCATAACTTATAAATCCATCTCACAGGAAATAACGTTAATCATTATTAGTCATTCATACTGTCAACCATATATTTGAGAAAATCATATCATCATATAACTCATAACAAATCAATCATCTTTGCACCCAACTAGTACCCAGGGGAAAATCATGCTTGGCGGAAAACATCATCGCTCAAGCGGGGAAAATACCATACTCAATCCGACGGCCTCGTATTCTCATCCGGAGAGCCAATATCATATCATACACATGCTCAACCCGATGGCCTCGTATTCTCGTCCAGGGAGCTCATATCATATCATGTACGTACATATTCATGGGTCCCAAGGACCTATTATCATATCTGGGGGATGGGTATTTCGTAGGGTGCTTCAAACAATCACAAATCATAATTTCACATTTAATACTCTTTTTCTCATAAATATTCAATTCTCACATATAATATCACTTTTACGTTCCACATCACAATTCAACCAATCCATAAACAATTCAACCATAAAATAAATACACAACCCAAACCCAAACCCTGTCTAGATGCATCACTATAAACCATAAATCTCTATGTACCGAATGGAAGTGTAAGAACAAGAGCAGAAGTCAATCTCTTTTTAAGTTCTTGAAAACTCTGTTCACAATCATCAGTCCACTCAAATTTCACATTCTTTCTAGTCAACTTAGTCGATGGTCCAGCAATTTTAGAAAAACCTTCAACAAATCTTCGATAATAACCAGCTAACCCTAGAAAACTCCTAACTTCAGTTACACTGGTAGGTCTTTCCCAATTAACCATTGCTTCTATTTTCTGAGGATCCACATAAATGCCATTAGCAGAAATCACATGGCCCAAAAATGCAACTCTATCCAACCAAAACTGACATTTACTAAACTTTGCATAAAGTTGTTTATTCTTCAGTGTCTGTAAAACAACTCTCAAATGCTCTGCATTCTCTTCTCTGCTTGGTGAATATACCAAAATATCATTAATAAACACAATGATAAACCGGTCTAAGTAAGGATGAAACACTCGATTCATGAGATCTATAAATGCTGCTGGAGCATTAGTCAACCCAAATGGCATCACTAAAAACTCATAATGTCCATAACGAGTTCTGAAGGCAGTTTTAGGCACATCTATATCTCGAATCTTCAACTGATGATAACCTGAACGCAAATCTATTTTGGAGAAGACTCTAGCACCTTGTAACTGATCAAATAAATCATCAATGCGAGGAAGCGGATATTTGTTGCGTATGGTGACTTTATTCAACTGTCGATAGTCTATACACAATCTCAAAGTTCTATCTTTCTGTTTTACAAACAACACTGGTGCCCCCCATGGAGATACACTCGGCCTAACAAAACCCTTATCTACCAACTCTTGTAATTGAACCTTCAACTCTTTCAGTTCTGATGGAGCCATTCTGTACGGTGCAATAGAAATAGGAGTTGTTCCCGGAATCAAATCAATAGTAAACTCAACTTCTTTATCTGGAGGTAACCCAATAAGATCATCTGGAAACACATCTGGAAATTCATTCACAACCGGAATATCTTCTAACTTTGTCTGAGCAATTTGAGCATCAATCACATAAGCCAGATAAGCAGGATAACCCTTCATTAACCATTTCCTAGCAGTAACTGCTGATATCACACATGATGGAAGGATTCGTTGTTTCCCATAGAAAACAATTTCTGGTTCATCTGGTCTTCTAAATGTCACTTCTTTACGAAAACAATCAACTATAGCATGATAATTTGCAAGCCAGTCCATCCCCAATATAGCATTAAAATCAAAAATATCTAAAGGGATTAAATCAACCTTTATATCACAACTACCAACTCTGATAATACACTATTGATATACACTCTCAGCCAATAATGAGTCCCCAAGTGGTGTAGCTACAATTAGGCCATAATCTAATGGTCTTAATTCCCTATCCGTATGCATGGCAAAAGTGCGTGATATAAAAGAATGCGTAGAACTTGGATCTATCAAAATGTGGGCCTCCTGACCAAAAATAGTTAACATACCTATAACAACTTTCGGTATAGCCTGTGCCTCCTGCTCAGTCAAGGCAAATACACGTGCCTGTATGCGAAGATGACCAGGTTGGCCTCCTGTCTACCACCAAACGTCTCTATAAAATTTTGTTATGCCTTATTAATAGATTTAGGTCTATCTGTTAGTGATCTCGCTGGTCTCACCACTTGGTTAATACTTCCCTGATGTTGCTGTGATGATATACCCTGTACTGTACTTCTCCTCTTCGATGCTAATGTAGGGCATTCTCTCCTAATGTGTCCAGGCTGTTCACACTAGTAGCAGTATATTGTGCCCGCTAAACATCGCCCCTTATGAAATCTGCCACATGTCACACAAGGAAAACGACTGCCTCTACCAGTACTAATACTCCTCTGACTACTCCCTCAATATTGAGTAGTATAGCTTTGACCATGTCCTTGTCCTTGCCCCCGAGATATACCTGGATATGGCCTGTATTGTTGTCTCTCTGAATTCCCTCTTCGTTTCCCTTCTTTTCTGATCACTCTACTACTTACTAGCTCCACTAGCTGACCAGCTTTGGCTTTGACCGAATCTTGGTGGTTCAGTATTTGAATGTTTACTGAGCACTGTTCCACTCTCATAGCAGCCTCAACTAAATGGCCATAGTGTGTATACCTTGACCCAGTCACAGATCTTCTAATATCATTTTGCAAGCCTGCTTCAAATTGTTTATATTTATCAGTCTCATCCCGTATCACATCAGAAGCAAACCTCAACAACTCAGTGAATTTATTCTCATAATCCTCTACTGTCATTGACCCCTGAGCTAGCATCAGAAATTCATTCCTCTTTGCATCTCGATAAATAGATGAGAAATATTTATCATTAAATTCCCTGCGAAAATCATCCCAAGTGACAGCTTCGTATCCTCCATATCTATTTATAACAGACATCCACCAGTAATATGCTCTACCTCGAAGCATAAATGTTGCAAAATTCACCTTTTGCTGATCTGTGCATCCCATTACTTGGAATATTCTTTCAATCGTAGTCAACCAGGACTCTGCATTCATTAGGTCACCAACACCCTCAAATTCTGTTGCACCTAGATTACGGACACGTTCTATTGTGTTTTTCATTCTTATATAAGGATCTACTTGAGCTTGTGGAACACCTATATGTGGTACAGATTCAACTTCTCTATCTACCTCTGCATCCGAAGGTAAATTCAAGTCTACAATAGGTCTTGTGCTGGATTGACCACTCCTATGCATATTAATTCAAATAAAATTATTCAATTATTCATGCACTATGCATATTTCACACAATAGTCTACAAAATCAAAACCATGCTCTGCTACCAAATCTATCAAGACCCGACCCGACCCCTCCTGGAGTCCGAGAAGAATCCTGTATAAACATGCACTTTTCTTAAACATTTTCATAGTTTACACGTAACTCAATTCCATAATAATATATTCATGGCCTTAGGCCTCCACAACCCACACTCAGTGAAGCGTCATGCCTCATCAATATATATATAAAATAATATTTACATGCACATACATTTATACATGACGTGACCAAATTATTTTTATGCAGCTGCGTAGAGTGGTCTCAACCTCAACTATAAAACTTTATCCTGCACGACACCCTGTGTACCTGGAATAGATAGGGAAAATAGGGAGAGGGGTGAGCTCACAGCTCAGTGAGTGAATATACATTTTACAAAAATACGTTTTATCTATTTCATAATTAATTCCTTAAAACTTTCATAATCAAATCATAGCCATATAATAAGCATAACTCATAAATCCATCTCACAGGAAATAACGTTAATCATTATTAGTCATTCATACTGTCAACCATATATTTGAGAAAAATCATATCATCATACAACTCATAACAAATCAATCATCTTTGCACCCAACTAGTACCCAGGGGAAAATCATGCTTGGCGGAAAACATCATTGCTCAAGCGGGGAAAATACCATACTTAACCCGACGGCCTCGTATTCTCGTCCGGGGAGCCAATATCATATCATACACATGCTCAACCTGATGGCCTCGTATTCTCGTCCGGGAGCTCATATCATATCATGTACGTATATATTCATGGGTCCCAAGGACCTATTATCATATTTGGGGGATGGGTACTTCGTAGGGTACTTCAAACAATCACAAATCATAATTTCACATTTAATACTCTTTTTCTCATAAATATCCAATTCTCACATATAATATCACTTTTACGTTCCACATCACAATTCAACCATAAAATAAATAATAATCAATTTCACGTAATTTAATAATAGCACATCACAAATCAAACATCACGTCAAAACAATCCAATTTCACACATCAAAATAAGATTTATTTATAATCTAATTTATTTCCTATATAACGTAATTAAATTGTTCTACAAATAAATTTCACAATAATATAATTTAATTCAATCATAATAAAATTAATATTTAATTTTATAAAAAAAATAATAATAATTTATAAATAATATCCACTCACAGTCAGAAATTTAATTTCTGGAGGTTTCAAGATCCCCTGAATTCCCTACAGCCGCTCTGCTTCCTAAAACACAATAATTAACCGATTATCATCAAGATTTATTCAAAATCTAATAATTATTACTAAAATTAATTATATAAATGAATATACTATTCACGCAAACTAATTTTCTAACTAAGTAAATTTCTAAAACTCAAATATATATTAATTCTAAAATTAAACTAACACAAATTATAAATCTAACCGTTTAATTTCTTTTTCTTTTTCTTTCTCCTTCTTCTTTCCCGTTTCCTCTTCTTTCTCTTCTTCTTCTTCTTCTTCTTCTTCTTCTTTTCTCTCCTTTCTCTTCTCTTTCTTTTCTCTCTTTTCTCTTCTTTTTCTTCTTCTCTCTCTCTTTCCAAAGCCGTAAACCCCCTTAAATTATTATTATTATTATTATTCATCATTATATTATAATATTATTATATTATAAACCTAACTCAATTATTTACTATTAATTATTATTATATTAAAAATTTTAATATTAAATTTTTTATAAATGACACCTAGCATGCTAGGTGTCACATGTTGATCAAAATATTTGTTTTAAGTCACCATACATAGAAATTGTTTTGTTTTTGTAGCTTTTACTTTTGCATGTGAGTTAGCTTTATTTTTGTTTGCTTACTTTAAAGTTTCTTTTTCTCTTTAAAAAATAGCATGCATATAAAACCTTTTTTATCTTATGAGTTTATCTTAATTGCCTTTTGAGCTTGCTTTGGTCATTTTAAATGAAAAGCCAATGATATGAATTTGATTAAGAGTACATAAATTTTGGAAAATGATAAATATTAGCTTAATCCAAGTGTTTAACTTGTTGTCAAATTTACTCTACTTGATTATTCCTAAAATTTTAAATGCTATTTGTTTGGAAATTTAGAGAAGGCTTATCCGAACTACATTGAATTCTAAAACTTGTTTGATTGTCTCTTAAGGCGAAATTCTAAGTAATAATTCATTAGGAAAATGATTTAGGCCCTTTTGGTTCGTTTAAGCCTTTCAACCTAATCTATAATTAATCAATCCTTAGTCTACTCCCATTGAACCTAATTCTACCTTTCGTTTGTTGCCACCCTTATATCAATTTCCCCTTAAAATAAATTGTAATAACCTCTTGTTTAGCACCCTAAACTTTTTAACCATTCTAAAGTCTATCTAATTAACAGAGGATGGGTGGCGCATGAAGGTATAAGCCAAACTTTTACTGAGTAACCAGGTCTTATGCTTAGGCAAGCATAGAGAACTCACGTCAAAAGGTAAAATAAGGCTGAAGCTATGTATAAATAAAAAAAGACTATGTAAATAAATAAGTTTGGGGGTATCATATAAGTATCTTTTGTACATAAAAGCATATTTGATTTGTAAATAGATGGGTAAGAAAGCAAAGAAAGCTGTGAAGATTTGATGATTATGGGGAAGAATAAAAGGGTTTGAAGATAAAGCTTTAGGATGGTTAATATGTTTATGGTGCTTAGACCTCACTTAAATATCCATTTTTCTACCCTAACCATAACATATCATCACAAGCTTAACTAAGTTCTAAGAATCCTTGTTGTGGTATCTCACTACATTAGTAAAGAGTGACATAAAATTGAAGCCTATGGAATTCCCTAAGAAGTTCAAGTGAGTTTATTAGTTTGCATGAACTTATCTGACTTGAAGAACAATTAAGTATGAGTGGCAACTCACACACTTGCACGAGGAAGCTTTACATAAAATGATATTAAATATTCAAATTGAAACTTTTAGATGAAATGCCAATATTTTTTGAAAATTTCCTTAATTTAAGTATCTTCTTGATCTATTAGGCTAGTTTGTGATTTGACTAAGCTTATGCTTAGAACATTTATTTTGTCTCATTATGGTTATCTTTAGGTAAGCTCTCTTAATCAGTGATCCTTATTGTTTTTGGTTTAATTTACTTGAGGACAAATAAACATTTAAATTTAGGGGTATTTAATAAGTGTATAGAATCACTTATCGTTCGCTTTAAGACTTGAACTGTTTGAAAAATCCTCAAGTCTTGTTAATATTTGATGAATTTTAGTGACCATGTGCAGAAAAGTTAGTGAAAGGTCATTCAATGTGAAATCGGCACGAAAAAAGAAATTCTGGAAAAGTCGAAACATAAATGGGATCAAAACGCAAAGCTTTAATGACCAAAACAATAAAAACCAAAGTTTGGATTCTTTGGGCATAGTGGGTGGCGGGCTCACGCTAAGCAAAATGGCCAAAGGCAGAAGCAATGGTGAGGTCGCACAACTAAGGTGCACCTTCATGTCATTCTATACTTCACCATCATGCCCCTACGCCGCTTTAAATGCCCCCGTGCCTTCTAGATGTCCTTGGACGATTTTAGGCCGTAAGGTCATCAACTAATGGCCAGACTTGGGTATATTTTAGGTTTTTATGCTTATGGGAGGTAGCCACCACTTATCCAAGAATAGGAAAAGGTAATTTTAGAGAAGGAGGGAAAGAAAAGAAGGACGGTTTTAGTGAGAGAAATGAAGAATCTTTAAGTTTATTGGAAGAAATTGGGAAATCACTTGAAGAATTGAATAAACAAAGCCTCAATCATCCCAGTTCTATCTCTGTAACTCTTAACTTATCTTGAATTTCATTAAGTTTGTTATCATTTGTTCTATTTCTGTTGAATGTGGAATTTAAAGATAATGTTGATGTCAAATGTTGATATACTAAGCTAAGCTCTCTATTCTAGGGTCTTGATGTAACTTAGTTAGATTTATGTTTTGAGTGATTGGAAATTGTTAATATAAGTATATTTCATTTCATTTATATTTTCTTGCACTTAATGCTTTTAATTTGTTGAATTATTATGAATGAATGAATGGTTGGGAAAGACTAATTTGTTCATTAGGATAAAGAAAATATAATTTATGACATTGAGAGTTTGAGAGAATTTTAATGTCTAAACAATCAAATTAACACTAAAGAAATTGAAAGACTGGGAGGTAATCAATTCTTGGGTTGTTAATAACTAGCAAAACATAAAGAACGTTTGATTAACTTAGTTAAATAGGGATGTCAACTAAATTAATTTGACATAGGACCTGGTTCGACATTCGAAAGAGGTATTAACAATCCTAGGGTAGTTTTATATCATATTCACACACTCGCTCTATTAACCCTTTTTCTTGTTATTTTCCTGTTTTAAATTAGCAAAAATTTAGTCATTATTTTATTAAATTCATTTCTTTAACTTACATTGCCTAGTTAAAATCGAGACACCATAATCACAGTACTAAATTTGAAAATATTAAAAACTCCGTCCTCATAGGTACGACAACCTTTTATTACTCATACTACTTGTACGACCTCATGTACTTGAGGTTGTATGAAGGTGTATCATATTGCATAATATTAAGCTATGTAGTAGCAACTCAATCAAAACTCTGTTTTTATTTTTGCCATCCATTCAAATATCTAACAAAAGTGGTATCATAGTAGTGTTATTAAGATTGAGCTTGGGGACCACTATTCATGTATACGTTCACAACAGAAATTTTCTATAAAAGGTCGAAGATGTGGTTAAAAGGTAAGAAGGTTGCTTTTTCTATAACCGTATTAATCATCTATTTGAAAAAGGTTGGAAAAAGGTTGGAAAACCAACATATACTAATCAAAGTTATCTTATTCAGAAGAAAAACCCTTGTGAACTTATAGGTTCTTCTTTTACTAATTATGAGAACTCTTGTGTGCCATTATGTAGAGAAGCTAGTTATCAGTCTTCTCTAGATAGCCAACTAATTAATGGATCCTCAGTGAGGATTAAAAATACATTTTTTTTCTTCTAATTCTACCCTTTTGATAATTAATTCTAAGACATCATTTCATATGACTGTAATAACTTTATTTTGATTTCTTATTTCTCATCTGATAAATTATCTTGTGGAGTAATGGTAGATCTTTCTAAAATCGGTGTTGTGGAAATAAAAATTGTTGTTACCAATTATACTCTCTATCTTTCTTCAGTTATCCATTACCTAAATTTTCTATCAATCTTTTATCAGTTAGTCAGATAGCTAAAAATTTAAATTTTTCTATCACATTTTTTCTATCTCATCGTATCTTTCAAGATCCTGGTATGAGGAAAATAATTGGTGGAGAGCAGGAGATGAATAGAGTATATCACTTTTTTAGTCTGTAACAATCCTGTTATGCATTATCCTTCTCAGTTTCTTCATAATAATGGCACTACAAACTAGGACATCCTTTTTTCTAACTTCTTAAACAAATAAATTTACCTACCATTGTCAACTCTAATTTTGAGTGCGAGTTTACGTTCATTAAGATAAACATCATCGCATCTTTTTTTATTGCATAAGTCAATAAACCTAGTTTATGTTCTTTTTAGTTGGTTCATTATGATGTTTTGGGTCCATATTGAATTTCATATTATCATGGTTTTAAGTATTTTTTATCATTTGTTGATGATTGTTCTCGAGCTATATGGATATATATTTTTAAAAAACGATTAGATGTCTCTATTACATTTGAATCATTCTTTGGTATGTCTATTCAAATTTTTTGTTCTAATAATGCCTTAAAATATTCTATACTTTTTTAGTCTTGTAGAAAACAAGGGGTGATTCATCAAATCTCTTGCCTTTATACTTTCTAATAAAATAGTGTAGATGAAAAAAAAATAGGCGCTTATTAGACATTGTTAGAACAATCATATTCCATATGAAAGTACTACCTAAATTCTTGGGAGAAGCAATTATTACTACATGTTATCTAATAAATAGGCTTATATCTTCTATTTTTAACTTTAGAGCGTCTTACAACATTTTATTTCCTGACAAACCTTTTTTTTCCACTTCTACCTTGTATTTTTCGTTGTGTTGGTTTTATCCATATGTTTAATACTTATAACAAACTTTCAGCTTGGTCTATTAAATGTATTTTTTCAGGATATTCTAGAACTTGAAAAGTATCATACTTCTGGTAAAACTCATGTTAGTGCTAATGTCACCTTTTTTGAATTTACTCCTTATTTCTCAAAAAAAAAAAGATATATAGTTTAGAAACTAATCTTATTTCTCCCATCGCACTGATTCTTTTATGGTTCCCGCTATACCTATTCCTGCTTCTGCCGTTCCTATAAGAAAACCCATCTAAAGTACGTATATAAAATCACGTTAACTGTTTGATCAACAAGGTGAGTCTTCTTCATATCCATCCTCTACCTAAGTAATAACCTTTGATCAAAATCCTCTTCCATCAACTTATGATTTATATCTTGATCTCCCTATTGCAATTCAAAAAGGTAAAAAGACAACCATTACTAGATATCCTCTTGCTCAATATGTTTCTTTTAATACTTTTTCATTTTCCTTTCAATCTTTTGCCTTGTTTTTGTCTACTATATCTTTACCTAGGACACCTCAAAAAGCATTTGCTCATACTAGTTGGCACAAAGCTATGAAAAAAAAGATGATAACTCTTTAAGATAATGGCATTTGGGATCTATAGAAACTTCTAGATGGTAAAAAAGATGTAAGTTTTCGGTGGGTATTTGCCTTTAAGTATCACCCAAATGGTACCATAGAGAGATTAAAACTCATCTAATAGCTAAAGGTTTTGCTCAGACATATGGAATGAATTATTTTTACATTTTCTCCAATTGCTTGACTTGTTAGAGTTCTTATATCTTCAGCTATTTTTCATGATTGGCCTTTTTTTCAACTTAATGTTAAAAATGCTTTTCTATATAGAGATTTACAGGAAGAGTATATAGAGCAACTTTCAAAGTTTGCTGGTTAAGAAGAGTCTAACTTGGTATGTCGGCTCAAAAAAGCTATATGGTCTTAAATAATCTCCAAAGTCATAGTTTGAAATCTTAGTGGTCAATTTCGAAATATGTCAATTTGATCATTCAGTCTTCGTTCAACATACTTCGTAAGGAATAGTTATTCTTGTGGTGTATATAGATGATATTATTGTTTCTGGGAGTGATTTATATGAGATTGAGGTAGTAAAGAATCAACTGAATAAATATTTCCAAACCAAAAACTTGGGTCAACTTAGGTATTTCTTAAGAATTTAAGTAGCAAAAAGAAATTAAGGTCTAATTTTATCTTAGAGGAAATATGTCTCAAATTTGTTGTTGGAAACGGAAATGTTAGGATCTAAACCAGCTGATACTCTTGTAGAACCAAACATAAAGCTTAATGGTGAAAATAGTCCAAAGTTTAAGGGCAAAAAGACGTATAGAATCCTTGTGAGAAAATTGATTTATTTGACAGTGACAAGACCTGATAGCATTTTTGCAGTTTCTACTATGAGTTAATACATGTAAGAACCAAAAAGAATTCATTAGTAAGTAGTGTGTAGATTTCTCAAAACCTAAAGCAAACTATCGGAATTGAAATTCTTTACATAAAGGTAGCACGTTAGATATTTGTATGCTTTTTCGATGCAGATTCAGCAGAATCTAAAAATGACAGACGATCTACAAGTGGCTATTGTACATTTCTTGGTGGCAACCTAATGACTTTAGAGGAGTAAGAAACAAAATGTTGTAGCTAGGTCTAGTACTAAAGTAGAATATCGAGCTATGGCTCATACAACTTGTGAATTGATGTGGATTAAAAATCTTTTGAAAGAGTATAGGGTTGAGGTGAAAAGTCATTCTATAATGTAATGCGACAATCGAACTGCTACTTATATTACCAACAACCCTATTTTTCATGAGAGAACTAAACATATAGAGATAGATTGTCATTTTATTAAAGAGACTATTGCTTCAGAAGTGGTCATTACTCCATATATCAAGTCAAAAGGTTAAACTAGAGACCTCTTCACTAAAGCTGTGTACAAAAGAATCTTTGTGTATCTTTCTTCTAAGATAGGCATTACTAATATCTATGATCCAGCGTGAAGGGAGTATTAGAATTAAAATTAGACTTATTTAGTTTTCCTAAGTTTAGTATTATTAAGTATATGTCTAGTTTAAGTATTATTGGTCTTTTCCTAGTTTATTGAGGATTCCTAATTTATATTACTTTATTATTTTAACCTATATAAATGTATGTCCATGTACTTAGTTTATTATTCAAGAGAGATTCAATATAGTTTTATTTTCTTCGACAATTCAAGATTATTTTCTAGACTAAATAATGTTGGTAAATGTTTAAGATCTCTTGGTAAAGATGTTTTTGAAGAAAAATTGTTGTAAAGATATTAAATAGTATTCTTAAAAGTTTGATCATGTCTTTATTGTGATAGAAGAATCTAAGGATTTTAGCACTCTGTTAATTGAAAAACTTATTGGATCTTTATTTTCTTATGAGTAAAGAAGAATGAAACATGTTAACCAATCTACTGAAAGTGCTTTCTCATCAAAGGTCACTATAAGGCACAAAAGTTATCAAGGAAGGAGCAAAAAATGGGAGAGTAGAAAAAGTAGAGAAAAAAGATTCAAGCAAGAATGACAAAGAAACAACTATGATAATAAACCCTTTATAAGATTCGTAAGATGTAGAATCATACAACTTCAAGTTGTTGCCATCATAGAAAACCTCAATTCTATTATTATAAGAGGCTTAGGCATATAGAAAAAGTATGCAGATAGTAAGCATGCAATCACGCTAGCTCTTCTTAGAAAGAAGTGAAGATTATGCTAGCACGTTTTATGCTTGTCAATCAGTCTTTGAAGAAAAAGATGGGAGTACCTAGTATCTTGATAATGGTTATAGCAATCACATGTCAGGTAATGAACAAATCTTCCTTGATGTTGATTTTTCTATTTATTATAAAGTGAAACTAGGAAATAAGATTATTACGTAATCAAAAGGAAAAATAAAAATTGTTGTCTAAACTAAAAGGGAACAAAATATGTCAAAGACATATTGCTTGTACCAAATAAACCAAAATGTTGAGTGCAATTTCTGACATTGAATAAAAAAGCTTTGAAGAAGTTGAAAAACAAGAAGTTTGGGCCAAAGTAATGAAAGAAGAAATAAGCATGATTGAGAAAATCAAATATGGGAGCTTGTAAATCAATTGAAAAATAAAGAATTCATTGGAGTCAAATAAATATTCAAAACAAAATTTAATCAAGATAGTAGCATTTAAAAGTATAAGGCTGGGCTTATGGCTACACAATTCACTCAAAAACAAGGTATTGACTTCTAGGAAACCTTTGCTCTTGTTGCAAGATTGAAAATTACAAGAACTTTGATCGCTTTATTGCTCAGTATAGATGGAATCTTTATCAACTTAGTGTTAAATCATCTTTCTTAAATGAAGTTTTAGAAAAAGAAGTACACACACACACACACATATGTATGTATATATATATATATATATATATATATATATATATATATATGTATATGTATATGTATATGTATATGTATATGTATATGTGTATGTATGTATGTATGTACGTATATGTGTATGTATGTATGTATGTACATACATATATGTGTGTGTATGTACAGAGGCAGAACTCGTCAAGGCCCAATGAAGGTGTACCCCACCAAAAAGTTTTAACAAAATATTTTTTTTATGATCTTGATTATAAGATGTGAAATATCCATTTCGCCACACCCTCCACAAATTTCTATTAAATGTTTAGTATTTTCAAATTAAAATTAATGTCTTCTTATTTTTTATATTTTAAAATTATATAATGATAAATTAGTTAAATATTTTTTTTAACGTTTCAAAATAGTGATCTCACCTGTTTATTAATACTTTAACTTATAAAGTAATTTTTCTTTAAGGAATTACTTATTTAATTTTATTCAATATATAACTAGAAATTATTTCTTTATAAGAAAACTACATTATTTTGGAAATCTTTTCTTTATAGGAAAATGATGTACTTAAAAACCTTTTCCTTATAGAAAAAGAATTTTTATGAATATATGTGTGTGTGTACACACACACGTATATACATACATACATATATACATCATACATTTATATCTCATAGACCTCTACGAAATAATCAAAATGCTTTAGCTTTTTAATTTTTCTTTATTTTCTTCTCTTCTTCAATTCAAGGTAAGAAGAAAAAGTTCTTAAAAGAAAGTTAGTAAAAAAAAAACAAATAAAATATAATTTTTTTAATTACATTAGTAACATTTTACGAGTTACAAATATGTTAGAAGTTTAGAATAATCATCTTTATAATACACCCAAATATCTTACTCATAGTGAAACTGCAGTAATTTTACCAGATATCTTACTCACAGTGAAATTGCAATAATTTTATAGTAAGACCCGAGACTTGTAACCTCTTGATAAAGTTGCAAGTCGTTTACTCTCTAATCTTAGATAGTATTTGTTTTTTTATTTAAAATTTAAATATGATTGAAATTTGATTGACATATAAATCTGAATAATATATTTATTTTTTATTTTAAATGTTTTAATATAAATATTAAATTGTTTATTTTTATAAAAATAAAAAAATTTGAAATTGATATATTGACATATATATTATAAAAAAGTTTATATCAATATATTGAGTTATTGATATATATAAATATTAAGTAATAAATTAAGAGTATTATTGATAAATAAAATATTTAAATTATTTAGACATTTACTCATTCAGATTTAAGTCAAAATATTTAACTTAATTATATTCATGTGCTTTTAACAAATATTTAGATATAAGATAAAAAATAAATGACTCTTATAAATATAAATAAACAAAAAATTTCCGATCAAATAAATAAAATAGATATTATAGATTTTGTTCGATCAAGAAAAAATGAATTTAATCCTTTGTGTGGTCTTGCATTTTCCCTGTAAAAAAAATAGTATCCTTAAAACTTGTCACTTAGCTTTGGGCCCTATGTGTTTATTTAAACCCAAGAAAATACTGAATCAATGAACAAAGAGAAGATGGTGGGCAGTATTCCTTCGGCAGCATTGAGCTCGACAAGCAAAACCATCCCCCTTTTGGGATTTGGCACTGCGGATTATCCCTTTTTATCAGATAATGAAGCTGTAAAAGAATCTGTTCTTCATGCAATTGAACTCGGCTACAGACATTTTGATACCGCTGAACTTTACCAGTCTGAGCGTTCTCTTGGCCAAGCAATAGCTGAAGCTTTGCGTCTTGGGTTCATCAAATCACGAGATGAGCTTTTTATCACTTCAAAGCTTTGGACTGGCCATGCCCACCGTGAACTTGTCCTCCCTGCACTGCAAAATTCTCTCAAGTAATTACAAAACAATTTCCTTTTGCGATGTTTTAAACTTTAATTCTTTATGGGGTTTTTGAAGTTTTGGACTTTTATGTAGGAATCTGGGAATAGAGTATCTAGATCTCTATCTAATTCATTTTCCGGCAAGCTTGAAGCCGGGGACAGGGTTTCCGTTTAAGAAAGATGACATTCTTCAATTGGACTACGAGGCTGTTTGGGAGGCCATGGAGGAGTGTCAAAAGCTTGGTCTTACAAAATCCATAGGAGTAAGCAACTTTTCTTGCAAGAAGCTTGAGACTTTACTTGCTACTGCAAAATTCCCTCCTGCTGTGAATCAAGTGAGTTAACTTCTTTCTTTTTTCAGTTATAAATACTTCAATTTTTGTTTTGATATATGAGTATCTGTATGCGTAACTGGTTTTCTTTGTGGCAAATAATTAATCAATTAAGGTGGAGATGAACCCAGTTTGGCAGCAGAAGAAGCTGAGGGAGTTCTGCAAAAAGAAAGGAATACACATCACAGCATACTCGCCATTAGGAGCCAAAGGAACGGTTTGGGGAAGTAATCGAGTCTTGGAAAGCGAAGTGCTAAAAGAGATTGCTACTGCTAGAGGAAAGACGGTTGCCCAGGTAACTTATTTTTCCACAGAAAAAATGGATGAAAAGTATTACAAGTCCATATTTTTTATATGTTTTCACTTGTAATTGAACTAATTGAGGGTTATTTTTGTATATGTGAAATATGTAAGGTCTCTCTGAGGTGGGTATATGAGCAAGGAGTGAGTTTAGTTCCGAAGAGCTTCAACAAAAAAAGAATGAAAGAAAATCTTGACATATTTGACTGGAAGCTGAGTGCTGAAGAGCTTCAAAAGATTCAACAAATTCCACAGTATAGAGTAAGTCGGGCAGAGTTATATGTATCAGAGGAAGGCCCTTTCAAATCCGTCGAGATGATATGGGATGGAGAAATTTAATATTATTAAAGTCATTTTGTAAACTTTAAGCTTTGAATTCTGTTGAATTTCATATGCATATCTCCTTTCTATATATATTACTGCATTGTTTTGATATATAATTAAACAGTTTCTATTAAATTAATAAGTTGATTCAATTAATAAATGGTTTTACTTCACTGAGGAAAGCAACCATTAAATTAAATTAATTGTTAATTTCAGCCATTCAAGCAATCATATATTATTAGCTATCTTTGTGAAAAAGTTTACTATAAATCGTAAGCATTGAGTTATCTGACAATAAAAGAAGTAAGAATAAATGAATCTATCAAATTGCCATCATTGTCTTCGGAAAGAGAACAGAAAAGGGGAAAAAAAAGGGCCCCATTGAATATAAAAATGCTGAAAATCATTCCCAATGTTTAAGAGAATCTTTTCTAAGATTTGTTGGACAATTAATTTTACAACAAAAATCAAGAAATCAATAAAAATAATAATTTATTATAATCAGCCTAATATTTTATTGGAATCGGATGTACAATGATTCATTCCAAATTTTTATTATGGGAAATTGATAGATACCCCCTGAACTATTAAGAAAGGACAGATGCCCCCTGGTGTTTCAGAAACGACAGAGACCCCCCTGACATATCAGAAAAAGACAGGTACCCCCCTGGAGTCTAAACACTGTCAATTTGCCGTTAACCTGGAAGGGGTACTTTAGTCTTTTTAACTATAAAATAAAATTCCTACGATTTTTGCAGGCTGTTTAGGACTCATTTTATCGATTTCTTACACGACTCTCTCGTTTCTCTTGTTGGTTGCAGTTTTAGGGCGAAAGCTTCCATTGACGACGGCGACGACTGTGGCGTTGAAGGATTCAGAGAAGCTTTTTGGTGATTTCAGACCTGTTGTTGCGAGCATTACGGGTTTTTGAAGCGGGTTGAACGTGGGTTGAAGTTGAAAAAGGTAAACCCGCTCTCGTCTTCAACTTATTTAGTCTCTAATGCATTTTGAACGCATTATGAGGATGATTTTAGTAAGAAAGAAAGTGTTTGAACTTGTTATTGCATTTGAGCTTCAAATATTAAATATGGGTTAGGGCTAGGGTTTTGAATGCTATTTTGGGTATTTTTTATTTTAAGTGGATAAATGTAAAATTGGTGGGTAATACGTTATGAAAACATTTTGTTCTGGATAAATTAAATGCATGTTGATTTTTCTCGTTTATATTACATTTTTTCTTATGTTTAGGGTTCGTAATGTAATTTTTATATTTTTATATTTTATATGCATAATTGTTTCAGACTTATTATTAATGAAATGTATGCTGTAAATTTTGATTGATAAATTCATATTCCATTTTCTTCATTGTATTTGCAGGGAAATGTTGAAAATGGACATTTCATGTCAGAGAAATAGGAATTCAATTCAACTTAATGCAGCAAACATTGTCTCATATGGATATGATCAGAGGCATGTACAATGTTCATCTCAGCCTCCGTTTTCTTCGATTGCATATTCAAGTTTCCTTCGGATGAATGACTGAGGCCTTCTTCGCAGCTATAAAGGTCTATTGACTTTAGTTCCCTACTGCTGAGAGTATTTATGCTTCATATGTTGGTTTGTATGTTGGCTTGACTTGAGTTCACCATGAAGGTCTAGCTTTCTATTTTGGTTTGTGGCTTGTTAGTGTTGCTTTTAGTATTGTTAACTCTATTGCTATTAATTTCCTGCTGCAGATTTTTTTTTGCTTCTGGTTATTTTGTTACTGCCAAATTCTTCACTTATTTTTCTGCTGGAGCTTGTTACCACTTCCTGCTTCTGTTACCATTTGCTGTTGCTATTTTCCTGCTGCAGATTTTCTTCTGCTTTTTGTCATTTTGTTGCTGCCAACTTCTGCACTCTTACTTTTCTGCTTCAACTTGTTACCACTTCCTGCTGCAGGTTTTTTTCTATTTTTGGTTATTTTGTTGCTTCCAAATTCTGCACCGCTATTTTTCTACTGCAGTTTATTACCACTTTCTGCTGCAATTTGCTTTGGTAATGCTTTAATGTTTTTGTTTTGTTGCTGAAGGGTCAAGTTTTCATGCTCCCTTCAATGTTATTGCTCCCAGTTTCAATTTTTTAATTAATATAGTTATAGCCTAAACTAAATGGTCAGGTTTTCACGCCTTTTTTAATGCTTGAATGCTTTTGGTACTGAATTTTCTTCTCTATTAATCATTTTTGTTCTCTGGTGCTTTCCTGATCGTTGGAATTTTTACTACTGCAGTTATTGGTCGGTGCTAGTGGAAGCTGCTGATTATTGTTGGAATGCTTACTGCTGCCAACTTTGATTTATTTATACTGGTGGAATTTGTACCTTGTTAGCTATTACAATTTATTTGATGCTGTTGATGCTTTATTGCTACTTTTGTTGGTCACTATTGCTTTCTGGCAGTTTTTGATTCAATTTGATGCAAAGGCTATTATGAGATACAATTAGTCTTTGCAAGGAAAAATTGTCTTTTTTTAAACAAGTTTGATGATGACTAGCACTAATATGTTTTGTCTAGATTGGTTTAGCCTTCTTTTTGGCTCATTCTTTGTAATTTTCTTTTTCTCTTCCTATTAATGAATTTCGTTCTTTGACTTAATGGCTTATTCTTTGTAATTTTCTTTTGTTTTCCTATTAATGAATTTCTTTTTTAACTCAAAACAAAAAAAGGCAGCAAAAGTTACTTATCATTTTGGCCATCTATTTAGTGGTTTATGTAATAAATTAATTAATAAGAATAAAATGTTTAATAGTAAAATTATGAAAAATATTTGAATGCATAATAGGTAAAAGAAAATCAAGGATAAAATATATTTGTGTATGTGTATTATTTTACATAAAGTTCTAGGCGGCCTTAAAAAAATCGTAGGATTTTTATTTTATTTTATTTTGTAGTTAAAAAGACTAAAGTACCCCTCTCAGGTTAACGGCAAATTGACAGCGTTTAGACTCCAGGGGGGTATCTGTCTTTTTCTGATATGTCAGGGGGGTATATGTCATTGCTGAAACACTAGGGGGGTATCTGTTCTTTCTTAATAGTTCAGGGGGGCATCTGTCAATTTCCCTTTTATTATTTAATTTTTCTTTAGAAATGGAGGTTGTGTAAGTTTGATCAATAACATGGAAATACGCTTGATTTTAGTAGAGTATGTTCTTTTATGGTGTATATATACATATATGAGAAGTTCAATCTCACAGTTTTCTGTTTCAATATACCGAACACAAAAAAATTAAATACGAATTATTGAAAATTTACACGATAAACTCATTAATCAATACTCAAGCTTTCATATTAGGGGAATGTAAATAACTTAAATACTATTATTTGAATAAATACTTTTAAATGAATACTTTTAAAATTAAATAGTAGTTCAACCAACAAAAGAGTTAGTACTAGTTCAAATTATATATATTTTTTTTTTAAATCACCAAATTATGGTAATAGAGGGTAACATTCAACTCCTCCTAATATATAGTAGAACTAATTTTTTTTTAAAACAGTGAGAATAAATTTTATTAAAAGGTGAATGTCGATTTTTGCGACATTAAATTATATCTGATGAAAATTTTTAACTCTAATAAATTTTTAACATAATATTAATATATTATATATATAATTTATAATATTAAAACAATAATAGTCTAGGATGCAAATAATATTTGCATGATAGTTGAAAAGGGATTGCGTCTAATGAATACATGTTACTTATATGTAATGTTGCATATTTTCTTGTTGGGATTCACTTCATATTTACAAGGTCAATGGAATGAGTATAACTTTCCATATGGCATACATATATATGTTTTATTTTTACAATTATTTCTCAAACCATAACAACTCTTCAATTGATTATTACTAGAAGAATACATTATAATATTACCAAATCCAAGTGGCTTTTCAAAATTATGTAGACTGTTCTTTCTGCTTGATGTTGCTGCTACACGTGTGCAAGTTTTTTTTTCTTTTCTAATCTTTTGAGTCAACTGCATATTGTAGATATTCAAAAGGAGTGGTTGTGACTTGCACGTATTTCCAAACGGAAATCCAAATCTTGTATTGCTCTGCAATTTTGTCTTTTGCTATTTTATTTAGTCTATAAAAATTTTAATCATGCTGTTTCATGTGATTGCTATTCATATTGAATTAACTATATATAAAATAAAATGATAGTTTAAAAAAGAAATAATTTCTTGAATCGTGGACGGTTTGATGTACCAAAACTTAATTAATATAAATAATACACATTTATATAATATAAATTTTGTCTTTTTCTTCTTTTGTTTTTTAAGTTTTAGTTTCTTTGGTTTTTTCGCTTGTTTGTTATTGTGACTCTCAATATAATTATTCAGATGTATATAAGTCATTTATTTTTAATTTATATTTAAATATTTATTAAAAACATTTTATTATAATTAAATTAAAAATTTTAATGTAAATTTAAATAACTAAATATATGAATAAATTAAATATTTTATTTGTCAATTATATTCTTAATTTATTACATAATATTTATATATATCAATAATTTAACATATTAATTTTAGATTTTTTAGGACATATATGTTAATATATCAATTTTAAACCTTTTATTTTTTATAAAAATAAATAATTTAATATTTATATTTAAACGTATGAGGTAATATATATATATCAATTATATTTAAATTTCAGTCATATTTTTTTTTATAAATAAAATAAACGTTACCTAAATGTACAATTTAACCTTACTGGTTAAAATTAATCACACACATTTGCAGATATTAATTTAATCAATAAATTTAAATAAAAATAAAAATTAATCACACAAATTAGTTTCTACTTATTGTTGTTTTACTTGAACGTTATACGATGATTAATTGATTTTGGGAAATATTAACTATGTAATCATATGTTTCACCCAACTAATAATCCTAAAAGTTAGAGAAATTAAACAAATGCATTTATATATAGAGCAACATGTTTTACTTTGATCCAATTATAAAATCAAGAAAATCAAATCTGACACATGCAAAATAAATTATTATTTTTTATAAATTTTATAATACTATATTATAAAAAATAAAGTAGAACTTTTAAATAAAATAAGCTTATTTAAACAATTTAATCTCTTAAAACTCAAAAGCTTTCTACAAATAAAACCTTTTGCAATCTTAACCATTTGGGCTTTGCTTCGCCTTATCCGAGTTTGGGCTTTTTATTTACACGTGATTTTCTCTTCGGCTTTCAGAGACTAGTGGGCCTCGGTTAGGACTATTTACATCATAAAATAGATTTTAAACACTTATATAATATTATTAAAAAAAAATCTTTATTGTAAATTTGTACTAATAAATTGTGTTCAAAATGGTTTCGAGTACATTTACTAAAAAAAAAAATTAACTCTCATGTGGAGGAGAATATAAAGTAGCTTTACATTTTATTTCCAATCTACATAATTAAATTGAAAACTGATTAAAATTTGAATAGATTTTATAGTTTAAATTTAAAAGTTTTAATATATATTGAAAACTAACAGAATTATAATATTTCAGCTGTGTAAAGTTCTTAGTATTTGACGAAAGGAAAGAAAAAAAAAAAAAGAGACCTGTATTACATTTATTGGCCCCCGAAGAATTGAAAGTTCTAATTCTTTTGTACTAGACATAACCTATTTAGCCTGCTGATCCATTGCGTGATCTTGATTATTGTGAAGTTTCTTCTACGTTTTTAAGGATTTTTCAAGTGGTTTTTCTACCTGGGTTTCTTAGTTTTAGGACCAAGGAATATATCTGACCATAAAAAGGATGAAAATATATAGAATATATACTAGTCTTACATGCATTAGTTTGTTCTTTAGCCATATGTTAAGGCAAGAATTAACGTATGTTTCTGTACATTTACTTTATCATATGTATCTCCATTTATAAGATAATTGACCATTTGTTTTCCATTGATCTTTAGCAAACAGAAAACCCATCTTAGCTCAAACACAGTCACCTCATTATTTGTCTTTCCGACAACCAAATTATGGCAGAATCACTTGTCTATGATCTTGTCAAAGATGTCTTGGGTATGGTGGCCTCAATTGCTTCTGAAGAAATTTGCATGGCGTGGGGTTTCAAAAGGGACATAGAAAAGCTTGCAAACAGCTTGAAGTCTATCGAAGCTGTTCTCTTAGATGCTGAGGAACGACCTGTTGACAGTCACGAGTGGAGTGTTTGGCTGGACAAGCTTAAAGATGTCTGCTACGATGCTGAAGATGTGTTGGATGAATTTAAGACCGAAGCTGTGCGTAAGCAAGTTGTGAATCGTATGAGCATTAGAAAGAAGGTAAGCAACTTCTTATCTTTCTCAAACACATGCCCACTTGCTTTTCGTTTAAGGATGGGTCATAAAATTAAGGAGATTAGAGAGAGATTAAATGAAATTGAAGGTGATCATAAAGGAACACCCACTGATAGAAAACCTGAGAATAAACCTGTCATCATCAAGGCAAACGAAATTGTGATTGCTTCAGAAGTCATTGGTAGAGAAATGGAAAAAGAAAATATCATAAATTTATTAAAAGACCATAGTGAACGTAGTGAAAAGGTGTCTGTCATTCCTATTGTTGGAGTAGGAGGTGCTGGGAAAACTGCAGTTGCAAAATTGGTGTACGACGATGAAAGGGTAAAAAATTATTTTGGTTTCGATTTAAAAATGTGGGTATGTGTCTCGGAGGATTATGATCTCAAACAGTGGATAGTGAAAATAATTAGATCAGCAACTGATATGAATTATAGCAAATTGGATGTTGAACCATTGCAAAGAAAATTGGGAGAATTATTGAAAGATAAAAAATATTTGCTT
The DNA here is from genome assembly GCA_028052125.1 of Melia azedarach. NCBI lineage: Eukaryota > Viridiplantae > Streptophyta > Magnoliopsida > Sapindales > Meliaceae > Melia > Melia azedarach. Next base: position 3,190,355 of record CM051402.1, on the reverse strand, counting down.
GTGTTGGATGATGTATGGAGTGATTCTCGTGAAAAATGGATTAAATTGAAAACTTTGTTAATGGAAGGCTCTTGTGGAAGTAAAATAATAGTGACTACGCGCAGTCACAGAGTTGCCTCAAACATGAGCACTATCTCACCATACATAACCTTAGGAACTCTTCCACAGGATGTTTGTTTGTCATTGTTTTTTAAATGTGCATTCAGAGAATTAGGGCAAGAGAATCATCATCCCAAACTGAAGCAAATTGGAGAGGAAATTGTGAACAAATGTGGAGGAATTCCTTTGGCAGTGAGAACATTGGGAAGTTTGTTGTATTCCTCAACTGATGAAAATGAGTGGAAGCATGTGAGAGATAGTGAGATTTGGAGAGCCAGGGAGAAGGAAAATGAAATTTTACCTGCTCTGAGACTAAGTTATGATCACTTGCCCTCTCACTTGAAGCGGTGTTTTGTTTACTGTTCTCTCTTTCCGAAAGATTATCAATTTGATTCACGTACTTTGCCTCTGTTTTGGATGGCACATGGGCTTGTAGAAAGTCCAGGTGAAAATGAAGAGCTGGAAACTCTTGTTGTGCGGTATTTAAAGGAATTATGGTCAAGATCTTTCTTTCAAGATTTTGATCGACTTCTTGAAGGAGCCAGTATCATCTGCTTCAAAATGCATGACATTATGCATGATCTTGCATCAAAAATAGCAGAAGGTGAGTTCTTGATAGTTGACTACAACAGCAAATTCAAATTGGCTTCCAAAACGGTCAGACATTTGTCATTTGTGGGCGGTAATGTGTCTGAAAAGGAGATAATTTCAGATCTCTTTCCTAAAGTTGGTAATTTAAGAACTATTTCTTTTCCAGTTGCTGGCGAGGGACCTGGAAAAGCATTTATAGAAGCATGCATTCGAAGGTTTCGATGTTTACGGGTGCTTATTTTGGGTTATTCCAACATTGAAGTCCTGCCAAAAGAGATTGGTAAATTGAAGCATCTGAGATATTTCAGTCTGGATGGAAGTAGACTGAGAAAAGTCCCTAACTCCCTCTGCAAGCTACAAAGTTTGCAAACTTTAGACCTCAGTGGATGCATGGAACTAGAAGAGTTGCCGAAGGACACGAGGTACATGATTGGCCTCAGAGCCTTCGCATTCACCACCAAACAGGATAGTTTGCAAAAGAATGGCATTGGTTGCTTGGATTCTCTCAGGTTTCTGTACATTGATAACTGTTGTAATTTAGAATATTTGTTTGAAGATATCGACCAACTTAAAGCCCTCCGAGATTTATTCATTTCGAATTGTCCAAGCCTGATCTCTTTGCCACACAGTATCAAAAACTTGAGATCTTTAGAGACCTTGATGCTCACTAACTGTGAAAAGCCTGATCTCGAATTGAGAATGAAATCGGATAGGGAAAGCATACGTCATCATCAACTCAGTGGCGACGCAACCACAAGGCCTCACCTGAAAACGCTGGTGATTCAAGGACTTCTGCAGTTGGTGGAGTTGCCTCAGTGGCTTCTTGACGCTTTTGCCAACACTCTACAGATTTTGGTAATTCACAGGTGTCCCAATGTCATAGCACTACCAGACCCACTAAAATATCTCACATCACTTCAAATTCTTTGGATCGCGGATTGTCCGAAATTAGCATCTCTTCCGGAGGATATTCGTCACCTCAGGGAATTAAAAGTGTTGTCACTTGCAGATTGTCCTATGGTGAGTGACAGATGCCTACCTGCAGGAACAGGCGAAGATTGGCCCAATATTGCTCATATTCCTACCATTAGGATTGATGGAGAAACGATCCAATCAAGTGATCCTTAGGTAATATTGTTGAATCTTTCTCATTTTCAATTTGTTTTTAAGCTGCACAACTGTTCTAACTTTTATTAATATATTTTCTAGAATTGAATTTGTCTTCAAATGCTTTCCATTAGAAGGGTTTTTCTATGAAAAAATCGTCCTACAATTTGAATAGATAAAAATAAATATAAATAGTTTTTAATAATATTTTTAAAATGGTGCTTTAGAAAATTAAAAAAAGAGTGTTTTAAAAGGAAATCTGTTTAATAGTTTTTATTAAAAATAATGTTTCAAAGAAAACAATAGCAAATATGTTTTCATTGTTTTTAAAGGTAAGTCTAACCGATTATTTTTAAAAAACCAAATACTGTAATTAATTTCAAATGTTCATTTTGAAAATTGTAAAAGGAACAAAAGTCTATTCACTTTTTAGTTAAAACTTTTAAAAAATAAAATTTAGGGATAATATTATTTACCCCCAGATTTTTGAGAAATAGGAGATATTCTTAATTTTTTTTTTAGTCTTATATATTCCCTAACCTTCAAAGAAACTTGAGATATCCCTAACACACTATTTTATATATAAATTGATTATTTTTTCTTCCAACTATTAAAATTATGCAAAATAATTTAACTGTCTTTATATTAAAATTGTTTATTTAAAATTTATATATAATTAATATTGTTAAAAATCTTCCTAATTGTTAACTTTTATAACATTAATTGTAAGCAATTTTTAATAACATTATTTGTAAAAGTTTTATAACATAAAATATGCTAAAAAATTATTAAAAATTTTGTAATATGAAATTTTTTTAGTTGTAAAAAATTAATTGTTTTTATTTTTACAATAAAGTTTTTACAACTAAAAAAATTGTAGAAAATCGACAATGAATTTTAATAATATTTATAATTTATAATTTTTAAAATAAATTATTTTAATAAAATGGTTAATGATAAAATTATTTATAATTAATATTATCAAAATATTAACAAATTTAAAAGAAAATAATTAACAATCAAAATATTATTATAATTTTTAAATTAATTATTATAATAATATATTATTGATTATTATATAGTAAAAATAAAAATAATTAAATTATTTTATATATTTTTAATAATTAGGGAATAAAATAGTTAAGTTATATTTAGAATAGTGCTTAGAATAATTTTAGGGGATCTCTCAAGTTTTTTTGAAAGTCAGGAAAATATGTAAGACTAGAAAAAAAGTAAATGGTATCTCTCTTTTTCCAAAAAATTAGGGGATAAATCACATTATTCCTAAAATTTATGAAAGATACAAAGAAACATTTTTTTGTTATTTTTTTTAAGAGTGCATCCGAATAGCCTATAAATCTCAATAGCATTTTTTAATTCTTATTTAAAATAACAAGTAAATAGAAGTACTATATTATTTTTATATAAAATATCTAAAAATTAATGTTTTTATATTTGTATTGTTGTAAATTTTAAATCTTCAATAAATAATAAAATATCTTTAAAAGAATAAAAAAATATTATCTTATTACCTTACAAAATACTATTTTTTTAATTAAGGGCATGTTTAGGATTATTATTTATTTTTGGAGTCAGTTCGGTTAAATGAAATTACAAAAGAAGAAAAAAAATTGCTTATCATTATGTTTCTTAAAATAAAACAATAAAATTAAGGATTAACACTAGCTATAAACAAATTAAGGATTTTTTAATCATAAATTAAAAAAAAATTAAGATATTTTATGTTAACTAAAGTAAGAAAGAAAAAAATGAATTCAGGTCAAAATTTATAAAATTTGCCGCTCATGTTTCTTGCTAGATTATTAATTAAATACAATGGTTACTGTTTCCTTTACTATACATCAACTCATCTGTTATTTTTATATCGCAGCTTCCTCGGAGATTGCTAAATTGCATAATTAGTGTTGAAACTGTATATCAATAAAAGTTTGGTTCAAACTTGGGGGTTATTTTATTGTTAAACTAATTTGTAAATATGACCGGCTACAATGTAATTTGTAATTCAAATTAAAGTTTGCTTTTATATATATATTGTTGATACCAGATTTTATCAACTGATATCAACTAGTGAATTTGTTTTATTGTGGGAGCAAAAAACCCTATTTTTCTCTTATTTCTTTTCTTTATATACTCGTTAATCCATTAGGTTATTTGAAAGATTAATTTAGATTGAATTCTTATTAGAGATAATCTACAATTTAGTAAAATTCTAATTAAAAAATAATTCAGTATTTTAGTTTAACTATAATTCAGATGGGATATGATTTCTTCAAACAGAATCTCCATTAAGTCCGCCCTAAAAAAAAAATATTGATTGAAGTTTTATAAATTTAGACTTATATCTTTTGGGCCTCTATTATTTAATATGGATCTGATCGCTGTTTTGTTATATTAGTATGCGGGTGAAAAATTGATTTAATTTTGAATGTTAAAATAACGGTCTAACAGCAAGTCCTCCAGTTTCAAAAGTAACGTAGTTGTTATTTGAAACTAATCAAAAGTTTAGAAACCTAATATCGAATTCTCTATAATCCTTTATTCTTTTTTATATGGAAGTTAGATATATGAGAATCTCCAACGGAGTTGTTAACGTTTCGTTATCCAAGGAATGAAAAAATGGCAAGTCTTAATTAACGAAGCCTTGATTAATATGATATCATAAGTACATTTTGAATTTTTAATAGCTTGCTCACGACCCTTGACCTTCTTAGTTTACTATTTATTTATTTATTTTGGTTTAGAGCACAAAAGAAAAACTGTAAAGGTATAGAACTTATTTTAGTCCTTTTAAACTTTGCATTTTGTCACTGCAAATATGTATAACTTTAGTTTATTTGACCGGAAAATAGATAACTTGATGGTACATTTTTTGTGTCCATCTAGATTTTGTAATTTGGCATCGAGGGGTATGAAAATGGCACTTTGGAGGTGTATTATCTTGGCCCTCGTGGGGCAATTAAGCTGGCACCGCGTAGGTGCATTGTCTTGGCTCTCGTGGGGGCAATGAAGCTGACACCGCGTAGGTGCACCATCTTGGCCCTCATAGGACAATGAAGTTGGCACCACGTAGGTGCATTGTGTTTAGCTCTCATGGGGCATTGAAGCTAGCACTGCGTAGGTGCATTATCTTAGCTCTCGTGAGGCAATGAAGCTGACACTGCGTGGGTGCATTATCTTGGCCCTCGTGGGGCAATGAAGCTGGCACCACGTGGGTGCATTGTGTTTGGCCTTCGTGGAGCATTGAAGCTAGCACCGCGTGGGTGCATTATCTTGGCCCTGTTGGGGTATTGAAGCTGGCACCGCGTGGGTGCATTATCTTGGCCCCTCATGGCCACCGCGTGGGTGTATTATCTTGGCCCTCGTGGAGCATTGAAGCTGGCACCGCGTGGGTGCATTATCTTGGCCCTTATGGGGGCAATGAAGCTGGCACCGCATGGTTGCATTATCTTGGCCCTCATAGGGCAATGAAGCTGACACCACGTGGATGCATTGTGTTTGGCCCTCGTGGGGCATTGAAGCTGGCACCACGTGGGTGCATTGTGCTTGGTCCTCATAGGGCATTGAAGTTGGCACCGCGTGAGTGCATTGTGCTTGGCCCTTTTGGGGCATTGAAGTTGGCACCGCGTGGGTGCATTATCTTGGCCCTCGTGGGGCAATGAAGCTGGCACCGCGTGGGTGCATTATCTTAACCCTCGTAGAGTAATAAAGCTGGCATTATGTAGGTGTGTTGTTAACTTTTTTAGTTTTCTTTTCTTAAATGGGTGGGCAAATAAACGATTATACAATAATACCATAATTTAATTAAACATAAATAAATAAACGATGTCATATGTAGCCATATACATAAATTAAACATGTCACAAATTTATGACATGACGAAAAAAATTCGCTGAGAACATCAACAAATGATAATATTATATTTTATTAGTTTATTTAAAGTATAGAGATTTTTTTTAAATAAAGGAGATCAATTTCAACTTAACATATATACATAATTATTTTAAATTATATTTATTCTTCTCATAGTTTAACTAGAAATAATTAACCCTAACGTTTTTTTTTATTATTATTATTTTTTATGCAGAGATTGAGATTTTACTTTTAAGTTATGAAGATAATTATAATTATAATTATAATATAGGATAAAAAAGTATGCAAATATTTTAAAACCATATTAAATGAATTAAAAATCATAGGATCTTCAATTAAATGCACAAGTATAAAATATGCTTAAAATAATTATATAAGTAAATTATAAATTTTTTGGATTACATGGTAGATAGTTATCATATAAGATTATCAATAGATAAGGATAGTATGAAATCTGACCTGTAATTTCGACAACATCCTCAATGTGATATGACATTGCACTTGACATCTTTAGACTTAAGAATACTGTCAGGCCATGTTTATGAAGGAACTGTTACAGATTACTCTTCCGTAATTTACTGAATTTAAGCTTCACCATATATCCATGCACTATCAAATCTCTCTTCAGAACTAATGAATATTCCCATCACTTGTACCAAATCCAAATCTCAAATAACAATAATAATCATACATATAATAATTAATTACCAGCAAATATTTATATATTCTCTAGTGGTAGGAATCCAATTGTCTTAAACAAGAAAATTAATTAATTGATCACGCCAAATTACGAAGAATAATTAAAGCACCCATAAATTAATGTAAATACATAATATATATATATACACATAAATAATTTTCATATTAGTTAGTATCAGATTAATTGACACTACATGACGTAATATACAATATATAGAATATGTATACGTGTATATATATACATACTGTAACATATATTATTTTGTTGGAAATTAACTTACACTAGCTAATATTATATTAATTATTTTCTTTCAATCTCAGCACAACAATTTAACGTGTAAATACATAAATTAAAGTCTTATTAGTTCCACATGTATACATACATATATATTAATTATTCCAAGTTTTCTGGGGTATTAACAAATGTACAATTCAGGTCAGAGATTCTTGTAAGGAAGATATTTTCAAGTGGCCCATTATAATCTACTTAAAGCAAGTATTTTTTGAGGAGACAAAACTAGTACACAATTAATATTATGATTTTTTTTAGGTCAAATATTAAAATTTTAGATACTTTTACCACAAAACATAAATATTTAAAGTAAAAAAGAATAAATAATTAATAAATATTAAACTCAAATGATATTTGCTTGTAGACCCGAATGATATATATTATTATACTCTCCGATAGACTCAACTGATATTTAATTTTGAATTACGAGAATATTCTATATCGGACTTAAAAAGATATTTATTTTAAACTTCAGTAATATTTAAATTCAAATCTAATTGATATTTATAAGGGACTTGAATAATATTTTTATATTAAACTTAAAATATTAATCCTCTTTTTTTTTAAACCATAAATAGTGCTTATTTATTTTTAGTATTATTAAAATATTACTCTCTCTTTAAGCCGATTCTTTTTTTTACTTTTACTTTTTTTTAATATTATATTAAAATTTAAATATATATAAACTAAAATTTAAATATAATAATTATATTATCTCTACATTTCTATTCACAGTTGGATACTTGCACATATGCACTATCATAAACCACCAACATTACCATCGTTAATGTCAAACACACTCCATCAAATATTTTATCATCAAGAAAGAAAAAAAAAAATTTAACCATGCATACAAATAAAAATAAATATATATTTAAATACATTATCATCAAGATCAGATATTTTACACCATATACGCAATTAATAAAAATAAAAATAAATGAATACATATTCAAATACTAGATCAAATATTTTAAATCTTATATGCAATTAATATAGATAAAAATAAATTAATAGATACTCAAATACTTTATATCAAGATCAAAGAAGAAATTAATAAAAATAAAAATAAATAATATTCAAATATTTTAAGTCATGTATATAATTAATACAGACAAAAGTAAATTCAAATATTTTATCATGAAGATAAGATATTTTAAATTATAATTAATACAAATACATACCTTCTGCTACAACATAAAATTTTCTTGTCGTAATTATTTTCTTTTAAATAATAAGAAATTAACTTTTTATCAGTTTCCTACAGACGGCGCCAACTGATGATATCAAATTTCGTCTCCTGATATCAACTAGTGAATTGTTTTATTGTGAGAGCCCAAAAAACTTTTTTTTTTCTTCTTTTTTTTCAGCTCAAGGATTTTTTTATTTTTATTTTTTTATATTATTTTTTTATTTAAACTGAGCCAAATTGTTACTGCAACTAAACTACATGTCTCACATGATAATTTCTCACCAATAATATCCTAACAAGGGTTAATTTTGTCAAAGAATGTAACTTGGGTCAAATCAGATTCACAAGTTGTAATTGCATATAATTAATTAAAAGATAAAGATAATATACATGACGTGAGTAAGAGTACAGCAGTAGAGAGATATAGAGTAAAAGGCAGATCTTGTTACATCACTATTGTATTTTCCCATTATAGAATTATAGAAGTAGTTACATCTACTTAGTTGTTATGACTATGACTTGTAAATACACTTCAAATTTTAAATTCTACGCATTAAACTATAAAATTTTTAACTAAATTCTTTCTTTGATTCCTGACCCTTTTACCCTAAAATAACCAAACCCTTCATCTTTGTAATACTTTAAAATTATGCAATTTGGAAATTGAATTGACAATAATAACCCTCGATTTATCTTTTCCTTCTGCTGAGAATGCAAGCGTAAAGCCAAGATTCCTTCTGGCGAATTGTACCAAACTTTTAAATTATTGAGCTCTGTTCCGTATGATCATATGCAAGAATTAATTAATGGTATTAGATTATTTTTGTTTTAAGTTTTGAAAAGAGGGTGAAACTTTAGGCTCTCAATCAGCAGCCAAGTGGGCGGCTCCTCTAACTAATGATTTCATGTTATTGGAGAAATGGCCACTCACTCCATTTTTGCTAACTCCGATGCATGTATGCGCCCACCTTCTATTTTCATGCAATTTTCAGTACTAACATATTGGTCTCCTAACTTTTTATAAATAACAAAGGATGATGTAATGTCTACATTTGAACAGTTTAGTCCCCCTTCCGGCCACCAGATTGAAATTTGAATGTTGCTTTAACGGTACGAGTTGAGAAACAAAAAGGTACTACTAGGTAGTAGGTAGAGATTAAATTGTTCAAATTGATAAATTCACACCTTAACATATTGGATGGAGTTTAGATACCCCAGATTTCTATGCACACTTATACATGAAATTAATTAAGGTTATATATTTATACTCATTAATTATCCTACGATCCGATAAATCAGTATAGATAACCATCAATATCAGATATTGAATCATGAACACAATTAATAAAAATAAAAATAAATCTATATGTGCAATTGATACAAACAAAAAATAAATCCATATATCTATTTGATATAACTAAAAATAAATTTATACCTTATACTTTTTCATAAAATTTTGTTACCGTCATAACAAATTGGCTTATTGTCCTTTTCGCACAGACGGCGCTAACTGTTGATACCAGATTTCGTCACCTGATATCAACTAGTGAATTTATTTTATTGTGGGAGCAAAAAGTTCTCTTTTTCTCTTATTTATTTTCTTTATATACTCGTTAATCCATTAGGTTATTTGAAAGATTAATTTAGATAGAACTCTGATTAGAGATAATCTAAAATTTAGTAAAATTCTAATTAAAAAATAATTCAGTATTTTAGTTTAACTATAATTCAGATGAGATATAATTTCTTCAAACAGAATCTCCATTAAGTCCGCCCTCAATAAAAAATATTGATTGAAATTTTATAAATTTAGACTTATATCTTTTGGGCCTCTATTATTTAATATGGATATGATAGCTATCTTGTTAGATTAGTATGCGGATGAAAAGTTAACTTAATTTTAAATATTAAAATAACGGTCTAACATATATATATATATATATATAGAGTGCTGTATTTTAAGTAACCTCTTTGATAAGTGTTGATCTTCTTTTCACAATGCAATGTTATGCCTTGTTGTTTTTTTCTCACATCTTCAAGTATCCTCCTTAGCCATATAACATAAAAAGTTATCATTGAGATACAAATATATCATGCATAATCTAATAATGACAATAAAGAAGATAAATTACTTATCTTTCACACGGGTTATTCGCTACTTCTAACTTTTCGCTCATAAATTACTAAGTATTTTTCATAAAACATATTTTTCTTATACTTACTATTATCATCTCAAAATTATTTTCAAATTAATTTTAGATACAAATATTAATGTATTGTTTGATAAATATTTATCGATGATTAAGGAGAAATACTACTACAAAACTAGTCATATATGATAGATAATATATGTACAACATTTCATGACAAAGTTTATCTATCAATTAAAGTATATTCATACTTAACAATTTTCGCGCATTATCATTTCATGATAAAAACGATTTTTGTCATAATGTAATGATAAAGCTTTATCACAAATATATAATAAAATTTCTTACTATCACAAAGTTATCAAATTTTTTAGATATTTTTTTCAAGAATTGATCGTTTATTGGCATAATAGTTTTCTCCTTTTCTTTTTGAATTTTTTTACTTGTCCATTTTTCTTATTTTGTACAATTTTCTTGTTAGTCCAATTTTTCAACTTTTTTTTCATTTGTTGTAATTGTAATTTATTTTCATATTTTTATTTTTTCAAGTTTTTTATTGCAATTTATATATATTAATTACCAATATAATTAAGAATACCAAATAATAATATTAGAATAATAAATATTATTAACTAAAGATACCCAAAAATAAAAATAGAATAATAAATATTATTTGCCAACATAATCAATAAAATTCTATATTTCAATCCACATTATACAAACATAATTGTCACTTTATTTGCAATATAATTCAAAATTCAATATCTAAACTAAAGAAGTATAATTCTCAGTATCAACTCTTCTTTGACGTCAACTCAAAATAAAGTAAAATGAAAATCAAATCTCAAAGCTAACATATGAATATTAATAAGTTGCTGACATATTACAAAAAAGCTACCTGTTGAATGTATTACAGATTTTCAACATCAGCCCTCTTCAGAAAACTACACTGCAAAATAATAAATTATATTAGGAATGTATTGTAAAAGCACATAAAAAAAATAGAATAAAATAAAATGATGAGAAGTTTAGTGTGAGACAGAGGATGCAAAGATATTCTATTTTTTCTTTTTTTATATAAAACTATTAGTTATTAATTTCAAGATCATTTAATCACTTTTAAAAGAATCCTAGGTACAATCCTATATATTAAGATCACATATTTATAACTATTATTTATTAATTTTTTTACTATTAACATATTACGTAGTATTCTACTTAGAATTTATAGCAGTTTACTATTAATATATTAGTTAGATTAAGATCACATATTTATAACTATTATTTATTAATTTTTTTACTATTAACATATTAGTTAGCATTCAACTTAGAATGTATAATAATTTACTATTAATGTTATGGGGTAAAAATAGACTAGACACGTGGCGGTACGTAAGCCCACGACGCTCTAGTAGGCACTTATGGAATGATCCATTAATGCTGAAACCCACCTCACCTTGGATCCCAGCTGATACAGGATCCGATCTTAGGTAGTATAAAGGGTATTCACATGAAGGGTGCCACGTGACCCACTCTAGAACGACCCCAAAAGTAAAGGGATTCGGTCTCCCCAAAAGTGTGAAAAGGGTGTCCTATGTTTCTAGGTCACCTGGGTAGACCACCTGAAATCGCCCAAAATAGAAATCTGACTAAAGGGATAGTGTAGCCCTTTGGTAGCTGAAAAAGGGGCTCCACCTGACGTGGTCAGCCTTTGAGAGACCATAAGTAGAGGCGAATGAGCACTCGCCACCTGTACGCAAGGGATAACGTAATCCCCTACTCGAATTAAATCATGCCATGTGGCACGCAATTTTGGATAAAGTCTTAAGGACCAATCCCTACTCACCAAGTGTCCCTAGTCTTGACTCCAAGTTAAGGTTTCAAACGTGAGAAGAGAAAGTAAAGGAGGAATTAGGGCAACATTCTTTGACCAATCACATGCTCACAAAGGTATAGTATTTAAAAATACTTATCTCAAGGTAACATAGGTCTTCTTCAAGTTTTAACTCATTTTTACTCTTTCTCACTACAAGCACAAGTCACTTCACATTTTTTCTCTCTAAGAAATAAAGAAGCAACCTTAAACATTCATTGAAGGTTGTCCCTTGAAGCTTGTTTACTGTTTTAGCTTCCAAAAAGGCCACACTAACTCATTTTCTCCATGTGTTTTGTGTGCTACTTGGTCAATTAACTCTTAGCTACATAAATCCTCATCTATTAGCTATTTCAAGCTACTAAAATCAAGCCATAATATCATCCCCTCAAGGTACTGACTTGAGCGTCAGAGTGGGCTGGCCGAAAAACTTCCAGCGTCCCCATTTTGATCATGTTCTCTGCTGTAGGCATTGTCATCAAGGTCGGGTCCGAGGTTAACAAGGACGACAAGATCAGCACGGATGACGAGGTTAGTAAAGTTTCAAGCAGTTTGCCCCGGGGTCAGTAAGGCGTGAAAGGTCAGCTTGGGAGCCTCCGGGGTTAGGACGTGACCAAGCCGAGTGCGAAATACTGAGCTCAGACTATTGACTGTGCATCTGTTCGTGAGATTTTGTATATAATGTGCAAGTGTACACAGTCACACAAGTAATATAATGATAAGTGAGTTATCGTCTCCACAGGGATTGTTCAAGTAATAAATTATGAAAATCAACTCTAAACAATTCGGAAGTAACCAATGAGTTAATTGAGATCTAATGGAAATTAAATCAACTTATGAATAAAAATAACATAAAATAAAGAACTCAAATTATAACTACTCAAATGTCAGTAAATGATATGAGAACAATGAGCTAGAGTCGTGAATTCCCCTAAAATGCAAGGTTGGTAAAAATGCTGCAGAGAAATGTTATAGCAATCTGAGCTTTATTAACTAGGAATTCTATATATGTTCATAATCTTTTTCCAAAGTGTTTATGATTTTAATTCCTTCGTTAAACTAACATATTCCTATACCAATTTAATTTCAAGAATGCAGTGATAAGCTCCAACTCCCTTTAGTCATACAAGGTAATAATATATTCCTATATTATCACAAATCAATTTCAAATAGAAAAATGAACTTGCATCAATCAAATTTTTTGTCCATTAAAATTAACCCTTCCAGTATTAATTTTAATTCAGCAACTCACTAATGATGGCCAAACATAAACAAACATTAATAAATATTTTCACAAGATTGAACAAAGCTTAACTACTTTAACATTCCTTGCAGCAAAATGTTCCAATTCACATTAAAGGGTTCATCAACAACTCTAGCTACCAAGAAATTAGTTCATATTCAAAAGCTTAAAAATATTCATATACAACTTAACCATTGATCCACAAGAGTTTAAGAGGAAAGAAGATAAAAATACTAAAGAGGAAAGTAAGAAAAATCAAGCCCAAGGTTGATGTTTCAAGTTGGTCCTTCTTCTCCTTCTTCCTTTCCCCTAAAATAGTAGCCCTTTTCTTCCCCAAAACTGTCCTTTCTCCAAGCTTTGCTAAAAACTGTGGATATTCTTTCCTTGACGGCTGGCCCTTCTTATCTTGAGTTAGGACAGTGCCCTAAAAGGAAATTTTCCTTTTTTCTCCCTTCACGTCATGCTATTTTGTCCAGCTCATTAAGTGATTCAATTGCTCTCCACGTCATCCAATTCATTCCACCAGCTGATTTCTTTTGCTGCGATAATAATGCTGCAGCATTCTGGGAAGTTTCTTTTTTTAAGCCCCGTTTCAACGTTTCAGCATTAACATGAATAAAATGAAATGAAATAAAATAAACTTGGACTCCTACATAACATAAAAGTAAAATTAATCAAATTGAGTATTTACAAACACAAATCACTCTAATTAAATGACTTTTCAAACTTAAAAGCATATTAAATAACTCTATGAATATAGAGTTATCAGCATCCATATTCAGCTCGGATATTAGGTCAGCAAGGCATATTATCTCACCTGAGTTGATATTTTTATGCATCAATAATTAATATATTAGTTAGTACTTTTACTTTTTTCCTCGAATTTTTACACTCAAATTAAACAGTTTCTAACCTACAGTAAAGTCAACATATATTAAGAATTGAGAAATTGTTTATTGTATTTTTTTAAAATAAACAATATTTAAAGTGATAAACAATTACCTATACTTAACAATTGAGTATTTAGGGTATCTACCGTGGGTTGGAATATGTCTGCCACAATAAAATTAGTAAATAATTGTAACAGATGCAACTCCTTTCTTTATCTCTTCAACCAGCTTCTGAACATGTTCATACAAAGAATAATAACTGTAATAGATAGCAAAATTCTCGCATTATCACTTTGATACTGATCAAATATCACCGAATTCAACTGTAAACAAGTATATTTTATAGCAAATAATTTCCACCGAAGGCAGACTATAACTATCGTCTAGCATGTATATAACTCCACAGGACTAACTCAGTTATGTTAACAGTTATTCCTATTTCTTTACTTCAAGGCTTACACTGTACGAAACCAATCTCGTGCAAGTTTCAGTAAAAGTTAAACTTATAAATTGCCAGAACACTTAAGAGAAACTTATTTTCAATGATTTCATGCTATGAAAATGAAGGCAGCTATAAAATATATTTGCACATAAAATGATATACAATGAACTAGACACAACAATAATGAATGATGGGACAACATGAAGGTTCTAGAAAGCTTGGGATAGCATTTCACTTTCAATTAATAAACACCTAAAGGGAATACAACAGCAGCAAAGTAAACCTTAGTAGATAACCAACCATTTTCATCAATTACATCAGCTAATTTATGGCATTGTTATAGAGATCAAGGTGCGTGAAAATGTAGGCTTAATGAGATATATTCACCTCCATTGAAGCACAAAGTAATTTAATCTAAAGGGAATATAGCAATAACAAAGACATTGTAGCAAAGAGAAAATGTGAGCGGAAGCATAGAGTTATTTAATCTTTAATTGCATGTAGTATTTTTAAGTACCTAGGAAATGCTTCAGTTATATTGAGATTAACATACAACTCTGTTGGCATCAGCATTCCAAGCTTTAGTGCCTCCATTAGCAGTGCCAATCAGAAGCTTTTATCAAAAAGAATAAGAAAATCTCATAAACATATATTTCTGATACCAAACAACATAGCATTTAAAGCTACGTACATAGTTACTGAAATTGCAATATCATACCAGACGGTTAGATTTACATTCCCACTCAAGTGACATAATCTTTGCCCTACAGTAGATGGTCGCATTTCTAGAGGCTGAAGTTGACAAGTCATGTCAATTCAATAATAAAATTATTTTAGATAAAAAAGGACATAAAATGAGAAACACATATCAGCTAGTCTAATTACTCAATTAGTAGTTTATAATATTAAAAACAAACAATTTAATTAATCATATATCAATTTAAATTAATAACGCAAATTAATCATGCATTAATATTGTAAAAGCCATCTTTCAAATGATTACTTATAGCAAATCTGGATTATATACAAAATCAAATTACCTATTTGCAGAACTAGCTAACAGAAGAAGACAATGTAAATATTCGTAATATGCTCCAAAAATAACTTTTTAACAAATTTCAATTTCTTTGTACATTTTAAATTTCGTTTCATTTTCTAAACTCTATACACAATAGAAATAGTTAAAATCCTAAATTTCAAAATACTTACGAGTTACTCTAATAACTCGAAAATAAGAAAAAATAATATCCATTTTATGAATAATAAGTAAATATATTTTAAATATTGTTTTAATAAAAAAAATTATATCATAATTTACCAATGTTTTAATCAGTCAATAAATTTTTAATATTATTGAGTACAATCCTAAGAATTATATGTTCATATTGATCTTTATGATAAATATTATTTTACAAATTTAAATTATCATACAATGCCCACGTGAAAAAGAGATGGTAGTATCTTATCTAATATAATATATATTTATTGAAATAATATTTTGAATTAAATTATATAAAAAATAAAGAGTAGTTGGTCAAAGTCAAAAAGTTTGACGAAGAAAGTGTATGAACGAGTGAGAATTGGTGATGAAATAGATCTCCTCGTAATCATAATAAATAAATAAAAAAACACGGAAATTACTTAACAATATACTAATATGTTGATTAAAATATTTGAGATAATCACGAAATGAGAATTTTGGTTTGATCTCACAAGACCCTTAAAAAATATTTAAAAATATATATCACTCATTTTTTAAATTTTCATCATATTTCATAATATAAATAAAATTTATAATATTTTTTTAATAACAATAAATTAATTTTTCATACATAAAATCATTATTTTAAATATCATTAAAATAGAATAATAAAATAAATATTTAATTTTTCATTAAATAATTAATAAAAATAAAATAATTAATAATATAAAAAATTATCAATTTAATAATCAACAATTATTATTTATAATCACAAATAAAATATAATAATTTAATATTATATTTAAAAAGTGAATTAAAAATAATAACTAATTTCTGTTAAATATTTTAAATATGTAATCAAGTTAAAAAATTTAATTTTTTAAATAAATTTTGTGATACTTAAGATTTGTCAATATAATCTTTATTTTGAGAATTTTATATTGTAAATATATATAATATGATTTATATTTATTTAATTATATATAATATAAATTATTGACTTAACGTTGAATAATAAAAATCATGTGTAAAATTTAAATATATATATTTTAAAAATCAAATTTATTTTATTAAAAATTATAATATTAACATAATTATTATTTCTTCAAATAAATATAAAAGAAATAATTGTAATATAAATCATAGTTAAAATTAAAATTATGGCTAAATTTATAAAATTATTTTATATTAATAATAATAATTCAAAAAAATACTTTTGATAATAAATTAAATATATATAATTTGTTAAATATAATTTATTTACATACATTGACGAACAAGTGCTGTTAACCTGGTGGTAAGATGGCTGTTGTGTGGCTTCTTTATAGTCCTGACTCCTGGGTTTAAGATGTGTTAATGACAATTTTCTTTTTTTTTTCATGATGAAAGCTCGGTCAACATGGTCAGGCCGGATCTAACCAGTCGGGTCGGACCTGACTTGTCCACTGGTAAGGTAATTGACCATTTATTTTCCATCTCTACCAAACAGAAATTCCTTATTAGCATAAACACAATCACCTCATTATTTGTCTTTTTTTTTTTTTTCTGTGAAAGTCAAAGCTAGGTCAACATGAGTCGGGTCGGACCTGACGTGTCCATGTATAAGGTAACTGACCATTTATTTTCCATTGATCTTTAGCAAACAAGAATCCCATTTTAGCTCAAACACAATCGCCTCATTATTTGTCTTTCCTACAACCAAATTATGGCTGAAACACTTGTCTATGGTCTTGTCAAGGATGTCTTGGGTAAGCTGACCTCCCTTGCTTGTGAAGAAATTTCCATGGTATGGGGTTTCAGAAAAGACGTAGAAAAGCTTGCCAACAACTTGAAGTATATTGAAGCTGTTCTCTTAGATGCCGACGACCGACCCATTGACAGTCACGAGAGGAGAGTTTGGCTGGAAAATCTTAAAGATGTCTGCTACGATGCTGAAGATGTCTTAGATGAATTTGAGATCGAAGTCGTGCGTAGGCAAGTTCGGAACCGTATGAGCAGTAGAAAGAAGGTAAGCAACTTCTTTTCTTTCTCAAACACATGCCCACTTGCTTTTCGTTTAAGGATGGGTCATAAGATTAAGGAGATTAGAGAGAGATTAAATGAAATTAAAGCTGATCATAAAGAAACACCCACTGAGAGGAAAACTCATGAGAACAGAGCTGTCATAATCAAGGCAAACGAAATTGTGGTTGCTTCAGAAGTAATTGGTAGAGAAATGGAAAAAGAAAAGATCATAAATTTATTAGAAGACCATAGTGAACATAGTGAAAAGGTGTCTGTCATTCCTATTGTTGGAGTAGGAGGTGTTGGGAAAACTGCAGTTGCAAAATTGGTGTACGACGATGAAAGGGTAAAAAATGATTTTGGTTTCGATTTAAAAATGTGGGTATGTGTCTCGGTGGATTTAGATCTCAAACAATGGATAGTGAAAATAATTAGATCAGCAACTAGTAGGAATTATAGCAAATTGGATGTTGAACCATTGCAAAGAAAATTGGGAGAATTATTGAAAGACAAAAAATATTTGCTTGTGTTGGATGATGTATGGAGTGATTCTCGTGAAGAATGGATTAAATTGAATACTTTGTTAATGGAAGGCTCTTGTGGAAGTAAAATAATAGTGACTACACGTAGTCACAGTGTTGCCTCAAACATGAGCACTGTCTCACCGTACATAACCTTAGGAACTCTTCCACAGGATGTTTGTTTGTCATTGTTTTTTAAATGTGCATTCAGAGAATTAGGGCAAGAGAATCAACATCCCAAACTGAAGCAAATTGGAGAGGATATTGTGAAAAAATGTGGAGGAATTCCTTTGGCCGTGAGAACATTGGGAAGTCTGTTGTATTCTTCAACTGATGAAAATGAGTGGAAGCATGTGAGAGATAGTGAGATTTGGAAAGCGAGGGAGAAGGAAAATGAAATTTTACCTGCTCTAAAACTAAGTTATGATCAGTTGCCATCTCACTTGAAGCGGTGTTTTGTTTACTGTTCTCTGTTTCCCAAAGATTTTGTTTTTAGTTCATACAGTTTGCCTCTGTTTTGGATGGCACATGGGCTTTTACAAAGTCCAGGTGAAAATGAAAAGCTGGAAACTGTTAGTTTGCGGTATTTAAAGGAATTATTGTCAAGATGTTTCTTTCAAGATTTTGAGCCAATTTTTGAAGGAGCCGATATCTTATTTTTCAAAATGCATGACATTATGCATGATCTTGCATCAAAAATAGCAGAAGGTGAGTTCTTGATAGTTGACTCCAACAGAAAATTCAAATTGGCTTCCAAAACGGTAAGACATTTAGCATTTGTAGGTGGTAATGTGTCTGAAAAGGAGATAATTTCAGATCTCTTTCCTAAAGTTGGTAATTTGAGAACTATTTCTTTTGTAATTGATGGCGAGGGACCTGGAAAAGCATTTGTTGAAGCATGCATTCGAAGGTTTCGATGTTTACGAGTGCTTAATTTGGGTGATTCCAGCATTGAAGTCCTGCCAAAAGAGATTGATAAATTGAAGCATCTGAGATTTTTCACTCTGACAGGAAGTAAACTAACAAAAGTCCCTAAATCCCTCTGCAAGCTACAAAGTTTGCAAACTTTTACCCTCGGTCTATGCAACAGGCTAGAAGAGTTGCCAAAGGACATGAGGTACATGATTGGCCTCAGAGCCTTCGCATTCACCAGCAAACAGAATAATTTGCAAAAGAATAGCATTGGTTGCTTGGATTCTCTCAGGTTTCTGTACATTGATAACTGTTGTAATTTAGAATATTTGTTTGAAGATATCGACCAACTTAAAGCCCTCCAACTTTTACGCATTTGGAATTGTCCAAGCCTGATCTCATTGCCACAGAGTATCAAAAACTTGAGCTCCATAGAGAATTTGACATTCCATAACTGTAAAAAGCTTGATCTCGAATTAAGATTGAAATCAGATAGGGAAAGCATACATCATAATCAACTCAGTGGCGACACAACCACAAGGCCTCACCTGAAAAGGCTGAGGATTGAAGGAATTCTGCAGTTGGTGAAGTTGCCTCAGTGGCTTCTTGAGGCTTTTACCAACACTTTACAGATTTTGCTCATTAACAATTGTCCCAATTTTATAGCACTACCAGACCCATTACAATATCTCATATCACTTCAATTTCTTCAGATCGTGGATTGCCCGAAATTGGCATCTCTCCCGGAGGATATTCGTCACCTCAGGGAATTAAAAGTGTTGTCAATTGCAGATTGTCCTATGGTGAGTGACAGATGCCTACCTGCAGGAACAGGCGAAGATTGGCCCAATATTGCTCATATTCCTACCATTAGGATTGATGGAGAGACGATCCAATCACGTGGTCTGTGGTCTTTAGGTAATATTGTTGAATCTTTCTCATTTTCAATTTGTTATTTAAGTTGCACAACTGTTCTAACTTTTGTTACTAAATTTTTTAGAATTGAATGTCTTCAAATGCTTCCCCATTAGAAGAATTTTTCTATGAAAAAAATTATCCTACAATTTGAATAGATATAAATAAATATAAAGAGTGTATTTAGTAATATTTTTAAAATGATGTTTTAGAAAAATTATAAAAATAGTATTTCAAAAGGAAATGTGTTTAATAGTGCATATGCAAAATAATGTCTTCAAATGAAAATAATAGAAATATATGTTTCTCATTGTTTTTAAAAAATAAGTCCGATCGTTTATCTTCAAAAAAAAATTCTAAATAATTTCAAAAGTTCATTTTGAAAATTGTAAAAGGAACAAAAGTCTATTTTTACTTTTTAGTTAAAATTTAAAAATAAAATAAAATTTATGAAATATGCAATAAAACTTGTTTTTTGTTAATTTTATTTTTAAAACTGCATCCAAATGGCCTCTAAAAATCAATATTTTTATATTTGTTCAATAAATAATAAAATATCTTGAAAAAAAAAACATAAATAGAGTCTCTAACTGAAAATGTTATCTTAAAAAATAATATATTTCTAATTAAGGCCATGTTTAGGATTATTATTTTTATTCTTTGACTCGTGAAATGAAATTACAAAAGAAGAAAAAAAAAGTACTTATCAATATTTTATCTTAAAATAATGTAATAAAATTGTATAATATATTAAGATATACACAAGAGAGGAGAAAAGTTTTATGTGAGTAATGCTATAAACAAATTTAAGATTTATTTTTTCATAAATTAAGAAAAATATTAAGATATTTTATATTAACTAAAGTAAAAAAAAAAAAAGAATTCTGATCAAAATTTATGAAATTTTTCTCTCATGTTTCTTGCTAGATTAATGCATTATGTACTGTATTAACACACTTGTTATTTCAACATTGCAGCTTCCTTGGAGATTCAGCCACATTGCATAATCAAGAAACGTGTGCATCAATAAAAGTTTGCTTCAAAGTTGTGTGTTTTTTTATTGTTGAAATAATTGTAAACTTGAATTATAAATATTACTAGTTGCAATGTAATTTGTCCAAATTGAAGTTCGCTTGTATAAATATAAAGGGTGACGTATTTCAAGTAACTTCTTTGATGAAGTGTTGATTTTCTTTTTCACAATGCAGTACTAGTGATGTGCATGCCTTGTTCTTAATTACTTTTCTCTCATGTCTTCAAGTATCATATCAATTTCTAGCCTCTTGCTCTCAGTGAATAATGATCAAGCAAGACACAAAGTATTTAGTTCTTATTTTTCTGTTAAAAAAGGTGAGATTTTTTAGATTCTTGATTTTTCGAGATTTAAGCAAATGATAGGGACTAGTCATTCTAATCTCATACATCTTTTCAGTTCGCCACAAGAATTTTGATTTATTGGCAAAAAAATGAAGAAATCAATTTCTCATTCCATTTCAATTGATTCAAGAACAAGAACTCACCTTTCTTACATTCCCACACTTCACTTAGAAGAAACAACACAAAAATTACTTTAGTCAATGTTCTCACTTAGATAAAATATTTTTAAGCCTTGTTGGCAAAACAATGTGTAAATAATAACTAGATGTATGGCATAAAACATTACAACATCAACATCTACTTTCTTTTAAGAGAACCTTGTCTTGTTGTACCTCATTGAAGTTCAATGAAAATTTAGCTATTTCCTTTTGCAATACTTGTCAATTCCCATGAGTTAGCTTTCAAAGGCACTAATGCAAACACCACAGAACCCTTTTTAGTTATTTATTCTGACATTTGAGGCTCTCTTATAATCCTCTTTAACTACAACTTGATATAAGATGTATAATTATAAGAGCAAAAACGAAACATTTAAATGATTTTAGGAAGGGATTGAATATTTTTCGAATAATAGTACAAAAGTAGGCTAGGCCAAACCTCAAGAGTATTGAATATTTTTTCAATTTACAAATAACTATAAACAATGAGAAAATATTATATAATAACGAATTGTAAAATATTAATTCCATCTACCAGAAAAAAGGTATATAGACTCATATGTAGGGATGGCAAAAAAATTCGGGCCCGGCCCGGCCCAGATGAACCAAATTTTTAGGGTCCGGTTAAACTCGGTCTTAAATATAAACTGGATTGAGTCCGAGTTTTTTATATCATAACTTGAACCAGACTGGTTATATTTGAATTTTTTCGGGCTTTAAATAAGTTAATGCCCGGTCGGACCGGGTTGGGTTAAAACCTAACCCATAAATTAAAAGTATAAAAAGAAAATTTTAGTTTTTCTAGTTTTTAAAACTTGGTTTTTGACTCGGCCCGGTTTGGGTCCGAATTTTGACCCGACTCGATTTTATTAAACCTAGATTCAGACCGGATTAAATGTATAAAAAATAAACTAGGGTCCGGATCGGATTTTTAAAAACTCGGTCCGAACCCAAACTTTTGCCAAACCTATTCATATGTATACTGTTTTTAGTAGTAAAGCATAACAGTTAAGTGTATAAAGGAAGACTAACATTACCAAAAATAGATATAAGTAAATATATTATTACCATATATAATTCAAATAAATTAAATATTAAATACATTATTAAGATTTAAAAATATTTAAATCATAAAGTTACTAAATTTAATAAGGAAAAAAATTTTCATATTAGAATAATGGGGTTTTAACACATACCTCCCTTGAGGTTTGAGACTTTAACACTTAGGTGGAAGATTTGAAGAAAGACACACTTACCTCTCTTGGACCTTTAGTTGACCATCTATTTATACTTAAATAACTATAATACTCTTAATTACTTTAAAGTTAAAATTTAAAAATTTTAATTTTAATTTATATAATGTTTAGAGATTAAAATAATTAAAAATTTAATTAACAATAATTTAAATTTATTTAATATTTATTTAAAGTTAGAAATTTAATTTTGAATAAATATTAAATATGATACATGATTAAAAACTCAAATTATCAAATTAGAAAGACGGTCGTTTTGCATATTAGACTTTAAAATTTGAATAAATATGATATATGAATAAAAATTAAATTATCATTAATTAAAATTTTAATTTAAATAAATATAAATTAAAATCATCAAATTATATTATTATTAATTAAATTCTTATTTTTAATAAATAATAAATAAATATAAACTAAAATAGTTAAATTAAAATATTATTAAGTGAAATTTAAATAAATATAAATTAAAATTGTTAATTAAATTTTAATTATTTTAATCTTTTAAAGATTATATAAATTAAAAATTGAATTTCTTAAATTTTAACTTTAAAGTAATTAAGGGTATTTTAGTTATTTAAATATAAATTGATGGTCAACTAATAGTCTAGAAAAGGTAAGTGTATCTTTCTTCAAATCTTCTATCTAAGTATTAAAATGTCAAACTTCAGGGGAGGTATGTGTTAAAAACCCTTAGAATAATTTTTACAATGCCGATAGAGTTCACAAAAAAAAATTTATTGAATTTGTTGCTACTGCTGGTGATTTTTTCATTCTCGTGTGATTATCATTTTTCATTTGCGGCTGTTGCTTCATCCAACAGTTGTTCGTGCACTTATTTTATTTTGTTGTACTGTGCCTCTATGCTTCTCTTATTTCTCCCTCCTTCCTCATTATTTAGCAATATAGCTTCCTCTGAAAAAAAAAAAAAAAAAAAAAGAAAAGAAACACCCTAAAAACGGAGTTATTTTAATTTAATCCCTAACGTTTTAGGTAATGTCACTTAGTTTGTTACGTTTCACGTATTAGATGAAAAGTCTTTGACTTTTTTCAATATTATCACTTTAGTCTCTAATATTTCGATTAATATCACTTAAATCCTTTGATCAAACTTCCATTTAATTTAGCTGGTAGATAATTTTCAATTTATTTCTCATAATATAATAATATTTAATTTAACTATAATTTTTATGAAAATCATCATATTAATTCTTCATATTAATTTTTAACAACTGAAAAGATAAAATCATATTTTTATAAACTTATATTAATAAAAATAATTCTTTAGTATAGTAATATTTATTTTTTACTATACTTACACACTTAAAAAATTAATTAAAGTTAAATTAAATATTACTATACTAAAGAATTATTTTTATTAATTTAAGTTTATAAAAATATGATTTTATTTTTTTAATTGTTAAAAATTAATATAGGAGAAATAATATGATGAATTTTATAAAAGTGAGAGTTAAATTAAATATTATTATATTATAAGAGATAAATGGAAATTATTTAACGGTTAAAATGGATGGAAGTTTGGTCAAGGAACTTAAGTGATACTGATCAAAATATTAGGGATTAAAGTATTAATTTTAGAAAATATTAAGAACTTTTTTATCTAATATGTATAACGTAGCAACTTAAGTACTATTACTTAAAACAATAGGGACTAAACTAAAATTACCCCCATAAAAACTCTTGGTTTGGAAACCTGTGAACCACTCAGTACCGTGTGGTGGTTATTTAACCCCCTCACAATCTACAAGAGATAGATTTCAAGAATTCTCTGTGTGGTTGTCACCCTTGGTCTTAGAAAATGTGGGACATGGTTGTGGGATCATGAATAATGATCCAGATGTACTCGCATACAAAATTTGGACTTGTAAACTAAAAGGCTGTTTTCAGTAATATTCCACAATAAAAACTTAAAAAATTTATAAAAATAATTTAGGTGAAAATGGAGATAACTACACCCGAAATGAAATATTTAGACCCGAGGACTATTCTTTCGACAACGTTGTACTCAACAGAAGAAACCATCCCTCTTTTGGGATTTGGCGCGGCGGACTATCCCTTCTCCTCAGATAATGAAGCTGTAAAAGAATCTATTCTTCATGCAATTGAACTATGTTGGATATTTGTAATATAGTTGATGATGCAAAGATTAATACATTAAACTCTCGAGCCAAGGCATGCACAGATATATTGTCCTTAAGAAAACTTCCGCCCCTCTGAAACAATGTCCTGGT
This sequence comes from Melia azedarach, assembly GCA_028052125.1. Classification (NCBI taxonomy): domain Eukaryota; kingdom Viridiplantae; phylum Streptophyta; class Magnoliopsida; order Sapindales; family Meliaceae; genus Melia; species Melia azedarach. The sequence continues at coordinate 3,165,293 of CM051402.1, read as the reverse complement.
ACAAAAAAAATTTTATTGTAATATTTTCTCCAAAATAAAATAGCTATTAGTTTTATAAAAGTGCACTCCTAAATATAGAATCCTTAAATAACACAAAAATTGTTTACTTTCTAATAAAGTTTTGTGAAGTGATAGGAGATCAAAAGACTAAGTTATTTTTTAGTTTTTCTCTCTATGTTTCTCTATTTCTAAGGTTAAAATATGGCCTTTCTTTATAAACAGACATGTATTATTTCATTAAAAACATGATATAAACATAATTCACCACATTAATATGTGTTAATATAGTTACAATAACAAATATATTTTGAAATACTTTATATATTAATAAAATATACAACAAACTAGACTACAAACACTCTGATACCGTTAACTTGTCCTTCCTGCACTGCAAAATTCTCTAAAGTAATTACCAAACACTTACCTTTTGTGATGTTTTAAACTTTAATTCTTTATGAAGTTTCTGGTGTGTTGGACTTTTATGTAGGAATCTGGCAATAGAGTATCTAGATCTCTATCTGATTGATTTTCCGACAATCTTGAAGCCGCTCAAGAAAGATGACATTCTTCAATTAGACTACGAGGCTGTTTGGGAGGCCATGAAGGAGTGTCAAAAGCTTGATCTTACGAAATCCGTAGGAGTAAGCAAAAAGATTATTGAGGTACTTGCACGATACACTTGATTATGGCATCTTATATGAGGAAGCTGAAAACTTAAGATTAATTGGATATTCTAACAGTGATAAGGTTGGTTGTCAAGATGATATGAAGAGCACTTCAGGTTATATTTGTTCTCTTAGTTCAAGAATATGTTCATGGGTTTCAAAAAAGCATAAAATTGTAGCACAAACAACTGCCGAAACATTATATCATGTTGTTGCGAAGGCTACATGTCAATGTATACTGCTTCGATGAGTTCTTGAAGATCTCAGTGAAAAGCAATTGAGAAAGGAAATTTATTATTCTGTGACAATAAATCAGCCATTGCCATTGCCAAAAACCAGTCAGCCATGATCGCGCAAAACATATTATAATCAAATATCACTTTATTAGAGAAGCAGGTAGAAGGAGAAATTTAGCTGGGATATTGCAAGATTAAGGAGCAGCTTGCTGACATCCTTACTAAAAGCCTTCCAAGAGTGAGATTCTTTTATCTCAGAGAACTCATTAAAGTAATGAAGAAAATACATTAAGGGGGATTGTTAGAATTAATGCATTTTTAAGATTTGTAAACTGTAAAACTTCGCTTTAAATATTTTGAATTTAATCAAAAGTCAAAGTCTTATCTCTAGGAGGTATGTTTCAAGTTCTGTAGGAGTGATTTTTTAGATGACTAATTGGCTTATATTTCATTGTAAGTGAAAAATATGGTGAAGTAAAACAAGAAATACGTATAATATTGAGCTCTGCAGTAGCAACTCAGTCGAAACTCTATTTTTATTTTTGCTATCCATTTAAATATCCAACAAAGGGCACCACCCATGAACTTAAGAATGCAGGGGATAGTAATCTTGGCCTTGAATATCTTTAAATTGTTCAAAAGATTGATCTTCATTTTTTGTTCAGCTCATGCACCTTGATCTGAGCCATGGCTTAGTTGGGGTGTCTCTGCTTCTGGATAATTTAGTAAAACTAGCTTCAAAGGATATTTTGGATTGGCGAGGGTTTTATATCCAGGCATTTTCATATATTGAGAGCAATTTAATATGGCTCTCAAGGAGGTACATGTGTCTTTTTCTAAACTTTCTATTGAAGTGTAAATTTCTCAAAACTTAAAAGAGTTGTGTTAATTCCCATTTTGGCCTCGTAAAGGCTTAGTTTTTTTGGATTAAAATTAATGTCTTCCTATTTTTTTATATTTTTAATTATATCACGATAAATTAGTTAAACATATTATTTCTGCAAGTTTTAAAATAATAATCTCACATATTTATTAATATTTTACTTATAAAATAATTTTTATAGGAATTGCATACTTAATTTTATTCTACATATAATATAATCGAAAATTATTTCCTTATAGGAAAATTATATAATTTTGAAAACATTTTCCTTATAGGAAAACTATGTACCATAAAACCTTTTTCGTTATAGGAAAAGAATTTTTATAAATAATATATATATATATATATATATGTGTGTGTGTGTGTATGTGTATATGTATATTTTAAACCTCTGCGAAATAATCAAAAATACTTTAATTTCTTTATTTTTTTTATTTTTTATCTTATTCTTCTTTTCAAGGTGAGAAGAAAAAGTTCTCAAAAGGAAAGAAGTTAGTATCTTCAAAATATTTTAATTTATAAAGTTGTTTCTGTGCTTACATTTGCAATATTGCAACTACCAAAGGATTATTTTCAACTATATGTATTGTTAAGACTAGACTTTACTGCAAAATTGAGAATAACTTTCTTATTGACTCATTAATAATGTACATTGAAAGAAAAAAATACGGAAAAATTCAGTATATAATCAATTATTGATGATTTTCAAGATTTTAATGAACTTAAAAGTTTTTTTAATTTTGAATAAATTAATATATTTTAATAAAAAATTTATTTATATATATTATTGATATTATTTAATATCAATAATATATATTATTTATATATTGATATTAAAAATTTATCAACAGTATAATTTTTTTATTTTAATATTTATTGAATAAATTATCTTAAATTCTAATTCCGTCTCCGTACAGATACGTAGACACAACTATACTGTTGATTATATAGTGGGTGTAAAAGGCACTGGACAATTGGGCATGACTTTGGCCCACGGAAAAAAACCAATAAAAACATAATTTTTTTTAATTACATTACTAACATTTTACAAGTTAGAAATATGTTAGAAGTTAAAAGAATTCCTCATGGTTATTAGGGATAGTCAAATTCCTCATGGTTTGCCATCTCTATGGACCCCAAAATCACGGGATCCGTCCTAAATAGAGGAGAATTTAAGTGAATTTATAGAGAATGAGGCGGAGAATGGACAAAAATTAATTCCCAATTTATTAATCGGACAGGGATTGATTTTACTTTTCCCACCCCACCCTCACATCATTCCCCATTAAAATATAATATACATATATTATAATTTATAAATTAAATTTTATATACTTAAATATAATTTTAGATTATAATTTCTAAAATCATATTTAAATATATAAAATTATATGTAGCTATTCTTATCTCTACAGTCGCATTTAAATCTACTTTAGCACTAATGATGATTTATAAGTTCACATTATAGTAGATTACATCTTAAGACATTGGAGGCTTTGATGTGTGCTCAAAATTAATTATGAGCTGAAATTAAAGGTATGAAATTATCAATTACACGTTTAGTTAAATTTTAATTAATTTTATTGTATTCAATATTAAGTAATTAAATTTTTGTAAATTTGTTTTTATTATCAAGTTTGGGTTCAAATTTAAATTTAAGTTCAAGTTCTTTTACAAAAATTAAATGCCATACATATTATGAAGATACAGAAAAAGTATATATTATTATATAATTTTAATTATTATAACGACTCATAAAATATCATCTCAATTCTCAATTAGATTAATAATAAAAAATTAAAATTGTTATATTTTTTTATTTGATATTATAGAAGTGAAGTATCAAAAACGACAAAAGAATTAATACAAAAACAAGTAATAGTGACATTACATGACATTATTAAAATTTGAGATATTTATTATTTTATTATTTTACTTTTAATATTAATTATTGGATAATATTATGTTATTACTATACTTTTTATTTAAAGATATTATTTTAGTATTTTACAATAATATTTTTTCTTTAGAATTATATTATGATGTATTAATAATATTTTTATTTAAATTAATTAAATTTTTATATTATAAAAATTAATTTATAAAATAATATAAAATAAGAAATCGATACGGGGATAGGGAACCATTTCCCGTTAGGAGATTCTTCATTCTCATCAATTAAATTTAAATAGAAAAATGGGGCATGCCTTCTCACCCCCACCCTACTCCATTGCTATCCCTATATGTTACTGTGAAATTGTCACAATCCTATACCAAGACTCGGGACTTGTAACCTCATTATAAGGGTGCAAGTCTTTTACCATCTAGCCTTTGCCCAAAAAAAAAAAAAATGAATAAAAGAATTTATTTTGGATTCATTGTTTAAAACAAAAAAAGAATTATGAGTTGACATATTGTTATCAATTAAGTAGCATCTCTAATATAATTAATTAAAATTATTTAAAATAATTTTAAAATGAAAAAGAATCAGTGACCCAATTGTGTAATTTTATACTATTTATAAATCGTTAGACCTAGACATTTCAAATATTTGAAATTAAATATGACATGTGCATTAATTATAGTACTCATTAATGTATATGGCAAATTCAATCTCAAGTATAAAAACTATTTAAATTCAATTGTATAAATAATATAAAAATATGTATAATCTTAAGATACATTTAATCCTTTTCTTTTTAAAAGTTATAAAAAAATCAACAACATCATTATTAGTTGTCTAAAAACTAAATTAAATGACATTTTTAAAATTTTAATTAATAAAATTATTTTTAAAAATTAGAAATATTAAATTTAAAGTCTAGCACCAATATTATACGACATGTATAATATAAAAATATTTACAATTTCATGGTATTATAAATGAACTTGGGTAGAATTTAACTTAAAAGTTAGCTCAAGGGATGAAGATGCTAAATTTATATATAAAGAAGATAACTTAAAAGTTATTTCAAGGGATAAGGTGCCAAATCCATATATAAAGAAGATAGCAACCTGATGCTTCGTGTGGATCAGATGTGTGAGAAGACAAAGAAATAAAGATCCCACCATCGCCGAAGTGTCTAGCTCTGATATCATGTTAGAAATGAGTTTGAGTAGAACTCAACCCAAAAGCTAGATGAAGGAATGAGGGTACCCAATCCATATATAAGAAAGATAACAGTCTAACGTGATGGCGATATGGGACCATTAATAGTTACTGTTTCCATCTCAAGAATAAAATTGTTGATAATTTTCCTATCTTAAAAATAAGACAAAAGACTGCCTCAAGATAAAGGAGTAAATTACAAGTTTTAGTGGAGATTAAATAGGAGCCAAAGGAACAGCTTGGGGAAGTAATCGAGTCTTTGAGAGTGAAGTGCTAAAGGAAAGACTGCTGCCCAGATAACTTATTTTTCCAGAGAAAAAAAGCATGAAATGTGTTATAAATCCATATTTCTTATGTTTGTCTTCACGCGTAATTGAACTAATTGAGGGTTATTTTTGTGGATGTGAAATACATAAGGTTTCTCTGAGGTGGATATGTGAGCAAGGAGTGAGTTTAGTTGTGAAGAGCTTCAACAAGAAAAAGAATGAAAGAAAATCTTGACCTATTTGACTGGAAGTTGGCTGCCGAAGACCTTCAAAAGATTGAAAAAATTCCACAGCATAGAGTAAGTCGGGGAGACGTAAGTGTATCAGAGGAAGGTCCTTTCAAATCCGTTGAGATGATATGGGATGGAGAAATTTAATATTATTAAAGTCATTTTGTTAACTTTAAATTTGAGTTCTATTCAATTTCATTTTGATGTGCATATCTCCATTCTACATATTGTTGGATTGTTTTGATACATAATTAACAATGTCTATTAAATTAATAGATTGATTCAATTAAGCAACCATTGAATATTCTGCAGCGAGCAGGTTGTCACGTGCTGAAAACGCGGAACAAAATCAGCCCCGTGTTGCCCTTGAACCAGCTCACTGCCACTGTCCAAGAAAGTAATTAAACCCAAGAATTAACTTATGCATGTGTGTGGGCATGAATGATGAAGAGATTGTGCTCAATTGAAGACAAATTGCAGTCAAATTGGATGAGAGAATAACATTCACGGGCTGCCCAAAGTTTGAAGGGAAAATGGTAAAAGCTTTATTGATTTACAAACTTTACATTTATATACTTACACTTGAGTGGCCTAAATCAATACACATGGATACAAAGGCTAATTACATTCACCCAAATGTACAAATATGCACTAAGTATATACAAATATCCTACCACCCCATCACTTATCTAAAAATTGGGCCTATTGAGTCACAAGGCTAAGTAAGCCAAGATGGGCCACTAAGTTGCCACCCATGACCTGCCCATCTTCCTTGCTCCTGTGCTAGATGTGGTAGGCAACTGGGCATGTATTTCACAGACCCCGCTCAGCTCCGCGCTTTTGCCATCCCGCTCTTGACGTGCCTACAGTCCGCGCGGGTACTGTTCATCCGCGAGTTGGCACTCCGTTTCGAAAGGGTAGCCGAATTCGGAACTTGTGCGCCCTGGCCTAACGAGTTGCGCGCTCGCATGCTCTTGTGTTTTCGACGGTTCCGCGTGCGTTTCGGCGGCCCGTGACATGGTGGAACCCACTAATGAAAATAATAAATGATTTTACTTTTATGAGGAAACCAACCATTAAATTAAATTAATTGTTAATTGCAACCATTAAAGCGACCTATATTCTTAGCTGTCTTTACGGAAAAAGTATACTATAAATGTTAAGAATTGAATTATCCCCGCCAGGCCTAGCCTGACTGGTTAAGAGCACTTGTCCTGCAAATTGTAGGGCTCCCCTCACTAAAGTGTAGGTGCTTCCTACTGCACAAGGAGTTATTCTCGTATTTTTTGTGCGTAAATTTATGAAATAAGTTATAACAATATGCACCTAAATTCTCAACAAATATCTACTGTATTAATAGATGTATGTATAGCACAAAAAAAAAAACTAAATTATAGGGATATTCACAATTACCTCTAAAATTTATGTTAGCAATATGTATCTAAACTCTCAGTAATTTTTTAATATAATATTAGTAGATATATGTGTAGTAAAAAAAAAATAAGAAGAAGAATTGAGTTATCTGCATATTCCCAATCACCCCTGGAATTTAAAGACAAATACCATAGTATTTGAAGATGAACAAATACTCCCTCTAGTTTGGATGAAAGACATATTTTCTTAGAGCTATTATAGTTATCTCTATGACTACTATGCCCTTATTTAAAAGATATATAAATTAACTATTTTATCCCTATTACTAATACATAATAACTACTAGAATTTTTTAATTTTGAAATAGCATGATAATTATATCATTAATTTACTTCTTTAAACAATTATACTCTTAATTGTTTTCTAATTTTATACTAAATTACTATTTTTTAGACAATTTTATTCTTAATATATTAATTTATTACAATAAACAATTAAATAGATTGCAAATAAAAGTAATTTAAGAAAAATTATTAGATCAACAACTAATATGAATTATAGCAAATTGGATGTTGAACAATTGCAAAGAATATTGGGAAAATTATTGAAAGATAAAAAATATTTGCTTGTATTGGATGATGTATGGAGTGATTCCCGTGAAGAATGGATTAAATTGAAAACTCTGTTAATGGAAGGCGCTTGTGGAAGTAAAATAATAGTGACCACACGTAGCCATAAAGTTGCCTTAAACATAGGCACTATCTTACCATACATGACGGTAGAAACTCTTCCACATGATGTTTGTTTGAAATTGCTTATTAAATGTGCATTCACGGACAACAGAATCGACACACCAAACTCATGCAAATTGAAGAAGAAATTGTGAAAAAATGTGGAGTTCCTTTGGCCATGAGAATATTGGGAAGTCTGTTGCATTCTTCAACTGATGAAGATAGGTGGAAGCATGTTAGGCAATTACTTACAAGTATATTTTGTGCAACAGCCCTTCCCATCTGATAGAAAAGGATCCCATGATCCTGAACCGATCTTACCTGGGATCACAAATCCCAAGTTTGTCTATGAAGAGCAGATCTAATTGTATTAGTATTTATAATTGATTTCTTCTGTGTAATACTAATCGATAGGGCCTCATTGGTAAGTGCTACAAGATCTCGTGCATTGGAACCCATGGTTATGGACCCGAATCCATTAGTATGGAACATTTTCTATTCCAAGTGAAATCCCCTAGTATATGAAAGAGTGAAAAAGTGCTTTCATTGTTGTGGAATAAGAAGCCTTCATATCTTAATGCATGTATTTAATTTATTCGGAGCTATTAGAGCGGGATCCTTTTGGTTTTCTACTAACAGCTTTAACTATAACCTTGGCTCTATTTATTGGTCTGAGTAAGAAAGGACTTATTTGAAATTAATTGACTGAATAATTTAGATAAAGAAATCTTTCTGCGGTATTCTATATATTTTCTAGTGTTAATTATCAATTATTTGTTTTTGAGATTCTTAGGCAATACGGATTAATATTTAGGGATAGATATTACCTCTCTTTTTCCCCTTTCAAATAAATTAAATTGAAATGATTGAAGTTTTTCTATTTGGAATCGTATTAGGTCTAATTCCTATTACTTTGGCTGGATTATTCGTAACTGCATATTTACAATACAGACGTGGTGATCAGTTGGACCTTTGATTAATTAACATCTCTTTTTTTAACTGACCTCTTCTTTTCGTTAATTTCATCCAATGGGAGGTCAAGGTCAATGGATGCCTGTACACTCAGAGACTCTCATGAGTATGTATACAGTCTACAAAGTTTCTTCCGCCCCTTCCATAATTATGAATTAGATTCCCCCTCGGGCTATTCAATCTAATTCAAGACTCAGTCAGTAGACACTCTATTACCAGCGGAAATAAATCGGTAACTCTGGATTTGATATGATAGCCTTTCCACTACTATAATCTTTATAATCTTTCTGTGAATCCTAAATGTAAGAATTTCCAGCACTTTAAAAAACAGAAACCCCAGCCCAGCTATTTAGAATCAAGAAAGTCTCAAGAGTCTTTTTCCTATGCGTGTTTTATTTGGCGAGTTATACCAGCCAAAGAGAATAAGATTTGCAAAGTGGGGGAGAAGGAAAATGAAATTTTACCTGCTCTAAATTATGATCAGTTGCCATCTCACTTGAAACGGTGTTTTATTTATTGTTCTCTGTTTCGAAAGATTATGTTTTTTATACAATTCGTTTGCCTCAGTTTTGGATGGCACATGGCTTTATGCGAAGCCCTAACGAAAATGAAGAGCTGGAAACTATTTGTATGAGGTATTTGAAGGAGTTATGGTCAAGATCTTTCTTTGAGGATTTTGTACAAGATTATGATTTCTTCACTTTCAAAATGCATAATGTTGAGGCAGAATTTATGTGGTTCGGTGTATAGTCTACATCCATAAGCAGATCTTTAGGGGGGAGAGCTTTTACTAATTCTTGAAAAATAAGGTTACCACAATACAAGCAAAGCTTTCTCTCTTTCTGTATTTCTACTTTCTCTCTCTATAGCTCTCTTTTCTCCCGTACCTTACTCTTGTCCTTAACACTCCCTTTTATAGTTTGCATTATAGATTTTTTTTTTAAACACAAATTAGTTAGTTCCTTATCTGCTTAGAATTTTTCATCGTCAACAATATCATCTCCTCAAATTTATCTTTGTTTTAGAATTTAATATTAAACTAAACTCTCAATGCACTAATAGGCTTATTGGACTTGGATCGAATTTGCTTGACTTACCTTTGCACTTGCTGAACTTAGATTGGACTTATTGGATCAAGTCTTGAACTTTGGGGCTAAGTGTGTAATTTGGACAAAGTTCACTATTACAACGACATTGTTCACTCAATATAATGTTCACACTCGGGCACTATTCACAAGTATGACATGCATAGTATTGTTCACAACTAAATTTTAGCCTTCATTGCCTCCTAGAATAACATGCCTAGCACATACTTCTTAGTATGATAAGATATTCATCTCATTCTTTTTTCCTTCTTAGGTAGCTTAGTACATATTTCTTGGTAACACAAAATGCCTAGCACCCACTCCTTGGTGAGATAACATGTCTAACACCCATAAAGCAAGCTGCCTAGCACCCACTCTTTGATAAGACAACATACCTACTATAGATGTGCATGAGAGACTTCTCCTTCTCGAATTGCCCATATCAACTACTAATATTTATAATTTCTACAGCACATGACATTATGCATGATCTTGCAGCAAGACTAGCTCAAGGTGCGTTCTTGATAGTTGACTTCAACAGAAAATTCTAATCGGTTTCCAAAAAGGTCAGGCATTTATCATTTGTTGGTGGTAATGTATCTGAAAAGGATATAATTTCAGATTTCTTTCCTAAAGTTGGTAATTTGAGAACTATTTCTTTTCCAGTTGATGGCCAGGGACCTGGAAAAGAATTCGTTGAAGCATGCATCCGAAGGTTTCGATGTTTACGGTACTTAATTTGGGTGATTCGAGCACTGAAGTGCAGCCAAAAGAGATTGGTAAATTGAAGCATTTGAGACATTACTATCTGGAAAGAAGTAGCAAAATGAGAAAAGTCCCCAACTCCCTCTGCAAGCTACAGAGTTTGCAAACTTGAGACCTCAGTGCATGCATGGAGCTAGAAGAGTTGCCGAAGGACATGAGATACATGATTGGCCTTAGAGCCTTCACATTCACCGCCAAACAGAATAGTTTGCGAAAGACTGGCATTGGCTGCTTGCATTCTCTTCGGCTTCTGGGGATTGTGTACTGTAATGATTTAGAAGATTTGTTTGACGATATCGACGAGCTTAAAGCCATCCGAATTCTAGCCATAGCTGGTTGTCCAAGTCTGAATTCATTACCACACAATATCAAAAACTTAAGCTCGTTAGAGAATTTGACGTTTCAAAAATGTGAAAAGCTTGATCTCGAATTGAGAATGAAATCGGATAGCAAAAGTGCTGGTGATTGCAGGAGTTGCCTCAGTGGCTTCTTGAGGCTTTTCCCAACACTTTACAGCGTTTGGCTATTAAAATTTGTCCTAATTTCATTTCACTGCCAGACCCACTACAATATCTCACATCACTTGAAGATCTTATGATCCAAAATTGCCCGTAATTGGCATCGCTCCCGGTGGATATTCGTTACCTCAGGGAATTAAAATCATTGAGAATTTCAGGTTGTACAATGGTGAGTCGCAGATGCCTGCCTCCAGGAATAGGGTGAATATTGGCCCAAGATTGCTCAAATTCCTACCACTGAAATTAATGGAGAGATGATCCAACAACGTGATCATTAGGTAATATTGTTGAATCTTTCTCATTTTAAATTTGGATTTTAAGTTGCGTGACCTTTCTATGTCTTATTGTTGTGCTTATTAGAATTGAATTTGTCTTCAAAAGCTTACTCCATTAGGTTTAAAAATTTTACTCATTTTTCCTTTCTTCAACATGAATTGGAAAAGAATTTTCTATGAAAAAATTTATTACACTTGTACAATATAATTATCCTAGAATTTTTAATAAATGTAAATATAAAAAGAGTGTTTAGTAATCTTTTCTGAAACGGTGTTTTAGAAAATTATAAAATAGCGGTTTAAAAAATAGGAAATGTGTTGAGTAGTGTTTGTTGAAAATAATGTCGTGCAGGCAACCTTTTATGGTTGTGCAGACTACTGCAACCTTCTATAGCGACTAAAGGCAATCTCCAATGGCTAAGCTATGGTTGCTTCAAGCAGCCTTCCAATGCTGCTATAGAAAATATCAAATGGCTGCTTCAAGCAGCCTCCAATGGTTGCTCTAATCAAGTTTTTATAAATGAACAAAGAGAAGAAAAAAAAAACACAAAGAGAGGAGGAGGAAAAATAGAGGGAGAAGAATAAAACAAAAAATAATTCTAATTATTATTTATTAATTTACTATTTTGACAGTTAATTTTAACAGCCAAACTTAATGAATTTGAGGCGTTTTGATAACTTATAATAAAATTGGAGATAGATTGATGATTGTCAAATTTAAAAGGGGGCGGAACGAAGATTACCCTTTTATTTTTTATATATGAAAACGGTATTTTTTTAATCACAATAATCTATTTCTAAATTAGTTAAGACTAATATTTCTAATTAAACAAATAGTTGTTTATGCTTGAGAAGTTTAAGTTTTGAATTTTCAAACTAATCGATTCAACATTTTTCCCTAAACGATCGAGTGTTGCCTAAAACGGTCTCATGTTCATTCTTCGAATATTTTGCACTATTATTTGGTTCAAGCTTCAGGTACAAAATCCTCAAGAAATTCATTATTAAAACATTTTACACAAAAACATGTCTATACATTTTTAATCGGTTTCTATAACTTGCTACTCTGCTATGCTCTTGGATTTTCTTGTTTTCCCTCGAGTTAATGCTTGCTGGCATACCTTGCTGCTCTGCCTGTTGTAGCTTGCTATCCTCTGTTTTGCTATGCTGTTGTTCTGTTCGCTGCTTTTTAATACTGCAGCCGTGGTTGATGCTGGGCTGTTAGATTACCGGAAATTGCAGGTTTGCAGATGTAAGCTGCTGCTTACCGTCCAAGAGATTGCTGCTGGTGACAGTTATTGGATTTTATCCAAACAGCTGCTAGTTCCGCTGCTGGAATTATTGTAAGCCATCAATACATCCCATCTGTTAAGTTTGACCATCATAATTAACAGTTGACTAACAAAAAAACTATATTATCCTTAACAATATTTAATACGTATAGAAAGACATTATTACCCCAATATTTTTATTTTTTCTTCTTTTTCTTCTTCCTTCTCACTTCTTTCTCTCTTCTTTTCTTCTTCTTCCTTTTACGTTCTCTCTTCTTTTCTTCTTCTTCGTTCTCTCTTTTTTTCTTCTTATACCTTCTTCTTTCTTCTCTTTTCTCTCTTCTTTCTCTTTTCTTTTCTTCTTCTTCCTTCTCTCTTCCATGGCTGCAAGCAACCATCATGGTTATGTAGGCTGCTACAACCTTCTATAGCTACTAAAGGCAATCTCCGATGGCTACTTCAAGTAGTCATGGGTGCTTCAAGGAGCCTTCAGTGGTTTTATAAATGAACAAAGAAAAGAAAAAAAGGTGCCAGAAAAGAGAGGAGGAGGAAAAGTAGAGGAGGGAGAAGAATAAAATAAAATGATATTGTAGTTTACTCCCTAAAGAAAAGATAATATATCTTTGAGTATTTGTGAAAGATAATATATCCACTAAAAAAAATTTAAAATACTCCTTAGAATTATTATTTATATCGTAATTTAACTATTTTATTATATACTATTAAAAATATTTAAATAATTATATTATCTTTATTTTATAATAATTAATATAACCTTATTCTCATATTTAAATTTAAAAATTATAATTATTTTTTAATTTTTAATTATTTAATTTTTAAAATTTATTATCAAATTTATATAATATTTAAATTATATATTTTTTAAAAATTAATATTATTAAAATAATTTATTTTAAAAATTATGTACAATTAATATTGTCTAAATTATTATAATTATATAAAAATTTAAGAAGTTTTGACAATAAATTTTATGTTATAAAAAAATCTATATATTATTTATACATAATTTTTTAAATATAATATGATATATTTTAGAAATTATATATAATTAGACATTATAAATATTTGATTATAAAATTTGAAGAAAATAAATAATTAAGGATTAAAATATTATTATAATTTTTAAATTTAAATATTATAATAAAATTATAGTGATTATTATAAAGTAAAAAAATAAATATAATATAATTATTTTAGATATTTTTAATAGTAGAGAGATAAAATAGTCAAATAAAGACATAAATAGTAATCCTATAAGGTATCTTAGACTTTTTTTAAAATCTAAAAGTACGTTATCTTTCTCAAATATTCAGGGAATATATCATATTTTTTTAAAAGTTAAAAGATAAAGTATAATTTCTCTAAAATAAAAAATAATTTTAATTATAATTTATTGATTTATCCTTTTGAGAATTAATTTTAACGGTCAAACTTAACCAATTGAGAACGTTTGATAATTTGCAATAAAATTAGAGATGCATTGATGATTGTCTAATTTAGAAGGGGGCAGAATGAAGATTACCCTTTTATTTTTTATATATGAAAACAATATTTTTTTTAATCACGACCATCTATTTCTAAATTAGTTAAGACTAATATTTATAATTAAAAAAAATAGTTGTTTATGCTTGAGAAGTTTAAGTTTTGAATTTTCAAACTAATCGATTCAAAATTTTTCCTCAAACGATCGAGTTTTGCCTAAAACGGTCTCATGATCATTCTTCGAATATTTGACAGTATTATTTGGTTCAAGTTTCAGGTACAAAATCCTCAAGAAATTCATTATTAACATATTTTACACAAAAACATGTCTATACATTTTTTAATCGGTTTCTATAACTTGCTACTCCGCTATGCTGTTGGATTTTCTTGTTTTCCCTCGAGTTAATGCTTGCTGGCATGCCTTGCTGCTCTGCCTGTTATAGCTTGCTATCCTCTGTTTTGCTATGCTGTTGTTCTGTTCGCTGCTGCGCTGCTTTTTAATACTGCAGCCGTGGTTGATGCTGGGCTGTTAGATTACTGGAAATTGCAGGTTTGCAGATGTATGCTGCTGCTTACCGTCCAAGAGATTGCTGCTGGTGACAGTTATTAGATTTTATCCAAACAGCAGCTAGTTCCGCTGCTGTAATTACTTGCTGCTTCATTTTGCTGCTACATACTCTGGGTTGCTGGTTGGATATTTTTGTTTGCTGCTGGAATTTTACGCCTGCAGTTGGACTATTGCTGATACAGTTCCAAATGTTGTTTGCGTCTTCCCTGCCTGCTGCTGTTGGTGCTTCTGCTTTTGGTGGAAGCTATTGCATGCTGTTATTTGCTGCTGCGTGCAATTTTTGATGTCACTAAGATTGCAGGACATTTAACATTCTGTTGGTCCTGATTGCTGCAATGCTTCCTAGTACTAGTTGCCTCTTTGATGCTTCGTTTACTAGTTCTTTGCTGCCTACTGTAGATGCATATTTACTAATGCTGTTGGCGGTCATTTTGCTGCTATTTGCTGCCTACTGTAGATGCATATTTACTAATGCTGTTGGCGGTCATTTTGCTGCTATTTGCTGCCCCAGTGTTGCTGGTTTTGCTGCTAATATGCTGCTGTGTGAAGTTTTGTTCCACTAAAAGCGAAGCTTACTATAGTTTCTTTTTTATGTAGTTTCTTGCTATTGTTTTTGACAATTTTTGGTCAGTATTCTTATTGTTTCCATTAGTTTTTGGACCGTTCTCGAACTCCTTTCTTCTATTATTATTAATATATTATTCTACTTTTATTTTTAAAAAAAAAAGACAACTCGTGATTAATACATATTCTATATGATATATCAATTTTATGTGTCGTATGGTTGTTATAGATTGTTACGATAATTTAATATTAAAATTACTTAGAATTTCTGGGAAAATGAATTGTATATTTCTGTATTGGCAGCTCGACTACTAAGGGAAACGAAAAGTGACTTTTTATATTGGGCGAAAAAGTAACTAAAGAAAACCTAATTTACATTTGTTTTTTTGCCTACATTAGCCTAGCTGTACAATACAATCATCACCGTACAACATGCATCTTTCTTCATCTTGATAGTTGATTGTTTGATCACCACAATAACTGTTATCACACAATTTTGGTACAGCTCTTTTTCTGTCTTCTAGTGCAGGAGAGGTTAAGCAAATATATGTCTCAGTAGGGGCCACATCTTGGACTTTGCCATTAGGCCCAGCTGGTGACTCTGATCCTTTATCTTCATCAAAATTTACCAAAACCTCAAGTTTTAAAATTCAACACTTTTGAATAACACAATTTACGTACGGAATGCCTAGCTACTTTTTTTGAAAAATTGATTATTACTTGAGCACAAAAATAGCCGATTATTTTATAAGTCAGAAAAGTGTAAAACTAGTCTTAGAAATAATGAACATTACTTCGTATAGCATTGCTTCTTTTGGCGTTACCATTTCAGAGATTATCTCCGATTCAAATTGGTGTATTCCGGCTAGTTTTACTTCTCAATTCCCTTGCATTGTTGTGGATATACATTCAATTACCCTTCCACGGGGACTCACGGGGAAGACTGCCTTATTTGGACTTCTTTCAAGACTGGATACTCTATCCTTAAAAATAGCTGTGAATTCTGTAGGCAGAAATATGATTCCCTCTCTTCTTGTTCATTGTCCTGGAAGAGAATCATCCCTCGGCGGCGTTCGATTTTATTATGGAAGATCCTTTCGCAATAAAATTTCAACTGTTTTACACCTCCCCACCGCGAGGAAGTAGTCGGCTGGATTTGTGGAATGCAATATCTAGCAAGTTGTGGGCTATCAATGAGAGTAAAATTTTGCTGGCTTCAGTTATATATACGACCAACTTTTTATTAATAAATTATGTTTAAAATTGTTTCTTTTAAAGGTGTTTAGAGTACGTATAAATTAGACTAACTGAATGACATTTTATATATACTAATAAACAAAATATCATAATAACTTCCATAATTTAGCATTGAAATTCTTAGACATTATTCTAAAGTAATAAAATTAAGATAAGCTATTTGAAGAAAAAATAAATAAATAAATAAATAATCCTGCTTTACGTTTTCCCATCCCTGAAGAACTGAAATTCTAATTCTTTTGCGTACAAAACGTATATCATCACTATATCATTTGGCTTGCTGATTCATTATGTGATATCTCGACCGTTGTGAAGTTTCTTTCATGGTTCATAAGGATTTTTAAGTGCCTTTTCTATCTGGGTTTCTTAGTTTTAGTACTAATGAATATATATATATATATATATATATATATTTTCTATCTGGGTTTCTTAGTTTTAGTACTAATGAATATATATATATATATGACCATAAAAAGGATGAAAAGACATCGAATATACACCAGTCTTACATCCATTAGCTAGTTCTTGAAACCAATGTTAAGGCAACAAAATACATTTACTTTGTCATATCTATATATGTCCATTTAAATAATAATTGACCATTTATTTCCCATTAATCCCATTTTAGCACAAACACAATCACCTCGTTATTTGTCTTGCCTACAACCAAATTATGGCAGAACCACTAGTCTCTAAGCTTGTCAAGAATGTCTTGGGTAAGCTGGCCTCAGAACCACTAGTCTCTAAGCTTGTCAAGAATGTCTTGGGTAAGCTGGCCTCCCATGCTTGTGAAGAAATTTTCATGGGGTGGGGTTTTAGAAAAGACATAGGAAAGCTTTCCAACACCTTGGAGTCCATGAAAGCTGTTCTCTTAGATGCCGAGGAACGACCAGTTGAAAGTCATGAGAGGAGAGTTTGGCTGGACAATCTTAAAGATATCTGCTACGATGCTGAAGACATTTTGGATGAATTTGAGATCGAAGCTGTGCGTAGGGAAGTTGTGCATCGTATGAGCGTTGGAAAGAAGGTATGCAATTTCTTTTCTTTCTCAAACTAGAAGTTTTGTTTGAAGATATTGTCCAAGCCTGATCTCATTGCCACATAGTGTCAACTGATAGATTATGTAAATATTATTCTTAAATATTTTGTAATCTCCTAATTTAGTTTAGAATAGATTAGAATATAGTTTGGTGTAATTAGTTCCTTATTCTGAGCCTAACATTACGATTGTACAATGGGTTAAATATGTCAAGCAATGAAAATAATGTTCAGGGAAAATAATTCTTTCATGGTATCAGAGCTAGGGTTTCTTTCTTCCTTCTTCTTCCGCTGTGCCCTAGTCTCCTCTTCCTAATCTTTCCGTCATCTTCTACCTCTCTCAAACCACCATGTCTGACGGTAAAACCTCGTTCCACCCGGCTCTCGTGGTCTCAAATATCAGGAACCACATCTCCATTGTTCTTGAGATGGAGAACGCGCAATACGGAACATGGGCGGAGCTTTTTAAAATTCATGCTCGTTCTCACAAGGTCCTTCATCACATCATCCCTCCACCCAAAGGTACAGAGAAGCCGGCTCCTAAAACCGATGATGAACTCGAGTTGTGGTCGACCCTTGACGCAACTGTCCTTCAATGGATCTATTCGACTACTTCGAATGACTTTTGAACACCATTATTGAACCAGAGGCAACGGCAATTGAGGCTTGGGTTCGTTTACGTGATATATTCCAAGATCATCAAAACTCTCGTGCGGTGACCCTCGAACAAGATTTCACAACCACCTGTATGGAGGATTTTCCCAACGCTTCAACGTATTGTCAACGCCTTAAGATCCTCGCCGATCAACTGAAGAACGTCGGCGCCCCTGTGACAAATAGTCGTCTTGTTCTTCAAATGGTTTCGAGTCTTAGTGAGGCGTACAAAGGAGTGGGGACACAAATTCGCATTACCAAGCCTCTTCCTCCTTTTTCTGAGGCTCGGTCTTCTCTTCTTTTGGAGGAATGTGAACTGGCTGCAATGGCTTCTCATGGTTCTAACTCGGCTATGGTGGCTACTTCACACAAAGAGCATGATGATTCTTCCTCCTCTGACAATTCGGGTCAAAATCGAGGTAGAAACAATAAGCATCACAAACACTCCGGTTCCGGTGGTTCTGGTGGCCAGAAGAACAATGGCTGTGGCTCAGGTGGCGGCAAAGGTGGTCGTGGCGGCGACCGTGGGTCCGGCGATGGTTAGCAGCAAGCTCTGACACAGCAGTGGCATGCCCCTGCAATGTCATACGATGCTCCTTCTCCTTGGGGTTGGATTCCAAATTGGGCTCCTCCTCCTTGTCCTTACCCATCTGCCCGTTGGGCTCGCCCATCTTCTGGCCCAATTAGGCAGGCTGAAATTCTAGGCTCTCACCCACAGCAAGCCTATGCAACAATTGTACCTCCTACTTCGTATGCTCCAATAAATATTGAATCGACAATGCACACGATGACGTTGAACCCACCCGATCAGAATTGGTACATGGATACCGATGCTACGTCTCATATGACATCTACGAATGGTAATCTCTCGTTTTATTTTAATTTGAGCAATCATCATGCTGGTATTGTTGTTGGTAATGGTCAGTCAATTCCAATTCGTGGTTGTGGTCACACTAGATTGTCTCCCCCTAACCCACCTTTATCTTTGACAAATGTCCTTCATGCTCCTAAACTCATTAAGAATTTAATTTCAGTTCGTAAGTTTACCACTGACAACTCTGTAACTATTGAATTTGATCCTTATGGGTTTTCTGTGAAGGATTTCCGGACAGGGATGGCACTAATGAGATGTGATAGCCGAGGCGACCTTTATCCAATCACCACCATCAAAAATCCATCCACTCCTCCATTAACCTTTGCGGCTTTGTCCTCTCCCCTTTGGCATGATCGTTTGGGTCACCCGGGAGCTTCTATTTTGGATTGTCTTCGGCTCAATAAAAGCATTGAATGTAATAAATCTAGTAGTTCTAGTATTTGTCGTTCTTGCGTTTTTGGTAAACACATTAAGTTGCCGTTTGATTCGTCTATTTCTGAAACTTTGTTGCCATTTGATATTATTCATAGAGATTTGTGGACCTCTCCTGTTTTAAGTTCCATGGGTCATCGGTATTATGTTCTTTTCTTGGATGATTTCTCGAAATTTTTATGGACTTTTCCTTTGGCTAAGAAATCTAATGTGTATGCCAAATTCTCAACTTTAAAAGCCCATATTCAAACCCAGTTTGAGCGTAATATCAAAAATGTCCAATGTGATAATGGGCGGGAGTATGACAATGGTCAATTCGGAAAATTTTGTGAGTCTAATGGGATGTCTTTCCTTCTTTCTTGTCCTCATACATCTTCACAAAATGGTAAAGCTGAAAGAAAAATTCGCTCTATCAATAATATCACTAGGACTCTCCTTGCTCATGCATCTCTTCCTACGTCCTTTTGGCATCACGCATTACAAATGGCAACATATCTTCTTAACATTTTACCAAGCAAACTATTGGGTCATATTTCTCCTCTCCAAGTTCTTTACCAAAGGAAACCATCTTACTCTCATCTTCAGGTTTTCAGGTGTTTGTGTTACCCCCTCTTTCCATCTACAACTATTCACAAGTTGCAAGTCCGATCTACACCTTGTGTCTTTTTGGGGTATCCTCCGAATCATAGAGGCTATAAATGTTATGATTTATCGTCTAATAAAATCATTTTTTGTTGTTACGTGATTTTTGATGAGAGTGTTTTTCCATTTTCCAAATTACATACACCAACTTCTCACACATATGATTTTTTGGACGATGGAATTAACCCATATATTGTTCATCATTTGCGATTGGAGAGTGCAGCCCAGTCCAGAAATGATCCCACTCCAACCGAGGCCCAACCTGCCTCCCCCTCTCTACACGTGGACCCTACTGTCCCCCTTGCTCCCTTGCCAGCGACTGGGCCAGCCTAACCAATACAAGCCCAGCAGGCTTCTCCCTTGTTACAAAATGACCAACCACCCTCTCCAACTTCTCCACCCTTAGCCCAGCAGTCATATGGACCGCACCCCACCTCACCCACTCAAATGTCTTCCCAGCAGCCTGCTTCTACAAATCAGCCCCAAATGGTGACCCGGAGTCAACATGGTATTTTTAAGCCTAAACGTCTGTTTAACTTAAATACCACGGTTACGAAATCCCCTCTACCTCGTAACCCTTTGATCGCCCTTCGTGACCCGAATTGGAAATTGGTTATGGATGATGAATTTGATGCTCTTATTAAAACTAAGACGTGGGAGTTAGTGCCCCGTCCACCTAATGTGAATGTTATTCGTTCTATGTGGATTTTTACTCATAAGAAAAGTCTAATGGTGATTTTGAGAGGCATAAAGCCCGTCTTGTAGGTGATGGCAAAACTCAACAGGTTGGCATTGATTGTGGTGAGACTTTCAGTCCGGTGGTGAAACCGGCAATGATCCGTACTGTTCTTAGCCTTTCTTTGTCAAAGAATTGGTCCATCCATCAACTAGATGTTAAGAATGCTTTTTCTTCATGGTGAGCTCCAGGAAACAGTGTATATGCATCAACCTATGGGTTTCAGGGATCCCACTCATCCAGATTATGTATGTTTGCTCTGTAAGTCCTTATATGGACTTAAGCAGGCCCCGAAGGCATGGTATAAACGTTTTGCAGATTGTGTTTCTTCCATTAGTTTTTCGAACAGCAGATCTAACAACTCTTTGTTCATCTACCGGAAGGGGTCCGCTATGGCATACATTTTACTTTATGTTGATGATATTATTCTTACTGCATCCTCAGATTCTTTGCGTTACTCCATTATGGCTCTCCTTGCCTCAGAATTTGCTATGAAGGATTTAGGTCCTTTGAATTATTTTCTTGGTATTGTTGTAACTCGCCATAAGGATGGTATGTTTCTTTCGCAGCGAAAATATGCGGAGGAGATCATTGATCGTGCTGGCGTGTCTTCTTGTAAGGCTACTTCTACTCCGGTTGATACTAAACCGAAGATGAGCAGCACTTCGGGTGCTCCGTATGATGATCCAACTCACTATCGCAGTCTCGCAGGTGCACTTCAGTATCTTACTTTCACGAGGCCGGATATTTCTTATGCTGTTCAACAAGTTTGCTTACATATGCATGCTCCGAGAGACGATTATATGCATGCTCTTAAGCGCATCATCCGGTACATTCAGGGTACACTTGATTATGGTCTGCATCTCTATCCATCTTCAGTTACTGACCTCCTTTCCTACACTGATGCTGATTGGACACGTCGGTCGACGTCTGGTTATTGTGTTTTTCTTGGGGATAACTTGATCTCTTGGTCCTCTAAACGCCAACCTACTCTCTCTCGTTCGAGTGCTAAGGTGGAGTATAGGGGGGTTGCTAATGTTGTCTCCGAGTCATGCTGGATCCGAAATCTTCTTTTGGAATTACATTGTCCTATTCATAAGGCTACACTGGTTTATTGTGACAATGTGAGTGCCATTTATCTTTCAGGAAATCCAGTGCAACATCAGCGCACCAAGCACATTGAAATGGACATCCACTTTGTTCGTGAGAAGGTTGCGCGCGGACAGGTTCGTGTCCTTCATGTTTCGTCCCGATATCAGATTGCCGATATTTTCACTAAAGGACTCCCACAGGTCTTATTTGAAGATTTTCAGGACAGTCTTAGCTTTCGTAAACCTCCCGTTTCGACTGCAGGGGTATGATAGATTATGTAAATATTATTCTTAAATATTTTGTAATCTCCTAATTTAGGTTAGAATAGATTAGAATATATTTTGGTGTAATTAGTTCCTTATTCTGAGCCTAACATTACGATTGTACAATGGGTTAAATATGTCAAGCAATGAAAATAATGTTCAGGGAAAATAATTCTTTCATCAACAACTTGAGCTCGTTAAAGAACTTTGATATTTAATAAATGTGAAAAGCTTGATCTCGATTTGAGAATGAAATCGGATAGGAAAAGCAAATATCATCATTAACTCAGGGGCGACATAACCATAAGGCCTCACCTGAACTGGTGATTGGAGGAATTCTCCAGTAGGTGGAGTTGCCTCAATGGCTTCTTGTGGCTTTCGCCAACACTTTACAACGTTTGTCAGAAATCACTTCGACTTCGACTTCGACTTCTTGGGATAGATGATTGTCCGAAATTGGCATCTCTCCTAGAGAATATTTGTCACCTCAAGGAATTAAAAGCACTGAGAATTGCAGGTTGTTCTATGGTCAGTGGCAGATGCTTGCGTCCAGGAATGGGTAAAGATTGGCCCAAGATTGCTAATATTCTTACCATTCAAATTGAGAGAAGATCAAATCAAGTGATCATTAGGTAATGTTTTGAATCGTTCGCATGCTTGTTTTCAAAATTGTAGCTTCCACGAAGATTCAACTAAATTACATAATCAATGGAAGTATACATGAATAAAAGTTCGGTTCAAAGTTGTCTGTTATTTATTGTTAAAATAATTGTAAGCTTGAATTGTAAATAATATTAGTTATAATGTAATTCGTTCAAATTGAAGTTGCTTGTATATATATACATAAATTGATTTTTTTTTTCTTCACAAAGCCTATTTGTGCTTTTATCTAATCAACACAGCCTCCCCGATGATCATCACAACCCTGATCATGGTGAGGGACCTGCTCAAGCATTTGCTCAAGCATTCATCTCAAGGTTTTGTTGCTTAAGACTGCTAAATATGGTGATTTCGATATTCAGATCCTCAAAGAGATTGGTCATTGAAGCATGTGAGACACCTTACCCTGGAAAGAAGTAGCAAACAGAGAAGAGTCCCAACTTCATCTACAAGCTACAAAAGTTTGCAAACTTTGGACCTCAGTGTATGCATGGAGCTAGAATAGCTGTCGAAGGACATAAAGTACGCACATGATTGCGTCAATGGCTTCTTTAGAATATTTGACATTTATTCTGTTTGAACTGGTTTGGACTGGTCTCCTAAACTAGATATAGAAAAAATCGGATTTCAGGCAGGTTTGAAAACTTTATGAATTTAGTCCCTTTTTAGGTTTCAAAATCTTGAATTTTGGTCAAGTTTTCAGGTTTCAAATGTTTGGATTTTGGCCCAGTGTTCAATTTCAAAAGGTTTTCATTTCGGTCCTTAAAAACTTTAACCCAATAAGAGAAGTATTTTTCACAAGCTTCGATTTGCAAGTTAATTAAAAATGATCTTGTGCAAAATTATGCAATAAAAACTTGACAAACAAATTTTTGGAAACGTGTTTGTATATTAAAATTGAAGCTTACATAATTAAAACAATCAAGATCACACATAAGCATACATTGAAAAATATACTAGTGATATTCTAAAGCTTGTGACTTTATTTTTAATTAATTTTTCTTCAATCATTCTGTTTTTCTTTAATACCTTGATTTTAAATATCATTTGAAAATCTTCATAACTGTACTCCAAACTTTTGTACTAAAAATGTCACAACAAATGGTGTAAGAAGAATTTAGTATTAATAATAAA
Organism: Melia azedarach; assembly: GCA_028052125.1. Lineage (NCBI taxonomy): Eukaryota > Viridiplantae > Streptophyta > Magnoliopsida > Sapindales > Meliaceae > Melia > Melia azedarach. Next base: position 3,141,496 of record CM051402.1, on the reverse strand, counting down.
TATTAATGTTTATTATCATCAAAATAATGATTTATAAGCCTTATGGCTAATAATAAATTTAATAATTAAATTCTTAACTAGAAATATTTTAAATTTGATTTAAATATGAATAAACAATGCATGGTGCTTATAAGGGGAAGATGGAATTGGAATCCAAAGCTCAATGATTTTTTTTTGGTTAATTAATTAATTATGTTTTATTTCTTTTCCATTTTTGATTAATTAAATTATTTAATAAAAATTAATTTATAATTAAAATATTACTAACAATAAAAAATTAGAAAATTAAAGTCGTAATGTAATTAATTTATAGATTTCTAGCTTTTTTTTTTTAAAATTACAATAAAATGAAACGAAGAAAATAAAAATAATGGATTATAAAAGCAATTATAAACTTGCTTTTTTGTAAGAATCCATTATATGAACATGATTTTTGTAAATTTTTATATACTTAAAAATATATTATTCAATAATTTTTAAAAAATAAAAATTAAAAACAATTATAGTCTTAATAAAAAGTTCTTTATTTTTATATTTAGTTTGCATTATTAATTTTTACAAAAGGTTTAAATAGGTTTTTTTATTTTATTTTTTATATTCCACAACAATATATTTTCATTCTCCCATACAAGCTTTTGAGATTTACACTATATACTCTTCAATGAGCTCAAATGTTTCAGACCACTGTGTCGCAATGAGAATAGGGTTGGAAAATCAACAATGTGTAAATTGGTGGAAATCTTCAAACAAATATTACTATATTGTTGTATTTAAAGTGATGATTATATTAATGGTCTTTGGGATCCGTATTATCTAAATTAGGATCAATCTCTTCGTGCCCAATCCAAATAGTGCATGTTAGCATAAACCTTTTTTTAAACAAATTTTTATCCTAACATATTCAGGTGTGTGAAGTTTCATATTGCAACAATTTTTATATAGATATGCTAAGTGTGGGGAGAGTTGGATGGGAAACTTTTGGTGCTAAGTATGGAAAAATTTCTTCTAAAGGTAAGAAAATGATTTTGTTTTTTACTTTATTATCTTTTTTAAGGAGGGGAGGGGAAGGTGGAAGTTAAAAAACGACATCATTACATATTCTGCTTACTAAAAGACTAACTTTTTTAAAAATAATATAATTTTTTTTATATAAAAAAATATGGCCAAGACAATGTCATTTTGGTTAGTAATACTATAGTCTCAAAGAAACTTGATACTCGTTGTGCCTACGTTGATGGTTTACATTCACTAATTGAAATCAAATAAAAATGCAAGCAAAATAATCAATTCTCATATAAAATTGGACTGTGCTTGCTTTAAAAATATATATATTTAAGATAAATTATAACCTAAAAACAGGTGATATAAAACCTAAATTTTGGACCTTGGTTCATGTATTATACTATACATACAACCTCTTTTATAAAACTGAAAATTTTACCAAAATATCCAAAACTAAAATAAGCATTTTTAAAATATCCAACAGTAATTTATATTTTTAAAACTATCCAAAATTTTATCAAACGAATGATTTTACTGTTATCAAAACATCTCAACTCTTTTTTCCTAAAACTCTAATTTTTTTTTTTTGTTCAAATTCATTTTCTCTCAAATCAACCCTAAATTTTTCCCCCTAACTCAATTATCCCTCAAATCTACTCATAATTGAAATTAAGCAAACCCTTAAATCAACCTTTAAGGCGACAACACACAATAAATATTAGTTTTAGGAATCGGAGATGTATCATCACTTCCTTTGACAAAAGACTAATTGCTTCTCTAATCTATTAAGTCCCCTCTTTTTGCTATTTACAGTTCTTTAACTTTTGTTATGGGCTTTTGGTGGGATAATTACGTCCCTCCATAAACTCTATATTGTTTTCCTTTTTTTTATTTTGATGTATTCACTTAACCTTGTTAAGGTTTATTTTAAAATATATATATCCCAAAACTACTAAAAAGAGTAAACATACATCAAAGTGTAAAGGAAAAAGCACTCTCCTTACCTTATGAAAAGTTGCCTAAGATAAAAAGATAAAACTTCAAAGATGTTTTTCTTTATAAAAGTATAATTGGTGTTTTGCTATGTACAACAGGAACTAGGCCTACATTAGCTTTTGTTGTGAATAACTCATTGATATGTCACTAAAAAACACAAAAGAGAGTACTAAAATATTTAAAAGAATAATATATTATAGGCTAGAATTCCACATCTCAAATAATGATGCACTTACTGACTACTATGTTATAAATTAAATTGGGATGTAGATGACAGAAGGTCAATCAATGGCTATTGTCTAGGTGGAAATCTACTGTTATAGAGTTCAAAGAAACAAGAGCTAAGTTAGTTACTCAATCAAGTGTAGAGTGAAGAGTATAGGACAATAACTCACACATGCTCAAAGATTACTTGAGTAAGCATTTTTTTTTTTTTGGTGAATTAAAATTTTTTCCTTCAAATACACCAATGACTTGAGTGAAACTCGGATGAAACATATAGAAATTAAACAAAACTTTGTCATAGACAAGATATTGGTACAAAAAATGAAAAATAATGTATACATCAAGTGAAGAGCAAACAATATATATTTTTAACAAATCTTTGAATGTCAAAAATTCTATCATATCATTTTAAAGACAAGCTTAAGGTTACAAAGAGCACCTTCAAATTTAGTGAGAATGTTGAAGATGATAGACTACTATATATCAATGAATGGACCTGCAGGTGAAGCCCAATTTAACCGAAATAGTGACTCATGCTTGCTTAATACAAAAAAAAGGTTGTACCAAATTTGTGCAAAAACAACTATTGCTTTGATCAAGCACATAACTGGAAGAATGGAAACAAATTCATATATTCTATAGTGATGATTGCATTGAACATTTAAATTAATATAGACAAAACATACATTGTACATTAGGATTTTTTTAGTTGCACATTGCCTAATATATAAAGGCATATTTGCAATCCTTATAGCTAGGCTACTTTTTAAAAAATATACACAACAATCTCCAAGGAAATTTAGCTATTATAATCAACTCAATGGTGCCACAGCTTACAAGGCCTCACTTGAAAGTGATCGTGGAGTAATTCTATAGTTAGTGGAGTTGCCACAATGGCTAACACTTTACAACGCTTGTCTATAAGATATTGTCTCCATTTCATTGCATTACCAAATCCACTGTAATATCTCATATCACTTTAAGTTTTATTACTCGAAGAATGATCGAAATTGTCATCTTTACTAAGGATATATATATATATCTTTTAGCAATAACACATGTCGTCACAAAAAGAAAAAAAATTCGTCGCTAAAACTTTTAGCAATAAAAATGATGTCGTCGCCACATTTGCCACTACTAAAGGTCACTGCAAATTTTAACAACGACATTTACATTTTGTCGCTAAAACTAACGACGACAACTGAGAAGTCATCTCCAAAAGCATTATTGGCAACAAAGCAAGTCGTCGCAAATTGTTGTCGCTAAATTTGTCACTTGAAATATTTAGCAATGAAACATAGTTGTCACCAAAGACAAAAATAATCATCGCTACAAGATCTTATGGCAACGACACGTTGTCACCGCCAAAGATGCTTTTTGCAACAACATATTATTGTCATTGAAAGTTGATATGGCAACGATATTTGTTGACGCAATATCCACCTTTGGCGATGCGATATCGTTGTCACAACATTTTGTCGCCATTAAAACTCTTTATGGCAACGACTATTGTTGCTGCTAATTCCCCTTTTGGCAAGGACAGTACGTGGTTGCTAAATAGGCTACTAGCAACAATATTTTGTAGCCACTCAAACAATTTATGGTGACGATCATTGTTGCCAATAATATCACCTTTGGAGGTGACAGTATGTTGTCGCTAATAGCCTTTTTGACGACAACTCTTTGTCATTGTCATAGCCCCTAAAGGAGTTTTTGACAACAATTTTGTTGTCGCTAAAACTCTTTTTAGACGTTTATACGATGTTGTCACCCATTCTTTAGTTAATGATTATGGTATTTTATAACAATAATGATTAGTATTTATTGGCATAAGTTGGTATATAATTTTTATGTACATAAATTACAATTAATCAATTACAATAAAAATGAAATAGATTAGTGAACATAAAGATTAATTAAAAATAGTAGACAAATATCAAATTCATTTATATAAATCTAAATGTATCATTACAATTACTGGTGGAAAAACATAAATTAATAATACAACTAAGATGAAAGAGGAAATTGATTTGGCTCCAACTCCGACAAAAAAGATTTAACATTCTTCAATTCATTTGCATAAGTATGTATTATATTTTTAGTAATCTGTAGCTTATTTTGAGTGACTTATACGTTACTTTCAGTAAATTCTAAGCGATAATTGATCAACATCATGCGTTCGCTTATGTTTGGCAAGCCCCTAATAATAACGTGATTGATCACTAAACATTTGACGAGAAATTTTCTCATCGTTGATTGATTGAGATTCCTCCTCAAGTGACAATTGTTGTATCTCTATTATTTTTTTACTTAAAAAAATAAATTAAAAATGCAATAAATTAAAAATAAATTTAATTTAAATAAAATAAACAAATAGTAAATAAACTATATGTGTCATTTGTGCTTCTAAATTAATGTATCCATTATTTTCATTGCAATGTGTCATATGAAAATGATCGGGAAAACTTTGGCATTCTTTGGAATTGCCTCCTTATTAAAATAAAAAAAATTAATGTATTAACATAATAGTTAAATCAAATTCTTTATACAATTTGATACTAAAAGTTTTTAAACACCATGAGAACTCAATGCATGATGGGTGTGAAAAGGCTTCAATCCGACTTGAGATGGATGAAAGTTTACTCTTATTTTTGACATTCTTTTTATACCTTTTTTTCAAAAAAAGTAATAAGAATAATTTAATCCATGTACATCCTTTTAAATTTAGAAGATACTTTAAATGTTCAAAATAAGTAATCACAACAATAACCAAAAAAATAAATAATTTTATTTATACCAAAAAGAAAAATTGAATGTTAAAGACAAAAAGCTTACTGTAATACACTAAACTACACAATCACATAATGACCAAGGTCTGTAGACTATTAAAAAATTCTCAAAAATGAAACTTTGTGGATAAGCTTAAAATTATTTGAATATATCTACAATACCATGCATCTGTGACATCTAACAATAATGATCAAATCTTTACATTGTTTAACTTTTTTTATCAAATGCATGAAACTAATAATTCAATAGTTACCAATTTTCAAATCATTATCCATACAAAAGTAAAACTAATTTTCAAATTATTCAATACAATTGTACATATCGTGGAGAGCAAAATAAGAATGTAACTACTAGAATGTAGAAACTTTGTATACTTGAGCTATGTATACTTGAGCTAATAATTTTCTAACAATCTTATTATAAATAATCCCGGTGCATGGGTTTTTCTTAGCATAACTAATTCAACAATAATTGTGTGTGTGAATTGAAATCCATCTCATCTTATAAATTTTTGTTAAGTTAGTCAAATTTTCACCAGTATTTTTTTTTTTCCTTTTGGAGACAGCTAAGACCAAAATAGTGTACCAATACCACATGTAGTAGATTCAGCTATTACTTTTGACTTTATAATGAATTCTTACAAAGAATATTCTTTTTACATTTTGTGTACAACTAGCTATTTTATACTTTGTCTTAAAAGTTACAAATTCTTTAATCAAACTTGTTCTTTAATTTATCAATCTTCAAGAGGTTCAACCAGCTAGCTAGCTAATTTGTCACATCATTTTATCTTAATTAATTATCAGTTTCATACATAGCATCATGAGTGTTAATCAACTTAAAATTCTCAGCCATGGTCTTTAATATTACTTGACTATAACTGTAAGCATTAGTTGCTCGTCCAGGAATTTGATCCACGATCTGCCAAGCTCACTTTATAGAATTCACACTACAAGACATCATAAACCAAGTGCTAATTCTCTCTCACATATGTTTATTTTTTGTGCTCATAAGTCAAAATAATCAGGATTTGGGACCAGTCCTCTACTACAACAAATTAAGTATAAAATTATTTTTCTTTGACAATTTGTGGTACATCTATCTAACCTAATCTAAGCAATACCAGCAATATTATTTCTTTACATAATAATTAATTTATTTTTCTCAAAATTTATCCCTTGGGTATTTTATTTTGTTTGAATTTTTGTATTAAAATATAATTTATTAATTAATCTATACGATGAAATTTACTTAATAAAATTAACTTTGTACTTGAGAAGAATGTTAAATAAATCATTTAAATACTATATATTATTTGGAGATATGATTTTTAATTGTATTAATTTTTGGATTGGAAAATCAAAGCATTATTGCACAATTCATATTGGTAGTTAGGATGCTCGTTTTGTTATAAATTAAACTATTTATTGTAACTACCACGACATTTTTCTCTCTAATACCTAATTATTATGACTAATTAGGTTACACAATTACCCTAACTATCTAAAACTAAAGAGACATATTTACATATTCATTCATTAATATGACATCCATGTCCTTCTCCCCTTGACCCAAACCCACGCCCATGCTCATTTCTCTCTTCATACTAAAACATGACAAAATTCCCATCACCAAACCTTCTTTTTTCAGCTTGCATAAGTAAAAACCCCACCCTTACCACTCCAATAGAAAAAAAAAACTTTTAACAAGCCTATGTTTTATAATTACTTTGAAAGAACTAAAATAAAGATAGAATAAAATAACCTCTCGAAAAAAGGTTATTGGCTGCTGACCGAGATTGAGGATTGAAAATCAATACCAAGTATTTGATTTGGGTGGCTATGGAAATCGTGGGAGGAGATTCAATTTTGGTATAAATTTAGGAGAGTATTTAGTTCGAAAGAGAAAAGACGGTGGTTGAAAATATATAAAGTTATAGGTTTTTAATATTAGGATCCTTATATATTAGAAAATATCATATCTTGTTAAATATTGTAAATATATAATATTTATATCCTAATCAATAATTAATTTTCACCTACTATTAGCAAGGATGGCAAAAATCTCCAAACCCGCAAATCCCCGCCACACCCCACCTTTTTTGGATCAGGTATGAGCCCTTCTTTTATGGCCAAAACGGGTTTGAGATCTGGTGGGCTATAAAACCTAACACATTTGAAATTTGTGGCGGGTTCGGGGATTGGTACTTATACCCCAACCTGCCCCTTTGACTCACATATATAAACAAAACCCTAAATTTTATTTTTCATCCATAAATTAACAAGTCATAGCCACTATTCTATTCTCACTTCTCACACCGAGCAAAAACTCAGTCGACGGATAGCACCACAGTTACTTTCCCTTACCGTATGTTGTCGTTTTTCCTACACTCTTACCATTGTTGCATCTTTAACTTGCTCGCCTCCATCGTTCTATGACCACTCTGAGCTATTAACACAAACAACAAGATAACCATAAACTAATCCAATTGCATAAATAATTTCTTATATTTTATGGGTATGTATTAGTTTAATTTTTGATTTTCTACATTTGGATTTAGATTTTTTATTGATTTGGTGAAGTGGGTATGCGTTACTTTTGCAATTCAGTTAAATTATTGATATAAGATTTAAATTGATTGATATTGTTTACATTCGAATTTTTTATTGATTGTTGTATACTGGGTGGAGTAATTTGCATCTTTTACTAATATATTTTTGCATCTTAATCATATCTTGTGTTTGTATGTGTGTGAGAGCCCATTTTATAGATAGCTTGCTTACTAGCTAGCTAGGCTCTCTTTTCGTAATGCTTTTTTAAGGCAAATTAATAGGACCCATCCATCACTCCTCTTTCTTCATATTTGTTATCCTTTTTTTTATTTTCCATGTCTTTTTACCTTTTTGATAACCCAAGCTCTACTTTGTTTTTACCCCTTCTGTTTATAGATTTTAGAAGCAATTATTCATTTAATTTCCATGTAATTATTTCAACCATATATTGTATATTTACTCATATATCATTATGAGCGAGTTACTGCTTTCATTTTTCCATCTTTCACTATATGTGTGTGTGTGTGTGTGTGTGTGTGTGTGTGTACACGTTACTTAATTTGATTAATTAATTGCATCTTAAAATTATTAAGTTAAATATATATTATGTAATTGTTTGATTAAATTAACAATTGTGATTCACTAGTTTTATTTTTGAAAGTATTAAAGGTAATATATTTAGTTTTACTCACTTATTCTTACTATTAATAATTTTATTTTACAACAATTATAAATTAAATTAAATAAAAAATTATAAACATGATGTAGATCAGTTTTTCAATGGTCATTGACATAATAATCAACGTACAATTCAATAACATATTTGTTTTACATCATGCATACTGATTTGGTTAATTGATTGAAATATAAATTTTAATGAAAAATCATATATAAATGTTATAATTGTTTTATGATTTAATATGTAGTAACATTAATACACGTGGTCATATCATTAATGGTTTCTTTGATGTTAATTAATCCTTAATTAATCTATTTCACATGCTCTTAATTAGTTTTAGTAACCTTTAATTTGCATGTAATTCAATTGAATATATATACATACATACATATATATATATATATATATATATATATATAACAACAACAACAATAACAACAAAAGATAAGAAATTAATGAGAGGAAGAGATATATAGAATATTATTTTCTTATCACAAATTACATTTGGCGTAGACATATACAATGCAACGAAATCAAACTAATAAGTATATTTTACTTCCAATCTTATATTAAATATATTAATATATAAATGTTTTACTTCATCGATAGTTCTTTAGGAAATTAAATATAGTTGTTTGTGCTATCTTTTATAAACAATGATTATAATAGAGAAAGTATTTATTATGTGATCTTCAATAGTTGACTATTCTTAAATTAACAAATTTATTGTTATATTGTCTTTTTTATTTCACACAAACCACATCAAATGAGTCTCAGAGACTAACAATTAGTGAAACTGATGATGTTAGACATGATACATTAGCTTCAAGTATTGTGGGAAGGTTCAGATCTATAGTACAGGAACACTTTAATAGAATTAATGTTAACAGAAAGAGAAAAGTAATATACAAGCATTGTAAGATGAAATTGATAAAAAGACCTAAAAACGGTACAAAACATTTGCATGATGATATAAATAAGTCTTACATTATGCAAAGATAAAGAGAAATAACAAAATATTTAAAGAAGTTGAAAGTGAAGAAAAATGAAGGAAATGCAAAAGTGGAGGTTTTTTAGTATGATCTTATTGTAGTTAGAGAAATAATTTCTAAAATAATTATTGTGCACAAGTATCCTTTTAGTTGTGTAGAGTATGAATGGTTTATAAAGGCAATGAGTTCTCTTAATCCAAGATAGAATAGTGTGTCTCGTAACACAATCAAGAATGATGTTATGACAATGTATGAATTGGAGAAGGCTCAAGTTTTAAGTCTTTTTGAGTGAAGCAAGAATAGAATTGCTCTCACAACAGATTTGTGGACCTATGGATTACAAACAATGGGGTATATGGCCATTACTAGACACTTTATTGATGATTTTTTTATCTTACACTTAAAGGTTTTAAGGTAACTATTTTTTATATAAAAGCAAACATATAATGTATTTAATTATTAATTTTAATTAATTTGAATATTTTTGTAAATATAGGTTCATGTATTTGAAAGCTCCATATACCATGGACGTAATATGCAGTGCATTGTTTAATGCTTTAGTGAATCTCAACTTGGATCGTAAAATATCTGCTTTAACTATTGATAATTGTTTTAGCAATAATTGTATGATTCACTTCTTATTGAAGAAGTTTGACAAACGTAATTTAATTTTGGGTGGGTCATTATTTCATGTTCAATGTAATACTCATATTTTAAATTTAATTGTTAGAGAAGGAATGTCATATATTAGTAAGGCAATTAGTAAAATTCGTGACAGTGTTACATATTGGTCAACAACCCAAAAAAAAAGGAAAAAGTTTGAAGAGGTTGCTCATAAATTAAATACTTCATGTACTAGACAGTTAGTGCTTGATTATATAACTATGTGGAACTCTACGTATCTCATAATTTCTGTTGCATTTAAGTATAAGGCTGTGTTTTCTATATTAAGATTTCTTGAGTCATAATATAGAAGTTTGCCTAATAAGGAAGATTGGGAGTTAGCTGAAGTTTTAGCAATTAATTTGAAACATTTTTATGAATTCACAAAATTATTTTCAGAGAGTACATATCCAACTGCTAATTTGTTTTTGGTGCACATTTGTGAGATAAAATTATCATTGGAAGAGTGGCATGTATCTTCTTTCCAAATAATTAGAGATATGGCAAAAGAGATGTTAGAAAAATTTAATAAATATTGGAAGGATATTTATGAAATTTTAGCGTTGGCGACTATATTTGATCTAAGGTACAAAATGAAGTTGTTAAAGTTTTATTTTCCTCAATTATATTCTACTTCTTTTTCATACCGCCTTGAGAAAGTCCATAATCTTTGCCTTTTTCTAAGAAGCAAGCTGCACATAAATAAATGTTTAAAAATTTTGTTGAGGCTAATGTGAATGAACATAAAAAAACCGAATTTGAATTATATTTAAAAGATGGGGTATTGTCTGATCATGAATCTTTTCACATTTTGATTGGCAGAAGGCAAATCAATTTAAGTATCCTTTGTTATCTAAAATTGCTCGAGACGTATTAGCAATCTCGGTGTCCATGGTTGCTTCTGAATCAGTTTTTAGCACTGCTGGTAGAGTTATGAGTTCACATCGTAATAGGTTACATCTTAATATGGTGAAAACTTTGATGTGCACTTAAAGTTGGTTACAAGAAGGTATCGAATTTTTCAGATTCATATTTTTTTTAATGCTCTTATTTATTTAGTTTAATTATTTTTTATTTTTTAAAATGTAGATGGAAAACTCATTTTAATTGTTATTCAAGATGCTATTAGCACATTTATGTAAGGGGGTGTTGAAGATTTTCAAGAGGTAAGATTGTTTATAATAATTAGCTTTCAAAAATAGTTTCTTGATATGATTTAAATAGAATTTTTAATTTTTTTTATTTTTGGTTTTTTTGTAGGATGGTGAAGAAAGTTCAAAGTATTGTGGAAAGTTTTAATTATTTATATTTTTGTTTTGGAATATTGGAAAGATGTGGAATTGAAACTTGTAGGTGTTTTTTGTTGTGAAAAATTGTAGAAATATTAGAAAGTTTGGATTGTTTAGTCTAGTATTGATTTTGTGGTAATTTTACTAAGTTTGAATTTGATTTTATGCATTTTAATATTATTAGTATGAAAATTAGTTATGTTTGTATTGGTTTTATTTGTTTGTAAATTAAATTGAAAAAGAGGAAATTAAAATGTGATTTAATATTATTAGTGTGAAAATTAGCGAAAATTAGCTATGTTTGTATTGGTTTTATTTGTTTGTAAATTAAATTGAAAAAGAGGAAATTAAAATATGATTGAATTGAAATACAAAAAATATAAATTGTTTTTCATATAATTGAAAAAAAAATTTATATTTTTAACTTTTTTAAAAGAAGAATTAATAAGACTTAGAATTATAAATTTATTGATAAATAAAGAATTAATGATGATTAAAATTATAGGATTTGATTTAAAATGAATAAAATTGAATTAATATTGTTAAAAAAATTGCTCAAATGGGATCAAATAGGGATGGGTTGGGAAAGGGTTAGATGGGGTGAAAATGGGGGTTGGTTGACCTCGGCATTTATAAATGGTGAAACCCTCCTCGAACTTGCCCCATTGCTATCACTAACTATTAGGGACTTGTTTGTTATAAATAAATTTATAGTACAATTTATTTTATTTTAAATTAATATAAGGGATTATCTATTATTTTTTTTTTTTTTTTTGGAAGCTGGATTATCTATTATTTTGACTTCAATAAATGTTATAATTTGGCTGACACATTTTTTTTTCAATTTCGTTACTATTTTAGTTTAACAGTACAAATACTACACTAGATTAATTTTATCCAATTTCTAATAATAATATTTTTATTAACATATTTTTTATGGAAGTATAAATATCATAATACTTTAATATAATAATTAACTATATATATTATTATATCAATATTAATAAATACAATTTAAAAGTTATTATATTTGAGATAAATAATAAAGCTATAAATAAATTTAAGTATCCCCGAATATAAAATGATAACAAATATCAAATTTCAATAATAATAAAGTTATTCTTAATTAACAATAATATTAATACATATAAATTAAGTAGGTATATTCTAGTAGTTAAAAGATATCAAAGGGGGAAGATGTAGAAATATTTGTAGGTATAAAGTTATTCTTAGAGTCTAATAGCTAAATATTTAATATAATTGTTCAATTAATTTTCTTAAATACTGATATATTTGGTAAACAAATTTAAATACGAATAATAATAATAATAATAATAATAATAACTAAGTACTTTTTTAATTGGAAAAATAAATTCAATTGAATTAATTATATTTCTTTATTATTTTTCCTAAAATATTTTGTATTAAGGTAATAATATTAGAATAATAACAATCTTAAAAATAGTAGAAAAATTCTATTCACAATTATAACAACAAATGAGTAATTTTACTATTATATGATATACTATAATTATTATCACACTATTAGCAATAATAGCACTTCTAGCGACACAAATATCGCCGCAAAAAAGACTTTTAGTGACAACTTTTGTGTTGTCGCTAAAGATGCGTAGGACTAAAACATTTTTAGCAATAACACATATTTTACTACTAAAAGCAGCTATTGCGACGACACCACTTTTGCCTCTAAAAAATGCTTTTGCGACCTCATTAGTGCGCCACTAAAAACCTTTCAGCGACAATTGTGAATGTCGCCGCCAAAAAGCTTATTAGCGATGATGATCTTCGCCGTCAAAAGATCATCGTTTGGCGACAATCACTATTGTCGCTAAAAGTTAGAACTTCATCGCCTTCATTTCGGCACCAATACTATTGGCGACGACATGGTATGTTGCCATTAAAAGTAATACTTTAGCGACGAATTTGTTGTTGCTATAGGTGACAATTATTTAATAATTTTTTTCTTCTACTTTTGGCAACGACACTCTAAATGGCGGTGCTAAAAGGTTTTTTGGCGACAAGTTTTTAGTCATCGCAAAAACTAAATGTTCTTGTAGTCTATGCTTTGTCTCATTGATATTTTTAATATTACAAATCTATTGAAATCTTCCTTCAACACTACTAATAGTGTGATACACCTACAATATTTGTAGTAACCCTTTATTCGACAAGGTTCGAATACCCTTTTAAAAGGAGTGTGTCCTTTACCATGAAGACAAGGCCTCGTGGCCAATTTTTTATTTAAAAATATTAAAAATACATATCTTATAGTGAGTTACAAATGATTGCCTGTTGGAACAAGTGAAAATTGGTTAAAGATTGCTCATATTCCTATGATTCATATTGATGGAAAGATGATCCAATCAATTAATCATTATTAGACAATTTTGAATCTTTTTTATATTCAATTTGTGTTTAACTAGCACCACTCTTCTAATTTTTTAGTGTTATATTTATTGGACTTGAATTTGTCTTCAGATGCTTATGTCATCCAATCTATTGGAAAAAATGATTTTCTACAAAAAGAGTTGATATCTAATTATTTTAAATTATTAATTTACACCTTAATATATTGTGTCAAATATTAAAATAAAGACTAAATTATTAATTGAAGAAGGATATTATAAAAGAATTAAAATAAAAACTAAATTGTTATAATTAAATAAAATACATCTTACTTTGTTATTTTATAAAATTTTATGAATACAAATGATAATAATTGAACATGTCAACTAATAGAAATAAAAAGTTAAGGAAATATTAAGATATTTTTTCCTCAAATATTACAAGATATCCGCTTATTAGCCCGAACATTAGGGGGTATCTGGCGAGATCCATATATACACATACATATATATATATATATATTATATGTAAATATCATATAAATAATTAAATAAATATCAATTTTAAAAAAAAATTAATAATAAAAAAATAAAATTATCTAATCACTAACAAATATAAATGAAAAAATAAAATTTTTAATTATCATATAAAAACTCATTATAAAATAATATTTTATAATTTTTTACAGGAATATAAAAATTAAAATATATGAAAAATAAAGTCAAATTAATTTATAGTGATAATGTAATAAATTCATTTATATTTTATTTTCAACAAGAAGATCAAATGAAGAAAAAAAAAATTGAAGAAGTCAATCAGAACGGAGTCTTCAACAAATCTAGTTTAGTACTACCTACAAATTTAAACCCAATTTGAGTTAATGAGGAGTTTTTATTGGATTTAAACCCAAAAAATTGAAGAAGCCAATTTAAGTGAAACTACCACTTCCAGTTGAAGAAAATAGTAACTATACTAATTGAAAACTTTTACCATAAAAGGTGACGTAGAAAATAAACTTCAATGTAATTAAATGGGACTCGTCATCCAACCTTTGGCCGTGTGATATATGGAGTGTACCAAAAATGTATGTATCTAATTACAAAAAATCTACATGATTATTTGGAGTGTAATACGAATATATGTATCTGAGGTCTGAGATTTCTAATTGTAACAATATTTTATTATTTTAATACACCAAAAAAAATGCTATGCATTGAAATATATTACTAAATTCACCTTGGATAATTTCTAAGTACATTACATATTCACCTTGTATATTTCTCCAATTCTACATTAAATAAATAATAGATGGAGGTACATTACATTTAGTAGCATTCTGAATTTTGTACATAAGATATGTACAAATTTGGAGTCAACACATAGGGCCCTGGGAGTAAGAAGGCCGGTGGCCTAAGTTTCATTTACTTTTATGATAATTAACACTATAGTCTCAGGTTGTGGGAGGATGGTACTCAATCTATGGTCTCCTACCTTATCCTATGTGAAAATATACACTGCCAATCCTATCTATTTTCAGAATGCTAGTGTTGTTTCATCTTTAAATATTAACCACAATAATTCAACTGAAAAATATTTGTGACTCTTTATAGTTCTGTTTATTCTGAAAATCTACTCACATGTTGTGAAAATAGAAAAGATTGAAACTCAAAACCTACCTTCATGTGGAGAACCTTGGTCCTACCACAAGGCTAAAACTTCGATAATAAGAATTAATTAATTAGAAGACAATTATCTATGATTAACAATTCAATCTTACATCAAATATATTAACAATTCAAGAGTCTTTTTTTTATACAAAGTCTTACAACAAATATAAAGCGTTAAATTTAAGTACATCCAACGGTTGAAATTATATTTTATATGTGTATTAATTATGGATATATTAATTATATATTAATTAATGATCAAATACAATTTCAATCGATAGATATATTTAGATCTAATAATCTATATTTAATATAAGATTTTGTGTAAAAAAAAAAGAGTTATTAATCTTACTCCATATATATATATGCAAAGTAAATAGCTGAAGAAAAGAAATTTTATTTAAAATCAGTGAGATTTGTATATTTACATTTATTCATTCATGAATTGAGAATAGATTATTTATGAAAGAAAACAAAAGTTAGATTTTTCTTCAGTAAAAAAAATATTTTTTAATTCTCAAATAACACTAAAATATTTAAAACAGACTATTAATACCTAAAGAAATCTTGTTTAGCAAAATAGAGCTTGAACTGCTAACGTAGGCCTCACCCACCTATATACAGACAGACGAGCTGGGCTGAGTTTGTGAAGAAAGAAAGGGAAGCCCTCGATTAATTCGATAGCTTGAGAAACCCACCAAGAGGATATGTAAGTATCGATACGTACAACAAATTAATACAATTCCATACGTAGTCTAAAACTAATAGAAAATAACGTAGGGTGCCCCAAACCCAACCTGGAGTGGACATAGAACAAGCAGATAATAAAAAGTTTTTAAGTGCTGCATTAAAAGGTGGGGAAGGATGAGCACGTGGTCCCAAAGTTTGAAAAAAAAGCAAGCCTTTTTTGTGCACCTTCGTTCTGACTTCGCTTTTGCTTTGGTTTAAATTGTGAAAGAAAATCTAAAACTCAAATACAAGCTTTAGAAATTGTTTTTTGTTTTTAAACGTTGAAATGTGATTTTTGAACTGAGAGTTATGAATTGGCCTCTAAATAAATGAAAAAGCCACTGTACCCCTCTTCTCTGTTGCAGACACTGCTAGCTCTTCTCTCAGTCTGATAAAGTTGTTGTGGGTGTGTGTTTGTGAGTGTGTGGGTGTGTGTGTGTGAGTGTGAGAGAGAGAGAGAGAGAGAGAGGTTTGTGATATGTGGGTTATGTTTGAGAGGGACTGGAGCCTGCCTATAACCATTTCAACTGTGGCACTGAAAAACATGGCGGTTTTATAAGCAATTAAAGAGACAACAAATGCAGTGAAAATGACATACCCTTTTTCTTTTCTTCACTCTATCTCTCTACCTAGACTCTATCTTTTTTCTTTTCTTTTATTTTTTTTCCTTTGGGTTCTCTCTCTTTTTTTATAACATTGAATTTGGGTTGAAATATAGGTCAGCATCTTTGAATAATTGTTCCTATATTTTAGCAAAATGGTCCCTGCCGGAAAAATGAAATCTGTCAAACTGATCAGAGATAGATATATAATCCATGTGTCATTCATTTATTCTTCATTAAAAGAAAGGGTCCTCTAGTTTAACATGCAGGCATATACAAGAACATAATTTCAAACTCATAGATCTGTACCAAATTTTTTATTATTGGGTATAGAAATAAAGCATTATGAATGGTAGACAGGCTAATATATATATACATATTGCAATACGTACGAAGAAAGGGGTTTATGCCTGCTGCCTTTAAATTTAATTTTGTGTTTAAAAGGGTAAAGATTTATTAAAACATATAGAGTTTTTAGAGTCAGCTGCCTCTGTGTTTCATGATTACACTTTCTGATATGAAACAATCATAAGAAAAAGAATGGAGAAAAGCAAATTAAAATTGCATTAATTCAAACTAACGGTCCCAAACCAAAGACAGAAAACTCTTTTAGCTAAAAATAATTGATGGGTAACAACTAAAATAGCACAAAGACCTTTTACTTATATATAGAAGTGATTATGTTCCTCTAGGATCCTTCTAATGATTGATTATTATTTACAATAATTTCTTTAGAGAGTAATCACCAAAGGGATTGAGATGCTCCTTCCTGCATGTTGTGCCATGATGAATAAATTCTGTCATTTAATTTTTATCAAGTGTTCATCATTATACGTTGTCTTCATTCTACATCAAGCTGAAATTCAAACTTGAGGATTTTGAGATATTGACTTCTCATTAAACAAATGAATTTATGTAACTCAATTTCAAAGAAAAAGTTACAGACTTACAGCCCCATGTACTTATAATCAACTCCACAAACATCAATTTGGTCAGAATAAGTAAGAGAAAATGAACAATCAAAAACAAAAGCCAAAGATTAAACATATTTTGCATGATCAATTTATCATCACTCTCCTTCTCCTTCTGTAGTGGCCGAGGACATGTAACTCATAGCAAGGGATGTTTCATCACACGGCGGCGCCATGGATGTTGATGCTTGAAATTGCTGCTTGCAAGCTTGGCATGTAATTTGCATTACTGTAGCACTAATCTTTTTGGTAGCTTGTTCTTTCAAAACTTGAGCCTTTTCCAGTTCAGCTTGCGCTTTTTGCCTAATCCTTTTAGCATTTGCAAATTCAAGCTCAGCCATCTCTATTTGCCTTTTCGCTTGCTGTCTTGCTTCTTCAGCATATGCCTTTTCAGCCATAGCTAACTTTAGTTGCTCATTAGCAAACTCTTTCAATCTCTTTGCTTCCATTGAAGACTCACTGGTATTCTTTTCCCTGGTTGAATCTGCATTCAGCTTCTCTGATTCATTCTTCTCGCCACGATCACTCGACCCAATAGAAAGTTTCAGGTGGGTTGCGTAGTTTTCATATGGATTTGGAGTTGCATCTATGTTTGATGAGGGTAGGAGCTGAAGTTCAAGATTATGTTCTTGTCGTTCAGAAGTTGACTGATTGTTTCTGCCTGAGAACAAGAAAACAGTCTCGTCCGGCTTCAGCATTGGCAGCCCTTGCAAAGCTGCAGGCGGTGGTATGCTGAAATTGGCATCGCTAGATGGGCTAGTGCTGGAAGCTGTTCGAGATGAGCAAGCCGGCTGCATTGTCTGCAACTCAGGTTGGACTCGGCGCATAGTGCAGGCATCTTGGTGTTCAATGAAACTCTCTACCCTGTAAAAGACAAGAAACAAAGAATGATTCAAAGTGATAAATATTCTGGAATTTTCTTTTTTTATTTTTTTGTTTTATGATCGAAGACCAAGTCATGGAAGCAACTAAGATTTAAGGGCTTACCACATGTAGGGTTACCAAGAAACAAACAATATAAAAATGATTAAGGATCTGTAGAATGGATTATGTGACTAGGTTTACTATATATAATAATTAATTAAATAAAGAAAGTAAATTAAACAGATGATATGGGGTCTATTTGTGCAAGTGACTATTTGTATTATGAGTAATTGGCATTTATTTTAGCAAGATGGAAACTGATATTGGAGATAGTCATGCACTGGCCTTCAATATCGATTGGCTGACAAAGATCACAAACTAGTAAAAACACGAGGTCATGTCTACAACTGCAAATCATTCTTGGATTTAGAACAATTAATTACTCTCCGTTAGAAAAACAAGATTTTGGTTTGTTTTTAGCATGATTTTTGTGGGATTTTAGGGTTTGACTGAAAGAAGAGATTTCAGGCCGAATTGATTAGAACAAAGAAAGAAAAAGAAGGTTATGATTCAAGAAAAAAAAAGAACGAACCTGGAAAACACACGGCCACAGTCACAAGAATGACCTCTGGTACCACAAGTTTTAAGATGAGCCTTGTAATCAGATTGAACAGCATATCCTTTATTGCACTTCTCACAAACCCACTGCTTGTGGTTGCTGTGCTTTCTTCTAAAGTGCTTTTTAATACCGACAAGATCTCCTAAAGCATGACAAGGATCATGGTGCAAGCAACTTGGCTCTGGGCAAACAAATACTCTCTTCTTCACTTCTTGTGTTTCTCTTTTCAGCAACTTCCATGGCACCTTGTGTCTTCTTCTGTGCATTTGAAGGTTTTGGTCTCTCTGAAACCCTTGGTTGCAGATCTCACATATATATCTATCTGATTCTAACAAGGTTCTTGGTGATAAAGAAACCACCTCTGCATCTGGATCTATATTTATCAGAAAAAAAAAACAATATATTTTGAATTGAACAACCGTCAATTGAACTGAAAAAAAAAATTGGAAAGAAATAAAATTGCTGCAGAGCTAGTTAATTCAATTACCTGGTGTTCCTGCTGGTTTTCTTTTTCTCTTGTTAGTTACACCATTATTTTCAGAAGAGGTAAAAGGATCAGAAGAAGAAGATGGAGCACCATGAGAAGCAGTAGTATTATTGTTGAAGTTGTTTTCTAACATGGGTTCAATTTCAGTGCCCTCCCTATATGTTGTTGTTGAAGTTAAAAAAAAAAATAAAAAAAAAGAATCAGAAGTGCTTCAGAAACAAAGATGGATGGTGATGGTGGAATAGTGGGTTGTGCTTCAGCTTTACCGATAATAGAACAAATATGGGTAGAGTGAGAGGAAGAAGAGAGGAAGAAATGAAAAAGAGAGTCTTTTCAGAGAGGGAAAGAAAGAGGGAGAGAAAGAGAACATGAGGGAAGGAAAAAGCTCTTGCTTTCTGCAATCAGCTTTTAAGCTTTTTAGCTTTTCTTGGTTTTGTTTTCATTGACCCCCACCTTGTTTTAGTAGTAGTAGTGTATAGGCAAGGCAAGTAGTCTTTCAATATCTCTTTTAAATTTCTTTTTTCTTTTAATTTTTTTGTTATTTTTCCGTATTTCTCAAATTAAAAAAATAAAATAAAAAAAAAACTCTGCAGAGAGAAAGAAAAAAGAATGCCGACCCAATCAGAAAAATATTGAAGCTTCGAGCCCACACATATTGGCATTTGGACAGAAACAAAAAAACATCCATTCCCATAACAAAACAAACGGTCATTATTCAATCACACATACTGTAATTTGCATGTTCAGACACACGTGACCCCCCCCAAATCCTACTCACGTGACCTTATATTTCAAGTAAAGTTAGGATATGTAAAAACAGTCGTGTTATTCTATAACTAATATATACGACATATTTCTATCTTTTGGACGTCGTTGGAGTGGTTTGGCTTCCCTTTAATATTTTTAAATTATTTTAAATTCGAATAATAATTTAATTTTGACATAATTTACGGGTCATTCTCATCTTCTGCTGATCATCATGCATGAATTTGTATTTTCAGCAATACAGTTGGTTTGTTCAAACGCAACCATCTTAATACGCAATTGTTTTGTTGTAATCCTTATTCATTTGAAATTAGTGTCTAATTTAATCATTATTTCTGAAGAAGTAAAACGAAAAACACCTTGATTAGTGTTTTTTAGTGAATTTTCGTCTTTTTGAAAAGGGGAAGGAAGCAAGATTAGTCACTTTCAGAACCAATGTAATCATTTCTTATAACTAAAGAAAAAGAAAAAGAAAATAATAATAATAATAATAATAATAATTATTACAATTTCCTTAATCAGGATTTTTTATTTTTTATTTTTTGGGTAAGTCGAGGCAAATTTTGCCGCGTTTAGTTGCTTTACATATGGGCTCTTCGTACGTGTTTGTGGTAAAGTTGTAAATAGTCATTTGAAAAAGAAAAAGAAAAGGTGATGTAAGAAATGATGGAGTCAATTTCAGTTGCCTTGACTATTTTTCTTTTCAAATTTTAAATGAGACTATGTCATGTCTATGTAATTATTCATGTAATAATTTTATAAAATTTTATTATATATACTTTTTTTTGAAAAAATTTCAACTTGATAATAGTTATGGTAACATAACCTATTTAAAATTTTAAGCGAAAAAAACCTCAAACGAAATAAGCGTATTACGTCTATATAATAAGTTATAGTCTTTGTATTAAGAATTCATTTTAAATCTATTAATGTTAAAATTAATAGTTATAATGAGAAATTAGGAGGCAAGGAAGATTGATGTTCAAGTGTTTTGAGAATATGTTTGATGCTCGAGTAGTCTGAGATATGTTTCACACTCTTAAATTATTCTGAATTTGAATAATAGTAAAAAGTAGAGATTTCGAATTTCTCACTCTCGATCTAAAACCTTTTTAAAAAAATAAATAAAATAATAAAAAAAAACTTAAAATACATGACATATTTTTATTAGATAGTCTTATTTAAACAGTTTTACATAAATTTTTCTCTTCTTTAACAAAGTCTCTCAATCTATAAAAATCATTAATAATATTGTTAAAAAGATAAAAAAAAAAGATTTATATAATTTAATCTCAATTAAATAAAAGTAAATTAACGAATAAAATCAAGAGTGTGAATAAGTTCTTGTTAGGTATTTTGTTGCAAAAGTGGAAATAAGAACATTATTATTTTTCTCAAAAAAGAACCTAAATAAAATAAAAATTCCTTTGCAATCTAGAGAATAAAAGAGTACGAGCATAATGAAAAAGCAAGTTCCAAAAAATTAAGCAATGCAATTATAAGAAATATTTCTTTCATGAGTAGTAATCCTTAGTTACTCATATCTCCAATATTAATATTATTATTATTATTATTATTATTATTATTATTATTATTATTATTTTACTTGAAGCTAGTTACCTTTGTGCTTTAGCCACTAATTAACATTTATTTTTTTCAAATTCTACCTATATATGCTATTATTAAATTTTCCTGCCCTCAAAAGGTAAAAGAAAACACCATAATTAAATAAATAATTAAGTTATATATAGAATTCGACATTGATAAACACTTTTAAGTAACTTTATATTACTGTAGTGTAGTAAGAAATAATTATTGTAATTATTAAGATATTTCAAGAATTTTTTCTTATAATTACTTCCCTCATATATTTCATCAAATTAATAATTGGTTAAAAATAGTAATATAAATAAAAACTCTCAGTTAACAATTAAGGTGAAAGTTTGGTACAATATATTTATATTATTGCTATGTATCTCTTGTAACTTTTTTTAATCTTATAAATTTTTTTATAAAAACTTTTTAGCGTAGGGGTATTTTATTCAAAATTATGCTTAAATAGCGAGTTTGATATGTTATAATAATATAACAATATCACAATAATTTGTATTAATAAATTTGTATAAGATTTTGTGTACGCATGACTAAAAAATAGTTTATTATCTACTATATACAAAAACACTCTTATTAAATTTACCAATTAATTCAATAAATTCTATAATTTAAATTAAAAAAAATCAATGATTACAAATACATGCACCTTATTTAGCTATGAAGGAAGTATATTATTAATTTAATTGAAATTGAGAAATTAATACAAGAAACTTTCGGAAAGTAAATTAAAGCAAAGGAAAGGATATATAAAAAAAGAGAATAAAATATTTAAGAAGGCATGTGATGTAATTACTTGCATTGCAATCATGTTTGACTTCGGTTGACGTTTAATATCACTAACAATTCAGAAGTCAAACAAAACTCATCTTCCACGTAGTAGCAATAAGAAAAGGTAAAGTATCATATAATTCAACCAAAGGTTTGGTTGTATTTTAAAGTTTCTTAATTTTTTTTATTATATTTTTAAAATTCTTTAAGTTGAGATTTACATGTAAAAATTAAAATAATAAATAATGTTTTTTCTCTCAAACATTATCGAAAAAATTAGCATATAATTTGCTTACATAATTGAAAAATATAAATAAAAAATTAAATGACAATTAAAATTAAGAACTGATTTATTCTAAAGTTATTAAAATATATCATCTCTTGTTACTTCAAAAAATTAGAAATAAAAATGTTATATTTTGATTTTACACCATAATATAATTCATAAGTTAAAAAAATATTAAACACTAAAAATATGTAGTGAAAAATTAAAAACAAATATTAAAAATTTACTAAGTAGAAACATTACAGTAGTTTTACAATAAGTATTTCTTTGAGAATTTTTTATGGATATTATTCATAAAAAATTTAAAAAAAATATTTTGTGCAATGATATAAAAATAAACACTAAAAATAATATATATACATATATAGGGACGGATTAGTAACCTCACAAATTTATACATATTATTATGTTATTTATAAACTATTATATTTAGATATCTCCAATGAGTGAGATTAATATAATATATGTAATTAATGTAAATGTTAGATTCAATCCCAATCGCCGAAAATGTGTAGATCATATAATTTAAAATAATATAAGAATATATAAACTTATGAAATTGTTGATCTGTTGTATATAATTGAGTAGTCACTGAACTTTACATAATTTTTTATATTGTTTGTAAATTATTAAATATAAATACTTTTAATAGTTGAGATTTCATCTTATATGTAAATAAATTAAGAGGTCATTTATATATATATAATATATGTATGTATGTATGTATGTAAATGTATTGTAAATTAAATAAATGAAAAGGGAGATGGAAAGATGCTTAAACTTGTAGTTGAGCTGGAAAGAATGGAAAGATGGGATTCTTCACACATGGTGAATGGAAAAAGGGAAAGTAGGTGGCAATCATCCCTCCCAATTGTGTTTTAGATTCCAAATCTAACAAAGTTTGATTTCTTTAAGTTAATCCAAATTAATAACTTAATTTGTTCATTTGGGTGGGTTGATTTCTAAGTAAGTAGCTTAAACTTTACTCATTGAAATTCACCCCATTTCTGCTAAAGCAGCACCATAAAGTTTGTTCCTTTTCATATTTTACTATCCCCACTTTTTATAACCCATTCATTATCACTAATATTATATATATTTTTTATATCATGGCATAATCCAAACTTAACATTAGTTTATGTTAAAAACAAGACTATTAATATTTATATTTTAAAATTTAATAACATAAAAAAAATAATAATATAATTTATCCGATAATCGTAACTCCAATAACTTAAGATATGTTTGACACACTCAAATTATTTTGAATTTAAATAATAATAAATGATAAATATTTGATATTTAACGGATGAAATTTTTTTTACTTTTATAAAAAAATTATAAAAAAATTATAAATTTTTTTATTTTTGTGCATGAAACGTGATAATATAAAAAATATGTAAAACTTAATGACACGAGAGAAACATAGTTTTAAATTTTAAAAATCAAAATTTATATATAGTATATAATTAAATTAAAGAAAAACTCTCTTAAATTTAATTTAAGAAATAAGAAATAAAAAAAAATCTTATAAAAATATCAATGATAATTAAATAAATTGGACTAACCATCGATAGTAAGTCCACTTTGAATTTATATGGATATAAAACAATACAAAAATAATTAATACTTGAAATGACTAGAAATTTGATGATGTCCATACAACAAAAATGACTTCAATTGTTTTTTTAATTATTTTAATTAGTTTGGTTGGTTAGAGCCTATCCAAACACCCACCTAATTTTGCCGCGAAATATCATTAGGTAAAGTTGCCCACATGGATTATTCATGTTAGGTAATTAAGGATTTGTTTGGAATCCTAATTTTAAAAAATATTCAATAACATTAGCTTCTAATAATTTTACTTTTTATTAATATACAATAATTATAACTTTAAATTTATTATGAGCCTGCTTATAATTATTGTTGGCATAGTTAATTTTTAAAAAATAATTTTATTTTTAAAATATAGTATAAAATATATATATTTAAAAAAATTTATTCGAATACTATTTACATTTATTTAATTTATTTTATATTATTTTTGTCATGTTAATTTGTTATTGAAATATTATTATGGTTTTCAAAATTAATGCTTTTTTAAAAATGGATAATCCAAAATATAATTCATCCTTCCAATAATGTGATTATGGGTAGCGGAAACTGATGGGGCCCATTGTAATTGCACTGAAACCCGAGGGCTTTGTCTGGGTTAGTTTTGTTGGTATCCAAAGAATTGAAACCATCCATAAAATGTACTCACTGAAACCCAAAAATTCAGAAATTTATATATTTATTTATTTATTTATTTATAAATTTGACATGGGATCTTGGATTCTACTTTATTATAAGAATAATAAATAAATAATTAAATAAATATTATTTATTTTATCTTCATACAACTAGCCCACCCTTTGGCTCACCTTAATTCAAGGCAAATGAAGAGAACATTTGTTGGTTTGTTGTTTGTTTGTTTGTTTTTCTCTTACTTTCATGGAACTTTCATTTTTGTTTTTTAGGTCATTTTAATTATTTCTTTTAGTTTAATTTTTTATTACTCTCTAATATTTTTATATTTATGCTTTTGTTCTTAATATTTTTAATTATGATCAATATGATCCTTCTACACTGGTCATAAATTCTATTAATTTTAATATCAATTGACTTTGACCTGCACAAGTTCTATGTTGTCTTTTTTTTTAAATATTAATGTAATTTTAAAATATTTTATTTTTACTTTTATAAATAGATGTTTGTTAATTTAACTAGTAAATTCTTTGGAGTGGGTACGAAAAATATGAAGTTTAAATTTTATTTATCTGCTTATGGAGGAGTATGTGTTATTTTTATGTAATATCAAAGAAAAATGAAAAAAAATGTTACCTTTTATATTTTATTAAAATTATTTGAGAACAAAAAATAATATTTATAACGAAACAACATTACAATATTGCGACTAAATAATATAACTATTGTATTTGTATCGTTAATTTATTCAAAATACAATCTAATAACAAATAAAAATGACTCACAAACTATATTAAAATGTCTAAATTTTTCTTAAATATACTATGCAACGGATTTAGGTAGCACGACTAATTTGTATTAATCAATTGCAATCAATTCTTAAACCTTAAAAGGAATACATTAATAGTTTAGGGTTGAATTGATTATTTTTTAAACATATGGGTACAATCTATAATTATCAAAACATTAGGATTTCTCCGAAACTAACGTCATCTTTATTTTGAAAGAGAGAGAGAGAGAGAGAGAGAGAAAGACTGACAAAATTGTTTGGTGGGTAATGTCAGGATTCTGAAAAGCAAACGTGCCCCTTGCGTAATAATTAAAATACATAACCAACAAAGGAAGAAAATAAAAAATAAAAAATAAAAAAGTTACCCAAAAGGATAAAATAAAAATAATTAAAAGGAAGGATAAAGTAAAGTAAAAATAAAGTAAGACAAAAATGGTGGGTAATAGTAACAGCAGTAACAGTAAATGATAACTGAGCTTTCAGAAAGTCAATAAAGCAGTGGGATAAAAGTTTGAGCTCATCTCCTCCTCCTTCACATTCACAGAGACAAATATTCCTATTTACAGGCCCTTTTTTTAACCTGTGTCTAAGAAATATTTTAAACCCTTCTCTTTCTCTTTTCCTCTCTCTTCTACAGGCTAATCTTGTAGATTTTTTTTTTTTTGTTTTTTTTAAATCAGTATGTGTATTAGAATACTGTTCACCAAATGGGCTTTCAAAATGGGCCCCTAATGGGCTTTGGGTGATTTTAGAATATTGTAAGTGTAATTAATTTTGTGAAAAAATATAGTAACATAGAATACTTATTTTATGGAAGGTATAAGATAATTTTTTTAATATTGTGTTTCTAAAATGGATAATATTGTATTAATGTAACACACCACTCTAACAATGTTATACATTTTATTTCTATTTAGTACGTCACATTATATCGGATTGGATTAGATAGAATAGAATAAAAAACTAGAATATATTATTATTTATTAATATCCTATATTTGGTGTAATTTGAGATAGAATGGGAAATTACATAAATATTGTTACTAAAATTACAAAATTAACACTAAATATATATTTAAAGTTAATAAAATAAAAATATTTTGCTTACAAGAGAGTATCTTTTGTTATTTATCAAATTTACTACAAATAATAATATTTTATTTTTAAATATATAATTCATAAATATATTTTATTTCTTCATTAAGTATTAACTTTTTTATTTGAATATGATTTATATAATTTTATTCTTACAATATTAAGAAACTTTGTAACATTTGAAATGGAGTTCAAAATACAGTACCCACCAACAATATAAGGTAGGATTTATCTCATCATATTTGTAGTGTGAATAGATAATGTAGGAATTTCTTATTATATTTATAGTGTCATATTTCAACCTCTCAGTAAAAATTATATAATATATTAATATATTGTAATGTAATATTAAAGAAAAAAAAACAAAAGTCAATGTTATCAACTCTCAAAAGATTGGTTGGTTTTTGAATGTTACACTTGGTGAAACTTGAGTCATTACAATCGGTATCAGAATCTTAACACATAGTGAGCTGCCGAAAAAGATTGTGTGATCTTTATGAGTAGTGGTGCCTATTTGAGGTGGAATATTGCAGCAAGTCCTTGCTTAAGATCCCACACCAATAACTTGAGAATCGTAGTCATGCTTATATGTAAAGAAAAATTATTAGTTATACATAGTGTATAGGAAAAATAAGATGAAAATATTATGCATAAAGGGTGGCCATTGATAAAGCTAGCTAGCTATGGTAAAGATGATAGGTGTACAATCTCTTTCTCACATCGATTGCAAAGAAATATATGCGGAATTTCTTCATCGTTAGGGATTCTAACACACCGTGTGTGTTGCCAAACTTCACAAATGTCGCAGCAAATCATTCGCTCACCATCATCTTCTTCAGCTCCACAAGAACATTCAACAACACAGTTTATCATCATCCCATTTTCATATATCCGTCCGTTAACAATTCCTGTCTCTCTGTTGCTTCCTTCAAAAACGATTTTTCTTCCAACTTCAACCACCCCGAAGACCAAATCTGTTCCCTTGGCATTCAAATTCAAAATTGATTCAATAACAAAGCTTCTTAATCCCCAATACAATTCCCTGAAGTCCCTTTCAACTTCTAGCTTAAGCTCATCAAATGTAGCATTGTTCTTTATTGTGACACATTCGTATGGTTGTAGTATTGCATTGTTATTCTTTGTCTCTTCATTGGTAGTTTCATTTTGTCTTAATGTAACTGTGCAGTAGAGATTTAATTTCCCTTCCAGGCCCAATTCAACTTTGTTAGCAGAAAGCTCTTCATAATATTCTTTAACAAAGTATTTGGTGTCAAGAATTATCCTGGAAGCCATTGATATTCCACTGAAAGTCCCCGAAGTAAGTAGCTGTTTTTGATCTTTAAGTATAGTGTTGTACAAATTGCGCACGTCTTTCATCAGTTGAGTGCCTGAAATCCTGTACCGAGCCTTTGTCTTTGAATTATTGAGGACCAAATCCTGGTCGGGAAAAATGTTTGATATGTCTTCCAAGCAGTATTCCAGGACTTTCGTTACAGGATTCAAGCTGCGGCGAACCAAATATTTTCCCACAATGTGGTTTCCAAGTGATTTCAGCACGAAATCTAGCAACCCTGTGTCGCCAATATAAGCACGAGCAACATCTCTAACTTCTTGCCTGGAAACCCACCTGGATTCAGCTCTTTTTAGTGCGTCAACGATCACTCGAGTAGCCATTTCAATCCTCTTTGCAGACCATCTACAGTTATTTTCCACCAGTATTCCAGGATTGTAAGAACTAATGTTACAGTTTTCTTTAGGAAGCCGCGATTTGAGCTCCAACATGAAATGGAAAAGATCACCAAGTGTTATCAAAGAATGGTCTGATAACGTTTGATATCTTGTGAAAATTAGTGGAATTTCTTGGTCAGAGTGACCAAGATGATGGAGAAGTAAACATAAAGGCATGGATTGGATTGCTTCAATGGCTTTTTGGTACATAGGTTGAGTAACACCGAAGCTCCCACGCCCAAATTTGTAACCCCAACGACCAAACCAAGGCTGGCTGTATGCTACTACATGGAGCAGCCTCAATTCCATGCCCTTCTTCCTTGAAATGTCATACAAACTCACTTTCCTAACAAGTAAATGGGTCAGAAATTTTCATCAATCTTTCCTGAAATGCTACAAAAGCATAAATATCTCAATTCATATTATGGAAATATTCAGAAGAGAGCTAACCTTGCTCGCAGTCCAGTGCACAAACGATCCCAGAATTCCATGATCTGGTGTCCAGTCAAA
Source organism: Melia azedarach (assembly GCA_028052125.1). Lineage (NCBI taxonomy): Eukaryota > Viridiplantae > Streptophyta > Magnoliopsida > Sapindales > Meliaceae > Melia > Melia azedarach. The sequence goes on along the minus strand of CM051402.1, from coordinate 3,112,200 downwards.
TCCGAACCCATTTCAACACCATTGACACACAGCAAATGGCCAAACCCATTTGAGTGGAAAACACCATGCATGGAGTGGCCCTGGAATTCCATTAAATTCGATGACATACCAAAATCTTCATCCTCATTTCCTTCGCTGTTTAAACTATAAGCATCCGCCATGTTCTTTGAGGGCAGAATAAAGTGATACTTCTTATTGCATACCATATGATGACCCCAGCCTGAGCTATTATTCAATAACGAAACTTGTCAGAGATAAACAAAACCTTAAGTACACCAGATGATTTCTATAATATAAGTCTCGATTCCAACATAAATATGCACAAAAATTTGCGTGAAAAACAGATAATGCCTAACAAGTCTAATCCTTTTCATTTAGAATTCTAAAATGGTTAGGGCTTAGGCTCTCTACCCAACAATAGTGGGCCGAACCTAAGCCCAAAAATCTACATAACTTTCAGTTATCACAAGTTTTCTCTCCATAGAATAAATACTACAGTACTATAATGCCAATGCAATGAACGAAGGCATCAATATTAAAGAATAAAGACTTCACCAACATATGGGCATTGCTTGCATTGATGATCGAGTGACGACCCGACAGACTCCTCGACAACAAACAACAAGACATGAAATGGAGGCTGGCGATGGACTTGAAGTTGAAACGACCAACTCGGCATTCCATTGCATAAATTTCTCTCTACTTGTCCAAATTCAACAAGTGCTTTTACATTATGCCTGAATACTCCACCAAACTCAACTGGATACCCATCTTCTCCAAATTTCTTGAACCTGAAAACCCTCGGCTCCCCTCTCTTCCTCTTCCTGCAGTCGAGATTCGACATTAATTCAGCAGCAGCTAGCAGAACAAGAAGAAGAAGAAGAAGAAGAAGAAAAGGAAACAAACAAGAATGGAGAAACGAAATTTCCAGGACGCTAATGAAGAAGAAAAGGATAGATATACACAGGCTTAGTCAGTTCACACACATAGTGCCAAGAAATAAAATTGGAGGAGGAAGAATATGGCACCATGGATAAACTTATGAAATAGAGATAAACGATAGCTCACTATTTGCATGATTTGTTTCAAAATAGTCTCCATGCAAATCTATCGTGGCTATGTATACGATGCATGTTTGAATTTAATAATTGATTATTATTATCATGCTTTGATCATGCAGAATATTTGACCACTAAAATCCTTTTATCTTCCGAAAAATTCTATGTTCAACAGCTGAGATATATAAACTATACGTTGATTTTTTTTAATTCTTTTTCTGATGGGGATTGAGATAAACGCAACACTTCTTGGCCAACTACTCAAGAAAAAACTTGCTTTCTTAGCGGTGCCTTATTTTATTTGGGCTTTGATTATTGGATTTCTTCTGGGCTCCTTTTGGGCCTATTAAGTTATTTTACCCAATATTTATAATTGATAATTAAAGGAAAGAGATAGGGGTTGCCGGCAGGGTCCAGTCTGTCAACAGCCCAATTCATTTACTGTTTATAGTCTTACACAACACACACAATATTAGGTAATGGACTTATAAAAAAGCTTGCGTGCCATGCTTAGCCCGAGTTCGTAATACACAAAGCCCATTTGTCCATTTATATCAATTTTTTAAGTACCTAACAAGTAATATTAATACAAAATTTAAATTATATAATTGTTACAATAAGATTTAATCATTTATTTATTTAATTTGCTTTGAATACAACTATATAAGTTACATACATTTCTCAAATAATTTAGTTATTTAGTTTGTGTTGCATGTTTGAAAATATTCACAAAATCAATACTAGATAATGATTTTTTTCTCAAATGTTATGTCAGTTATTAAATTATTATATTTTAGTTGCAATTAATAATAAAATAATATTTATACAAATTACTAATAGAATTAACATATTATTGCATGTATAATTACTTGAATAAAAATTTTACAAATTTACTTAATAAATTACATTTGTTAATATCTTTATAACTATATGTGATTGATCATCGTATTATAATTCTAATTCTACATATATGAGTATATAAAACACTTGATTAGCTATGATCACAATATAATTAGTCATCGTAATCTATTATAAATTTTAATTGTTTATTATTGTAAATGTTGTTCTTCTAAATTTTAATTTATTAATAACAACTAATATTGTAAATTTATAATTTATTAAATATATGATTATTTTTAATTTGTTTAGTGTATTGTTATTTTTAATCAAATAAGTCATTTATTATTTAATAATTTAAGTTGATTTAAATTATTTTTATACTTTAAAATAAAAATAAAATTTTTATTGGTTTGTTCATTGCAGCTCGCGGGCTGGCTCAAGCATGGGGCTAACACCACCGATATGGGCTGGATTTTATAGGCCTGAGTATACTATTGTTCGTACCTATACCAACCCAGCTCTTTCATTTTACATATATTTATATCACTTTAATAATTAAAATTGCTAAATAAATATAAATAATTATTATTTCAATTTCTCTTTGCAATTTTGATTGTTTGTTTGCAATAAAAAGAGAGAGAGAGTCTCTAAAGCAAACAAGGCGTTATGTAATCATAAAAGTGCATAAGAGGGAGAAAAAAGGGTTTACTACAAGACCAAATGACCCACTTTATTTCTAAAAAAATGAAATAAACTATATAAAGTATAAAAATGAGATATAGGCCAAAACCTAAGTTAGGGTATGTATCCAAATTAAAATGTTGTAATTATGATTGTATGGTAAAATAAAATTATTAATTGTTAAGTATACATAAAAAAATAAGTGAAAATATTAATTATATATATATATCTAGTAAAATTATATATTTCTATTTTATTTTTATATTGAGTTATAAATACTTATAGCTAATATTTGGGTATAGAGTGGTTTGAAGTATGCTTAATGTCTTTGTTAGTCCCAAGGCTCCAAAAACCATTGTTTTAATAATAACTAATATTAATATTTATTAACCAAAAATTTCTTATACTATGTGTTGTGATATTTATAGTATAAAAAATTAAATGTAATTATGAAGATTTAAAGAATATTTAAAATTACGACATTTAAGAAAAGGATAATGAAATCCCTTCAGTAAATGAAAAAAAATTAATTCAAAAATGAAGTTACAAGTTTTAAAATTTCATTAGTATATTTTTTTATATATACTTGTGGGTGTTTGTGTTTGTAACAATTTACTCAATATATATATTTTTTATAAGTACATTTCTAGAGAAATTAAATGTCAAAAAACCTTTATTTCATTTTCATTTTTTACAAAATTGTTTTTAATTATTTTGCAAAATTTAGATTTGTGAAAAATAATTTTCAAGTTAAAGTTTTTTAGGAACTAAAATGAGAAGATTTTAAGACCCGAAAAGGGACTAAATTACAAATATTTAAACATGTCTAAGAATTGATTCTTTATCCGGTTTAAGTAAACCAATCTAATTTATTCATATAGCTCGAAGAACAATTCAAATTCAAAGTAGAATGGTTATAATTTTCGGTCAGCCAAATTTATATATCTATTTGATCCACTAAATGGTCATTTTCTATTGTAAAAGATTCAACTATACTTGTATGTTTGACACTTATCTTATTTTATCACCTCTTATAACACTTGTCACTTCCTCCTACCCTTCTCTCTCTCAAGTTACTCATCTTTTCATTATTAATATAAAAATTCAATAATAAATCTATATTAACATGCCAAAATTATGTCATTAATCAAATCATACTCTTGCAATACATGCACGAATTAATAAATATTTGATTAATTTATTTTTCCTACATACATAAAATTAATCTTATTTATGAATATATCTATATATAGCTTTAACAATGTTACAATCATTCTATATTAGTTAAGAAATAAACAATTAATGCAATACTATATTCCACCTTGTAAAATATAAATTAATGCAAGAAATAAACAGAAATAATTACATGTAGTTTCATTGATTAATTATTAGTATATACGAAATTACTTATATGATGTTCAAAATTACTTAGAAAATAGTCAATTTAGTTCTACTGTTGTTTCATTATAGCTCATGATTTACAAATGTGAGAATAAGAACTTAAAAATTAAAGATAATTATTAGAAAGTTAAGAATATGTTAAGCCGTGGAAGATATAAATAAATAACATTTAGTTATATAGTTAATAATATTATGTAGGTTCAATTAATTAGTTAGAAATTTTGGAGTTTATGAATCAAGATATTAACCATATAAAAAACATAATAAAATTAACATATAAATATTACAAAAAAATAAATAAAAAATTATATGAAGAAAACAAAGCAATTTATATCAAGAAACAAAGTAAATACATACAAAAAATTAAAAAATTCTATCATTCTATATAAAACTATGTACAACAATCTTATTCTCTAAATCTTTAGGCAATATCACGAGCTATAAATCAATTATGATAAAGATATTAGATCATTACAAATCACTTTCAAGGATTAATTCTTTAAATTTTGAGAATTTAAAACATATTAAATCGACACCCAAATTATAGTCTAAGTAGTAAATGACTCTTTCTCTCTAGTTGGAGAATAAGAGTTAAAGGTTTACACTTTATATAAGCGTAGGACTCTCCCATTTTATGTGAGTAGAACTTCTTTTATGCGTGATATATACTATTAAATACAATTAAAAATATTTGACATAATTGATTATTGTATTCCACATAATTAAAATTTATGTGCATATGAAAAATGTATAATCATTGAATAGACTTTCAAGAATTAAAAATAAAATATATGTAATTGAATTGAATAAATCACTGTTGTAGGGGATAGCTATACGAAAATTCAAATCCTTATAAATTAAAGGGTTATTGTAAAACATAAACCACAATCCACCAATACGTATTAAAGATTGAAATAAATGACATTAAATAATAATTAAAAGAGATATAATCAACAAATCTCAACACCTATTATCATAAAAAATCTAAACCATTATTGTAAGAATTTATCAACATCGTGATTTCAAAGCTATAAACTAATAATATAAATATTTGATGGAACTTCTAATTCCTTAATTATATGAAACTTCATGTTTTTATAATTATATGAAAATGAGTCTTTTGTAATTGTTATATAAAACTAAAGTCGATATAGTTGATATATAGCAATTTAGGCTCATACAAATGATATATGAAACTTCAGACTGATACATATAATATTTTGTAGATCTAAAACTTTATATTATAGTCTAATAAATTTTAATTCATAAATTCAAGTTCTGATTAGTGATTGCATTTTATAACTTAAAGTTTTGGTTCATGAAGTTAATTTTTAAGACTTTAAGTTTTAATAATCTCTTTTTTTTACAAGTTTCAGGTAATAATAATAATATTTTAAAAGTATTAATATGTAGCTTGTAAGAATAAATATTGTCATTATAAGTAAAATCAGTATAATATTAAATAAATATGCTAATAAAAATAAAAGTATAAAATATATTATCTTTAATTTTTATTGTAGAAGATTTAATTTAATGTTAACCATAAAATATACGTAAGGACGGTTAATAATATCTATGTTAAATAAGCAATATAACATAAAAGTTTTTAACTCAGATACTTCATATATTCAGATATTATTAATGATATATATATATATATATAATTTGTTAGAATATAAATAAAATATTTGAACTACACAAAGTTTCACACAAATAAAGTCTTGAAATAAAATAAACTAGAACTGAAATAAAGTCTTAATAAAATTTTGAAATTTGTTTTAATGTATATTATAGCATGAATATTAAAAATAAAAATGAAAAGTGAATTAGTAGATGAAGAAAAATTGAAATGTTCTTCTCCATAGACTTTTTCATATAGTCTCTTTCCATCCCAAACTTTGACCATCATATTTTGCAAAATTACTAAATTAAGGATAAACAATAGTAAACGACATGTCATACTTTGTTTTGCTTTGAAAAGTAGTGGATAATGAAAATCAAGGGATGATTTGAAATTTCGTTCTTTCATTTTGACAACTACTTTAAAATAAATAACAACAATCATAATATTTTTATATATAAAATTTTTACTACCAAACTAATGTGGTACGAAAAAAATTAAAAGCGTAAGGTAATAAAATTGAACGAAATAGATAAAAAAAAAGTCGTGATGATGATGTCGTGAAATTCCGTCAATTTATTTTTAAAAGAATAGTGTTATTAACAGGAATAAAGTCATTATTACAGTAATTTCATGTAAAATAAATAAAATAATTAATATGTATATTAGTTATTTATATGCTCGTTAAAAATTTTTTATTGTACGTATATTTCTTTAAAATTAAGCAATCACGAATATGTAACATAATTTTATTTAATAAATATATTAACAAAATAAAAATGATATGATAAAGCAAAGAGTAGTTTCATATTGTAGAGCTATAAAAAGTTATGGAAGGGCTTTAAAGCAGTGTTTTTAATTTATTTGTATAAGGTTTGGAATAAGACAACCTTTTTAAACTAGCTAATCAACAATCTTTAGTGACCATTAAACAAGGAATAACTTATCCAATGATCTTAAGGAATACAATCTTATCATATATTACTTTTATTTTTTATTTTTTTTATAAATATTCTTTTTTCAAAAATATCATATTCTTTACTTGAATTTGACTTTATTAAGATTTCCATAATAAAAGATCCTAGCTTTTTTGCTTCCTTTTTCTTAACACTTAAAGCTTCATAAGCTAAGTACAATTTCACCAAAATATTTAAGGCCCATAGTAAAATAAAAGCATTTAGGGATGCCCATAGTTTTATAAAAGGAGCATGTAATCAAGTAAAGAACTTAGACCCATTTGTTATTTTAATTGTAAAATATGACTATCTAATTATTTTTTTAACACAAGCCCAACCCATTTAATATTAGTGTTTTACTAAAGGGTAAATAAAAATAAGGTAGAAAATAATATTCTCTATACCTAAAAATACACTTGGTATTAAGTTGATAAAATACTAATTAAATAGATAACTAACTAGTAAATGACAAAATTGAAAACTAAAGAAGCTTTTTTGGGACTACTTTTGAACATTTAATATTTGTTGATGGAAATATTGAAGATAACTAAAATGGCTAACAACTCACAATCTAAGTTAAAGTCAAGGAAAAGGAGAAAATAAATAAAAATAAATGAAAATTAAAAAAATGAAAATTGTCTTATTTGACTATTTGATTAGAACACCACCATGTATGTCCATATCATCAAAAGATAAAATGACCTAATTTATCAATAATTTAAAAAGAAAAAAAAAAGAGAGAATAAAATAAATAAAATAAAGTGGGCACCTCAAATTGCAAAGAAAAGAGGATAGGAATTAGGGTTTTTTTTTTTTTTTTTATTTGTCACATGGGATGGGGCATATGCCCTAGAACAAAACAACATTAGATGGATAGATTTCAGATTTTTCCTTATTTATTTATTTTTGTATTATTTTAAAAAAATGGATAAAATAAATATAAATTAAAATTAAAAAAAATATAAATATATATATATATATACAAGTTTTGATAGATACACATTTTTAGGTCTCTCTCATTCTCTATCTCTTTCTCTCTCATTTTTTGAGACTTTCTCTCTCCTCTGTCTTTCTCTTTCTTAGGTTTGTTTCTCTCTCCTCTCTCTTCTCTCAAATCTCAGGTTTCTCTCTCCTCTCTCTTCTTTCTCTCTCCAGAAGGGCAAAACCCTAAAGAGCGTTTACAACCCCCCAAGTAAGTTTTCTCTCTCTGTCTCTCTCTCTCTCTCTCTCTCCCTCTCTCTCTCTCTCCCTCTCTCTTTCTATAATTTGAATATATGGGTCCTTGTACTATTAAACATGCCATTTAAATACTTGTTTATTTATGTGTTGTTTTATTTACATGCATATATATATTTGGAATGTGGATTTGTGATATGAATTCGCTGAGATCTACAATTTGAAGTGTTCAGATTTGAAGGGATTTTGTAATTTGTTGAAATTTTAATTTTGAAGTTTGTGATTTGTGGATCTGCTGATGGGTTTCCATTTGGGTACTGTTTGGTTCCTAGGAAAATGTGGGAAATGGGAAAGGAGTTTGAATCTGAAAGTTTCCATTAGTTTCATCGGAATCTCGATATTTTCCATTTCTGGCCATTTGGGATCTTAAAAATTCCCATTTTGTTTCAGATCCGAGAAAATGGAAACTGTATCTCTGCTAAAAGTTGACCTATTTGGAGTACCATTTTGGTTTCCTTATGGAAGTGCAGTCTTTCATGTGGTTAAAAGGTTACTCATTTGGCAGATCTATGTGGATATTTTTTTTAATGCTAATGTAATAGTGGATCTGTGTTTGAGAAACATTTACTTATAGATTTCCTTTATTTTGTTGACATTATCCATGGTGTATCAGTTTGGAAGCCTCTGTTCTGTTTTCTATTTTCAAAAATTGTTGCATTGTATCACTACGAGGGGAATATTTCCAATGATGGATCTGTTTAAATTTTGAAAGAAGTTTAATCTTACACCATTGTGTTGTTTAAAATATGTAGTTTTCATGGACGATGATGCGTTGAACATGCGCAACTGGGGTTACTATGAGCCGTCCTTTAAAGGGCATCTCGGTCTGCAGCTCATGTCATCCATGGCAGACCGAGACACCAAGGCCTTTCTACCTGGTCGGGATCCTAATATTATGATTAGTGCCAATGGTGCCTTTCATCCCCGGGATTGTGTGGTTTCTGAGGCATCTATCCCAATGAACTATATGAGGGATAGTTGGATAAGCCAGAGGGATAAGTTTTTGAACATGCTACCTGCGAATCCTACTTATGGGGTTCTTCCAGAAACTTCAGGAGCTCACTCTCTGCAAATGTTACAGCCACCACCCACTACTTCAAGGGATGACAGATTGGCACCTGAAAGAGTGCCAGCGCCAGACAGAGTGGCTCCTCGAGTTGAAGAACCAGTTGTAAAAACTGAAGGTGCTCAAGTAAAGAAAAGACAAAGTGGAGGCACCCCCAAAACCCCAAAAGCTAAGAAGGCTAAGAAGCCAAAGGATAATAATGGCACTGCAGTTCAACGTGTGAAACCACCAAAGAAGAGTATGGATGTTGTCATAAATGGTATTGATATGGATATCTCGGGAATTCCTATTCCTGTCTGCTCATGTACTGGAACTGCCCAGCAATGTTATCGATGGGGATGTGGTGGTTGGCAATCTGCTTGCTGTACTACAAATGTGTCAATGTATCCTTTGCCAATGAGCACCAAAAGACGTGGTGCAAGGATAGCTGGACGGAAGATGAGTCAGGGTGCATTTAAGAAGGTATTGGAGAAACTTGCGGCTGAAGGGTATAATTTTGCTAACCCAATTGATTTGAGGACTCACTGGGCTAGACATGGTACCAACAAGTTCGTGACAATCAGGTAGATTTACATTGTCAGTACCAGTGGTGGGACTCCTATGGCATTTGGTCTGTGTCACCTGTATATATTTCTGTGGCCTTTTGCGGAGACTTGTCGGGTACTTTGTAGTTCATGAATTTTCAGTTGTGATACATGTTTTTGAAATTCGGACAATCTGGGATCTTTGGAATTGTTGTTTAGATTTCTTTATGCTTTTGTTATAAGCCCAATCAGTAATTTCTAGCTGCCAGGAATTAGGATGTGGATGAGTTTTCATTTTATGGATTTTGGACAACATCCTTTTGCCTTTTATTTAATCTTGCAAAGTGGCTGGCAATCTTCTTATGCCATCTGTTTATTAACTGGGACGTGATGATACTTTGTTTACTTCTTTATTAGCAATAGCATCTGACAGATTTAAGGAGAATGCATGTATTCAATGTTATGTTGCAAGTTTATCCCTGTTATTAACTGCACAAAGATATGGTCAATGTTATCAAAATTTTGTTCCTTTCTCTTTTTGGTAAACTTTCATCATATGTTAAGTTTTCTTATAACTGCACAAATTTTCAACTATTGATCCTATTTAATTTTATTGTAGATCTAAAGGTTAAAAAAACCATTTATTCTTTAAGATAACAATGACCTTTTGATAAAGCGACGTAAATATTGAGAATGTGTCAACATTTTGAAATATTAAGTTATATATATATATATATATATATATATATGCTTAATGATAAAGAAGGTGCAGTGTATGTATGTGTATGTTTTGAACTGTTGGGTTCTATATATTGGTATCTGTTGCTTAGTGATAGAGAAGGCGCAGTTCATACTGTGAAAATTTTGTTTTCATTGCACCTAAATTAATCATGTCTGCATTGACAAGTTTAACGGATTTTTATGCCTTTTAATACAAGTTCACACTTTGGTATAAATTGTACATTGACGTTCATAAAATTATGGATTTAAGAACTTGACTATTAGTTCCATTTAAGAAGTTTTCACTGTTGGATATTTGTTGATCTTTTTTGTCTTGTATTAGGGTGTATGGGAAATCTGAATTTTCTAATGATACACAAATTAAATTTATAGAGGTGGTAATGTGTTCTCTATTGATGAAGTTGAGTTGTTAAAACATACAGTAGGAGTCAGTACTAGGGTGTATGGGAAAATGCTAGTTTGTTGGCAGTCGGATGACATGTGCCTAGCCTAACTTAGGACCCGATAATTATCTTCATAACATAGTTGACTAAAGTCACTGATTCCTCATGGTTCCTAATCTTCTAATTCTGATTAGTACTGTGAATACTCAGTGCCCTTGGGTCTAAAATTTGCAGATTGACTACATTGAACATGTCGCTTGCTTTGCTTAGCTTGTATGAATTATGTTCTGGCTTTTGCTTTTGCTTTTGCTTTTAAATTTCTGAAATTTTAATCAAATTTTCTCTATATGAGTGGCTTCTGAATTTTAAAATGTTTGGTCTATTTTACAATTATTATGATTGTGATTAATCTATTTATGTTGAAGAATGATCTATTTAATTTATTAATTTTTTTGGTCAAGGTCATTTTATGAAATAAATGTTGCAAGGAGTTTTTTGAGTTCTATATTTTGTGTATTTTGATAATGGTAATTATATGTTAGTCAAGGGAACATTTGTTGGAATTTGTGATTTGTGCTCTATTGGTGTTGCTTTTCAGGCTAAAATTTGATGCTGACTATAGATTACCTTTCTTTTGTTTGTGGGAGACTGATCATGAAATCTTACATTACTTTTCTTTTTACACTATGGATAAGACATCTTTGTATGTTGACTTGGGGTGAAAGGTGAAGGTTTGGATGAAGATGGTGTGGTAGGGGAGTCAGTTGCACATGTAAGTTTATCATCGCCGTAGGCTAACCTAGTTTGACATTACTTCTTTGTATTTTGGTATTTTGAGGAAACTTGTGGAAGGAGATATTTATTTTGTATATTCTTGGGTGATGCTTTGGGCTCCTTACCTTGATAGTCCTATTGCTAGCAAAGTAACAGATTTCTAAAAGTATTTTAAAGTGTAACATTGTAATCAATGCAAGGCATTCTAAGTGGAAATTTTTTCACCAAAAAATGTTGCATTGCATTTAACCATGCTTGGAGTTGAAGCCACATTAATTAAGAAAGATATGATAACTATAAGAACAGTGGTTGGGCATTAGATGGGAGAGAAAATATCCCCTTTACTTAGTGCTGGCCTTGCAATAATGAGATGTTAATTTTTTTCTTCAGAAAGTTTTACTTTGAAGCATATGCTGCCCAGCTAAGAAGAAGCAAAAGGCATTTCTATTTTCTTACAGTTACTTTCTATATATGTGCCGATATTCTAAATATAATTACACATAGACTCAGAGATACATATATAGACAGACATGCATGTCTTTCTACTTCAAAGATGTATCTGGTACTGTTTATACATATGCATTGGCTGAATTTTGATAATTAGTTAATTCTTCCAAGTATAAGTTAGCATATAATTTTAGATAGGGAGACTTTTGATGTGATTTAACTATTGTTGCAACTAGGAATGCTTGTTCAAATAAACTATGTTCTTCAACTAATTATACACTAAGCACATTTTATGTAGTATGGTTATTTGTTAGTTCTCAGTTCTCATTATATATCTTACCTTTCCTTGAGGTGTCAGATTGGAGTATCTATATCATTTGGTCCTTGATGCTGCTTCCTTATTTTTATTTGGTAGTTTGAGGCAGTTGCTTCTATAATTTTTTGGAAATTATAGAAAACAATATTTGGTCTTTATTGTATTCTGAGACCCTGCAAGTTATTCAACCAACCAAAAGTTGATCATTTGTGCTACTTCATGGATAATAAAGTGTTGTTTGCAGTTGAGATGTGTCTAGCGCTACAATTTAATTTGTAACATTATCTTTAAGAAATAGTATTGGATGAAGATCATTGGGTGAGGGTCTGTTTTTTATGAATTGTTTGAAGGATAATTTTGTGCTAGGTAGTGATGGATTGTTCAACTGCAGGTATTCGTAGTTAATTATCCACTAATATGGCCATATTGGGTTACTTGGTTCTTTTGTCTTGGAGCAGCAATTAACATTAACATTTTCTTCCACTGATATGGAATACAGGAAGTATGCACCCCCACCGCCCCTGCAGTTTTCACTTGCACATTGAATATGTTGCGGTATTCTATTGCCTTTGTTTATGCACGTGATATGTGTTTAGATTGCATAGGTGTGCACGATAGGGGGTACAATTAGTTGAATACATTAGGACTGTAATTGTGGTTGTGAAAACAGATTATTTAGATGAATTTATGAGGACTCTATTTGATGTGGTGATGCATTCCCTATCAGATTAATGAGTAGTCAATATCCTAGCGATCTTATAGGAGGATGGAATAGTGAATATCTTAATGTTTTCCTATTTGTGGGGCATTAGTTATTATGCGTTTATGCTGTTTATATCATTTATAAGTTCTACAAATAGCTGCTAGTATTTAACGAGAAGAACATGCTCTTTTCCTTTTAAATACTCACTGCCATTTCGCAGAATTTTTAAATGACATGACTAATATGCCACAAATAAGAAAACATCATGTCATTACACATTTATGTTGTTTATATCCTTTAGAAGTTCTAAATATTGTAGTCGAGTACTTACTGGGAACGAGCATGTGGAAGCGATAGGGAAGAACGTGTCGTAGATTGATGTGCACGTAAAACTCGAGGAGAAGCATGGTTGTAGATAAAAAAGAAAACTAATTACTAGGCCTGTGGATCTAGACTTTGGTTGGTTGTGATGGTCTTGTGATTATAGTTTGTGTTGGTTTACCCAGGCAGCTAGAATGCTGCTGATGCCAATGATTTTTAAGTTTTCCCTTCTGTCTTTTAACTCCTGATACTGGCTGGATGTCGACATGGTGCTGCTTCTTGTTCCTCATTCTTGCCTTCCCACTGAAAGTTGATTAGGCCTCTTTTTAAGTAATTCCTTGCTGAAATGTTTGCAACAAATATTTTGTATGTTCCTCTTGAGAATTTCATAGTAATAGAGTAAAATAATCATGGGATATTTTGTTTTGGCTGATTCTGAATGCAAAAGAAGGTCGATTAATTAATTGTTCAGTCTTTGTAATAGTTTTCTGATCTTCATGTCTCTAACATCAAAACTTTATTGTAGTTTTTTTTTCCTATGGAAAGATAAATTACTCAATCATTTTAAGTTTGTGATTCAGATGTAGAATTAGAAAGGTTATATGTAGTATTTATCAACTTGGTGACTCGATGTGTAAAATGGGTCTGGTAGGCAGAGTCACACAATTGACACAAAGGTATACGTAATATTTAAAAAAAAATTAAAAATTAAAAAAAAAAACAACAATATTCATACAATAGTTAACTAAAGATCAAAATTTAATAATTTTTTTTCTTAAAACAATAAAAAAAAAAATGTATATCTCAACACAATCAAATATAACCCAGAACAGAATTTAGTAGTTCATGCCAGTGTTGAGCTGGTCATTCCATGAAACAACATGGTACGAAATATGAAATGTCAACGGCCGAACCAATACGACATCGTTTAAATCCTTACTTTGTCATTACCTTCTACCGATTTATTCGTATTTTGAGCTACAAACTTTCACATTTGTCCAAGCTTTGTATTCCAGAGAAATGAAGAAAGAGAGGAGGCATAATAAAAATTGATATTCTTTTGAGATTTTTTGATGATCATATTAGGCTCGGCAAAAATTTAGATTTGGGTCGGATTTATTTTTTAAATATTTAATCGGATCTTAGATTCGGGTTTAATAAAATTTGATCGGGTGTAAACCTGGATTCAGACTAGGCCGGATTAAAAATCGAGTTCTAAAAAATTCAAAAAATTAAATTTTTTGAATTGTATTTTTATGTTATAGACTGGGTTTTAACTCGGTCTAGTCCGACTCGACATCAACTTTTTAAAGTCTAAAAAAATTTAGATTTAACTCAACCCGATTCAGATTATAATGTAAAAAATTTGAGTCCGGTTTGATTTATATTTAAGATCGTATTTAATCCGACCCTAAAAAATCGAGTTCACTCGTGTTGGCCGAACTCGAATTTTTTTGCTATCCTAGATCATATCACATTTGACAAATTAAGACCAATTTCACATTATTTTTCATTTTTAAATATTAAGAAATTAAGCACCAAAATCCAATCTTCGGAGCCTAAAAAATCTGAAACTATTGTTATTTTATTAAATTATTTTAAATATGAGGCAGCACAACATTCAAACTAGTTTTCTTTTGTTTAATTTCCGATATATAATTAAAGATTAATGATTAATCAAAAATGTTTAATCCTGAAATTGATCTTCATTAAACTACTAGAAACAAATTAAATCTGGAAGATCATTCTTACACGCAGGTACAAGAGGTAATAAGTTTGGTGAGTCTGAAAATGGGTTTCTTCCATTTGTCAAATGATTTGTTTCTCCATTTCCATTTCCATTTGCCTTAATATCTTCATCGAAAACTTCCCATTTGTCTGTTATTATTGTCTTCAAATCTTGATGTAATTTCTCTTCTTCTTGATCAGTCACCTGTATTAGCGCTTTATCTTCTTGTACATTATCAGGGTTTTCTTTTTGGCCTAATTTCTTCTCTGAATCTTCTTTCTTATCGTTCTCTGAGATTTCATTGATCATTCGCTCGAGGTCTCGAATACCCTCTTCAGGAATCTGTGTGGCTTTCGGAAGCTCTAGCATGTTCATAACACCAAAATCTTTGCAAAATTGGAGAAATACAGAAAGTTGTTCACTATGTTCTGTTGCTTTTTGAAGAACGCTAAGAGCCATCTCAATCTGATATCTCTCAGCTCCATATATCCCCAAGAGAACTCTAGCAATCCCACTGCAGATTCTGCTGTAAATGTCGTATACCTCAATTATTATACAATCCATAGCTTCAAGAATCAAAGCCACCCTCATGCTTTTAGACGTTGGCTTGATTTGAAGCAGTAAATCAAGTAAACCCTGCAGTTTTTGCAACTTTAAAAGCTCTTGTACCATTGGTGTCTCATTGTGTTTGCTTTGTTCATATAAAAACGCAGATCTCTGATCTAAAAACGCATAATAAGAACGTATAAAGTTGTTGAAACCCCACATCAAACTCGGCCTGGAATGCCCATCGCTAAAACCAGAAAGATCAAACGGTAACCGTCCGATCTTCTGTACGGCTGGGATCTTACAACAGAAAACACCATGCATGAGAATCAAACCCTTGAGTGCCACAACCCAGCTTTTAGTCTTCTCCATACGCTTAGACAGAGCACAAACAAGAGGTTTCAGGCTTGCTTGCGACGTCCGAATCCAGGCAAAGACTCTCTGAGCATTCCTGTAATCAACATGTAACTCATCATGACTTGTGGCCTTGATGATTGCAGCTTCGAGATCAGGGTTACGATATGAATTCCTTCTCGAAAGACTTGCCGCCCAGATGCTGTTCTTGTCTTTCAGAGCACCGGTGGCCCTTTGCCATAGCTTCATTTCCTGTGTTTTGCCCCAGCAGCTTGAGACATAATACCCTCTCCCTATTTTAGCTTTCTTGGGTTTGTTTTTCTGTTAAAGACGTGTGGAAGAATATTGCAGCCATTGACGTCCAAAATAAGCAGTGGTATTGCTTCATTTTATGGTCATTAATTATCTGTACCATTAATTCTTAATCTGTTTAGTCAATTTGAGGAGAAGAGTGTTGATTCTTTTTTGTTAGTTATTAGTATTCCATATTTAATTAAGTATTAATTAGCTGTTGTTTTTGACTCTGTCCTCGCGATTTTTATTAATTTTTTAAATATAATTATCATTATTTTCATAATATATGTAATAGATGAGAGTAAAAAAAATATTATAAAAAATATTTTTCATTTAATTAAAATATTATTAAAAACAGGGAGGGAATTAGAATTTTAATTATGAGATTAAAACACGTAAATTTATAATTTGTAGGAGCCAAAATCATAATAAATTTACAATAAAAAGGTTAAACAATAAAACAACGATTTTAAAAGATTATTTTTTAAAAGTTTCTTTTATAGAGGGGGTGTTTTGGACTTGATATAGCAATAATTATTAGAATATATAATTATTATATCAATCTAATGCTGTTTAGGATAAGCACAATTAGGTCAGTTTCATCAAAATTATATCAAAATAAAAAATTTTGGGATTTTAATGTCTGGAATCAAAATCGAACCGAATATATATGAATTTGATCAAAATTTTTTATTCTATTCCAATTCTATTTACTTTTTAAGTTTCGGTGTTTTTATTCTTTTATTTTATTTATAATATTTTTAACATTATTTTAATGTTAAAATATTAAAAAAATTTATTTGATTCAAGTTTTTTATGTCAATACTAGATAGGATAATTTTTTTTTAATTTTTTAATTATTATAATCAAATTTAAATCAAATATTATGTAAAATTAAACTGAACCCATCGGTTCAATTTACTCCGATTTAATTTTTTGAATTTTTTGAATTTCCTTTTTTGAGTTTAGTCTTAGTGCTCTCGGCAACGATAACTACAACCTTCTTTCCTTGCTGCATTAGAGATAACATCAAGTTTAATAATACTCTTTTTTAGTTAATATGAATAAAATTTTGTATATTTTTAGATTGAAGTGATGTGATTTTAAAATTACAATAATTTTGAAATAAGATTACAATGTATTAAATATGATAAAAAGAAGAGTAAATCATAATAAAATTTATATTTATTTTTATAATTAAGTGAAAGTCAATAATATGACGTAACCTAAAATCACGTAAAAAATAAATTATTAAATAGTTCGTTGAAATTAAAAATATGTTTTTGCTTACATAATACAATCCAAAATTGGATGTTAAGGCTTAAGGTAGGTTTGTTTCACAAGAGAAACAATATGGATCACCTATCTAAGGCCCAATATCCAAGGATCAAGGAGGCTTCTATACAAAAGATGATTGGGCCGAGTGGTCCACTGGATAAATGATTGGGCTAAAGTGGTCTATTGAAAATTTGGAATATATAAAATGCGTTGAAATATAGTTATAACTTTCTATATATTAATTTAATATATTTAATTTGTGAGGAGAGTTTTAAATATACAATGATCAATTATATTGTAAAAAAAAATACAAAACCTTTAAAATAAAATATTTATTTAAAATAATTTAAAAAAATTTATTGTTAAAAATATAAATTGTGCGTTTTTTTGGTAGAAGAAAAACTTTTTTTTTAATTTTTAAAAATCTTTGCCTAATACTAATTAAACGACATTCAAAAAGTATAAAAAAGTTTAAAATTTAATTCTTTTAATTAACAAAAAAGTCAAATTAAATAAACAATAACATTCACAATTACAACTAAGGATTGCTATTTTGGACAAGATTCATCAATCCAACACGAATACGACACAAAATTAGCGGGTTTGAATTTTCTTAAAATGACACGATTAATAATGGATCATAATGATACCACACAATTAATAAATGAGTCATAATAATACTATGTAATTAATAAATAGGTTAGGATTAAATTTAGAGGTCTTGACATATGAAAAAAAACTTACGAGCTATTGTTCAGTATAGACTCATTTTTCATAGGTTGTGCCAGCTTGGTATGGCCCATTTCCAATCTCTACACATGAACCCGTTTATAATAAAATCAATTATTTGAATAATCATTTTATTCTAACTTATTTATTTATTTTTGTATTTTAAAATTATTTAATTATATTTTTAGTATTTTAAAAAATATTTAATATTATTTTAGATAAAAAATTTTAATATTTGAGTAAATAATATTACAAATATTTTAGAATATATATTAAAATATATTAAAAAGTATGTTAAATGCGTGACACAATTATTAAACGAATCGGGTTCAAATATATTATATTTTTAGTTGATACAACACAAATACAATACGATAACTCAAATTGTCACTTCTAATTACAACAACTAAAATAACTTCTACATGTATCTAAAACAAACTCTAGAGCATTAGGATTGGATTCTCAATTCGATATAGATAAAAAGAAGTACCACGAGCTCTTGATTTAAGCAAAACATATTACACATCAATTCATGACTTCAACAATCAAATGCAACATACTTCATCACCAATTTAGGCAAAAAATAATAACAAAAGCCTAAATTTTACTCTTTCGATCTATTTTACTTGTATTTTAATATAGCTAAAAGCTTCTATTTGTTTGCAATGAACATTACAAGTTTATAACTACTTATTAGCAATTTTATGAAAAGAAAGAAAAAAAAAACAGTTCATTAACAAGAAAATGTGAAAAAAAAAAAAGAAATACTATTGTGCTTGTTTTTTCTTCTTTTTGTTGCTTTTGATGTTCTTCAAGACAAACAAATCCCCATCAATCTGACAATTAACCTTATGTTGGATTTACTTTCCATTTTCTCCCATAATCAAATTGACAATCAATTTCAATTCTATTAAATCTCTGAAAAGTTTGAATTCTGTTGCTAACACAAGAGAAACCCTTCTTTTGGGAAAATTTTTCATTTTCTTAGAAACAACTACTAAAAAAATAAATTTTTAAACTTGGCCAAACTCTTAAAATTTGAACAATTTTACCCTCACGACCACTTAAACAAACCCAAGAAGATTTTACAATTCCTCCAACTTTCTCGAGCTTTTCACTCTAAAAAATGAATCAATTAATCATTTCACTACACTTTCTCTACACCTCAATATAAAACTAATCAATTCTTATAAAATCTCTCATCCAAATTTTCATTTACTCAAACCAGAATCTTAATATACTTCAATAAGTGTAAGGTTATTTTTTGTTTATTTGAATGTTGAGTTTTTTCCGCAAAAAAAATGAGTTGATATGTTTTTGTGAGTATTTAGACAATTTCATGTTACAAGGTGTTAAATAGGGTCTAATTTTGATATTTGAATGCATTTGGTACATGGGGCTATGCTTTCTCCACAGTAATGAAATCAGGAAGGCCGAATATTATTATAAGATAATATTATTTATATTTTCTATACTTTAATGTATTATTATAGTAAAATATTATCAATATTTGAATCCCTAATATCTGGGACTAAAATGCTAAATTTAAGCCAACTATTTCTTCTGTTTAAAATTTTGAAAAGTTCACACCAGGGCTACAAAAACCCAAAATTAAACCCGATTCCGGCCTGGCATATGCTTAGGCTAAAGCCCAGCCCGATTCAGGTCCGGTTTTTGCCAAACTTAACCGAGAATCAAAGACGATTTTGTATCCTATTATTGGCTTTTATCTAAATATCAAAATAAATACTTCATTTTTTTACTGTGATGTAAAAAATAAATTTTACAATATATTGACTTGCATAACATGTTTTACCTAAATTATTTAATATTAATAATGATTTACATTAAAATAGAAATGCAGCTTTAGAAATATGTATAATAGTAGTAATTTTAAAAGTACTTAGCCAAATCCCATTTAAAAATCTTGTTAGTTGTAATAGTTTATTCATATTTTTTGTTATAATAATTGTAATATCCTGTTTATCATAATTCTCTTGAGTAAAATGTATCAAATTATAATTATTTTTGTTCAAATATAATTCATAAATTAAATTAATGAAACGGGTATATGTAAATATTATTAAAACTAATAAAATTAAAGTGTATATTTAATAAAATTATGAAAATGTATGTCATATAAACATACAACATTTTGGTTTCCATATTATTATAGTAAAATTACGAGATCTAATAGTTGATACTAATAAATAATTAAAAATACAATATAATTAATACTTAAAATAAAATTTAATACATAAACATTCTTTATGCTAAGATAGTGGTCATTTTTTGTGTGAGAATTTTGAAAATGATTAAAATATGAATTTAATTGATATTTTATCTTAAAAAACTAAATATAAATACTAGGTTGTTTAATAAAAAAAAATTGAAGCTAATATGGTGACACATATGCCTTAAAAAATTTTAAATTGATATGTTAAATTATTACATGTATAAATATTAAATAATAAATTAAATGTATTGTTGATAGATTAAATATTTAATTTACTCATCATTTAATTATTCAGATTTAAATTAAAAATTTTAAATTAATCACATATTTTTACTAAGTTTTTATATGTATGTTAAAAAATAAAACACCTCAAACAATTTAAAATATTTTTATTTACATTTCAGTTTAAAAAATAAACAGGTAAAATAACTTTTTAAAGTAATTATAGTGAATTTGAATCCTTAAAGTTAATAATCTTCTCTTTACAAAGGTAGAATGTAAAAATTCAGATTCTAAAGTAAAGTAATCAAAATTAACCGAGAGGGTAATTACTTTTGACACCCTAGCAAGTAAGAAAATCTTCATAATCAAATCTCCAAATCTTGACTGTGTAATTAAATTGAATAAAAATAAAATAAAATATTATACCTTGTTAGGGCTGATAGAAAGTAGTGTCTACAGGCTGCAGGCCTCTGTCTCTTGCTTTATGGAGTCTTTGTTTGCTTTCTAATTTAATTTACAGCTCATTTTTTTTCCCATAAGAATTAATTTAATTTAATTTAATTTTAATTTTAATTTTGGCAAAACCAAGAAAGCAATAAATGGGAAAAGTGGGAAATTGTAAGAATTTCAACCAAACTGTTGCCACTGTTTTCAAAAGCAACAAAGTGAAAACAAAATTAAAAAGCAAAGCAAAGCACTCTCATTGAGAAAGAGAGACAAAAACAAACAAAATCCTCTCTTCTCTCTCTTACACTCACATGAATTAAAGCAAGAAAAAGGTTAAAAATAAAGTAGAAACAAAATCAAGAAAAAAAAAGAGAAAAATGGGTGGGAAATGGAATCTTTATTCATCTTTCACTGTACAAATGATCCCACATCTCTCTCTTGTACTACTCCTTTTCATGCCTCTCTTTTCTTCTTTCTTCTTCTTCTTCTTCTTCTTCTTTTCTTCTCCATCTCTATCTCTCTTTCTCTCTTACACATACATACAGTCACAAACAAAGTTAGATTTTCTGTTCTTCTGCTGCCTGCTAGCATGAGCTTGTGAGCATTCGTTGATTCATTTCTCCATGGGGTTTTCATGTGGGGAAGCTTTTGTAAGTCCATGCATGCATTACCATTTCTAATTCCATGCAGACACAATCTACACGTTTCATCAGCTTTGTGTTTATTTATGTTGTTTTATTATTACAGGATGAGACAGAAAGAGACATTGTATTAATTGATGAGAGCAGCAGAGAGTCAAGACAAAGGATGAGTATGGATTTGCAGTTGCAGAGTCCTGAATTTGAACTGGAATTCTGGCCAGTTGAACATCCATTGGAGCCTCCGGATGAAGATCGTCCTGTTAAATGTCCGATCCCTGCACCCTCTTCTGTTCTAAATGTAAGATCTTTTTTTGTTTATTTAGTTTCATTTTCCCTACAATTTATGAAGCATTTAGTTCATTTTGCTTTTCTAAAATATTGCACAAAAGTGGAGCCCGAAAATGACCCTCTACATGAAAATGAAAGCAATATTTGTACTTGCATCTGAATTTATGTTGTCGTTTAAATAGTAATTGTTAAATAAAAACGTTGCTTTCCACTTCTCAAAAATTAATTAAACTCTTATTATTTGCTAACAAGGATTAAAAGAACTAATAATAGTATTAGGATCCCAAGAATTATGTTACATTGTCTAATTAACACATTTTTAGAGTTGGAAATGTAGAATATGCTTTGACTATTGCTTCTACGTTTCATAGTATTGAAATTTTTTATGAAAATTTTCGCTAATTTACTTTAAAACACAGTTATTTTTGTTTTCTTTTTTAAGAATTTGGATAAAAGTAATTTTTACTTCTATTATTACTAAAATTCAAGATGATTCAAAAACGTGAAGTATACCTTAAACTTCTACTATTACTTAAACTTGGGATGATTCAGGAACGTAAAGTATACTTTGAATGACTAGTAAAATGTAATCTAAACGACTCGAAACACGTTTTGGTTATTTCTGATATCAATTCAATGATATATTTGACAGGTATTCTAAGATTATTTCTGAACTTTGTTGTGTGTTTTTGATATAAATATGAATAAAAGGATTCAAAAATGCAAGAGGAGAGATTAGCAGAGAGCTTGAGGAAGAGAGCAGAAGCACCAGCAGAAATGAACAGAGAAGCAATTGAAGTGAACATAGAACCCCCAATACGAGCAGTGAGAAAGAGGCAGCACAGACTGACTCACGACGACGTCGAGGAAGAAGAAGATCATAAAATAAAGCCACTTATGAGAATGCCTCCTCTACCTCCACTACAAACCCAGAAGAAATTCACCATCTTTGAAATGCTTCAAGATTTTGACAAGTTCGAGTCTTGATTTTTAGAATTAAACTCCTAATTAAAAAAAAAAACCCATTACACAAAATGTAAGCTTATTATTATTAATTACTATGTTATATTAATTGCACAAGCAAATTCAGTCAGGACTTTCTTTTTCTATATACATGATATATGTATAATTGTGTACTACCTTTTTGGAATACTTGTTTTGTAAAATATATTGTTAAATATTCTAGTTGTAGCTCCATTACAATTAAAATTTTTATTTCCCTATTTATGATATTGAGTCATTTTATGTACATTTTAATTTGCATGTTGATACATATATTAATTTTAATAGACATAGAGCATATTTATTTTTTATCTAAAATTTGAATAAATTTTAATGATTCTCTAATTATAAATATATGAAAACTAATAATTTTACTAATCATATCTTTATACATAATTTAAAAAAAGTACATATATAAAAATAAATAAATTTTATAAGAGTGATACAACTAAAATACTTATATTCAAGTATAAATTAAAAAAATTAACTCATTTTAATGTCAAGTTAGAAAATATATGATGAACTATATTTAGACTTTTAGACTAATAAATAAATAGGCATATAAATTTGCGAACATTAATTAATATATAAATTGGTGTAATAATGATAAATCAACTATCTCATTACTTAAAATAAAAATATTATAATACAAATTAAGAAGTGTGGTATTATAATATATGAGAATCATCATCCATGCATTTAACTTTTGTGTTTCATTTCCAAATTCCAAATGAAAGACAAGGGGTCAAGATGATGGGGACATGAATATAAAGCATGAAGTAGGTAATCATGAGTTTTGAATTTGAGCATAGAATGAATGTTGGAAAGAGAGCCCACAAATTATGTTACAAGTTCTAGGCTATATGTGAGCATGTTTCTTTTTTGACTTATAAACTCAAAATTGGGTCATGTTCAATCAAGTGCTACTCCCATGTATTTTCCCTAATCAAGTGCATGGGATATAGCAAATGCAATTTTCTTACCAAAATAACAGGCTTTAGGATAAAAGAACATTCCCCACTCTATCAAAGAAATACCTAAAAAGTGGTGGGAGCAATCATAATTATTACTTTCAATTAAAAAAAAAATAATCACAAAGATTATTTACATTTATACAAGTAAAATAAGGGTATTTTATAAGTTATCTTTGCTTCTCTAAGCTCAGCTTTCGGCTGCCTGCTCTCTTATTGTAAAGGAATCTCAAATTTATGCATTGAATCTCAAAGCTTATATCACTCTTTTCTCAAAAGGTGTTTGGAATAGTAAAAGAGGGATTGGTTAAAGAATTACATCCCATCAGTCATATATAAACTAGAATGGTTAGGATACAGACAAGTTAGATTTATAACCTGAAATGTTAGACTAATAACTTGTATCCAGCTATATGGTAGCTAAACCTGTGATAATTAGCTCAATGCATCTACCCTAAAATAATCTTTATGAATCAGAACATGAGAGAATCAGGTCTTCAATCTCTAAGAGATTATGCAATAATCTCATCTTCTTCAAAGCTGCTAATAGAAATTTAGAGACATGAACTCTTTCACATGAACAATGAAGCATGAGGACTAGTCCTAAATTTCGAAAAATTGCTGAAAAGATTAAATGTCTTTCAAGGGAATCAGACCACTATGCACCTGGAAAACAAAAAGGAACTGAAACTTGAAAATATATCTTCTAAAAGAAGTTCAGTATATTCCTTTCATGTCTACAAATAAACTTCAAAATTTGATTGAGGGAGAAGGAAGGAGAATCAATTTTATTAATAGTAATGCTAGATGTACTTCAATGTTTACAAACAAATACTTATTAGATGACGCAATAACTATTGTGTGTCATATACATAGTTGAAGAACACGCAAGATGTCACGTCATCTAATAAATTTTTTTAGTAAAACAGTAATTAAATCTAAAGATTACTCAAAAAAGAACATTTTCATATCTTAAGCAATAAGCAATTCCCTTCCTTTTCCCTCAAAATTTATAAAGAGCAATGAGAGGTGTAAGTATTTTCGCACCCTAATACTAGTCAGCACATTATGTAAACTAAGAGAACAATACCAAAATTAATCTTTATACCTGTGTTGTTACATTTTCGAGATATGGTACAGCATTCTAAATGCTTTGTCATTCTACAAGCGAAATACAAAGGGCAACAGACATGCCCAATATCAGAGAGGTTAACTGGACTGCTGTACTTTTCAATGTGGAGTGGCTGCTGTTATTCATTTCTGCAAGCACTCCAGCAACAGCAATGTATATAAAGCCACCTGCCGTAAAACCCTAAAAAATTTATAGGAAAATGAAAAAGATTATATCAACTTCAAATTAGGACAGTCAAACAAATTTAATAAACCCATTCTTTAAAGAACACTGTTACCTCGATCAAAGATGACTGTCCGGGATCTTTTCCTAAGAGAAGAGCCTACAGCGAAAGCAGTAACTCTTATTTTATTTTCATTGCTCGAAATGAAACTTAATAAGGCTACTAAACTAAAGACATACACTCACCATTGCTGTTCCTGCTAGAGCCACTAGTGCAGAGAGAAAATTGAAGAAGAGAGCTTTGGATACACTGAAACCTGATCTCACCAAAATACCGAAATCACCAACCTGTGCAGAACAGACCACGCTATTAGTTTAACAAAAATAACAATAACTAGGTATTGAAATCAAAATTTACTCAACCACCCTCACACTGTGGGAATGCATCTAATTTAATCAGACGGATAAAACCCCAGGGTAAAAAAATTACAGGGTAGGGTTTTCTTAACTCAAATTTTTTTACATCAAACCAAACATCATATCTAGCCATTGATTGCATTCAATCCAATGTAAGAGAGAGCGGACGAGTTGGGAACATTAAATGCTGCTCTTTTACTTAAGTCTTTACCATTGGATTGCATGACATCAATGGATGAAAATTTGTTTCTCATTTTAAGTAATTTTTTAAGTTAAAATAACCTCACCCTACTTAAAAACATGAATGAGATATTTAGTTCAAAAGAAACTATATTCAATTTTGCTATTCCATCTTTACAAATTGTTTGCATGCAAAAGAAGTTGAGCAACCCTTCATCCTCCTTGCATAAAACTGACTAAAAATTATCCAAGAAATTAACTGCAAAAATTACAACAAAATTAATGCAAGGACAGGAGGCCTCAATTCCATCTTTCTTCACAGGAGATTATTGATCTCCCAGCAGCACCCATTCAAATAATCAAAGTGAAGTGTGATGTTATTCTCAACAATCATAATACCAAGGCAACCATGCACATGCACACTCACACTCATAGAGAGAAAGAGAGAAATGTGAGCTTGGATGGGAAGAGTTATCATTTTACCTGAACTATAAGCTTGTAGGTAAGAGTCCAACAATAGTTTTAAGTCCTTTAACAGACTCTCATGTACATGACCATATTATCAATGCATATCGCATGGACTAAATCCAAATGCAAATGAATGTTGACACAGATACAGATCCACGTATAAATGCAATCACGTGTTTAGATTTGAACACCAAGACCTCTTGGCTCTGGTACCATGTTAAGTTAGTACTTGACCAAAGCTTAAGCTTATTGTTTAGTTAAGGGTCCAACCATAGTTAACTTCCATAGAATATATGTGCAAAATACAACAAACAATTTGCCACATGTAGAAGATTTCTAGTTTATCTCATTCAGTTAACAGTTGGGATACCAATTTCAAAATTTTGCATGGAAATTACAAGGCACAGATATTTGAAAAAGCAAAATGTCATTCCCTATCAAATGAATCGAAAGAACTCTAACCTCTTGAGGAAGCTCATGTGCAAGCAAGAATACAGTTCTAGACCACCCGCCAACAGATCCATAAAGCAGGAAAGCACTTCCCA
This sequence comes from Melia azedarach, assembly GCA_028052125.1. NCBI lineage: Eukaryota > Viridiplantae > Streptophyta > Magnoliopsida > Sapindales > Meliaceae > Melia > Melia azedarach. The sequence goes on along the minus strand of CM051402.1, from coordinate 3,085,491 downwards.
AAGCCATTCCATCAGTAAAATTATGCTGCAATATTAGCAAATGGACCATTTCATACAGTCAACAAATATAGCAAACCAGAACATTTGAAACAATCATGAAATTTACTTCAAGCACAAGTAAATAAAAGCTCAAGTGCCAAGGGCAAGGAACACCTACTTACAACACCATCAGAAAAGAGATTGAGATACCCAAACACAAGATTTGATGCTGGTTGAACATGTTCTTTCTTCTCTGAGGATTTTATATCATTCAAGGATCCATCTGCAGCATTTACATCTGATTTATCATCCCCAGCACCAGAAGAAGTCTTTCTCTGCACAATGCAAGAACATCAAATAACATTTAATATCTGTTCCAACAATTCCATTCAAATCTAGCTTCAATAATAATATATGTCATCCCCCAAATATCGATCCAATATTATACAAAGCGCATATGGAATTTCAAGATTTAGGTTTAATTGTTAGAAGAATTGACCATATTATACACGTCCCCAATATGTGCATAGCATTTTGTTACCAAAGAATTAGTACTGATAGCTAGGCCAAATCCATCCTATCTACATGACACATGTTCATGGACATTCAACACAGATGTTCTGCCACATAACATGTGCTCTTTTGCCAGATTTTAAATTCAAATACGCTGTGGCCAGAGAACAGTATTTCTGTTTGTCCACATAGTGCATTTTTCCTTTATGCCTAACTCGAACACTAGGTTAAAATAAAATCATGCCATGATCAGCAGCCTGAAAGTTCATTTCCTAAACCAATCACAATTTGATGATTCCTCAGCTTACCCTTCGAATAAGAGTTTCATCTTGAGCAAGATTATCTCCATTCAAAGAGTCTTTTGACACCTCATCCGAAACTTTTCCTTCAGTCCCACTGGAAGATTGTGATGGCATTTTCCCACAAAGATCATCATCATCCTTCAACTTCTTACTACTCTTATGATGATGGTGGTGAGCATGGCCCCATGAATTAGCCTCCCCAGAGTTCTCATCAACATATCTCACCAATTTCTCCACAAGAAGAAAGAGTACAATTCCAGCTGCAACAACCAATATTGCCACAGTAAGAACTCAATCATACTACAATCCAAACCCAAAATTACAGTAAGATTTGAGACATGCATCACATATGTCACAAACTTACCTAGAACAGATATTCCCACAGAAAGATCTTGTAGAGAATGCGAATGTGAATGTGGATGCCCATGTCCAACATGAGCATGATGTGCACGGTCCTCATGGTGATCATGCGAGTGGGAATGTTCACCACCTGAAAAACATCTTCTTTTAATTAATGTCCCAACTAAGTAAGAACATAAGATAGCCACCAAAACTTTCAAGGTTATACAATATTGCTAGTAAAAGTAACTCTGTAAGGTCTAGAACCTCAGACTTCAATTTTTTAAAAACATAAAGTGAAAAAAGTTGATTAAGTTGACAATAAAAAGAATTAAAAATACGGTATTTAGAGAATAAAATTTGATGTTTATGAGAAGGCCAAAAAAGAGAAGAAACTACAAGTGAGCCATGCATGAATTCCTTTTATCACCTCATTATCTCAAATGAAATACAAACTCTAGTACCTAGAACAGCCCTATCAGTGTGGCAGTCATCTGCACCTCCAATACTGCCTCTAGATTATTCTCAGAGGCTAATTGCATTTCCAAGAATTATTCTAAGAGCTTAAGCTTTTGTGAGTTAGTATTGTCACTAGAATAATAAAATATTGCATCTATCAATACTATACCAAAAGCATGCGGCAATTGATGAAGAAAAGCATCCCCTAACATAGCTCCAGCCTGCAAATAAGAAAGCCAACAAAAAATATAAAAAGCCCTGAACATTAATAGAACAAAAACGAGTATATTAAGATGCCAATAATCTTAAAGGCTTGAACTAATAGGATACAACTACTAATATATCTGAACTCTAATACCGCCCCTCAAGCAAATTGCAATATTTGAATGATAGATTTATCACGTGGATCCAAGCACACAACTAATTTGCTGTGTTTTTTTATTAAATAATGTCACTTGTTTCACAGGAGCTCATCTCATGCAGTCACTTATGAACTGTGAACTAGATTAGAATCATATAATGTCACTTGTTTTTCTCAGTAACCCAACAAAATCAGAATCATGAAGGCATGAGGCAATATAACTGTGCAGCAAAATGAACAGAATTTTCACCAGTGAATGTCTCTTATTTCTCTTGGTACCCAGCCAGATCAGTTTTATATTAAATCTAACAACTTGACATTTAGCAAAAACATTTTCCTTTGGTCTCTTTGATAATCATAAATCATTAAGCAGCAAACAAATATTGAAAAAAAAAAATTTCTTGACCAATTAAATATCCTAAAAATTACAACTTCAAAGTCAAAATTGTTGAAAAGTACAGGACAAGGTAAGCTTTTATGGAAAATCTAAATGGGTTGATAAACACTGTAAGGAAAGAAACATTTTCTTTTTGTTGGTCAAAGGGTCAATAACTTAGCATATGATAATTACAAAACTATTTTTGAAGTAAACATTTTTTTAAAAGTAATAAAATATTCAATGTAAGGCCATATTTAGAAACTAATTCAAACAAACTGATTCAAGTTTAACATAATCATACTCTAAAACAACTTGAGGGTAGACCATATAAAATCATATCAATTTTGAATACATTTAAAAGCAATAATAAATACACTAAAACGATGTCAAATTGCTCATTTGCACTTACTAGTCTAATATGTCACAAATGCAACCTAAAATAAATGAACAAATAAATTTATCAATAACTCAATGCACTAACAAAGGAGGATTAACTCGTAAAATCCTTACTATTTAATCCTAAATAACTAAATGATAAATGGCTATTAAACCTAACAGTACGAATACAAAGATAATCAAATTAGAAATCTAATTTTCAAAACCTAGAATTCAGAGTTATAACCATACATACACCTACCTAACATCATATCATTACTAGACTTAATAATCATAAAGTCCTAAATCAAAAGGATACTTGAGCGCCATGACTTACCAACATAAATGTTGAGCAAGAAGAATCAGCCTATAGCATAAACTTTCTCCTTAATAGAATTATCAATTAGTAAAACTACTATACTGGTAAATGCGCTTAAGTGTGAAAGAGTGATGAAAAATAAAGTGAAGAAATAGGGAATGAGAGGACTGGATGGTTTGGAGTTTAATTGTTTCCATGAGTTTTATGAATGCTAAAATTATGCCACAGGGGGAGTTATTGAGAAAGTTATTAAGGAGCTAACACGGGAGGTAGTTGACAGAAAATGGATACTAGCCAACTCTCTCTTCTTTCTATTTTTAACAATAAACAGAAACTTTAGAACCTTCGTTGACGTTTGTTAATATTTTAAGTAGAGAAAATGTTTAACGGTATCATGGTACCAGAGTGGATAGAAAATGGGTTGATCTTGGATTTACAAGAGTGGATTGACAGCATCACCTAATATATTAATATTTTGTGGTTCATGGTAAGTGCCCAACCCATGGCAATTGATATCAAACATGCCCAGGTTTCTCTAGGTTAAGTTAGTCCCCAAGGAACATCAGCCATGCACCACAATAAAATTGTAGCGCTGGAGTGGATCTCTGTGGTAAGGGAACAGGTGCACTACAATTGAGATTTCCACGAGCATTGACAAGGTAGGTCAAGTAGGCCCCTCATTCTCTAGCTTAGTCACATGGATGCAATCTCTTACAACAATAGGGTTCACCATACCAAGGTCTTTGAAAGACTCTTAGGAACCCTTGGCATTCACACAAATCATTGTTCATTGCTCTGTTTCCTCTAAAACCTCAAGCAAGCCTTTACGCAATATCATAGTTAATTAACCTAAAAGAAGAAAATGCATTTTCTTAAGGCTCATCGAGGCTTAATTTATGGTGTATAGCAGCCATGTGACACAAATTTGATGGCAAACACAATCCTCACTAGTTTATCGTTATTGAATACTATTATAACTCTTTATGAACTACCTTAAAAAGCAACACACCATTAAAATGTGTTGACAAAGTTTACAAAACTAGCTTAAGCAGTTTCACCCAATCAATTATTATTAAGTAGTTCCACTAGCAAATCATTTTGTGTGTTGTATAGGAGGGAGAAGGTAATGAGGAGACAAACAAAACTATTTACAGCAAACCTTTGGCTAGCTATCTCTTCATGCACATTGTCTTGAAAGAAAAACTCTAAAAACTCTTGCAATTCAAGCACTTCTTGTTACTTCTGTTCTCATCTTTGTTTCAATAGAAGTATTTTTGTTTCCTATATAAAAAAAAAATCTTGCCATTCATGCACTACTGATACCTACCCATGCCAACAACTTCTAGAAGCTACTGCTCTATAGCTAGAAAGAGTTCTCCAACAATTATAAATAAACAGAAAATATTTCATTAGTGAAACTATTGATTTCCCAACCATCAATTAAGGAAAACTGCTTAAGCTAGCTACGCAAAGTGCATTCACACAAGTCGTGTGATTTAGCAGTGTGTTGCTTTGCAAGATAACTACTTTGTTCATCAAAAAGGCATGATAGCACTCAATTGTGAAAAACTAGCAAGGATTGTGCTCGCCATCTAATTATGTTCATGACAAATATAGAGACTATAGATAGAGGCTCAATAAGTCTTCAAGCTTCTGAAGAACACCAAGGAAACTTCTGCTGACTAATGAACTATAACTATTGCAGAAAGGTTCACTTAAGGTGAAGAGAAAATAGAGCACACAGAAAACAACCAGTGTAAATGTCACAGAGTCTAGAGTTTTCAAGACACGCACGGGAAACTCTACCAGTTATAGAATATTGCAAACATGTAATGGACCAGACAATAACACATAACGAGTTCATTACAATTTTTTTCGGAGTGGGTAGGAGGGAGAGAGAGTGTCAAAATCACAAAATCGTACAGACATTGAAGCTAATCTTAGGCTTTCAAGGACTGCTAGACAACATTACCTGATGTTTAATTAACTGAGTGATCAATATTTCAGCACCATATTTACTCAAAAAAAAAAATCAATTTTCTTTACTATCTTCTGTTTTCATTTTTGTTTGCCTTTCCATAATATTTTAACTTCAGCATCATAATCTTTCCTAAATTATAAAAAAAAAATGCAAAGTAGCTCAATGAAGAGTCACGGAGCAACAGTTCAAATTATAAACTAAATTTATACAAATCTATCATTCACAAATCAAGCAAACAGACATCAAATGCATACAATAATTAACTAGAAAAAGCTATAGGGTCAAAAGGCAAAAGTGAAATTAGTAGCGATAAAAATAAAAAATTAAAAAAAGCATAAAGAACCTGACCCCAAATAAAGCCAAGGAATCAACAACAGCTTTGGATGGCTTCCCTTGAACTGCAATAAGACAACAAATTCAGTTTCCATTTCATCAATTAATCAATCAAAAACCTATTGCTAAGCTAAACCCTAAAGTCAGGAAACAAGTTCATTTAAGTAGAAAATCTTCACTTACTGAATATTACAGGCAAGATAATCAAGCAAATAAGCGAAGCCAAGCTCACTAAGAGTGAGCAACCCAATGCATTAACCCAAAGAGCTAATCCCGAAAGCAGCGAATCACCGCCATGATTATGATGATGATTATGATTATCGTGATCGTGATAAGGCCCAAATCCATACAATCTCATATCCTCTTCCTCAGCTAACTCTTCCGGAAGCAACATTTTCTTTTCCTCGTGACCATGATCATGATGGTGATGTCCGTGATCACATTGATGATGATGATGCCCATGCTTTTCTCCGTGCACCGGCGTCGCACAGGACCCGGACCCACTCCCAAAACCCAGATCCAAACACAACCCGAATACCAACACCCAAACGAATCCTAGCAAGATCCGTTTATTACAAGGAAACATTTGTACTTAGTTTGTGAATCGAAAGGAACGGAGCTTTAAAAATAGAAAAAACCAAAAAATAAAAATAAAAAATGAGAAAATTGTAAGGCAGTGTTTGGCTGGAAACTACTAATTGCGGCGTTTGCAGGTGCCCTCAATGGTAATGTAACAAACAGCGCACAAGAAGAGCACGATTATGCCGATTATGATGCCGAACGTAATGACATCCATTTTCAAGTGAAATTGAAATCTATTTTATTTTTTATTTTTATTTTTTCTGATTTATTTTTTCTTGGATTCAAAAAGAACGAATCTGATGTCGTAAATGAAGTGATAAATAAATAATAAATAATAAATAAAAGATAATTAATTAAACTCGAAGCCCAATCAGCGAGTCGCAGTGAGATGACAATACTGATCGAAGGGCCATTCTGGATTTTAGTAACAGAAATCTGTTGACATAATAACGTTTGCGTGTGTAATAATTAGTTATTAATTATTAACGTTTCTACTTTCTCTGTGTAATTATTATTAACATTTTCACCTATCGTTAATAAATAACACTGTAAAAATGTTGCGTTTAAATTACCGTGCTCTTGGAATATTTTCATTAAGGTCCCTTATGTTTATTTTTATATCACTTAAATAAGTACTAGAGAAAAATAGTTCAACTTAGTAGTACATGTACTTATTCATGTCATATCAAATAAAAAAATAACATATTTTAAATTAACTCGAATCAGACATAATTAATATTTATATTAAAATTTAAAACTTTAATTCACCTATTTATTAAACGAGTTATCTATTTAATAATCATGTTTTTGTTTAACATATTTTTAAATATTTAAATATTTTATTTTTATAATTTTATTTACGTAAAATACTAATAAATTTTATTCTAAATAATATTAAATATTTTTATAATATTAAACATATAATTAACTATTTTTAAAATATAAAATATATATTAAATTATAAATAAATTTGTATAAAATTATTATTTAAATAATTAATCGTATTATTAACGAATTTACATGTCAAGATCTCTAAACTTAAACTCCAACTTGATTATTAATAGTATCATATTATTATCACTTATTTATTAATTATATTATTTTATATTAATTCGAACCTACTAACTATGTGTCAGGTTTACAAGTCGTGTAAAAAATTACCATCCTTACTACTTGATTTGGATTTTTTATTAACCAAAAGAATTTTTTTAATATTAAAAGTTCTTTTTAATTTTTTTTAAATTCATTTAGCAAGCATTATAAAAGAATTTTGAAAAATTAAAAAAATTAATGTTCTTCTAATTGAAGAAACCCAAAATTTAAAATTTTTTATAGTAGAGCTTTTTGAACCATTTTAAAAGGTAAAATTGCTACCATAATCTTATTTTATTTTTAAAATTTTTATGTTATTTCTTTATAGTATAATTTTAAATATTGTCTATTAAAAAAAGGGAAAAGAACATAAAGATCCTTAACATTTGGTTTATTAGATATTGAAGTCCCAATGATTTAGAAAATATTCAAAAAAGTCCTACTCTATTAGTCATAGTCGTTAATTTGGATGGCAATTTGATGTTTATCTTTCAATGACCATTTTACCCCTCTTTAACATTTGATACACTCCACATCAGTCTTAAAAACTCCAGTCAATATTTTGTTCATTTAAAAGAATATATTAACCTTTGAAAGAGGAGAAGGAAATCCATTCAACATTATGTGTCATTACCTATAAATTAGACTATAGGGTTGCTTTACCCTGACTTCTTATTGCTTCAAAGAGTAGCAATTGAGTGCTTTAACATGTTTAAATAACAAAAGCTATCCAACATGGTGATACAAATAATTCTAACTTTCACTTTTTTTATTTTGCTTTCTAAAAAAAAATATAAAATTGATGATTCTTTGGGTTGGTTGTGAAAATTGGTGGTTACCATAGAATTAGAAATTAAGCCTGTAAAAAAATTGACATGATGTGATATAAAATAATTTATTTAAAAAAATAAAACAATCACACCTACAAGGTATTTGACAAAATGAGAATGAAATATTCTAAAATTTATTTAATAAATTCTTGGCTCAAGGTAATATAATTTGGCTTTAGTAGACATGAACCATGAATAATAAACCTTTTTAATGTTGTTGGAGTAGCTGATGTGAACCATGAAAAATGGAAAAAAAAATTATGTTTGTTGCAATGGCATGCTAAATCCTAGGGACAATTGCATTCTAAATCCTGAGGGGCAATTTTGCTCCTCTTTTTTTCTTTTCAATTTTTTAATGCAAAAGGATAAATTTATTAATAAGAAAAATGAAAGCAAAGCAAAAAGAAGTAAAAAAAGACATCAAATAAAACCAATCAACAAAGATTATAAGTAAAAATAAGCCTATCACAAGAATTGGCAAATATAAACCAAAAAACGAAAGCACAAATAAAAGCAATAAATACAATTGCCGCCAACAAAATCTAGGCAGGAATCCAACTAAGCTTGTAGACTCTCCTTGTTGCAAAAAAATAAAGTAGAATACACTACCAAACCCAACAAACAACTTCAGTAGTTGCAACAATAGAATTGATAATGCAACACAATAAAAGCTAAGCACAACTTTAATAAACAAGTTAAAGTTTACACCAAAAATAAATAAAACCTAACCGAAACCAAGCATAACCTTTATAGGCAATAACTATTTGCTAGAACTACATCAGCTAACATCAATGAATTGATACATAAACCAGAACAATTCTAGTTATTGCTGCATAAATCTCTTTTATCATTGCTCTTGTAAGTGAAAAAAAAATCTAAGAAAGAAAAAGTATTATTGGCCTTCAATCTAGTTTATTTATAACATAAAATAAGATTCTTAAACATTGTTAAATTTAAACATACAATAAGTTACCTAGACTGAGTATAAAGCATTTGTGCCACATTTTTGTTGTGGCCAAATTGTCTACAATTTCCCCATCTGATGACCTTTTTTTACCCTTCAACTTCTCTTTATTCTCTTGTTCTTGAAAGCTTTGGCTTACCAACTCTAGTTTTTTCCCTAAGAGGGTTAATTTTAGGGCCTTTGGCAGTAGGCCAAATAGATTTGTCAAGTAAAGGGTTTATTATATATGAATATATAAATATATATACATCAGTTGTTAACTTAAGATCTACATAATCAGCGATATCTTTACATCTTATTGTAATGCATGGTGTGGCATGCTTGCAAGGAATCCCACTAATTTGGTATACACCACAAGCACAAGTTGTTCTTTGTAAGTCAACAACAAATATAGTATACATCTCATGTATTACTTCAAACTGAAATTCAATAGTTGTTATCACCTTTACATACCTACCTTCTTTCCTAGAATCATCTAATTTTCTTTTTATAGTCAGTGAAAGTTTTTGTGTTTATTTTTTGGATAGTGATGATTGTTTTTGCAACCTCTTCATCACTTTTTGTTCGAATGAACTCTAACAAAGATAATACAAGCTTGTCTTTAAAATCATTTAGTCAATTATTTCACGATTTACTTATGTTATTAGTTATATAATCACATTTCATATGATGGTTAAATGTATGCCTAGCACATTCTTTCTTGTCAATTTTTATAAGATATTAAAATGCACCTTGACAATTAGTTTTTATTAGTCTAATCTGCTCTATAGCATTATTCCAATCTTTCTCAAGCATAGATCTAGTTGTTGCCCAAAACAATGACCTATACACAACATCAGGATGTTTCTTTCTTAAATTAGCAAATATATGTCTTACGCAATGCCTAACTGTTACCTCTGACCAGAAAATATCCAATGCAATTTCTATTTCTTTTTGTCTATCAGTCATGAATGTCACATTATATCACATTATGATAGTTTTCTATCCCAAGCAATTGTTGTAATATGTCTAAAAACTATTTTCATATGTCAGCATATTCAGATTCACACACATACATAGAGCAAGTGGGAAAATCCCACTATTAGCATCTAAGGATACAGCAGATAACAGTACTCCTCAAAAGGCCTTTTTAGATGGCAACCATCAAGACTAATTAAACATCTACATCCTTTAATAAATCCATTCCTCATTGCTGAAAAACTGAACATAAACCTTTGAAATTTTATTGGTCCGTTATTCAAAACACTAGAAAATTTCATCTTCACAAAAACCCTCAGAATATATTGTTGAAGAACCTCATCATAATCTCTGAATGCCTAATAAGAGGTTTCATAATCTTCTGAAGCATTCTTTAAAGCTCTTCTTTTTGCTCGGTATATTTTTTTTCTTACTAACATGCACTCTTAACTTTGCCATCAATTCCCCATTCATTGCTTTAGTTAACATTTGTGAGTTATTCTTCAATGTAGACTAAAAATGTGAAGCGATTAAAAAATATGAAGCTTCTTTATTAATTGTCATTCTATTGCAAGAATGAACCTTGTTAAGATTTTATATCTTGAACACGGTGCCACTATTTACCTGACCAACATATATAAATAAGGATGAAAAAGAATTAATATGATGAAATATAGTTTAAAAATAGTATAGTTTAAAAATAAATAATTATTATGTAAGGTAGTAAGTGTTTACTAGGGTAGCGTATATAAACCAAAGGCATCCTTTTTAAGCACAAGTAGCTTTGAACTTTATTTTGTTATTCTTTATTCTTTTTAGCTCAAAAACTTCTTTGACACAATATACTCTAAAGGCAATCCTAAACTCTTCAACATTGTCAAATTCTTAACCTATGTACCAATTTGCATCCCTATTAGAACCCTTTCCGTGATGATTTTTTCTAATAGAAGCTATCATCCTACTAACTGGAACTCCACCTTCAAATAATGATACCAATGCATGATCATTATCACCTGACTCATAATTGGATAATACTTCATCTGCATGGCATTCTAACTCGTTATCTTTAGCTTCCTTTAGACCATTTATACACGTGACATTAACATCATTTGTATTTCTAATTTGAAAAGTCTCATCATCATTATCAGACTAATGTACCTTATCTTCTTCAAGATCACCATAATCATCATCACCATTTGTATATTGTTGTTGTTGCTGAATTTTATCTTTTTATTGTGACAAAGATGTAGGATGATGTCAACTTAGGATTGTGAGTCTTCTTCAATGTATACGTCTTTGTTTATCTCATTACGGGCTGACATCTCCATTATGCACAACAATTGTTCAAGTATATTACTAAATAGAATTGTTACTCTTCGAAGCAATAAGAGGCTATGGCAAAATACTCACAAAGCTGAATTGAATAAGTGATGGCACAATTTGGTTATAAGAACAAAAAAAATTCAAAACTTCACAAAGATTCATTCACAAAAATTAAACTATTTAGGGAGATCTTTGTTGTCATTCTTCTGCAACACTAAGAGTAAAATGTTGATCGGAGTTTTCAGGGCTGATGTCAAGTTTACCAAATGTTAAAGAAGAATAAATTGGTTATTAAAGGCTAAAAGTTAAATTTCCATCCAAATTAATGGTTTTGACTAGTAGATTAGGATTTTTTTTTAACATTTTACAAATCATTGGGATTTATACGTCCAATAAATCAAATGTTAAGAATTTGCATATCCTTTTCCCTTAAAAAAATTACACGATTTTTATTATAAGTTATCTATGACAACTAAATAATTAATAAACTTTTATTAAAATTTCTACTTATAAAAATTTTACTAATAAAAAGTCTACTCTAAAGGGCTATATATTTGAAAAGCTATACCAACTCTTAGTCTTTATTTTAAAACTGAAAAGTTTAATCAAAGTGACTACCAATAAAATTAAAAAAAAAAAGTGTTAAAAGGAATAAGAAATGAAGAAACTTTGCTATGATATCTATTTGATATCGATACTTGAAAAAAACAAGCACTCACAAGATAAAAGGGATAAATAAATTCACCACCTAAGTAAAACAACAAAAGATCATAATATTATCTAAAGTTGTTAAACAAAGGATACATAATTTATTAATACTCATAAGTCGATAAAACCACTAAAGAGATATAGAGTTGAAAAAAAAAACACACAGTTTTCATTGAAACTGTATCAAACTCAATAATCCACTTTAAATTGCAGTTATATAGATTTATATAATTTATCTTGAAACAACCTTCTAAACATAGATAACCGCACATAACTAACACCCACAACATGTGAGTGCATCATGATCTCTAATTAAAAAATGTCAATCGTGAAAACTGAGGGATATTTCTCCAACTTTTCTTGAAACTCCAAAAAGCATAATATCCATGATAGCTTGCAGCGTAAGGGATCACCTAACGTTAGTCAGCAGCTATCTCTACAAACTCTAGCAACCGTTTAACGCAGGTGGAACCACTTGATATTTGAAAGATTTAGGACCACATCAAAAGTTTAATAGGATTGTTACACATATCATAATAAGGATAAAGTAATCTCCTAAACTAGTAAGAAAGTATTACGTAGCGAGATATCTTAGATAAGCCACTTACCATCTGCCATATGTCACTAGGTTTTTTACTAGCCTAAAAAACATCTCCAAATTTAACATATAAAGGAAATAAAATGAGGATTAAGGTTTTCTTATCTTTGGCTAATCATAACTGAAGGCCCCTTATATAGTTATATTTTTCTCCAAACTCAAGGAATGATCTTTTGGCCATCATATCATAACATCATTTTACCTAGTTTTATCTTATCCATTTTCTCTCACAAGAAACCTTAAACACAATAATGGTTTGTTCCATCCATGGGTTTTATCTTAAGATCTTTATTGACACTTTGTGTCTTACGAAAGAGTTGTCATTCCATCTCCACTATTCACCTCATTAACTCTATTACACAAAGTTTCCCTTGAGCTTAGTCAATATATACACTTTTTAGATATTTTACATGACTTTATCATATATAGAGCCATTATAATTATTGTTCATCTCCCCTCCTCCATGAATGTTGACTTAAGTATCAGATAAGGATCATTAAAGGTAACCCTGCTTTGATCTTGTTCTCCATTACAGGTGGGACAGAGCTCCAAATAGGAAGTGGAATGCCACTTGAGGTAGGACACATCTTGAGAAGAGCAAGCAACATCACTAAAAAAAATCTTGGAATTGAGCATGGCCTAGTTTAGCTTAGAGCTTTAACCAGTTTTTCATCACTTGGGTTGCAAGGTGAGATATTTTTCATTATCAACAACTGTGAAATACCAATGAAATTTTTGACACAAAATTAAACAAAGTGACTAAAATGTAAATATCTTAAAATTTTAAAAAGCAAATTCAAATTCTCTCGATCAATCTAATATAGCATTTATTAATTTATTAATTAATTTATGTTTGATTTAATATATGAATAGGTTGAATTCTTGTTTAATTATATGGGATATTATCACATTCCTCCTCTAAGATTTTAGACTGTATCACTTAAAAAGAAATAATCTTATTTGTATCACATACCTCTCTCGTGATATTGGTCAACCGTTAGTTGACTGTCACGTTTAGGGATAAAAATAAAAAAGTAGCCAAATATAACATTTGCCTTAGTTTCTAAAGGACATCAAATCTTTTGTATAGTTCTGTACGACAAAAAGAAAGAGAACTCATACTTTAAAATAATATTTTTGACAAAAAATTTATTATACAAACCTCACAAATCCTAAAATATAGCTCCAAACCGTGATAATGTTGGAAGATGACTATTAGGATCCAATATTAAAGAGAAGATTGCACGTCATTATGCTAAATTGTTAGCTTATATATAAATGTGTCTTGTTCTAATTTGTATGAGTTTCATTCCTTTGTATTTTTCCCTAAAAATCCAAATCCTTTTGTTTTCTCTCATTTTGCCATAAAAAAATTCACAACTATTTTATATTTTCTTCAAATCTATGTACAAATGCCTACAATTTTTCCTTAATTTTTTCGGTGATTATTCCTCGGTAGTCAACGAGGTTAAGAAGACTGTTCAATCTAAAGTAACCATCGACTCAAATTCTGTTTTTCTATTAGTTGTTTTGAAGTTGAAATCGGCTATCACATAATGCATGTTGATTATTTGATAGAATGCATGTTAGAATTATGCGAAGATCGATCTTCTCTATTGAATGTTAAATTTCATTTTTTTGTCTTTTAGCACTAATTGGTGATATTTTTTTATGGAGGTAATGTCAATTTTTTTTTTGTCTCATTTTGTTTTATTTTAGATGTTCTTTTGAAGTGCTTTGACTAACTCATTCGGTTTTTATTTTTTATGTTTAATCATTTACAACGGTTGATGAAGATTATGATTGTAATTTTTGCTACTTTTTGTTATGGTGTTCTAATTTTACTTTTATTTATGATTTTATTTATTTTAATTTTAGAGTTTGACAATCTTAATTGTGGTGAAATATTGTTAATAGGGCATATACATAGGATAGATTTTTTTTTAATCATGAAAGATATAATAGTCATTTTACTTCTCTGTACTGTAGAGTTGAATAAATTAACACATCAACTATGCAATTCAATTAGCTACATTACCTCACTAGTTGACTAATACCACAAAAGAGATATATAATACAATTAAAATTTTTCTTTTTCAAGTGATACAAACCTAAATTTCAAGAAGGAATGTGATAATATCCCTCGATTCTTTTTCTATTTGAAATAAGGCGTATTTTAAATAGTAAAATATTTCAAATTAATTAATGTGTGCAAAAACATAAAACATTGTTTGAATATTATATAATTATAAATTAATGATTAATGAAAAAACTAAAAATGTAAATATATTAATAACAAGAAAAAAAATAAAAGAACGTGTTAATAAAATTATAAGAAGACAAATAAACTTTTATATGTAAATAAATTAAACAAGATATATAGAAGTGACTTTAGAATCAAGTTTAAACAATTCCTTTTAATTTTATAATTAATATTTAAACCATCTTTAATTTTACTAAAAATAAAAAAATAAAGAAATTTAATAATTTGTAAAATTTTAATTTTAGAATCAAAACTTAAACAATTCACTTTAGTTTCATAATTAATATTTTAGCTTCATAATTAATATAAAAATGAGTTCAAACGCTTGCATAATTAATCCATCATATGAAACAAGTAACATACAAAATTACAACATCTAAATGATGAAGGCATAATTAATCCATAATTAATCGTGCCCATACAAAATTACAACATCTAAATGACCAGAAACAAGTAACATACAAACTTGAACTTAAAAACTAAAATCATTTTGATCATGATTAACTTAGGTTTATTTTTCAGTATCACATCATCTGAAATCATGGGAAGCACCTGAGAATCATTGCATAATTTTATATATTGCTTTCTACATGCTTGAAGACACTATGCATTTCCAATGATGAAGGCAGACATCCATTTTATTTGTGAGGTACAGGGCATCTCAAATACCTACAAATACACTTCCAAGATACCAAACTCCTTACATCAACATAAAAGCCAATCACACTGAAATAAATATTTACATGGGCAGCCAAAATCACAATCAAAATCCACAATAGTACGAGGTAAGTAGTAGTACTACTATAACACTTCCATATTAATTTACCCTATTTCAACATACAAGTTCCAAACTATTATCTATTGGTATTCCCCTCAACATAAATAAAAATCTAAATGCATGTCTTCGTCAGTTATGTAGTTCAAGTACTTCTACAATTCACAAGCATACACTGTATACAATCCTTTCCGTATTCACAAGGTTCCACTGATCTATTTGAGTGTACAGCTGTTGAAGTTGTAATGGTAGACTGTTCCTGCAACAAAACATGGTTATAGAAGTTCAAGGCTATTGAACATAAGTGGGACACAACTTAAGGTTAGGTTGAACAGGAAAAGTAGTAAATTCCAACAGAATGAAGTTTCCTGTTTCGTCTAACAGACATTTGAAAATTTTGTTCAAGTGGGCACTCGTGAACAGGGTAACTTCCAACAGAATTGAAGTTTCCAATTTTGTCTAACATACATTTGAAATCTTTGTTCAGGAGGGTACCCGTGCACAAGTGTGTTAGTGAGTTGGAGATGGAGATTAACGAGATTTGCAATTGCTTCTTATCTTGAACTTTATTTTCTTTATTTTCCCAAACTCCACAGCAAAGCATTTAAGCTTAATAAAAAAACTGTAAATAGAGTAAAAGCAGACCATAACATACCATTTCAAGATATTTGAATTCAACCGTGAGGAGGAGAACCTGGCTCAGAACCACAAATAGATGTGTAGGTTGACATTGTATCTTCTTTTGATATGGCTACAAAGTTCAGTGGTGCAGTTGACAATCTTCTCATTTCCTTGAAGTGTCCATTTTGGCGTCCTGAGTAGGATCGAGGTGTGAGGAGCTCAGGTGTTCCACTACCCATTGAGTTTCGACGAGGGGTGGGAGTCATTGATCCATTTCCATTTGCACGATACCCATTTGGCTTCCTAAAGCTGTTAGATTTTCTTGGGCTAGGTTTAGACCCATATATGGCTTCTTTCTCTGTCAGGAGGAGATCTTGCAGTTTCTTTTGATCCTGAGAAAAGGTAAGATTACATCAGGATGTTATCCCCAGATAACATTGGAAACACTGAATGTGTGAACATTTGGACATATTCTATAATTCTGAGGATATTTTCTTTCACTTTAAAAGATGATGCAATAGGATGTCATACACAAGGACTGCAATCATCAGTTTCTAATCTGCGAGCCAACTTTTACAGTAGCCACAATGGAAATTATTAAATCACACATACAAGCATTTAAATTACCCTGTATCTCTTCTTCTCTTCTTCCCTCTGTTGTCTGGTCAGCTTGTAATCATCCAGTATCGATACTAACCTCACCTGCAAATAATGACATACAAGTTAGCAGGAGCAAGCAACAGAAAAAACATGTCAAGAATAATCCGAGCCAGAAGCAAATCCAGAATGATAAACTTACCCCATCATAGAGAAAGAATGCCCTTTTCTCTTCTTCCCAAACCAGTGTTCTGTTTATCAGATTGTCCACCATTGCTGAAAAGAGAACCAGATTAGCTAACATATTGGTTCAACATCAAGTAAAGGACATCGTCATTTAATGAGAAATACCTGGAATTTTGCTCACAGTTACTCGAGCACGTTCTGCACGTTTAAGATTAATGTGTGCACCTCTCCCAGCATTGTACCGATTGTCATCCTGGAATTACATGGAAAAGTTTCTCAAGATAAGAATTAGATAGATAGCCTTAACAGCAATTAATGCCTTGCCAATCACCAATGTTGTGCGGATTCCAATAACTTCTAAGATATGATATATAATAAATCAGAAAATTCACGATATAAAAACTTTGTAACTTTAAAAGCAAACAAGAGAAAAAATGGAAATAGAGGAAAGGAAATTAAATGATGCAAAACCCTAATCTTGGGTCTTTGTCCTATCATCACATATTGATAGGCTATTAGAACAAAAGATTCAGCTTACTTGATTATATTCATCCAGCCATTTTTCCTCTTCACATGCAAAAAGCCACCGGTCTATCCGATCCATTATATCTTTTCGACTTAGTGCTTCATCTTTAACTTTGAAAATCTGTGCTTCAATGTTGGCTAGAAGTTCAGAAGGATCCACAAGACCTGAACAAACATTGTCAGATTCATGAATACATATTTCTTCACGCAGAATAAAATCATAAAATAAAAGAAAATAAAAGGGTATAATTGCCCTCTACCATGTCAGAAAAAAAACCCATACCAGAATCTATCAAAGCATTGGATTTCTCAGCAGCAGTGCTGTTATCAGGTTCAATGTGGGTCATTTTGCATATGTCCTCCAATTCCAACCTCTTCTTCATTACAAGTTCTTTCATTCTAGTTGCTTTCAATTTAGTAAGCCTCTCCACTTCTGCTGAAGCCTGTGAGAGAAGTGAAACTTGAGGATCCACTTTTCAGTAATAAAACTAGAAATAATTGCAATGCTTCCAGACCTGTTCAATAGTCTCAGTTGAAAGAACACCCAGTTCTGTAATTTTAGACTCCGATAATCTAAGAATGTAAGCAATCTTAGAAAAGCTATTCTTCTCTTCTTGAGGCGAATCCATCAAATTCCAAAGTTCAAAGAGGGATGCCACAATCTCTTTTAGCTGCAAATCAACATACAGTCTTACTTCAAACAGCTCAAGCAAAAATATTTGGAGAACTATGGGAATATCCCCAGTACCTTCTGTATTCGGATTTTCCTTTCTTTTTTCAACTTGACAATGGCCTGCTCCAAACCTTCCAATGTGCCATTGCTGATATTTGTGGAATGCCCCATGCTAGTTCCATGCAAGCTTGGATGCACATCACTCACAGTCTGGCCAAAATCCAACCCAAGCACACCACAGAGTGAATGCACCTCATTCACATATTCCAAAACCTTATTCAGGCGATCAGACTGCAAAAGCAAAAAACAAGTCCTAAATTACCAAAATATTTGAAGAATCTAAGATAACTCATGTCAGCCCAAGGCAGTAACTCCAAACATGAACAACTGAAATAAAATTCATTCGCCCAATGACTCAAACAATTTATTAGGTATCCAATAAAAGAACTCAATTAGACTGCCAGCATCCTGATAAAAACTTCAAATGTCAACTCCTACCATAATATGCATACCTTCTCCTTTTGAAGAGCTCGAAGATGTGTTTGATAGTCAGTAAGCCTTCTGAGTGACAAGTCTTCTTCTTCCAGAGATAAAGAATTGATCAGAGAATTATTGAGATGATCATAACCAGAAATCTCAACACTGATCTTTTCAATTTGCACCTTTATGTCTGCAAAATGCTTTAATCGTTCCTCTTTCTTTGTTCTAAGATCCTCTACCAGGGGTGTCACAGAAGCTAGTTTTTCTTTTAATGAAGTTGACCTTTTCTCAGACTGGATCTGCAAATTTGATTATAATAAGAATCAAATAAGAAATTGATAACATATGAAGAAATGTGTTTGACATTCAACAGCAAACTAGGCAATATGATTTGTAAAGAACTTTTTGTATTGCTCATCAGTATAACTTGCAGCATAGCAGAGAATTGGCAGGAAAGATAAAGAAAACAAGACATTAAAAACGAAAAAACAAATGGAACTAGAAGCTATTATCATTCATTAGCCTTAAAACAGATTTTGGATTCTCATCAATTTTCACACAGAAGCTGCATCAAGCAAGAAAAGTCATTCTCCAGCCAAAATCTTTATTGAAACAGTAAGATTTCTTGAGTACTAAAATTCAATAAAGATCACACAAGGAGAATCAAATGCAAGAAAACTAATAGCATTTAGTATAGAATTAAAGCAGAAGAGCCTTCCACATTTGTTCCATTGAGCAGAAAATTTTTGAAAACTACATGTATATATTAGTCGCATATCTCGAACCATTACAAATTTTATATTAGTTTTACCAAAGAGGATACAAACCACACCTTGCATCTAAGAATATCAGTTATTTAGTATAAAAAAATCAACATGAGATTCTAAAAGCAGAATCAAAATGGACAAATGAATAGGAAATTGTATGGAAACAAATAGGAGTAAGGCAAAGAAACAGGGATGTGACATGATAACAAAAGAAACATGATCGCCGAGAGTTTAGAGTCAGGAAATTTGTCTCACCGGTGAGTGAATATTAAGTTCACCAAGAGCAGCCACAAGTGTTGCAAGTTCAGCTTCTTTTGCTGCAACAGTCTGATGAAGACGTGCCTTGGCATTGGCAGCTTCGTCAACCTTTCTGCGGTAAACTTCTAAGCACTCTCTCTCTAACTCCATCAGCATGCGGTCTTTTTCTGCTTCACTCTCGCCAATGTCATTCCATATTTGCTGCTCCCATTAAAGAAAAAAAACCCGTTAAATACATTAAAATATGAAGTGTATTTTCTGCTCATGTATGATAGATAAGCTTACAATTAAGTATGAAACAACAAAATTAATTCCTATTTATGAACGAAAGTGACCAAATGATTAGAAGAATTCAGTAAACCCAGAACCTGACCACCCAACCAACCCCACTTTCTGTAAAAAATCAAAATCACAGAGTATATAACATGAAAATCTGAATAGAGCATTCATTTTAGGAACCCATTAAAACTACAATCCAGCAAAAGAGAGCCCATACATAGAAACTAACTAAACCACAAACAACACAATTAAAGCCAACAGAAAACCTCACCTTACCAAACCAACTATATACCAGTTGTTATCAAATTCCAAAATTTGTCGTAACATGAACTAATTTGGAAGAACCCAGTCACAACACAAACCACTCTCATCTACTAATTTTCTTTAAGGCCAACCAAGAAATTAATAAGAAAATAAAAACTTTAGTCCAGTAAATTTATCAAAGTAGCGATGGTTCAACATGAACATTTTAAAGAATAACCCACCATCATTCAACCAGCCAAGCACAAACTTTCTGCAAAACCCAAAAGGGAAACCAGAAAATGTGTGCCGGCACAGAAAACCCGTAAAATTATGAGCTAAACGAAAAGAAAAGAATAAAAAAAGCCCAATTATAACAAATTATAAAGAAAGAAGAAAGTGTAGGAGTTTTGAACTGCAGAGAACAGATCACTCCTTAAAGACTATTTAGCCTAGAGTGCAAGCATATTGCTGTTTCTCCTTGTACTAAAAGAACCTAAAGGAGACTCTAATTCATGTTATAGGTAGACTAGACCCATAATGATACATGTAAAACAATCAATGCTTCTGCCTTTTAACATAACCCAAAGGAATATATTAACTTTCTGAAAGAACCATCATTGAAAAGGAAAAAAAATAAATAAACAACCAGAGAAGAAGAAGAAGAAGAAACCCAAGGAAAAAAGAAGTAAAAGAGAAAGAAAAAAGACCTGGAGTTCTCTGAGTAAAGCATTGCAACTAGTGCTTGTACGGACACTGCAAGGGGGACTCCCAATAGCCAGCATTTCAACTTGATCTCTCCTTCAAATTTCTTCTCTTTGAAACACAAAAACACACAAACTCCCTTTTCCAATTCAAGAAAGAATTTAAAGTCCTTTCCCTGGTTACTTCTTGGAAACACAAGTGAAGCAACAAAGAAGACCCCAGAAGCAAGAACAAGAATGTTAAGGAGAGAAAAGCAAATGGCTGGTTGTTGTTGTTGTTGTTGTTGTTCTTTATAAAGTCAAAGAGAATCCAAGAAACCAAGAGACATTACTTGAAACAACCTTAGCTTCCTCAGATCTGAACCTCACCATAACTCTCCATTAAACAACAACCTTAACCTCAAAAAAATAAAATAAAAAAAAAACACAAAATTACAGAAACAGGACACTAACAGCAGAAACCAAAATGGTTTTGTAAGAGAGAGAAGTAATAATTGCCAGTTAAGAAAAGGGATTAAGCTAAAAAGAGCCCAAGAAAGAGAGACACATAAAAGTTGATATTATAATGATCCTTTTTTTATCTTAGGGTTTGTGATGTGGGGGTTAAGCTAAAATGCGCCAAATGTAGCAGGTAAAGGTAAAAGGATCTGCGCATTTTAGCCAAATCATTTCCACTTTTTCTATGGCTCTTTCTTCTTTCTTCTTGAGAAGTGAGTAAGCAAGTAAGCAAGTTCACAAACTGAGCTGGGAAAAACTACAGTGATGAAACTAGCTCACATTTGGGGATATTAACGTATGGATCCTAAACCTTTTATCTTTCAGCAAATAAGGACATATTTTATCTATTTATTTCCCATAGATTTCTAAAACCATTTCAAAATGACTGAATTAGCCCCCAGTCTCACCTATCTCTAGGGATGACAGTGGGGTAGAGTAGGGATAAGGAGGCCTTTTCTATTCTTTATCTCGTTTTAATTTTGATTTTCGTTCTCTAATAAAATTTAATAGGGCATAATAGAGAATTTTTATGGGAGAAATAATTCCTCGTCTTCATTTATTTTTTTTATATTCGTATTTACTTATATTAAATACTAATTAAAAATATCATTAATATATTATAGTATTACTCATGTGTAATAATTATATTAGAAATATAAATTTTATTATTTAATAAGATAAAAAATTATAAATTATAAAATTTTTTAATTAAATATTTTGGCATATAAATTTTTTAATTTGAAAAATAATATATTATTATATATATTTGGGGAATGGAGTGAGAATGGGATGGAGAGTATTAAATCATTCCTCATCCCATTAATAATATGGAGATTAATTCTCTTATTTCTAGTTTTATTTTTTATTATATCATTCTAATTATATCCTATTTGAGAGGGATCCCTATGAGGCCCCAAACGCGTTGGGAATTTTGCCATGAGTAACTCTCTAACTCTCTTTTGTTGGTTAAAGTGATACTTCACTAAATTATGGACCTAATTGACACACATGGATATTCTGTGTTCTAATTTGTTATAATGTAAACATTTAAGTATCTATAAGTTATTATACCCTTAAATATCGCATGAATTATTAGTCACATCATTTTCATAAGCGCGTGTAACACGATCCAATAATAGACCAGCGTGTGTAGCACGTGAAGAAAGGAGCGTGCTGAAAATAGACGTTACTCTTTGCACTGACTCAAGTAGCTGTTTTGATGTTGAAATATAAAGGTCTGATTTTAAAGGAGAGAATTTTTAATTCTGCCTTTTTATTAATTTAATAAATTATTTATTTATTTACTTATTTATCTGGATATACGTAAATATTTAATTATTTTATCTTACGGTGTGTTGACCTCACTGTATTCCGGTTGGTACATGCAGATATATATATATATATATAATTAAATTAAGCATTTTAATTATTCCAGAGTTTATAATTTTGCTTTATTTATTTATTTATTAAAAGGAGTCAAGTGTTCCTCTTTTCGTATTATTTATTCCAAATTTTAATTTAAAAACAAATTAATTTTTTAATTCAACTACTTAAATTATGTAAGATTAAAAGGTAACGATTATTTCAACCATTATTTCTCATATCACAATCGATTTGTAAAACTCAAACTCATTTATATATGTTAAAAGAAGATTTTAATTTTTTTTAGAAAAAAAAATAATTTGAATTAAATTGTATACTAACGAAAATAACTTAATAGTTTGATTTAATTCGAAGAATAGAAAACATGACCTGTATAATTATAAGTGGTAATATCGTAAATATAGTGTAATAAATAAATGTGACATTATTTATACTATAAATATACTTTACATAAAGTTTTGATGTTTATTCCTTTAAATAAAGAATTGGAGAACTTTATTAATTAAATTAAACAAAAAGCTTAATAACAACTTAACTTTCACTGTTAACCGACACAAAATATAATTTTTATAATAAAAAGTCATTATAGGTTAATTAAAAATAAAAATTTAATTTTTAAAAATAATAAAAAGATAAATGGAATTTAAGAGAAAGGTTATTAACTTTGCAAAAATGCTTTTCTCCTTCATTTGAGAAATAAAAAAGTCTTGCTTCACATGGACTCAAAAGTAAAAGGTATTAAATACATTTTAAAAATATGTTGAATATTTTTCTCATTTTTTTAAATTCATATTTCTACAAGTAAGTAATTATTCTTGTGGTATGTTAGGTGTTAAAACTCATTTTCTTAATTGAAAGTACAAGTTTGAGTTTTACTATCAAACTCTTCATGTTATAATTTTTACGCACTACTTCTCACACTTTAGTATAGGTAAAAATCTCTTTATATGTAGGTGAATCGTCATAGTGAATTATGTAAACTCTCGATAGAACTCTAATTTCTAAAGTTTAAAAAAAAATTATTTTTATACTATATTTTTTAATATTTAAATATTTATTATCAAGGGTAGGTTAGTACCCTATTACATAGCTGAGGCAAATTTTCTCTTAAAATTTTGTAGAGATAGATTTTACTTGAATACTATACAAACTTTTTAGTAGTATTAGATTATATTTAATTAAAACTCTCGATTATTGATAGATAAATTGGATACAAATCTTTTAGCGGCGTTAGATTTGATCACATCAAGACACTCAATTCTTTATAAAGATTTTCGTTGTTATTGATATGTGGTGAATATAATTGGAAGTTAAAAAAATTATTATCAAGTATAAATTTTAATTAGATTTATTATAAAAAATAGTTGTATGGTCAAAATAAAATAATTTCAAGTCTCAAATTCATTATGATCTACTTGTAGCAATACCCTAGCATGGGTCAAGTTGCCTAACACATACTAGCTAGTAGGACATCCCATCCCCAAATTTAGAAACAAAAGAAGACAAAAACTTTAATTTCTAGTAAATAAATAAATATTTTATGTATTTGGATATATATATATATATCGTTTTTCTTTTTTTTTGGGTTATAATTTTCAATTCTTTATTTTCTCTCCAATGTTTTTATCGAAATATTTAACCTTTTTTAAAATTAAATATACCAGTTCTACATAATTATAAATAGGTTAAGTGTATTGTAATAGTTTCATCCATTTAACATATTTTTTATGTTTTAATAATTTTTAAATTATTTACGGTACTACCAACTCAAATGCCACTAAATTTTAATTCAAATGTAACAAAAAAATTTTAAAATGTGGTAAATATAACTAAATATTTATTTGCAATATTTAGTAAAATAAAATAAAACAAACCTATTACATCATAAATGAGTTAATACTACAAAATTATTTGATTAGTTAAAAGTATTATAAATAAGTTTATGTATAAAAATTTTAAACATAAACTCGGTGCAATTATTAATTTTGTTGCAATTTTATTGTAATTTTGTAACATATTTAATAATCATATATTTCAAATTGACCTAAATTTACTAAAATTTTATCGTGTATGTTGAATCGACGAATCATTCTAAGCCATCTCTGACGATGAATCAACAATTCGAAATAGTTTTTTGGCGTAATAATACAAATTGACACTCTTATACATTGTGATAATCAAAATTCACTATTATAAGAATGATTTATTTAGAGATTGAAAACATTTAATATTAATAGATAAAATTATGTTTAATTGATAAAAGGGTAATTTTCAGTTTTAACTATTATTTTATTGACAATCTTTACAAATAGCTTTAATTTTTTTACAATACTCAGCAATGCCCTTCATGTTTTAACAAGTCATCAAAATTACCCCAAAACAGAATAAAATGACTCATTTACCCTTATTGTTATTATATTCTATATATAAACAAAAATAACCCTGTATAGCTAAAAAATTTAATTATACATAATTAATAATTTTTATTTTATTGATAAAAATGAGTTATTTATATATTAAATTAAGGCAAAATATTCTCTTAAATAATAAATAAAATAAATTATATTATATATCAAAATAAATTACATATATATTAATCATTAATTAATTAATTAATTAATTAAAAAATAAATTAATTAATATTTATAAAGATATTAATTAACAATTTGATATTTGATACATGAAAAAAATAGTAAAAAATTTAAATATACACAATATAATAGTAATATCAATTAATTATTTTTTTCTAATTAATAATTAATTATATGCAATTTATTTGTATATAATTTAATTTAAGTTTTTTTTTTTATTTAAGTGAAAATTTAACTTTATTTTTAATATATAAGCAACTCATTTTTCTTAATAAAATATAAATTATTATTATATATAAGTTAAATTTATTTTTTTTAATTATACAAGGTTATTTTTGTCTTTATGTACATAATATTAATAATAATAAGGGTAAATGAGTCATTTTATTTTATTTTAGGGTATTGTTGATGACTTGTCAAAAAATGAAGGGCATTGCTGAATATTGTTAAAAAAGTAAAGTTATTTATGAAAATTGTAAATAAAATAATGGTTAAAACTAAAAATTATCCTTGATAAAATATAAAAAGCTAAGGACTCATATGTTATTATCTTTATTTTTGTTATTTGTTAAATAAATTTATTCTTATAGACTACAGTAAAGAAAAAGGCATATAGTGGTGTGGCAAAGAAGGAGCCATGTTGATGATAATAGGTTTCATGTCATTTTCCCCTTTTTGAATGAAAGTATGTTAATGATAGTTGATGGAAAATGTTGAAGTGTAACTAATTTAGGATTTAAAAATATTTTTTTATGTTATCTTTAATTATTTATTTACAAATAAAATGTAATTCAATTCAATATCTTTAGGTTATGATAATCATCCTAAATTATTTTTCTCTGTAGAATAAAATTTACGAGCACCATTTAAAATTATACATCTCTATTTAGTATTAAATCACAAATTTTTATACGAACTATATTAAAGAATATATGTATAAACATCTTATTTATAAAATGACTCAACAATAGTTTACTATTATTAGCACATTATAATTTATTTTCTTTGGACACAAAAATTTGGTGGCATCAAATTAATTATTTTTGAGTTTTTTGCTCTTAATCTCAATTGACCTCTTAATTACACTTAATTTGGCACCTAATATTAGATTAGCATAGTAAATCTTGAGATTAGCATTATACCTATTTATGTAAATCTTGAGATTAGCTTTATACCTATTTATGGTTAAACTAGTTTAATCAAAACCTATTTAGCAAGATCTGTCATTCTCTTAACTAAGTAGTCGTTGTAGCATAATTATCAATGTGCTAATAAGAAAATGATCTTCTTACTTCTTATTAATTAATTTTTGTCCAAATTTTAATAAATTAAAAGCAATAATTTAAATATAATAATTACTTTACATTGCATTACGTATTTAATTAAATAACATACGTATTTTTTGCTTAATATTACGGAAATTTAACAGTTAGAATTTAAATAAATTCTATTATAAAATATCTTAAAAATCTACTCACACAAATAGTAAAATTTCTATCTTCACGTGATTCATGAAAATCCCACACTTCAATATTTTTTATCATCCAAATTGACTCGAGTATTATAATACACGTGTTATTGTTAATATAAACAGATATAGTTAATGAAATTTTTTTAATATAGTGGAAAAAATTTGTATAATAGATCTTTTACCCTTTGTTGAAATCAAAATATTATTTTTTTTTAAAAAAAATTGTCTGTTAAACAACACAAATTCGTACGGAAAATAAGATAATGTATGTACAAAGATTATATGTGTACATGGAGCCGTTGTCACACTCACTCGATACAAAGATTGTGATATTTCATCTACCTGTTTCCATACCGCAGCATAATTTTGTTTCCTCTGCTTTTATTGTTTTCTTTTTTTCTTTTTCTAAAAGAAGTTGACTTGTTCTTGTGGGTCATGTTACGATATATACAAGTATATCGTATTGTTTTAAAGTTATTTTGTATTGATCTTTGTTAATTTTATATTATGGTACTTTAATTTTAAAGAATGAATGTAATAATGCATCTAATACATTATAACCAAGTCCATGAACTAACATCACTAACATATTATAATTTAGGTAATTTATATATTTATTTCTATTTGCAAAAATATAGGATAGTATATAATTAATGTATAAATAAGATTCAATCAGAGTCGTTAGTTGTGTTCGAATTTAACGAATTATAAATAATGTAAAATTTTGTATAACCCGATCCTTCCCTTTCAATACACAAACACATACACACACACAAAATCAATAAACTTTAATTTTATATATTTTCTTATATTATTTATATATAATTATATTTAACAATAATGATTGAAATTATATTTAATACGTGTGCACTTAATATATTATAATTAATTTATGTATGAGATATAAACTCAACTGTTAAAAATGTTTATTAATCTTTCAATTTATAAATGATGTAAAAAATATGTAAAATTAGGAAACTATTTATCTTGCAAAATAAGATGAAAATTGTAATAAATATTTTAAAACATATATTTTTTAAGTTAAGAATTATTTAGTTAGAAAATATTGAATAATTTGTTTATACATCAAATATATAAAGCTAATAATCCATCAAATAATTTGATAATTAACAAGTATTATTATATAATGTTATGATTAAAGGTTGATAATGATTCATGCATGATTCAAATATGAATCCCATGTCTTACTATATATAAAAATATGGTGGATTGACGTCTCATCTACCAACATTAATACTCTCAATTATCCCAATAATTTGCATGCTTATCTTTATTGGTGGATTAGGTCATCATATCTTTTTCATTATAATACATATCAATAATCAAACTAATCCATAATATAAGGATGCATAATGAGAGAGAATAAAGGGATTTGACTATAAATTAATAAAATATAGAAATCAAATTAGTAACCCTTTTAATTTGTACATTTTTTATGCTATTTATAAGTCATTATATTTAGATATTTTTAATGATTAAAATTATATATAATACATATAATTAATGCTTAATTAATATACATATAAGATATAATTTCAATGAAAAGTTAATAAACCATTTATCCTTTAATATGTACAGGGGAGGAGCTTCAATAGAGTTTGAAGGTTGGCTTCATAATTTTTTTAAATTTTTTATTATAATATTTATATTTTAGATCAATTTATCAGATTTATTTATAATTTAACCCTTATATTTTACAAAATTATTTATTTAATTCTTAATTTATTAATAATTTTTAAAATATAAGTAGACTAACTTTATCTTTTAAATATTTTATCCTTTTTAGTTATCTATTTTCTCTTTTTTTCAACATATATATAACCGTCAATTTTATATAATTTCTTACATCATTTGTACGAAAATTATAGATTAATATAACATCTATAATTAATATATCATAATTAATACACATGTGAGATATAATTATAATTCAATAAAAGTATCAAAATATATCATCCTCGAAATAACGTAAGAAAATATATAAAATTAAGGGGTCATTAATTTTTTTCCTAAATATATTTGTAAATTATTATGTAATACCTTGTTAATAAATATGAAAGTATAAATTAATCAAACATCTTATAATATGAATAATATTGCCCACTAAATTATTTTTATATATATTTTGTAAAACATTATACATGAATTACTAACTAATCGAATAACATCATATGACAATATTATCCAACCTATAATATGAACAATGTTCTTGCTTAAATTATTATAGTATACATATACTTACATACATACATACATAAATATATATATATATATATATAAATATATATAAATAGATAGATAGATAGACACATATATACATACATATATTTTATATATATGAGAAAGACAAAGGAACTATAGCTGGATATGGTCGAGAAATGAAGAGGGATGGACCCCAAGAGTGATATTTCAATATCAATGATAACAAATCATAGAAAGAAAGATGCTGTTTTTGATTGGATTTATCACTAGGAAATTTCTTAATGACCCCACTCCACCTTTTAATTATATATCTTTTTTTCTTCTCTTTTCATATGTAAATTTATATGTAACACTTAATTTGATCACTATTCTTTCAACCACCTAACAATACGAGTCATCTAATTCTTTTAATCATTTATAATCATAAAATTCATATTTATTTTTGTGAGAGCTCACCTATTTTTCTATATCTTAATGAGGTGGGAACAATAATAATTTTTTTGTTAAAAAAATCCTCTTTCTTTAATTAACATAGTTGAATAGTATATTTTCTAGCTTATACCAAACCTTCATGAAATTTTAAAGGTAATTTTTATTCCAAATATTAAAAATAAAATCCTATTTATTCATATATATTAATCAATTTAATGTGAATTATGCCACAGTTTAATAGCATGATTTCCCATATAAAAAGAATGAAACAAAAAAAAAATTATTTATATATTTTTGACATAGCCCATATGTTGTACAATACATACATTTCTTGCCCTTATATATTATAGTAATCATTGGGTCCTTTTAACCAAGCTAAAAGATAAAGTTTGTCTCCATAGTCAAGTCTAAAGAAAGTAGGAATCCCCCCATACATTATTGGTGCCAAAAAACCTACATAGAATATTAAACAACTACTCTTTTATTAATACTTTTTTATTTTGTTTTTTATATTATAAATTATATATATAATCTATCTATATTATATCATAAATTTATTAAAGGTTAAAGAGTTTTGATTGAATATAATTTAACATCTTATGTAAAAATTTACATTCAATTCACTTGAAATTTGCTTCATTTTTTAATAGAAAATTTAACCTACATTTTGTACTTGAAAGAACTTAAAACCTATACAACACTTTAAAAAAAGATTCTTCTTTATTAAAATTGAAGAAACATATAATAATGCGCAATGATACATTATTGAATGATTGAGCTCACAAGGACAAGTTTGGAATATTTTGATTGCACTTTCAATTACATAACTCAAGATTTTACCACTTAAATATGAGATAGAGAGTAAGTGAAGGCATTATTATGTAAGATGATGATAAAAGTACAAGGTTATATTTTCATTTCAATGAAGTTTTATTGTTTGTTTAAAATCTTACATAAGCTAAAGATTTGGAGAATATTACATTTAAATCCTTGAAAAATTAATTGGGTAAATTTAAAATTATAAATACTCCTTAACACTAATTTTGAGTGTGAAAAATTAGTTGGGTAAATTTAAATTGGCAAAAATTAAATGAAATTATTTTTATTTTTAATTCAAAGTAATTATTAAATTAACTTAAATAACTCGTATTTAAACGAATGTACATGTGTTGTCAGACACAATATTTATACCGAGAAGATTTAGTATTCTCACATTTTAAATTTAATTATCAATCATTATAAACAAGAGGGTTTAAGGATTTATAATTATTTAAATTTTAACAATTTTTGCAAACAATAAGGACTTTAAATGTAATTTGACAATAAAATTACTTTGTAATAACATAGGGAAAAAAAAAAACTTTATACCAACCTTGATCCTTGAAGGAAGAAGAAGTACATAAATTTCACTAAAATTAGTGGAGTTGGTTATTTAGAATGATTAGCCTCCGACACAATTAAGAGATACCGTGGACTTTAGTAAAGTAAATATGAACCAACTTCTTTGGAGGAAATTAAGATGCAATCAATATTCTATAGCAATTTTCTCATCCATCCTCCACTTTAATGACCTAAGCAACTGTTAATAACTACATTTTATAAGTATTCCTTTAGAAATATTTTTAATTTTTAAAAGTAAATTTCCTTTTAACAAATTAAGTTATATTAATATACTTTTTTTTTAAAAAAAGTAGATATTTCTCCAATTTTCTATTGTTGTTATATATTTTCTCAAGATTAATTCTCTTATTTTATTAAAAGTTAAATCTAGAAGCTTTCACATTTCAATTTAGAATGGATGCTTGAAAATTCAACTAAATATGGGATTAAATTTTTTTTTTTTAAAATTAACTTTAATATGAAAACAAAAGGGAGAGGCATACCCTAAAATGTCCATCCAACATTTTTAAATTCAAACTCTTGTGATCGATGTTCTTATCTTCTTTGGATCATAAATGCATTAAGTTATGTTTTTATATTATTAGAATTCAATTTAATTTGTTAATAATGATATGATAATTTATCTTTCAATAGAGTCTTTTAGTGGCATATTTTGGTTCTCTGTAAATATAAGAGACGTTTTTCTATTTCTCAAGGGATGTTTTTATAAGAAAGACGGATTTAATAATACCACAACCTTAAGGAATATATTCTTATTTTGTCAAAAGTACGAGATATCTAACAATACCCCAAATCTCAAGAGGTTATTTTCTATTTCTTCAAAAGTTCGGAATATCTAACAATGCTTCAAAATATAGGGGTATTGAACAAATTAGTAATGTATAATGATGCAGGATTTAGATACTAATAATATTTACTATTTTGAGCTAATGACTTAATGTAACTTAAGAATTGCGAAAAAACTTGATAATATAATATTTAATGTTTTCAACTCATCAATTTTATTTACTATTAAATTATATAAGATTACTGACTCAAAATTTGTCACTATTTAAAGTGAAAAATTAAAGTAAAAATAATCTTACTTATATATTATAAATATAATATAGATTAATTGGCAACTTTGAATATTAAATGGCCATCATATTTTGAGCTATTAAATAATAGTACATGTGTTGCATGGGGACTGGTAGATACCCTAATTATGGAGATATAAAATATGATGAAATATACCTAGAACAAGAAGGAACAGCTAATATTATATAATATTGGAAGATACGAAGGTAGTCATAATCATATAAAATATGCTTTTATTGCAATGTTTTGAAATCTCTTTTATTCTTTAATTTTATCATCAAATTTAGAAGCTAAAAATAATTGTGTGTATTTCTAAAATGGAATCGATTAGCAATCGTGTGGTGGACCAACAATCTAATTATTAGATATGCACTTGATTTTCCAATTTTAACTTGATAAAATTAATCTCGTTGGAATCCTAAATTAGTGGCAATCATTGAACCCATCTAATCCACTCATTAAACAACTAAGCCATTTTTTTTAATTTATTTTTTTCATTTAATAGTAATTAAAAAAATACTGCTTCCTAAAATACGATGTAAAGAAAATATTAACCTTAAACTTATTGTATTACTAAATATTTATTAATTAAACTAATTAATACTCACATCAAATAATTTTTTTAAGTTTCGGTATGTTTATTTTTTTAAATTAAGTCAAACAATAGACAGTATTTATTCGTTGCGAATTTTAAAAATATTTTTAATTTATATAATTATAATGCAAGAATGGTATTATATAATTTTTTAAATTTTTTTATTAAACTTCTAAATTATTTATACTATACTTTTTAAATTACACTATACACGTCTATTGCACATTTCTTCACTTTTTCTAATATTTCAATTATAATCTTTAATTTTTTATAATTCAAATAAAAATCTCTAATTTGTTGATATAATTTTTAACCTATCAAAAATAACGGAAAAAATATAAAAAATAAAAATAAAAGAATTAGAGATTATAATAAAAAAATTTCGTATGATACATGTAGTGTAGTGCTATGACCCTTACAATGTAACAATAATGAATAAGCAGAGGTTCCCAAAAGTTTTGTTCTTAAGATCAAAAGTGGGTAACAGCAAGTACAAAGTTGAAGTAATTTCCCAGAAGTAATCATCTGGTCGTGTGGTACGAGCCCAGTGTAAATCATCAGGATATCATATAAATTGAAAGTAATTTCTGGACTTAAAAGCAGAAACGGTCCTACTAATTTTGCCCACGTTTTGCTTTGCTGTTTTTGTCTCATTTTTACATTTCTTTTAACTATTGAAATCTCAGTGACCGAGGGACAACCAGTAAATTCACTTTCTATCTTGGTTCAAACACATGCTTAAGAATGTCTTGCACCAATTCTACAATACTCTCTTCTTTGCATGACGGTTACAAATTTTACTGCATGCAACAACAAAAACACTTTCATTTAGTGCTTAGATCTTTGCCTATCTATCTTCAACAATCCTTACTAATCTGATATAATGCTCTGATTTCATGATAATGTCGTAACAAGTTCAAGATGTTTAACTACAGTTATAAATTAGAAGTTCAAGTAACAAATTTAAACTTAAGGTATGAGGGAAAGTGAAAAAGTTTGTGAATGTTAGGTGAAGGCAATGTAACAGGTTGAAAGTAGAATCTAACTGAGAAGAAAAGGAAGGAAGAAGAGCTGATTCATCAAGTACAAGAGCATTATGATAACAGATAAGTGAATTAGAAACACAGGAAGGACCAAACAACTTGATAGAGTATGTATAGTGGAAGGATGAGAATCAAACTTCCTTCAAAGGCAAGATAACTAAAAATGGAACAAATGGTGGGTTGAAGTGGGTCCTTAATGTGTATTATTTGATTTTTCTTCTCATCATAAGTAGTTCAATATTATGTCTCTTCCCTTTGGATAAAGGCCACAAAGCATACAAACAGCTAGACAGGCTGTGGGGAATCCCCTCTTAAGCTCACCCACCCTAATCATAAAAAGTCTATACTCCCTTACTCTATATAAAACTTGTAGTTTATCCACTGCTTGAGGTGGTAGCACTAAAGAGAAACTGACAAAAAAAAACTACCTACCTGTCAGATGGAAGAGTTGCATACCAAAAAAATGTTGTCTCGGAAGAATAGTTTGAGTATAATAATAATTATCTAGTGAAATGAGATTAGTCTGCTGACCAGAGAATCAGAATCCAAAGTCCACATAAGCTAATCAAATGCCACAAATTTTAATCTGTGCAAAATATGGAGCAATTCTAAGTTATAAAACATATGGATATTTGAAAGTATTTTTCATAAACTCTACTTTTTTGTTTTTGGTTTTTCTCTTCTGATTCTAAATTTGAATACTATATTAATAAAATGCTACCATGGAGGTCTTTATTGTCACCTAAGATCACAGCTCAAGGAATGAGGGGCCAAATCTATGGAAAAAAATTGGATATAGACACATAAATGGGATTCTATGGAACAATGAGTACTCCAAACAGAGACTGAATGAGGGAAAGTCCAGGCATGTGAAATAGAGGTTGTTGCCTTCTAAAAATGACAATTACCTTCAAAATTGATTACTTGGTGTCAACAGAGTTATATACCATTCTCGCACTAATCGATCATGGACCACAAGTGTATTACATTTAGGGGAGGTCCACAAAATTGATGATTGGTATGGCCGGTGGTCAGAAGTCAATCAAAATGGCTGGGAGGAATGGAACATGATACCGTGGATGGCGGACAAATATCCAGTCCGCGAGGGCAAGAAGCTATTAATCAATCTTAATTAGTATTAATTGTGATATAAACTTGGGACCAAGAAGTCAAGAATTCCTGCTCACACAAACTGTCAAATGGTCAGTTTAATTTGTGTTTGTGCTGGAGTGGAGTACGTGGTGAAAGAAAAGAAATTGGGGCCTAGAAAGATGTATCAAAGTGACCAGATATTTCAGCAAGAGCTAAGATGAAATATGGCAACTCTCTATTATGCTGACGACCATTATTTTTCTTTTCATATTTGGGAGAACGTGGCCCAGTAATCAACACATAGGCCTAAAACATGTGAACTCATACTTGTGTTTCAAGCCCAAATGAACAGGCCGCCAGAATCTACATGCAGTGGTGCATAGGGGTATGATCACAGCTTCCTAGAACCGAAGGAAGTGTTTATTTAAAGGAATAAACAGCAATTGCCTTTTGTCACTATATTTGCATCTCTCTTCCATCAATGACATTTTCTACCCCTACCACCACCCTATACCCAATGCAATCATCAGCAGAACCACATTTAGCTTCACAGCATGGATACTGTGCCTAATGTTGTCTTTTAATTTTATTAGAAACCAAGCAATATCATCAAAGATAAGTTAACATATCAAGCTTAGTAAGGATACTACCTAGTGCTTCAGATCATAAGAAAGAGAGAAGAAATGTAACTCAAACTAATTTGGGCAACTGTTTTGGAGGGGAAGGGTCGGGAGTGAAGCAGTTAAAGGGACCTAGAAATTGTTTGCAAGGGACTAGATATTGTTTGCACAAGCCACCAGGCTTGAAATACTAACAGTCAAAATTACATGAAATGGATGCACTTATTTCAAAAGGTTTTAGTACACTAATAGGGAGTGAAAAGAACTCACTAGAGGAAACGGAATCTTACCCCAGGAAAGAACAGGAAATTCCCACCTTTGTTTAGGTACTGTAACAAGATATGAAGCAACCTGCAACAGATAAAACAATATTAAAAGAAAACATATTTCAAGATCTGCTAAAATTGAAGTTATTAGAGTTAGAAACATGCCAAAATAGATGCAGCAAGAGAACGTGGAGATCGGTAAAGAATCGACGTCTCCTCCTTTTCATAAAGAAGATCCATCAAGTCCATGCATGCTTCAAAGCTCACAAGTTCTCCAACTTTTGCCACTTCCCTTTAGCAATAGGATAAGTTGCACTAAGATGAGATCAATTATCCTTGCAGAAATATATCGATTCAGATCATTTACTAATTAATTATGACATAGTAAAAAATGAAAGCAGGATTTTGTTCACTAACTTACTTAAACTGAAGCAAAAGCTCTTGAAGGAATAAGAAAGGAATATTTGATGCACCAATCTCAAAATCCAAAACCTTTTAACAAGAGCACCATGTCAATTGAAAATGACCAGTGGAAGAAGCCTCTTCAGTTACATAAGACTTACCTGCATGAAGACAATCTCCTGCAAAATATGCTCGTCATAACAGAATACATAGCAACCCAAATTTTCAAACCATTAGGGACTCTAATTATCTTACTGCTTCAAAGAAATCCCTAGTGGTAAAATGTTGTTCCTTAATAACTTTATCTCCCAAAGACTTGAAGCACTTCACTGACACAGGAGGGGAATCATGAATCTACAAAATAAGAACAATGAATGTAGTTGGAAATGAAAGAGTAATAAAAGAAAGATCAATCTAAGAAAGCATATAAAAGCTCACTTTGCTTGATATCCACAATGAAGTAAGTGCAAATAGCTGTAAATTACTCTCTCTCATTGGATGTAATAGCCAGTTTCCTTCTCCATTTCTCCCCTGGATGTACCTAGACATACAACAAGGACAATGCAATCAAGCAATAGCAGAGCAATTGTTAATCAACCATTTGGCTAGAATCACTTCTATAGGAAGCTTTATTGGCTAAAATCACTTTTTCATAAAACACTCCCAATCCAAACGCACCTTATAATTGGCAATATCTCAAGATCAACGACAAATGTGAAAGGAAAAAGAAGAAGACGACGATCAAACCTGGTTAGAGAAGGGCAAAATCGATCAGCAAAGAGTGACAATGCAGTATATTTGACGATCGGAGAAACTTCAAATTGCTTTAATTACAGCATTGAAAACAATTGAAAGATCATTAAAATACAGAAAAATGAAAATTGGTGACATTGAAACGACGAAGTTTAAGAGACAGCAGACCGACAGAAGCAGATTGAATGATGAACTCCATTAATTGAGTCCAAGAATTAGAAAGCTCAATCGACATCTCTCCCCGTCTTTGTCGTCGTCCAGAGCTCGAATTTCAAATGATTCAATTTCAATTTTTTATTTTCTTCGCGGGAGTTTCCATTTTAAAAGATGCAACTTTGCTATAAACAGAGTATTAGGTCACGTGGCATATAACTATTGGACAAGGATAGATTTAAAAATCTATTTTAGGCTACCAAACATCAGTGGTGGAAAATGGGCCGGAAAAATTAGGCCCAGTGTACCGGGCGCACAAGCACGGCCCATGTTTGGGACGTGCTTAAGCCAGGCTGCGGGTCGCAATAGGTTACTTTAGTAATTATAAATTTTTTTAAATAGTATAAAATTTTATTATTATTAATTATATATAGTAAATTAAAAGCGTACAATTATAAATAATTAATAACTTATTAGATTAAAAATAAAAATAAACTAAACGAATTAAAAAATATATATTTAATAAATTACAAATTTAGAATATTCATTATTTATTTATTAAATTAAAATTTCTAAGGACAACATTGACAACAATGAACAATAAAAAATTTATAATAAAATACATTGACTAATTACATTTTGATCATAATTTAACTAAGTGTTTAAATACTCATACATGTAGAAATAGAAATATATAATATGATGATTAATCACACTTAATTATAATTAATATAATATAAAGACATTAACAAATATAATTAATTAAATAAATTTGTTCGAGTAATCATACAATAATATATTAATTATGTTAATACTTTACATAAATATTATCTTATTAATTACAATTAAAATATAGTAATTTAATATTACATCTAAAAATTAAATATGATGTTACAATTTATAATAAATGAATTATATCAATACATTGTTAAGATAAAAATGTTCTTTTCAAGCGGTAATTAGCATTAATAATAATAAAAAATTATGAATCTATTATACTCTTATATTTTTAAACAAAATATTGTATACAAAATTGTCTTAAAAATTAATTTCTGTATCATAAGTTCTTGTCATAGTGTTTACTTGACATATTGAAAATGATTTTTTGAATTTTTATATATAATATATTTTTTTAAATTTAATTTTTAAATTTATTATTTATTTTATAACTAAATAATTAACTAGGAAAAAGTAAAGTAGTGAACTAGTGAAGACATTTTCATTGGGATGGCCAAGCAAAGCTCAAAATCAAAATTAAAAATTTTCATAAAAATATGGTATAATCACTATGTAAATTTTATATAGTTACAAGAATTAAAATTAAAAATTTATAATATTACAAACAGATTGCAGATGAAAAATAGCATTAAGCTGCAAAGTAAAAGCAGAAAAATAAGCTGCAGATCGCAGTTCAGTAACAAATTGTAGATTCTTGTCATCATCAGGCCAGCAGTAGAGATCAGCAGCAGGAATAGAAAAACTAACAGCAGAAGCTGCAGCTTTTAAGGATTGCAAAACTTCGCACAGGCAACAATTTTCGAGCAGAACTAGAAATAGAAATGAAAGAAAAGGCTCCAAATTGGAAGTAAGTAGCAGCAGAAAATATGTATCTGCAGTAGTCATCAAAGAACCAGCAAAGAAGGCACCAAAGAAGCAACAACTTGCACCAGGAAAATGCTTTATTTCCTGAAAACATAGCAACAAGGTACCAATGGTGGAATTGACAGTAAACAGCAAAACCACTGGTAGAATTATAATGAAGAGGGCATAAAGCAATGCATTAACTGAAAGTCCAAAAGCATAGAAGGAACCGGTAGCATCATGCAGGGGCATGGCAGACGATATTTGGACGTTGTAGTCGCAATAGTTCAGAAGTATGCATAAAATTCCGGCAGCAAACAAGTTACAATGATAATTCCAGCATCCAATAAAGAAGAACCTAATCAGCACCAGGATAATCCCTAAACCCCGAAAGAAATGAAGCCAGTGTATTTTGCAACAAGACATAGCAGCATCAAGTATAAAACAGAACAGTAGCAGAGTAATTACCATAATCAAATTTCTAGCTATTGGGAGATTAGCAAATAAATCGGAAGTTGGGGACATTCCAAATATTGAGATGCAAATCTCTACTGATGAGAGGGGCTGGATTCCACCACTGAAAAAGAAGAATAATTAAAACCATAATTAGCTAGAGTATCAGCCACCTTATTCCCTTCCCGGTGGATATGTGAAGTATAAACTTTCATATCATTTAGCATTTGAAGACAGTTGTACCAGCGATTTTGTAGCTGCCAAGGACGATTGAGCTTTTGTTTTTGTAGACAAAGTACAACTGAGATAAAATCACATTCAATCCATAATTTGTGCCATCCGTGAGAGAAGGCTTACTCTATTGCTAGAATTACTGCTGAGAATTATGCATAGAAAGAGGATTGACAAACCTAATGGAGCCTGAAAACCCACCTAGAAATCCATCCGTTATGATCACGAAAAGAGCCACCACAAGCTGAAAGAACTCGGGTTATTTTTTGAAGAACCGTCCGTGTTAACTTTGATCCAAGAGTATAAAGGACGTTGCCACACAACTTCCAAGATACGAGGAGCTCTCGCTAGACGAGCATTGATTCCAAGTCTCAAAAAAACAAGAAGGTCATGATAATGTGCTACATTTCTCGGGACAAGAGGAAGAGAGATTATGTAATAAAGACTTGCAATAATATATCCCTCTAATAGCACTAAGATGAATGTTTTGAAATTTAATCAAATTTCTAGAATACCAGATCACATGCACAATACAAATGCAAGTCAGAATCCATAGGTTTCCAATTTATGAAGGAAATGTTTTGTTCAAAATGGCTCTCCACAGATCCCTTAAGGTCCTTCTTCGAGGAAGACAAGTATTAAAGATATTTGCAATCCAATCCCACATTTCCTTAGCAAAAACACACTGACAAAAAGAGTTTTCCTTAGATTCTGAATAGTTGAAAGAATGACAAAGTTGACAAACCGAAACTAATGGAATGCCCCTTCGTTGGAGTGCATCTTCTGTAGAGAGTTTCCTTTGATAAATTTTCCAAACAAGAACGGAAAATTTGGAAGGGATGAAGGGCTTCCAAATACTGGAGCACCAACGGAAAGAAGGATTGTTACTCCGACAGCAATTGTAGCTATCCTTGAGGGTGAAGATTACTTGGTGGTAGCCCTAATTAGCTTTTCTGAACAAGGGTATTTTGGGAAAAAAATATCTAGAATTGTTGGATATCTTAGTATAAAATTGATGATGTAACAAATAACACAAAATATTCATAAGCCAAGACATGCATAATTGCATTGTTTTTAAGGAAATTTTTATCCTTGTAGGATAGTCCTGGTGCAAATAGGTTTCTATAGTAGTATTCCCTTTAAGATACAATAACTATTAGTTCTATAATGGTGTACTCCCAACTATAGAACCCTTGAACAACACAAAGTAGATAACATTATCTATTTGTCTCTCATTTTATAAGGCTAAGATATAACATTTATTTATAGGTGCACATGTACTTTTTCATTAGGACATGTCTCTTCATACATCTTTTTATTTATTAAGTCTATAAATATTTTAAAATGTAATGTATATTTATAAATATATAACAATTCTTCTCTATTTCAAAAAATATATAAAATATTAGAGAATATTTATAATTCAATGCATATGTATTATTTTAAAATAATGTTAAATTTTTATAAATAAAATAATATTTATAAAACACAATTTTATAATTAAATAAAACACAAAATTTTTTTAAAATTAATATTATTTTAAATTTATTTTAATAGTTTATGTATAATAAATAATATAATAAGAATAAAATTGTGTCAATTTATGTAAGTTTATAATGATAAATTTTTATGGAAATAAAATACATTTTCTTAAAAACTATAAAAAAATTAATGGTATAATTATTAAAAGAAACAGTATATTTATATGTTTTTTAAAATTTAAGGGTACAATAGTCATTTGAATAGGTTTTAATGACTTGAAGTGGGTATTTCTTTTTTATCCAAACTTCAGGGAGGTATTTCTTTTTCTCAAATGTTTAGGGGGGTATTTCTTTCTCTCAAATCTTTAGGGGGGTATTTCTTTTTGGGTGAAAGTTGAGGGGGGTAACTCTTAATATCCCTTTAATTAATATAGAACCTTTGGAGCTAGCATGTAAAATAAAAAAGGTAAAATATAATTCAAAATCACACTAATATTATAATGAATTATATATAATAGGATCTTCATATCAATAC
Organism: Melia azedarach; assembly: GCA_028052125.1. Taxonomy (NCBI): domain Eukaryota; kingdom Viridiplantae; phylum Streptophyta; class Magnoliopsida; order Sapindales; family Meliaceae; genus Melia; species Melia azedarach. The sequence goes on along the minus strand of CM051402.1, from coordinate 3,044,448 downwards.
ACAAATATTAAGCCCAATATACTCAAAACAATAAATTATTTAATAAAAACTTTTCTGATATTAACAAACATAAGTCATTAGGGTCATTTTAATATTATTTAATAAATTATCAAGGTCAAATATAACTTTTCAGAAAAGTTAAGTCAAACCCCTAATTATCTAACGATCATCTCAAACATCATAATTAATTAATCAATAGATAAAATCCTCAAATATAATTTACAAATGGACTCAGAAGATATTAACCATCATCTTTCTTTCAAGACCAGACCATATAATCATTTCAATAGACCCGGCTTTATAGCCATGTTTTTTTCGTTTTAGGTGTGTGACTTCGCTTTGCCACTGAGATGTTTCATTATATGCCAAAGAATTTGTGATACCCGAAGATTGATTAGTGTATATATATATATAAATTAGAAAGTAAATATATTTATTAGAAATGAATTATCTAATTATGGATGAATAAGTTTTTAATTTCAAAAGAATTGAATTTTAAGGTAATATAAGTTTTGTTATAGGTAAAAAATATAAAAAAAAAGTTAAAAGTTTTAATTGAAATTTAGAAGACAGATATCATTTCATTTAATAGATTTTGAGTGATACGTGTGCTTTTAATAGATAGTAATAATAAAATAATAAATGAAGGATTAAATTGATATTGGGAATTCAAATTCATTTTGGTTGCTACGTAGAAGGTAAAAAGAAGAAAGAAGAAAGAAGAAAGAAGATAATGATTTTGTTGGACAGGTGGAGAGATTAAAATAAAATAAAAGTTTACAATATTTTTGTTTGTTTTAGTGAGGCGGCGGATGTATATTCTTTGGTTTTCTAAATTGGAAACAAGAAATAGAAAACAAAAATAGAAAGAAAAAAGGGAAAGGAAGAATTAGGAGGAGGAAGAGGAGCCGAGGAATAGAAGAAGGAAAGAAAATTTTGGAATTCGGTTAGAATTCTTATTTTATCGTTTATTTATTTTATATGTATGAATAATATATTTATTAAATGATTAAATTAAATTATTATTTATTAAGAGGTGATTTGGAGAAAAAGGAAACTTCTACAGAGAAATAAATTTTACTATACGAAATTCAGGTAGGTATTTATATGTATTTGGGAGATTTTAGTTTTAAAATTGAAAAATAGGGTATTTCATTACATTAAATATTTTGATAAATATTTATGAAATTTCTAAATTATAACGTGTTGATCCAATTGATTGTTTTTCGAATCGGATTTGAATAATAGTTTTTATATGAATGTGATATTTATAAATACAGTGAGAAAATGGTATCAGCACGTATTGTGATTTTATAAATGAATTATTTGTATGGATATGATGTGAAATAAATGGATAAATGAAAATGTGATGGCCATGGTTGTTGTTATGATGTGACACCGGTGTTTGGGGCGACGGTCCCTCGGAATAATGCCCGTAAAGTACGTTGGGGCGACGGTCTATCGGAATAATGCCTGTAAAGTACGTTGGCCAGTTTTTGGGGCCGCGGTCTTTAGGAATAATGCTTGTAAAGTACGCAAGAGAAAAAAATTAGTGAAAATTATTGTAAATGATGGAATTAATGTGTTTTTGTTATTCTTGTGAATACTAGAATTGAAATGTTGTTTTGGATTTCGTTAAGCTTACTGTTAGAAATCGAAAGATATTTTATATATGCAAATTTGTTTATTGTATAGTTTTTAAAACTACCTTTATGTATAAATATCTACTAGGCATTAACTCATCCCTACTTTTCAGGTTCCTAGGCAATACTGGAGATGTTGTGTATAGAAGACAAGGATACTTCAGAAAAAGAGTTTTACCACTTTGGAGACTATATGTAGTTATAGATGCAGGAATTTGTAATGTGTGGTTTTGATACACTTTTTTATGTTTGTATTTGAGTTTTAGAAACCCTAAAATTACTTATGTTTTTTTAGATAATGAAATGAAGCAGTTGGTGTAGAATATTATTGGGAGTATTTAGAATGAAATCTTAAAGTTTACAGGTTTATATATATTTTGGCATACAATTATTATAGAGGAAATTCTGCCAGAGTCTTTTTATAGAATTAATGATGCTCCAAATTAGATTAAGAATATTAATTTGCTTAGAAGAATGATTATGTTTTGAAAGTTTAAAATTTTTCATAATACCCTAGTTCAGCGCCACTTTCGTAATGCCGAAATCGGGGTGTTACAAAGTTGGTATCAGAGCTTTAGGTTAAGATTCTGTAGACATCTCTTATGATTGTGAGGCAGTATTGAAGGTATCTTAGTTTTTTTTGTTACCTATACTTGACTAGTCTATGTGAATTTATAATTTTAATGTTATTTGGTTTTGTAGTATGAGGAGAACCAAATACGACAGGTAGATCTGTGTGAATAGAAATGAGCAATGCATATTAGGCGGTGTTCTAGTGAAGGATTTGCGAAGGATGTATACTAATAGGATGAACAAAAGGTTAGCATGGACTATTTTACGTTATTCAAATACTGATCCAGGTCCAGGCACTTCTGAAAACGTTAAGAATGAGGCATTAATGGATCTAAAGGTCTACGGGAAGGGAGTGAATCAGAATGAACTCGTGACACGACGTTTATTCTATACTAGGAGATTTCTAAATACTTATAGGACTGAGAGGCATTGGATAAAAAAGTTAAAAGGAAGTTTAACAGATGAAGTAAGTCTGGGAGGTGAGGAAAGCATGATGGGTGAGACTAGTGAACAGAAATCAGTAATACTAGATCCTTTTCTTGTTAGAATGGAGGAACCTTTTGAGCTTGTTGTTATCGAAGATACTTATGCAAAGTGGTGGTAAGATGGCGTAGGAAAGATAAATTAGTTAATGACTAGCTTGTATGTATATAGTGGTTTTGTGTGTAGTGATGTCGAGTAACTCGAGTTTTTTTTTATCTTTTGAGTACTCTTGTTGGTTTTGTTGTAAAGAATAATAAACTTATATATGTATAAAGGACTTTTGTTTTGTTTGTGTTATTAAGATTTATTCAATTCACGTTGCTTTGCTTTAACTGTTATGACATGAAATATACTTTTTTCAGTATGTCTGATAATAGAGAAACAGAGATGTCCTCTTTACAAAGCGGGGAAGAATTTGGTGAATTTCTCCAAACAATGAGAGAATTTGCTACTATTTTTCGTGGGATTACCAGTAGTTCACAAAACAAAGGTAATGGTAATGGAGGTCAGAACATGTCAGCATTGAGTGAATTTAAGAGACTCAATCCTCCAACTTTCAACGGAAGGTATAGTCCATTAATTACTGAGGAATGAGTGGAGCAAACTAACCGAATTTTGGATGCTATGCAGGCACCTGTAGAGATTTGGGTTAAACTTGCGACATTTCAATTGATTGAACAAGTAAATCATTGGTGGAATACTGTTAAGATTACAAAACAGGAGGAAGAATGGACATGAGATGCTTTCAAAGAAGCCTTCATGGGTAAATATTTTCCTGAGGTATTTCGAGATGCTATGTTAGGATGAATTTATTAATCTAACTCAGGGAAATATGTCAGTGGCACAATATGAGGCTAAGTTTGAGTCATTGAGTCGGTTTGCTACTTCAATGATTTCGAAAGAGAAGGAAAAGACTAAGCAGGTTTAGTGAAAGGAATTAAAGCCGTCACTTCGACATGAACTTATAGTGTTGAACCTTCAAAGCTATTCGGAAGTGGTTGAACGAGCTTTAATGATAGAATAAGACGAGGAAGAGATTAAGCAAACAGTGGAATCAAAGGAAGAGAAGTTTTGAACAGTTCATTGGATTTTAGCCCTTCGGCAGAAATCATATTTTACTTAGGAAACTAATTCTCCAAAATTAGTTCATGAATATGAATTGAATGCTACTTATTTGTCAAAAGGCTCCAAAAGATTAAATACATAATCACCCAAATTTCATGCTTTGATAAATCAAATATGTAGGAGAGAGAACGTATGCCCTAATTTTTGCATAATTTCTTACAGATCTCCCTAGACTATCAAATATGTTTTTTTAAGATTGTTGGATAGTTTTAGTATAAACTTGATGATGTAACAAATAAAACACAATATATTCATAAGCAAAAGGCATACATAATTGTATTGTCCTTAAGAAAATTTCTGCTCCTCTAGGACAATGTCCTAGAGCAAATAAGTTTTTAAGTAGTATTCCCTCCAAGATACAATAGCTGTTGGTTTTATAAGGGTGTACTCCCAAGTATAGAACTCTTGAACAACATAAAGTTGATAACATTATCTATTATCTTATATTCTAAGGCTAAGATGTAGCTTTTATTTATAGGTGCACATATACCTTTTCATTAGGAGATATCTCTTCACACACCTTTTTATTTATTAAGTCTATAAGTATTTTGAAATATAATGTATATTTATAAAATACACAACAATTTTTTGGCAAATGTGAGGAAGCTTGGAAGAGAAATTTGGGGGAAGGATCTATTTATGGTCTTTAATCACATCAGCAACCATAGAGTTTAAAGGAATGGTAGAGGTAATCCCTAGCATGTTCAGAATTGGTTGTCCCAACCAATTATCTAGCCAAAACCAAACACTTTTGCCGTCACCAATAATCCATTGGAATCCTTGTCGCATATGGGAGAGAAATTCCTTGATACCAATTCAAATAGAGGACAGAGAGTAACCAGTTGTATGTGAAAAACTAGAACTGTGAAATTGCGAGCGAAAAAAGAGACTCTAATTTGAAGAAGAAGACATAATATGCAAAGAGAATTGAAAGAGAGCAGCTCGGTTAAGAGTTTTAAAATCCCTTAGGCCTAAGCCACCTTCATTTTTAGGAAGGCAAATTGTCTTCCAAGAAACTGTAACTAATTTCTTAGTAGAGCAATCTCCAGACCAGATAAAATTTCTACACCACTTATTTAGTTTTTCCAACAAACAAGCAGGCCATCTATAAATTGAGAAACTGTAAAGAAAAATGGATTGAATAACTGACTGAACTAGCTGAACATGCCTTGCCATAGAAAGTAGTTTGCCTTTCCAACTTTCCAATTTAGAATTGACCTTATCAACTATGAGTTGGAGATGGATTTTTTTTGTCTTCCTCTAAAAATAAGAACTCCAAGATACTTGAAGGAAGGAAACCTTGCTAAAACCCAAGAATAGATTTTATAGTATCAACTTGTCTGGAATTGGAATCTCCAATATAAAACCCACTCTTCTCTATGCAGATATGTTAGCCCAGAAACAAGACCATAATCATTCAAGAAAGACTTTAGATTTTTAAGAGAGTTTGCATCGCTTCTATAGAAAATGATCACATCCTTTACGTACAAGGCATGAGTAGTAGCTACACATCCACGCTACTGAAGACATAGGTTTCATTAGACCTTTGTAGTTTTGTCTAGATTTGACTTAAGCAAAATATCCTTTGTCAGTTCTAGTGACTTTTAATATTTCTTATACATAATGATAATAATTTATTTTTCTAAGAGTAGTATGCTCTTTCTTTTGTACAATATGAATTTTATTATAAGTAAATATAACATAAATTATTTTAACTAACCTTATATAAGAATTTCTCTTAAAACAAAAAAACTATTTGTTTTTGAAAGTTTTAAATGAGAGAGTTGAAAAATCTCATTATCAAAATACCAAATCTTTATCCCGACTTTACTATAATTTGAGATGATTTGGGAAGGCCAAATATATCCTGAAACCACTTGAGTTATGTCCAGGAGGCTAAAGCAAGAAAATTATTTAATAAAAATGATTAAATAAATTAACAAATTAAATAATTTAGAATATATATATATATATATATATATATAAATCAAATTAGAATAGTAAAAAGATACATCCAATTGCTATTAAGTTATTTAAAAAAAATATTACACTTTTCCCCCCTTGACTTTTCGAAAAAAAAAAAGTAAATAGCTCCCGGAGTTAACATGTGTTAGATATTCTTTGTCTTATTGAAAAATGTTAAGATACCCCTAACTTTGTTTTGCCGATATACAGGTTACATCAATTATTTTAAATTAATAATAAGGGTAATTATGTTAAATTACTTTTTTTAAATGTTAAAGGGTAAAATTGTCTATTTATATAAGTAAGAATGAAAAAATTTAACAAAAAAAGTTACCTCAAGAAAATATTTTAACATTTGTCACAAAGTTAGAAAGTATTTTAATATTTTTCAAAAAGTTAGGATATCTAACACATTGTAAATTCGAGGTATTTACTTTTTCTTTAAAAATAAAGGTAAGGTAGAATATTCTTATTTAAAAAAAAAAGTTAACTAACAAATTTGGGTTAGTCAACTTTGGAGGAGGAAAGACATTGAAGTAATTTTACAAACAAATTTATTCATAAATTAAAGAGTTTTTTTTCAATAAATAATAATTTTGTCGTTTTGAAACATCTTTAAATTATATATATCTAGAATATAAATAAAAAGTAATAGCTCTAGCCTCTATGAATATGCTAAGAACAAACAAAATCATAAGGCCAATGCTAAAGCCAATGAAGTTATATTATATAATATAACCAATCTATGCATTTTTTTATAATAAAATTTAAAGCCCCAATGAATTTTGGAGCAATTGAACTACAAATCACATAGATTAGGATGGTGGGTGGGTGATTCAAACTTGTTTTGAACACATTATTATTTTAATTCAATTATAAGTATAGCTTCATGGAAACTTTACTATATAATTATTATTAATTGAAGTCTTAAGTAACTCTTACCAACTACCTTTATTTTTGTTTTTTTAATTCTTTTTAATTTTGTTGATATGAACTATTTACATCATCAAGCATTAATGTTTGATTGATAATTATATACATTAACTAAAACAATTTGGCACATATAGTTGCAAATTAAAACTTGTCTTTGTTGAAGACAAAAGGTAATATACCAACCAAAAGGATCAGCCAAATAAATGTGTAAGTAATAATTAACAGTGTTTCTTGTTTGCTTTGTGTTCAAGTTTTAAATTATAAAAAAAAATCAAGAGAGGACAAAAGCTCAGTTGCAACATTTTTCTAATTTTATATTTAGTCGTGTTTTAATTGGATGCATTTGGTTAAGTTTGATCATTATTTTAGAAACAAGTTCATGATGTGACAAGAAATAGTGCATTGTATGCATGACTTAATTTTTTTTTTTCGGTTGAATTGACAGGAGACATTACCATGTGAACAAGATCGAAGTGATTCATGTGATAACTTGATGATTTTTTTAATTTGTTTGAGGTAAAGAGTTAGATTCTATTCAAGCTAAGTATATTCAAAATCAAATTTAATTCAATCAAATTGTTTTATTTCATTTTCTTAAATAAATTCACAGAATTAATATTCTGAATTAAATTAAATTAAAAATCTAAAATTTGCTCATAGTAAGTCAGATAATGAATTTTCATTTTAAATATGTTAGAATTTGATCCAATATATCGAAAATAATATAATAATTTTTTTATACAAAATATGATTTTGTAACTTAATTTGATAAACATAATGAAGAAGATTACTTTATAACTCAATTTAAAAAATATTAAATTTGTTACTAAATAGAAAGTTATCACATAAAATATACAATACATTCATTCAAACTTTTAACATTATTTAGTACCCTCATTAAGAAAAAACAAAAAAAACCTAACCAAATCACACTTTTCCTTTTTATCCTTTAGTTCTTGCCTTCTCTTCCCTTTCTTCCTTTACTGACTGCATCCATCTCTCGTCTCCAATTCTTATCCATCAATCGATTCAAGTTGCAAATTACCACCCAAAATTTGTTTCTAGTGATTTCTTCTTTTTATTTTTTAAATTTTATCTTTCATTTATCTTATACTTATCATTGCTCAAGTTGGAATAAAATTTGGTGGTATTTTGTTGTAGTAATATAATTTCATGATTTTTTAATTTTTTGATGTACTATTTTGAAAATGCCGATTACAACTACTTGCATATTTATTTTAATTTTAAACTATTTAATTTCTTTAAACTTTAAACAAGTTATATTTTATTTCTATTATTTTAGTTAATTTAAGTAAAAGTTTATAAAATTAAACATACTTTTACTTTACATTAGATTGATTGAATAAGATTAAATTTAAGACTCTTTTTATGGGATCATATGGAATTGGTTTTCATCGTATGATATTATTTGATATATGACATAATTTTCAATAAGAATTGTGAAGAATAGATGTTTTAAATTTTTGAGAACTTAAAAATCTGAATACCTAAGTACTCGAGGACCTGATATGATATCTAAGTACCCGAGGATCTGATGTCATAAAGTAGAGCAGTTATCCTGACTTGAAGAAAATCTTATCTGGTGCCAAAGTACACAAGGACCTGATGTCATAAAGTGGAGTAGTTATCCTGATTTGAAAAGAATTTATCTGGTGCCAAAGTACACAAGGGCCTGATGTCATGAGGTAGAGTAGTCATCATAACTTAAAGGGGATATAATATGATGCCTGAGTACCTGAAGACCTGATGTCATGAGATGGAGTAGTCATCCTGATTTGAAGGGAATCTGATTTGGTGCCTGAAGACCTGATGTCATAAAATGGAGTAGTACTATTTATTATATAGGCTGAATTCATTTATTTTATAACCTGAAGTAGCCAGAAGTCTCTTAAAACTTATTGTCTTTAGTGGGAATGAGATCTATTGAGACTTAATATTCAACCTCTCAAATGTAGACACGAGACTTATTAAGATAAAATACTAATTTATGGAGTGGACTAATTCTATTTGCGAGAAAAATTGTAAAATCTATTTGAGATCGGATGTAACTAGGCCTTGGGATGTGGGGAAAAATTATTAAAAGTGTTGTTATAATAATTTTTTATATAATAAATTTTTCTTTTTGTCATCTTTGACGCCGTGATTTTTCTCGGAGATGGAATTTTATATTTAAATACTTGTGTTTTTTGATTAGTATTTTTTTTATTTATATTTTTATTTATTACTTGTTTGATATTTTTTTGTTCTAAAAATGTTTAAGTGGCGAGACTTAAATTTTCAATAGATATATTCAGTTGAAGTGGAAAATATTACAATATGTTATAGACGATGCATAAGATGTGAATTTAGACAGATTCATGTAACTCAATCCGCTGAAGAGCCTTAATTTTATCTTTGATCACTTGCTACTCAAATGCAATACTTCTCTTAATTTTATTTTTTATCATTTATGACTCAAATGTACTACTTTTCTAAAAGTTTAACCAATTCTGAAATTAGATAAAATAAATATCAAAGTGCTTATATTCTTCATATATAGTTTATTAGAGTTAGAGGTAATTTATATATTTGTGTATTTTAAAAAATACAAGGGATATCATTATATTTTAAAAATATATTAACACTAAATTTTAGAGATAGATTTAGTATTAGTAACTTATGAATTAAGCTAAGAATATGAGTGTAAAATATATATTTAAATTATGCATTATACATAATTTAAGTATTAATGTAAGATTTAGATTTAATGTCACTCCTATTTATTCATTATACAATACTATTTAGTGGTTAATATGTGAATAAAATTTCATGTATCTAAAGTTTTGTGTTAAAATTTTATGTTTGTATTGAATATGTTTCACTATTTGAAAATTTAAATTTTATGTTAAATTTTTTTTATTAACGTTTTAAATTTGTAGTCTCTTATACATAGTTTGAGTGGATTAGGGTACACTTAAACTCAAAAAGGTATCATGAATTTCGATTATATATTACTGTATTTTATTGACTGATTCAAAGCCCTGTGATCCTCACAAAATAAAAAGAAAGTAATTAATAAATTTTAAAATATATCTTGATTCTTTGAAGATCTTATCCCACAAGACCAGCTGAATGAATGTACAGGTAATTTCCATAAGAATTTGGATTTATGAGTTTCGATCATTTCATCATCTATACATGGTATACGTGTAATAATATAAAAGATAATTAACACATATTTTTTCTGAAATTTAAAAAATTCACACTTAAATATTATATTTGAAGAAATTTACACATACTTGCCATAAACTGTTAATTAACCGTTAAAAAGAACTCTTAAGATCAAGAGTATTTTTAAACATTCCATTAATTTAATAATTTAATTTTGTGCAAGTTAATAATTAAAATGTAAAATAAAATAATTATATTTAATATTATTAATTCATCTACAATTTTTAACAATATTTATTTTAAAATCTAAAAAATAATTTTTATAAATTAGACTAATTTTTTTTAATATTGTAAATATAATTTATTCATAAAAAGTAGCAAATTATTTTATTTTTTAATTTTTATACTTTAAAAATTAGTAATTATATTTCTATTATAAATTTTAAAAAATTAAAAAAATTATAATATTAAGTTTTTAATTTTTATATCTCATATAAATTGATGTTATATTATCGAATAATAAATTATTTATTAATTTGTTTATAAAAGTTATTATATTATTTTACTATGCAATAAATAAATAATATATTGTATAAAATAATAAAGCTCAAATAATATAGAACTCACATTACATATATATAAACATGTAAAATAATAGAAAAGTTTTGTTTTGGTAAAAAAATTAAGGAAATACTTGCAATATTTTAGTCTTTTTATAAAAATTAGAATATTTCGGAGAGGTAAGTATAAGTTTTCTTAAACTTACTATTTAAATATGAGTTTCTAAAACCTTAGAGGAGGTATGTGTTAATTTCTCTCTTTCTCTCTCTATATATGTATGTATGTATGTATGTATGTATGTATAAAGCACCTCCCTCAACTTCCATGAACCACTTGCACATATCAAATCATATCTTCAATTAATGAACATGTATAAAGAATCCTTTATGTCAAATTCATAAATTAATTAATTAAACTAAGAAATAGATGATGCTCCCACAGTTCCACAAGAACCAATTGCCTAGCTAATTCATCATTCCAAACTGCTCAATTATACACCAATATTATACTTTCATATGGAATTAATTTAATAGATCTTATATCTGAGATCCTCCAATCAAATTGATTCTTCGGCTGCTCTAATCATTTGGATGTTGAATTTATTAATCAGGTTGTTTTCATTCTGCATGGAGGTTAGCATGCAAAATCCTAATTGTTAGCATATAAAATAATAATTCAATTCCGACCATTCTATAGTTGTTGGACCAAAACAAACGTTAAATTTTTATATTCTACTTGAAAGAGAAAGGATGACTAGGACTTGTGCCCTGGCTTATAGAAATAAGATAGAATTTTCTATTGAATTTTCTCATCGTTTTCCATTTTAATTCCTTCTCTCTTCACATATTATATAGTTTAAATATTAAACATCACAGTTCACACCATTTTACATAGTTTAATTAATTAGTTTACCCTCTTATTTCAAGCTTGATGATCTTGGTTTACATAGAAAATCATGATTGTCGTTTAATGACACCTCGAAATGGCTTGTAATTCTCTCAAATCTTTCTGATATGAAGAAGCTTTGAATGTTTTTCACTGTTTGTAAAACCCTAACTTCGGCTGTAAATATTGCCTTTACGGGTCTGTGATCTGATAACTTCGATTCACCTCTAACGTATTGATGTTGTTTTAATCCCTTCCCGTACCAAATTATCCGATCACACCTAATAAAAAATATAATCATCAAAACAAAAGTTTTATAAGTAAAATAAGTTCAGATTAAGAGAGAATCCTATATTTTATAGAGAAATTACCATGCAGGAGCACGTCGTTTCTTGCCTTTTTTACCACAAACACATCCATAGTATACATCAGAATTTGGAAAATATTTGTACGTAGGAGGAAATTTGATTGTTCCTTCATGCCAACCTTGAAATTGTTGACCATTCATCAGCTCTGTCCTTAGCTTCATTGAATACAAAGATTAATACAAGTGAGAAAATGAAAGATCAATTTAAAATGAAGAATAAATTAAAGATATAATAAGTACCTGATCATTTTGAAGCAAAGCATTCCATTCTTCTCTTTCCACCAATAATCTTGTTGTTTCTTCTGGTAGAGAGATTCTATAATTTAAATCTCCAAGCAAAATTACCCGACTGTGACCAATTAATTAAACATAAATCAATTAGCTGATATCATCAAGTTGATATTTAACTTAATTAACTTTGATTGTTGCTTAATTATAATAACAAAAGACGGTAAAGTAACCTTTTTAACTTTTTGATTAATAAGTCAACTTGCTTAATTTAACTAATTATTTATATAAATAATAAAAAAATTGTTTGTTAGTATAGAAATAATCCTTGTTCAGTCGGTTCATCTACCACTTTGTAATAAAATAATCATCGACAACTAATCAAATTAAAAAGTATATATACAAAACTAAGGTCTTGGACAAAATAATATTTTAAAAAATTGGCGGCCTCAAACGATAACGACAAGTTCCCCAAGTTGGAAATTAGCAATAATGGTGTTTAATTAAGCTCTTAGTTCCATGAATTGTTGTGAAAGCAAACATACATGATTATAAACTTAATTAAGTTAATTAAGTGAATAACAACATAGGGGTTTGGACTATTTCAAGAAAATTAATCAAGTTTACGTACTCATGATCTAGAATATTTCTCGGCAAGTTAAGCAAAGGGCCTCTAGGAAAGCTTGTTCGAGAAAATATTTCAGAAACATCAGAGTTTCTATATTTCTCATCCCCTTCTTTACCCCCTGAAGCTAAATGACTGCATATAAAGCAGAAGCTTGTTTCGTATAACTGAAATCTAACCGACACTGACCCCTGCAATGCAAACCAAAATTTTACAAACAAATAATTAACAAAAACCCAGCTATAATTATAGGTATATGTATATATTATAAGTTAGATATATTTTTAGTTGCTCGATCAAATAAGAGATAACATAAAAAAGTTGTGTAGCTAACAATTATTAATTTGTCGACAAGATTTTTCTTGTATATATATATATATATATATATATATATATATATATATATATATGAAGGGTTTTGAGCTACCTTATTTCCCAGGCAGCCCATAATGCCGCAGCCTACACAGGAAACGCTGGGATGACGGATATACGGTCGGAGATCGTTTCGAATCCAAACTGATATCAGTATTCCAACCATCTGTTTGCTTATAATACACCGGAAATCTGGAGAATTAATGGTGGTTTCTATGGACTTTCCTTCATGGATGGGAGAGAGGTTTTGCAGTTCTTCTGGTTTGTGATTTTGTTTGTTGTTCAAAGCTTTTCTTATCAGGGAATTCCATTTCATGAAAATCTTGTTGTTGTCTGATCCTAAAACGTTGGAGGGTCGTAGAGGAACAATTTCCTGAAACCTGTAGAGAAAGTCAATGTATAAATGCAAGAGAGACTTGCATATGATTAATCAATGTTTTTGTAATGACTGAGATTATTTTGATTTACCCTAAAACATAAATGTCAGAAAAGGTGTTTCGTAAATCTAGCCAATCTTCCATATCGATATCTTCATTTGGTACAACCCCACCAACGTTCCATGTACTAACAAATACCCTTAAAAAGATCAAAATGAAAATAAAAATTATAAGGGAAGAGATAAGCATAGATATAAATGATCGGATAAGAAGATTGATAGTAAGGCATATGAAGAGCTGAATCTCTTACTTGTAGTTGTGTGTCTCCTCGTGATGATTGAATAGAGTACTCTCTTGCCCCATAGATTGTTCATCAAAGCTTGGAATATCCAGCAAGGTTTCTTCATTGCTAGGAAAATCTGCTACAAAGTTGTTGCTTCCCAATGTCTTTCTCAGGATTTTATTGGCAACCAACCGAGGCCACATGACCTGAAAACACCATAAAAATGACAGGCACATGTAATCTTAAGAAGAGAATAACGAAACGATGTCCTGTTGGTGAAGAAAAGAATAAGTACTGCTTACTTCTCCTTGATTTCCAGGCATAGAGAGATGGATAGAACAGAGAAGAGGGCGTGATAATCCTGATAGAAAGTAAGAGAAGAAAGGTACGGAAAGAGAATGCCAAAACAGATAAAAAGAATAATAATGCCAGCAGATATCATGCTGAGGAATCCAGAGAGAGACCTCTGCAAGTTGAGAAGGGAAATGGGATCAGCTATTTAAGAGTGACGTGAATGATGATGTACTTAGGGCTAAATTTCTTGCAATTAATTTTAAACAAATTAATTAAAATTATCTGTAAATTATATAAGAGAAAGTAGAAAACATTGGTCTTTTGCAGGCTTAAACTTTTCTTTTTGCTGGGCTGATTGGAAAAGTTTCATAGATTATTAATTCATTATATCTTTAATCGCGATGCAAGTGGAGAGGGTGGTCCATCATATACGATATAATACTCTACTACTATGAAATTAAATAAGAAAATTTATGTTGCTGACGTGTCAACAGATTACAGGCTGATGCATACATAGTCTAGAAGAACCATGTATCTTGCTTTTTCAATTCAATTTTCTTTCTCTTCCAATAGTTTTATGCCATGTCAGCAAATTAAAGACGATCTATTAATTAATTTAACAAATTGATTTCTTTTCCATTGAGGATTGCCATTTTGGGTTTTCTCCTAAGCAGCTAATCCATACGATTTTGTACAATCTTGTACATGTTCATACAATGTATGTGATATATATCAACAACTGTGTTTGTAGAAGAATTCAATGTATCGTTATAATTTGTAGAGAAAAATAATTTTGTAAATAAATAGTTTCCATTTCTAACCAATTTCTAATTGAGCTAATTTTTATTTAATTTCTTCTATTAATTAATTATTTATATGCACTATATAATAATATATATATTCTTTTGTTCTTGTTTATCAAGATATTGCAATTATTAAGTTGCACCATAGCTGGTATCAACATTCATACTTTATCCTCTAAAAAAAACGTCATCTTCATGTATCAAGAAAGCATACTTTCGGTTATTTGTAAGATAATTATTATATATTAATTTTAAATCTAACTATATAAAATTATAAGTCTAATGTCAACTATTCAAATTACGAGTCTAATGTGTATTATGTTTTCATATAATGAAATAGAAAGATTTAAAAGGGTAAATTATTATTAATCAATTACAGAGAAGCTATTATACTAAAATTGAAAGATTTGATGGATAATTATTATTTAAGTATAGAGGACGACTCATCAATCCTTTTACTGAACACAATTTTTTAAACCACATTTATAAACAACTGGAGCAATTCTGAAGCAATTTAGTAAAAACCATTTATAGACTCAAGTTTAAACAAATGAGATTAAATTTATATATATAATTAAATTTAATACATCATCATTAATCTATATATAATAAGGAATTTTAACTGATTAAGGTGTTTAAATTTAATAATTTATAAATAATTTAAAAAATTATTCTTTATTAATATATATTTATATAAATAAAAAAAATTTTACGAGCGAATGTTTATATCTTTAAAATGAGAATTCGAAGAAGTTTATATAAATTTGTTTATAAATGTTCATTAACTTGTATATAATAACATCATTTTCACATTAAATCCGTGTAAACTTTCTCAAATTTATGATTAATCACAAGTATTACAATATCCAAGAATCAAAAGTTGCAACAAATTATTCAACAACTGCTACAACTATATATCAAGATTTGATTGTTGCAAAGAGAATTTTCTGAAAATTCTTGAATCTTGAAAACATTTATTAAGTTTTGATTGTTGGAAAGAGATTTGAATCTTGCAAAGAGAATCATTATTTGCTTGGAGCAAGTCAGCCTGAAAGGCAAGGAGAAAGAGAATTAAAGCCGGCACAAGTTGGTGAATATGCCGAATAATTAAGAAGAAATTATAATAAAAATAAAAATAAAGACGGTCCAGTGTAATTTCTGTCGTGTAATGGATATCATTAAAAATAGTAATGTGACCTTGGAATAGTATCTAACCTAACCTTTGAAAATGTTTTTATTCAAATTAAATTAATACATTGTTTATGCTATCCCACGAGCTGCAACAATACCAGACACTAGCTTAATATAAAAACATTATACATAAAAATATAAAATAAAATATATTGATATGTGGAATATCTTATTGTGAAAATACACACTAGCTTTTGTATATTGTAAAATTATTTATTTAAATCTTGCAAATGGGTTGGATTTGATTTGAATTAATGGGCTGCCATAGAAAACCAAATCAAATCAACAAAGATTGCAATTAATTTTTGTGGATGGTGACTACAGCATTGCCGATGGAAGTCTACACCAATAACATGGGTTGAGCTCAAAATTATCGAACCAATCGAAATGTATTAAGGGCAGAAAAATAAAAGTATTGTTTATTATTTTAAAAGTAATTTAATACATATTTTATCATTCAATTAATATTTAATTAATGTTAATTAAAAAAGTTCAAGATAATACCTCAAATGTTTAATGATTTTGTCCCAATATGTTAGTAGGCATGAGTACAATGACTTTTATGAATTTGGACAATACTAGTTATATAGAAAAAATAATTATTAGATCCTTAAAACTGGTTAACACGTAAAATATTTATTTAAAATACATTTTTATTTAAAATTATAATATAATAATAAATCTTGTATTATGAAATTTATATTATGTTTACATTATATTTAATTTAGTTTCTAACATATGTAATTAATATTGTATTGGAGTTATAATATATTGATATGCATTGAAATATCATTATGTCATAAGATAAATAAATATTATAATTATATTTTATTTATTTTTACCAAATTTTAAGGGTCTGAAAATTATTTTTCTGCGATTGTATAATAAGTTTATAAAAAAACGATAATGATAGATATTCTCTAACATTCAGTTTAATAGATAGATACCCTCTAATGTTTAGGAAAGAACATATACCCCTGTCATTTGTCCAAATAAGCGTATACTCTTTTTGACTTTTATTTCCATTAGTTGACTAGTCAGTTTATTATTATTTGTATCCTTATACTTTTATACAATAACAATATGATATATGTTTTATTTAATTATAATAATTTAACTTTTATTTTAATATTTTTCACAATATACTCAAGACTAAATAAAATTTTTAATTTGTTATTTCAATAATAAAATTTTAAAAAGAAAAGACTATTAAAAGTATTTAAATAATGAGTTAGATTAAACTCATGCAAAAATATTTATAATCTTTTTTCCTTTTATATTTAATTGTTAAAAAAATTTTAAAACTTATTTTAACATTTTATTCTTATATACTATATTTTTATTTAAAGGATTATGTTAAATTTATTATATTTTCTTGAGAAAAATTATGAAAATATAAATAAAAAAGTGAAAAAAAAGAAAATTTAGTGTCATTTGTTAATAGAATTAGTAATTAGATATATTTTATATTCTTATTAACCAATATAATTTGATTTTAATTAAAAAATAGAAAAAGAAGAAAATCTTGATTATTTTTATTTGTAATATATAAATAAATATATAACAAGTATTTATTGTTTTTATTTTCTATTCATATTTTCATATATTTTTAAAAAATATAATAAATTTAAAATAATTTTTTAAATAAATATATTACATGAAAAATGAAATGTTAAAAATATTTCAATTAAATTTTTTAACAATTAAAAATCATATTATTACTATAAAAGTGAAAGAAGAGGGTTAAAAATATTTTAGTATATGAGTGTGATTTAACTCATTGTTTGAATTTTTTAATAATTATATTTAAAATTTTTTTATTGAAGTAATAAACTAAAAAAATTTATTTAATATTTGGTATATTGTAAAAGTATTGAAATAGGCACACATATACACAATATTTATTCTCAATTTAAAATATTCTCAGGTGTGACCCAAGAAAAAGAAGATATACACTCAAAAAAAAATATATATAATCTTTTACCCATATACTTAATACCACTTGAATTTGAGTACTATTTTAATAATCAATTTGATGTTATTATATATGTATCAAAATTACAAACCCAAAAAAAAAGAAGTCACTGTAGTTAACTTAGGATATTTTCCACGTATCCATTAGTTTAACGGTCGCATTATTTAGTCCCATTTGATTGTAAGATAATAAATTTAACCACTCAATTAAAAGAAAATAACCAAAAATTAAAGAGGATAGAAACATGTTGTTTGTGACCTTTTTGTCTTGCCTTGGTTGATATGTTCATATTTGTATGATCCTTTGCTTTTGTTTAATAATTAATTAAAATAAGCTTGGAAGGATAGAATTCTTCAACAACCGTGTATTTCTAGTTTGTGATTATATATTAGCAAGTTGTTTGGTAAAATATATATTTTTTAATATTAATATAATATCATTCTGACTCTCAATTAAAAAGATCATTCATTCATATATATCCGGTTATCAAAGATTTGGTGATGTTATTAGTTCCATAATTGACTTACTTAAGTGACTAATATATAAACATTATTGGTAACAACTAGGACATTAATAAAATAGAGAGGTTACATATATGAAGCAATCAAATTAATATATTATGATGTGAATTTGAGATCCTTTGCAATGCAACTCAAAATGCACCAAATTTTCTCTCCTAGAGTTAAAATTTTGTTAATATTGAATTAGGTAAAATTTTGTTTTATTTTCTTGTAATATTCGAAATCTTACATTTATTAATGTCAGCACAAATTTTAAAATTTTATCGGTTTTGTTGGATTTTTAATTTTGGTGGTTTACATAGAAAATCAAACCAGAAGTGAAGGTTTTCAATTTAAGGGATAATATCATTTTTCTCCCCCAAGGTATCAAATATTATCACTCAAATGGAGAAGATTAAAAAATAGTCAAACTCACCCTTTCTCATACGGCTCTATGCTTGTGTGGTTAACAGAGATAACTGAAGTTACCCAATTGTCCTTGAAGAACAAGCCAAAGTTGACATGTTAGATTATATCTGAATTGCAGAGTGACAGTAAAAATGAATAGGGATGAGATTGAAAAGAAACTAAAAGAGCCATGACTTTGACATTGACAAAGAAAAAAAAAATTAAGACCGTTAGAGGCCTCAACAATAAAGAAAAACACATAATGACCACCTTATAAAACCCCTCTCATATGAGCTTCAGTATATATATTAACCCTTATCTCTAATTACAACCTAAACTCTAACATTTAGAAAAAAAATGATGACATCTTTCTCAAATGCAGAAAGCAATATTAATGGAGGTGTGATTCATATGCATAATAGACAATGTAGTGTGCAAAGAAAGAGTAGCAATCAGAGTCTCTGAAAATGGTAGAAATCCTAATAAAATCTATTTTGTTTGCCAAAACAAGAAATGTTCTTTTTCTGAGTGGTGGAAACCAAGTAAAAATGAGTACATGCCAAACAATATACAAAGCTACAATGATGATAATGTGGACATGTTGGTAGAGGATATGAAACAAATCTCCAAGGAATTGATGCTGATTAAAGAGAATATGCAGAAATATAGAGAAGGGCATAATAGAATGAAGATAGTAATGCTAATGAATTTTTTATTTTTCTTAGCCTCAATATGTAATATGACGGTAGCCACAATATTTAAGAAATGAATAGATGTAATCTTCAAATGTTTATGTACTATTACTAATGCAATGGTTATGCACTTCATCATCATATACTTCTAATGTAGATTCCAACATTAACACAATATCAAATGAAACACTTCAAAAATACAAGACTTGTAAATTCACCAAATATACTTCAAACATTCTTCTTAATTTGAACTTCACAATCAATACTTCAAAACTTCAAATATACTTCATTCACAAACTATAAGCACAACAGTTCCAAACTGATGCCAACAACTTCAATATCAATAACCAAAGTCCTTTCAACAACCACAACAATATTAGCACAAGATTCAAAGTTAAAAGAATCCAAGTTTAGTTATAAAGTACAACAATAGCTTTAAAAAGTAATAAAGTTCATCCATAAATTATTGTTACATTATCTTCTTAAATACAATAATGGCATTCCAACAATTGAACAAAATAATGCATCTATTGAATGCCAAATAAATTACAGAAAATCAATCAAGACAGTGATAAATGTGCTTGATTTACTTTCTACAGTTTCTAGAAATATTGATCCTATTGAATATAAGGCAAAAAAAAAAAACTAACAGCAGCATAAACATTAAATATTTACCCTGCATATACTAACAACATCATTTTCTTCTTTCACATCAGTTTACTATGCAATTGTATAAAATCACCATAAAAAAGTTAAAACAAAAAATAAACATGTTGTCTATTTACTTTTGTTGTGTTTGTTGATTGAGTTCCCTTGGTAAAAGGTCATCTGATTAGAATTAAATTGCCCAGTTAGGCAAAATCAGTAGATCATGCATTTTAGAAAGTCAACATCATTACCTAAACAAAGGTATGAGGTACCCCTAACATCTTCAATCTTTTTCTAACCCTATAAAAAGATTTGTAAGCATTTAATTAGTTATAATTTAACAATGCTATAATACGACCTAATTCACCATAGTTATTTATTTGACAAAGCTCATTACCTGCAGGAAGCTTAACATATATTCTCATCTCTTCTACAGACCCAACCTTTATTCCACACACTTTTCTCATTTTGCTAACTAAATCACTCAAAGTGAAAAAATTGAAATCCACTTCACCAAGATTATACTCATTTTCGAACACATTCACCATTATCTTAACAGACATACTTCCAATTTGTTAGATAAAAAGATAAAAAAAAATCAATATTACAATACTTATCACATATTAGCAATACTGGAATAACTTATACAATAATAAATGATTATATATTCTGAATCTCACAAAAAAAGTAATGTTTTTGACAACTATTTTGACACTCAGTTAGAGCATGAAAATGATATTTATTTTTATGAAATAATCCACAAATAAAATGCAAATGAATACAAATGATTGCCATGGAAAATAAATTGAAAATCAATACGTGGCATTGCAATTTAAGTTAGCCAATTTCTGTCAAGGATAGTTTCTTAGGCTCGTTAGAGTTGTCCAGCCTATATATTGATTTCATTGTATATGTTTATGTGAATGTATGTTTATTCAAAGAGAGTACTCAAACATAAGTTGATGTAGAAATTAATGCAAAGATAATTAGCTTGGAAAATAAATTGAAAATTAGTACATGGCATTATAGCTCAGGTTAGCCAATTTCTGTCAAGGACAATTTCTAAGGCTCATCAGAGTTGTCTAGCCTATATACTAATTTCAGTATGTGTGTATGTGTGTATGTAAGTACATTCAAAGAGAATACTCAAATATAAATTGATGTAGAAATTAAAATGTATGCAATCCATAAATATAATTCAAATGAATACAAAAATAATTATCTTAGAAAATAAATTGAAAATCAGTATATGGTTTTGTAGCATAGGCTAGCCAATTTCAATCAAGAACAGTTTCTATAGCTCGTCAGAGTTATCCAGCCTATATACTGATTTCATTGTGTGTGTGTGTGTGTGTATATTAAAAGAGAGTACGCAAACATAAATTGATGTAGAAATTGAAATGTATGCAATCCATAAATATAATGCAAATAAATACAAAGATAATTAGGTTGGAAAGTAAAGTGAAAATCAGTACGTGACATTATAGCTCAGGTTAGCCAATTTCTTTCAAGGACAGGTTCTAAAGTTCGTCAAAGTTGTCCAGCCTATATACTGATTTCATTGTGTGTGTGTATGTATATGTATGTATGTATATTAAAAGAGAGTACTCAAACATAAATTGATGTAGAAATTGAAATGTATGCAATCCATAAATATAATGCAAATAAATACAAAGATAATTAGCTTGGAAAATAAATTGAAAATCAGTTCGTGGTATTGTAGCTTAGGTTAGCCAAATTTTGTCAAGGACATTTTCTAAGGCTCGTCAGAGTTATCAAACTTATATATTGATTTAATTGTATGTATGTATGTGTGTATATATATATATATATATATATATATATATATATATATATATATTTATCACACACAAGATCCAATTAAGTATATACAACTTAATAATCAAATAGAGTAGCAAGCAAACTAATACATACATACCCGTAAAAAGTATACACTTTAATAGCACAAACAAAAGAATTCTAAACGGAAAAATACACCAACAAATTAAAGTAATAAACCTATTGTAACATGCCGACTCCAGCATTACGAAAGTGGCGTCGAACTAGAGTATTACGAATATTTTCAAACTTTCAAAACACAATCATTCCTCTTAAGAAAGTTAATGCACTTAATCTAATTTGAAATATCTTTAATTTTATAAAAGAATTTTGGTAGAATTTTCTCTATAACAAATATTGCCAAAATATATAAACCTGCAAACTTTAAGATTTCATTTTATATACTCCTAATAAAGTTCAACACCAACTACTTCATTTCACCTAACAAAGTATAACCAATTCTAGGGTTTCTAAAATTCAAATACAAACATAAAAAAAACATATCAAAACCATACATTACAAACTCCTACATCTATAATTACATATAATTTTGAAAGTGATAAAACTCTTGTTCTGGAGTATCTTTTATTTTCTACATACAAAATCTCCAACATTGCCTAGAAACTTGAAAAATAAGGGTGAGCATTGTCCAATAGATATTTATACACAAAGGCAGTTTTAAAAACTTTGCAATAAATAAATTTGCGTATATAAAATATTTTTCAATTTCAACAGCAAGCTTAACCAAATATCAAAACAATATTTTAATTTCAGTATTCACACAAATGACAAAAAAACACATTCATTTCACCAAAAAAAAAAATAATTTTCACTAATTTTTATTCTTACGTACTTACAGACATTATTCCGAAGGACCGCCGCCCCAAAAACTGGCCAACGTACTTTACAAGCATTATTCCGAGGGATCGTCGCCCCAAATACCGGTGCCACATCATAACAACAACAAGAGCCATCACATTTTCATTTATCCATTTATTTCACAACATATCCATACAAATAATTCATTTATAAACTCACAACACTTGCTGATACAATTTTCTCACTGTAATTATAAATATGACATTCGTATAAAAATTATTATTTAAATCTGACTCGAAAAATAATCAATTGGATCAACACATATTAATTCAGGAATTTCGTAAACATTTATCAAAATGTTAAATGTAATAAAACACTATATTTTTCAGTTTTAAAACCAAAATCTCCCAAATACATATAAATACTTACCTGAATATGTACATATATATACATAGGTATTAAAACATATATTTATATACTAACCGAACCTCCTCTCCCCTTTTTCTTTTTCTTTTCTCTCTTCTCCCTTTCCGATTTTCTGTCTCTGCTTCCAATTCTCTTTCGTTTTCTGCCTTATCTCCAACTTGAAAAAGCAAATGTTTATATATATATATATATATATATATATATATATATATATATATATATAAACTCATCCGCTGCCATACTATTTATTTACTTATATAATTATTTTTTTTTCTTTACACCTGCACACTATACATACACGTTACAATCCAATTCTAAAATCCTTTAAAAGAAAGACACGTGGCCTTTCAATTTCAATCAGACCTTTTAACTTATCTTTTTTATCGCTTTTACCTACAATAAAACTTATATTATTCAAAAATTGTATTCTTTTGAAATTAGGAATGTATTCATCCACAATTAGATAATCCATTTTCAATAAATATATTTACTTTCTAATTTTCTCTCTATATATATACATTAATCAAAATTTGGGTATCACACCTATTAATCAACTACATACAGAAATTGCATATTAATAGCAAAATTCTTACTTCCACTAGCATTTTCACTATCAAAATATAACCTAAAATATCACAACAATAACAAAAGAAATAAGAAAATAAACATTCACAAACATGGACCCTTTAAAGGAGCTAATGCACAATAACAAATTAGAAAACTTAGCCTAAAACAAAAAATCCATAAAGATAACACAAGCAAAATCACTCAAACAAAAAAAATAATTACACTTTACTAGCAATTAAAGGACACATAATACACAAATAAAACCATTTATCCACAATAATGCTCATGAATTCCCCATTCACAATAACAAATTAAACCTGTTCACCAACCATGTACAGTACTAGTTTATTACTAACAAATGAATAAAATAAGCAACATATTTCACCACCAAAATCTAACATAAATAACACAACCTTAGATACAAATAATGTAAGCAAATAGATATTCATTCACTAATATGAACGCTCTTAACACAACAAAAAGTTATAGAACTTAACTGAAAACCAAAATCCACATAAATAGCACATGCACGACAAAAAATCTATAGCATTTTAGTATTCACTCATAAAATTAATCTAAACAACACAAACATAAAAACAAAATTGAACAAATTTTAGTATTAATCAGTAAATATCCATCTATATATCACATGCAAATCAACATATGGCACAACAAACACCACAGAAATATTCCTACTACATCGATTAATCATGAAATGAAGCTGCAATCTCAAAATAATTCACAAAATAAAAAAAAATGGTTTATTTACTTGGATATAAAGAAGGCTTTTCACACCAACAATCTACAATACCAGGAGATTGTGTCTATTTTATACCCATACTCGACCCACTGTACACCTTTCGCGCCAAACCTAGACATCAAAATCCTGCACTTGCAACTGTCAAAACTACCTCTTGCATCTTTGATCTTTATTGTGATAGAAAGATTTGACAAAGGGGAATAACCGAAAATACCCAGGTTTATTAACAGAAATTCAAAAATACCCTTTCGTATAAATTTGAATAAAAAATACCCAAATTTAACATGGGTTCACGCATTTGCCCTCATACCCACAAAAATAGTAAACCATTCTTACAAACCTTCGAGCATTTGTACACACGTTCGAGCATTCATACATATACCTTCGAGCACTCAACGGTGACAGAACATCAACGACGGCAAAAGGACTGGCTGAAGAAATCCGGTTAGTTTTCTCACCCTAACTTCAATTTTATTTATGAAACTGTCGAGCATGGCCAAGACAACCATCGACGGCACCGACGACAACAAAGAAGCCACGGTCGAGTGAATGGGGGAAATCCCCTTTACTCGACAGCACTGTCGAGTGAATGGGGGAAATCCCCTTTACTCGACAACACTGTCGAGTGAAGGGGGAAATCCCCTTTACTCGACGGCATTGTCGAGTGAAGGGGAAATCCCCTTTACTCGACAACGCCGTCGAGTAAAAGGGGATTTCCCCTTCACTCGACAATGCCGTCGAGTAATTCCCCTTCACTCGACAATGCCGTCGAGTAAAGGGGATTTCCCCCTTCACTCGACAGTGTTGTCGAGTAAAGGGGATTTCCCCCATTCACTCGACAGTGCTGTCGAGTAAAGGGGAATTTCCACCTTCACTCGACAATGCTGTCGAGTAAATGGAGATTTCCCCCCTTCACTCGACAGCATTGTCCGACACCTTACGTGAGAAATCTTTTTTTTTTTTTTCACTCAGATTAACTACCAAAACAAACTTACTATAAAATAGGCTTGTCAATTGAATCAAATAGAATGACTGTCAAATGTAAAGAATTTATATATAAGATAAACACAATTGCAGAAGAACAAAACAGGAAAGACGCAAATAGCCAGTGAATTGAGTGGGAATGGGTATTTTTGTCCGAAAAGCTTAAAAAATGGCATGTTTGATTGAAAAGTTTGGGAGAGGGTATTTTTGAATTTTTGTTAATAAACCTGGGTATTTTCGGTTATTCCCCTTTGACAAATTAGGCGAAATTTTACAAACTTTTGTCCGTCGTTTCATTTTTCTCTCTCAATCGAAGTTTAGGCGAAAATAGGAAAAATGGGTTTCAATCTCTTCTTCGATAAGCTATACACAAATCACTGAGACCTATCTTATCCCCAAAATCAGATTTTTAACTTTTTAATGTAAATTTACCTTTGAACCCTTATCTCCGTTAACCACACAAATAGAGAGCCGTTTGAGAGAGGGTGAGTTTGTCTATTTTTCAATCTTCGATAATATTCGATACCTTAGAGGAGGAAACTAATAATATTCCTTAATTTAATAAACTTATAATGTTACTGAGATCAGTAAAAATTAAACCTAATTGGTACTTGAGATTCATTCATTGGGATCTCTAACATTTATTTAAAATCTCATATTTATCATTTATTTTTATATATTAACTCAATTCTTGAGCCATAATTGAACCTTTTAATTTTTTTTGTAAGATTTTCTTCGAATTATTATCACTTTTATGAAATTTTGATGAATCTCTTAATTTTTCATAGGTGAGATTTTATTTTTTGCAAAATAATATTCATTATATCTCCTTTTAACTTGCTGTGTTTTTGTATTTTATTAAAAATTTTACTGGATATATATATATATATGTTAAAACTATTTAAAATTAAATACAATATAACCCATGGAAAACAAAATTCTAAAATAAAAATAATACATAAACAATATTACTAGATTTTGCTATGTTCTCGTTTTTGTTTATCCTTTGTCTATTAATTTTTTTCTTTGATTTATTTTCTTAGATTAGGGCTTTTTTTTTTACTTAAATTTGAATAATTTTCTTAAGATGTTTAAGAGTTATTTATTTTTAAACTTATGTTTGAAAATTTGTTAAAAATATTTAAATGTAATTAAATTAAAAATTTAAACTTAGATTTGAATACCAAATATTTGAATAAATTAAATATTTTATTTATTAATAATACTTTTAATTTATTACTTAATATTTATTTATGTCAACAAGTTAATAGTTTCAGATTTTTTGGAGCATTATATATGCCAATTTTAGATTTTTTATTTTTATAAAAATAAATAACTTAACATTTATATTAAAACATTTAAGGTAAAAAAATATATATATAAATCATATTTAAGTTTAAATTAAATTCATACTTCAGTCATGTTCAAACTTTAGACAAAAAAAAGATATTACCTTAGTGTATCCTGAGATAATTCTCAAGTGAAAAAAAAGTGCACTTTTAGAAAATATTTATAATTCAATAATTTTTAACAATCAAATATTGAGTTTCTTAGTCATGCAAGAAAAAAGATAAAATAAAACTTAAGGCATGTTTGTTTGCTTTTATCTGAAATATAAATAGATATAAAATATTCATAAATTTGAATAATTCTAAATAATATATTTGTTTTTTATTTATCACATGTGAGTATACATATCTAAAAACTAGTAGTTTTACTATATAACCATATTTTTATAAATAATTAAGATAAACTCTATATACTAGGAAGGTATCTTATTTTATTACAATCAAATAATTTATTTAAATTTTAAACTTAAGAGTTAAATTTAAAATATTTTAATGATTAAAAATTATATTATATTCAGATTTTATACTAAAAATAAACAAACACTTAATCATATAACTAAGACGGAGTAAAAAAATATATCTGAAAGAGTCAAAATGTTTAAAAAATAAAGTTAATTGACGAACATTTTAAAAATAACTAATAAATTAAAAGATAAAAAAATAATTTTATAAAGTATAGAGATTAAGTTATATATAAACCTAAAAAAATAGGTTAGAAGTATAAATATTGTAATAAAAACTTAAAAAAAAATGTGAAGTATGGGATCAGGGCCATCCGAGGACCCTAACGACGCTCTACCACTGTATATAAGGTTACTATGCCAGGTGTGATTAAAACTAGAGATGGTAAAAAAACCCGGGTCCCGAGCCGGCCTGGGTGAGCCCGATTTTTTAGGACCGGGTCAAACTCGGCCTTAAATATAAACCGGGCCGGGGCCGGGTTCTTTTCATTATAACTCGGTGTGGGCCGAGTCCAGGCCGGGTTAATGTCGGGATTTTTCGGGTTTTAGATAAATTGATATTGGGTTGGACTAGGACGGGTCCAGGTCGGGTTAATGTCGGGATTTTTTGGGTTTTAGATAAATTGATATTGGGTCGGACTGGGCCGGGTTAAACAAAATTATAAGAAAAAAATTTTAATTTTTTGAGTTTTTTACATTCCGGTTTTTGACCCGACTTAGTCCCAGTTCGAATTTTGGCCCGATCCAGTCCAAGTCCGGATTTTGGCCCGATCTGATTTTATTAAACTCAGGTCCCGGCTGGGGTTTTAAAAACCTTGCCCGAACTCAGATTTTTGCCAAGCTTAATTAAAACCTTGAAAATCTCAATCCGCAAATGACGATAAGTAGCAAAAATAAACAAAGTTTGACCAAACGTGAAGCCGTTAACAAATATATGGTTGCAAAGCTATACGACATTGCGTATATATACATATACATTTGTGTGTTTTAAGAGAATTCACCAGAGAAATATGGGGTTCCTTCTTATGAAGCAACCTTGTGCTACTAACTGCAATATTTTGTTAACACTTTTTATAATTATTTTTTATTTACTAGTGATCTGTACCACAAAGGCAGCTAGAATAAAGATACCTGATGGAAATGGAACATTTCCAGCACTCATAGCTTTTGGAGATTCAATCCTTGATACAGGCAACAACAATGATCTCCTTTCAACAGCTAAATGTAATTTCCCTCCATATGGAATAAATTTCGTTGGCAAAAAACCAACTGGAAGATTTTGTGATGGTGAACTTCTCACTGATATAATAGGTAATTAATGCATGTGTATATATATATGGAATTGTTAGTTCTTATTTGATTTGGGGATATATATATATATATATATATATATATATATATATATATATATATAGATAGATAGATAGATAGATAGATAAATATGAGTGATGCTATTGCTATCCATTTAAATATCCTCTTAGAAACTTTTTTTTTAATTTGTAATTTAAATTTAATTAAAATTGTATAACAAGATGTATTTAAATAGTGAACTCGCGTATGTTAATTTAGATTAAACACTTTTTATACCGCACGTAATATAGATATATATATAATTTATTACGTGGGGTATTTTTAATAATTTTTAACTTTATATGGAATACTTAATTTTTTTTCTTTATAAAACATAGATTAAATAAATGTCTTTTATTTTCTAACACATTTAGAAATAGTTTTAAATTGATTAAGAAAATAATTATAGAGAGAGAGAGTTGATCATAAAAGAAATAAGTTTTCAATCACATTCTAGAATTTGGTGAGAATTTACTTCTTATAAATAATTGAGCATATTTTGAAAATTTTGAAAAACTAATTTCAATTAATCGTTTTCAATAAAAAAAAAAGAAAGGAATTTGCTGATATTAGAATTTGCAAAGTAAACGAAACAACAAGGGTCCTTTTTTAAATTAATAAGGTGTAATAAGAATTTTTTATTTTAATATATTTTTATGAGATAAATAAAGAAAGAAGTCTCACAATTTATTAAATAATTCATGACAACATTTAATGCTATTTTTAAAATTTCTGTTGTAAATCTTATCATTTGAACAGAGAAACAGTTATTTATTATATTTTCATAAATCTTAATTTTATCATGATCATGGTACATTATAGCAATATTATAATACCAATATTTACCAAATGCATATGCCTACTTTTGAAATTAAACACTTTTAATAACACATTTAACATAGAAGCTTTTCTTAACAGTTGATTATTTTTTTCAGCACAACAAACAGTATAATACTTTATACCCCATCGCAACTCCTGGTTAATATTAATATTTAGAGTCATACAACTATACAACATGATATATAATACATCTATACAAATTACGAATTCTACAACACAGTGACTGTATCATACAACCGCTACATACAGCGGCTGCATTGTATTCCTGCCCTAACATATATTTCTGGTTTCTTTTTTCGTCTGCAGCCCAGGGTTTGGGAATTAAAGAGGCTGTGCCTGCATATCACGACCCAAATTTGCATAGCAAAGATCTCCTCACCGGCGTATGCTTTGCTTCCAGTGGCTCAGGATTGGATCCTCTAACAGCTCTTCAACTGGTCCTAATTCAACTTCAATTCAATTCTGCTTTCTTTATCTCAGCTTTATATATCCTTCTCATGCTCCATTCTAATTAACTAGTTTTCCCATTTCCCTGATGCTACCGAAATCAGCATGTGATATCGTTGCAAGGACAATATAATGACTTCAAAGAGTACATCGAAAAGCTTAAAGGGATCGCCGGAGAAGAGAAAGCAAAAAATATCATATCCAACAGTGTGTATCTCTTATCAGCTGGGAATAATGACATTGCAATCACCTACTTCAACACACCTTCCAGGATTCCTCTTTTCAGTATTGAGTCTTACACTACTCGCATGATCACCTGGACTTCCACTTTCATTCAGGTAATTAATTCATACTGATATCCCTTTGAATTCTTTAAAGAAATTTCTAATCTGAGTATATGAACTGAATGCTTGTTTGCAAACCATTGTTTGAAGGATTTACATACACTTGGTGTGAGAAGGGTTGCTGTTTTAAGCACAATACCATTGGGTTGCCTGCCAGGAGTAAGAACTCAAAGAGGAGGGCCATTCAGACACTGCTCAAATCATCTTAATGAAGCAGCACTGCTATTCAATTCCAAGCTCTCGTCTTCACTTAAAAATCTCAACAGCTTCCTTCCCCAAGCTAATATAGTCTACGTTGATGTTTTCACCCCTTTGTTTGATCTAATCAATAATCCAGAAAGAACAGGTATATATATCTACAACCGTTCAAGTACTAATTAACCCAACCAAAGCTAATAATGCAGAACTCTTTTAATTTTGTTGTTTAACATATGATTTCAGAATTCAGTGTTCGAGATAGGGGATGTTGTGGTACAGGAACAATGGAGTTAGGGCCACTGTGTACCGAGTTTACTCCGCATACCTGTTCTAATGCGTCTGAGTTTATATTTTGGGATTCTGTCCATCCCTCAGAAAGAGCAAACAGAATTATTGCCTCTCCAATTGTTAAGAATTTGAAAAGCAGCTTCTCTTAGTCTTCATTCCAAGTTAATTTCTCTTTTTTTTTTCTTTTTTGTTAATAAATTAAACAGTACTGTACTGAAATTCAACCCCCCCTTCTTTTTTTGAGATCATGTTGTAATCTAGTTAGATTACATATTAGTTAATATTTCTAGTTGGCATTAATGGGTTTATTTGTTTTCGGATCGATAATACGACGTGAGTTTTTAAATAATTGTTTCTAATATTTATGTGTTCAATAATGTTTCTGATGTGAATGGATTCAAACTACAAAAAAAAATTTATATCATTTCAAACAAATTTATTAATTGAATCAATTAATACAAAAAAAAAATTGCTAATTTGAAACTTCACATGCTCTACTCGATCTACGGCTCAGCTCACATCAAGTTACCATTCCACAATATTTGGTAAATATATATCAAGTTTTACTTACCCAAAATATCTACATAACTTGATCCGAATGATATATAACTTTTAATTAAACTTTTAATTAGCGTATTTAACTTTTTTTTTTCAAGGAAAAAACGATAATCAATACTTTCACAATTACATACTTATAAATTTCAAATGTTAAATAAAATAAATAAAAAAGTATATTGAGAAAATTATAGATAAAAATAATTTTCGCTCATTCTTTTGCATAAATAAAAAATATATTAATATTTATGATGTTAGTGAACATGAATTTTTTTATAACTATATATAATGTTATATGAAGCTTAAATATATATAATTTTTTTAATTTGTAAGATAATCTCGATAAATCTAAATTGAAGTAAAAGTAAAATAGATTTTATAACAAAAATTTAAGAAGGACAAATTTATTAAGAATCTTAATGAATGAATGTAAGTCCACTAACAAAAAAATAAATAAATAAGTAAAATCTATGTTTTTAGAAAGAAAAAATGTGATCAGTTTATTATAGGTAAGGATATTTTTAAAAAGACATTTAATATAATTATTGAGATTTCTTTTAGATTTAGCAAAAAAATTGAAAAATGATTTAGTTTTTATTGAGCATAAAGTATGCTAGAATTTTTATTATGTTAAAAAAATAAATATACTTAATTATCTAATATAGTTGGATTGAGTAAATTAATTGTTAAAGTAAAAAATAAACAACCCTTGGAGACTCAAAATTTGTTTGATTATGTGCTTGAATTTAACAGTTACCATAATTAGTTTGACTAAATTTAAGTAGTTTGGTAATTAGGTTTGTTTGTTAATCTAATTTATTAGGATTTTCATACATTAATTTTTAACTTACCTTTTTTTTTATTTTTGTTAATGTAAAATTTGGAATTAATTCATTAATCGTCTTTCCAAAATATTACCTAATTAATTTATTTATGTTCACAATTATATAAAATCTTTCAAATTTTCAAAATTTATATTCACAATTGTTAAATTGTCACTTTCTCACTATCCTTTATCTAATTATTTATACTAAAACTTCTACTAATTGCATCATATGGTTATAAAATCACAATATATTTATCAATATTTATTTTTTAATATTAATATTAGACCTTATCTAATCACAAGGCGGCTTTATTTTTAAACAACTTTAGCCGACTAATAAATAATTTTACAAGTTCTAATTTAAAGAAAACTTGTCAATATACACGCATCTACATTTACATTGTCTTAAAATCATTAACTAAATTTTGTAGTTTTATAGAGAGAAATAAATTATATAAAAGATGCGTATGTATATATAAATAATTGTTGTAAATAAAGAAATAACATAAATTTTCGTAATATACAATACTTTTGTTTTTAAATATTTTAATGAATAATACATTACATCTAATATACACATATATAACAAAATAAGAGGGGTATATTTTTTATCCTTAAAAGAAGGTTCCTCTATTTTGAATTTCAGGATGAGGCTAATTTGTTGAAGAGACAGAAAATAAAAATGAAGAACATTAAAGGGCCCAACCGGGTTCGAACCGGTGACCTCTTGATCTGCAGTCAAATGCTCTACCACTGAGCTATGGACCCAATTTGTTTACATGATGCATACATTTAAACTAGTAAAATATTTGATTGATTATATTTGTATTAGCAATCAATATGCCCGACTATTGTCCAAATGTAATTCATGTGCTTATGCTTTTTTCTTTTCTTATATAAACTAGCCACTAAGAATCTTGCTACCAGATGTTTTTATGCTTTTAAAAAGATAACGTATATAATTCATTAAAGTAGCTAAATAAGTTGCTATAATATAGTATCATGAGAGAAATTTACACTACACATATGTTAGATTTTTATTTGTTGTACTTGAAATTTTTTTTAAATGTATTTAATTAGTTAGATACGGTTGGACTTTTAAATCTAGGTTGAATTTTCACATTCCTTATCTAAATTGTAGGAAGCAAGGTTTATCATGTCTTAGAGATCTCCCATCTAATGATCTAAAAGTCGTGATCTTGTAATTTTAGAAGACAAATTACTAATTAAAAGGATTTGTTACCGTTATTAACACTACTGCTAAATTGTTCAAATATATCATGAAATTCAAATTATAAGTTCAGGATGTGTGAGAAAGAAATAAGTCCGGTAATAATATAAAGTAACACAACTTATTAGGGTAAGTTGTTATTTCTATCAAGTTAGTACAATATCGTATTACTTTATCATTGCAAGCTAATAGTTTTAAGGCTGAGAGCAAGGATATTATAGCGTCAAAACTTTACAAAGTTAACCACTAAGAATACAAAGAAGTTACGTGAGCATTATGATGACTAGTAAGGTCAGTCTTTTACGATAAGAAATGGCTAGAAAATCAGGCATTACTAAGGTTAAGTGTTGACACATTTAAGACAATGGGTAGAGCTTTATTCAAAAGAGAGATATCAACCATATCCGCCTCAAGGTGATGACCTTGGATCCCCTTTCACATTAGGTCAGGCTTTTTTTATATATGTATTGAGTGATATGTAGTTGTAGTGTGCGTTACTATGTTATGTTATTCTAAATTAATCCAAGTTATTTTCTTAAGATAAATCTTTGTTAAAAAGATATAAAAGACATCAATTTTTAATTACCATAATTTAAGGTCTTGGGCTATAATGGACTTTAACGCTTTCAAATTTTTTGTTGTATGTATAATAGGCCTAAATTTTTTTCAAGTAGGCTTGATCAAAGAAATTATGTAGATTTGAGTTGAACTTGTGTTTATTATTATTTTTACATCATGGTCTGCACTGGATCCACTTGACATTATATACAGTGATAGATCAACAATCCTACTCTTACACTTTTTTTATATCAATTTTTAACCCGTCAATTTAGGCCCATTTAACAATTAAAATTGAATTTAATATATATATTAATTATAGTATATTAATTAAATATTAGTTATATATTTAATATTTAATCTCAATCATTGAATATACCTAGATCTAAAGGTTAAGGACTAAAATAAAGAAAATATAATATAATATATATATATATATATGTATGTATATATGTATGTATGTATATATGTATGTATGTATGTATATATGTATGTATGTATGTGTAGTTTCAATTGATGTTGTTGGACATTTGGTAAACTTCAGTTAAAGATATTGAAAATAGTTATTACATAATTATAGGGTACATAGAAGGCTTACAAATTCGTAAAATTTAGGTCATTAGACTGATTAGTTCATTGGTTTCAAAATTATTATTAAAATCTCAATTTATTAAAAGGTGATGATTTTATCTTTCCTAATAATTATTATTTAACAATAATAACTATTAAATCTTTAAAATTTAATAAAATAAATATATTTATCTAAAATACATTAATAAAATAAAATTAATATTATTTTATAATATTTTAATAATATAATAACATATTTTTTACTTCATAAATAATAATCTATTTTATATTATTATATTATATATTATAACTATATATACATATATTTTATTTAAATTATAATATAATTATAAGAATGATATTATAATATATATTTTATAAATTAATATTTATTATGTTTTAATACATAATTAATGCTAAATTATTAGTATATTTGTAAAATAAATAAATTTATATTTTAGCAATAATATACAATAAATATTTAATTATCAATATGTTATTAAATAATATTTATATTTATTATTATGTTTATTTTTAGTTAAAAGTTTAAAAATAGTTAATTGGATAATTGTTATGTTTTAACATTGAGATCTTAATAAATATTTTTAAAACTATTAAGATTAATCAATCTAATACATCAAACCTCAGGGTCTTGTAAATCCTTTTCCCTTAATTATATTTAGAATTATCATTTGTAAGAGTCATTAGCTAATTTATATGTCAGAAATTAAGATTTAGGAATTAAGATATCAATAAAGATGAATAAAGATGTAGTAGTGCTTATCCAATAGTCAATAACGAACACCAGACAAATATCAGTATAACTAATGATAGGATAATTAATTACCCGTCGAATGTTAATGCTCTGCTGCTTTTCTTTATGGAGTTAGCCTTAATTAGCTTGCTGGTTGAATTGTGCGTAACAACTATGAGGGTTGTCGAGAAACAACCCGATGATTGAAACGAATTTATGTACTATTTACGTCTTTTGGTTGGAGATTAAAGTAACAATATGTAGCAAAAAATACACAAAGTTTGATCAATGGCCAATCCAATTCAACGAACACAGGCTCTCCAAGCAATGCAGATCGGAGTCACCATTATTATATATACGTGTTTGAATGTTTAAGAGAATCACCACTAGCTAGCTACCAACTTATACACTGAAAATAATATAATTCCCTTTGAAGAATATGGGGTTCCTCCTTGATAAGAAGCAGTTTTCTGCTACTTACAGAATTTTGCTAATGCTTTTTGTTATACATTTATCGATCTCTACCATAGAAGCAGCTAGAAAGCTACAGAAAAATGGAACATTTCCTGCCCTTATTGCGTTTGGAGATTCAATCCTTGATACAGGAAACAACAACAATCTTAATTCGGTGACTAAATGTGATTTCCCTCCATACGGAAAAGATTTCATTGGAGGAAAACCTACGGGAAGATTTTGCAATGGAAAAATTCTGACGGACTTAATAGGTAATGCATGAATTAATGACATTGCTAATTATATTTGTTTTGGATCGACATACAATGTGATAGATTCTTTCGAAGCTTATTCCAAGTATTTATTTATTTATAGTTTTTCTCTCTTCTGTACAGCCGAGGGTTTAGGAATTAAAGAGATTGTGCCTGCATATCTCGACCCAAATTTGCAAAGCAAAGATCTACCCACCGGTGTATGCTTTGCTTCAGGTGGCTCAGGATTGGATCCTTTAACATCTAGTATACAGGTGGCTCTAGAACAATTAATTATTAACAGTGCATTTTAATTAGATAGTCTTAATTAATTTGCGTATATGTTTTTCTCGTGTGCACAAAACAGTCGGTGGTATCAGCTTCAGATCAATTAAATAACTTCAAAGATTACTTGGGAAAACTCAAACGAGTTGTTGGAGAAGAGAAAGCAAACAACATCATATCGAATAGCGTGTTTCTATTGTCATTTGGGAATAATGACATTGCAATCACCTATTTTAACACCCCTTCTAGATCTTTCCAATATACTGTTGCTTCATACAGTTCCCAATTGGCTGACTGGACTTCCACTTTCATCAAGGTAATTTACATTCAATAGTTAGAGAATAATATACACTGATATTCGTTTGACTTTGTGGAGGATAATTTATGGTTGTTTGCAAATGATTTGAAGGATTTATATGGACTTGGGGTGAAAAAAGTTGCTGTTTTGGGTACATTACCACTTGGTTGCCTACCTGTACTAAGAACTATACAAGAGGGTCCATTGAGAGTTTGTGGAGACAATGCTAATGAAGCAGCACAGTTGTTCAATTCCAAGTTATCAAGCCGGGTTAAAAGTCTTAGCAGTTCGCTTCCCCAAGCAAAGATAGTATATGTGGATGTTTACAATCCTTTGCTTGACATAATCAAGAATCCAGCAAGATCAGGTAACAAATTATATCTCCAATATTTGAATTATGAATTATTCTCCAGGCTCCAAGTAATTACACTATATTATCTTATTCCTGTTTGATGTGTTATTTTAGGCTTCAATGTCTTAGACAACGGATGTTGTGGGGTAGGAGCAATAGAGGCAGGGCCACTTTGTAATCAATTTGTTACATCTACATGTGCTAATGTGTCTCAGTATGTATTCTGGGACTCCGCTCATCCTTCAGAAAGAGCATACAGAATCCTTGCCTCTCCAATCTGGCAGAATCTAAAGAGCAATTTATCTTAGTAATTTTAAGTTTGTATTATATACACTGTATTTTGTATTTCCAATTTTTTTTTTGAGATAAGGTTGTGATATAACTAGAGGAGTGGTACACGCATTAAAGCCAACTTGAGACCATTGAGAAGAGATTATGCTTTTGCAAATTCTATATATATATCTCACAATAATATATTATTTTAATGAATTAGCCTATCAAAGGCTTACTTTTAAAAATATATATATATATATATATATATATATATATATATATCTCACAATAATAAGCCAATGGAAATATCAGTAATTACAGCATCGACATTCAACTTATATGAAGACTGACATAACTATATGTTGGCTAATAAAGAACATATATAATAGATGCATCAACTATTAAGTAAAAATAAGGGGTTTCTTCAACTTTACTCCTAAATTATTGATAATCTTTATATGTCACCTGAAACATTGAAAAGTCATCAATGCAACCTTATTTTCTGTCCACTTGCCATTAAAATTAACATAACTTGATGAAATTACATTGTTATCCTTAATTCAATTGTTTGGACTTACACAAAGACATAATGCCCTTGTACTTGTGTTCATAGTGCATGTAAAAAGATCAAGCTAGCCTTACATATAATGAACAACTAGTGAATATAATATATATGGGTTATTTTCAGCTTCCTCTCTTAAGATTTAGAAAACTATCACTTTGAAAAAAGGTTTGGAAAAAGACTTAGTTACCTCCCTTTAACTGTTTGTTGACTAATTCAGAAGTGTGCAATTACTGAAATACCTTCAACATTTTACTGTGACGAATAAAAATAAAATTAAACAAAATCTTAGAAAAAAAAGGTTCAATATAAATTCCTTCTCTTCGATAATGCATAATCCCAACAATAGAAAAATTTTGTTAAAAAATACAACAGCATTGAGAAGGGAAAGTGAGAAGAAACACAATTAGAAAATCTTTATAGAGAGTTACTAATTACAATCTATATTCCAACAATAGAAAAAATATCAAGTATCAACCACGAGGCAGCAACTGTAGCAAAGTAATAGCACCATAACCCAGCCAATAACCGGCAACAAGTAAGCATCCAATATTGACCGAATATCAAAAGAAGTAACAAATAACAACAACAAATTTGAATGTTTAAGATGTCCTAATATATTCCTCTCCAACCTAAATTATTTCTCACTATGTTTACAAGCATTTAGCCTTTTCATGCCTAAAGTAAAGCCATTTGGCAACATCACACTTTTACCACCATCAATGCCTTCCCTCTTTTCCTCTTACTAACTCCAAAAAAAAAAAAATACCACCGGATCAAAAATCATAAAATTATAGATCCTAAAGCATCAATAATACTACTGATGATAATAATAGCACTTGAAAAAACGTTGTTATTGAGATTTAAAGATTAATCAAGGGGGTGGAAGAGGCGTAAGTGATTAGGTAACGAGTGTAGAAAGATGTTGTTGCTATTGCTAAGTGATGGAGGAGTCGATTGATGAGTTGTGAACGAAGAAGAAGAGGGAAGAAGGGGCAACTACTATTATTGGGTAGAGAGAGAGGAAGAAGAGGAGGACGGCGGTCAATTGGTGATGGAGTAGGCTACTATGTTGTTGTCTACAGAGAGAGTGGGAAGAAGAGAGTAGCGGCCGATTGTATTACATACATTATATATTTTATTTCCAAATTTGATTTTTTTTTCAAATAAGGTTGTGGTATAATTAGATATGTATAGCGTATAAATTTTAGTATATGTAATAGTATTTCAATCATTTCAATGACAAGTTTCCTCAAGACATTCACTACAATGTCAATCCCCCTTTATTTTTCCTTTTTTTAACATGAAATCGATTTCATCCACCTGATAAGAAATCAATATCCTTTCCCTTTGTAAATATATATTTTTAATTTTTTTCTACTAATCAGCTCACCTCACATGTGCTCTTTAAATACCTTGAGATGAATTTGACAACATGGAGGGACTCTGTCTCTATAATTAGAGGAGTGAGACACACATTAAAGACAACTTGCAAACATCGAAAAGAGATTATGCTTCTGCAAATTCTGTATCTCTTAATAATAAGCCCATTGAAATATGTCCTACCATGATTTCTCCTTAGTTTGTGATTCCTGCTGACTTGCTCCTAAGCCTGAAACTTCATCTTCTTCAGCAATTGCAGTATCAACATTCAACTTCTATGAAGACTGACATAACTTTATGTTGGCTAATAAAAAAACTTATATAGTAGATGTAACAACTATTAACTAAAAAAAATCCAGAAAGGTTTTTGCCCTAATGGGTTTTTATTTGAAGGTAGCCATCCATTTGTATAACCAACCCCCTACCCCTCACTCCACTAATTATATCTTCATAAAATATACCATATTGACAATAATTGTTGATACCATTATCCTGACACTAAAAATAGTGTCAATATTAGGTTGTAAGGGTATTCTCAATATGTTGTATTTAGGATAAAAAATTCTTATCAGTCATTAAATTTTATCGATTTTGATTCACTTTTTTAGACGGTCTACATGCAATTTCTAAGGATTAAATCCCCCTCTAATTTGTTACGCTTTTGTATTTTATAAATAATATTACTCCTTTAGTTGAGATTATTTAATATTGAAAACGAAAACGACAATAAAAAAAAAGAAATACTCAATTTTGTTACCATACATATATTTAACATTAAAAAAGTTTTACATAGCAAATATATATTTTGTTAGTGAAAGATAAAAATGGTCAATTATGTAGGCATATATTAATTTTCAGATAAAGATGAAAAATATTCTTGAATAATGAGGAAACGGTCACTCTTTTAACTATGATTATTAAGAATCGCTTTAATTATCTTGTCGGTTGAATTGTTATAATAAATTATTTATATATATAGGGATTAGTAGCCTCTTAATTTAGACATTTTAAAATATAATTTATAAATCATTGTATCTAAATACTTCTAAGAGTCGAAATTTTATCTAATGCATGTAATTGATGAGTCATATTTAATGCATATGTGATGCCAAATTAATCATTAAAATTACCTAAATTTAATAGTTTACGAATGATATTAAAAAATATATAATATTTATTATATATAGAGAGAGAGAATGTAAAATCTATTTATTTAATAAATTTATTCTTATTATTAACATTATAAATAGCCTCGTAAGAAACTTCTTTGGCTACACCATTGTCTATAGATATGAGTTTAAGAATTAAAGAGATTATTTGATAAAATATTTGAAACTCATAGAGTTTCAGGTTTAACCACTCTTAGGAGCTCTTGGGTCATGGCGGTTGTTTGCTCCTGTTCCACCGTAATCTCTAGTCTCCATATCCATTCTTCCTTCAATATATGCTTGCTCCACCCTATGAAGCTCCTCAGAATCACTACTTACTTCCATTGCTTCCTACAGATAATAGAAGTTGAAAGCATTTTTATACGTGCTACTAATATATGACGAGTTCGAATCCCAAACCTTTTGTTCAAATCATAAGTTAAAAGAGATGTTATATTACCTTCGCAACGGAATCTTGAATCTGAGATGCGTTTTCATTTTCAAACTTGAGGGTCCCTGATAACACTATAGAATTAGCACAACAATAGTTACAAAAAGAAAAAGAAAAAAAATGAAATGCTAGCATCAAATTTAGAAAACTGATAAAGTCTCACTTGTTGTAGTTGAAGAGACGACATAAGAGAGACCCAAAAAGACTACAAGCAGTTTAAGGGAAGTCTTTTGCTCCATGTTGATGACCAAATAAGGCAATGAACAGTTAGCAGATTGGAAAGCAAATTTGAGTGCGTTAATGGGAAGGATATGGGGATGCTGGTTTATATAGAGAAAAGGAAATTCAAATTATTTTTATTATTAATTGTGTCATCATTTTCATATCACTAAATATAATCTGCGTCACAGATTACTGTTGTCAAATATATAAAATAAGAATTAAATTGCAGATAGTTACAATTTCAATGCTGGATTTTTAGTAAATTTCAAAAGCAAATAAAGTTAAAGACCAGAAAAGAAAATGTAGAGTTACCAAAAATAAAATGGAAGGCATTCGCTGAATTTAAGGTCTTTTTTTTTTTTTAAATCTGAATAAATCTAAATATATAAATGTAAATGAATAAATAATATATGTGTTTTCTTTATCATTCTAAATATAAATATATAAAACTAATAATTTTATCTATCATATCTATATTTGTCTATTGCATGCGATAGGGTCATATTGCTTAGATGATAAGTTTTTAAGATAATTGTGTAAATAGTTAAAACTTAGGGCTATTGTGAATTATGACCATTTTATGACTTTCTTTTTTCTATACAAAATATCTTTAAAGAATTGTAAATCCAATTTTCACATTTGTGTTGGACGGTAAATATATATACATGGTTAGAGCATTGTCAAGACCATATATATATATACAAGTACTTGTCTCTTCAAATATTTATGATATCTTGATCCACATTTGTGAAGCACAAAATCTCTCACCCTTATATGCTTTTACAAGTGCTTATTTATTTATTGGGGTTTTAACACATACCTCCCGTGAGGTTTGAGATTTTAACACTTAAATGAAAGGTTTGAGGAAAAACACACTTACCTCTCCTAAACTATTAGTTGACTATTTATTTTTATTTAAATGACTATAATAATCTTGTTTGCTTTAAAGTAAAATTTAAGAAATTCAATTTTAATTTATTTAATGTTTAAAAAATTAAAATAATTAAAATTTTAATTAATGATAATTTTGATTTATATTTATTTAAAATTAGTAATTTACCATATTGATATTTTTTTTCAAATTTCTATCGTTGATTAGTTTTATTGAAGTTTTTGTATAAATTCGAAAGTCTAAATTTATTTTACGAGTTATAAGATTGATGTTGAAGCGTAAATTTAGTGTGAATATGTATACATAAATCTTATATTAAAGAATTTTTGTAAAAATAGTCAAGTTGATAAAGTTATGCGGTTGTTTGGTAAAAATAAAAAAATATGATTAATGCCGAAAGATTTGCGAAAAAAATGAGTAAGAAAGATGGCCACTTTACATATTAGATAAGATTTGGATAAATATAACACATGAATAAAAATTAATTAAATTCTTAATTTGAATAAATATTAAATAAATATAAATTAAAATTGTCAAATTAAATTATCATTAATTAAATTTCTAATTTTAAATAAATATAAATCAAAATTATCATTAATTAAAATTTTAATTATTTTAATTTTTAAACATTAAATAAATTAAAATTAAATTTCTTAAATTTTACTTTAAAGCAAACAAAGGTATTATAATCATTTAAGTAAAAATAGATGGCCAACTAATGGTTTAGGAGAAGTAAGTGTGTTTTTCCTCAAACCTTCCATCTAAGTATTAAAATCTCAAACTTCATGGAAGGTATGTGTTAAAACCCATTTATTTATTAAATGTATTCCTTTATAATTAATAATTGACGTTACTTTATTAACTAAATTTGTCTATGAAAATTGAAATAAATATATAAACCTTATGGATGGGCGGGCAGGCTAGCTAGCTGCATTTAAACAAATGAGAATCTTTTATAATTGCATCGTAGGCCATTAATTTCTAAATCTTTCTAGTAAATTGATTTTGTCTATATTATTGTGTGGTATTGCAAAATACCGATATCCTATATTGACTAGTAACAAAATATATGAAATATTTATTTATAGAAATACTTATAAAATATATTAACAACTTAATATAGAAGATCCCCTCATGCACAAGAAAAATGAAATGCCAAAACAATAATATATGAAAATCTTCCACGTATTTCAAAATACACAATACAATATTTAGGTAAACAATTCCATACTCATTTAGGTGAACCCTCCGCTATAAAGTTTATTAAGAATCTAAAAGCTCGAATATTATAGAGGATAGTAACTCAAAACATTAAATGACTTGTTAACTTTATTTAATGGTAACTTTACATTTTTTTTCCGATTTTTAACTTTATTTAATTTTTTGCTTCTGAAATTCACTAAAGAATATAGCTTTGATGTTGTAACTATCTGCAATTTAATTCTTGTTTTATATATTTGGTAACAGTAATCTGTGACGTAGATTATGTTTAATGATATGAAAATGATGATATAATTAATAATAAAAATAATTTGAATTTCCTTTTCTCTATATAATCCAGCATCCCCATATCCTTCCCATTAACGCACTCAAATTTGCTTTCCAATCTGCTAACTGTTCATTGCCTTGTTTAGTCATCAACATGGTGCAAAAGACTTCCCTTAAACTGCTTGTACTCTTTTTGGGTTTCTCTTATGTCCTCTCTTCAACTACAAGTGAGACTTTATCAGTTTTCTAAATTTGATGCTAGCATTTCATTTTTTTTTCTTTTTGTAACTATTGTTGTGCTAATTCTATAATGTTATCAGGGACCCTCAAGTTTGAAAATGAAAACGCATCTCAGATTCAAGATTCCGTTGCGAAGGTAATATAACGTCTCTTTTAACTTATGATTTGAACAAGAGGTTTGGGATTCGAACTCGTCATATATTAGTAGCACGTATAAAAATGCTTTCAACTTCTATCATCTCTAGGAAGCAATGGAAGTAAGTAATGATTCTGAGGAGCTTCATAGGGTGGAGCAAGCATATATTGAAGGAAGAATGGACATGGAAACTAGAGACTACGGTGGACCAGGAGCAAACAACCGCCATGACCCAAGAGCTCCTAAAAGTGGTTAAACCTGAAACTCTCTCAGTTTCAAATATTTTACCAAATAATCGCTTTAATTCTTAAGCTCTCATCTATAGACAATGGTGTAGCCAAAGAAGTTTCTTCCAAGGGCTATTTCTAATGTTAATAATAAGAATAGATTAATTAAATAAATCGATTTTACATTCTCTCTCTCTCTCTCTCTATATATATATATATATAAAGTTTATAGAAATAAATAAAATTTTATACATTTTGTTGCATCATTTACAAATTATTAGATTTCGGTAATTTTAATAATTAATTTTGTATCTCACATATGTATTAATTATGATATATTCATTACATACAATATTAGATAAAATTTCGACCCTTAGAAGCATTTAGATATAATAGTTTATAATTGATAAGAGAAAATGTCTATAGTTAAGAGGCTACTAATATGTCCCTACATGTATATAAATAATTTATTACTAACAATTGAATCAACAAGATAATGAAGACAATTCTTAATAATGATAGTTAAAGAGTAATCATTTCTCTATTATTATTTAAGAGTACTTTTTATCATTTTCTGAAAATTAAATATGCCTAAATAATTGACCACTTTTATCTTTCATCTTACTGAATATGTATTTACTATGGCAAAATTTTCTATTTTAGATATACATATGGTTACAAAATTGAGGAGTATTTCTTTTTTTATTATTTTTGTTTTCAATTTTAAATAATCTCTCAATTGAAGGAGTAATATTATTTAAAAAATAAAAAAGTA
Organism: Melia azedarach; assembly: GCA_028052125.1. NCBI lineage: Eukaryota > Viridiplantae > Streptophyta > Magnoliopsida > Sapindales > Meliaceae > Melia > Melia azedarach. The sequence continues at coordinate 2,999,744 of CM051402.1, read as the reverse complement.
ACAAATTAAAGGGGGATTCAATCCAAAAAAAATTGTATATAAACCACATGTGAATCAAAATTAATAAGGTATAGTTTGAGGCGGAATTTAATAGCACAATCCTAATGACCAACCAAATATTGTATTCTCTAAGCACATAGTCCTTCACTAGTTTATTTTTTATTTTTGTAGTCCAAAATATATTTACTTAGTTAGAAAAATCAAGACTTACACTAATAAAAAAACTCACTTCACTCACAAATAATTTAATGATGTCGATATGAATTTTTTATACTAGTTCAACATATGGAGAACCTTCACAATATTTAGTATCAAGATAGTGGTATCGACAATTATTGTCAATTTGGTATTAATATATTATTGAATGTATAAGGGCATTATGTCTTTGTGTAAGTCCAAACAATTGAATTAAGGATAACAATGTAATTTCATCAAGTTATGTTAATTTTAATGGCAAGTGGACAGAAAATAAGGTTGCATTGATGACTTTTCAATGTTTCAGTTTACATATAAAGATTGTCAATAATTTAGGAGTAAAGTTGAAGAAACCCCTTATTTTTACTTAATAGTTGATACATCTATTATATACGTTCTTTATTAGCCAACATATAGTTATGTCAGTCTTCATATAAGTTGAATGTCGATGATGTAATTGCTGATATTTCCATTGGCTTATTATTGTGAGATATATATCTAGAATTTGCAAAAGCATAGTATCTTCTCAATGGTCTCAAGTTCGCTTTAATGCGTGTACCACTTCTCTAGTTATATCACAACCTTATCTCAAAAAGAAAAAAAAATTGGAAATACAAAATACAGTGTATATAATACAAACTAAAAATTACTAAGACAAATTGCTCTTTAGATTCTGCCAGATTGGAGAGGCAAGGATTCTGTATGCTCTTTCTGAAGGATGAGCGGAGTCCCAGAATACATACTGAGACATATTAGCACATGTAGATGTAACAAATTGATTACAAAGTGGCCCTGCCTCTATTGCTCCTACCCCACAACATCCGTTGTCTAAGACATTGAAGCCTGAAAGAACACATCAAGCAGGAATAAGATAATATAGTGTAATTACTTGGAGCCTGGAGAATAATTCATAATTCAAATATTGGAGATATAATTTGTTACCTGATCTTGCTGGATGCTTGATTATGTCAAGCAAAGGATTGTAAACATCCACATATACTATCTTTGCTTGGGGAAGGGAACTGCTAAGACTTTTAACCCGGGTTGATAACTTGGAATTGAACAACTGTGCTGCTTCATTAGCATTGTCTCCACAAACTCTCAATGGACCCCCTTGTATAGTTCTTAGTGCAGGTAGGCAACCGAGTGGTAATGTACCCAAAACAGCTATCTTTCTCACCCCATGTCCATATAAATCCTTCAAATCGTTTGCAAACAACCATAAATTATCCTCCACAAAGTCAAACGAATATCAGTGTATATTATTCTTTAACTATTGAATGTAAATTACCTTGATGAAAGTGGAAGTCCAGTCAACCAATTGGGAAGTTTATGAAGCAACAGTGTATTGGAAAGATCTAGAAGGGGTGTTAAAATTGGTGATTGCAATGTCATTATTCCCAAATGACAATAGAAACACGCTATTCGATATGATGTTGTTTGCTTTCTCTTCTCCAACAACTCGTTTGAGTTTTCCCAAGTAATCTTTGAAGTTATTTAATTGATCTGAAGCTGATACCACTGACTGTCGTTTGCACACGAGAAAAATATATACGCAAATTAATTGAGACTATCTAATTAAAATGTACTATTAATAATTAATTATTCTAGAGAAATTAATCAACACTTTTAATAAATAAATAAGCACCTGTATACTGGATGTTAAAGGATCCAATCCTGAGCCACCTGAAGCAAAGCATACACCGGTGGGTAGATCTTTGCTTTGCAAATTTGGGTCGAGATATGCAGGCACAATCTCTTTAATTCCTAAACCCTCGGCTGTAGAGAAGAGAGAAAAACTATAAATAAATAAATACTTGGAATAAGCTTCGAAAGAATCTATCATATTGTATGTCGATCCAAATCAAATATAATTAGCAATGTCATTAATTCATGCATTACCTATTAAGTCCGTCAGAATTTTTCCATTGCAAAATCTTCCTGTAGGTTTCCCTCCAATGAAATCTTTTCCGTATGGAGGGAAATCACATTTAGTCACCGAATTAAGATTGTTGTTGTTTCCTGTATCAAGGATTGAATCTCCAAACGCAATAAGGGCAGGAAATGTTCCATTTTTCTGTAGCTTTCTAGCTGCTTCTATGGTAGAGATCGATAAATGTATAACAAAAGGCATTAACAAAATTCTGTAACAAAAAGCATTAACACATTTGAGCTAGAGCAAGTAAACTAGTTTCTACCATTGAACCAGCTCGCAAACAATAAATAAATGCAAAACATATTGTCAACACAATACAAATATACATGTAAAAATACATAAAAACAATAGATAGGCAATTGAAAGTAAATGGATCAATAGTACTTAATGGGCCAACAACATTGGATAGGCCTAATAATTACTTCAATTTTTCGGTAGACTTTTAATTTTAATATCAATAATAAAGTCGTAATGTTTAAAAAAAAATACATGGCAAATATCTTAAAGTTGTAGCAACTCATTTCTTCAATTTATTTTAACTATAATTGGATCAAAATCAACATCAAAACAAGTAAATAGAAAATCAAAATCATCATCACTAAGAGTTATCTACAGCTTATAAATCTAATTCAATTTTTATAATTAAAATACATGCTTCATCTAATTTACACTTCGCCAATTATAGACTATTAATCTGAAGAATGTTAAAAGCTTATAACAACACGTGTAAAGTTAATCGTTTATTTCTCTTAAAAATAAGATTTTAAATTTAAAAAATCATATAAGAAATCACAAATGTTCATTGCTTAGAAAATTACTGCTTTTATATTCTAATATTAATATAACATCTCATATATTATATGTCTCATTGTCATCCGGGTTATTGCTTTAAAGAAAATAGGATATACTATATTGAAAACACAAATAAACCTAATTTTAAAAAATAAATAAATAGAAATAGAAAACCAAATTTTAAATAAAGAAAATTTTTTAACCACAACATATATATATATATATATATATATATATATATATATATATATATATTTCCTTCTTCATGTAATTACCTGCTGATTCTGCATCTCTTTCTCTACCTCCAACATTTTAGTGGTTTCAACCATTGCTTTAATTCCTTCTTCTCTTCTTCTTTTCTGTATTTTTCCCATTTTTATTTTAAAGAAATAGAATGTCAACCCTAACAATACCTCCGGTTATACCTTCACCGCGGGAGGACGCTAAGAATCTCAACAAAGCTTTCAGAGGTAATTCTCATTTTCATTTTAATTAGGGTTTTTATTTCAATTTCTTCATTTCTTATTTATAATCCTTCTTGAATTTGCCGTATGCAAGTTTGAGTTTATTTTATTTCAATCATTTTATTTCAATCTCATTCTGTAGAGTATTGCTTTTCTTTTTCAATTTTTTTAAAATATCGCAAGAAAACAACTTAGGCTTCTCTCTATTAAATATAAATGGAATTCAAACCTTTTCTTTTGTACCATTTTAAGAAATATTTCGTATTATTAATATATACATACGTAGAAAGCATTTATAGAACAAACCTCGTAGTCAAGTCTACATGCCTATATACATGCTTAAATCTCTTTAAATTTTGATAAGAGTACGACTCTATTAAACAATCGCTCCAATTTTATTTTTTTTTATAGTTGATCAATTTCAAATAAAATTTTTATATATTTTGAAAATTTTTGAGAAATTAATTTTAGAGTTATTTTCAATCTTATCAGGTCATTTTTTTTTTTATTAAAAGTCGCCATTCTATCTCTATTTAACTGTAACCTACCGTTAACTCTAACATAATTAATAATAAAATAAGTATTTTTTATGTAATACAATTTTAATCTAAAAAAAACTATTATTAGGCTTGGTGGACTTGGCCGTGCGTGGCCATGCGCGAGGTTTGCCTTGGCTGCGAGTAGCTGTGCACAAGGTTGCCTTGGTCGTGCTCAAGGCAACGCAGAGGCTGCGCGCCTCCATCTCACTACCACCACCACATGTTATAGATTTATAAGTTTTTTTAAATTTTTTAATTAAAATAAAAATAAAATAGTTATTTTATAATATTTTACCAAAAATAACGAATAATGGCAGTTAAGTGGGGGTAAAATAATAATTTTTAATAAAATAACGAAATATCTGATATATATTAATAAATTAAGAAATAATATTTAAAATAATCTTTAATTTTAATTATAGAGTTGGTGATATTTTCAGGAATAGGGTGCGACACTTCTACAGTGATCAATATTCTTGCCCATCGAAATTCGGATCAAATCGAACTCATCCAACAAGAATATGACAACAAATATGATGCCCTTAGAAAGCGCATTTCTTCTGAGCTTCATGGCCACTTCAGGGTATATACACATTGTAACTTACTCTTCTAGTCTCTCCTTCAAAAATGATATATCTATGAGTTTCTGAAATATTCCCTTATCTTGTTGTTTCAGAAAGCAGTTTGTCTCTGGTTGCGGGAGCCAACAGCTCGAGATGCTAACGTACTGAAACATGCATTAAGAGGAGCTGTTACTGATTACAAAGCTGCTAGTGATGTGATTTGCTCTCGTACTCCAGCACAGCTTCGACGATTGAATCAAGTTTATCTTTCCCAGTGTGGTGCTCGTCTTCAATATGATATAGAAAATCAAACTCACGGTGATCTTAAAAAGGTTTTCATTCGATCGTCTTACTGTTGGTTTACAGCATCCAAACATATATACATTCAGTCTTTTGATTTCAATTGTTATTTTATGTCAGTTGCTGCTTGCATATCTCAATATAACGCGCTATGAAGGCCCGGAAATTGACGCAGTCTCGGTAGAGGCTGATGCTAAAGCTATCCATAAAGGGGCGGATAGTAAACTTTTCATTCACATCTTCACCGAGAGAAGCAGAGCTCATATGTCTGCTCTCATTTCTGTTTACAGCGGCTTGTATGGAACACCACTGGAACAAGTAAATCTCCGGTTTCATTCCACCATCAACTTTCTTCTAATTCCCTTCAACATTCTTGATATGATTTTCTTCTTAAAACGATAATAATGAAAATCAATTTCTGCAGACAATAAAAAAGGAAACACCAGCAAGTTTGAAGCATGCTCTTTTAACCATTTTACGATTTGTAGACAATCCTGCAATGTACTTTGCTAGGGTACTGTACTATCTTTCTTTCTTTCTTTCTTCTTTCTTTACTTACCATATTATGAAACAGCCATTGAAATTCTGAACAAGTCTAACATGTAGTCAATCAATGATTGGGCAGGTTTTGCGAAAGGCGATGAATAGGATCGGAACAGATGACTCTGCACTAATCTGGGTAATTATTACTAGGGCTGAGATTGATATGCAGTATATAAAGGCAGAGTACAGGAAGAAATATGGGAAAACATTGAACGAAGCTGTTTATTCAGAGACATCCGGGAATTACAGAGCCTTTCTGCTTTCTCTTTTAGGCACAAATTGTTAGCCTTGATGCTGCATGGTGTATTGATTGTATTATACAGGAAAGAATTTGAACGGGTATCAACAGCATTAATTGTGAAAATAAACATGTAAAACTGAGCCAACATGCATGCAATTAATTCTTGAACACATCTTAGGATTCGTTTCTTACAGGATGTCTAACAAGATCAGATGTGTTGAACTTCAATCGATTGAAAGAATCTATACTTGCATGTAAAGTTTCATCAATATATTGCACACAAATGTCTTTCTTTTTATTTCTTTTTTTTTTTAGAAAACAAAAATAACGTCATAAAGATGAAAAAATATTGCTTTCCCTTCTCAATTTGTATTCTAAGATTTTTAGGTCAAGTATCGTAAAAGCTGACTTGATACTGTCACATTATCTCATAGAAAGCCCTCCTAAATTTGAGGATTATTACTAATAAATTAATACATATCAGAATATTTGGAAATGAAAAATAATATTTAGTTTGACAATAGCTTTATTTATATTAAAAAATACAAAAAATAGAAAATTCTAATTTTTAGATACAAACTTTAGTTGATTATGCTGAATTAGCAAATTTAATTGCCATTAGTTCTTAATTTTTACAAATTTTGAAAAGATTTTTTATCTTAATTTTTATGTTTAGAAAAAATAATAATCAAAATATATAATTCACTGAGAATTAGTAATTGGCTATCCAATTAACTCAAAAATCTTTTTTCTGTTACTTATATGCAGAGTTCAACGACTCATTAACATTAAATGTACGAAGCCTATAATTCTTGAATTTAAAACTAGAAGTAAAATCAAATTTATTCAAAATACAAATATATTTCGAGTAAATACATCTTAATGTAACTTTTAGAACAGGGATAATAAAAGTTTTACAAATTTGAAATTTCATAAAAATTCAACGGATCACACATAATTGAGATGATTTTATAAAAAAATGAGATGAGAAAATAAGAAGAAATAGACCCTCAAATTATTAATAGAGCATATGTTAGTTTAATACTCTTTTCCCGTAACATTTTTTGTTATACAAAACCTTTTTAACAATTTTTATATTATAAAATACCTAGTAAATTTTAACATTATTAAAATTTGTGACCATAAATTAATACACAAAATAAACAAATAAATAAAAGAATTAAATGGGCAACCGTTTAGTTTGGCAACCCTAATATCTGAGGCTAGGGCAAGCTATAATTTACCACCTTTAAATATATAGTAAAAACCTTGAATCCTGCTATGCCAATTATAAAGATAAATAGATAACAAATAATTAATTAATTAATTATAACCATTTTAACCCCTATATATCCTCATTTTCTACTCTGCCAAAAAATTTTAAAAATTTTAAAAAATAAATCAAATTTCATTTGTTCTTGTTTTTATCTTTCTTTCTATAATTCATCCATGGCTTCTTGCTTCTTCATCAGAAGTCAAATCTCCTTTCGTTTAGCCCTTCTAATTTTCATATCTTCAATATTGTACAGTAGTTTTGCGGAGCTTCCCAAGTTTGAACACCCGATAAAAGGAGATGGGTCACTCAGCTTTCTGGTCGTCGGAGACTGGGGTAGAGAAGGGATGTACAATCAATCCGACGTCGCTTTTCAGGTTAATTATAATTACCTTCACTAATTTAATTAATATTTAATTATTTAATTGGGTAATTAATATTTTATTAATTAATGTTGATATATTCATATATAACAGATGGGAAGAATTGGGCAGAAGCTGGATATAGATTTTGTAATATCAACAGGAGATAATTTTTATGATAATGGATTGACTGGTGTAAATGATTCAGCATTTGAGAAATCATTTACAAAAATTTATACAGCTAAGAGCTTACAAAAGCAATGGTATGCAGGTAAGTTAATTGGTTGATTAATTAATTTGTAGAAAATAATTATATTTATAATATGATTAGATATTATTAACTAAGAAATTAATTAATTAATTTTTGGATTCAGTTTTGGGAAATCATGATTATAGGGGAAATGTTGAAGCACAAGTGCATCCCATCCTTAGAACAATCGATAAAAGATGGTTTTGTATGAAAAATTACATAGTCAATGCAGGTAATTTTTTTTCATTTTTTTTAATTTAAGTTATATATTTTGTATCTTAAATTTAGATTATCTAACATATAAATTTGAATAATAATAATTTTTGTTTTATTTTTTATTTAATGATATTACGAAATTTTCAGTATTAAGTTAAAAAAAACAATATTCAGGATTAAAACACATATGAATTATTGAAATTAAATTATATGAAAATTTATGGTGCAAGTAAATTTCTATTAAAATACATTAATTTTTTAAAAAATCAAAATACGATTACTTACATTATATAAAAACGTGCATTACCGAATATTTTTTCATTTGATAATATCACAAATTATTCTTTAATAATTAAGGGTATGTCTAAGATTGAGAACTTAGTGATTTTAAAATTACAAAATATTAAATATTAATAAAGAATAGTATAATTTACCTTCCTGACTTTTTGAAAAAATAGAGATACTTCTTGACTTTTTTTCTAATCTTACATATCCTTGACTTTCAAAGAAACTTGGGATACCCCCTAAGACACTATTGTAAGTACTATTTTAGATATAAATTAACAATTTTATCCCCAACTATTAAAAATATATAAAATAATTTAATTATCCTTATATTAAAATAATCTATTTAAAAATTATGTATAATTAATATTGTTAAAAATCTTCCTAATTGTCAACTTTTATAATATTAATTGTAAGCAAATTTTAACAACATCATTTGTAAAAATTTTACAACATAAAATATGCTAAGAAATTATTAAAAAAATTTACAATATGAAATTTTTTTAATTGTAAAAAATTAATTGTTTTTACTTTTACAATAAATTTTTTACTACTAAAAAAATTATAGAAATTGACAATGAATTTTAATAATATTTATTATATATAATTTTTAAAATAGATTATTTTAATAAAATGATCAATGATAAAATTATTTATAATTAATATTGTCAAAATATTAACAAATTTAAAAGAAAATAATTAACAATCAAAATACCATTATAATTTTTAAATTAATCATTATAATAATATGTTATTGATTATTATATAGTAAAAATAAAAACAATTAAATTATTTTATATATTTTTAATAGTTGATGAGTAAAATAGTTAATTTATAACTAGAATAATACTTAGAATAGTGTATTAAGGAGTATCTCAAGTTTTTTTAAAAGTTAGGAAAGTATGTAATACTAGAAAAAAAGTCAAGGGTATCTCCCTTTTTTCAAAAGGTTAGGAGTAAATCACATTATTCCTATTAATAAAAAGAGATTAATTTCGTTAAAACTAGATGCTTATTAAATTTTTTAGCTTATTATTAAAATTAAGTGAAAGTTAGCTATCGTAATATAATTTCAATTAAATTGTTATTATTATTATTATTATTATTATTATTTAATCTTTTGTGTATGTGATTGAATTAGGAGTGGCTGAATTTTTCTTCGTAGACACAACTCCATTTGTGGAAAGCTACTTCACAGATGCAGAGCACATTTATGATTGGAGCAATGTGATACCTCAAAGTACTTACATTATGAGCCTGCTAAAGGTAAATATAATTATAATTAGGTATATAATTAACAATTAATTAATGATAGAATTTAATTAATAAATATGAATATTGAATAATAATATTAATTATGTGAGAATATATTATTATTATTATCATTAGGATTTGGATTTGGCATTGAAAGAGTCAACAGCAAAGTGGAAGATCGTGGTTGGTCATCATGCAATAAGAAGTGCTGGATATCATGGGGAGACTCCTGAGCTCATTCAACATCTCCTCCCAATACTAGAGGTAATTAATTAATTTTATTTATTTTATTCGTAATTAATTGTGGCTTATATGAATAGATTGTCTCCGAGAATCATGGAGTAAAAGAGATATATATATTTTAATTGAAATTAGATTATACAAGACCCAAATAAGCCAAGCATTTGATTCATATTTATACGATGGAAACAGATCAGCAACCCTTAACTTTTCATCTTTTCTTATACCACTTATAAACGGACACTTCTAATAATTAAGATTAAAGTTCAGATTATATTTTATCTAAAATTTGAATAAAATTATTCAAATATTTAAAGGATATTTATTTTTTAACTTATATTGAAAATTAACTCATTAAAAATGTCAAAATATAGTTAAGTTAAAAATTTTAACTTAAATTTGAATAACTAGATGTATGAATAAATTAAATATTTTATTTATCAATAATACTCTTAACTTATAAGAATAAATAATTTAATATTTATATTAAAATATTTAAAATAAAAATATAAAAATATCAATCAAATTTAAATTTCAGTTAAATTCATATTTCAGGTAAATATTTATACTTCAGATAGAAAAAATAAATATTACATAAGTCTAACATATATAATTAATATATAATAAATGCATTATAATTAATGTATATATAAAGTACAATCTCAACTATTAAAAATAGTTAAATTTAATAATTTATAAATAATGTAAAAAAAAGTTATAAAATCAAGGGACTACGAATCTATCTCTATGTAAAAAAATTAATTTAAATTCATACGTTTTTATTTATAATCCCAATTGTTAAATCTTAATTTCTTATAATATTTTCCAGGCCAACGATGTTGACTTCTACATGAATGGGCACGACCATTGCTTGGAACAATTTTCCAGCCTAGATAGGTAAAATTAATTAATTAAAATTTTAATTTTTTCAATTTCTAATCAAATTAATTGGTGTTAATTATTGTAGTCCAATCCAATTTTTAACAAGTGGAGGCGGTTCAAAGGCATGGAGAGGAGACAGTATTAGTGATATTGAAAATTACCCTCATCATCATGCCAACGACGGCATGAAATTCTTCTACGATGGTCAAGGCTTCATGTCTCTTCACATCACTCCCAAACATTCTTACATTGCTTTTTATAATGTCTTCGGTCATATTCTTCATAGATGGAAAGCTTCTAAACTTCTTCACTCTCAAATCTAAGTATATATATATATATATATATATATATATATATATATATATTTATTTATTTATTTATTTATTCATATTAATCATAGGTTGAAAAACTATTAAATATAATCAATAAGCTGGTGATAGTGTTTGTTTATTAATTATCGTATATATGGAGTGATATTTAATAGAATTTTATATGTATATTGCGGAATATGTGACAATTACTCGTAAAATTATTAAAATTTTGTATAACAAATAGAGGTGAATACGAAAGTCATCTAAAAGATTCTAAATTCATGAGTAAATTATTTATATTTTATATTTATATAACAATATTTTTATATATTTTAATAATCTTAAGCATAATTTTTTAATTATGGTCATTCTATTATTTTAAATTTATAAATTATTTTTTAAATTTGACTCATTAATTTTATATTTTTATTTTTTTTAAATATAAGAGTGTGGATAAAACTTAAAACATATAATTATTTATTTTTTACATGTTTCGAACTCGAATTCAGACAAAACGCTTAAAAAGTGACTTAATTTACCACATAAAATGAACACTCTGAAACTACTTTACATTTTTATCTTATCATCTCAACTCTTAACATTTTATTTTTAACTCTACCTTGATAATTTGTTCCGAATAAATTTATGAGATATCCTAATCATGTTAAGTTTTTAAATGCATTTTTTTTATTATTTAAAGATTGCAAAATCCTGTCGACTAGGGACACGTGTATTATTAAGACATGAAATATATTTTATATAAAGCTTGTATTAATTAAAAATAGCTTTCGAAAAGGATTTTGTTGTAAATTTATTTAGAGTAAGCCTAACTCTACGACATCATTTATTTTTGTGTGGATACGGCGGTTGGCTGTCTAGATTTTCCACGAACACATACCAAACTCTTTTAAATAATGATATAATTTAACTAATTATTTGATATGGACGTCCGAATTTTAATTAAATCTAAATTAAATTAACATATTAACTTTAATTTCCAAAATCGATTAGAGTGAATTTACTTTAATATTATTTTTTTTCTTTAATAAAAATTGTTTAGAAGGAATAGATAACTTGTAATCAGAGATAAAACCTAATTTATTTATTAAAATAATAAATTGATTTCTATTTTTTTATTTTTTAAATTCAGACATTCGGTTCAGATTATAATAGAATTTTCCGTATAATTATTTTAAAGGATTTTGCTTAATAAATTATTGATAAATATTGGATGTGTGTGTGTTCGTAGTAAAGTACTGAGTGAGCTGATAACTGGGGATGGGACTTGGGAGTTAATTAATTAAATAATAAAGTGAAAACATTAATTAATTATATAATAAGCTGAAAGCAGCTCTTATCTGGTTCCGATTTCATGTGGGGATGTCCTCATTAACGTGACTAAAAAATTTATTTAATAATATAATTAATTAATCATTTTATCAACATTAAATAATATTTAAATTTTCCAGTCCAAGATAATCGATAGCTTCACCACCTCAATAAAATCTTTTATGGGGTTTTTCTTTGTATTTATTTTTTTATATATTTTTTAAAGTATTGTCAAATATTATTTTATTTTAATAATTTAAAAATTATTTATTTAACTATCATTTCATGTTAATTACGTGTTTAATATAAATTATTGTTGACATCGGTGACTTTAAAATTTTAATTTACGTAATAATATAATTAATATCAAAAAATAAGTAAAGAAAAGAAGTTAATACTTATTTAAACACAATTTATTTAAAAAATTAAGAATTAAATGAATAATTTTTAAATTATTAAATATTTTTTACAATAATCTTTTTTATTTTTATTTTAATATGTATGATAGTGGGATTTGGTATATTATATATTTTTACAATAAAACAAACGAATGGAGATCTAAACTATTGAAGACAGTTCTTATCTGGTTTAGATTTTATGTGGGGATGCCCTTATTAACGTTACTAAAATCTTTATTTAATAAATAAATAAATAAATTTTGAGCCATACGAAGAAGTCATTTTATCAACACAAAAAAAAATATTTAAGTTCCCTAGACCAAGGTAATCGATAACTTCACCACCTCAGTGAAATCTTTTATGAGATTTTCCTTTTCATTTATTTTAATAAAAAATTTAATATATTTCTAAAATATATATTTTAGTTTTAATAATTTAAAAATTATTCATTTAATTTTTATTTCATATTAATAATGCTTTAACCTGGTCATCAGTATTATTAAATTTTAAATTTTCGATTCATGAAGTAGTATAATTAATTTCAAAAATTGAATAACGAAATGATATTAATATTTATTTCAAACACGATTTATTTAAATAATTAAAAACTAAATAGTTGGTTTTTAAATAAATAAAAATATATAATCTCGAGACCTAATAATTTGTTTTTCTCTTTGTTTTTCTCTTTGTTTTAATATATATGATTGTGGGTGGGATTTGGTATATTATATACTCTTACAAAGGAAGGCAGCTTCTGTTAAGATAACCTACTTTATTACCTAGAAAAAGGAAGAGAGAATGGAATATTAATTAAAATTATAACATATACCTAACTTCTTTTTTTTTTTAATTTTATTTTCTCTTTAGAAATTCAATCCTTTTCATAATCAAGAGCCATAACCACCACCTTTGTTCTTGTGCCCAAAAAAGTTATTCACTTTATATCATGAAAAGTACTATTCCCAGAAGAGATGTTGCCGTCTTACTTGGAATCAATCATCTCAGCCTTTTTAAATCAGTTCATATGAAACATAATTATTATCCTTTGCCAAAGTAATTACAACATAATTAAACGTGATTTAATTTTTAATTCAATATTACTTCTACATGCAACATGTGTATCCACATTTCTAATTATATTTTTCAAAAGTATTTTCAAAAAACAACTATATATTCTCATAGAACAAACACATTCATGTTGCCTTCTTCTTGTTCTTTTATTATTTATGCTTCTGTTCTTCTTTGACTGATCAAGAATCTACATTATCTAAAGCAACAATAATGCAAAATTTGTCTGCAAACAGACAACATGCAGAAAATCCATAACGTTTGGTTGCCAATTTATACATATTCGAATCTGGGTTTCTAGCCAATGAATCAATAAATAAAAAGATGAATAAATAGGATATGGTTATCCAAAAAATAAAATATAATTAAATGGAACTTAAGAGTGTCAAAACGACCCCACTTTATTTGATTGGAATTCCCTTGTCCATTTGTTGATTATTGATCATAAATGAATCAGGTGTCACATAATTTAACATGGGCAAACCCTATAAATTATTATTCAATTTGGTAACATTTTAATTTTACCCTAGGTTAATTGGTTAATAATTATTAATTGCTTATCAAAACTCATGACTTCTATATAAGGTTTGCTTTCCCTTCAAGCCCACATGAGCTTATAAACTCAATTTTCTCCTTCAACTTTTCCTTCTCCTCATAAACTTCTGCTCTCATGAACAAAACCATGGCCTCAACTACTCTTATCTTCATTGCTCTTCTTGGCTTGTGTCTTGCTTCTTCCTCAGCCAAGCTTCAACGGTTCGAACACGCAGTGAAAGCAGATGGATCTCTCAGCTTTTTGGTCGTCGGAGACTGGGGAAGAAGAGGAGGATACAACCAAACTGAGGTTGCTCATCAGGTTAATCCCTTTTCCATACACCTCCTTAGTTATCATTTCACAGAGATAACAAATAAACATACTTATAAATTAATCAATTAATTAATTAATTAACTTTCCTTGCAAACATCACTTACTTGCAACAACATTAATCATTTATATATATATATGAGATTCAAAATTTCAAATAAATAATGTAAAGTTGCATCATATTGCATGATATTATAGCAATTATATCAAGCAATATCTCTGACCAATGAATTTCCATCCAATGGAAATCGTGTGACACCTCATTCAATATTCATTTTCAAACATTAATTTGTATTTGTTTTTTATGTTCTTCTTTCCTGTTATATAGAGAGGATAATTCCATGGAGATTCCATATCCTTTCTCTTCGAATCCATGACATAATAAATAGCCCATCAATGGGCCAAATAGGAACAGCAATACATATAGTTGACTATAAGACAATTTATTTATGTCTTTAGTCCACTTCACATATTAACCAAACTACAATGCCTCCAAAAATTATTAAATATAAGTCCATAAAACATTGTCATCCTCTACCAATCAATTTCAGTTTTGAGTATTTTAATTTCTCTTTTTTTTATTATCTTTTAGATGGGAAAAGTTGGAGAGAAGTTGGAGATTGATTTAATAATCTCAACTGGGGATAACTTCTATGATGATGGGCTCACTAGTGTCTGTGATGAGGCATTTTATGAATCATTTGTCAATATCTACACAGCTCCAAGCTTGCAAAAGCAGTGGTATAATGGTAATTAACATCACAGTCCATTAATTCACTTTATTTATAAAAAAATATATTTAATTTTAAAAATAATAATAATAATTAGAATTTATTTTGTTAATTAATTATATAGTTGTTTTGTTGCAGTTCTGGGTAATCATGATTACAGAGGTGATGTTGAAGCACAATTGAGTCCTGTTCTTAATGCCATTGATAGTAGATGGATTTGCTTGAGATCCTTCATTGTTAATACTGGTAGAAAACTACACAATTTTTCAATTATTTTAAAAGAAATTAAAACTAAATATTTTTTGTAATTATTAATTTTGATTTTATTGGATTTTTTTTTAATTTTGGCAGAAATTGCAGAATTTTTCTTTGTAGACACAACTCCATTTGTAGATAAATACTTCACAGATCCTGAAGACCATGTTTATGATTGGAGTGGTGTTGAACCCAGAAAGGATTACCTCTCAGGCCTCCTCAAGGTAAATAAATTAAAATAAAAATAAAATTACCACAAATAATTTTCTAAAAATACAGAAGAAAGAATTAAACCCATAAATTATTTTAATTTTAATTTATATTATTTGATTTATTTTTGGAAAATAGGATTTGGATTTAGCTTTGAGAGAATCAAGAGCAAAATGGAAAATAGTAGTGGGTCACCATACAATCAAAAGTGCCGGCCACCATGGTAACACTCACGAGCTTGAATTGCAACTCCTCCCAATCCTTCAGGTAATTAATTATTTCATTTTTTACATTTTTATTCAAATAAAAATAAATAATTTTATCGTACTTTTTTAACTACATATTCAAAAAAAATTGTGTAAACTTAATATAACATAGAATAAATTTAATAAAATAGTATCGTTTTGAATAAATTTGACATATAAATAAATCTAAATGATTCTTAAAATTTTAATTTATTTTATTCAGATATATTAATATCTTATATATATCTTTCTTTTAGATAAATGACGTCGATTTTTACATCAACGGTCATGATCATTGCTTAGAACACATCAGCAGCAACGATAGGTAATTTTTTGAAGAGCATTGTTATGTATATAAATTCATTTATATAATACAAATATTTTATTGAAAGCATATATTAATTTGTGTAGCAAACTCCAATTTCTTACAAGTGGAGGAGGATCAAAGGCATGGAGAGGAGATATCAATTGGTGGAATCCAAAGGAAATGAAGTTTTATTACGATGGGCAAGGATTCATGTCAGTTCAAATGACTTCAACTGAAGTTGATATTGTTTTCTATGATGTTTTTGGCAATATTAGGTACAAATGGAGCACTTCCAAACAACTTTACTCTTCTGTTTAGGCTAATTTAACTTTCTTATAATATCTATTTAATTATATATTAAAACATTATTTATTAGTCTAGCTAATTATTGTTATCATTATCATGTTTGTAAATTTTTTTAAATTATTATTGTTGATTAGCCCATCATCTTTTTTTAATTTGAGAAAAAAGACGGAATCCTGGAAATTTTATTGCAAATTTAATTGAATTGTTGTATTTAGTTAATAAGATTTGACTAATAGTAGAAAGAAAAATAAATTAGTAAGTCCCAAAAGTATTAACAAATGTATATTTAATCTTAATTAATTTAAAAATTATTTATGTAACTCTTATTTAATAGTGACATGTTTAGAATAGATTGTCTATAGTATCATTTTGTTAAAATTTTCTGAATCTATATTATTTTAAGAAATGAACAATGAAAAGATGCGAATATTTATTCTGAATACAATCTTTTTAACGAGTTCAAAGTTAAATGAACAATTTTAAACTATTTTGTTTAGCATATATATTAGATCATACTTTGAAAATCAAACAGTTCTTTTCTTGAATACATACAAAATTTCTATAATTTAAAATTTGTTAAATTTCTTGATTGAAATATTAATTAGTAATTAATGTAAGATAATTACTTTGGATGATGTTGATGACATAAAAAAATTTATATGAGGAATAAGAGGAATCTTTTATGCCTAGTTGTGAATTGACTATTAAAGATTTTAAAATTGAAAGTTTAACTATTGAGTATTATATTGCATAATACTTTAATACAAAATTTACATATATACATATTAAGTGTATTTTCTAAAATAATATGATATCTATGCCACATATATACATATATATATATATATATATTTTGAAAAAATATAAGTTTTGTATTATGATTTTTTTATATTGTATTTTTTTAATTATTGAATGGATTGAAGAATGAAAATCCAACATATCATGTGCATTAATTTTCAAGATTCATGAATGAGTTCACTCATGTCATTATTGGTAGATGAAGATATTTTAAATTATAAAGGTATAATCTATGTATATTCCAAGTATATTCTTATAAGAGTATTTGTGGGCAAGAATATTCCCAAACAATCAAAACACAACAAGAATACATCAATTTTATTATTTACTAATTAATAATGTAATTATCTTTTTTAAATTATTTAAAAATAATAAAAATAGTTTTTATGATATTGGGAATCTAATAATTAAACTTAAAAAAGGTGGGATAGGCATCATTTCAAAGTTCTGTTAATTTTGACGGAATCCGTTAAGACAATGAAGTGGACCTAAATGTCAACTCTAAGAAGTTGAAAGACTTGTGGATAAATTATCAATTCATTGTTGTGTTGGTCCTTTAAATGGGCCTACTGGTCGGCCCAACATTTCTTTGAAAACTTATTTCATATTTATTGTACTAATTTTTTTAGTAGTACAAAAGTATAAATAAAATTTCTTTTTCAATTTTAATGTAATGTGAGAAAGATTGAAGCCGAAAATTATTGCAACATTAAAAGTTTTATTAGTTGAATTAAATAATATTCATCATTAAGTATTTTTCTTCGCATTACTTCAAATAAAAATATAAAATCTTATTATGCTTTTTTATTAAAATAATAATGAGTTATTTTATCATAGTTTTTAAAATATAAAATTGAAAAAGTTTGTGTAAACTTAATATGAAATGGGGTGAATTTTGTAAAACAGTATCGTTTTGAACAAATATGAAATATAAATAAATTTAAATAATTATGAATAACATATATATTTCTTATTTATCACATTTTAATATAAATATTTGAAAACTAATAAATTTACTTATTATATCAGTATATCCTTATAAATGATTAAGACGTAATTACCAAGTTCAAAATTTTAATTTATTTTATTCAGACGCAATTATCAACTTTTCAATGTTAAGTTTGAAAATAAATACTTTTAAAATATTTAATTAATTAAAACTAAATTATATTCAAATTTCAATTTAAAAAAATAAACAAATATTTGCATAATTTAACTCAAATCTAAAATTTAAAAGATGTCGAAGTGCATGCAAGAGAAAACTTCTTTACAATATATATATATATATATATATATATATATATATATTTGTTTCTTGTGCAAATGACTTCGATTTTTACATCAACGGTCAGGATCATTGTTTAGAATACATCAGCAACAAAAACAGGTAATTTTTAGAAGAGTATTATTACTTATATAAACTCGTTTATATAATACAGATGTCTTATTGAAAGTACATATATATATATATATATATATATATATATATATTAATTTGTGTAGCAACTCCAATCTCTAACAAGTGGAGGAGGATCAAAGGATTGAAGAGGAGATATCAGTTGGTGGAATCCAAAGGAAATTAAGTTTTATTGCAAAATTTAATTGAATTCATGTATTTAATCAATAGCTACCAAAATATTATCAAATGTACATTTTAATTAATACTATTAATCTAAATAATAAGTCTTTTTGAGTATCGATTGGCTTAAAATTTCTCAATTTATATAATGTTATTTTAATTTAAAAAATGAATAACAGAAAGGTACGATATTTATTCTAAATAGGATCTATTTAAAGAATTAAAAATTAAATGAGCAATTTTTAAATTATTACGACTAAAATATACATTAAACCATATTTCAGAAGCTCAATAGTCCCTTTTTTAAATAAAAATAAAATTTTCTTAATTTAAAAATTTTCAAATACCTTGATTGAAATATTAATTAGTAATTCACCTAAGATAACTACTTTGGACATGTTGATCGCATTACGGATTTATGTGAGGAATTAATAAGAAGCATCTTCAAGTTAGGTATATTTTCTAAAATAATATGATTTTATATATATATATTGGACATGTTGATCGCATTACGGATTTATGTGAGGAATTAATAAGAAGCATCTTCAAGTTAGGTATATTTTCTAAAATAATATGATATATATATATATATAATCATTTAAAATATAAAATGTTTTATAATTTTTTTTCTAAATTATATATTTTTTTATTTATTGAATTTATTGAAGTATGAAAAATACAACATATCATGTGCATTAAATTTAAGATTCATGAGTGAGTTAACTCGTCATTATTGAAAGGTACTCATGTCATTATTGATAGATGAAGATATTTAAATTATAAAGGCATAATCCTATGTAGTATATTCTTATAAGAGTGTTTGTGGGCAAGAATATTCCAAAACAATCAAAACACAACAAGAATACATCAATTTTATTATTTACTAATTAATAATGTAATTATCTTTTTTAAATATTTGTTAAGACAGCTAAATGGACCTAAATGTCAACTTCAAGAAGGTGAAAGACTTGTTGATAAATTTTCAATTCATTATTATGTCGGTCCTATAAATGGGCCTACTGGTCGGCCCAACATTTCTTTGAAAGATTATTCATATTTATTCTACTAATTTTTTTAATAGTATAAAAATATAAATCGAATTGCTTTTCAATTTTAATGTAATGGAGACAAATTGAATCCAAAAATTATCACAACAATAAAAATTTTATTAGTTGAATCAAATAATACCCATCATTAAATATTTTTCTCCGCATTCATTCAAATAATAATATAAAATCTTATATTTGTTTTTATCTGTAAATGTTTAAAATTAACAATAATAAATTTTTTGTTTATTGAAATATTTTACCATTTCTTTTAAATGAACTTATTTAATGAAATTTTTTATGCCTTTTAAAATATTCAAATTGACAAATAAATCTTATTATATTGTTTCATTAATAAAATTTTCTAATTTGTTGATATCAGTTTGAAAGATTCTTCGTACCTATTAATTAATAAATAATATTTAAAAATTTAATCCCAAATTCAATAATGACCTTATTTTTAAGACAAAAGGTGATAATTCTCCGATCAAAATACTTTTTATCAAATTTTTCTACCTACCCATAATATTATCTTCTCTTAAATAATTTTGATACCGAATTTAAACTTATATTTGAGAGATAGTTGTCCGTGCGTACACTGATAAGAGATGTATGGATTATCAAAAAGAGAGGAACCATAGTAGTCCCTCCAGACCTGGATCGAAACAGATTAAATGAGATCAACTTTAATAAAGAAGAAGAAAGAAAGAAATTGAAAATTTTTTCTCAGGTCATTGCTAAATATTATATAAAATGACAAATCCTTTTAAGCAATATAATTGTTTTAAATAAAAATATTCTTAATTCTTTTCTTTTCTTCCTGTCTTTCCAACTGATGTATAGCACGTCATACTTTTTAAGTTCATATTCTAATTATTTGGTCAACAACTTAATCCTCTATTTGATAACTTTTATATTTATTAATTAAATAATAGGGTATAAATAATTTAGTCCCTAAACTGTAAGACAATAACGAAAAGTAATATAGTTTAGCTAAATTTAACAAATTGGTCCTTACTTTTAGAAAACATTAGTCACCCTTAATCAACTAAGGGGAAAATGATATTCTATAAATAATATTAATTCCATCTCCTTCATTTCACTTTTACATTTTAAATTTATGTATTAATGAATTTGTACTTTAACCAAAACAATAATAAGGTTAGCAGACTCTTTTACAAGTTTAAATAGTTATTCATTTTGATAATAAATATATCTTTTAACTATGAATCTATTTTTCATGTGGCATTATTTCATTGATAAGGTTAAATGCGTAATTGCACATCAATTTCTTAGATAATTATAGCAGCATAGATTGATAGTCATAGAAGGGACTAATTTGTTAAATTTAATTAAACCATATTCATATTTGTTATTTCACTAAAACTCAGGACTAAATTGTTAATCAAACAATTCTCAATGAAATCTAATTTTTGTACTACCAAATAAATTAATCAACTAAAAATTTAGTTGAGCATCATTTTCATAGATCGTCATCATCATCATTATATATATATATATATATATATATATATATATATATATATATATATAAAAGCACGTAACATTTTCATAGTCATATTGATATTCTTCGTCATCTTCATCTTTTGCTATGGCACTTTTCTTCAACAAAATGAAGCTTTTCCATGTCTTATCATTCTTC
Organism: Melia azedarach; assembly: GCA_028052125.1. Taxonomy (NCBI): domain Eukaryota; kingdom Viridiplantae; phylum Streptophyta; class Magnoliopsida; order Sapindales; family Meliaceae; genus Melia; species Melia azedarach. The sequence continues at coordinate 2,978,298 of CM051402.1, read as the reverse complement.
ATAGCTGCTACTTCATGGCGGCTCCTCCCAATATTTTCCGTCGCCGAGCTTCAACGGTTCCATCATCCGGTTAAACCCGACGGCTCTCTAAGCTTTCTCGTCGTCGGAGACTGGGGAAGAAGAGGACTCTACAACCAGTCTCATGTGGCTTTTCAGGTAATACCTCTCGAAGGTTTTTTTTTTTCCCCCTTTGTTTTGAAAAAGTTATTTTATAATATGAAAGTAAAGTTTGTATTATTAATTTTAAATAAAATTATAAGAAGTATTAAGGTCAAATTTAGGTGTTAGATGTGAAACCTTACATTATTTTCCTATTGTTTCTTTTTCATATTTCAATTTTTTTAAAAAAAATCAATTTTTAAACAAATATTGTTAAATATGTTTGATCACGTGTGTAAATTTATTATAATGTGATTTAATACATTAAGTATTTATTTATAAAATAACTGCTTTCAGATATACAAATTAATGTGGTAATATAATATGATAATTATGTAATTAATTATATATTTTTATTAATTAATTATATTAGTGATTTAGAGGACGTTTAATACTTTTAAGCTATTACGAGTTTGAATAACAATAGAAAATATGAAAATATAAAAATTTACTTCTTTATAAGTAAATTCTCATTTTTCTTTTTATTAATTTCGTAATTTAATTCGTTGGACGTAGTTAAAATAATTTAGGACATAGTTGATACCTTTGGATAATCTCAAATTTTTTCTAAAGAATATAAAAGTGTAAAATTTTTGTATTTTGAGATAAAATTTCTATTTTTTTTCTTATTTTTAATTAAAATATCAAAATCTAAAAATGGAATGGAAGGTAAGAGAAAGAAAATCTAACAAGTCGAGTCACATCATTTATGGGTTGCTTTCAATTCATATGACTTTAAAAAAAAATAAAAAATTGTCAATTGAAATTAATGTCAATTTGAGGGCATAATTCTATGCATATTCCAAATGGATATTTTTTTTCCATTTTCACTTATCAATTTTCTTCTAAGCAAAGCATATATTCTCCTTCACATATTGAAACATTTTGATTTTGGGACCTTTTTGTCTCTTAAATCAGTTGAATATTTTCGCCTTATTAAAGAACTTATAATTAAAATTAATTTTTTAAATAAATAAATAATTGTCAATATTAATTATTATTATTTTTGTAGATGGGATTAATCGGGGAGAAATTAGACATAGATTTTGTAATCTCAACAGGGGATAATTTTTATGAAGATGGTTTAACAGGAGTTGATGATCCTGCATTCACGGAATCATTTACCAACATCTATACTTCTCCAAGCTTGCAAACCCAATGGTACAATGGTAAATTCCCATTTTATTTTAATTTAAATATTTAAAAAATTGTTATATAATTCTAGTTATTTTTTTATTTTAATAATATTTAATTTGATAGTTTTGGGCAACCATGATTATAGAGGAGATGTTGAGGCACAGCTGAGTCGTGTTCTAACAAAGAGGGATAGTAGATGGCTTTGCTTGAGATCATTTATCCTCAATGCAGGTACATTCTAACATTTTTTTTTTAATTTTTTGGAATTTCATATAATTTTAAAATTAATTTTGAATTTTATTAATTATATTTGTTTTAATATTTTCAGAAATTGTAGAATTCTTCTTTGTGGATACAACTCCATTTGTGGATGAATACTTTACAGACCCAGGGACAAACACCTATGATTGGAAAGGTGTTTACCCACGCCGAAAATACCTTTCAAATCTTCTGAAGGTAACCCCAAATTCTTCTATAAATATAGTCAAAATACAATTCAACAGTTAAAGAGAGGATGGCCCATGAGTTGTGTTAGAGAGCCCTGTCCTGCAGTGATTGGGTGATAACATGACTCGTAAAATGATTCTTGTATCTGTGTGTATAGGATTTGAATGAAGCACTGAAGAATTCAAAAGCAAAATGGAAAATAGTAGTGGGTCACCATACAATCAAGAGTTCTGGACATCATGGTGTCACCGAAGAGCTCCTACATCATCTTCTCCCTATCCTTGAGGTATCAAATCAAATCTAATGTTCAAGACTTCAAAAATAAGTAGTGCAATGAGTTTAAGATGCATATTCTAATTTTCTCAGGAAAATAATGTGGATGTGTATGTGAATGGGCATGACCATTGCTTGGAACATATAAGCAGCAAAGGCATAGAATTTTTAACGAGTGGAGGTGGGTCAAAGGCATGGAGAGGTGATATAAGTAGGTGGAGTCCAGAAGAAATGAAATTCTACTATGATGGACAAGGTTTCATGTCAATGAAGATTACTCAATCTAATGCTGATATTGCATTTTATGATATCTTTGGGACCATTTTGCACAAATGGAGTATCTCCAAAGAGCTAGATGAGGCTGCTTAATCAGAGAGAGGAAATCATATTCTAGTAAGAAAAATGAAAATGCATATACTATGTAGAACTTCATGCTTACATGAAACGTGATCAATTCAATAAAGTATTCATGGCAGATATATGCAGCAGTATCCATAGAATGAGATAGAATAAATTTCACCTTCAAGAATGATTGTACCAAATACAGATCATAGCAATTCATGATGACACATCATATTTGCTTCCCCAACAACAAAAACTCTTTATGGAATAATTAATCCACAACAACTCAGTTGCCTGCAAGATATTCTTTTAATAGGTAAAGCAAGCCAAGTACTTCTCTTGCACGCCTCTAATTTATGCCTTTCTTTCCTCACTTTCTATGGTGGTCATTATTTCAATCCAAGACAAATTGGTAGAGCTGACACCATTAAACATGCACCATCAAAAGGTACATGACTCATGAATCAAAAGCATATCAACCTCGGCAATCTTAATTTTTCTACAGCACATTCTCAAAGCAGTTAAACTCATTTTTGTTGTAGTGAAATCATAATAGATACTTATCTCTCTTCTGCATCATTCTTTCTTTCCTTTTTGTTCTGTTTTTTCTCTCTTTCTGTTGATTGGAGAAATCTGATCAAAGGTTTGATGCCACAGATTATCAAATAGTAATTATTTTTCAATAATGCTTTTAAGAACAGTGTCACAAAATAATCACCATATAACAAGTTTGAAAGAAGCCTAAATCACAAGGGGAAGCCTATTTCAACAAAATTTATAGAGACTGAGACAGAACATGATATATTAATTACTCATCAGCAAATGATCTAAAAGGAATTCTCATACTAGTTTCTTTCTGGTGAGATCTCTCAGGATGATAAAAAAGATTTGGGATTCACATACCGTTCACATTAGAGTTGGGGAGACTTTTGGTTCACATTTACGTATTATTTTAAAAATATCACCTATAAAAAATGCCAACTGCCATATAGTCAACCTGCGCTTCAGTATTTCCACCAACTTGCCTAAAGCAAATTGAAGCGTGTAATGCCAAAAATTGGTAAGAAACTAAACACAGGTTAAATAGCTAACCCGGCACTGAAGTTTCTTCTAAAGACCCGTCAAATTGGATGCTGAAAAGTGACTGATGAGTTCTCCAGTACGGTAAACTACTTACTATATCTTTATGTAACTTGTGGATATAATCTTCCCACACCTTAACTGCAGCAGAAAAATCAGCCCAACTGAAAGAACGCTGCTCTTTCTCATTTATAGTCACAGGATGGAAGACTGTTTCCACCAATTGATGATCTTTCACAAAAACAGATTTCAGACAGCTAATTTTCTTCTGTTGTGATTGTGATAAGTGTAGCACCTTGCCAGCTATTTCAACTGTGAAAGATGGCAATTCAGAGGCTTTCCAATGGAAAAACTGGACTACCTGTTTAGCATAACAAATTGATTTAGGTCATCAATGCCATAATACGCACTTTATATGCACACTTTAAGCAGGGGTAATACAACATCTGCATCTACACCCGAAACATCTACAGAATTGGTGTTAAGCAGTGCTATATGTATTATATTGGTGCTTAATGATTCAATTTTTCAAAGGGATCTGAATAAGGAAAAATCTTCCAATAAAAGAAGTGCACAGAATACACCGGTCCTCCTACATGTGCAAGAAAGCTCCTGAGACTTCACTGTGCACTTAACACATTCCTCAACATGTCAAATTAGTAGAAATATAACTTTTTTGAACTTCTATAGTTATGCACATTTGTTCTTTAATCTTATAAGAGAAAAGTAATGGTCAATCAGACCATGCAGCTCTCAACCGGGAGTTTTAGACACTAAATCTATATCTAAAAAGAGGATAAATGAGAATCAAAATGGGGAGAAGACATAGAAGATAACATAGCTTTTGAATATTTAACATAAAGACTAGCTGAAGCACGCAGGTCCCTTTTCTAGTGCTTGAAGTCAATCCACAGGCATATTTCATATTATAATTGCAAACAGCAGTTCGTTAAGGAATTTAACAGTCAAGATACCTGAAGTGCTTGCAAAATGTTGGCAAATTCTTTGTAGAACAGGTCATCTGCCCTAGCTAACTGCAATGGCTCCATCAGTAGCTCAGAGGAATCTGAGAAGCTGCTTATTTTATCAGAAAAGTAAATATCATAACCAAGAACATTCAGTCTTGCACAGCAGATGTTAAAACCCAATTCATCATGAGAAGCTTGGTTTGGAGCAAACCAATACATATTACTGGATGCTGGTAAAGGTAGGCACAACTTAGACGCATTATCTGAACCATGTAGAAGGTTTTGTGAGAGAAGGGAAATAAGTTTAGCATCTTCATCATGGGAACTATCACGACTGAACCACAAGGTAAGTGTTAGTCTCTCCCCAAGTGTTACCTGAAAAGTAAATGAACCCCAAAGTACCATGAGATTCACAAAACATCCAATCAGAAACTATATGGTCTAGATAAGCATTCAATCTAGTATATCGAATAAAAGACATAGCAATTGACTTCGAAGAACTAATCAACAGTAATGAGCTTGTTTACTACATAAGTTTTCTTATGTACCCTTATCCAAGAAAGCTACCCATTATGAGTACGTTCCTCTAATAGGGCATCAATAAAAATTCCAGAAGTTTCCGATGTTAATGAGTTGCAAATACCAGTGACGATGGAATCACCATAAATATCCAAGGACAAACAAAAAAGAATGCAAAGAGCCAAATACATGCAGTTTGTATCAAAATGCAGTCCTACACTATCATATACATCACAGTGCAAAGGATGTTGAGGCATTTGGTATCAGAGGACATGAGAAATCTTTATCCCAATAGAACAGAATATAATTTAGAATGAAAAGCTTGCAGAAAAGAGAGATAAAGAGAGCATTAACCTCATCGACAGAATGTATATTGCGGTTGTCAGCTGTGTAAATCACAACATCCTGATAAAGAATAATTCAATGAGTATAAATCCAGTATCACTCATAAAGGCACGACAAGTTACCACTAGCCATGACAATCATTATGATTATAAGTTTCAACAATACATTAATTAACAATTTAATAAAAATTTGACATTAACGGGAAAAAGTGAAACTTCATATTTTATCAACATTTCAAGAACTCTCGTATTAGCATGTCCTTATCATATTGTATCAACATATTTGTTTTGTACCTCTTTTAAGGCATCATTTATATTTTATATTACTGAATCGGAAAACCCATGAGAATAATAAACTGAAGCACTTACTCCAGACACAGGTGCAATAGTTTTTGGTTCACCGTGCTGGAAGTTGAAGAGCCCCCCTTCAAAATCCTCTCCATAATTATTCAAATAACAGACTGCCTTTTTAACATCAGAAACACAAAAACTGTGAGCAAGAGTCAATAAGATATGTACTAGTACTACCATGAAGATCTCAAAACAATAACAGTAACTTATACCATACATCACTGTGAATAGATCTTTAACATATAAGGACAGATAACTGAGGCAAATTACAAGAGAAAATCGAGAAAGAAATATCATATGAAATATCATAAATCTGTAGCATATAATATGAACCTCTAACTCCATATGTTTAAGCACAATATAACCAAAAATACTAATTTTTCAACACTAATCTTGCAGATTAGTGGAGGAACTAATTTGTTTATCAATTACCAAAATAGTTCAATCACAACAATCAACAAAAACTATGGGCAGGTTGTTCCTTCTTTTACATGGCTTCATAGCATGCAGTGGCATTGTAAACTTAAGTGTCTTGATTAAATTTTCAGACCTATCAATGGTTAACCTTCTTAGTTTAGTAGGTATAAATTCTGTACTTAAGTGTAATAGGCACTCAGTATTAAATTTGCAGGCCCAACGGCACCAATCAGCAGCTCATTACACTTGAATGCAAGTGTAATGAGCTACAGCAATTTATTTCATGAATCAACATTTCGCAAAGGACCATTTGAAATCAATAGATTTTGGTCAGTCAAAATAAAATTATATTTCACTCAAAATTTATATATTTTCATATTTTTTCAAATCAATATTGATATTTTCATTGCCATCAACATAACTGTATTTTCAGATCTCAATCTATACACTGACAACAAGACATTAAAAGCTTGCTGATAATAAAAATTATATACATAACAGCTATACACACCGTAAAGTCCCGTTGCTTGAGATAGTGCCTATTATCATCACTGTGCCATCCGATGCTTGCTCCTTTGGTCCAGCTGATGATGTATGGTATACCAAAATTTCAAAGATGAGGGTTGATAAAAAAGCAAAACTTAATATAGAAACTTGCTACAGCAGCATTAGCAGAAGACAGCCATCAAGTCATTGCAAAAAAAATGCAGATAAAAATGGAATCTAGAAAATCCGGGAAAATATTTTTCGTCTTGGACCAGTTATGGTGTCACAAGATAACACCACAATATAAGTGCCTATTGGTGTATACATTATCACATCTACTGCAAAACATTAATCAAGCAGGTTACTAGTTAAGGCTGTCTTATGGGATCACCCATCTGTGAAGACATTACCTTATTACCAATATTAAATTCACTCCAGATTGAAGCCATATCTAATATAATAATCAGGGTGATTTAATAATAGGAGTTCATATCCAATCTGACAATCAACATATCCACTTACTACAAAAAGTCATCATATCCCCATTTCAACAAATCAATGCCCTATAAGAGTTTCTCCCAGTGCATTCGAGTTTGAAGTTCACTTTGAATATCACTAAAATATACATATCATGATGATCCTGATTAAGAAGTTGCTGCTACATACTCTGATAGAAAACAATCTAAAACGCTAAAATTAGAATCTCTTTTTCTAGCCTTCTAACATTACTTCAATTACAATTGCATCTTCCAACTGAATTTAAACATTTTCCTTATCATCAATACATTACTCCAAAATACATCAAACTACTCTGGTTTTGTGACTCCACAACCTCTCTACTGAATCATTTAAGCATTATAACAAGACTGCCTGGTCATGCTGACAAAAAAGAAACCACAGATTTCTAAAATAACGACTATAACACTTAACTCCTTCAATCGAGTTCGAATAGGGTATTTATACTAAAACCAAATAATGAACTCCAACAGTATGCTATAATGTATGTTGCTTCAAATAGACAGGGTATTACGTTTTTGGTTAGCTAAATAAGTACATATACCAGACAATCATTTTTATTCTTCCTTTCCAAGGATTAAATTGAAGCAATACATATCTAAAAATGCATCAGCAGTAAATTTACTTGAAACATACATATAGTCGAAGAACAAAAATAACCTGATTAAGCCCGTGAATTCAACAACAAGCTCATATTCACACCCAAAAAATTCTTCTACCTTCTCCTTCAACCTCTCTGCCATTCAAATTAATTAATAAACAAGCAAATCTAATGCTAAAGCTTCAAAAAAAATTTTAAAAAAAAAAGAACAGAGAGAATAAACCTCTTATGGGAACAAAAGGGATGATGAAATGAGAAGAATTCGTGGCGACGAGATGAGAAAGAGTCGTCGAGAACACGTTGGGTCTGTACCCCACTGTGCTGCAGCTTTTGTGTATGAATTCTAGTTCCTGTTCAGCTCCCAGAAAACAAGATTTAAGGAAAAAAAAATTACCCAATTCAATTTATTCATAAACAATACTGATTATAATGAGTGAAAACTCACCTTGCATTCTTCGATGCTTAGGAAATTCTTGAGTACGAGTCTGGGATGCTCCTCGCCGTTGCTGTCTGCCATTTTGGTTCAGGAAAAAAGGCTCAAAGCTCTCCCTCAAGAGTTCCGAAATATTGGGCCCTAAATTTGCTTTTGGGCTCAACGGCCGAGCCCACATAAGAATAGTATTCGGGTTTTGACTAGCTGGATTTGGCGTTCCTGCATAAGCCCAATATCTGTTAATTCAGCAAAGAGAATTTGCTAGAAGATAATTTGATTAGATTTTACCAAAGATATTTATTTTATTGTTGAATTATTTAATTAGAATTTACGTGGAGAAAATAATAATTTGATGTATTAAAATATAAAAAATATAAAAAAGTATAAACTAAAGAATTAACATCATATTTACTTTTAAAATTGAAAAAAAATTATCTTTTATACATAATTATCAAAATATATATATAATACTTTTCACTATTAATTTTCATTTAAAAGTTAGTTAATGTCATCAAACACTCATAAATTTTTATTTCACAAGTTAGTATTTCTATCTCTACTACAACTTTAAAATTACGTCACCAAAATACTAAATATATTTTAAATCTATGTACGATAATAGTGATGATTGAATATAACACTAAATTCTTACTCTTTATTAGTATTAGAATTGAGGAAAGCTTAGAATGGTCAAATTAGGTTTAAATCATCCAAATTAAGTTCAAGGGACTGCATATTTGTACAATTGTTACATTAAATTTGATCATGTTTCAATTTTTTCAATAGGTTTCCTAACATACTATATAATTTCTTCTTAAAATATCTCATAGTTAATTATATTTAATTAATTTTTGAAAAATTAAAAAGTTTTGCGCATCCTCTTGAGACATGTGATGAGCCAAGCAAAGCCGGGTGCAGCAAAACTCCCCAATTAAATCAACCACAAAATCTTCAACCATCACCCTAAGTCCACTTAATATTGATTTAATTTTGTATTCAATAAATAGCCATCTATATATATATATATATATATATATATATATATATATATGTATATATATGTGTGTGTGTTGTTTTTATTTTCTTAACCCTTTATTATGGTCTGATTTTTATCATTTTTTTTTCTCTTCATCGTACGTGTGCGAACTTTTTATTTTATGTTAATTCATATTATAAAATATGTATTCTTTTAAAGATATTTTAAATTTTATTATTAATATAACAATTTGAACCTAAAATCAAGTAAATATTGTCTATTTTAGGGGTTTGTTTTCGTACTTTTCAACTCTAAACATATCTACTCTATTAATAAGAAACAAGACTTATAACCTCGTACGATCTCATTCTCGCGAGCAATGTGAGATGTAACAATTAACATTTTAACATTAGTGAAGTAATATGGTACAAATAGCATTAATGGCTTTGAGTATTGATTTTTGTTAGTTGGTTAATTACTGTTTTACATTATCTTTTACTCTATTATTATGATTAGGGATAATGTGCTTACTCCTCTCATTTTTAAGAAAAGAGAAATACCCCATGAATTTTTTATTAGTCCTTGATATCCTCTGAATTTTGAAAAAATACTGAGATACTCTCATGAGATACTATTCTATATACTATTTGGACTTAAATTAACTATTAAAAAATATATAAAATAACTCAATTATCTTTATTTTTATTTTGTAATAATCAATTTAATTTTATATTAATATTTAAATTTAAAAATTATAATGATATTTTAATTCTTAATTATTTTTTTAAAATTTATTATTAATTTTTAACGATATTAATTATACATATTTTTAAAATTGTATATTGTTAAAACAATATATTTTAAAAAATTATATATAATTAATATTATCAAATTTTTAATTGTCAATTTTTTACAACATTAATCATAAGTAAATTTTAATAACATTAATTATAAAAAAATTTATAAAATAAAATTTGTTATAAAAAAATTTTAGTTAGTTGTAAGAAATTAATTTTAAAAATTTTAAAATAAATATTTTGACTATTAGTATTATAGAAAATTAACAATGAGTTTTGACAATATTAATTATACATAATTTTTTATATTTACTATTTTAATAAAATGATTAATTTTAAAAATATGTAGAATTAATATTATTAAAAAAATAATAACAAATTTAAAGAAAAAATTAAGAATTAAAATATTATAATAAAATTATATTAGTTATTATAAAATAAAAATATTTAAATATTATAATAAAATTATATTGATTATTATAAAGTAAAAATAAGAATAATTAAATTATTTTATATATTTTTTAATAATTAAGAAATAAAATAGTTAATTTAAATCTAAATAGTATATAGAATTAAGAGGGTATCTCAGTATTTTTTCAAAAGTGAGGAGGGTATCTAGGATTGACAAAAAATTTATAGGAGTATTTTTCTTTTTCCCAAAAGTGAGGGGAGCAAAACACATTATCCCTTATGATTATTTTTAATTGTAATATTATTATATTATTTTTATGATTGTTTGTCATATACTAAGTCATTGTTACTATTTTAGGACAGGTAATTGAGGGAAAAAATATAAACTCATTATTTTTTATTTACTTAAAAAAAAGTTGTTAAAAGATTATTATAATATAAGAAAAAAATAACCTATATAATGTTAGTATTTTACCGACAAATTCGACATTTTTTTTTCATTGCATTAAGTTGGCAGTTATCACAGGGTCTTTTTTATAATGTAATGCCCTGCGATATGCTAAACACCAACTTAACTAGCAATTGTGTAATCTACAACTCTCTCAATTCTCGTAAATTTGTTGTGCATTAAAAAAAGAAATATGAAACTCAGAAAGATTACACACATTATTTACAAAAGTCTCAACTTCCAACTTTTCTTTATTCTATCAAACAAAAGAATACAACATATAATGTATGCTTAGAAACTCATATTTACTTAAAAGACAAATGTATCACCTATACACTATCACCTAATGTGTTTACCAAGTCCAGAGAGCAACTAAAGTCATATTATGTCCCACTATTTGACTCAAGAAACCACCATGCCACTTGACTAGATCATTGCTTACCACCTTAATAAGCATAAGTCCTCTTCAGATCATTTCAACGAGTGCACACCTCTATAGGACTTTCCACCACTATCTAGAGACTCCAATTTCACAACCGGTGTCTATTTGAACTCTTATTGCTCTTTGTTGTCACAAAATAGATTACCCAACTACCTCACTAGTTGTTATCTGCATATGTCCACTTTCTTTTGAAATCCATACCCATTGAGTGACTTTTGGTATTGCCAACCATCATATTGCATTCCTGAAACATCAATCAATCTCTGATTACTTTATATGCACCTATACAGTTTTGCCATATGCCCTTATCTTCGATTTACGAAAATACTAATATTGTCTCTAACTTTTTGTGGTGTAAATTAAGAGTCTAACAGTAATTCAATTTAATATTAGTTATCTTTCTTTTGCCTAGTATTTAAGTCTTTCAAATTTTTTGAATATAAATGGACTTTTGGAAGGTGTTTTAGTATCAGTTTAAAGAATATGAATATTATTTTGTACATTTTAAATACGAAATTATCATAAATAATCCATTGTGCCCTTCTCTCTCTCTTCCTCTCAAATTTACCGCCCTTCTCTCGCTTCGCCTCAAATTCATTAGCCTTCTCTCCTTACGCCCTTCTATAAAGTCGTCATAGCCTTTCTCTCAATATCCTTTTTTACAAATTCATCACCGCCCTTCTTCCTCTCTCTTCCCTGCTCCAAATCCCCTATTCTCCCTTTTATAAATTTCTAATCTCAAATTCCTAGTCCTCTATTACATAATAAAGTAAAGCAATAAACTTGAATTCCCACTACTGTTGGTGATCGACAATACACAATAGAGCTTAATGACCGATGAGTGAGTCAGATGTCATGGGTGGTGAATGACTATTATTAGAGGCAATAGAAATTGTTTTAGATGTTTAGTGATAAAGGTAAGTGGATATTATTGTTGCTTATGTTAGATACATATAGCTGCTGCTATTTGTGAAAGCAAGGGTCAGTTTGGGATTGCTGTGGATTTTAAAAAAAAAATTGCTTCCACTATACTATAAAAGTAATCAGCTTTAAAGAGAATCAGTTTAGTATTTAGTAAATTTTATTTTTAAAAGTATTGTGAATTTGAAAATCAATTTTGTGCGTTTAGTATATTTATTGTTAAAAATATTGTAGCAATAACTAAAATACACAATGAAGAGTAATAAATAAAAATTACTTTAAGCGTTTAATATAATATAACTTAATATAACTTAATAATATATTATGATATAATATAATATAACCTTATATAATATAATGCTTACTTAAAATAATTTGTAGAAAAATATATATATCATAACTAAAAATAAAATTAAAAAAGTAATGAAAAGAAAAAATTTTAGTTTTAACAAATTTATTTCTCAATCAAAGTTGAAATTTAAAAATTATTTATAAGGTTAATTTTAGATTTTTTTTAATTTTAAATGTATATATTTGGTATTATACTTAAAAATAAAATTACTTTTTAAAATCAGATTTTAAAAAGCAACTCTTTTTTTACTTCTCAAAATTTACTATAGAATAGTGTGATTTTATCAATAATGATTTTAAAAAAAAAACTATCAAACACCCAAAACGACTTATGACGGTATAAAATCACTTCTACCTCTCCTAACAGCAATCCTAAACAAGCTCTAAGTAAAGGCGCTTTGTTATTGGTAAAGATGGGTAGAAATATGAAGGTAGAAAACAAATTAAGGTGAATTTGAGAAAAAAATTCTATTTTACCCTTGCACTATTAAATTTTTTTGGACTATCGTTTAAAAATTATAGTTCATCAAAATAATTGCAATTATTAATTTTACATCTGTACAATTATAAATTTTCAATATTAATATTTATCAATTTGTATTATCAATATCTATATTAATATAATACATGGGATAACGAAAGCAAGCAGTTGAAGTGATAGATTTTATAATAAATACTCATTTGATTTGACATTTTTATTAATTAAATTAATTTTTTTTAATAATAAAAATTCTTTTTAAAATTTTTACTGTCATTTATTATCATCAAAAAAAATTTTAAAAATAAAAAAATTATTTTCTTTCTACCGAAAAAAACTTAAAATTTGAATTATCGTAAATTTATCCTTGTAAGCTTAATGGCAATGGCAATGGCAATGGCAATATTTGAGTTGTGTTTTAACAAGGTGAAAAGAAAATAGTGTCCATTCAATTATTTATCAACAAAAGAAGATATTAGACGTGCTATAAACATCACCTGTTGATTGAGACTTGTCCCATGGTCATAACTTCCTTTCCAAATAGTTTCCAGTAATCAACTACAATTCCAAAAAGAGCAGAAGGTGAATGATTAATTTTTTCCAAACAGAAACTTCTGCAATTTCCTATGAACAAAAAGATTTGTTTCAGCAACAAAACTTTTTCAAGGAAAAAGAAAGAAAGAAAGAGTAACAGCTATAGTTCAGAATTGAGTTTTCCACAAAAGAGTAAGAGTTGATATAACAAGTGACAACAAAAAATGAATAGAGAACTCAATGGATTGCAAAAGGAACTGAGAAGTTCCTCCTCCCATTTGTTCCCCCTCGTAGTACGTATGAAATGTCAAAAAAAAAACATCCTGAATTTCGCCGCTCTTTACATGTGCTTCTAACTCTTTGCAATTCGCAGCCTACTCCTTTTCTCTCTGACCATTACAATCCTCTCTCTCTCTCTCTCTCCCGCCCTCCCTCCATCCTTTAAACTGCACTAGCTATCTTGTTTGCCACAGTATTATCAACACTCTGATTTTGTTCTTCCTTTATCACAGCTTTAACACTACCAGTTCCATCCACATTTCCATTGCAGTCTTGTTTTTCATCCAGAGAACCAATTGTCTGATTATTTGATTTTCCTGAATCATTTTCTTTCTCTGTCTCTGTAGTCAAGGTCTCAGTTGCAGTGATTGTTGGTTGTTGAGGAGATGATGAACCACCAGAACCTGGCGGAGGAAGGAAAACTCCAGTGCCAGGGACAGGAAGGCGAGGAGGAGGAGGATGCCTTGGTGGAGCTGCAGTCCATCCAGTTGAACCAGGTGGGACGGGAACTGGTGCAGGGAAAGGCATCGCTGGGGCAACTGGGGCATTAACAAAAAGTGGCTGAACACCATTAGGTGGTGGAATTTGTGCCCGAATTGACGGAGCTGGCAGTACTCCAGTTGTTGGAATCGGTGCATAATGCTTGGGACCAGTAGGATGCCGAATATGATTTGGAGATCTACTGGGTGGTGGACCCCAGTAAGGTGAAGGGGCTACTGCCGAAGAAGGAAAACGTTGGCCATCACTAGGAATTAATTTCCTGGGTTGACATTTAGTAAATGTAACCAGAATTCGTTGTTTTCGGATGGAAGAAATAGCATGTTTAGCAAAATCCGCAGATTTTCCTTCCATCACAATTAGAGATCTGTATTGTGACAAGACAGAGATTTCCATCAATGTAACACCTTAAGGAAGGAAAAGAAAAAAATAAATAAAACAACTAATAAATAAAAAACATTAACTGCTGATGTGGAGTGATTAAATATCATAATCACAAACATGTTTCCTTCATTTTTTAAAAAGTGAACTTATGCTTAAGCTTCATTCTAAATCAAGGCTTGAAAAGAGGACTTTGATTTATTGTTAAACATGAGACAGACAGGATGGTGAAGTAGAATTAGGATTATGTTCTACCACCCAGGAAAAGCCAACATGGTAGCAGATCTCTCAAGTGGAGAAAGTTCATGGGATGCACTGCACCGTTTCAGATATATAGGAAAAATTTAAAGCACCTAGAGTAACTTGGCATTGAGATTGTGAAGGATATGACTGAGAGAACTCAAATGTAATTTCTCACTTGAACACCATAAAGGAAGCCTCAACTGTGTATAAACATAATTCAGTAAGTCTGAAAAATGTTTAACAATATCATGTCATGTTTTTTACCGAGTATAGCAGAGCTATTGTATCTTGGGGCCATCGGAAGTGATACTATAAAAGAATGCTTTTCAGAATGCCACTATAGACTCCAGAACAAGAGGTGCTTAATACCAGCTGGCTTTATGACTACAGATAAATACTCGACTGCTAAGCTACTTCCAGATCTTGCCCTAGTTTTGTTGCGCATCAAACACTCATGGTATCTTCTCCTAGAAAATGAACAGTAGATACCAGTATTTACAAACAGCCAAAAGCAGGGAAAGGCAAAGTAAGAGGAGAAAATAATAAATACCCAGGTGCAAGAGAAAGCTTGAGAGCGCCTCTATAATCCCCGGGATGGTCTACTCCAATCATCCGGCCAAAAGTCATGTCACATTCTGTCAGGAACAGAACACAAACAGGCCTTCCAAACCAAGGTGGCCACATATGAGGCTGAGAGTGATCACCCTGCAGAATCATCAAAATCTTAGCTTGTTTTCATTTCTACAAATTTATCTTAAACCACTAAACAGAAAATCAAAATTTACAACCTCATTAAAGACATCAATGACACAAGAGTCTGGCTTTACTGTCATGATTTGTGTGCTAACTAAACGTTCGATAACATCTTGCAGCAATGAAGGAATTGGTTCTATTCTCCGTTCTGCAAAAATTGATGCATAAGAATTGCAAAACAAGACTTAATATCATAAAACAAAAACTAAGGAAACAAAAGCAAAGTGCTATATTCATTTATCCAAAAGAAAGTCTCTGGATGTCGAACTTGCCTTTTGAGGTCCCCAAAGCATTTTCATCTTCAGGAGGTGCCTCCACAACAGGCAGACCCAACTGAATCATCTCCCTTCCATGTCCCTTCATGGGCCTCTTTGAGACCACATACGCCTGACCTGCTTCTTGTTGAACAATTAGGCAACTATTAACATTTTACTATAACATGATTTTTCAATTTTACATACATTAAGAAAGCATCAGAACAAGCTAGTAATAGTCCTTTATAAACAGGATGAGATACTAGAAACTAAAACAAGCGTGCACAATAAATAAATGTTGTATGTCACCCACATGCACACAGGTCGCTTTGCAACGGTTTATTATCAAAGCTGAAGTTTTATTACTCGGAAAATAATAGTGGGAGCAGCAATTGAAGCAAATTCAAGCTTTTGCTTTGGCTTTTGAGAGTTCACACTGCAGACATAATGATCGACTTCTGGATTCAAAGCACACAATAACATAATAAACTGTACAAGCCAATGTCACTATAAACTGTTTTCAACACTGGAACAAAGCCTACCATTTCAAATGACCCCTAGCTAATATCCTTGTAAACCAAGCAGAAAACTCTTGACAATAAACAGTTAATAGACTGTGGCCAATACACCTAAATGACTTCCCTTTTTGTTGACACAAAGAAAAAACTTTCAAACCTACAGGCACAAGTAGCAAAGATAAATTGTCAAATCAGAATCCTGGAACATTTAAGGAGTAATACAACTGCTATATAGTAAGAGCACTTGGATACAGAAGAGCTGGCCACATAAGTGCATTCAATACTCATGGCTTTATGGAACACAGTGATAGAATGGTGTAGATGGTGTGCTACCATACTAACTACATGAGCATGAGTACACACTTTTACATATATACCACTTAAAAGCTCAAAAGATAAAGAAAAGAGAACGAATCAAGCCCAAAGCCCCAAGAACCAATATTTATTTGGTCAATGGTGCTCAAAGAAAAAGCCAACATGACCTGTCACAAGAATCATTTGACCATCATCACCCACAATTCAAATATCCCCTTTTCTGTCAGAAACAAATTAGTTTGTTATTGATAAGAAAACAGCAGATAATTGAGAAGGAGGAATACACCTAGATTACTCATATTTAGCACCCAGTAATATTATTTCGAGCAATATTGTGTGGTTCCAAAACCTTAGTTAGTCACTCCAGGCCTAAGGGGTTGAGATCCAATAATATACAATAGACAAAAATTATATCAAATGAATAGGTGCAAATCTTCGCACCATTACAACTGAGAGCCATGCCACTATTTAATAGCTGTTAAGAACAGATGGAACCCACAATCATATAATATATAATAAAATTATTAAAGAAAGTGAAATTTCAGGATTTTGATTGGAAAAATAAGAAGTAAAAAAAAAGAAAAAGAAAGTTCCCAAACTAACCAAAGCCTTTAGCAACTGTAAATTACATCAGCCAAAATATAAATGACATTTGACTTCCCCTCATTGGAAAAATTCAAGGTCCAAGTCTTGAACCTGTCACAGATAGCATTAGGTAAAGGGTAGGAGCCACCTATTGGATGGAGCTTAGGATTAGGCATGTACGGTGTACCATTGGGTAGTGTATTTACTCAATGTAGGTGGGCTGCCCCAACCAGCAGTAAATTGTCGATGCAAACAATTAGGGGTTGAAGAACCTCTAAAGATGCAACTAAAATATGCATATATAATAGTAGGAATGATGACATAAAAAGATGACAATCAGTTTCACACAACAGTTACAAGAAAGTTTGCATGCTCTGTTAGTTTATGTTAAAATCCTAGGTAATTACCAGCATGGCAGCACAAAGACGGATCTAGATGATATCAGACTCACCCAAATGTTTACTTAAACCACAATTCATTGTGATATTATAACTAGATATGCATCCAAATTTATAGAGGCAAAAATAATTGGAAGTCAGTGAACTTGCCTTGAATTTGTCCCCTTCTCCCCGCTGATCTCAAATCATGAACCAGCGAAACAAGTTTTGACACTTCGAAATTGCCACACACTTCTCCATACAATTTCAGTCCATCAACCACATTAACCTTAAAGATAAAAATCTGCCGAGCTTAGAAGAATAACAAATAAGAGAAACAGTAACTATATAAAAGAAATAAATCAATTCATGCTACCATCTTTCCATCCAACATCTCTGAACCAACAAAAGTTTTTGGAGTCGTTGTCAGATTCTGCTT
This sequence comes from Melia azedarach, assembly GCA_028052125.1. Classification (NCBI taxonomy): domain Eukaryota; kingdom Viridiplantae; phylum Streptophyta; class Magnoliopsida; order Sapindales; family Meliaceae; genus Melia; species Melia azedarach. Next base: position 2,960,225 of record CM051402.1, on the reverse strand, counting down.
CTCATTCTGATTTTGGATGGAATGTGAATCATTCTCTAGGGGAACATATTACAGGATTCAAATAAGTAAAAAAACAATATAAGCTAAAGAAAAATAGTTATGCCCATAAACAATCATGCATATGCACATGCATAACAATGTGTGTATAATTTGCTATGCTTAGTGCACAATTAATCATAGTTGAAATTAAAAGTTAAATGAAGATAAAGTAACAGTATATAATGTAGCCCCTCCAAATCAAAATGAAAATTAACCCAATGATAATAATCCCTCGATAATGTATCACAACATCTCAATTCCATTTGTAGTTAAAGAACCATATAAGGAGTTGAACCCGCCACCCCCAAGCCGAAAAGAAAAGAAAAGAAAAGGTCATACCTTTTGGGCTTGATGTGCATCCATCATCCAATGCCTTAGCTTTAGTTTCTGAATTGCCAACTTTGCTGGTTTCAGAATTCCCTAAACTCTTTGAGCTTCCATCTTCATGAGATTTCACAGCAACATCTGCGGATATTCAATGAAACAAGAAGTTATTTGCTATACATACAATTTAATACACAAAGAAAAGATTTTCGAGCCAAATTTGCAATAAATTTCATGAAAAGATACTTTCTTAATCTGCCTGCAAGCTAAGCTAAATTACCGCAAATAAAACAAATTCTAGTTTCCTAATTTGAGAAAACATAACCATACAAGAAACGTACAAATTTGGCAACAGAAGATCATTCTTCATAAACACAAAAGTCAGTTATCCAGTCAATAACATAAACGAAACTGACAATAAAATCCAATCACAAAAGTCAGTTATCCGGTCAATAACATAAATGAAACTAAAAATAAAATCCAATCTCCAAACAATTCACCCAAATTAAAACCAACCAAAAAAGAAGTTACCTTTTTTATCCTCCACTGATTTAGTGTCCAAAGCCGAAGAATTGGAATCAAACCCATGATTATCCACACTGGAATTATGCACATCCTTCCTAACATAACTAGATCTCCTACTTCTATTAACCTGATGATCATAATACCTCTGTTGTCTTCTCCAAGCCACTTGCTGCAAAGCCAACGTTACCTCTCCAATAGAAAAATACTGCTGCAAATGAAGCACAGAATTCCAATTACACCTCCTCTGCTGAATACAATTTATCATGAAATCATACTCCCCCGGTTCCCCCACTGCACGCAAGTGACTACACAGCGAGTCAATAATCGCGTTCGCCGCCGCAAACTCACTGCGCAACCACGACAGAAACCCGTCATCGGCGAATTGCATTTTCTCGCCGTGTAAAACCACATTCCCCGATGGCATTGCCATTTAAAAAAAAAAAAAAAAGAAAATAACCAATCTTTAACTCCAAATTCCACCGCAACTACGCATTCAAATTAAAAATTCAGATAGATCTACGCTGCCAATACGAAATCCCACATAATTAACAACGAAATCTAAGAGAATTTCAGAGATCTGAGATCTGAAAGAGATCTAGGGTTTGTAAAATTTTTGGCTTAATGAACACGCATGTCCATGGTCTTAAATGGTGGCTGCAATTTACAAGCTCTTCCAAACTCTTTTTCGTTAGTTTTTACTTCTCTCTCTGTAGTTAGAGCTCGAGTGCTTCGAGTTTTGACTGTCAACAGACCGCTTTGGAATATTCTCAAAATTCCAGGGCTATTTTCGTCATTTTCTATAATTATAATTTCGGATTTCATCCCAATTTTAAATTACCACTCTAATTTATCTTATCCTTTTCAATCTCAAAAAGAATCAATTTTAAAAAATTTGATTTTAATTTTATTTACATTTTAGATAAAAATGTAATTTTAAAATGATAACGAATATAAAAAGAAAAAGTGTGTGAATTGTGATAATGAAATTTAATAACTAAATACGTGTCATCTTATGAATTTTATTTTTTATATTATAAGTAATGCATATTTTGACTATTTATTTTAGCAGTAATTTAATTATTATAAAAAATAAAAAATAAAAAAATAAAATATATATACTTTTAATATTATAGCCTTATAATTTAAGGATGTTAAATATCACTTGTCTAGTTGTCTATTGACAATTTAAATAAAACAGTTATAATACAAGAATAGCAAAATCGCAGCGAATTTGAGGGCCAATGGAATTCACTCCAAATGAGATAATAGGACAAAGAATGAGAAAAAAGTATTTTTCATATTATTAATACTTTCACCCTGTCTCATGTATATAAAATAAATATTATAATATATTATTTTTAAAATAAATATATATAAATAATATTTAATTAATACTTTTTTATTTTATTAAATAATAAACTTATATTTTTTAATATAATTATTACATATAAATGTCATTGTATAATATTAATAAAAATTTTAATTAACATTTAATATAAATAAATGCAAAAATAAATGGGGATAGGGAATTCATTCTCTATATGAGATTTTCTCGTCCCCACTCTACCCTATTGTTGTCTCTATTATAATATGCGTATATTTCAAAAATCTATCTATTTATTATGCACGCCGTCTACACTCAAATTTAAAAATACAATAAGTGAAAATCTTATATATAAAAGTAGGATAAATTTTACTCTAAAAGTATTTATTATAATTTATTATTGTATTTATTTTATTCATAATAATTATAAATTTTTTATATAATAAATACTTTTAAAACATCATAGTCAACTTTATATCTCTGTTATTAAAAAAATAAAAATTTGATTTTGGTTAAATAAAAATATAATTTTATATGAAAATAAATTAAAAAAAATTAGTACGTTGAATAATAAAATTTATTTATTATCATTCGTGTTACATCAGAAATTATATTTTTTATATTAGAAGTGATACATATGTTGAATTTTCTTTTAACAATTATGCATAAATATTTTATTTGTTAAATAATTTTTCTTAAAAAAAATGTGCTCTCTAAAAAATTTTTTGTCATTTATTATTGAGATTTATCTCAATCTTCTTCTTTTTTAAGATATTTATTGCCATTAATAATTGTACTTTTTTAATTAAAAATATAATCCCCTAATTTAACTAGACAATGTTTAGACCGCTTAGACATTAATTAATTTAATTGACCTTTTCCTTTTCACATGAATCTATAATACTAACTATTTTTTCTTATTTTATATATTTTTTATTTTTTAAACTATTATATATTTTACTTTTAAATTCATTAAAATTTTAATATGAATAGATGTTTAATTTCTTTTATAATTAATATGTAATGAAACAAAAATATATATTCTTATTTTCTCTTTAATTTTTTTAAATATGTGCCTTAATCATTTTCATCATGTTTATTATTTGTCTCGCATTCATATTACCATCTATTTTTATTAACAAAAAGTAATTTGTATATAATTTTACTATTATATTCTTGATTTAATAAAAAAAATAAAATAATTTTTGTCTTAAAACCTTTGTAGCCCACATGCATTTCACATTAAATGTCTTTAAGTATTATATTCATAAATTAAGCTATTTTTTATTTTAATTTTTTTACTATTTTACATGTACGTTTTTTAATCCTTTTATTTTATTATCTAATTTTTTCCTTGTAATTCTTAATTTCTTGTTTTATTATTTAGAAATTGGAAAAGATTGGGGGATTACATTGAAAGAGTTAGAAAATTTGAAAAAGTTGCACTGAGATTGTAGTTCAAATATAAATTAATTATTATAATATAAGAAATTCGATAAAATTTTATGTTACGAATTATTCTTATAATATATAATCTCAACCAGAAGTATTTTAAAATTAAGTTCAACTAAAATATTAATTTGAATAAAATTTTGACCTCATCTTTTTTATTTTTTAATATCAATAATTTAAATCAAATCTATTATATTTTCATAAATTATCTATTTTTATTAGTATATTAATAAATTTTAATTAGTAATCAAGAAACAGTATATTTTTTCTACAGGAAAAATATTAAAATTTAACTGCACCAGCCCTAGAAATTATGACTCTAATTTAATATTAATGTCCAAACCAGGAATAATAATTTTCAACTAATTCGAGGTTCACCATATTTCGTACTTTCAATGCTAATAAATAAATAAATAAATAATATCGCTCAATAAAATTCATATAGGCCTACCTAGTTGATACAGTATTCTGATAGAATTTTGTATTTTTTTAAAACAAAAATACAAGAGATTCTGAAAATGTATTTATCTAAAATTTATTCAGATTAAAAAAACTATTTTTTTGCTTATTCATTCACATTTTTTTAATGAACGAATGAAAAATAATTTACATAAATTTACAATTATAATCTTTCTACATAAATAAGTAAAGCATTCTAAGCCAATTTCAGAAACAATGAAGATTCATAGGACTTTTTGGTTCAGGTGCAAGTAGTCTACAAGTTATTTTTTATTCATAAATAAACTCGAACACTCAAGAAATACGTTGGACAGGCCAAATTCACATCGCTTACAACACAAAGTAAATAAATAAATAAAAGATTTTATCATCAATTATTTGGTATATCCTTTATGTACATTGTTTAGTTATTTATGATATGTTACAAAATATTTTTAATTTTTATCTTACTATTACATTGGAATCAAGTGTTTTATTAATATTATGATTTTTTTAATCTAAGTAAATTATATGTTCAATTTATTACTAATTAATCTATGTGAAAAACGATGCATGTAGTCTTTAGAGTTTTTAAAATAATACGAAGCATAATAATATTTATAGTTTTAAAGATGTCTTGGTGTAAGTAATATTCAATTTTTGTTATTAAATTAATAACAAATTCCAAAATTTGTTCTTAAATTAATGACAAATTATTCAATTAAAAATATATATTACATTTAAAATAATTTTATCATAATGAAATTAAGAAGTAACAAAAATTTTAATATAATATTTTGCAGTAATATATCCAAATTAATAGTTTGAAATAATTAACAGTAAAATTCTAATATAAAATTATTGTAAGAATATATTCAATCAAACAAATATTATTATTTGTATTAGGGAGAATACCCGATTCTCCCTTATTTTTTTTGATTAATTCTTCATTACCTCCATATATTTTTTTCTAATACTTCATCACCTCCTAACTCTTAAAATATTTTTAATTTTACCCTTCAATAATTTAAACATAAACCATTAAACCAAAACTAATTCAATCGATTTTTAGGATTCAAACCTTAGAATAAGATGAAATACTTTAACACCTTTATCACCGCACCAAATGATTTATTTTGATATTTTTTTAATCTTTAATACATATCTCTTTTCAAAACACATAATAAATTCTATTAAAAATAAAAATTACTTTTATTAATGTAATAAAAATAGTTTTATATTTATAAAATTAATCTAAAATATTACTAATTTATTAAAGAAAATAAATCTAATTTATTATAAAAATAAAATTATTTTAAAATCATAACTTATTTTATGAAAAAATTCTAAAATCATCAATAATGATAATAATATTATTAATTTATTATATTTCTAAAATTATTAAGAAAAATAAATCTAATTTATTGTAAAATTAAAGTTATTTTGAAATCATTATTAATTTTAAATTTAATTTAAAAAATTTATAATTTTATGATAATAATGATTTTTGAATTTAAAATATTTTAAAATTTTAATGATTATAAAACTATTTTTAAATTATAAATCTTTTATATTAAACAAGTTATTATCAACAGAATTTATTATTAATAAAATTTATTTTATGTATGTTTAAAATGGTTATTTATTAAATAATTGATTACAAATATATACTTGATACAATGGTAAGAGTATTAATTTACTTTCATAGGTCCCACATTCAAATCCTTGTAATATCAATATTCAATTAATTCATGTTTAAATTATTAAATGGCAAAATTGAAAATATATAAATTACTAAAGAAAAAAATCGGGACTCAAAGAGTGATAGGGTATTAGAAAAAATATAAAAAGTAATAGGGTTTTAGCCCAAAAAATAGAGGGGAATCGGACATTCTGCTTTTATATTATTATCACATATTATATAAATATATTTTGTTATTTTTTCAAATTTAAAAATATATTTTCAAAGAATATATCAAATATATTTTCAAAGAATATATCAAATATATTTTCAAACATTAAACATACTAAAAATACAATCTAAATTTTTGAACTGCAACCTAATTTTCTAAAATAATTTTCAAAACGCGAGACAAAAGGGCCCAATGCATTAATTTACCTGCACTCTATCAAGTTCAATAAAAAAATGCAGGGAGTTACATTAAAATTTATTAAAAAAATAATTTTGATTTTATTTTTGGTTATTATAACTTAATAACATATAATTAAGATAAAAATTGTATTGTTTCGATCAATCCTCAAATATTAAATAGAAAACAAATGAATATTTGAGGATTCATTTTATTCATTTTCACCATTATTAACTAAAAAATTTGTATGTTATATTTCAACTAGTACTGTTAGCCAACATCACCCATTTTATAAAGAATATATGTACAAGTAACATAGCTATCTAATGCTATGAGTTTGACATTATAAAGTAAATCATATCACATAATAAATTAAAATTATAGCAGACATTCATAATTTATTCATAATTTATAGAAAATAAAATTGTTCAAATTTTATAATAATTTAAGGTCGAATTATTTTGACATAATACTGAGTATTATTCAGACACATAATATTTGTAAAATATGATGTAGAATCTTAAAAAACTTTTAGAAATGGATAAAATATTTTTAAATAGACAATTTAGAAGTTTCATTAACATTTTTTAGCCAAATATACTTAATTTTGATTAAAGTACCTTCGATATGACCTTTTTTTTCATTTGTTTTTTGAAATATTACAAATTTATTGATATATACATCATAAATTCTATTGAAAGTTTATATATGATAGCTATGTTATATATGAGAAGTCTATATGTATGTGGTGCGATATTAGCCCTCAATTTTAGAGGAGATTTTACCCATACTACTGATGCCATGGGACATCCATAATATTTTTAATTTTAATACATTTAGTTAGTTTGATGTTAACTAAATTGTGTATAATATTAACTTAATAATCATTTTCCTTCTAAAAAAATAAGGAAGATGATAAAAAAATAACTGTCAAGGATATTTTGATTTAATATGTGCATATTTGACTTAAAAAACAATTATGTATATATTTGACTTAAAAAATAATGAAATTTCAAAGTTCATTACAATTAAAAATGACCCAAAATTTTGGTTATTTCTAAAAAAAATCCTAAAATCTTAGTCCTAATTTTGGTGCTATAAAAATATAATAAATTTACATGGTTTATTTATTAAGATATAGTCCTAGCAAAGATGAAACACATCTGATTTTATTTATTGAGTGTACTTTCCTTTTGTATTTTTATTTGGTTTCATTAAATTTGATTCACATGTTTTGTTAGATGGAAGGTTCACGTGTTTGGTTTTGCACAGAGTGGTCAATATATATAAAAGGTGCCCACATAATGAAAATTATAAATGAATATTACCCACCTGCCTAAATTGTATACCATCTTGGTCCCAACATTATTACCTAAGAAAAATTTTAGGTTGTACTCATTTTTCTAAATGATGTTTGATAATTTAATTTTTAAAATGGTAATATGAGAGATATTGATTATATAGAAACTAACGTAATAAGTTAAATAACTATGTATTTCATATTATTTATTTTTATCTATTTTATTTAACTAATATTTTTGCACCACATTGATAAGTACGTAAAATACGTGCTAATTATTTATTTTTAAATTTAAATTATTTATTTATTTTTCAAGTTTCATTTATATTTGATGTATTTTTGTTATATTATATAAAAAATAAGAGAATTGATAATCTAAAATAAATTTAGTTAAAAAAAATTAGTTTAGCTCGGAAAAAAAGTCATTCGGAATCAAAATGTAAGAGATGTAGTGATGTAGGGACTAAAATGCATAATAGCAAAATAAAGAGACTAATTTCATAATAACCAATAGTAAGAAGGTTTGATTGATAATTACTGTATTTTCTACTTTTCTCGACAGAATGAAGTGCGCAATCGCGCCAAACCATAGCGCGACTGCACTTTGCATTCTGTCCAGGTGGATAAAATGTAACAAAAAGAGGATCCAAATGCAAAAATATCAAACCTAGGACGAAAAGTCAAATTAATCAAACGAAAGGAGACCCAATTGATATTTATCACCCAAGTTCAAAGTCGACGATTTTTGCATGATTTGTGGACCCTTGATGATGAGATGTAATGGGAGTTTAGGTTTTGATGTTTTGGGGAAAAGAAGAAAGGAATTTTTTAGAAGAAGGTTTTTGGCTTGCAAGAAAGAAATGAGGGAGAATCTAGAGAAAAAAAAGAGATTAGAAGGATTTGGGAGCATCAAGTTCAACTTTTCTGAAGATCAACACTCTCATAATCTAATTTTTATCTTTTTTCCCTTATCTTTACACATTTGTCTTGAATTGAACAATTTTGGAATCATTGTTTTTATGTTATTAAATGTTTAAATTTTTTGTTATATGTTGTGAACTTTATCTAATGCATAGCTAAACGCACTTTTTAGGGTTAATAAAGTAATCTATTTGAAGCATCTAATTTATGAAATTATATTATTTGTTAGTTTAATTTTTAGTATTGCGTATTCATCATAAATTTTAATACTTTTGAATATCTAGTCAGTATTTGAATGATTTGTAGATTAATAAAAATTGAAAATTGAATATTATATTTAAATCGTGTGATGGATGTCGTAAATAACATGTTAGACAGAGATGTACTAACTTGATTTACGTAATTTAAGTAAAACTTATCACTGAATGTAATACACTTCCAATTAATTAAATTTTTGTAGAGATATAGTAAATTAATTAATTGTGAAGTTTATTAGACTGATATCGAGAGAGACTGTCAAACAAAATAAGATAATTAACTAGCGATACAGAATTTTAATAGGCATAACATTAATTTGTGAATTAAATGTGAACAAATATGATGAAATCATTAACTCTAAATCTCTCTACTAGTGATATTTTTAAATTCATTTGCACAGTAGTTACTTTAATTTTTTTTTGTTATTTTCTTTATTTTTTTCAATCACATTAATTCAAGTTTTTCAGATAAAGTGAGTACTTAATCATCTTCGGTAGCTAATAGGTTAACTTTTCTCGTAGAACTGACATCCTCTAATCACTATATTACTTGTTTGTGACACGTGTACTTGCGTTTGTTAATTTACGAACACATATTAATTTGTATTTGCTACTATTATTTATTTTAAATGAAGTGTTTTAATTATGCAAAATTTATTTTGGTAGTGTTTGTTAAATTAGATTTAACAGAGTAATATTTTGCTTATCTACTTGTATTACAAAATTTCTATCCTATAAATATTGTGAAAGCTAACTTATTATATAATATCATTTGATATAGTAAATTTAATTGACTTAAAATGCTAAACGCTTAAAAATAATTTTGTGTCCCAATAATAGTTTTATGGACAAAGGTAACGATTTTGTAGCTTGACGTGCGATACTATGGATGGTTAAATATTATTTGTTATAAATATGATACTTGCTAATTCTAATGAGATTTCATTAAAAATAAAGTAATTAGATGAAAATAATTTCTAAGATTGAATGATATTATTTAATATCATACTTCTTTAATATTATAAAAATATAATTACGTCTCAACATTTTTTTTTCTGTATTTATAAATATAACATTCATATAAGAATAATTTTATTTCAGAAAATAATTAATTGGGTCAACACGTGACAATTTAAGAATTTGATACATTTTTACTAAAATTTTAAATATTATAAAACACTTTCCTTTTCAGTTTTAAAACCAAAATCTATTAAATACATATAAATACCTATTTCTGTAGATTTTTTTATTTCTTTAGAAATACTTCCTAATATTAATTTAGTAATATCAATTACTAATCATAAATATAACACCTGAAAACTTTCAAAAGAAAATAAAACTAACTACATAATATAATCTGCTAAAATTAAAACCAAGTATAATAAAACTATATGAAACATGCATGGCCATGAATATATATATATATACATATATATATATATATATATTCATATTAATAATAAAACTCAGGTATTACATAATCAAACCTTAGATTTGTGAAAAACAATCCTAATTCAAAGTTAAAAATTTTTAGATACTAAATTTTAACATTTTTTAAAATATGGAGAAGTAACTTAATTACAAGAACTTCAAACATGTGTGAAAACCTGTTTCTATATGATTTAGATCAACTAGTTCGATTTTTTTTATTAAATCTAACTAATCCAAATGAACTGAGCAACAGTTATTTTTTAGGCAAAATGAGTGTAGATTTCGATCCAATGAGGTTGTCTATTTAGTTAACCGAAATTTTGAATTTGTTAAATTGACATAATGATTGACCAAATTGACTCAACCCTTAAAATTAATGTGTTTAATGATTAATTTTTATACGTAACTATAAATAGGAAGTGTTTTATATATTGTATGTAGATTTTAATTGAACATTTCTTTTAAACTCTAAAAGCTAACAAATGTAATTTAATTTTTAAAATCAATCTTTGAATTTACAAATTAATTGCAATAATATCATTTAAATATTTTGCTCTTTCATTTCTAACACATTCTCTTATTAGAGAAATTTTGGAATGTGTAAATTTTCTTGTAATTTTTATTCAATTTGAAAAAAGGAAGAAGAGTGTTATCTCTTATTTTTATAAGTAATTAGAAGAATCACTTGTAAAGTTTATGGGGTATCGACAAAATTTATTATGTTGTAGTCAAATATTTTTAAGGTTTGAAGATGAAGTTATTGAATATCCACAAGATTGAAGCTTGTCGAAGTAGATTGAGAATTCGTCAAAACTATTATAAATCTTATGTTTGTACTTTTTTCCTTACTCTTTTCTTGATATTACTTGTTTTTCCTAACTTCTTACTTGTTATTGCTTGTTGGTTGGTTTTAGTTGTTCATCCCTTGTACACAAAAAGTTCAAAAACTGAATTCACTCCCTCCCTCCCCTCACAATTCTTTGAGTTGCACACACATATTTCAATTATTTTTCAATCATAATTCGAGGGCTATAAACAAACAAAACCTCACATTATCAAATTTTAATTAGAATATAATTTAATACTAAAGTATATCTCAATTACTTTAATAGAGGGTTCATGAACATATTTATCATAAGGACATAAATTATGTCCTTTTAAAATAGAAATAATTGAAGAAAAAATTTAATTTAATTTCATGTAGATTAATAAATTAAATATTTTACAAAATACGAAAATATTATACATTCAATTGATGAATAGCATTGATTTTAGATAGAGAAGATTGAGATATTCATCTTAAGATTGCACCAAAACAAGAATATGAATCTAAATGACTCTATCACTTTCTATATATTCAAGTAAAATTATAATTTTTATTTTTAGTTCAAGAATCTAAGTTTAACATTGTTTTGTCCAATAAACTTATAAAATTTGGCTCTAATGAAAGATAAAGAAAAAGAAAGCAATTTGTGAAAATAAAATAGAAATTAGTTTTATTTTAAAACAAACAATTTTTAGTATTTCAAAATAAAGAAAAAACCCTAAATGTATGATATTTATTAGTTAATAAGGTGATTTACTTTCTAATGATAATCGCTTGTAACAAATGAGTCCCTAACCCTATTCACAACAAAATTACTCTCATAATGTTAACTTATCATTACCATATCATCTTATGTATTGATTTTAATTAACTTATTGAGATATCAATTAATGAATATTAGTAGGAATATAAACTCTCTATGTAAATTGATATAACATGACAATATTAGCTTATTAAATAAAAAATTAATATAATTAATTAAAGAATAATATAGATTATGGGATAACCAATATTATGATACCATGTGATTTTGAATCTCATAATTTATATAAAAAAAATTATCTTTAATATTATTGTTAATTAATATATGAGGTAATATGATGATAATAAGTCAACTTCTATATTATTTTAGATAAAAGTTCTTAGAGTAACAAGTTGAGAAATATAATATTACTTCAATAAAACCTAACACACCCAAAGGGTTTTAGTTTAACAAGGGGTCGGCCGGTCAGGGGATATATTTGTATTAACAGAAAACGTATATGCTTACTTATAATAAAAAAACTATTTAGGAATCCAAATGTAATTATCCCAGAATAAAAATCACCCACTCAACAAATTATGTTCCAAGAAAATAGGTTAATTAAGGGCACCGTTTTATTCTCTCTCCACCATAATTATAAAAAGAGAGAATATCTAATGCCCCTGCTTTTTAGCCTTATATCTCATTATCTCTTTATATTTTTTTTAGTATTCCATCATTCCTCATATTTTTTTTTTAGTTTTATCTTTCAATAATTTAAACTTGAACCATTGAACCATTGAACCAGATCGATTAAATTATTTTTTAAATTATAAAAATAAATAAAATTTGTAAAATTGTAAAAATAATCCGATTTTTATAAAATTACAAAAATAAATTTACTTGTGAGAATAAAATAAAATACTCTAACACCTTTATTATTATATTAAATGATTTATTTTGATAATTCTTTTAATCTTTAATACATATATATTTTCAAAACATATAATAAATTCTATTAAAAATAAAAATTATTTTTATTAACATAATAAAAATAGTTTTATATTTATAAAATTATTCTGAAATATTACTATTTTAAAGAAAATAAATCTAATTTATTACAAAAATAAAATTATTTTGAAATTATAAACTTATTTTATAAATTTTTTTAAAATCATTATTAATTTTATCAATTTATAATATTTCTAAAATTATTAAGAGAAATAAATATAATTTATTATAAAATTAAAGCTATTTTGAAATTATTATTAATTTTAAATTTAATTTAAAAAATTTATAATTTTACGTAATAATAATTTGAATTTGAAATATTTTTAAATTTTAATGATTATAATTTTTTATATTAAAAAAATTTATTATTAATAGAATTTATTTTATATATTTTTAAAATAATTATTTATTAAATATTTAATCACAAATATATACCGGGTGTAATGGTAAGACCATTAATTTATTTTTATAGGTTCTAATTCGAATCATTATAATATTAATTTATTTTTATAATTTAAAAAAAAATTGGCTTATTTTTTATAATCTAAAAAGAATTGATTTAAGCGATCTAGTTTAATAGTTAATTATTAAAAGATAAAACTGAAAAAAAAAATATGACTGAAGAGGTGATAGGATAATGATAAAAATATAAGGGGTAACTAGGGATGGCAACGAATAGGATACGGTATGGATACCTCAATATCCATATCCGTATCCTACAAAAACTTTTATATTCATATCATATCCATATTCTCTATGGATATTTTGCTCAATATCCGTATCCTCCTAAACGGATATTTATCAATATTCATATTCTAACGGATATCCGCTAAACGGATATTTATCAATATTCATATCCTAACGGATATCCGCAGGATATATCCATATCCTAATACAAAACAGTAAACTCTAAAAAAATTAATTTATAATTTAATTTTCAATATTTTAAAACTAAATTAAAATAAAAATAATTTTATTATCTAGTCCATGCCCATAATTAATTTTATTATTGTTCTACAATAAATATTAAAATAGTCATATAAAGGTAGTAAAAAATAGTAATCATCTCTCTAATTATAATCAAATTAACTAAAATAATAAAAAATATGTTAAGATAACTTATTTAGAAGCAGCAATATGCATGACTTCAAACAACGCATCATTTATTTTTGAATATATAGACATTTTTTTCTCATGAAACTACAACCATTTTCACAAAAAAAATATTCATCTAATAAGGCTACAAATTTACATATTATTTCAAATAAATAATATGTAAATAGCTTATTACACAATTAATAGATTATAACTATTTTTTTAATATATAATATTTAATAAGAATTTTAGAGAAAATTAATTAAAAAAAGAATATATACTCATATATTGTATATTTCAAAACGAACAGTATATAATAAATTAATTAGAATTTTCGTGGGCACTAGGATATACATTAATATTACAAAGGATATAATCATATATTATTAATTGTATTAGGCACTTCATGTATCATAACAATATAATAATAAATTAATTAAATTGATGGTCTATATTGATTATTATGTTCATCTGCACATTATAATAAACATATGAAAATTTCTAATTCTGAGGTATTCTATATTCCTAACAATATAATATGAAATCAATAAAATTAATAAGTATATTATAAAGAAAATCATATTATATTACAAAAATAAATAATTAGAGTTATTTATAATTGATATTTTATATTAGATCTAAAATAACGTTATTTTAATAACTTAATTAAAAAATAATAAAATAGGATATTTTATACAGATATTTGTAAAATATTTTAAAATATTATATCTTATTCATATTTTATATAAATATTATATTATATTATTATATTTTATCTATATCTTATTTTATAATATTTATATCCTATTCATTAATATAAAATATGTAGAATATGGATGGGTATCTGCAAAAAGGGTATCCGTTGCCATCACGGGGGTCATTAGACAAAAAAGAAGGGGAATCGGGCATTATCGGGCATTCTCCCTTATAAAAACAACTTACGAACTGACAAACGCTTTATGTCTTAAATCGCAGCATTTTGATTTCTCTCTGTGTGTCGTGTTGCTTTCCACTACTACGAAAATGGCTGCAGCAAAGCTTTCACAGTCTTCTCTCGTTCAGCCAAAACCCTCTCTCTCTTTCAAAACCCCTCAAAAATCTCCCCCCAATCGTCTTTCGACATTCTCTCCATCCTCAGGTAACTTTCTGTCTCTTTGTTAATTCATTTTTGCTTTTATTTTTTGTCAAATAAATGAATAAGAGTGTAAGAGATTTTTGTGTTATGTTACTAGGATTGCGTTTGGTGGCCAAGAAGGGAAATGGGTTTGCAAAGCTGTCAATGGCAGTGGGAGAATCCAATACAAGGTCTTCAGTTGAGGATGATAATAAGAAGATCAATAAAAATCCCATCATTGTTATTGATAATTATGATAGTTTCACTTACAATCTCTGTCAGGTTTGATCCTATTATTTTGTTCAGTTTTGTTTTTATATTTTTTGCGTTGAAGTGTTAATGGGTTTATGCTTTATTTGTAGAGGTGTTGATGTCCTGTTTGAATGAATGAAAAAAAAAATTGTCTATAAATGACTTGACTGAAATTTTTCTTAGTCATTCTATGCTGGTAATCGTAAATTATTGAATGCTGCTTGGACAGATTGTTTTGCCTCAATGAAAGTAAATCTCTAATTTGGCAATAGCCATGATTTGTAGTAATTTGCTAGGAATTGAAATTGAGAATTTTGGAGATCCCATGCTGTACAGGGATTTTTTATTTCAAAATTGTGTTCCACTGCTTCTCTTAAGATTCCAGTTAGTCCAATTGGGCATTCTCTGCCGGTTGACGCGATCCTAGTTGTCGTTCAACCATAATCGATGAACAGATGTATTTTAAACCCAGTTTTTCATAATTAATTAACAAAGATTGAGCTTTAGTTAAATGATATTCAGTATAGTTTTGACGATTTAGTGTTTGGATAGGCAAGTGATATATGAAAAATGGCAGGTAAATGCATGGATCTCCACTAACTTTTATGTTATTCTTCTAATAGCTGAGGTGTGCATGAGTTATTAAAATGCCACGTTTTGTCTTTTTGAGGTGAACATAGCTGGTTGTAACATAGGAAATGATGTTTTTCATCTTTTCATCAGAGTTCTTTCCCATTTTACTTACTAATACCTTTTTGCCAATCCAAACTGTATACAAGACTATACTGTGGCACCTCTGCTTCCTTTAATGTAACTGCATAATGTTTTTTGTACATTATATTTACTTCAGTTGCTTGCAATTGTTGATTCTAATTCTTTGCATGTTCTTTGCATCTTTCCTTACTCCTTTTAATGTTAACCAGAAAATATGGTGGAGTGCTTTTATTTATACTGTTTAGTGTCCCTGATAGAATTCTTTGACCTTTTCTGAAATTGAGAAGCTCATAAAAAGTTGTGGGCATTTTGAAACGTTTTGCTTCTTACATCATTATTTCAGTTTTTTCTCTCTAATTCCATTATTGGATCCAAAACTATGTTTCTAACAAGTTACCTTCGACCTTGAAGTATATGGGAGAGCTGGGTTGTCACTTTGAGGTTTATCGGAATGATGAGTTAACCGTGGAGGAGTTAAAAAGGTAAACGTTTGTGTGGACAACATAATATACTTTGCTAGTACATTTCTATAGCATGATGGGGTTGTGAAAGATGTGTATTACAATACAAATGTCAGGTTAGTTCTTTGATCTGATCAACTAATTATGTCTTATGATGCAGTTTGTGTTAACTGATTTATTACTTATTGTAGGAAGAACCCAAGAGGAGTGCTTATATCCCCTGGGCCAGGTAAAAATTCCACTATTGTTTTTTGTGTTACTAACCAGATGCATCAAAGCCATAAAAAAGGTACAAAGTTGTCAAACTCCATGTGTCCTTTTCTCTAGGCGCTCCCCAGGATTCTGGAATATCATTGCAGACTGTTTTGGAACTTGGACCTGCTGTGCCCCTATTTGGCGTGTGTATGGGTTTGCAATGCATTGGAGAAGCTTTTGGAGGTGAGTTCTGAGATGTCTTCAAGCTCTTGAATTGTAGTTTATATCAAATCTATTTATTTGAATATACAATTACCTTGATTTCTGTATGTCATCTTTATAAGTGTCTCTATGTGGATAAACTTGTCTTTCTAATGTATCACTGCTGCTAAAGTATTTGTTTGTAGGTTTCTAAATCGTTATTTTGGCTGTGTTGTATTTTAGGGAAGATTGTTCGTTCTCCGTTTGGTGTAATGCATGGAAAAAGTTCTCTTGTACATTACGATGAGAAGGGAGAGGATGGTTTGTTCACTGGATTATCAAAGTATATATCCTTTTCCTGTTACAATATTAAGTGTTTTTGTCTCATTGAAACATGTTTTGAACACTTCGTTTTTTTTATTTTTTTATTGGAGTTGTCCCGTGTTGTATAACTAGAGATGTTTCATATTCTCTTAGCTAACTTGCTGACTGCCATGTAGAGGTCTATGGCCTAGTTGGCTATATCCACCTCACCTTCCCTCAATTTGGCTACCTTTGCTGTCTAATTGGATGGTCAACGCATATATGATGCATGTCATCATGTTGTTTCTTTCACCTTTTTCAGAAAAAGAAAAGAAAATTCTGAAAAGAACTGTCTAACCTTAATTGCATTTCTTCCATGTGAAATTTTCGTATGCACAGGCCTCCTTGGGATGTAAGGGAGTTGACCCAAGTCAAGTAGACTAGATATTTGAACTCAGCTTGGCATAAACTGTAGCGAACTCAGATAGACTATTTGGTAGTTCTCAAGTTGTTTTGCAGCTTAGTCTGTCTTTTGTTAGCTCAAGTATTGAATCGAAATTAATAATTTATCGATTCAAAGGAGAAAAATCAGACCCTAGACTAGGTGCCATAAAGGATGTCATTTTGAAACATATAAGGTTCTTAGAGATAACATAGATGCAACTTGACTTTAGAGCTGGGTTACATATCAGCTGCCATATATTGTGGCCTGTAAAAATGGGTTAGCTGCCCATTTGCACTTGGGATTGTGCTCATTTGCAAATTCGACCACTAATTAGTCTTTTCTTTTTTTTTCCTTGCTTTAATTAAATTTGTTTTCTAAATAATATTATATTAAATGAAACCCCTCTGAAACTGGCTGCAGTTTTATGAATTTTATGGATTGAATTCTAATCTTATATCAGAAGCAGCTTAAAAGTGAAATTTGTGTATCTAATCTCACAAGACTTCTAAATCCTGTAAATAACGTGGGGAGTGAGAAGGGGCTTATAAAGTGGCGCAGACAACTATTATCTGTTAAAATAAAATGTGATACCAATGTTTGCAATTTTGGTCTTTTTTCTTGCAAGCACAAACACTCTGGTAGAGCATTTGTCACCATTATGCTACTGAAGATGTCTGTATGTTGTCCAGTCCTTTTACAGCAGGTAGATATCACAGCCTTGTGATTGAGAAAGAGAGTTTTCCTAGTGAAGAACTCGAGATTACAGCATGGACAGAAGATGGCCTGATAATGGCCGCTCGTCACAAGAAATATAAGCACCTGCAGGTAAGATGCTTGTTCCTTTTCCCGTTGATCTTCTTTCTCCAATAAAATTATTATTTGTCAATTTAGACTAGGGTGAGAATTTCCTTGTTTTGGGGAATTGATGTCTTTCTGTGCATGAAAATGGAAAATGCATCGACAATCTAATAATTATACTACACATCAAGTCTTTTAGGTTTGACCTCCTCCATTCCTTCTGTAATGTTGATATCCATGCTTATCTTTCTTTTCTATTTTTGGTATCAAGACACATTACTTGCTAGAATAGGAAAGATTCATGATTTTTATTAAACTAGGCCAAAATATATATTGATTTAGGAGAGTGAACCATGTGAACAATCTCATTCAAATTCTATATGAGGCTGATATATAAAAGAAGATACTTGGTCATCTGAATCCTTCTCTTTTGTTTCAAATGGGAACTCATTGATTTCTACAGTTTAGTATGAACTTTAAAACAATGTGTGCTTAACCTCTGAGGAATCCATGTAACTTCTAAGATGACTTTCTTAGTTTGCTAGAGTATCAGTGGCTTGAATTCTGATTTTTTGGGCCTACCAGCTAATCTATGTTGGACCTATGGTGGAAACAATTTATGAACTTAAGGTAGCAGATGACAACCCTTTTCATTGTAACTTTTGTTGCTTTTCTCTAATCAATAATCGTTATCAGGTAACTTAAAAATGTTACTTTTTCAGTGTAGTTGAATGTGGTGGCTTAGTGGGTCAAGCCTGTAACTTCTGCTAGATCACACCCCTCTTTTACTAAGTGAAGAGAGCCATTAGGGCCTTGAGGTGGTTTTTCGCAGATCATATTTTATTCAAGTTATTTAGACTTATTGAGAGGTTAAATGCAAATGCTACTACTGGCGAATTGGGTAGAAACTATAACCATTGTAATGTAGTTTCTGAAGAGTGCTAGAGTTCCAAGTAAGCATCAGTGTGATATTGTTGTAATCTATGGAATCAATTATATAAACAACTTTGAAGAGAACTGAAACAGTTTCTGATAGCAGTTAGTCTCCACATCTGATAGTATCAGATATTCAGATGCACTAACCCTCTGTCATTCTGTTGCACTCCCTGTACATCCTAAGCATTTTCTGTTAGTTGAGTTTTTAAACCTGCAAACATGGTTGACCTGGGCGAAACACATGGGGTTGATCTGGTTGGATTCTGTATTGCCATCTGATGCATAAAACTTTCCGTTGGCAAGCGAAAGAAGTTCTTTGGGATAGTATAATCTTTTGTTGATTCTATGTATTAAGGCTTGAGCACTACTTTCTAGAGAAACATTGGTAATTGGTGTATAAATATTAAATCTCATTATCCAGTCGTATGATTATTTAGCTTCCCAGCTCTCCCAATAAACATGCCTCTACGAGTACAGTTTCCGTTGCTCAAGCTAAAAGATTGCAAGATGAATAATGTCGTAAGATTACAGTTGTCTCGCAAGATCGTACTTATGTATCATACAGCAAAAAATATACTCAAAAAGTAATTGATTAAACTTCCCTAAAGTTATTTTCCTGTTATAACTGAGTGGTAAAATTTTTGCAGGGGGTTCAGTTTCATCCCGAGAGCATTATAAGCACTGAAGGCAAGACCATTGTTCGTAATTTCATCAAACTGATAGAGAAAAAGGAAGTAGCTGATTCTCAGAATTAGAGACTGTCTACCAATCTACTAAATACATAACTTTATCTGTTACTTCTTCTTTAGGGAAGAAATCCGTATATCCAGTAGGTAATATTTTGCCATTGTTCAATGAATCTCAGGTTTCAATTGATTTTGAATGTCAAGTGTTACTTTCTTGCTCATAATCTTGATGGTTCTCAATCACTATAACATGAATTGCAGTATCTACTAAAGAAATACAGATAGAAATGATTTAGTGGACAAAAATTTGTAAGAAGTTCAAATTGCAATCAATCTACAAGTTGTCAACTAATAATCCAAAAGAAATGGAGTGATGATGTGCACTGCAATGGTGGGAAGTGCTTTTGTAAGGGAATCACTTAATGACTTTTGTGACTCTGGAAAAGAACAGCTTATGTATAACTTAAGAGAGTTGACAAAGAAATGAATATTCCTTAAGTTGGTGAGTTATCAGTTCCAGTTCAAAGCTGGTTGGCAATTGATGTGGAATATGAACAGCTAATCTCTGTTGTATTAACCAAAACCTCACAAGTCATAACTCAAATATATATATAGGGAAAAGTTCACATACTTCCCCTGAAGTTTGTAAAAATCTCAGTTTAATAGAAAGTTTATGAAAAAAATACAAACTTCTCCTATAAACAGTAAACTTATCAAAATATCTTAAATCTATTTTTTTAAAATTGTAAAATAAAATTACTAAATCTTACTGAAAAAGAACAATACTTTAATCATCATATCAAATACATTTTAAATATATATTTTTTAATCTTTAATAAATAAATCTTTTGAGAATACATATTTAATAATTTTTATAATAATTAAAATTATTATGTTATTATAAAACTTATAATTAAAAAAAATCTATATAATAACTTGAATTTAAAATTATTATCAAATAATAATATTATTCTTAAATAATTGTTAAAGAAAATAAATTTAAATGATTATAAAATAAAATTATTCTAAAATTAATAATTTTAAAAAATTATTTCTTAAGTAATTGTTAAAAAAATAAATTATTTTATTTTAAAAAATCTAAATAATGATAATTGTTTTGAAAATTTATAAGTTAATGATAATAATAAATTTAAATTCAAGTTATAATTAAAATTTTAATAATTGTAAAATTATTTTTGAATTATAAATTATATATATAAGCAGCCAAAAACCAAAAAAAAAATGCTTTTGCTTCTTCCTCACACATCATCTTCATCACTCTCGATTTTTCTTTTTTGTGGGTCTCTAAAAATATCTAAAATAGTTAATGTAATTAAATATCTATTTAGTTTTTTTTTTACTCAAAAGATTTTTTTAATAAAAAAATATTTTTAAAATTTTTTAATACAGTTTAATTAGTATTAGAGAAGAACTATTAGAAATTCAAAGAGTTATTTTCTTTCTAAAAAAAATTTAAAATTTGAACTTTTGATGACAGAGATTTTTATACTTTTAAAAAAATAAACTTTTCTAAAAATAAAAGAACTTTATTTTAAAATTTTATCTTATTTTTTTAAATAAAACATTAAAAATTTGTCTATTACAATAATTATTTAAATTTTTTAAAAATTATTTATAATAATAAATTTTTGTTAAAAATTTTACTTATAAAAACTCTACTAATAAAAAAATTACAAATTATATCAAACAGATCTTAAATTAAAAATAACAAAATTTTCTTTCTTTTTGGACGAGTCTATTCTATCTTATCTTTTCTTTTCTTTTTTTTTAATGTTAGATATAAAGAGAAAAAGGATAAATTCTTGTGAAAAAAATGCTAAATTCTCTATAAATAAAAAGGGAGATGAATCAAATCTTTTTTTATAATGCAATTAAAGTAACCAATCTTAGCATAACAGAGCAGCTAATTTTATGTGGCCAAATATGCTTTTAAATCTTTGATTAATCTTCAAAGATAATGACTTGAAAGAAATCTTTGATTCTTGTTCTCCACTTCTTTAATTTTTTTTATTTTTTTAATTTTTCACTAACTCTTCTTAATTGGGTATCTTAAGCACTGATTAACATACAAAGTATTAGACCTCATTATTGGGTATCTAGTTCTACATATGTCCTTGTAACAATATCAAATCACATCATTATTGGGTTTTTTTTTTCATTTCTTTTTCTAGAATGATGAAAAAACAATTATTTAATTAAAAGGTTTCTATCAATGGATTAGACCTCTCCATATTTAATTTGTTACAAAATATTTGTGTGTGTGTTTACAAATTTAAATCACAAAAATAACTATAATTATGAGTATTATAGCAATGGTAATGGAAAAATAAATGAACAATATTTTATACATAATTATAAGATTCTAAATATTAGGGATTTAATAGAATTAAAGGAAAACAAAATTTATATTTTACATGAGTACATAGCATGCATGATTATGTGAGACTCAGCCTTTGACTCGATGATAATAGTAGATGTATGCAAAAACTCTCTCACTAGTAATATCTGTTTGATGAAAGAATTAAAATGCTGCCCTTATACTGTTTGATGAAAGTCCAAGTTGACCCTTGAGAATAGGCAGCAGAAGGAGGCCTTTGTCAATCAATCAATCTATCAATAAATAAACCAACCAACCTAACCAAATTCACTTGTGAAATCAGACCAAACCCACTTGCCATTTAGCTGAGACTTCGTTTCCCCCACTTGTTTACATTTCAACTAATCATTTGAAAAAAATGTTCTTGGCCCATTTTACACTACACGTTATTAGAATACAAGACATCAAATGGAACAATTTTTGGGCATGCTTAGCTTGGACATATATGTGTGTTCGCATAGTCATAGCAAATGAAATACAAACAAAACTTATTATTATTATTATTATAAATAAAATATTAATGCATCAACACCTAACACTTATGATATTATTATAAAGTAAGTAACCCCATATGCTAAGTATATTTTTATTCAACCCATGAGGGTGTCCCCAAATAAAAATGGAAAAAAAAATTTAAATAAAACAAGTACATAAAATCATCACCGAATTCAATACATAAAGCCAAAGACAGCATCACCATCAATGATAAAATGAAGGGTATGAACTATACACATACCCACCATCAACCGTACAAACAAATAAAAGCTATATTTCCAGCTTCATAAAATCTGTGCTATCTCCCTTGTCTGTCTGTCTCCCTATACACAAAAATAGCTGAACCCAACTTCATCAAACTCGTAGGAGATGATCACCAATTCATTCAGTGCCACATTTTAACAAAATAGATGTAATAGTTTCATCTTAATCATCATTAACCTTCTCAAACGGAATTCGCCTCGCCGGACCGGGTTGCTCGGCTATGGTGGTGTCGTTTCCCGTGGTGGCGCCTGCCTCCTCCGAACGTAACGGGGTCATATACTTTGAGGCGTTCGGCTTCGAGGGGATTGATCACACACTCTGAAGGAGGGACTTTGTATCTGATTTGATCATAGCAGTAGGAATATGTCATGTGTTTCCTCCTGAAGTTGTCCATTTTAATTCTCTGTGATGGGGAGATACCAGTAGGGACTGATTTTGAACTTTCGGTTGCGTCACACTTAGATGAAGTTTGTTCAATGGGATCAACCGCACAGCCGTGAAGGATGAAGTTGGAGAATTCAGTCACATAGGGAGCATATTTGTAATTCACTCTGTATTTACCACCATTAGTAGCCCAATCAGAGCCATCCCAGATTGTGGCATACAAAGACATTGGCTTAGAGGGAAAGTCTCCTCCCATTGATGCTGTTCTCTTAACCTCTCTAATGGGAACATTGTCTACATAAAATCTGCAAGGAAAATTATTATACATGAGAAATGAACACCACAGAAGCATTCAAGCCAATATGACCTGAAATTATTAGTCTAACTACCGAAAATTCTAAGGCCCATGGCTTCCTCATAATATGCATGCATAGTCACATAAAGGTCATAGATCCTCTCAAACAGTAAAAGATCTACCGTTTTGATCTTTTCTTTTTTCTCTTTCAATATCTTTTCTCCGAAAAGAAACAGGGAATGGCTATATTTAGCTAAACTAAGAGAGGGAAAAGTGGTTTTGATGAAACAGGGGACGCAATAATAGGAAAGAAACAGAATATTTGCAGTCCAAACTGCCAACTTGCTAAAATAGAAACTTCAACCATAAACAGTGAGAATCACGTCACACTCCATAACAGGTAAACTCCATTATTCTTTGACAGTGAAACTCTTGAGGTAAGAACGGTAAACTGTTGAATCTAAAAGGCTAAAACAAAAGATTGAAAAGACTAATCAGAGGCCAAAAGAGGTGAAAGTTCGTATGCTTACATGATTTTAGAATCAGTCCAGAGAATACTGTACTGATGGAAATCATCAGCAGGATCAAACCATAGATTGTATCTCTCTTCTCTGCCTACACTGGTGCTTCCATTGCCGTAAATGTTAGTCTGAATCCTCCAATCTTTTCCTCTGATGTTACCCAAGAACTCAAAGTCTATCTCATCATGGTTCTTCTGAAATATGTCGCCATTTGACATCTGTAAACCGAAGTGCAGAAAGAAAAATTATCAAAATATGGTTTTTCATCTGATTTGTAAAAACACAAAAGTAAAAAATTCATCTGGGTAATTTTGGTTTAATCAATTTTGCCATTTAACTAACACATATTGAGTTGCAAATGAAAAGGGCTCAGATTGTCAAACTTTCTGTAGACAGTCGACTAACATGAATAAAATATTGCAGAAAAATAAGAGAAATCCATCTGAGAACCGCTCGTACG
Organism: Melia azedarach; assembly: GCA_028052125.1. NCBI lineage: Eukaryota > Viridiplantae > Streptophyta > Magnoliopsida > Sapindales > Meliaceae > Melia > Melia azedarach. The sequence goes on along the minus strand of CM051402.1, from coordinate 2,935,528 downwards.
ATCAGATTTTGTTAATGAAAACTGGAAAAAAAGTTACAGAAGTTCAGCTTCTGCTTTCTTACTCGATATGAACAAACAATGAGGAAAAAAAAAAACTGAAACAGACCATCGGATAGTCATTGGTCTTTTCAGATTTACAAGCATATTAAGGAATCTAAATTTAAAAAGAAAAACTGTTCTAATTAATATAATCAGATTAAACTTTAAAAACTGACCAAAATAAGAGAAAATAACTTATTTTTAAGGGAAAACATTTAAAAAAAATCAGATTGTTAAATAGGATTACTCACATAGAAGGCAACAACAACTCCAGCAGTGTAATCAGCAGGCAACTTTATTGAAGCACTGAAGAAACCATGAAGATAAAGGTCTTGAGACACAAATCCGGACCCTGTATATACACAAAACCCACATCAAAAACATACTAAAAGACTCAACAAAGGCAACAAAATCCAGAAAACAAAAACACAAACCTGTTCTCTCATCTAGAGATAAATGAACAGATTTGCCATCTTTATGCACAACAAGATTATCATTCCCAAACAAATGGGCGTATCCTTCATCAAAAGGCAGAATAGGGAGATTTCTGTAAAACCCAGAAGCAACTACAACAAAAAGAGAGAAAGCAAAGAGAAAACAACTCAGAGAAGAGACTCCCATCTCTTTTTTTTATTATTTTTGTTCAATTTTTTTGTATATGTGTGTGTTTTACGTCTGTGTGTAAATGAATATAAATAAGAAACAGAGAAAGAAGAGTGCTGAAAAGAAAGAAGGAATAATCTCTCTCTGTGTGTACAAAAATACAACAGCCGTGAAGAAGAAGAAGAAGGAGAAGACAGAGATGAAGAGTCCTTCACAGAGAGCACAAAAAGGCTATTGAGAAAGGAACACAAGAGGAGCTCATTTTATTGGTGAGTGAACGTTTTCTGAAAATTTTAATTAATATTTTATTTATTATTTTATTTTTTTTTGTTGTTATTGTTAGTTATATAAATTAATAAATAAAAAATAAATAGATTTTCTTTTTGGGAAAGAGGGGTTTAGGAATCATGAAAAATAGCAGACAAGAGGCATGAAGTATTTCCCAACACATGTTACTGTCTGGTCAGTTTCTTTTTCTTTTTATTTTTATTTTTAAAATTAATTTTGATATTTTAATAATATCCCATTTAATAAAGGATAACTTATATTAATTTGTAATTTCATCCATTATTTAAAAAAAATAGAAGCTTATTAAATTGATAAATAAATACCTAAATCAACATGTCTTGTTTCCTGTTATCATGTATTCTTCACATACAACAACTGTTTTTTATTTCAATTATGTAATTTTATACACATTATAAATATAAAGAATGGTGACATTTAGATTTTTTATCCCATCACTTCTTTTTTTTTATTTAAATAATTTTTTTAATATTAATATTTACGATAAAAAATTTATTAAAAATTTAAATGCATATGCATATCTTATAATATTATTAAGAAAAAATCTATTGAATAATAAAATTTTAGTTTCATATATTATGTAGAATTATTAAATTGTAAGACGATATTTGTAAATTGACAAATATTAATATAAATTAATGAAGAAAATTGCAAGTAAATGTAAAAATTTAAAAGAAATATATTAAATTTTAGGAGAATAAATGTGTGTGCATTATTTAATAAGTACAAATTAGGTAACTAATATTTTAATTATGGGATAGAAGATCTTTTTTATTGACTATTATTTTGATTGTTATACAAACTCATTTTTGTCATTTTTACTAACAACAATAAAAAAGTGACAAAAAATTTCTTTCCGTTTGAAATTTAATCAATGAATCACATTTTTTTTCGTTGAAATCATAACAAATAGGTAAATGTCAAGATTATTGTAGTTGTAAATTAATCATGCTTCATCAAATAAAATGATAGATAATCATAGCAACTAATGTAGAAATCAAATTTCTTAATTATAATCATTCCTTTAATAATGGTTTAACTACTTTATCCCTCCTCTAAGACTTTGAAAAAATATATAAATTCTAAAGCTTGAAAATCAAACTTTGAAGGCTTGAAAGAGGAATAAAGTGCCAAAACTATACTAATAAAAAGTTAAAGAATTAAAAATGAATTAAAAAAGTAGAGGACAAGATGGGGAAGATAACATGCACAATATAAAAAAGTATGAATCATTGGGGTACAAATAATTATTATTAAAACTTTTGGGGGCCAAAAAGATGTTCTCCTTTAATAAACTTTTTATTCTTTTGATGCATGAACCAAAAATAAAATAACAAAAAAAATAGGATAATAACATTTTTCATCCCTACGTTTTATATAAACAACAAGAAAGATATATTTTTCTCAATTTAAACAAATTTAGTCCACGGTATAGAGAAATGAGAGCCTCAAAAATTAAAAAATTTGGGGACTTATTTGATAATATTTTCAAATTATGTTCGTATTTGTAGTTTTTAAACTGTTAAGGGACGAAAATTTTGTTATTCTAATAAAAATTGTAGATGGGGCGGGTGGGTGGGTACGTTTTGGTCAGGCAACCGCCCGCGCCGCCCCGTTTCAGGTCACTATTGTTACGAGATACCTAAATTATCCTTATTCGGCCAGTGAAATTACCGATTCAGTCCTCATCAAAATTATCTGGTGGCATTTTCGTCAATATGACATTAATGGAGGGCATTTAATGGAACAAAAGTGCAAAACGCTCCCTTCGAACGAGAATCGCGTGGGCCCGTATCAAACTTAGGAGCCTAGGCAATTGCCACGGATATGCCACGTAGCTAGTTTTCGGCTACCAGGATGTAAGGTTCTTACGCGTGAGCTATAGATTAAATACTTGTGTATCATATGAAATTGTATTCAAATATAAAATAAAAATTAAAAATTAAAAAAGAGAAATAAATTATAATTCAAAGAAGCATGTAAACATTAAGAAACATGATTATATTGTTTTCAAAAATTAAAAAAAAAACTTCTCTATTTAATATATTTAATGATTATTAAAATTTTAAATTAAATGTAATAAATGAATTGAATTCGCGTTGCTGAGGTGAAACAAATTTGATAACAATTTTTTCAACGACTAATTTTAAGAGATATTTTAGTAATTTTAATAAATAAAAAGAAGATATTTTTGAATTTATACGGAAATAATAAATTAAAAATATTTAATTTGCTTTTCTTTAATTCTATTTCTATTTTCTGGGCACTTATGTTCTCCTAGTACTCTACACTAAACAGTTGTTCCCCTGATCTGACGAGACATCCTGTCTGCTCCACGTCAGCACCTACTAGCCGTTGGCCGAAATTTAGGGGCCCACTCTGAATCTTATGAAGACACAGAAAATTTACAAAGTTTCACTTACACCGCAATTTATGGCCACGGCGAAGTTAACGCCGTTAATCATGGGGTCAATCCCGTTAAAGTGTTAGAAAGCTAGTTCATTCGGTGTGAATACAATCACACACCGAATACTCGTAAACTACGTAAGCTTCGTAACGTCCGTCGAGAACGGCGTCGCCTTACAATCAGTGGTCCCCACCTATCACGCGTCAAATAAAAAATAATAAAAATTAGATTTGGTGGAGGAAAAAATAAATCTTGATCAGTTTTTTTATTTTCTAGGAAAATGTGCCCCTGCTTGGGAAATGACTCAACGGTATTGTCTACTGTGCATGTTGAGTGCACGTTAGCACAGATAAGTATAGAAATGCTAAGATGCACACCGGGTGAATGCGGATGAATGCATGCATGGGAATTATATTAGATATTTACTGCATGGGGAACATGGGATCCAGTGAAAGATCCCGAGGTACATCGAGGATGATGCCGCTACGGGTATCCAAGAATTTGATCATATCCTCTAGCCAATCACGGCCGTTGATTGTGAGTAATGTTTTTTTTCCCCGATTTTAGGAAATGGCTAACTTGGGTAAATTGTAAATTAGGGCTTAACAGATTTGCTATTTGCATAAATAATCACATTTTATTTTTAGGGTCAACCTAAAAATTTGAGTTTTAATTTTCATACCTTTATAATTAAAACACTTGTATGACAAAACTATACACAAAATCAGCTAGTCTTTCCTCCCAGTTGGATTAATGATTATGAGCCGTTCTTTGAAGTAGAGATCTGGAGTATTCATTATCTCTGGAGATAATGGTTCATCTGGATTCTCGTGGGAAAGAAATAGAATTTCTTCCATCGCTTAGTGCTTTTACACTAGGCTTCTCTTCCAATTCTCTCCGATGTTGACTTTCGGCGTTACAAAACTGTCACATGGACACTATGAATGGAATAGTTATGCCTTTCGGATTAAAGAATGCCCCTTCAGAATTTCCAACACAGAATGGATGAGGTATATGCATCAATTTCTACATTTTGTTTGATTTACATAGATGATGCATTAATCTTCAGCAAAGATAAAGAAGAACATGCAAGGCATCTTCAGCAGTTTAAAGATTTGACGTATCTTCACGGATTGGCATTATCCGAATCCAAGATGAAAATTGGCCTTACATAAATAGATTTTTTGGGATTGCACATCCGATGTGGACATATAATTCCGCAGCCCCACATTGCAAAGCAAATATCACAATTTTCTAATGAGTTGTCAAGCAGAAAGCAAATTCAGCAATTTTTGGGAATTATCAACTATGCAGCGGATCACATCGAGAATCTTTCAAAGATGACGAGTCAGATTTCCAAGCACTTAAAGAAGAAAAGTGACCCATGGTCGGCAGAAGCAACAAAAGCTGTCAGAAGTCTAAAGCAGATAAGCCAGTCACTTCCACCTTTGAAGATTCCAGAAGATGGACAGCTCATACTCCAGACTGACGCAAGTGATAATTACTGGGGAGCCATCCTTATTGAAGATAAGGATAAGCACAGGAGAATCTGTGGTTATAAATCTGGACAATTCACAAGCGCCCAGCAGAACTATCCCTCATCGAAAAAAGAAGTGCTAGCAGTGCTTAAAGGAATTAAGAAGTTCCAATTCTTTCTCTCTCTTGACTCGTTCGTAGTAGAAACAAACTACAAATATCTTCATGGTCTTCTACGGAGAAAAGAAGGAGAAATTCCAGACCCTCAGCTAGCAAGATGGGCAGAGTCATTGTCTAGATTCAACTTCTCTGTGAAGCACATCAAAGGAGAATCGAACGTTCTAGCTGATTCTACAATGTCATAGATGAAGATACGAATTGAGGACATAACCTGATAGCAGAAGAAGCATCACAGGCGTCCTGTGGGCGTTTTGCGCTTCTTGATGAATTTGTACTTCGATCCTTTATATGGTTTCCATTTCTTGCGTTTGGTCTTACCAGTTTTGTGATAAGACTGCTTTTTGCAAGAACATGATTTGGAAGAATCATGACAACCATGAGGATATTCTAACCCTTACACTTAAGGGAGGTTTTCAGATCACTCATAACACTATCATCATCATTCAGCTTCGAGATATCTGGGGAGAAAAGGAATTTCCAGAAAATGGGTGATTAAATTCGACGATAATATTATTGAGCACTCGTTAGATAAATAACTAAATGTGTTAAATGGTTCTAAACGAAAAATTATTATACGAGTTATATAATATTAAAGTTATTAAATGTGTTCGATAATACTGTATTTTTAATCATATTACATGATATAACAATTTTATTATTTAATACATGATAACCTTATATATTTTTGTTGACATGACGTTTTGTTATTTAGTACATAATAATCTTATATATTTTTATTTTAAATATAAAATTATTGAGTTACGCAATTCGTTGACTGAATAGTTTTTACGTGTACTTCTCGAATAACTGATTTTATTCGAGAAAAGCATTTTGAATCCGAATTTTTACTAATATAAAACTTTAAAGTGCATATAATTGAAATAATTTAAAGAGAAACATTAATAGAATCACAATCTACATAAAATTTGTTACAAAATCTTTCATTCTAAACTTTAAAGATGCAATGTGAATAAAGTTTTTTACCAAGTGGGTAACTTTTAAAATAGGGTTAAAACTTTCCAATCAAATGTTTAAAATGTATAGAAATATGGCCCTACGATGATAAATGGGTGAAGGACGCATTTGTCAAAGATGGTAATTGTCTGCAAGATTTGACCCAAAAGGCAAGATTGTACGTGAATTACTTGAGAAGCAAGTAGTAGAGGAAACAATTGGTTGGTTAATTTTTGCTGGAATTCAACGCACATTAAATTTTGTTGACCAATCAATGGTACAAATTTCATTACTTTTCTATCTTTTCGGTGCTAATTATACGTTTGATCGACCCCATTTGCTTTTGTAATAAATCCCATTGTTTAATTTTGGAGAAAGGAATCTTATTTTTTTTAAATAAATATTACATAAAATTATATCAAAATAAAAAAAGTTTGATAAGTCGAGTCTTCTAATTCTAGTTCCACTATTTTTATTATACATATTAAATAAATTAATAATTCCTTAATTTTATATATTTTTTATATTATTCATGAGAACGAGTTCTATACTTGAGTGAATTTTTTAAAATTATATATATTTTTAAATTTAACTTATTTATTTTATAATCTATCAATTAATATTTAAAATCAATGAAAATAATATTTAAAATTGTCAATTCAGCAATTACTTTCATTATTAGCATAGTTTTAGGATCGAATGGATAGTGCCGCGGTCCATGAATTAGTGCATTTTCAACTTTTGAAATTAAATTTTAAGTACTCGTTAATTGTATTAATTACTCTTGTATTACACATAAGATCTCTAGCTATTAAAAATATATTGATTTAAATATTAAGACAGTTTGTATAAATTTCACTAACAATTTTTCCGACGAATTAAATGAACGAAATTTTTTTATTTTATCAAGATAAAAAATATAAAATATATTATAAAAATAAAAAAGATAAAAAATAAATAAATTTGTAAGTTTTTTTTTTTTTAAAGGAATGAATGAACTTTGTGTTTGATTTTTTTATTAAAAAAAAAAAAAAAGCAAGGTGAAAGAACGAACAAAACGGCTAATTCAGCAACACAAACGACATTGATAGTAGTTGATAAGTGCACGTGGAGAATCTAGGACAGTCTGGTAATATTAGTCGAACTCGCATGGGCATTTCCGTCAAATTGAAATTGAAGACAAAAAAATAAAATATTCATGGGGGATGTTTGTCCTTTGCCCCTTGCGTGTCTTTGCAAGAAACCGAGCCTTTTTTTTATTTATTTTTTCATATTTCTCGTTCTTTCTTTAATTAGTAACGTGGGCAGAGGGGGTCCACCAGTCATTACCGATCACGTGTCAGAAGTTTGCATTCCATCTCCGCTTTTGTCTTGGGTTGCTGACGTGGAACCAGAAGTTTAATGCCACGTCATCAGAAAGTATGGGCGCCGCGGCTTCTATTTTGGCAGCCGAATTCGGGTCTATCCGAATTCATACGTGGACTTGTGGGGTCCACGGCCTACTTTCCTTGGATTGTACTTCTCATCCTCCCTAATTCAATAATGCTTCCGATTCCCCTCCATTAATATAATAAATTTTTTTTAAAAGATTTATTAAAATATTAATAGCATGATTAACAATAAAGTGATCATTATCGATTTTGCTAGATAAAAAAAATAAATTTGAAGACGTATTTTTCTCAAATTATGTATAATAGATTTTCGATAAATCGTACGTTAATTGTTTTAAAAAGAGTAATCAAAATATTAACTAAATAAAAGATTATTTGAAAAAATATTATAATTAATTTATTTGATTTGAGATTCTTATTTGCGATGATTCACGGAGCAAGCAAGAAATTAAGAAGTCAAAACAGGCTCGTGAATCCTGCTGGTCTATAACTCACGGGGACCTCGATTACCTATTTCAACTCACATTTTCTAATTTTATTTAATGAAAAATTTAGTAAATTGAAATCCACTATTTTAATTAAACTAAATAAAATCTAAATTTAAAATAAGATAATATACCCATATTATTTTATGATTTAATTAATAAAATCAATTAACATATAGTTCTAAGCCAATATTTTAGTACCAAAAACCAAGGGTTTCTTGTTTCTTTTACGAATTATTAATTTTTATTTTTAATTTAGGAAGAAAACAAAGGCATCTCTAGCAAACAAGGCGTAGAAATAAAAAATTGAAAAAAATTAGCCTACCCATGAATATAATATTGAGTAGCTTTCGGTTCACAAGACTGCTTAAGTCAAGCTTTGCCCACTTATACCATATACTAGTATATTATAATTGTATTTATTATTTCTATAATTATAATTATTATATACTTCCTTGTCTTTAATGCTTGCCAACTGACACTGTCACCTAAATTGATTTTTCACATAAAAAATTGTTACACTTTTAAGGTATCCTATCCCAATTTGACATTAATTAATTTGATTAATTTTAATCCTATTAATTTAATTATACATTAAATCATACTTTCCTTTGTATATAATAAGATGAGTACTTTGAATGAATAGGTACAATACTAATTCCTTGTTCTTTAATTAGTACTGAATTACACATAGGAATTATATACCGCAAAACATTAAATAAAAATAACGCACTATTATTCACTATTCATAATTTATATTATTAATGTGTCGTTAGATATATATTTTAATTATATTCTATAATATTTTCATACATATGTTATTTTTTAACCGATAATTCAAATAATCTGAACTACACTTGATGTTCTTAAGTTATCTTAAATTTAAATAATAGTAAATAATATTATTTACTTGAATAATTAGTGAAAACTTACACAAAATTATATATTTGTGATTAAGAACTTGAATTGATATTATAATATATTATAGTAAATCATGTATAAGATGGGAAAAAATAAAATAAAATTAACGAAAAATATCAAAAAAATAATGAACAAACTTTGACTAATGTGTGATACACCCATATATAATCAAAGATTGAAGATCATTTGCAAGCAATAGTATTTGTTCTTTGCGTGCCATCATGTAATGAAATCTTTTGTATAAACCAATATCGTTTGGTGGGTAGAAATAAATTTATTAAAAAATAAATAAATAAAGTAAAAAAATGAGAGAATAGATTCCAACGAAGCTGTAGCAGTTTAGCTAAAAAAACAACAACATTATAATCTGTACCCAAGTGGTGGGGTTCTCCATTCGATTCAACAACTCTTCACCCCATATCTTATATTATTTTTTTATGTTTTAAAAAAAATATATGAACACAACATTGTTTGTGTTCTTGTAGGTCCATTCAAATCATTTATTCTCGACACATCAAATACAAGAGAGAATCCAGCTAGCTAGCTGTAGATGAAGATCACAAATTAATTATGTCAAAATCTTCCATAAAACAATATGAATTGATTCGAGAAAAATTTGAATGGATTAATCTTTCTTGATGATCATTCATTCATGTGTAGAGAAGATATTATAGGTAAATGTACATATACTTACATATGTACATATATATATATATATATAATTTTATAATTTTTAATTATTCTTAACACATTGTTTGTATCTAACACTAATAACTTATAGTATGTGAATTGTGACATATAAATCATTATTTTTGTGGATAAATTGGAAGATTAATTCTAATAACATGTCAAATTCTATTCTTTGGCAAAACTTTTGTAGTTTATAAAATTGTGATAGCCTTTCCTTCTATAGTTTACTTGTTTAATCTCATATCAAATTTAGAAGAAGCAAAGATTATTATTGAATTAAATTTATCTTCATCGTTTTTAAAGTTAATATGTTAGTCTGAGTTTAACTAAAATTCAAATGGTTATATATATATATATATATATATATATATATATATATATATATATATATATGCTCATACATATGATAATAATGGTGATTTTGATTGATTGATTGATTGATGAATGAAAATTATGGGGGGGGTCCAAACATTATAAAAGACTTCCAATCGGCGTGAAGCAATTTGAGAAAAGAAGATGGTCCCAACGCGTTGAAATAAACCCTAATCTTTATAGTCTCTCTTCCTCAAAGCATGAGTGGGACGTTTAACAAGTTTCTTCATTTTTTATATGCTTCTGCTTTCTGCTTTCAGCTTCTGCTTCTGGTCATAGTGCTTCTGGGGTTCTTTTTTAGAGTTTCTTTCGTCTCATAATCCATGATTGCATATTGCTTACCTCCCTTTTGACACTTAGCTATTGCCCACCTCTCCATTTATACATTAATTCTCGTTTCACTTTCACATCCAGATGACAATTTCCTAAGCAATTTCCGATTTTGTTTTCAGCTGAAATGAAATAAGTAAATTGACTAACATTAATGATCGAAGCAAAAGGGTCAATTTAAAATGCCCCAAAATACAATATATCTGTACGTATGATTTATCTCTACATATATAATATAATATCCTTTGGGAATTCGAAAATGCCAGTCTTTGTCTAATACAACTGTAGTCGAAATAGAAACAAAAAATAAGATCAAAATCATACAGCCGTCCTCAGTTTTGGCATGCTCTGAAAATTTCATTTCAGGTTAATTTTCGAGCACATGATCAATCAAATCTTCTGTGGCCCTAATTCATTCATCTGCTAAATAAAAGAATATATATATAAATCAACATTAATTATTTCAAAATTTCATATTTACTATATGGCCAATAATGATCAGATAATGTTTTAATTTCCCTCAATCCGATGTATACATATTTATAAATAAATCAAATGGTCCATTTTTTGGGTTTTCTCATTTTTGGATTGGAGTTGTATGACATGTATGTATATCTATCTATCTTCTTTCTATGTAAAGCACGTTTGATATGGGGTCCAAAATGGCCAAACAGTTTATTATGGTTTCATAAATGGACAAATCATGGTGCATAGTAATATTCAATCGATGTCATCAACAAGTACAACTTTGTGTCTACATATATGAACAATTTTAATTAAAAACATAATTAATTTAATCGTAATTAATAAAGGGCCGATAAAGTTGATGTAAAATAACATATTTTCATTAAAAACTTTAATACATTAATAACGTTATATTACATTAATTATTAGGTCTATATAGTGTGAAATAATGGTAGAAAGATGTTACTAATCTTTCTTCTAATTAAACATAGACTATATTTTATAATAACCAACCAAGAAAAAAAAGAAATAATTGCAAGAAAAAGCAATGTTTATTAATTGCTTGTCTTCTAATTTTTTATACACTTTATACATATGAGTTAGGTTGATGGGGTAGGGTTATTGATGGACACTAGACAAACCCTAAGTTGGGGATGACACATAATTGAGAATTAAAGCTATATTTGTATTGTTGACAAAACAAATCAACCACTAAATTATGTTCATAATTTGGTATGATGAGAATTGAAAATAATAATGCACTTTTTAAAGCACATATATATAGGTGAGGTTAACAATATGGCTAAAAAATTTTGATTATTAATTGCTAAATTTATTAGTTTCCTAATTTTGATATTGGGTATTTTTCAAGTAAGTATGGGGCTAAATAATATGGGAACAAATTAATAAGTCATTTTCAATTAGAGAAATTGATAGTATGATCAAGAAAATAAAAATTGATCAAATTCATCCTAGTTTTAATATTGGACACTAATATTAATTAATTATAGGTAAGATTTCTTATTTTGGATTAAAACTATTGAGCATAAAGTGATGTACAATTAGAGAGATTGATCTAGTCATATATATATAGGCTTCAAATTTATATATTAAAAACTAATAAATATTTTAACTACTTGTATTAATATAATTTTTTCTCTTTTGTTAAACTACTTATCTTTTTTTTTTTAAATTGATATAAGAAAATATAAGAGCATCGATTAATTGAATCAATATATGAATCAATCAAGGATGAATCAAGACAGTTTATTATTAAATTTAAACAATAATTTTTATTTTTATTTTTATTTTAAGGTTATAGATCTCATGTCATGAGATTGTCAAAATATTTATGAAACTTTTTTCTATTAATATTAATGAAATGAAACTAGTTAAGAATATTGAGTTTTACTATGACCATTCACATGCATCATTGCTTAACATATAGTAGACAATATCTTTGGAATTTGTTTCCATATAATTTTCTAACTAAAAATTATGCAAATAATGATTATAAAATCAATATGTTTACGTGAAATACAAGTTTCTAAATCAAGATAAACACGTCTTCATCAAAGGCTCACAAAAATTAAAAAAAAAAAAAAGAATGCTTATCTGACAACCACTATATGTTGCTATGATTAAATATTTCATTATCTAATCCCATTATTATTATTTTTATACAAAAATCTAGCTAGTAATGATGATAAGTCAATTTTAAAAAAATAAAAAAAATGGATAGATTTTGATCTTTGAAAATGAGGGAGAGAGCTAGTCTCCATTGATGTTTGCTAAATTTATGCTTTTATATCAATCATTGCCTCCATTCCTCAACTCTTTTCTCCATTTCTTATTGCTTCGTTTGAAATGGGTAAGCAAATAAAATTATTAACTTTCACAGAGAAAAAAAATGATGACCCATGATTTAATTTGAAATATTTATGTATAAATAGAAAGTAGTAATATAAATATACTTTTATCACACATAACTAATAAGATCAAGTTATGAGAGAATTCTAATTTAATTTGAAATTTGAAATTATTACTATTCAAATCTCTACAATCAAAGGATTGCAACAATCATGTTAGATTGTGGTCCTAATATGTTAACCTAAGTGTATGCAAGCTCATAAAAATGATAATGGGATGGATTCACTTTTTTTTAGGAAGATTATATTTGAAGAAATTTTAATAGGAATCACTTCTAATAATCATTTTTTTTCCGCGTTATACTTTCAAGCACTAGTACAAGAAAAAAATTGATTATAAAGTGTTTCGAACACAAAAGAAAGTTGGTCATAAAAGATTTTGAATACGAAGAAATTTTGTTTGTATTGACAAATGTATTTTTGTTTAAAAAATTGATCATTTTTTAAAGATATTTTAAAAAGCGGTCATTAATAAAAATGGAGGTTGAACAACAATTACTATTAATAAATTTTCTTATAATATTTTTACTCCAATACATAGCGAAAATCTCATGAGTTTTTTTTTTAGCCAAAATGGCAAAAGAAATCAATGCTTCTAGCCTGTATTTTATTTGAGTGTTAGGCATATTTGCAAACTTAGGTTTAGCAATATTCATGTAGATTATCAACATGTTATAAGCAATCTTATGGGCCAATTCAATATTAAAGACAGTTCATTCATCATCATAACAAACAACTAATGTGTAAACAAGTGCATTTTTTTTTTCTCTCGAGGCAAAATCATCTATGATTAGTGATTACTCTTATTTAATTATCTAACCTTATTAGTCCACTATAGACTATTGGTCTTCTCTCCCTTCAATTCTGACAAGGCCATGCTTGAAACTTTCGTCTTTTAGGTTTGGACTCTAAACTACCCCAAGTTAGGGTTTGGCCCAACTTCACATACAATGTTTAGTTCTAGGTTTTGCTAATCATACATCAACTTACAAGAAAGGGTGTTGGGTGAAATAGGCTACCAAACATTGCACTAATACAATTTTTTTTTTCACATCATGCTTATTTTAAAATTAACTAATCATAGTATCAATTAAAACAAACGAGGGAATAAACTTATTAATAACAACTCATCTTTTAAGTGACTTACTAGCAATTTAGTGATAAATATTTTCCTCCTTATTTAAGAGGGAATAAGTTTAAGTCCTTACGTGATGTTGAGGTATTTTTTTTAAATTATATGTTAATATCATCTAATTAAAATGTATACTTCTACAAAAGATATTAGAATTGTACCTATTTCGACTCTCGATATAAAAGTTGGATGAGTAAAAAAAGATCACCTTTAATACTTTTGATGACTAGACTTTGTGAATTGTGATACCTTTACCTCTCATTGATCCATTCATTAATATCTGGAAGATTAATATATACTTGTCTTCGATTCCTTTAATTTCATTTATTAAAGTTCATTCCTTTTACAATCTGTCTTTGATCTTCCCTTTTTCTTTATTTCCTTCTTCTTTATTACTTTTTCTTTTGTTCTTCCCTTGTTCCACCGGTGGTGGATCTGTGTATCTCGTGCAAAATTATAAATAATAAATTAATGCATAATAATTTAGAAGATTATAAATTATTTGTACGTGTTACAGAGAAAACATTAAAGTGCATAAATATTTGTATATTTTAAACGTTTTAAAAAAAATGTATTTTATTAATACATAATCATGTACTAATTTATCTGTTTATTTATCTAGTGCAAAATTGTAAATAAATTGATGCTTAATAATTTATAAGATTATGAATCGTTTATGTAAGTGCAAAAAAAAAAAAAAATGCGTTAAAGTATATAAATGTTTATATAATTTAACGATTTCGGAAGAACACTTTCGAATATTATTTTTTTAGTATATAATCACATACTAATTAAAATTTAAAATTTAATAAGTAAAACCAAAATAAACAAGCCCTATATATAGTTGATGTTAATATTTAATTTGATAGAAAAAAGAGCTAATGGTTAATTAAAATCTTTGGGCAATTAAGATGGGAGTTCAATTCGCCTTGTGATGCTTAGCTAAAGCTCAAAGTTTTCTAGTATACCAAATCCAACAAATCAAGCAATCCCAAGAACAATATTTCAAAATTCTCATTAATAAGGAATCTTTCTCAACGAGATACATATAAAAGCACTCAATCAAGACAATTTTCAAGCACAACAACTCATAAACTGAAAACTCCTCGTCCTACCTCTCAGCTATGGATACAATTTATTCTGATGCCAGATTCCCACACAGGGGCTCTGCCTTTCGTCTAACAGCACTTGCTCACTTGTTTGGCATCTTAGCCTTCATTCTCATGCTCGTTTGGTTGCTGCATTATCGAGAAGGAATTGAGTATGATTCCGATAACCCATATCGCGTTTTCAATGTACGTATACCTACACCATTTCTTCTTACAAAATTTAACTATACGAAGTCTAAAACTTATAAGTTAATAATGTCTTCTTCTTCTTCGTAGGTTCACCCATTTCTTATGTTCTGTGGATTCATATTTCTTGTCGGTCAAGGTACATATTAGATCGTTTTCAATCCGCTTGGTGAATTACGTCAACTTCTTATCAATTTGTTCAATATTAATTGTGCAGCGATGATGGCATACAAAATAGTGCCAGCACCAAGACAAACGCAGAAGTTTGTGCATATGGCACTTCATCTAATTGCCTTGTGCCTTGGAATTGTTGGCATATGTGCTGTTTTCAGATACCATGATATGATCAATGCTGAAGATATGTATAGCTTGCACTCTTGGATTGGAATTGGAACCATTTCATTGTTCTGCTTACAGGTACATATATAAAACCCTCAAAAACCGTAGCTAAAACAATTAAAGAAACACTCCCTCTTGCTCTATTGATGCTGTTGTTTTGGTTTGCAGTGGTTGTTTGGGTTGTCATTTGCGATTCAAGGATCATCCAGAGAAGCAAGAGCAAGGATGGCTCCATGGCATGTAAATTGTGGTAGGGCACTTCTATACATGGCTGTATGCACAGCTCTCACTGGATTCATGGAAAAGTCTGGATTCATGGAAAAATCTGCTCATAATGGCGAAATTCGTTTGATGAACTTTACTGCACTATCAATCCTTCTCTTTGGCATTTTTGTTGATTTCACTGTTGTTCTTGCCCGTATGTAGTAATTCTTTATGGTTGCTTGGTGTCTATTCTTTTTATTTTTTATTTTTATTTTAATTCAGTTTGCAATATTTGTAACCTGTTATATTATTTACATGTTCATATGTACCTGACAATAATTGAGTGAAGCAAATTAATTCTAATATTTATATGTTATTTATTTACATTAATATTTATCTTCAATTTGATTTCTTTATAATCTATTCTCTCATTACTTTGTTTGGAAAAAGTTGATCATGTCTTCTTTTATATATTTATATTGCTTTTTCTTTTCTTTAACTTTTGCCTTTCTCTTCTTCCCTCCAATACAATGTATCCATCTAATTAATGCAAAACAAACGAAATTTTAAGGAATTAATTTATAATCACTAATGACATTTTTTCTTTTTCCTTTGGTGATTCTGATATATATGCCTTATTAATACCAAAGTATAAACCTTTAGGTACATTTGTAGCTGGCTTCTTTTCTTGATAGTGCTCTATATCTATTAGGATTATGGGTTGATTATGGGTTGATTATTATATTAATGTGTATTCTAAAAACAATATATCTATATATATACAAGTAAAAAATAAGCTCTTATTAACGTTGTCCATGACCATAAGAGTTTGATTTTGTGGTATCATTAAGATCAAAATAAGGGTGAAGCAATTCTTTCATAGACATTAAGTATTACTTGATATTTTTGGCAGTTCACTTCATTAGTACTATTAATTGAATTAATTTGAATTTAGAGCACTGGCAAAACCCAAATTTGATTTGGTAAAAGATTTTCATATTAGTTTCCTCTAATATTTCACTTTTACTTTTATTCAACTTAAAAATGTTTTAGAGAATTTTTCTATTTATATTTTATTGTCAATCTCCAAAATTTAATTTTCAACACTAAAAAGATTATTAAAAAAATAAAAAGAATACATTGCAAATATAGAAGAAAAAGTTGCAAGAAAAAGATCATTAACACTAATTTTTTTAAAAAGTCTTTAATCATATCGCATGTTTTAATAAGATATATGAATGTAAAGTTTATATGACAAAATTTCTCATAAAATTTGTGTGAAATGAAAATTAGTTGTACATGACTAAATCAAGAAGAATTCAAACTTTTTAAGTTAATTTTAAAATAAATTTAGGTGATTTGGTAGTTAAATCAACTTTGAAATGACTTCATTTTAAGTACTTTGAAAACTTGAAAATATTGTTGGCCAAACGTAAATATCAATTTTCTCCCAAGCGTAAATACTATTTACATATATTGTTGGCCAAAATATTATTTAACTTGTTAAAAATTATATGCAATAAAACATTTCAATTAATAATATTTCAATTATTCTTTATATTTTGTAAAATATACCATAGTTAATATTTTATAATTAGGTTAAGTATACTACGTACTATTAATTATTATTTGGGTTTTGAACAACATTATGTAAATAATATTTAAGTTTGGGTGCAAATTCATCCTTTATCACTGTAGAAAGGTATAATAATAATCATTTGAAAATTATGTTAACACCTCCATCTACATTCAAAGAAATTAAAAGACCTAAGTACTTTGAAAACTTGAAAATTTCATTTAACAAATTTAAAAAACTTCTAATTTATATATATATATATATATAAAGCAGTATATTATTTTTTTTAATGATATACTGTTCTTAAAATAAATATACTATTTGCAAAAGAAAATAAAAACAAGAACAAAATTAGCGATAAAGTTAAATTTATAATTTTATCTTATTGTTTTAAATATTTACCGAAAATTTTTGTCATCGCCAAAGGTGCTTCAATTCATATTATATATTTTAGAAGATAAAATAAGTAAAATGTTATATTATTCTATATACTTTTACAAGTTATAAGGTAAAAATACTAAGATATAATATTTTGCATGAAAAAAAATTGATTACTCCCAAAAGTATTGTCAAATATATATTTGAATCTCAATAAATTAAAAATGACCTATTATACTCCTATTTAATGTCAATGACATATTCAAAATAAATTAATGTTAGTATCATTTTACTAATTTTTTTCTGTTTATGTTAATGGTATGATTAATTTAAAAAAATAAGTGACTCAAAGAGATCAATATTTATTTTGAACATGACCTATTTAGTATATTAAAAATTAAGTAGATAATTTTAAAAGTATTAAAATTAAAATATATATTAAATGAAATTTTAGGGATCAACGGTTTTTTTTCTCATATTTTACACAATCATGGAAAAATTTTAAGTTAAAAACGTTACAATAACTAAAAATAGAGAATAATAATAATAATTCTTAAGAAGATGTCAATACTTTCGTGATTGAATTAACAATATATACACACACACATTACCTTTCCAAAATATTGTCAACAAAGTAGTCTACTCAATTTTTCTTAGGCTACTAAGGGATATGCCCCCATCGGTCCAATACATACCAATATTAATATTTAATAAAAAATTTGATTATTCAACATGGTTAATTGTATAGTTAATATAAGCATAAGATATATATATATTAAATAACTATCATTTTAATAAAAAAATATCGCCTTTGTATTACTAATCCCTCCTAACATTATAGTTAACCATCATTTGAGTATTAGTTTTACTGTTTTAAAGATAAAATTGTAAAAACAATCTCGATTTATTTTATGTTTTTTTTCTTAATAAAGTGGGGTTTGCTTAACCAATTTCATATACTAAGTGACAGAGATGATCAATTTTGGGCAAAAATAAGGTTCTTGTCAAACTAAAGTTGCTCCTTCTAAATAATTTAAAACAAAAGAAGAATAAATTTGCATTAAGTAGCTTTAACTATTCTGTGCTTGCTAAATAAGGTTTACTTTAGAAATAAATTTGAATAAGAAAAAATGGTAGATTATAAAGTAATTGGTTTTGTTGGTCATTTTTTGTATTTGGTTGCATTTGGAAAAATGCTTACTTGCAATTACATATTATGACAAGACAATCTAGTCAGTTTATTTTTATGAATAATTTTAAAATATCACAGGCTATTATTTATTATAAAGAACAAATCTTAAATGAAATATAATAAAACAGTGAGGACCATTATGAAAGTAAAAGATTAAATCATTAATACCTTTTAAATAGTACCTAAAACCAAATGTTATGGCCATAGTTCAATAAAAACATAGTTAAAGAATTTAGAATTTCAATTGATAACACTCCATCTAAAATTCTTCAAAGCACATAAGAAAGAAAAAGAAAAGTTCCAATAGAAGTTTGATTGATTATGCTACTGAAAAGCTTAAGGTCGTGACTGTCATTTCACGATTATTCGTTAATCAATTATCAATTAAGGGGAGATTAATGATGTAAAGATGATACTTTTTATTAAAGTGATAGTTATTAAAACCTCGGGGAGGTATCTGATAATACCCATATATTCATATATTTTCTCGCGACCTAGTCTTTTCCAGATTTCATCTCGGACCACCATCCTCTTACCTTCTTCTCTTTTTAATGTAACAGAAAATGTTCATATTAGTTTCCTCTAATATTGTAAATTTATTTTTATTAAAAGTTTAAAAAATTAAGGGAATTTTATTACTTACAGTTAAAAAGATCTATAAAAAAAAAGAATGCATTGCAATAATGGAGGAAAAAAGTTGTAAGAAGAAGATTTAGTAACAAAAATTTTTAAATAAATTTTTTTAATCACATTAAATGTTTTAAGATGTATTAATGAAAGTTTTTATGATAAAATTTCTCACAAATTTTATATGAGATGAAAATTGGTTGTATATGACTAACCCAAGATTTTGTGAAAAAAATTCAATTTCTTCTTTTGCTTAAATGTAAAATGTTTTTTTTACATAAGTTTTTAATTTTTTTAAAACAAAAAAAAAATTTTTAAAAAATTTATCAACCAAATTTGTCAAATATATACACTCACAGTGATACCACTGCGACCTCCTCAAAATCTTTATAAAACTCATTTTCTTTATTTATTTCGTTAAAATATATTAAAATAAAAAAAATTCTGACAAAACTCTATTAATTCCAAAAATTACCTTCATTTTCTCACTTTTTTACAAACCCTATGTTTTCAAAGTTTTTTTGGGCTGAAAAGATTAATTACCTTTTTTTAGATATATTCAATTAAATTATACAGATAAATTTCTACGCAATTCCATATCATAATTGAATATATCTTCTTCATGACTAATTCTCTCTCCATAATTGTCTTCTTTATCAATTTATATTCTTATCACTTAGTTGAAGAATAATTTATTGATTGAGGGTTTAAAAAAGAAAAAAGATTTACAGCAAGTAAAAGTGAAAGATTAGTAAAAAAATGTTAATGAATTATACGTATAATGAAGTGTAATTAAACTAAATAAATAAGGTTATTTAGAAATATATTTTAATCTAATTTTAATTAACAAGGTTAGAATTATGAATAAAGAAAGTGAGGTAGAGATAAACACCCTCACGCATGTACGCACACACAATATATGGGGAATTATTATTATACAGTATATGGTATAAATTGAATGAATTATAAGTTCAATTAATATATCATGTTTAGTAGAAAGATGGATATATCCATTTTTATTATCAACAATTATTTATTCACAAATTCGAGTTTCATTTTCATCTCCCGGAAAACACTTTACTCTTACTCAATCCTATTAATTGTCTACTACCTGTAGAAAGAATGCACTTGTAGAAATCGAGCATTGATCAAATAAGACATATCAGAATTCTTTCACATTGATCAACATGTGTGTGTATATATATATGTATATAATGAACAGAACAGTGTCATGTTAGTAGTTGTACAAATACTTTTGATCACTTGACTTTGTGAACTGTCATATACCTTAACCTCTTATTAATCCATTCATTAATTGCCGGAAGATTAATATATACTTGTCTTCGATTCCTCTAATTTCATTGATTAAGTAAGCCCTACATATAATTAATGTTAATATTTAATTTGATTAAAGAAGAGCTAATGGTAAAAGTTAAAACTAAAGCTCAAAGTTTTCACATATACCAAGCAAATCCAGCAAATCAAGCAATCCCAAGAACAATTAATATTTCAAAATTCTCATTAATCAAGCTTAACTATTTCTCAAAGAGATGCATATATAAAAGCACTCAATCAGGACAAAATTTTAATAACGACAACTTCATAAACTGAAAACTCCTCGTCCTACCTCCAAGCTATGGAAACAGTTCATTCTGCGCCAGGTTCTCATTCAGGCACTCAGCCTATCTTCTAACAGTAGTTGCTCACTCGTTTGGCATCTTAGCCTTCATTCTCATGCTCGTTTGGTTGCTGCATTATCGAGAAGGAATCGAGTATGATTCCGATAACCCATATCGCGTTTTCAATGTACGTATAACTACACTATTTCTTCTTACAAAATTTAACTATACAAATTTTAAAACTGGATAATGCATTCTTCTTCTTCGTAGGTTCACCCATTTCTTATGTTCTGTGGGTTCATATTTCTTGCGGGTGAGGGTATGATTACATCATTTTCAAGTCCAGCTTAGTGCATAATGCCAATTTCTTATCAGTTTGTTCAATATTGTGCAGCAATGATGGCATTCAAGACAGTGCCAGCATCTAGAAAAGTTCAGACGTTTGTTCATGTGATACTTCATCTAATTGCCGTGTGCCTTGGAATTGTTGGCATATGTGCTGCTTTCAGATACCATGATATGATCAACGCTGAAGATATGTATAGCTTCCACTCCTGGATTGGAATTGGCACCATTTCCTTGTTCTGCTTACAGGTACATATATAAAAAGACCCTAGCTAAAACAATTAAAGAAACACCCCCTAGCTCTTGCACTCAGAGATCTATGTAGCATGATGTTGTTGCATTGGTTTGCAGTTGTTACTTGGGCTGTCTGCGTCTATAGTTCGAAGATCAACATCCACAGAAGCAAGAGCAAGGATGGTCCCATGGCAAGTAAATGGTGGAAGGGCACTTCTATACATGGCTGTATCTGCAGCTCTCACTGGATTCACTGAAAAATCTGCAGACTTGAAGCATCATTTCGAAGCTCGTTTGATCAACTTTACTGCACTTTCAATCCTTCTCTTTGGCATTTTTGTTGATCTCACTGTTGTTCTTGCCCGTATGTAAATATTCTTCATATATGGTTGCTTGGTGTGTATATATATGTATATATATTTGTAAGTAAGCTGTTATATCATTTACATGTAAATATCTTCCAATAAATGATTGAAGCAACTGAATTCTATTATTTATATGTTCTTTAGTAACAATATTACTTTTGCTCAGAAAAGTTTATCATGTTTTCTCTGCAGTATATATATATATATATATATATATATATATATATATATATTCAGTGATTATTTATTTCTTTATTTTTTGCTTTTTTCTTTATGCAGAATATGTTTTATTAATTATTAATACCAAAGTTTAAAGCTTTGGGTAGGCTAGATTTCTAATTTAAGATGTATAGTTAAAGATAAACATTCATACATTAATCCTTAGTAATCTACTCTCAATATAGTATTGACTAAGCACTTATAGTCAACGTTATCTACATTTTTGCTAAATGCCATTTTTATTTTGTATCATTGACCAAATCTTATTTTAATTTAACAGAAATTATTCATATTATTTTCCTCTAATATTTTTTTAAATATTTTTATTGATAATTAAAAAATTATGAGAATTTGTTACTTATAGCTAAAAATTAAAAAAATTAAAAAGAAATTCATTGCAATAATGGAGGAAAAAAAGTTGCAGACAGAAGTTCTTTAACACAAATTTTTATATAAAATTTTTAATCATACTACATATTTTAAGATATTTTTGTGTAAAGTTTACATGATAAAATTTCTCACAAACTTTATGTGAGATGAAAATTAGTTATACATGAATTTTGAGAAAGAGAATTTAATTTTTTTATTTAATTCAAAATAAGTTAATTTTACTTATGTTCTTATTATTTTTCTTTAAAGAAAAAAAGAAAATTTAAATATTATCAGTCAAATTCTTCAAATATATATTCACATAATGATACTATTGTCACCTCTTCAAATTTCTTATAAATTAAATTCATTTTCTCTATTTATCCTATTAAAATATATCAAAATAAAAAATTAGAAGAGCTTTAATTCCAATAATGACCCTTTTTTCATTTTCTTACAAATTTTAGTGTTCTTAAAAAAAATTTAATTAAAACATTGTTAATTATTTTTTTAAAATATGTTCAATTAATTTATAACAAAAAAAATTTCGTCCAATTCTTTTTAAAAAAATTAGAATTAATATATAATTTTCTGATTAAAAGGACCATTTAGCTTATAATAAGTAGTGATTTGGCAAACAGTTGTATCCTTGAAACTTGTAAGCTGGATTCTATAGAAAAATCATATGTAAAATATTATTATATATGATTTTTAAATCAATAACATTAATTAATTAATTAATTAATAGCATAAATGTTTCCGTTCAAGAAAACAACTCAGGGAATACCCTCACCACAATCGAAAATGAAAGGTGAACTTTCCACCGAAACACACAGAAAATGATTTTCAATTCAACTTGATTGAGTTCTTAATTAATTTGCTGCAAGTATTTCCTTTGATGATTGATGAGATGTATATATATAAAAGGAAATCTGTTGCCAAAAAACAATAATTTTTATGTTCATTCTAAAAGCATTTTTCTGTTTATTTTCATGAGAAATTAACTTTAATTTCTGTGTGCGATTTAAAAATGAACTAACACAACTTAAGAAATGCATTGGTATATATGAATCTTAATTCACATGTTTTTGCTAATTAATATTTTTTAATTAATCTCATGCTGCTTTTTATCAAATCTTGTATTAATCAACATTGTTGCACCTATGTGTCTAAAATATACCTTCTGTTAAATTAATAACTGGGATCAAAATACTTAAAAGATAAAATTAATCAATTAATATTTTAATAATAATTAATAAGTTAAGGGGTTAATGAATAATTTTACAAAATTACAGGAGTTAAACTAAATAAAAATTTTAAATATAAATATTGAGGTTAAATTTTAGAAAAATTGTGGGGCTATCAGGTCCCCTTAGGCCTTGCTGAAGTTCTACCACTACATAATAATATTAATATTTAATAAAAAAACTATTTTTTAATTTCATTTACATATATAGTGTAAATTATTTTAAATTTTAAATGCATTATATTATTTTTAAAAAAATTATCAATTAAATAAATCATACTTCATATACTGGATCTTGAATGTGACTTATTTGACTCACATTTCTTTTTCTTTTTCTTTCACTTTATTTTTTAAAAAAAAAAAGAAAATTAAAAAGTGTAGTTTGAAGTCGTTGTCAAATCAACAGATGGAGAGAAATGCTTTTGAAATTTCTTCTCTAGATCTTTCTCCATTTTAACACACAAAGCCTAAGAATATTCATAGTATTTGAATACAAATTAGATTTGGAGTTTACCAATTCAAGCACACAAATTCCCTTTATTGACTCGGTAGTCTTCCAATCCAAATCATTGATTTTTGCAAGTCTTTTCCATTTTTCTTCTTGGATCATCCTTCACCCATTTCTGTATGGCCTCTTACTTACTTTGCCTTATTTATGGGTAACCTACCACATCCATCAATTCATTCGTGTGTACACACACAAATATGTACGTATGAAATACATCACAGTCTCATATTTTTATACATATCTAAATATATAAGAATGAATTAAATATCTAATGTATTATAAAGATGTGGACTCTATTAATTAAATTAGAATAACTAGTTATAACATATTATATATAATACTAAATCTGGAAAAAAAAAGTTAATATTGAGATAACACGACTTTAAAATTACAACTATTAATAGATATAAATATAAGATATCATATATTAGTAAAAAAAGTAAACGAATCCCACTAAAAGTTAAGATTTTACTAAACATGTTTTTAGTTTTATTTATTTCAAACCGCAGATTAAAGATAACAATATCAAACATATTTTAAATAAATTCCAAAATTTTTTTATACCAAATTATATTACTCATTTGTAGCAACATTATTGGCATGGAATGATAAATATTATAACCTTCCATAATGGCATGGAATGAATTAAGCAAATTTCTCCAAATTATTGGACTTGCAACCTTAAAACAAGCCGGCTGGACGGTTTTACCAAATTCCTTCTTTAGCATGAAAACAAAATATCCTCCTCTCTTTGTACATTGAACAAAGGGAATATTATTATAATACAGGCGTTGATAACATAAATGTTGATCATCTCTTTAAGCATACTGAAAATATTATATCTACACAAACTAAAATTTAATACTAAACTCCAAGTTTCATTGTCTTCATGAAACAGATCAAACCTGCAAAAGAATTGAAGTTGTTTCCATGGTGCCCAGAAGCCGTAGCTACCCGCTTTCTGCAACTCCGGTGACGATATTTGCACATTTGTTAGTGATAGCAGTGACTACTCTTGTGCTTGTATGGCTCCTGGACAAAAGGGAAGGTCTCGCTTTCATATCTGATGATAAATTGAAGATTTTCAATGTGAGTAACTCAACTCTTGCTTGTATATTTGAATTCTATTTTCTTTTCTGTTTGTGTTCTGATCTTTAGCTTTCTTTTTCTTAATTTTCTTCATTTGCAGGTGCATCCACTGCTGATGATAATTGGATTTGTATTAATTGGAGGAGAAGGTAAGCTAAAGGTGTTAATTATTATATAGTTTTATATTGAGAGTATACATGTTAATTCGTGTATATATATATATATATAAAGGATAGGTTTAATGACTCATTTTTTTATACAAAATTTTACATTAAATACAAGTCGTTGAATCTAGAAACATCTAACGGCTGAGATTGCATCTGACCGTATATTTAATGCATAATTAATGCACTGTCAGATGCAATCTCAATCGTTAGATATTTTTAGATCTAACGGTCTATATTTTGATATAAGATTTTGTATATAAAAAAAAAAAAGATCATTGATCTTGCCCTTATATATATTATATGTAGTCCTGTTGTTCTAATGAATGAATATTGTATGAAGCAGCTATCATGGCTTACAAGACAATTCCTGGAACAAGAAGAGCACAAAAGGCAACGCATTTCATATTGCATTTGATAGCTCTTGCATCTGGAATTCTGGGAGTTTATGTAATTTTCAAGTTTCATCATGAAGCTGGAATTCGTAATATGTATACTTTACATTCTTGGCTTGGCATGATTACCATCTGCTTATATGGCTTGCAGGTAATTCATTCATTGATCATATATAACAGATCAATGTCGACTTAGTTAATAATTAACTTTAAAAAATTATTAGTTAATTGACGATACTTATTAAGAAAGTAACAGATTGATCATATACAATAAATAACGTTGTTTTGATAATGATATATAATTGTATATATGTGCAGTGGCTGCTTGCATTCTTCTCATATGTATTTCCAGGAGCAAAAATGTCAGTAAGAGCAGCTTATCTTCCATGGCATTCATTCTTCGGGCTGGTGATATTCTTCCTGGCAATATGCACTGCTGAGACTGGAATTGTTCAGAAATTCATATTCTTAGGCTTATTTAAAAACCAAGAAGCACTTATTCTCAACTTCATTGGATTGCTCCTCATTCTCTTCGCAATCAGTGTTGGCCTCGCTGTTGTTCTTCCTAGAATATATTAATTAGTTAATTAATTAATTAATTAATTATTGTTCACATAGTGTTATTTATCACCTCTAATAATTTTAGAACATAGAAAATATCGCTTTCTCTTTTTTTTTTTTTTGGGATAATACATATTATAAATTATTTGCTATTTGTTGGACAGGTTATTGTACAAGAAAGAAAATATGTTAACAAAATACATAATATTTAGGTATGTCCTTGTCAAATAATAATTATTTTTTCTCTCTTTACTCAAAACCTTTTATTTCTTTTTAGTTTACATTGATTTGTAGTATCAAATTTTTTCTTCTTACTATTACTCGAATTTGAGATAACATGAGAATATTAAATGTGTTTCAAACTACACAAGCTATGTTAAAAGGCAATATGTAATATTATATTCGGACTGATCGAATACTATAATTGTTCTCATGTAAATTCTTGGACGATATAAACAGAAATTTATTATTGTAATATTTTATTTGGAATAGGATGAAAATTATCAATATTTAAAAAAAAACTATTTTCAATAAAAAATTTAAGAAATTAATATTGTCATAAATTTATTTAACTTAAATGTAACAGTAAAAATATTAATATTTTTCTTAAACCTTATTTAAGTGTCTAGAGAATTATATATATTTATTTTATTTTATAAAAAAAGTTTTCTTTTTCCTGCAAATTATTTGCTCATCGTTCAGTTTTAATATATTTACATGATTTATTTAAAAAAATTATGAATATATTAATCAGTCAACCCAACTTGATTTAACTTGAAATCCTATGAACTAAATGAATTCACACAAACTATGAGTTGGATCGTGTCGACATCTTATTATAAATTTTAGGGTTACTTTCAGTTTTATCTTCTAATTTATCAACATATATAAGATATATACTTAATGAGAGTTTTTTCACATACCTTCCCTAAGATTTGTAGAAATCTCAATTTTCAAAAATATTTGGAGAAAGGGTCACAAACCTTCCCTATACCGCTAGACTTCTGTTAAATAATTATAAATTGACCAAAATACCCCTAATTAATTACAAAATAAAAATTGCTATACTAGGATTTGAACCTAGTATAGCAAATCGTAGGACCCTTTGAAAAGGAACAAACTATAACCACCATAGCAAGCACACTTTTATGATGTGTTTATCAATTTTTACAACATAACCATATGAAACTATATTAATAATTTCTTTAATAACTAAATTTATTTTATATTTTTTATAACAATTAAATTCTATATAATAACTTTAAAATCAAATTATTATCAAATAATGATATTAAAATTATTCATAAATAATTATTAATAACTAAATTTATTTTGTTATCATAAAAAAATTTATAATTCAAAAATAATTTTATAATAATTAAATTCTACATAATAACTTTAAAATCAAATTATTATCAAATAATGATATTAAAATTATTCTTAAATAATTATTAAAAAATAAAGTTAAATTGTTGTAAAATAAAATTATTCTAAAATTATTATTAGCACTAATGATTTTTAAAAAAATTATTCTTAAATAGTTATGAAGTAAAATAAATTATTTTATTTGTAGAAAAAAATTTAAATAATGATAATAATTATTATTCTTAAACAGTTATTAAAAAAATAAATTTAAATCGTTATAAATAAAATTATTCTGAAATTATTATTAGCACTAATAATTTTAAAATTTTATTCTTAAATAATTATTAACTAAAATAAATTATTTTATTTGAAGAAATAAATATAAATAATGATAATAATTTTAAAATTTTAATGATAATAATAATTTTATTTTAAAGTTATTATATAGAATTTTAATGATTATAAAATTATTTTTGAATTATTAATTTTTTATGATAACAAAATAATTTGATTACTAAAGAAATTATTATATAAGTATTTTCAAATGGCTTATTGATTAACAAAATAAATTTAGTTATCAAAGAAATTATTATATGTATTTTCAAATGCTTATTTTGTAACAATTGATAAACATCTAATAAAAATTCGTTGGTGGGATGGTTAAGAGTATTGATTTTCTTTCTTAAGGTTTTGGGTTCGAATTTCAACAAAGTCACTATTATTTTGCAATAAACTAGAGGTATGAGATTTCCACAAACATCAGGGAAGATATGTGAAAAAACCTCATACTTAATGTATTAAAAGTTATCAATTTACCCTCACTTAACAGTTGTTATATATTAATTTTAACATAATATTATACATAATTATTTTATTCTTAATTTAATTAAAAGTAAATAATAAATAAACCTAAATTCCATAACATGGTGGTGGATAGGGTTGTGCCAAATTGCCCAACGAAATTGAATCGAACAGTTTGATTTGGTTTGAAAATGAATTTAGTTTTATATCGGTTACACTCTAATCGATTCGGTTCGAATTCGAATAAAATTAAAATCGATCGGAAACCTAAAAATAAATTTTTATTTAAAACCTTATATTTTATATAAATTATAATTAAAATAAAATATTTTTAATTATTTTTATAAATTGATAAAAATGTAGAGGCTATTATCTATATTTTTGAAAACTTTTATTTTTATATAATTTTATAATAATCTAAGAATTTAAATGAAAATTTTCTAAAATTTTATGAACCAAAACCGAAGTAGAGCCAAATCAAATCGAAGTAACTTTTTAAAAAAATCTAACCTTAATCCAAGTCGGTCTTGCCCTGCCTTGCATGCAGCCATCGAGGTTAATAATAATAATTCTTAAAAAAAATTATATTAAATGATAACGGTAAGTTGCGGTTATTGAATATAGAGTAATGACTTTTAATAAATTAAAAGTCAATAAATATATATATACATAAAATATATATATATATATATATATATATATAAATTAAAGAGTAAAAAATATATATATATATATAAATTAAAGAGTAAGGCTAAAAGTAATCCTAAAATTTAATATACAATGCTTTAAAAAATTATAATTTTATTTATTTAAATTAAAAAAAATCATTTTCTTTTCAAGAAAGTCTAAAGTTTCAAAGCTTTTACATTGATCATGCTTGATTTAATTATAAAATCCCAAGCAATTGATAATGTTTTATATATTACTAAAAAAGATCATCATGAATTAATTATAATATTATCATGAATGTCAACAAAAGAGAACGCACTAATCACTCACTACTACGCATACAACACAAACTCCAAATTACAGCAAGCTGGTTGGTCAAGTTGTCTTTTGATTCCATATTCCAATTTGTTTACTTCTTCTTCTTCTTCTTCTTCTTCATTATTATAATTATTTTTATTAATCTAATTAATCGAATAGGCCTTAATCAATGGCATGGAATCTCAATGGTCCCCCACCTAATTGTGGGCATTTTCATTAATGCCTTAGAAAAAGAAAATAATATTCTTGGATAACCACTTCGATGGTGTCAATCAAGGAAGAACAGAATAAATTAATCTTATATTATATAGTTGATGTGAGAAATTGAAGAATGTGTATATTTTATTGTGTGTTGAGAGCTACACGCAATGTATTTAGTCATTTGACACTTGTTTTCCAATGATGCTTAAGCTTCTGCATTGTAATTTGACTTATTTGTTACTTAAAACGTGAAAAACTTGTTATTCTATCAATGTGAAACATGTTAAACATGAATCAGGAGCGGAGTTACATTAGGGCCCGAAGAGGGTATAGAATTGTTTTGGAACAATCCATTCCATTTTCCATTTGAGAAAGCAAGCAGAATAATCCAGAATGGTGAAAACAAAGAATAAATTACACACCATTAGCATAGTTGTATCCAACAAAGAGAACGAGAAAGTGACTTGAAAATGTCAAATTTAAAGGGCTACTACTGCTACACCCACTGCTGCTTTGTTGCTTCCATTCTGTCCAACAAACCAGCAATTTCAGCTTGCATTCTCAGCTTCATTTTGAAGTAATCACAGTGTGAATCTTCCAAAACCTTCAGTTCTTCAAGTTTCTTTCTTCGCCTCTCCTCAGTATCTTGCAAACACAGCTTGGAAAGCTTCTGGGCATACTCTTCTTCTAGCTTCTCTGTCCTGGCCCGAGCCATTCGTTTGAATTCCTCTGCCTCTCTTCGTGCTTCGTCCGCCTTGTTCTGGAACATTCTTGCTTCTGCTTCTTTTATCCGAACAATGCTTTCCAAGCTCTCAAATGCATCGTTCTTTGATAGCTTACTGAACTGGAACTCATCTTCAAGTTTTAGGCCACCCATGGCGCCTTTCTTATGGAGATCATTTGATAGTGAATCGTGCTGCCCGCTTGAAGAGTTCACCACATTGTAAATGTTATACTTAGGTGGAAGAGAAGAGGCAGGTGGAATAGGAGTTACATCCTTTTTGAGGCTAGCTTGAGTTACCATCAAGTCATTCAACGATGCTCCAGAAGCAGGATACTCTGACATATTATCCGCATCTATATATCCGAAAAGGAAAATAGTTAAAAATAAAGGTCAATTATTCAATGATCAAATCAAACAATAAGATGTAGGGCAAATCAGGTTCTGCAATACAATAAAATGCAAAAATAGAAAAGATGTAGAGACCATAAATCCAGAATGAAATAGCCAATAAATGCTAGACATGGAAAGGGATTAAATTACAACATCCCTGCTTCAAGCTAATAAATTGTATGGCATGTTTGGACATCCCCATGTCATCAAACTGGGTCTTGAAAATTGAGGCCATTTAATGAAATGGGTGGACTTGATAGAATTTTAGTGGCATCAAACACGGCCTACTGTTCTACCTTTTTATAGCCTTTCAAGAGTTGCAAGACAAATTCTTGTACCAATCATTTATCACCAAAAACTCCTGTGTCATTGTTGTGCTGCCAATATCTCTATATGTCAGCAAAACAACCCTTACAACACAAGCAGTTCAGACATCTATCTTTCAGATGGTGTCTGTGGCTTACAGTCAACCACAGTTAGTCAAGTAATCCGGTGGTGTTTATCAAATTATGACCTAGACCCCTTGCAGGTCGGAAAAACACATTGCACACAATTTGTCTTCAACTTCCAGAATGGAAGGTCAATAAAAGAAAGACATTATAGTAAATAAGTTATGTTGTCTCTATTCCAACTTCCCCAAAACCATATGTCCAATGACTTTGCATACGCAACCACGTAGTTGACCTGACATTCATGATTATCCAGAAAAAAGACATGGAATGCATATGTCACTCTATACTACCCTAAAACCCACCTCACCCACATTTTAAAGTGTTCAAAACGCTGTTTCATACAGCAAGTGGAGAAAAGACTATCGAAAGACTCTGGTTCATTAATTCTCAGAGTTCGAATTCACTAATGTATTCTAATTGGGTATGATATCATCTGCTTCATGGATGACAAAGATTGATTTGCATGGTAAAACAGCAGAAAGTTGCAATGCAGATCCCACATCAAGTGAATAATTAGATTGTGATGACAGCAGGTATGGAATGTTTGCCTGCCTGGTGCCAGAATGAAGTTTAACTTGGCATCTAATCCTATAATTTAAAAAATTAGCAGAGGATGACTCAAACTTGGATTACCAAAATGGGCCTCAAGATAAATCAAAACAAATCAATCTCATTAACCAAAACAACATCCTAGTATGTATAGATCAAGGTTTCCAAAGGGAGACTAGAAAGCAAAAAACTGAAACAGGTTAAATTTACTGTCCACAGAATCCGTCAAACATTAGATTCCATTTCTAGATCAACATGAAATTGGTTTTCCACAATTAATTCACTGGGATGTCATCAATGTTGATCTACTTCAGCTGAGAAGGAAAATTAGCATTTGAACTGTAAGGAAATAACATTTGAGCAAAGCCAAGAGACTTACCATTGAAGAATTGAATGATGCAGCTGCAAGCATCTGAAGGAGACAGCATTTTGTTTTCCAGCTTTGAGACCAACTCATCAGCCTTCTTATGCAACTCCTTGCCTTTAAAATCATTGCTTCCCTTGAAAATTTTCCTTACACAGTCAAGCTCCTTGACCAGGGTGTCTAGTCCCCAATCCTTTGCACAAAACAAAAACACATCCTTACGAACCCAAACATCTCTGAAGCATGACCACACCCAATGCAGTGGAACTGCATCTCAGAAGTTCCTGATGGCCCCTTCAAGCTCGGACCAGGCTTAATCAGACTCCTCTCAATACCACAAGCAGCATGGCACCAATGTGAACAAACATCACAGCCGACCCAACTGCAAGTGTTATTAGCACAATCAAAATTCAGACAAACTGGACACATACATGAACTGCAAAATCCTTTATTTTTGGAGCAAATTTTACAATCACAATCATCAACAGGCAATATGCTCTTGCAGTTCACATTCCTACACCTCCTATACAAGAAAATCTCCACCAGCTCATTTACTGGAAGCTGAATTTTAGCAGACAGAAAGCTTCCAAGCCCCATTTTTACCGCAACCAATATGCCTAATTGGTCCTTGTGGCATTTCGAGATGGTATCCTTGGTAAGATCAGATCTTCTCTCAAGTCGTTTTTGCAGAGCTACCAATTCCTCTCTTTTCTCAGGTGTCACAAAAAGATTTTTCAAGTACTCCTTAACGGATTCAAGGGTTTCATCCGAGAGTTCCTGAATTATTTGAGCCATGACAGGAATAGACTCTGACAAAATCTCTCGAACGATTCTCTCCGGTCTAGTAAGTTTCCGTGCTCTCCCTCCGTCTATACTCTCCAAACCTCTCAAATTATCAGAATCTCTCCTCCTCGAATCCCCTGAATTTGTTTCCATTCGCAGCCTAGCAGGCAATTCGGATGGAAAAAACGAATGATTATCCGAACTAGTAGTCTTATAAAGACTATTA
Source organism: Melia azedarach (assembly GCA_028052125.1). Lineage (NCBI taxonomy): Eukaryota > Viridiplantae > Streptophyta > Magnoliopsida > Sapindales > Meliaceae > Melia > Melia azedarach. The sequence goes on along the minus strand of CM051402.1, from coordinate 2,902,282 downwards.
TTATTGCACGAATCCTTATTCATCACACGGCCACCTTGCATCATTGACAAAATCCCTCCTCCTCCTCCACCATGATTGTTCAAAGCAACACCACCATCTCCAATAGGCCTAAACCTACTATGAACTGACCCATTAGTCCCCTCACCACCACACCAAATCTGATCATCTCTACCTACAGAATAATCATAATACTCCGTCGAGTTATGTGTTAATGAACAGCTAGGATTATGCGAAAATGGATGAGAATATGAATATGAAAGTGAAGCAGCAGTGAAATCATTTGAACAAGTTGTTTGTGTGTTATCCCTTGAAGGTGCCAAAGACTGTATACTCCTAGTAGGTTTTGGCCTATCAACATTATTCTGCAAAGCATTTGATGCAGTTAAAGAAAGAGACACATCAGGCAAAGACAGAGACAGATTAAGAGTCTCTAACTTGGGTCTCTTCTCTCTACTACTATTATTCTCTCCTTGAAACTCTTCCTCTTCCTCTGCTTCTCTTTTAGAAGAAGAAGAATTCAGTCTACTCTCATTCAAATTCAAGAAATCCCTCTCCACCCATTTCCCATCTTGATTTGAATTCTCAATAAAAACAACTTCTTTCCCCTTCTGAGAACACACAAGCTTGGAATTCTCACAGAGATATCTAAGAGTGAGCTCCTGAGAGCCAGAATTATGAGTACTTTTTGAGGGTTTTGAAGGGAACCCATCAAGATTCATACTTGATTCTCTCAGGAAAATCAAGACCCTTTTGAGATAAATTCACTTTCTCATCTGGGTTTTGCTCTAAAACCTTGTGACTTACGTGAGAACTTGTTACTCACCGAATTTTCCCCATCACAAGGAAGATCACCGGAGAGAGATCTCTCTCCAAACATGGCCTCAGAGAGAGAGAGGGAAAAAAAAAACCCACTATACACACAAAAGAACACAAAAACCTTACCAGAGAGAAGCAATCCAGGAGAAATGAAAAATGAAGACAAATAAAATCAGGAAACTCTGTTAATTTCAGCTCATTAGAGTCACCATAACTCTCTCTCTCTCTCTCCTTCAATTTTTTATTTCTCTCTCCCTCTGTAACAACGGCTGGATGTTTCAAAGCGTTTACACGAAAAACCAGAAACAAAAACGGCGATGCCAAGCGTTTGTCTTTATGTTTTGTTTAATCATTATTTTAATGTTGTGTTTAAATTTACATTTTTGACCCTCATCTCGCTATACATTTACATTACATATTAAACAAAGAAAAAGTATAGGAGTACGGCAATGAAGGATGCCTTTTTGGGTTGTTGGTGATGATGATAATATTAAAAATTCTTTTTTTTTTTTTTTGTGTAAATTATGAAAATTTTATTAAAGGAAATTGCAAAAAATGTAGGCAATATATGTATATATTCCTATACAAATGTTCTTTTTAATGATACTAATTTTATTAGATAGATTATCAATGGTGATAAATAGGTTTATAATTTTTTTTCCTATCTTAAATTTTAGTAATCAATTGATCATACTATTATTAATTTTAGCGTTGTTAATATTATATCAAAAATTTATTAAGAATAAGATAATTTTATAAGATTTAATTTATCTAAAAATAAAGAATTTTTTTTAATCTAATTTAATACTAACTATAAAAATCTATAGTTAATTCAAGTTAAATTTATTTCAATTAAAATTTTTAAAAATAATATTAACCTCCATTTAATATTTGAGAAGAGTTAAATCCTTCTTTTCAAGGCGTCGTTAGAAGGAGTTTTGACCTCGTAAGTCCCACAAATTTTTTTAAATTATTTATTAAAATATTTATATTTTAAACAAAATTTTTATATTTATATATAATTTAATTTGTATAATTTGAAAAGTCGTCAATATATTTTTTATTTTATTAATTATTTTTAAAATATAATCTCACTAACTTTTTATTTTAATCATTCAGCCCCCTCATCATTTTGATCACCCAATTATTTAGTTTTGACTCCGCCCACACTTCTTTCCATTACTAATATTGTTTTCTATTTTTCATGCATATTTTATATAAAAATTTTATTTGAAATATTTTCACTGTTATTAAATTCTTCATATTAGTTTATTTTAAATTAAAAATTAATTTAATACGTGAATCTTATTATTAAGATAAAATCTTTTAAAGTGAACAAAGAAAAAAATATATGACAATCATAATACTTGTGTAAAAAGTAATATTACTTATAAAGTTAGAATATGACATTTTGATTTATACATGTTATTTATTTTTAATAAATTTTTAATTGTAAAATGTAAAAATAAAATAAAATATAATTAAAATTTATATAGCATTATTATAAAAGTTATACTCTAGACTAATCCCCTATTAAAATGTGTATCAATAAATTAAATCATACATCAACGTAATAAATTATTTAATGAGTACAATTAAAGTGGATATAATTAGATATTAATATTTACATCATTAATACAATATAATATATCTTAAACATGAATCGTTACAACACACATATCTAATCACATATATTTAATGTTGAGCACAATATAAAAATTGAACTATTTGGTCAGCAAATTGATCCAATAATTGGATAAAAAACCTAATGAATTTGGGAGTTAATTAAAGATATGTATTAGTATCAAGTTGAAGTTTAATTAATTAATTAGTTAATTAATTGAATGATTTTATTTTCATTTTAGATAGAACAGCAAGTGTTGAAATCTTCAACAGAGTCAAAGGTCAAGTGGTTCACGCGTTTCCTTTGGTTTTGTTTGGTCAACTTGTAACGCGTAAGCTGCTTCTTTGAAATTGTGTCTGTCCGAATGCATTCTTACAACATCTAAATTTATTACCTAACTTGTGTCCCAATTCAAACTACATCACATGCATGCATGATTCGTGACTTCAATTTCTTTAATTTTATCCTTTTAAATGTCAAAATAAACATATCCAATTTATTCTTTTAATTGAGTGTGAGTGAAATTTAATCCAATATCTTTCATATTATTTCAAAAGATTTTATTGTCTGAAATTAACTATCATTTTCATAAAATAAAGATATTTTGACTTTAAAATTATAGTCGACAAAGAAAAACTCTAAATATTAAATATGAGACGGATTAGTAGCCATGTAAGTTTATATATGCTTTTATATTATTTATTGACTATTTAATATAAATATTTTTAACGGTTGAGATTAAATCTAAAATATATAATTAATGTATATGTTAAATTTAATTTTAACTGTCGAAAGTGTGTGGATCTAATTATTTATAAAATAATATAGAAACTATGTGTAAATTTATAAACATTAAATATTAATAAGAAAGTAGGTGGGTTCTATAAAAATAAATTATTTTTAAATTTTTTAATTTATTTTGTATGAATTATATGTATAACAAGATAAAAATAATCTTTAATTGTTGCAATGAATATAACACATCAACTTAAAAATATTCTAAGTTGAAAGTAAATAAAGTTAATTTTAATTAGTCCTAAACCCCTTGTAAATCAATGTCTTTTTACACTTAAAAAGTGGTGCTAAAGGGTTAAGAATTTTATTTTATTATTTTGTCAAGAAAAATAGTGAAATTGATAAATTAGACAAGAAAGTTGAGTGATCTTTTTTAAACATGAGGGACCTACAAGTCTACATCTTGAAATTAATCAATCTTTTTACAAATATCAAAGACTGTAGTAGAGGAAAATTTTCTACAAAAGAGGGGAAAAATATGCAATAATTATTGCTTAACACATGATTACGACAATAACTTATTTTTTAAAATAGTTTTGGTAATAATTTAATTATCGTGGTCTTAGGGTCCGATTGAGATTGTTGTTAGAAGAGTCAAAAATCAACAACGAAATATTATTTGAAGTGTTTGATAAATTTTATAACTTAAAAAAAATAATTTAAAAATAAAAATAATATGATTTTTCCATTTTCTTTTAATTGAATTTTGGTAGAAGCAACCTAGTCAAACTATTCCTTGATGCTTGATGCTTTTCAAATTTAAAATTGGAAAGCAACCCCATTTAAGAAATTCTCTAGAATTTCACTTCAAATATTGAATTTAGAGTGTCTCTTTCATACTAGGAAGACTTGGGGAAGATTTGTAATTAGCAATATTGAAAAAAATGGTTCAAAATTTTGTACTTTTGTGACTTTTCAAATTAAAATAATTTAAGTGTAAGAGTTGAGAAATTTCTTGTTTTAAAAATTATTTTTCACTCTTCTATAATTTATCTTTCATACTAATTATAAAACAAAATACCAAATTACTAAATCAATAAATAAAGTTAACTATTTAAAAGTTTGATTTAATAGTATAAATAACAGAGGTTTTAATATATATCTCCCATGAGGTTTAAAATTTTAACACTTATAGAAAAGATACACTTACCTCTCCTAAACCGTTAGTTGGCCATCTATTTTTTAAATTACTATAATACCCTTAATTACTTTAAAATAAAAATTTAAGAAATTCAATTTTAATTTATTTAATGTTTAAAATTATTAAAATAACTAAAACTTTAATTAATAATAATTTTATTTATATTTATTTAAAATTAAAATTTAATTAATAATAATGATAATTTAATTGACTAGTTTACATTTAGTTAATATTTATTGAAATTAAGAATTTAATTTGGGCTAAGTGTATAAAGTCACGAAATTCCTTAACTTATTAAACGTGTTTTAAAATTATGAGAAAACAGAAGTTTTCACAAAACAGACAATATCTAACAAGTGAAACTTCAATTAGGATGTGATAAACGATATTACAGTTAACTCATCGGTAATAAGTGATGAGCCGCACACATAGACGTGTATCCACTAAAAAGATGGATTATCATAACTCATAGTAAGAGTTTTACATTGCTCGGGAGTTCTTGGACTAGATGTATATAAATTATGAGACTCCTAACTTGTTCGACACATTTTCAAATTATGAGAGGTAAAGTTTCTCGTGAAGCATACAATATCTAACAAACATAACCCCGGTCCAAGTGTGACAATAAAATACACAAAAAATTAATTATTATCTTGTATCGACATAAATTATAAACATATTTATTTTTTAATTAAATGTGTAAGTTTTCAAAAATCCTATCCATATTCAATGGTTTCAATATTTCTATCATAACTATAAGCAACGGGTCATACCGTAGTACTGAATGTAAGAAAAATGAGAATATATTTTTATAAAACAAAAAATATCTTATTATCACAAGATCGGTTGAATTATACCAACGGCTACAATTCAACATCTGTATATTATAGATACTGTATTTTAACCTTAGCCACAAGCAACATGTTTAGTGTTTAATTATCTTAATTTCTTTTTTTTTAAAAAAGTCAATAAAGTAGAATTATTAGAAGAAAATGATGTCGTTATGTTGCATGTTTCCTACCGTCCAAAGCCGGCTAAGATATTGGACTTGGTCATTATATGATAGTCTAAATTAATAGAATTCTTCAAAGGAAATTATTATTTTTTATTAATAATTATAAATAAGAGATGATTATGACATCTATTTAATGTCAATTGACTTGTAATTTAAGGGTCAATCAAATTTATTAATTGAAGAACATAACATGTTTCCATCTTCCTCGAGCAAAATATCTTACACACATTATAACCAAAATGCATTAATTAAATAGGATAATTCTTTTAAGATAAGTTAATTTTTTAATTTTGAATATGATTTAAATTTTTAGCCGTCTGATTGTTTGATGGGCACCCCCAAATTACGCCCAAAGAATAAATAATTTATTTTTATTATATTGAAAACAATAATCAATTAAAGTGTTTAATAAATTATCAAAAGTGTTGATAGTTCTAAAAGTAAAATGGATAAATTTTATAAATTTCCTTATCGTAGATGCATTTAAAAATTAATAAAAATATATAAATATATAAAATAATTAAATTTACATTTGTTTTTATTAATGTGTAAAAAACATTTTTTATACATAATAACACTTTTTTCAAATAGCATTTTAATTCTATTTCGTAATTAAATAAATTTAACATTTTTCTCAAGATAAATTGGCTATAGAAGAAAAAGGAAAACATATATATGATATAATGGTATGATAATAATAATTGTTATCAATAATTATTTAAACTCATCGTTATTATTTTCTACTCATTGTTAATTAAAATTCCTAATAAAATCGCCATCATTTCCCTCAAGAATCTTGTAAGTATAATTATTAATTAAAGTTGGTGAAAAGTGGTGGGACTTATCTTTTTCTTCTTAATTTTGAAAAAAAAATTATGATAAATAAAATTATTAGGTTTTAAATACAATATAAAACAAACATATTATAGATCGTGCAAATTTATGTATTTAGATTTATTTAAATTTGAGACTTGATTGATATTTATAAATTAATAAATAATTATGACATCAAATTATCCATTTCTTTAGCATAAATTGATCAAATCAAGAATCTTGTTAGTATAATTATTAATTAAGGATGTGGTGGGCCTTATTTTTTTCTTCTTAATTTTTAACAAAGAAACTGTTTTTGTTAAAAAAATTTGAATAAAATTAGTTCAAAATTTTAATTTATTGCTAAAATTTAAATAAATGTATTTTAACTATTTTATACTATATAAGCTATATCTTAAATTCTTAATCATGTTTAAGAATTTTATAACTAAAATTATTAGTTTTTAAAGATAATATAAAACAATTATATTATTGGTCATGCAAATTTATGTATTTAGGTTTATTTAAATTTGAGACTTGATTAATATTTATGAATGAATACATAATGACGTCAAATTATCCATTCTTGTAGCATAAATTGATCAAATTAAGAAGCATTATTGTAATAACCAAAAAAGGAGGAATTAAAATTTTAATATTCCAAAATTTAAAAAATTATCAAAATTATAAAAAATAAAACTAATTAAATAAAAGCATAGAGATAATTAATTAATTAAAAAATTAATATTTGTTTAGAAAATTTATTTGAAAGTTAAAAAATAATAATAATAAGTTTCAAATTTTAGATATTTGAATTTTAATTTCTATAATAAATATTATTTAATTAATTAGTATAATCTCGTCCTATATTTAAAATAAAAGTAGTCCTTTAGGTTGTGTTTGATGAGCCACAATACACTGTATTATTTCACTGCATTGGACAAAAAATTTACGATTTAGTGTTGAGCAACAAAAATGAAGGGATTCAGAAAATATTAAAATTGAAAATAATACATTTTATTATCGACCTACACCACCCACGAGTCAAGTCTAGTATGTACTTTTTTTTTAAAAAAATAAAAATTAATTTTTAAAATCCCTTACACTTAATTATCGCACTCATTGACCATCACCACCGACCACGATTGACCGCCAACCCTAAATATCGTTTGAATCATTATGAATATCACTAAAATTTTTATCACATATTCTACATAATGGTACCACTACTTACAATATTTAACAAAAAAATTATAATAATGTTTATGGCAACTCAAATAGATGATGCCCACCGATAACTAGCAACAATTTTTTTGTTATTAATATAAATAATTTTAAATTATTTAATTATTTAAAATATAAATAATTAAATAACAAAAAATAATAATTAATATTTTATAATACAATGAAACCTTAAGCATATTATTATATTAAATTTTATTAATATAATTCATTACAATCAAATTTAATTCAGTCTATTATATTTTAATATAGTCTAGTACAAGCATATCCAAATTTAAATTGTATTATAAAATCAAATTAAATTTATGGTAATTAACACATATTTTTTTTTAGATTTAGAAAATTTACACTTAGATATTAGGTTTAGAGAAATTTATACACACCTTCTCTTGACCGTTAGTTAACTGTTACAAAATCATTAATATCAAGGATATTTTTAAATATTTTATCAATTTAACAATCTAATTTTGTACAAGCCAATCATTAGAATTTGAAATAAAATAATAATATTTAATATTATCAATTCATCTACACTTTTTAATGAAATTTAATTTAAAATCGTAAAAATAATTTTCATAAATTAGACTAATATATATATTTTTAGTTTATAAATATAATTTATTCATAAAAAAGTGATCAATTATTTTATTTTTTAATTTTTATACTTTAAAAACTAGTAATTATATTCTTATTATAAATTCTAAAAATTAAAAAATTATAATATTAAGTTTTTTTTTTAATTTTTATATCTCATATAAAGTGATGTTATATTATCAATTGAATAATAATTTTTTTAAAATTATTATATTATTTTATTATACAAAAGATAAATAGTATATTATATAAATCAGTAAAATTTAAACAATATAGAATCTATGTTACACATATATAGGCATGTGAAATAATAAAAAATTTATATTTTGATTAAAGAATTAAGGGAATATTTGAGATATTTTGATTTTTTTATAAAAATTGAATTGTCAATTAATAGTTCAGGAGAATGATGTGTGAATTTTTTCAAACCTAAAATTAAGTGTTAGTTTTTTAAACTTTATGCAGGTAAGTGTTAATTTTTCTTAAATTTATTAAAGTTTCAAATGTGCCTTTTTTTTTTTTCTCTTAGGCCCAACCCAAATAGTTTGTCGGGTCGGGTTCAACCCAAGCCCACCTGACCTCCACCTCTAATATCTCATCATCACCCTTGAAAGCGAAGTAAATCCCACGCCAGGATTTGCAGCGCGCGAACAAATTCTCACATCGCCAATCCGACAACAATCTTCTCCCTCGCTACCGGATTCAACAACCACCACAAGCCAGGTGACTGAAGGCACCAACCCGAACAACAGCTGTCACCCAAATCGACGTCTGCTGGACTCTTCCTTTTCGTCGACGGCCAACAGCCACCAGAGTTTGGTAATTATTTGTTTATTTCAATGATTAATGCTATACATAATTCATGTTTAATTATATAGTATGTACAGATTACTTTATGATGAGCAAAGATATTGTCTTCGACGATCAGTATTATAATCTTTTTCTTGTCTTCGATTTTGTTGCTTATTAGTCTTTATCGCTAATCGACGATCATTCATTTCTCTGCGTAAAGTATAATATTAGTCGAAAATGGGGGATCAGATAGCTCGAGCCGAGGAATTTGAGAAAAAAGCGGAGAAGAAGCTCAATGGCTGGGGAATATTCGGCTCCAAGTATGAGGATGCCGCCGATCTCTTCGATAAAGCAGCTAATTCCTTCAAACTTGCCAAATCATGTAATTGTTTTAAGTTCTTTATGTGTTCGATTGATTATATCTTTGTTTGATATCCTTTTATTCTGTTTGTTTCCAAAGAGAGCGTTGGCTGGAGTTAGGAATGAAAATATTTTGATCTTCTTCACGATATATTGTTGCTGCGATGGAAATGACGCACTTTCTATTTAACTCTTGAATGTGTTGAAAAAGTGTAATTTTTTTTTGCAAACTGTTGGCGATCGAATTCTATAATAGGGTTTGTTTGGATTGGATTTTGATAGAAAGTTATGAATTCATCAGTTTGTAATGGATCAGAGCCGACTTTCTATATTTTGATTTCAACACGTGATGACATTGTGTAGTGTACAGTTCTGCAGTGGAAATAAATATCTGTTGATTATAGAATCAGAATTTTTTTTTTCCTTTGGATTGACAACCTTCTTGAATTGTGTTGAAATTCTGCTGAAGTCTGTACTTGCCAAATTCTCAAAAATTTAGTTCTGCCATAGCCATATTGTGACCATTGATCATTACGCTGCCGATGGATAGAATCTGAAATCCACTTATGATTTTTAGTAACTAGATTCTTTGCCTACATTGCCTTCATATCTTGTGGTTTGCTTATTTTTATGGTCTTGCAGGGGATAAAGCTGGATCAACTTATGTTAAGTTGGCAAACTGTCATTTAAAGGTAAGTGCTTTGGATCACTAGTAATTGGATGTTTGGTGAATACTACTTTTCTATAAATAGGTAAATAAATAGAAAGGGAGAATTTTATTTTAATTAACTAACCGACATTTGAGCTTATGTGATAATACTGACTCGTGTTTGTAGTTGGAAAGCAAGCATGAAGCTGCCCAAGCTTATGTTGATGCTGCTCATTGCTACAAGAAAACATCTGCAAAGGGTAAGCTTTGAGCTTCTAACCCTTTTTATCTTTGGTATCCTCTTCACTTGGAACTTTTAGAGCTATGCTAGTTAGGCTGGAGTTGTTAGTCAGATGCTGAATCCATGTTCCTTGATTAGTATGTCAGATTGTCTCTGTTTTTGCATTCATTAGTAAGTCTATGTCATACAGTTATAATACTACTTTGATTTTGGAAGAAACCAAGTTAGGCAGCCATGTTGTGTCTTGTGCCTTTTTTTCTATTTGGAGTTTCATGCATGCCAACTTATGAAGTTCTCTTTTCTAGTTGGATTAAAACTTCATTAACCTTTTTGTTTTGAACTTTTGTCCGTGCAGAGGCCATATCTTGCTTAGAACAGGCTGTAAATATGTTTTGTGACATTGGAAGGCTCAGCATGGCTGCAAGATATTACAAGGTACTTTCACTCCTGTTAATGTATAGTATAGTTCTGCATTCCTTCTTTAGCCTTTTTATGGTCTGCTACGCCGTTAAAAATTATAGAAGTTGATTTTTGAGTATTCTTCTTCATACCTTTTTAAAATGTAGAATTAATCTAATCGAATATGATTACCAATCATTATTTGCAATCGTTAATGTCCTGGTTGCTTCTTTTGCTTACAGGAAATTGCTGAGCTGTATGAGTCTGACCATAACATTGAGCAGGCTATTGTTTTCTTTGAGAAGGCAGCCGATATGTTCCAAAATGAAGAAGTAACAACTTCTGCAAACCAGTGCAAGCAGAAAGTTGCACAATATGCTGCTGAATTGGAACAGTAAGCCTATATGCTTTTAGAAGATATTTTACTGAGATATATTTCTTTATACACTTGAGTGAATTGAGAAGTTTTTTAACTGCGACTTAAATGGATCTGCTTACGCTATTTCTCCAGATATCATAAGTCAATTGAGATTTATGAAGAGATTGCTAAACAATCACTCAACAACAACTTGCTGAAGTATGGAGTGAAAGGACATCTTCTTAATGCTGGCATTTGCCAACTTTGCAAGGGTGATGTTGTTGCAATTACTAATGCATTGGAGCGATACCAGGTATAGGTTTGCTTTTGTTTTAATCTTGATAGCATTTCTGAAAGTTGGCTAAACTAAACAATTGTTGCATTTGCTTTTTGCAGGAAATGGATCCAACTTTTTCGGGAACTCGTGAATACAGATTATTGGCGGTAGGTTATATATATGTGGAAAGCTTTTTAATTTTTTGTTGCATAGCATATGCTTCTGATTAATTCTTAGTTAGCTTTTTTTTCCCCTTTTGGTTGGAAAAATATATACACTTTTTACTCATTTTTATGCTTTAATCTTTTATGCATAATTATTCTAGAAGAGTCTTTTTTCTGTTTCCTTCGTTTTCATCTGGGAATGAAATCTTAAAGAATCTGGCTTTTCTATTGGCATGCTAGGACATTGCTGCTGCCATTGATGAGGAAGACGTTGCAAAGTTTACAGACGTTGTCAAGGAGTTTGACAGCATGACCCCTCTGGTATATTTCTCTCTACCATTACAAACTCTTCTAGAATAATATTGGATTTAATTATGCTGTAGCAATTAAGCAAAATTATCTTGCATGCAGTTTGGCTGGTATTACACATCCAAATTTAGATTTTGATAGAAGTCATCGAATTTAAGGCTTTCTAGAATATAGATCTTTCAATCGTTCAGTGTTGATTTATTGCATTTATAAATCCCTGAAAATTATTCTCTTGCTTTCCCCCTCTGGTTCATACAAATGCATTTCCAATTATACATCTAATCCTGTCTTTCAACACAGGTTTGGACCTTATAAATGTGAACAAAAACAAATTTTTGCCTCTGAGACTCTTTTGTCCTCTTTTTGCATCCTTTCATGTAGTTTAGTTTTATTTTCTTCTAAAAGCAAAAATTGTATGATCTATTTTACCTGTGGATTATCTCAATATTCACTACTATGGAAGAATTTCTCAGAAGTTAACTTCGATTGGTTAATATTTACTTTGCTTCAATCACACTCCTCCGCTAGTGCAGATGTAAACTATTTTCTTGCTGCTATCTTCATATTCTAATGTTGTTTTGCTGTAACTGATGATGTACAGGATCCTTGGAAGACAACCCTTCTGTTGAGGGTGAAGGAGAAGCTGAAAGCCAAAGAATTGGAGGAGGATGATCTCACCTGAATTTGATGATATATGCATACATAAAATGTATCTAACGATTATTGTACGTGTTTGTCTCAATTAATACTCAGATTATGATTGTCTGATTACTGGAATGCTTTTGGTTTTGGTTTCTATTGAAATGGGTACGATTGCAATTGTGAACTCTTAAGGTTGTGAATGGAATGTTGTTTAATAATCCTTCTATGGAGTGTTTGAATGGAGCAATATTAAGTAAGAGTAGGGAATGTTTGAATGAAAGCAATATTCTTATTATTTCTGTCAAAATTTTCTTAGCCCCCACTAGGCCTCAAGTAAATGCGCCACGGAATGATTTAATCATCAACAGCAACAGCAGGCTCCAACCTAAACAAAAGCTCTCCTGTTTCCTCTTCTGTTTCAATGAAAACAGTAATGTTTTTTGCAACAGAAACAGCAACTCGATGATCTTTAACGAGCTTATTTGACAGCTGAGGAAACAGTTTCTCATCCATCCATCTCTTTAAACCCATCCTAGTTTCGCCATACTCTTTTCCACCCTCTGAAGAAATCACACTCAACGCAGAGTTTGAAGGGCACGCAATCACTTCTCCATTGATATTGACTCCATGATCCTCAGTTCCAACTGCACACGCCCATTCTCTCAACAGAAGCCTAGCAGTATCCTCCAATGAACAACGCAAATCATTAAGCATCTGGGCATCAAGCACAACAAATTTTTCCTTAAAAGTTTCTTGAATCTCCTCAGAATAATTCTCCACTGATCTCTCTGCATTATGAACAACAGAAACAAAATCGTCATGTGGTACATCCAATCTTGTCTCCATAAAGGGTACCAACTGAAGGAAGTTATATTTCAATTCCATCTCCAAACGCCATAGCCAATTAGAACATCTGAAGCCACCGCTGGCGTCGGGGGTAGCCTTCTCCTTAATCAGCTGCTTGAATTCAACCAATGCCCGGCGCAGAATGTAATTGTGTTTCTCTAGCTGCCTACGTTGATCTTCTGTCGTGTGTATAAATTTGCTTTCACAGGTCTTGCAAAGAACATGAATGAATCTATTCAACATTGATGTTTCCTCCTCAGGAATCTCTTTCCCCAAAACCCTATTCTCTGCCATTACCATAAAAACGTTTTCTCACAATATTTTCTGTGTTGTCGAGTTTTAATGCTTCTGGTTGTGTAGTTTGATGCTGTTTATATAGAGCAGGTTTCCTGATACTATTAGAATTAGAAATCCCCAGGGATTTCGGAATAGGAAAGTGGAAACCTAAAGTCTGACGGTAAAATTTAATTTGTTAATTATTTTTGGAGTATCTTCCGAAATTGTCAATAATTTCTTCAGCAACAAGAAACCTTTTTGCATATGAATTTTAGTATCTGAATAACTAATACAGATTCTATTATAAGATCTTTTCTTTAATTAATAACTTGGTAATTAGAATACATATATGAACAGAATTTGAACCAAATCTCACGTACCCACCAAAAATTATGATCATATAAATAAAGGCAAATTTCTGTTTCTCCCTTCAGGTTTTCAAAATTATCCCGTTAGATCCGTCCGTTAAATAAATTAACGGTAAAATTTATTTTTTGAGAGCATAATAGTAATTATGTGCTCCATCATTCTGTCTTCTAGCCCACAATAGTTTACCCCACACCAAACACACTTAAGAAAATAAATTAATAAATGATGAAAACTTAATAATAATAAAATATATTTTTATTTATATATAATAAATAAATAAATCATAAAATTAAGAATAAAAAATAAAATAATAAAATTAATAAATGACTATATTTAGTGTGTAATTATATTATATAATATTTATTATTTTATTAAATATATAATAAATAAATAAATAATAAAATTAATACATAACTATATTTAGTTGTAATTGTATTTGAAATATTTATTATATAATACTTGTTTATCATTTTATTAAATATACAATCAATAAATAAATCATAAAATTAACAAAATAATAAAATTAATATACGACTATATTTGATGTGTGATTGTATTATGAAATATTAATTATACAATACTTATTTTTATCGTTTCATTAAATATACAATCAATAAAAAATCATAAAATTAACAATAAATAATAAAATAATAAATTTAATATATGATTGTAGTTGGTGTGTGATTGTATTATGAAATATTTATTGCATAATATTTATTTTTATCTTATTATTAAATATTGTATAATACTTATTTTTTTTTTATTTTAATATTATATTATATTGTATTATTATTAAAATTTATATTATTACTAAAATTGTTGTTATTATTAATTAATATTAAATCATTAAATATTATATAAGGTCTGTTTCACTGTCAACTGGGACTCATTGTTGTCCTTACATACTAAGCACGAGTATTTTGGACAAAACAGACATTTTACCGTTAACTTATTTAACGAATGGACTTAACGGAATAATTTGAAAAACACAGAACGTTATTGAGGTATTGCAAAAAACCTGAAGGGGGAACAGGAATTTGCCCTATAAATAAATCACAAACACATAACAAAATTTAAATATGGAAAGCTCTAGCAGTCAATTTTTAGTCTCCCCCAAAATTATTGTACATTAGCATCAATAGCAATCTAGTATAACAACACAGATATGGAAGCAAGAAATAAAATGAAAATTAGAAAGTTTTAGGTAAAGAATTTTGAAGAGCTTGCAGTCATTGCCAAATGCACATCTCACTGTACAAAGTGAATACTGTAAAGACTTATGTCTTAAGGAGAATTAAAGCCTAATAAAAAACCAAAATTCAGAGCTTCAAAGTAAGGTCTGGTGCAGATGAATCTGTCCTTGGTGCTGGTGGCATTGCTACAAAGTTCATATTTGAATTTTCAGCCAACTGCAATGCTGGGTTACCTTTAACTTCCTCGCCAACCTGCCTAAAACTCCCCGGCCAAAACAAGTCTACGTCATCATCTTCCACAAACATTGGCATTCCAAAGTAGCCTTGCTCAAACCGCGCTACACCTCTCATATCCGGAGGCCTCTGTTGTTGTATGATGCCTTGATGCACTGCAGCATGAGCTTTGATACCAAGGGATCGAAATGCAGAACCATGGAGAGGCAGAGATGCCAGGCTAGTATACCTATCAGAGAATATTCCCATTCGCATTGCTCGCTTTGCCATTGTCCTTTCCCTCTTGTGAGCATTTTGGTGTCCACCCAGGGCCTGCGAGCTGTAGAACTTGCGGCGGCAGTAATTGCAAGAGAAAACCCTTGGAATTGTTGCTGCCGGAGTCTGAGCCGCTGCAGCTACTTCCCCACTACTCTCACCTGTGCCCTTCGACTCAATGTCATTGGATTTGAATTGGAGGGTTAAGTCAAGGGAAAGAGGACCTTGATCTGGATTTAGCTTTACAAGATTTGTGAGACAGGAAGAATTGGTGTCCTTGGAAAGATCTGGAGATGCTTCTTGTGCGGATATGTTGGAAGCTACCTGGCTGCTAGCTTCTGAATCATTTTCAGATTCCAAGTTGCAGTTCGGTCGTAGCATGCTTGCGTGAATCAGTATCGTTGAGAGTTTGTTTCTTCCTATTTAGGCAACCACAGAAACAAGCATACAAATTGCTGAACGCTGTTTAGCTCTTTACCTGCATGTATTACTAAATGGATTATTGGTCATGCAAAATTAAGTGGAGAAATTGAGAGAAAGCGAGATAGATGCAGAGCTTGAAGATATATTATGTGTGTGTGTGTGTGTGTGTGTGTGTGTGTGTATTCTCATAATGCCTCAGATGCTTTTGAACACAAGAAGCAAGCAAGCATTTTGACACCAGGTTAAAACTTCATATCTTTATTTGCTTGTTAGTCTCTAGCAGAAAACAACCACCTATACATTCATACAGCTCTAACAATAACTGTTTAGACACTTAGAGCACAGAGTTCTTTTGTTACGCCCAACTAGAAGTGATCAGTTCTGAGGATTATGGGCTTAATCTATGTGGAAACTTGTACATGGTTTAAGAGCAAAACTAGTCTTGACTCCCATCCTTGGCTTGGTCACACCATTTACCAGAGAATGAACCAATGATCCTACCAGTACATTCTAGAAAAAGAAACAAACCCTTTCATTCTACAAAAAAATTTCACATGACTCGCTAACTTATTAAGAAACTGAAGTACAGGTAGATTTCAATAACAAAAATGTCAAAGTTGGTTTCCACTGACCACTTGACCTTAAGAGATCTCCGCTTCACTTCCTGCACTTCCTGGAAAATTGACCAACACTCCACCACTACAAATCGATAGCCACCTCTTACTACAATCCAAATATCATGCAATACTGCCTTCTTTTACTGCTTGACAAGCGAGTCAAACGTACCGCAAAATATACTTTGTTGACCAAAATCTACTTAACTGCCAAAGTGAGAGTAAAAGTAGTTTGCTGCATATTTTTATTACAGCTATAACAATCCCAAGTTGGCATAACACTCACTCAAGCTGATGATATCACTTCTTGGCACACAGAACTGAGAGTGAAGGAGTCCTTTTGTAAGGGTCTTAGACACAAGTTTTACAAACTTAAGGAAAAGTATCGGCTAACTCTCATAATATAAGTTCATCTCTTTATTTTTTTTTCCTAATGTGTATTCCACTAATCACATGAACAACAACAAAAACTGTTCAAAGAACTACTTTACGAATGGTAAAAAAATAAAAATGCCCTTGTTTGGCAAAGAGACCTTTGGCCAATTAGCTAAAAGAGCTGCAAGAAGAATGTCAATAGTAACTTGTAAGCCTTAGGTCCTGAATCTACTATTCAAGACTTCTGACTCTTTTTTGGGCTTTTTCCATGTAAACCAAGAGTGTAAGAGCAAGATCATTACAGATTTATCATATCGATAATCTATTTCTTGTCAGGCATTCAGGAACACTGTTGTGCTATTGGTATAAAAGTTACTGCAGCTGTAACCAACCACACTATTTATAAGCTTTGTTTTAATCTGTTTGTCTCTCAGTGCCCCCTATAACTGTATCTACACGTATGCAAGTACTTGGCCAAAAAATTTGAAGACCAATCGAAAGTCAAGATATTTAAAGTTATCAGAATTCAGGTCTGATTATTATAAGTTTCAAATTTAGGTATGAACTATGAACGAGAGAAAAGAGATACTTAGAAACTGCTTCTGATCCAGTTACACAAAAAAGTCCTTAAGGATAACTAGGTTACTCATAAGGAGTGGGTTATACTGACATACACCAGGCATTATCATTATTCTTATACTACTCATGAAGAAATCTAACTTAAACAAAAGATACGTTTATAGTATCCTAACGAACAAACAGAGTTTTCAGATGTTTATGCAAACATCAGATAACTAGGAGGCATAAAATCATCACCTTTGGCACAGTTCCTGGAAGGTAAGCTAGTAATAATCAGTTCGCACCTATGATCCAGTCACTGTCTGCTTACCAAACCTCTATGAAGCCTTTGCTGAGCTCATTTGAATCAGAGATTCTTCTTATAGAAACAACAAGAGAACTTCTTTAATGCCGACGTATCTACTTGCTCGAGACTTTTGGTTAAAAACAGTTTTCCATGGCATACAAATCCCAAAGGAAGCCCTTCATTTTTTAGTGGCACCTCTTAAATCATGTACTGCAACTTAATTTAAGGTATAATATGATTGTTTATTCAAGAGCTAGCAAGTTGAAATCATGGAAAATGGTGAATTGTCACAAACTGCTATAATAAAAAGAAAACCATATTGTTAATTGCTTTCACTTTTCTATATAGTTCATCATATCAAAGAATGTATCATAATAAATACTAGACTATCAAACCCCAGAGCCGAAGATTGGGAACTATACAAAGGTCCAAACAGCAGAAGCAGGGAACAGCAATTAGACTATAAACAATTCAGATTGCAGCTGTTGTAGGAATTTGATGTTTTCCTTTTTTGAAATAACAAAATTGAGAATGAAAGCAGTGAATATTATCATATAACCAATACATAATATATCAGTCCAACATACTGGAGATGTATCCCAAAAGAAATAGATAATAAATTAAAGAACATTGAAATGACAAAAGTTCCGAACATTTCTAATGAAAAAAACTCAAAATTCCACTTTAATTTCTGATATTACCATTTTTGGTTGTTGGCATATGATGTTTTTAAAACAGTACAAAATTGATAAACAGCAACAAATAAGAGAACAAACAATTGAAACAACTTCATACTAAGTATGGCTATGCTGAGAAAGCTAAGAACCATGAGAAAAACAAGGACAACTATGCAAAAGTATGGATATAAATAGTGAAAGAATATACATAAACTTCTTAATTCTTCTGTAAAATAAATGCAGGAGACTTGTGGAAGGTGCAATAATGTCTGATTAAATGCCAAGAGGGTGCTCTTACCATAAATTGTATACTTCTTCTGGTATGATCTGCAATTTTGTCACTTTAACAATCACTCAATTTACAGTGTGGAGATCGAAGCAGAATTAACTCTGCAGGAAAATTCAAGAAACAAATTATTTTTATAAAGGGACTAAGGCCAATTATGGAAAAGGTTTTCTAGATACACATTAAGAAAAATAGTCCATGCATCAGAGCAAACAAAGAAGATCATCAAAATAACATTTTGAATTGGATAGTAAAACATCATAGCAATAATATATCAAAATAAATATTTTAATTAATCGTAGCACTCTTTTTCTAAAATTATGTAAAGTATTACTCTTTCTTTCTTTCTTCTTTCTCTTGAGTTAATCTCTCTCCCTGACTTTCACTTTCAATCTGGAATAATTGAAAAGAGTGAATAGAAAAGGAAGAGGGTGGGTGGGGATTGGAAAAGTAACTGAGAGAAAACTACATCATTTTCATGAATCAGAAATTCAATTTAATGATCTGACCTCTATATTGATGAAACATCCATAATTCAGTAAAATAACTCCTGAATTATTTCATCTTTCATCCCACATGAGATCTATGAGTAGAATTACCATCTAGTAATTAAATCATACTTCCAATCATAGAACATAACTTAAACCAATACATACATCAGACACAGAGACATCTAGGAGGAAGCGAGAAAACAGAAACAAACAGAAGCAGCAGCAGCGCCATCAACATTGAAAATAGCACCTGAAGAACAAAGCATCGACCAAAACTCAAAGGAACTACCAAAGTTGAGATAAAGCAAATCCTGTAGAGACCATTACAATTAAAACAGTAACACAACTGAAGGCTGATATAGAGAAGCAAACACAAAGACAAAAATTAGAACATGAAAAATGTTAGTATCGACAAAGCAAATCTATAGGGTAGGGCTAGGAGATACTGTTAGGTGGGGAGAGTATCCTTATTCTTACATAGTATCTTTGACGTTGCAGACTAGCTAGCCATACTTCATATCTGATATGCTTTCTTTTGCTTAGTGAAAAGTTGAGTATCAAAGGACAAGAAAAGGAGAGTAGACTAGTTGGTAGTAGTAATACAAGCAAAGTCTAAGTTTTTACCACAAATGAAGTGGTAAACAAGAGATGAAAAGAGATGAACAGATAAGATTATGCAGCAGAGACAGAGGAGAGAACAAAAAAAAAAAAGATGTATAATTATGGGAAGGCAAAGCAGTAGTAACTAGTAAGGATTGGGGAAGAAATGGAGACGATAGAGCAAAGTCAGAAAGAAGTCAGAAAGCTAAGCAAGCAGAAAAGGTAGCAAACAAGCCGGGAAAAGAAAGCAGATAACACAGTGACCACTGATGTGTTGAATTTTGGGCTCTTCCAGTCTCCAACAGCTACAAATCAATAAGTAGAGAGAGAGAGAGAGATAAAGTGAAACAATGCAAAAAGAGACAGGCAAAAGAAAAGAAGGAAAAATAAAACAATAAAGACCAGTTACTGTAAGTCCCACAAAAAGATACTTTCAAATGTTACGAGTGAATGAATGACAGTCTTCCCAATGTTCCCATCTCGTGTCATCTCATCTCATCTCATCTCCTTTATCATTCGTTCATCCATCCATCCATTCATTCATTCTCTTTCCCCACTTTAAAAAGTAGAAGAAATAGTATGTGCTCAGATTCTTTTCATACAGTATTGACCAAACTGAACTTTTTTCTCTTTAATATATATATATATATATACACATATTGTCAGATAGATTACTTCCATGACCATAACACACCCATGTCTTTACACTTCAACTTCTGCAATTACACCTACATGTGTATACACACACACACACACACACACACACACACACACACACATATTATATTACATGAAGCCCATACATGCTATGTATGCTGGGATTAATTGCTGGGGACAGGGAAAGCATATCATTAGTCGTCTTTCAACCTGCAAAGATAATGTGTTTGCCTCGTTTGATGTCACTCAGCACTACGACAAAGTCTCTTTATAAGTGCTCATCTGGACCCACTCATTTCATTTCCTTCCCTCTCTTTCACATTTTATATTATTATTATTACTATTTTTCTAATATCCTTTAGCTTTAATTAACTTTTTCAAATTTAGTCTAGATTTTTCAACTACTTCGTACGGATAATTAATTATTAATCAAGTTTTCTTATTTACTGAATACCAAATTTTTCTTTTCCTCCTAAATCCTGTTGGATCCCACTACAAATTATGTATAACTTCGATTTCTAATTTAATTTTGTGTGTTTAAATTTAGAGATGGTAATTTCATGAATTTTTATTTAATTATAAAAAATTAGCTATTTAAAAATATATATATTAATACTATCGATCCAATAATATTCAATTTAATTGGACAAAGTTCAAATTCAGGTGCTCTTTTTTGAAAAAAAATACACTAATATTTAAATTGATTTTAAATTTTGTGTATTAAAATTTTTAATCTTTAGATATTGAAAATTTTTAATTAGTATTTCAATTCTATATTGAATCATTTATAAGAAACTTAATTTTGAATTATTTGTATGAGATTTTAAGTTGACAACTTTGCATACATGTAGATAGTCAGTCTTATTTATAAAAATAATAATAATTTATTACTTATTTATTTTGATCTATGGTAAATCACTATATTATCTTTAATTTTTATTTATTTATATTAAATTGCTGCGATAAAACTTGATATCAAAAAAATAATTTGATAGTTCAATATTAAATAAAAAAATTATTTTTTAATATTATAAATTATATACATAATATATTAATATTATATTAAAAATTTATCGAAAATCTAAAATTTTAATTGAATTTAATTTGATATCGTCTAAAAATTTGCATCTAATTTAAACAAAATTTAAAAATTATTACTTTTATATTTTCAGCACTTATAAAATTTGAATATTAAATAAATAATAAATACATTAAAAATATTTGTTCATATATATTAATAAAATTCATGTTAATATAACTCACATTATAATTTATGATGTTGCGTCAAAAGTAATTATTTTTAAAAAAAAAAAGTGAACAAGACAATTCCAAATAGAATATTGTATCTAAATAGTACAAGCGATTGACAAATTTTAATTTTGAAATTTTAAGAAAAAAAATTGATAAATTTTATGAGTATGAATATAAAGAGATGATTTTGAGAAGAAAATTTAATTATTTGTTTATAATTTTTATATTAATTTAAAAAAATTAAAAATTTATATTCAACTAAAAAATTATGAACTTTTTTATAAATTATAAAAATAAAAAATTGATTATATAAATCATTTAATTATATTTCTTTTATTTTCTTATTTTATTTTGTAACTATTTAATAATTATTTTCAAATAACGTCACATATTTATACATACAAAACCTCCGACAAACTTTTATGGTCTTTTTTTTATTTTAATTTTTAATTTTTTTAATTTAATGTCATCTTCAATCTCCAGCTGGCTATAATTTAGAATCCTCTTGGATAAATAATTGAGAATTATTATTAAATAGTTTATTGAGGTTTCAATTTTTTTTATTTTCATTTTAATTTCTTTTCTTATAACAATAATACATGAATATAAAATCAAACTTTTTTTAATCAATTTTAATATATAAGCATAATTTAAATCTTAAAATTTTTGTACCATTCCACAAGAATTTACTTAATTGTTTAAAATTTGTATGTGATTACCCACAATAATATAATTAATAAAATAAAAAATTAATTATGAAAATATAATTTTTACTAATTAATTAGTACAAGTGATTAAAAAAAAATCAACAAGGAGTATCAATAGATTATTTAGATAAAGATAAGCTTGAGAAGGTAATTTAACGATGTCATTCAACTTTTTTTAATTATAAATTACATATGCAATCTATCGATATTATATCGAACATACCGTCTCCATTAGAAAAATGAGAATAATTCAACCCATGCCTTCTAAATAAACAACATGAGTATCAATCACCGTATTAAAAGTGTATTCAACCTTTTTACATAAAGTAAAAAGTAAGAAAATAAAATTAATTCTTTACATTAAATTAAAAAGTTTTAGATATTCAAAAAAAAATTAAAAAGGTCAAAAACATCTCTAAAAAAATTTAAAAAAAGTAAACTTAATTATCTAAATAAGTTAAATTTTGTCACATTATGTATTTATTTAAAAAACAGATTACCCTTAGTGTTTGTCCGACATTAAAATTTATCTTATTCACGATGAGTTAGGATTATTAAATATTAAATATAAATAGAAGAGTATATGATAAATATTAACTTCAAAAGAAATAGTTACGTAATTACAGTGTAACAGAAATAATATAATATCAAAATTACCATTTTTTTTTGTAAAAAAGGGATGTCTATATTTGTAGGTTAAAATTTTCAAATATTATTTTTAATTATAATTATAATCATGTTTACACCAAATTAACTATTTCAAGTAATAATCTAACATTAAAGTAAATTTTCTCTCCTAATAAATATATTGAAGTGAGATAAAAAAATTAATCAAATCAAGTGTAGATTTTTAAATTATGATATTTTATCCTAACAATATAAATTAAAACTCTTCGATGGATCAATAATCATATATGATTATCAAAAATTTTTTTCTCAAAAAAGTCAATCACTCAACGGGCCTAATTATCTTGGGCCTACTTTTCTAAAAATTCAAAAGAAATTGAAGTTTGTGATGTTGGGTTTGTCTTGGCCCATTTCATTTACAGTTGCCCTACTTCATTCTTAATCCAATCCCTCTAAAAATAATTAAATTTAAAAATTTAATAAAATATAAATACTTATTTACGTATTGATTATTTTTTATGAACATATCATATAACACGAATGATTAAATTTATAATATAAAGTATTGAATTTATTTAAAAAAAACATTAAAAAAGACAATCAACAGAGATATCCTAGGAGTTGATCATCCTAGGAAGAGCAGACAGTTTCATGTGTGTTCAAGAACCTTTTAGAAACCCTAAATATTTTTTAATAGAAGGAATTGAATTGATGAATGATGATAGTAATTAAAGTAAAATAAATAAGTAAATAAATAAATAAAAAATAAAAATCCCAAGGCTCAAAGCACTATCACATGGTGGTATTGAAATGCGAAGAGAAGGGTGGTAGATGGTCCCCTCCATTAGTGAATTGTTTTTTATTTTCTCGGGAAAAGAGCAGGGAAAAAAGCAGTTGTAAGTAATGTAATGATTCTGGGTGGGTATGGTGGTGAGGGAAACAGAGTGATTCTTTCTAGTAATAATAATAGTAATTATTATTATTATTATAATAGCTTTGAATCTGACCATGCAGCAGACCATCCTGTTTCTTGATTCTGATTTTTGTTTTCATTTACATATATTGTCCTTAATTACTTTAATAATAATAATAGTAATTTAGAATTTTAATACATTTTTTTTAAATACAAAATTTTAATATTTAAATAAAAAATTTTAAAAAATATATATTTATCTTTTTTAAATTTTTAGTTGATTATCTATTTATATTTAAATAATTATAACACCTTAATTACTTTAAAGTTAAAATTTAAGAAATTTAATTTAGTTTATATAATATTTGAAAGTTAAAATAATTAATAATAATTTATATTTATATTTATTTAGTATTTATTTAAAGTTAAAAATTTAATTTTAAATAAATATTAAATATAATATAAGATTAAAAACTAAAATTGTCAAGTTAAAAAGACGGTCGTTTTGTATATTAAAATTTAAAAATTTGAATAAATATGATACATAAATAAAAATTTAATTATCATTAATTAAACTAAAATGTTTAAATTAAAATATTATTAAATAAAATATAAATTTAAACATTATATAAATTAAAAATTAAATTTTTTAAATTTTAACTTTAAAATAATTAAGAGTATTATAATTATTTAAGTTATAATTAATAGTCAACTAATGATTCAGGAGAGGTGAGTGTGTCTTTTCTCAAATTTTCTATTTAAGTATTAAAGTTTTAAACTTATAAAAAAGTATACGTTAAAATTTATCAAAAATTTTCGGTCGATTTATTTTAACGTTATTTAAAAATGTACATTTAATTTAAACGAAATTTATTTCTATCGTTCTTTAAAAGAAACACGATCTCCAATATAAAATTTAAGAAAAGTTAAATTCTTATCCTCTTTTTGAAGGTATTAATCGTTTCGACTAAAGGATAACCGACGTCAAAAATAATATTTTAAATTACAAAATTAAAAAGAAATTCACGAAGAACAATGTGATCAAAACAGTTAACTCTTGTTGCTATACATATTAATATATCATATAATTCTACAATTTATTCAATTTTTATTCGTAATACTCTGCTTTACATTATATTTTTTTGTAAGTTTAGAATTATTAAAAAAGTAGAAATTATGTTAAAAAATTTGAGATTATAACAAAATAAAAATTAAACAGAGTAAATAAAGATTTACAATATATTCGTGTGTACCATAACTTTTCCCCTAAATGTATTATTTTTCTTTTTAAATGATTGATGTTATTTTTGGAAGTATTATTGAGAAAATTGTTGATGGATCATGGAATGTTTGGTTTGTTTTTGGTTTTTAGTGTTTTCCTTTTTATTTTATAACTTCTATGGTGTTAGTTGTAGTTATTATGAGACCATTATTATTATGTTTTCTATCTTATGGAGAAAGATTTTAGTGGGAAAGTTTGGTAATTTACAAAATAAGAATTTAAAATTATATAATTTTCAATTACTAAACTTAATATTATAAAAACATTATATAATTCTAACTTAATATTTTATTATAATTACACCATATATATTATATAGTTTTATATTTATATTTTATAAAAGTATAAGGCAGTTAAGCTTTAACTAGGTATATAATATTAGAAATATAAGGATAATGGACTAATAATTATAAAAGTGGTTAACTACTCTATATACACAGACATTATAAAAGTTTAACGTTTAATGCATAATTAAGTTGTGCTTTTTAAAATTGTTATATTTATTTATTTTTAAAATAATATGACTTATGTTCAATTAATATTTTTGGATAATTAGGACATTATTTATTATATTTTAACTAATATATAATATATATAAAGGAATAAGATTAAGACCCTTTATTTTTTTATACAAAATCTTACATTAAATATAAGTCGTTAGATCTAGACATATTTAACGGTTGATATTACATTTAACATATACATTAATTATGGATGTATTAATTACAAGGTCAGATGTAATATTATCTCAACTGTTAAATATGTTTATATCTAACGGTCTATATTTAATATAAGATTTTATATAAAAAAAAGAATTATTGATCCTGCCCCATATATAAATTTCATAATTCTATTACTCAATTTGTGAATTTCTATGCAAAATGATTCTAATAAACACAGACATAAAAAAATAAAAATGAAAAAAAAAAAGGCCCAAACTTTGCTGCCGAAATGTGACCATAAATGAGAGTGTACACAAATTAATTAATTAAAATCCTTCTCTTTTGAAGCCAAAAATAATATATGAACCCATTTAACTCTTTTTTTTTTTTGGGTTGGTAGTTGAAGATTGTGTAAATAAATTTAGAATGTTAATTGATTCTGATATGGAAAGTGATGAGATGAATAAAAGATTAAGGTGATGAAAATCTCCAAAAACAAACAAAATTGGTGGACTTACATTGCTCACGGGTGTTACAATCAAATTTTCTCTGGTTCAAATTTCCCCATCATCAAATCTTTGAATTTAATTTTATTTGTTTCATTCTTGTGTCAGCTTCTTCTTCTTCATATACTGAATGTTTTCTTTGGGTTTGGATCATCTAGGTCCAAATAAATTAATTTCCGTTATTGAAACCAAACTCCGTTCTAATTCTCTCTTCCTTCTTGATGTTCTTCCAAGCTTGAAGATATATCAAATTAAAGGAGTTGTTTATTTTTTTTTACTGAAATTGTTTTACTGAGCTTTTGGGTGCTTCCCCAACATTAGAAATCTTATACATTAACTAGTGTTTGCTCTCGTCATGTGTGATTTCGAACCATGAAGTAATTAGAATCAACAATACACATTAGGTAAAATTGTACATAATCACCAATACATTTGATACTTTTACATAGGTAAAATATATATATATATATATATATATATATATATATATAAGAATCAAATGGTTATTTAAAAAGGTAAAAAATAGAAATAAAAAGGACAGGAGAAGAGATTTTCTCAAAAAATTAGAAAGGAAAATAATAAACAATCATGTCGAAAATGGAATTTTGAATAGGACAAATAATGAATAGAGTGACAAAATTTAATTTTTAGTTGAAATGGTTGGTATTCTTATCTTGTAAATAAATGAAAAGTAGGATTTAATTCTTTTTAAAGTGGATGCCATTTTTATTTCAAAAAATAGTGAAAACATATTCTACTCAAATTTAATATAAATTTTAGAATAACGCTAAATTAGATCTTACTAAAAAAAATTTATTCACGTAGATAGATTTGAAAAAAAAAAAGATATGTAATGAGTATAGATTTGGCAACCTATAATGCATGCTAATGAAAATATAAAAATTAGCATCTTAACTAATCTTTTTTTTTTCTTTTCTTTTCAATTAGTCTTTGATTGGGCTGAAGTACAGCACATAATCATGACTTTGAATAGATGGGTTCTAAATTCTAATCCAGTATCCATCTGTTCACTTAAATTAATGCAAATGGGCATCTGCCAACCCATTTCATTAAAACATTATTTTACCCTAAGTTTCCAAAGTATTTATAATTTAATTATCATCATCATCTTGAAGAAAAATTCATTTGACACATACAATTTCAAAGTTTAGGATTTTCTTCTTTTTATCTTAAGATTTGTAATTATAAAGAATTTTTATATGTGGACATCAGCATCTTTTAAAATATTTAAGTTAATTTTTTTAAAATAAGATAAAAATTCAGTAAATTTTTTGTATAAAAAACTTTATATAATCAATTCTAACATAACTCATAAATTTTAATTTTTTAAACAAACTTTTGCATACAAAATTTTGGCATATAAAAAATTAATTATACTAATTATTTTATATTTATTCTATATAATTCTAAATCAAATAATGTTATCACTTATCACCCACGAATCAACCATATAAAAAAAAATAAAATTAAATCACAAGACCTTGATAAGTATATACCTAATCGTCACAAGAGAATTTAAAGGCCAGCTTTCTTGTGAACCTTAATTATAATGTCCTTATTCTTATTATATGTAATTCATTTAATATTTAAATTTTTTTTTTCTATGAGGAATCTAATGAATAATATCATGAAAGAACTTATTCTAACTAGATCAAGATCATGTGAAAGAATATTATATTTTCTTTTCATTTTTGTTGATTTTACTTTTTGTTAGACTTCAAGCTAATTATTCTTATGAATCATTTGAGGTTCCTTTTGTTTGGTTAACGTTAATGAGTTGGTAATATTTTATATTTAGAAATGGCAAAATTATTAATTTTTTCGATAATTATTTTAACACTAACATTATTTACAAATTAGAGTTATTCAAGAGTTTATATAAGTATAATACTCTTCCAGCATCTATATTTAAGTTTATATAAGTACTGCAACAATATTGTTTGAATTTTTACGTTTAAATTGAATAATTTTTATTCATAATCTAAAGGGTTTAGAGTTAAGAGATAATATATTTTTAGTGATTAATGATGGTAAAAAAAATAAGAATTGTCAATTATAATATGATTTCTCAATTTTCTATAATTTTTTAATTATTTATAAATTATTAGATGTATATATTTTAATAGTTGAGATTAAATTTAACACGTATAATTAATAGATAATTAATGTATCATAATTAATATACATGTGAAATACAAATTTAATTGTTAAAAGTGACTAAATTTTATAATTTATAAATAATTTAATAAATCAAATAAAATAAAGAAGTTCTTGATTTTTTAAAATATATTAAAGGGATGAATCAAGCGTTCCCTAATTTATACAAAATTTTATATTATTTATAAATTATTAGATATATACATTTTAGTTATTAAAATTAAATTTAATATATAATTAACGTATAATTAATATATATAATTTTAACCGTTAAAATGTTTAAATTTAATATTTAAAAAAGATTATGTAAAGTTAAAAGAATATTCTTGCTCCTTTATATATATGACTTGAATTTGACCAGGATAATTGCAAATTTTAAGGTGTGGTACCAAATCAATTGTGTAGACAATATATCTCCCAATAAAGTGCAACTATGGAATGCTGGATTGCAGCTGTGAACCAACAACATATAGCATCTATTTTAGGACATCCATATATTTTTTTTCTGATAAATTAGAGGGATAGATTATTGAAACTTTACCTTTCTCTCCAAAGGTCTACAGAAACAGAAGAAAAGATGATTTCCTTTACAATCATGGAGTTCATTTTATGTGTTTTACAATAAATCTATGAACAGCAATGTATTTACCATAACATGACTTGTTTAATATGTTAATTAATCAAATTATTTTAAGTAATAATATTATAAAATAAATTTATTGAACGTTTTAGGCTTTTTAAGAACAATAATATTATAAATACAAATTTTTATATCCAAAACTAACATAATAATTAATATGATATATATAAAGTTATATTAAATTGATCTTTAACTAAAATGACAGACATGTTTAACCAACTTTAACATTATAAAATTTTACTTTTCTGGACTAATTATTATTATTTTTAAAAATCCAAGTCATTTTCAAGCTTGGACCCATTTCCACTCTGTGCCCACAAAGACTATCTTGGCTACAAGCTTTGATGCTATTTCAATTTTTTTTTAATACTTATTATTATTATTATTATAAGTTATGAACCCTAAGACTAATAGTAGTAATAAGATTGAATAATTGTCAAAAAGTGGCGACTAGAATTATATATTTTTTCACAATAACAAAACTTTGGTAAAGTTAAAAAGGGGAACCAAGTTGGTTGGCTCAATATATAGGGAATCGTATCTTCTTTTATTGGATAATTAATCTAATTAATTACTATTTAATTACACAAAACTATTAGAAGAATTGAGGGATATGAATTTAGTGTATGTTTAAAATTATTTCGACATTAAAAATTACAAAACTACAATTTCAAACACACTTTAAAACGGACGGTTAAAAGTTGTTAACTGCTTAAACTCAATCTATTTAATTAATTATTTATTAACACTAGTTTGAACATTGTTTCAAAGTTAGACCCATCTAGTTATAGGACACATCAAATCTTTTTATCTCTTAATTTAACTAAAATATCTATCACTTTTGAATATTATCATGTTATGTTGACTCGAATTTACATCTCATTTTTTTATATTATTAATTAAATTTTGATAAAATTATATATAAATCGATTAGTATTAAATGAATAAAAAAATAATCAATAAGTTTATAATTATATATATATTTTATATTAATTATAAACTATTGAATTTAGACATTTTTAATAATAATTAAAATTATATTCGTATAATTATATATTAATTATATCTATTAAAGTTAATTTGAATTATAAAAAATGTTTAAATTTAATAAAATAATATAAAAAATTGTGTAAAATTAAGAGGTTGTGATTCCTGTTTAAATCGAATATACAACATGTACTTATGTCATGATAAAAATATATATAAAAGAAAATGATATTATAATAAATAAATAAAAGGAAATAAAGAAGGAAAGGAATCCCCAATGAGTCAAGGATGATGCCTTTGAAAGAAAGCCCATAATAGTAGGTTAATAATAAACAAAATTAATGGAAAATAATAATAATAATAATAATAATAATAGTAAATTAATTAGTAATCAACACAAAGAGACAAAGAAGACCACAAGTTTTGTAATTTAGAAAATGGGAATCGTATCTTTGGTCATTGGGTCAGAGAGATTTGCACGTCCTTTGACAATAAAGCTCACAACTTAAAAAATCGTATTATATAATTATTAGTTTAATTAGTCAATTTCACCTTTATTTTCTCTTTTAACAAACACCAAATGACTCCATAGAAAATGAAAGGCTAGCTAGCATTTCCATTTCCTATATATGTTGAGGATTGGATAAATGTTAGGGTTAGGGTCCATTTGCTTCTAGCTACTTCTTACTTTTTTACATATCTAATTAGACAACTAGGGGTACATGAAAAATCGCCGGTGATCAAACTTGACTAAAACCCAACTAAAAAATGTCCTCTTTATTAAGAAATCTACTCTCATAAATAGATATTAAATACATAGCCTTTAGCATAAATAGTAGATTGCGATTGCACTTACTCTTTTATTTTGAAAATACACAATTTTTTTTTTAAGAAATCTATATGCTTTAATAATAAATATAGACAATAATATAAACTTTAACTTATCCTAATTACTTAGGTCTAGTTTGGATAGTCAAAAGACTAAATTTTCATTGACAAATATTAATTTCTCATTTTATGTCGATTCACCTATCATCCATTATAAGTAGACTTATTATATTAGAGTGTGAGTATATTTTTCTTTTTAAGTGAAAATAGATTTTCCTCTTCGTTGAAAGTAGACATCTTTTCAAATTAGATGCAAATGTCTGAACAGCGTCAAACTCGATTAAATTAAGACTTTTTTATTCTTAATAAATGTTCAATGTAATATTAATATATTGTAATTGTAATATTTAAAAAGAAAAATTTTATCATAACTATTGTGTATTTAAATATTACTGGCTTATATTGTGTATTTAAATATTACTGACTTATCCATTTTGACCTTACAAATTTTATCTAGTCTTGATTATAAAATTTATATAGTTGAAAATTTTGACTTCTTTTAATGTATGCACTTTTTTCATTAAATTTTTATTCATTGCAGCACTCCTCAAGCAATTATAAAAAGAAAATTAATATACACATAGAAAAAATTTGACAAAACGTACTAAAAGAACTTGGTATCCTATTTTCTCGAATAGGTGTATAAGTGAAAACTAATAGGTTTAAATTATGCAAATTTTAGAATCATATGAGATACTTTGTGCTTAAAATAAAATTAATATAAAATAGGATCAACTTGTTTTATATTTTTTTTAAAAATTAGGTAAAAAAAATGTATTTTTTTAGATTAAATAAATTAACAAATAAGTGTGGAATAACTAAAAAATAGTGGAAAAAATTACTCTTACAAGTAGTGATAATATATCAATTAAATGAAACAAGAATACTTCCTTAAAAGAATAAAGATTGAGCTACCACTAATTAATGATTCCTTGTTATAGGAATTAAGGTATGTTCTTTTATATATGCCTTTGAGATCTAAGAGATTATTATACTTACATGATCAAGGAGATTATTATACTTACATGATCAAGGAGATTTGATTCATATTAGGAAAATTAAGAGGTTAAAAAAAAGAATATTTTGTACTATGTAAGGCATAAGACATAGTATCAAAAAGAAGGAAACAAGAATAATATATGTATATATAGGATAGAAAAAAGCAATGACAATAACAAAGTTAATTTTAAAAAAATTTATAAATAAGATTAAAAGAGAGAATATTATACGTTCTAAAATATTAGATCTTTTATGACATTTTATTATGTCCTAAAAAATTTATAATAATAAATTTTAGGTTTAATTATTTTTTTATAAAAATTAAGTTTTAAAATTATTTATTATATATCTATTTCAATTATCCACGCAATGAATATCATTATTATTAAGGGACAAAGTTAGAAATAAAAAAATAGAGATTAAAATATTTAAAATATAAAATTATTTATCTAAATTTTAAAAACTTTTAAAAATGTAAAGGTTAAAATATAAATAAATTTATTTTATGTGTCAAAATAATAAGAATAATATTACTATTATTATATATCCCAAATTTTTATTTTAAATAATGTAACATTTTTCGAGTAATTAGTTAAATCATGTGATAAATAATTTAAAAAAAATTATAAATACATATCAGTATATCATCTAATTAATGAACATCATGTTTTTGAAATTTGAGATATATAATATTAATATATATCTAACTTATAAATAACAAAAAATTAAAATTATTTAGTTTCCAACTTTTATATAAATTGTATCAATAATGTTGTTCACATTAGTATGTTAAAGTATTAAATTAAAATCAAACATCAACGTACTTGTAATGCTTGATTTATGTAACATTTTTTTAGTATAATTTATTTATTTAACAAATAAAAAATAATTAATTCTTATTGTTAAGCCTTAATATCATATTATTAAATTAAAGAGTAATTGTGGGCTAAATGCATAATACGATAGCCATTGGATTAAGAGAGAGAAAAGAATCAAGCATAATCAAAGCATCACATGGCTCAATGAAGGGGACCACAGCAGAGCTGTTACAGTACATGCATTTGACCGAAAAATAAATTTTTTTTTTTTTTAAGAAGAATTGAAAATGTGGAACTGGTGTTTTCAATATTTTCATTTGTTTCTCACAATTATAAAATAAGTCTCTATTATAAGTTTTAGAATATTGTTTTAAAATAAAAATAAGTAATCCAATATAATGTTATTTTAAAAATAAATTAAAATATATTAATAGAATACAATATTAACTAATTTTTGTTTATATTTTTCAATTTGGGAATTTGGGTTTTGTTAACATAATTTTTTGAACTTTTTTATAAAATTAAATTATTTTAAATAGTGATTTTTTTTAATATAACCTAAAAAGCTATATATTTTAATAATTACATATTCTTTTTAAAAATTATAAAATAAAAAATTTACTCAAAAAATTTCTATTAAAAAATTATATTAAACGCTCCTTAGAGTTCAAATAGATAAATTTTAAATTTAAGACAATAAGACAATATCTAATATAATGATTGAAACTCTTTACAATTTTAACATTTTAAATTAAAGAAACTACATAACAATAAAAAAATGTTATAAAATAAATTTTTATATAAAGATAATGTTATATTATCGTTACATATATCTTGTATATATTTTACGACAATAATATATATTATTATTTTAGATAAAAAAAAAGAAAATAATCTTTACATAAAGATAAGAAAGAATTGAGTTGGAGGAAGAAAGAAACAAAGTAAATAAGCATAAAGAGAAAAAAAAAAAAAACAGGATGATGATTTATTGAACAAAAAAACATGAATATATATATACACATAGACTTGTTTTGTTGGTGTTGATGGAGAGTGTGTGGGGCTTAAAATTTTCTTTCCATCACGACAAACAAATAAAACAACCACATGGCCGACAAACACACTTTCAATGGGCACCAAAAATTTCCATCCATTTTTTTTCCCTTTATCTTAAGTTACATTGACATGATATGATATGTACTTGTCTTTGCTTTTTCTAATTTTTTCGTTATAATGCTTAAATTTTTTTTGTTGTAATTTTTAGTTAACATTTTTGACTTGATTTAAATGCAACAAAAAAGTGGCGCCTAATATTGACAATTTAGTAAATTTTTTGGTGATTAAATTGCATGTACAAATGGACAAATTTTTTTTATCTAGAATTAAGTCAATTTTATTTTGGAGTACATAATGATAGTTGTATGTATGATTCTCATATTATAGGTGTTATAACGAAAGTAAGAAAGATAATTAAGAACGCAAATAAAGAATACAGAGATTTAACGTGGTTCACTAACGATGTGTTAGCTACGTCTACAGACAGAGGAGAGAAAAGTTTTATTGATCTTGAGGAGTAAAGATTACAGATTACTGCTAGATTATGACCTAGAAAGTTTATATAGTACTCCCCAGACAGATGCGGAAAAGCCTAAAAAAATAGGCCTAAATAGATAACCCTAACCCAGAATAACATATACCGTAGATTTTGGGGGCGTCTGAACAGGGACTAATTGATTCAAGGCATATTCTAACAATAAGGATATTTATTCACATAAAAGAGTCATCGCAATGGCCATGGCATAAATCGAACACATTTCTAATAAGGTGAGATAATATATTTTACCATTTAATAAAAACTTTAAGTCAAAAGAATTTAATTTAGTATAAAAATATATTCTTTTTTGTAAATACCTTTCATACAAATAGGTGTTAATAACATCATAAGTTTACATATATTTTTACATTATTTTATAAGTTATTGAATTTAAATACTTCTGATATTAAATTATGAATTAATTATGGTATATTAATTATATGTGTAAGGTGTTTAAATTTAATAGTCAATAAATGATGTAAGATTAATATATGTTAACTTTTTGAGGTTACCGATATTTTTTTTTAATATTATATTGTGAACATATGTTATATATAGATTATATTTATTTATTTATGTGAAAACATAGAAAGATATGATAATGATATAATATTATCATATTAATTTATATAAAACAGTACTCACTCTTAAAAATGACGAAGAAAATAAAATTAAGAATTATAGTAAAAAATCACATAAAAAATAAAAGGGTTAAAATTGCAAATTTAGGTGGCCCTACCCTTTTGGCAAATAACTACCTTTAACCACTTAGCAATTACTATCAAACAAAAACCAAGGCCCTTTTCTCTCCTCTCACTTCATTGCTTGCGTATGAGAAAAACAAAA
Organism: Melia azedarach; assembly: GCA_028052125.1. Lineage (NCBI taxonomy): Eukaryota > Viridiplantae > Streptophyta > Magnoliopsida > Sapindales > Meliaceae > Melia > Melia azedarach. The sequence continues at coordinate 2,866,992 of CM051402.1, read as the reverse complement.
TAAAATATTTATGGTCCCCATGAAATCTCCCACTTATTCTATCAAAAGATTTTCCCTGCTTTTCTTGTTAAACAAACACTAAAAAGATTGAAAAAAAAATACCAACATCAATGGTGTATATAGTCATTAAATCATACCAACCAAGATATGATATTATTTGGTCTTACAAATCTTGGAAAAATTCTTTTTTAGATCATTTTTCTCACATTTTTTTCTTTGACTAATTACCATGGGCAAAAAAAAAAAAAAAAACTATATTTTTATCACATATGAAAGTATAATTATTCAATTACTAAGGCATAAGCTAATGAAATTTAAGGAGATAATGACATCTAAGTCTCTGACATTTCATATTTTTATAAATAAAAATATAATGTATTCAAGTCTGTCATTCCTATCAAAATGAATATATTGTTTTTGTAACAACTCAACCACGTTAAGAGATATTGTTCGCTTGGTCATACAAATATTCTATTTGACATCTATTTCGTATTTTGTTGATATGAGATTAATCAAATATAACTATCCACTCCATTAGAGATATTATCTATTTTAGAACGCAATTTATCATGGTTTTATTTTTGAATTTTGCAATCTAAAAAGTATTTACTGAAAATTAGAGCATCCCGACTTATATATCCAACATCTCTCTTTTATTCTATTGTTGTAAAATTTATTTAAGGTATCACAATTTTTATAATATTAAATTCTGAAAGATATAATGTATAAAATGTGTAACTTTATAATAAAAGATATTTAAGTTATTTTAATAAGAATTACAAAATTATTTTGACATAAACAAATCAATTATAATTTTGTTAGTTAAAATATACAAATTTAGAGACGTGGGTATCATTATTTCTTTTTTTTTCTTTTGCCAAATTAAATTGCCATATAAAATTTTGGATTAAGGCTGGCAAACACAAAATTAAATTATATAACAATTAACTAATTATTTATATTATAATATATTATAATAAATTATTAGATAGTCATGGTAATCTAAAAAGTTTTAGTTGACTAGGATATTGAGTGAAGAAGACTTTTTTTTTTTTTATGTAGAGTGAAGAAGACTTAAACCAAGTAATGATAGCTATCATTGGAAAAATGTGCAACTATTAAAGGTATGTGGAAGGACTAAGGATTTATAATGTTTTTAATTAATTAGTTTCCTTGAATTACTTAATTAATAATAATTTTTTTAATATTAAAACACATATGTAATTTATCGATATTATTTAAAAAATTTAAAAAATTTTAAAAATTAAATATACATTTAATTTGAGTAAAATTACTTTTATTCGAAGAAAAACTATCATAATAAAGTTAGAGTAAGAATCGAATCAGTAAATTACTTCTAACAATTTTAGTCAATAAATAAATTAATATTAAGTAAAAATATATACTTATTATTAACATTACATATAATATTAAAATTTATAATATATGATAATGTCCACAATTCAAAATCTCATTAATTTTTTTATTTTACTCTTTAAGATATTATCAGAAAATAATTCAAATTTCTTCATAATTTGATTTTAGTGAAATTTAGTTTCAACTCACTTTTTTTATATCATTTCAAGAAATTTTATTAATTGAATTAATTAACACCGACAATCCAGTATCTTATTATATTACTTAAATTTTTTATTATCATTTTATTTATTTATTCTTAATTTTTATATGACGATTTATTCTCAATGCATATCTTTAACTTGTATTAAGAGTTGCTATTTTAATAACAAATCACAAGACATTCATATGCTTGCAATGAGGAGTATCTTCTTTGCAATATTTTGATTCCCGAATATTCTTGGCTCATAATATAAAAAAATAATTCTTTAATTTTTAAAATATAAAGTCCAAATTTCACCTTCATACGATTGTGTCTATTGTAGTTAGGCATATTATGACCCAATAGAGATCAAGCTATATATATATATACTTTAATTCTACAACCATGTATAATTAATAATGATAAATTATTTTTTAAAAAAATTTAGTTTCTTTTATGTAAAGTAATATGATCATAATTAAATATTATTACTATTGAAAATATTTTAATAATTTTAATATTATTACTAGTTACTTTGAAAATTAGGATTCTTATCATTATATATAACAAAAAATTTTAATTCAACATGACATGATACAAGTTATTTTGAAAACTATGATTATTATTATTTTATATAATAAAAAAAATTTAATTCGACATGGCATGATACAAGATATGTCAGGTCATTAGATTTTATTAATGCATAATTTTGTGGTATGATGTGATATAATGTAAAATGTTACGACACGATATGATGTTTTATTTTATATATTTAACGATAATTTTTAATCGGTACAATTAAGTAAATAATAATGAATCAAAATAAATACTAGATCTTTTACAATAAAAGATAAAAAAATTAATCAAAAAAATTGATTATTATAGCTAGTATCATGAAGTATGTTTAAAAGTAACATGTATTAAGTATTATTTAGATATGTATTTTTAAAAAAATTGATTTTTTTTAATAAAAGAAAAACATAAACAATATACCACTTGTTAAATAGAAATGTAATAGAAATTGTTGTCAAATTTAATTCTTTAAATTTTTTACTTTGACTCTTCATTGATTTTATTTTTCATACCATTAGCGTACAAAATAAATATGAATATTTTAAATCTATTGGATAAAGACGTGAGATAAAAAAGCAAACCCATATAAATAAATAAATTAATTAAATATTGGGACGGACAACTTGAAAATTGAGTCAAGTGTACGTAGGGGCTTTTTGGTAATTTCAGAAGGAATGAGATCCCCGCCTCGTCGCGATGTCATTATCACCAAGATTTGTGATAGTGATTTTTTTTGACCCCAACGCCTCCCTTCTCATTTTCTTTTATTATTATTATTATTCAATTTGCTCTCTCTCTCTCTCTCTCTCTCCCTCTCTCTCCCTCTCTCTCTTACTTCTTTTCTCTTCTTTTCTCTTGCAGTCGTGAGAGAAACAAGTCCACAATGAAATGAAGAAAACCAAAAATAATAATAAATAATTAATACCTTCAAAAAATATAGAAAATTAAAAAAAAAAAAGAAAAGTCATTAACACAAGTCTTTCAAACACACAATCAATTCAGTAGTTGAATGAAATGAAGTAGTACATTTTACACTTTGTTTGAATTCTAATGACACCATAGATTTCAGAAATATTCTCTCTATAAGTTCACATTTTCTTTCTACCCAAACAAATGAACTAACACCATGTGTCCTCCTCATACTGGACCAAACCCACTTTCATATTTCAATGTCCTAACCTGAATCATACTCTCTAAGACCTTCAATTTTGTCTTTAATCTTGATCACACATCTGGAATCATACGCACTTGTCAATAATCTACTCAGAACTTTGCACCTAATACAGGACGATTTTTACGCTTTAGCAAGCACCCGAACTCGAACGGCAGTGAATTCAGCCATCAAATACGGTGATTTCCTTTAACGTAAGGTTTTTATACTAACATGTCTAGATTCTATAATCCCCACTTTAATGTGGTAATTGTATAGACGAATATTGTTCGAACTTACGGATAAGGTATATTTAGAGTGTACGATAATTATTATACATAGGCGCAGGTAGAAAACTGGTGTGAAGTATAAACATTTGGAGAAGAAATGAAGAAGGGGAGACAAAGTATGGTGTGAAAGGCAATAATAAAAAGCGAAGGAAAGAAGAAAGGACAAAGGGGGCAGAGAGAGAGAGAGCGAGAGAGAGAGAGCGAGGGTTGTAAGAAGAGTTTAACGTGGGGGATGTGTCCGAAGGGAGACATCAGACAATTGCGTATCTACAAAAATCTTAAAAATTCGATTCAGTTTTACTTTAAAAAGTAAGAAAAACACTAAACTAAAAATCTCCGGAAATATTTTATTGTTTCCAGGAAAAATAATAATAATAATAATAATAAAGCCGCAGATCAACCGAGGACCAAACTGTTTTTACCAATTATTCAATGTACCTCGCCACCTCCGACTCCAAATCCGCCTTGCTATAACACATTGGTTTCCTTTCTACAACAAATCTTTTTCAAACTGTTCTCTCTCTAGAATAATATTTGTGCTTTGCTTTGTTGTGCTTAGCTGGTTCTGTGTTCTCGGTCAATCTGCGAAGTATTGGAAGTTCTGATTATTATTTTATAGTAGAATTACAGTGAACGTGCTCTTCTTTGTCTTGTTGCCTTCTACTACAAACTTCACGCTTGGAGAGAACATGATTAGTGTGTTCTTTCTTAGTTTTTTAAACTCAGCCACACCCATTTCTGGGAATTTGGGCTAGTTTCCATCTTTTGAGAGTCATGCTTGTCTCTCAAGAGTTGAAAGTTTCTATCTTGAATTCTAAAAATCATGTCTTTTTCGTTTCTGTGAAGAGGGTCTAGAGGGGAGTTCTGTTCATTTCCTGGTTTTTCTAAATTTCTTGCTTGGTATCTTTTTTATTTTATTTTATTTTATTTTTGAGTCTTGAATCACGCAAAACAATGCTGCAATCATAATTTAGTTGGAGTCTATCAGAACACTTTTCTTTCTATATCAGAAAAAGGTTCATTTGATAAAGTTCCTTTTATATGTTCATGATTTCTATCTTCTTTGAGGTTCTGGCTTAGATATGAAGGGGATATGTAACAAAGAACAACCAAAGAGAGAGAAAGAGGTTCAAGAAAAAGATAAAGAAGAAGAGGAAGCTGAGATCTTGTTGTGTTTTTGTTGAGATGGGTGTTAAAATGCAAAAGAATCATTGTTACTCCGTGGCTTTGAAAATGAATGAACAAATGGGGACCAAAAGAGGCTACACATTTATTCAGTCCCACAGAGGTTTGCTACCTAAAGCTTTGGTGTTATGGATTATGTTTATGGGAATTGTCAGCATGGGGATCTATAATTATATGAATGACCTGAACAAAGTCAGGAGGAGGGAAGCATTGGGTAGCATGTGTGATCAGAGGGCAAGAATGTTGCAAGATCAGTTTAATGTTAGTGTTAACCATGTTCATGCTCTTGCCATTCTTGTCTCCACGTTTCATTATTTCATGAATCCATCAGCAATTGATCAGGTTTGTGACTCTTCTTCCTTCTTATGAATTGGAGTTGCTTTGAATTTAGTTGTTAGGATTATTCCCGAAAAGAAAGGAGTTCAGATTTACAATTTTATATATAATAGTCATTTATTTGTTTTTTGGGAAAATGAAAATTTCAGTTTGACATAAGAGGGTAAATGAAGGAATTTCAATTTTGGTGCTGTTTTGTTCTTGTACTGATCTTGCTGAAGACAAAAATAATCTATCGCTGTCATGTAAAATTCCTAAATAAATTTTGGGTATTTTATGTTCTTACAAATGCAGGAAACATTTGCGGAATACACGGCCAGAACAGCTTTTGAGCGGCCATTGCTAACTGGAGTTGCCTATGCACAAAGAGTGGTTGATGCACAGAGGGAACAATTTGAGAGGCATCATGGGTGGACCATAAAGACTATGGAGAGGGATTCTTCACCGGTTCGAGATGAGTATGCACCTGTGATATTTTGTCAAGAATCTGTCTCTTACATAAAATCGCTTGATATGATGTCAGGGGAGGTAATTTGCTTGTTTTGTGCATATATTTGTTTACTCTTCACTTTGCTATATAAATTCGGTGTCTAATTGGCCCTGTAATTTCTGTATTGTTCGATGTAGGAGGACAGAGAAAACATTTTGAGGGCTAGAGCTACTGGGAAAGCAGTTCTAACAAGACCCTTTAGGCTGCTGGGTTCTCATCATCTTGGTGTTGTGTTGACATTTCCTGTTTATAAGTCCAAGTTACCACCAAGGCCAACTATTGAAGAACGCATTGAAGCAACTGCAGGGTAAGCCATGGTCTTGTCTTTACATTTTGATCCTGGTGAATGTTTAGTATGTTTTGAGGTTGGTCTTAGTGTTTTACTAGAAATATATAGGTAATACTAAGGCAAACCAATTTGCCACATGGCTGGTTTAGAAACTGTTGCCTGGAATTGGGAGGCAGAGTATTATTTTTACTGAATTTTCCTGCTCTAGTTAATCAAATTGCCTGTAAGTTAAATAGCCATTTTGATTGTACAAAACAGGGAAAAAAGAAATTAGCTCATTTTCATCTTGTCTGGAATAACTCAGTCAATTAAGTTCATGGAGACCAATTCAGGGCTTTGCATAATATAGTGAGGAAAAAATAGCTATTTTTCCAGCTGGAGTCTTAGTGAAACACATTTATCTATTATCATGAAAGAAGATAAGAGTAGGATGCATGTAAGGACTGGGTTTGTGGCCTATTGTCAGCTTTCTGGCTCACCGTGTCCAGCTTAGTGGTGTCAATTGGGCCATGGCTGCCAAACTGGTCCCAGAAAACTAGACTTTTTCGTGCTTTGTACTGTGTTTGTCCCAAGCACACCTTTTAAGAAGTAGACGATAGTCCAGTACTATTCATGTCGTTAGGTGTTGGATTTTTCTTTTTTAATCCTTTAACCTTTTATTCATTGAACTTATCAAATTGTCTCTTGAATTAGTTGTTACATAACTACTACTAACTTATTTCTAATTAACAGTTTCTTTGAATTAATGTGATGTATTATGAATTTGAGATCAAGGATTTCAAACTAGATTCAGCCTCTCTACCTACAAGTTTTCCCTTCTCCGTTCTCTTTTTTTCAATGTCTTCTACTGATTTCATCATGATATTAGGACCATGGTCCTGTCTTCAAACCTGTAGATCTATGTTTCAATCAAGCAATTTATTGGTTAACCTTACTGTCTTATTGCATTTGCATTATGTTGCCAGCCAGCACTATTCTTATCATTTCCAAGAATTCAGTTGATGACCACTGCCACCATTTCATTGTTGAGTAATTGGCATAATCGAAATCCTATCAATGCCAGTGACACCATCACCTTTGATACTAAGTCTGACATCACTATTGATTCATTTCTTTTTGTACCACCACGTGTTCTGACAACACTTACTGGATGACTTGTATCTTGAGGCCATCACCTCTTTTACTAAGAGAAGACTTCACTTCAATTTCTCAACTGAAATTTATTTGTTAATATGCTAGTTACAGATAGCATTATGTTTAATAAAGTTCTTATTGAAAGCAGATATATTGGCGGACCTTTTGATGTTGAGTCCCTTGTGGAGAATTTACTTGGGCAACTTGCTGGTAATCAGGAGATTTTGGTCAATGTCTATGATATCACTAATGCTTCTGATCCGTTAATTATGTATGGTCACCAAAATCAAGATGGTGATACTTCTCTTGTGCTTAAGAACAGCCTTGATTTTGGAGATTCATTCAGGAAGCATCAGATGATATGCAGGCAAGTGCATCTAGTTATTGATCATTATTTGGAAGCCTTTATGGTTAAGTACTGGGAGTTTTCAGATTGAGATATTGATTCTGTGCAGATATCATCAAAAGGCACCTACACCATGGACAGCACTCTCAACAGCGTTCCTTATCTTTGTCATCGGTTTATTATTGGGTTACATCTTATATAGTGCAGGGATTCGCATTGTTAAAGTTGAGGACGATTTTAATGAAATGCAAGAACTGAAAGTTCGGGCTGAAGCAGCTGATGTTGCGAAATCCCAGGTATCTTATCTTATACATTGTTGGAGCACAGTTCACCTCTTTGGTCTAGTAAAAACTTGAACTAATCATTATCGTTTGTGTTTGTGATACCAGTTTCTAGCTACTGTTTCTCATGAAATTAGGACACCAATGAATGGCATTCTCGGTATGTTCCAATATCGTTTATAAAGTTTTTTCATCTAAGAACAATAGTTTTATTCCTAGGTACTTGAGTCCTTTCTCATCAGGAATGCAATTGTATCTTTGTGCTTCCAGGAATGCTTGCTTTGCTCCTAGATACAGATTTGAGTTCTACACAGAGAGATTACGCTCAAACTGCTCAAGTTTGTGGAAAGGCACTGATTACATTAATAAACGAGGTGCTTGATCGAGCTAAAATTGAAGCTTGCAAATTGGAACTGGAAGCCGTCCCATTTAACCTGCGATCAATATTAGATGATGTCCTCTCTTTGTTTTCTGAGAAGTCTAGAAACAAAGGCATCGAGGTAAGCCCGACAATCTTAATCAATGCAAATAAGTGTATTCATCTAACAAAGGCTTAAAGGCCCCGTAAAATATATCGTTATTTTTCTCTGTTTGTTGCCATGTTACTTATAGCTCTTGTAATTTATCAAGTACAGATGCCATTTATTTTGTCATTTTGAACTGACATGGTCTTAATTATTTTCTTTTCCTTCTACATTTCTGGGGGTTTTGGACATCTACTCAAATGGGGACATGAAGCTGGCAGTTTTTGTTTCTGATAAAGTTCCAGAAATTGTTTTAGGGGATCCTGGCAGATTTAGACAGATCATCACAAATCTTGTGGGGAACTCTGTCAAAGTAAGTGTATTGTTTAAGGTTTTGTATTAAACACTACTAATATATTATAACTTCTGCTGCAATTGATTTATTGATGATTAATTATAATTTCCCAACATTATCATTGTTATCTTTTCCTACTTAATTTTGTGATATATTTGATATTCACTATATTAAGTTGATGGCAGTTCACAGAACGAGGACATATATTTGTTAAAGTCCATCTAGCTGAACACTCAAAGGTAAAACTGGATGCAAAAGATGAAACTTTCTTGAATGGAGGATCAGATGAAGGAGCCCGTCCAGCTGGCACAGGCCAGTTTAATACCTTAAGTGGTCTGGAAGCAGCTGATGAGCGAAATAATTGGGATAAATTTAAGCATTTAATTGATGAAGGATTCCTATCTAATGCTTCAATTATAAATATGATGGCCTCTAATGATGCCTCAGAGGATGTCACTTTGATGGTGTGTGTGGAGGATACAGGAATTGGGATCCCATTATCTGCCCAGGATCGAGTTTTCATGCCCTTCATGCAAGCAGATAGCTCAACCTCTAGACATTATGGGGGAACTGGTATAGGCTTGAGTATCAGTAAGTGTTTGGTTGAGCTGATGCATGGTCAGATAAGCTTTGTAAGCCGCCCTCAGGTCGGGAGTACATTTTCATTTACTGCTGTTTTTGGGAGGTGCAAGAAAAATGCATTTGATGCTATTAAAAAATCTAATTCCGAAGATCTGCCTTCTGGTTTTAGAGGATTGAAAGCAGTGGTTGTTGATGAAAAGCCGGTCAGAGCAGCTGTCACCCAGTATCATTTGAATAGACTTGGCATCATGGTCAAAATTTCTAACAGCATCAAGGACCTGACTTCCACTGAAAAGAATGGGTTTCAATCAGCTGGGTAAGTTTTTCTACTTCACTTGTTATTGAGAATCCTTATTGATTCCGAGGAAAAGAAATGCTAGAAACAAAGAGATTAACATCATTGTTGGGTATCTATTATCACTAAAGAGTACAAATTATGTAGAAGTACGATAAGAATGAAAAGAAAATGCAACTAATAGTCAAACCTTGGTTACCAGGCTACAGCTAATGACACTTAGGATTGCTTATTTTAGTTTCAACATGCTTGAATATTGACTTTTCATCATGATTTATGTTATTAATTTACAGGAGAAAAGTATTTTTTTATTTCTTAATGATGAATGTTATGTGTTGTATGTATGAAAAATAAAAGAATAACATAAGCCTGTCAGGCTGTTTTCATGAGAAAATCTCAGTGAAAAGAAAAAATGAAAAAGAAGTTTGAAGCAGATCTTTGAACAGAGCCTTGCTTTTATAATTTGTTGAACTTGTATATTGAGCCTTATGAGTAGTCTTGCTTTTGTGCAGTGATAAGTTCCAGCCTGATATTATTCTAGTTGAGAAGGATTGCTGGATTTCTGGTGAGGATGGCATGAATACACGGCCTGTGGACCATATGCTGAATGGAAATGTCTTTAAGCTGCCTAAGCTGATCCTTCTTGCAACCAATATTAGTAATGATGAAGTTGATAAATCCAAGAAGGCGGGTTTTGCAGATACTGTGATCATGAAACCTTTAAGAGCAAGTATGATTGCTGCATGTCTTCAACAGGTTCTCAGTACAGAGAATAAGAGGCAGGCTGGAAATATGGCCAATGGATCAAGCTTCAAACAGGGTTTACTCTGTGGCAGGAAGATTTTGGTGGTTGATGACAACAGTGTAAACCGCATAGTTGCTGCAGGTGCACTGAAGAAGTTTGGAGCCAAGGTAGAATGTGCTGCCAGTGGCAAAGCTGCCTTGGAGAAGCTTAAACTACCGCATGGTTTTGACGCATGTTTCATGGATATTCAGATGCCAGAAATGGATGGGTATGTCTTCCATTCTTGAAAAGGCAATTAATCCTTTTTCATATGTTGTTTTTTTGTTGTTGATGCTACATAGAAAGCCTTCTTTTAGAGCTTGTAAAGATTTTTAAGAAAAATCATTTTGATAATTTTGCTTACATGCCTTTAAGCCACCAAATTAAAACTGATCTTCAGTAATATTTCATGTCTAAATCTGGTGAATACATAACATGCAAACTTCAGAGCCTCTAACCCACTCTAGTACACCTTTAAGGATGTTGTATGTTGGGTGTATGGCCTGTTTTACATGTACTTTCTGTTTGCTTTACTAACAAGGCATTTTGACTACTGTATGATGCAAATAAGTTTACTTCCTATTTCAGGGGGTTCAAGATCAAAGTTATAATTTCATATTCGCTTGTCAACTAGACATTTACTAGCCTGTATATGTATTCGTTTCTCATATGCAGAGATTTTGTTTACATGGATCAGTTTAACTAAATTTATCTTTCTTCTCTTTACAGGTTTGAGGCAACTCGCCGAATCCGGCAGATGGAGAGCAAAGCAAACGAGCAGGTGACAAATGGCGGATCCTCGGTTGATGGCACTGCCAAAAAAGCTGAGTGGCACATACCAATATTAGCCATGACAGCTGATGTAATCCATGCGACATTTGATGAGTGCCGTAAATGTGGAATGGATGGATACGTTTCAAAGCCATTCGAGGAAGAAAATCTTTATCGGGAAATTTCCAGGTTCTTCAAATCCAAACCTGTCTCAGCCTCATAAATAGAGTTCTCAAACCTCCAGGGAATCAACCAACTTCTATCTTGGAAGAGCTCTAGGGACTCAGCAATTTTTGATATTCTGCTGGTGCACTTCAGTCTTCACAAGCGGCAACAATGTTGGTTTTCTTGGATTTTCAAGGACTCTTCACCAGAAACATATTCGAACTCAGGTTCTTGCAGTTTTCCCCCTAACCAACTTCTATTAACGTGATTAGCATCCAAGAACATGTATACTACAACAAACCCTTTCCCCATTTGTATGTACAGTTCCTCGGAAGGTTCGGAACTCTGAAAAGGTGTAAATCTAATTTTGCATGGCTTTCCTCTGGAGAAGGGGCAATGGCTATTATGAATTCCTAGATCTGTATAATTATTTTCTGTGGTAAAATGCTTGGTCACTAGACATATTTACATTTTAAACCCATGAGTTGCTATGAGTGAAACAATCTGCAGGTCTTATTGAAGTCTCTTCTGAAAATTCCAGCATTCATCAAAATGTATCAAGGTTTTAATTTTGTCCATATAATGCCTGCATTTACCAATATGAGAGACAAAGCACAGAATTCCTCCAAGCTCCCGTGGATTTGATTTGAGCAAATTCTTTCAGTATGTCGTTCCGAATTAGAATCCCATGATTGCAAATATATACTGTTTTTTTGAATAGATGGATACAAATGCATATTCTTCTGCAGAAACACGATGTTTCAAATAAAGTGGGCCGAACAAGCTAGCCGGCTTAAGCTTAATGTGGCCCATATGGTGAGTATAACGGGTCCAATCCATAAAGAAAGCATGCTAAGCCCATCACAATCTTAAAATCCTCAACCCGCTCATCTCCGCTTAATAATAGGAGGTATTACCACATACTTTTCTGATTTGTAAAAATTTCAATTAAATGAAAAATATATGAAAAGCAACACAAACTTCTATTATGAATAATAAATATACTAAATTATTCAAAATTTATTTTTTTAAAATTATAAAATAATATTATTTGATTAGATTCTAACCTATAACCTTATTTGAAAAAAATTAATAGCTTAATCACTACATTAAATATATTTTAATAATATATTTTTCGATCTTTAATAAATAAATTTTTTAAAAATATATATAATAATTTTTATTATCATTAAAGTTATTTTGTTATTATAAAAGCTTTATAATTAAAATTTTTTTATATAATAACTTTAATTTAAAATTATTATCGAATAATAATAAAATTATTCTTAAATAATTATTAAAGAAAATAAATTTAAATTGTTATAAAATAAAATTATTCTAAAATTATAATTAGCACTAGTTTCAAAAAAATTGTTCTTAAATAATTTTTCAATAAATAAATTATTTAATTTTAAAATTTTAAATAATGATAATAGTTTAAAAATTTATAATTTAATAATAATAAGTTTAAATTCAAATTATTATATAGAATTTTAATGATTATAAAATTATTTTTGAATTATAATAAGATAATTTCAATTATTATAAAAATTATTATATATGTATTTTTAAAAGGATTATTTATTAATAATTCAAAAATATATTATTAAAATTTATTTGATATAATGGTTAAGGTTTTAGTTTTTTTAATTAAGGTCATAGGTTCAGATTTAACCAAATAATATTATTTTGTAATTTTAAAAAAATAGATTTAAAAGTATTTTGATAAATTTATTGCTTGTGAGGGAGGTTTGTGCCCTTTTTCACAAACCTTCTATCAAACTGGGATTGAATCTAACTAAATAATATTATTTGACAATTTAAAAAAAATAAATTTAAAGATATTTTAATAAGTTTACTGTTTGTGTAGGAGATTTGTGTTCTTTTTTACATCAAATTAAGATTTTTATAAACTTCTTAGAAGATACATGAAAATACCCCTAATAAAAAGAAGGAGAAAAATGATAGATACTTCTTGAACTATAGGAAATTAACATATATCCCTATGAAATTTTAAAAGCGACAAATAACTTTCTTGAGTTTGAAACGAATACCCCATGGGATTAGTGTGCTTCAATTTGACATTAGATTTCAAAGGTAATTTGTAATTTTTGCAGCATAAACCACAATAGCCAGACCTTCATGTCCTCCCTTTACTTCATCTCTTTCATTTTCTTTCTCTTCCTCACTGGTTGTAGCCACCTTTCTTTTCACATTAAATGCTATTCTCCCCATTATTATCTTCATCAACAGCATCAATTTTGCTCTCCTTCATTTCGAAGATTCAAATCAACCATGCTTGCTTGCTTGCATTTTCAATTGGCATAGCTATTTTCATAGAAGATTCATCAGCCACAAAATCAGTGATAGAGGCTTTAAACACCGCCATCTAGAGGAGATGAGGGGAGGATATGTAGATTTGGCTATTGTGGTCTTTGCTTCGAAAATTACAAAATTACTCTCGAAATCTAATGTCAAATTAATGGCACACTAATCTTGAAAGGGATATTCGTCGTTTCTCCAAACTCTTAGGAGCATCTTTCGTTTATAAAATTATAGGAGGTATCTGTTGTTTTTCTATAGTTCATGAAGTATCTCTCAATTTCTCTAATAATAATAATAATGTTTAACATTCTTTGGATTTTAAAATAATATTACTTTTTTTTTTAAGTATTACATATTACAATCTACTAATATTTAACTAGGAATTTATAGCACACCCAGTATTCGGAGAAATTGCCTTCAAGGTGGGAAATATTCACAGGGTTCGAAGTCATTCTATCCTTGTGTAGGGAATGCGTTCTCACCATCCAGATTAAGTCTGGATAGCTAAAAAATGAGTCACTTTAAAAGAAAATTAACGTTCAAGACATTAATCACCACTTCAAGGGTTAATATAGCTCCAATTTAATTATTGTGAGAATGTTTTATTATTGTGTTATATTTCATAAAATTTAATTTTTTTTAATCGTGTAAAATTTCGTAAAATTATAGAATGTGTCACAAGAATAAAACATTTCAAATGGATTTGTTTAAGAATTTGTATAAGTCACATTAATCCAAAAACTAAATGCAATAAGATTTCAAAGTTATATCTTAAATAGTAATGTATATTTTTAATTAGATAATAGATTTTATACTTAAAGGTAATTAATCATTCAAATCACTGTCTAAAATAAAAGTTGGGATACGCAACTTGAGAAGTTTGGTATTAGTCTTTAATAAAATGTAATTGGAAGCATGTACAGCAACTTGTAATTTATATCAATGATTATTGCAATAATAATGCTCACTTGCATTATGAAATCATACTCTTGTAATAATCTAAACTATAATCAGACATTAATTACGCTAATTAGAGGCAGTAATTGCAAGAATAAATTACTATACATTCATCCTAAAAATGAGCAAATTAATTCTCTTGGTTTAACATTAATGCATGCCTTCTTGTTGCCCAATTAATTAATTAATTTTCTTATCTGTCTTCGAGTAGTTTTTCAAGTAGAGATTGTTAAGTAAACTATTTTGAAATAAAATTTTTAACAAAAATTTATTAATTATTTGTTTGTTACAAATAATTTTTTTAAAAAATTATATAATTATTTTTTTTATAAATATTACTCCGAGGAGGTAATTTTATTAATTAAAAGAAACAAATATAGAAATCATAACCTAAATCGGAAGTTACAAGAGAAATAACTCTAAGCAACAAGCAAAAAAACCAAACAAAAACTATAAAAAGACCTAAAAGAATTGATAAGTCGAAAACTTGTTTACATCCTTAGAGAGTTGGCTACATATATCTTTAGGAGGAGTATTCCATCAGTGAAAATTGTCATTTTGGAAGTCAAGTTTTTACAATAAAAGCAACAAGCCTGGAACATCAAAGGAGGGTGAATATAATTATTAGCGAAGAGGTGAATAACTAGAGTTAGAATTTCTATCAATCTAAAGGTTAAAGATAAGATTTTGAGGATATATTATAAGGAAGTAATGTAAAATCTCTAAAATAAAACAAAAATATTTTAGAAAATTTAATTTTTTTTAAAAATTCAAAAACATTTATTGTAAATATCTAAAATTTGGGTTCTCTAACACAAATAATTTTTTTTTTGAATTTCTAAATTTTTTTCTCTAATACTAACTAAATAGTATAAATAAGGGAAAAAGACATGAAAATCCTTACGCTTGGCTTAATAGACACATAAGTCTTAATAGTTTTAAAAATACCTATAAGCATTATTATTAAATTATTAAAATTTGAGAAAAATATGATATATGTATCAAAAATACATTAATAAATAGTACATTTATAATATAAATAATAAATTTATTTTAATCATATTTTATATGTTTAAACTATATATAAATAAAAATTATAATATAATCATAAGTATTGTATAATAGTATATTTTATTTATACATTAATATTTATTTATGATTTTTTATTTATTTTCTAATACTTAATTTTTGAATTGTTAATATATTATAAAATAAATAAATTTATATTTTAGTTACAATATATTAACAAATATTATTTATAGTATTTATGAAATATATAAATTTATAATATGTTAATAAATATTATATAGTTAATATACTATAAAATAATATTATAATTTATTTTATTAATATATTTTTAATAAATATATTATATTTTGTTAAATTTTAAATATTTAATATTAATTTTTGTTAAATAACTGTTACTGGTATTTTATCTATAGATTAATATTTATTTTTATTATTTTTTAATACTTAATCAATATTGGATTGTTAATATATTATAAAATAAATAAATTTATATTTTAGTTATAATATATTAAAAATATTATTTATAGTATTTATAAAATATATAAATTTATAATATGTAAATAAATATTATATAGTTAATATACTGTAAAATAATATCATAATATTATTTTATAAATATATATTATATTTTGTCAAATTTTAATGATTTAATAATTATTTTTGTTAAATACCTATTACAGTAAGAGTATAATTATCTTTTTAAAATAAATTGAGACTTTTAAAGGTATTTTTGAAACGATTAAAATTTATATATCCATTAAACCATACTTTAAGGACCTCCATGTCCTTTTTCCTATAAATAAATTTGAATGAATTTTTAACATTAAAAAAATCTTTTTATCTAATAAAAAAGATGAAAAATGAAGAAACTTGTTAAACATCCAACTCATGCTTTGAGGAAGAGAGAAATATATATATATATATATATATATATATATATATATATATATATAAAGAATGATATCTAAGTTTTGGATCTAGAGAAATCTTCTTCCGCTACTCAAAAGTAGATTATATTGATGAAAATGTGTATATTATATTGATGAAGGGGTAGTTCAATTAATAAGTAAAAAACAGCAGATTATAATAATTAATCTTAAAATTTAACTATTAAATTTTAAATTTTAATAATTTAATTAATCTTAAAGTGACTCAACCTAAATGGTTAGAGTGTGTTCCCTTCACGAATCATGTGAGTGTTTTCACAATATTTTCTACACACATTGTATAGTTTATTCCTAGAGATTTTGAATAGCAGTTTCTTCTCTTTTCAAGGCAGCCTCTTTGGATGCTGGATATGTTACAACTGCAAGTTATCTTTCAAGTAAAAATTTTAATAGATCTCTGATTAAATACTTATAAATACTTAGTTATATTGTAGTAAATTTGTAATATTCTAAAAAAAAATCTTAAAATTAAATTAATAAAAAAGGAGTAAATTATACTCTCTAAGTCAATAAAGACAACACCAAATAATTAATTTTTACATAGTATAAGCATTGTAATTTGTAAATGTCCAAATAAGAAATCTTATTAGTACTTTTATTCGATAAATTTTAGACTAAGATTTAGTGTTAATTTAAGTTTTAATAAATAAATTGTATAATTAGTTGTTAATACATGAAAATATAACGAGAAGACAAAGACTTTGTATGTAAAAATATATGTATGTTAGAAAATCTTTAAAAGGTTAGATAAGTTTAGATCAATCAATATTGAAACTACGTACTTAGGTAGCATTTATTTTTTTACCTGAACTCTGAATTGACAGAAATTTGAATTTGAATAATATGCCTATTTTTTATTTTAAAATATCTGAAAATAAGTATTAAGTTATTTATTTTGATAAAATAAAAAATCTAAAACTTGTTATTTTTACATATATACCTTTTTAAATAATATACTTATATCTATAATAATTTTTATTATATTAACACAGTAATAGATAAAAAAATAATAAACTATATTAGTATGTATATTATTTATTTGTTTGATATATGACCTTTTTTATAAAAAAATTCTAATCCATGATATAAATATTAATAAAAATTAAATAAAAATAATAAGTCATATTATAATATAGTTGTAATTATATTACTATACAAATTTATTATAATAGTTAAAGTATAAAATAAGTAGGATTAAGAAGACAAGTAGAGGGGACCCACAATAAAGAAAATATTCCTAAAAAATAATTAACTAAAGTTTCAATTTTGTTAGTAAATAAATTAATAAAATAAGAATATTTTTAGAAAAATAAAATATTAAATTATTCAGATATTTGTTCATTCAAATTTAAGTCAAAATTTTTAATTTAATTATATTAAAATATTTTTAACAAATATTCTGATATAAGTTAAAAAATAAACTACTCTTAGACATCTGAATAATTATATTCAAATTTCAGTTAGAAAAACAAACAACCCTTTACTAGTAGCTAGTTTAATAGTAGGTGTGTACTTCCCTTTCATTATGTAAGTTTAGATCAACATTAAAACTATTTATTAATAGTTTAATGGTAAGTGTTTACTACTTTTTCCTACTCTGATGTTAAATGCTTACCTCTTTGAATAAAAGAAAGAGATTTAACAGTGACTTTAGAATAAATTTCTCTTAAATAATGACAAATCTTGCCCAAATTATGCGCGGTGACAAAATTCTATTTATCTTGGTAATTTTTTAGTAGATTTTTCACAAGTGGCGTCATAATTATGTTTATAAAATACTTTATAAACATAATGTCATTTGAATGATATATGTCATTTGAATATATTAGTGTTACAAAGTTAAGAAGATAAAAGAATATCCGATGGATGTTTGACTATAATGTTAGAAGTGCTGAAATATCGTAGATTTGTCACAAAATACTTTTGAATTTGTCGTTAATAACATAGAAATATATAAAGATAAAAGAGTATCCCTCAATCTTTGAAAGAGGAAAATTAATTTATTGTAAAGAAAAATAATAAAAAATTACAAGAAGGAAAAGAAAAAAGAAAGGACTATAATTATATGATATCTCGCATGACGCATGTACATGATCAAGAGTTGAGTATTGAATATGTACCCACACAAAACTTGAACCATGTTTCTTGGATGCAAACAATAATAAACCCCCAATGCTTGTCCTTCCTCCTATTTCTCTGGCCGCTTGGTTTTGGTCATATAAGAACAACCCAATTAACTTTCCTCTCCCTCTACAATAATTTACAAACATTATTTGTTTCATTTTCTTTACATTTGAAAGCAATACATTCACTAAGTTTAGCAAGTCATTACATGTAATGACAGAGGAGTCATCATCAAAAAGAGAAGGAATCCCACCAACATTGCTATATATATATATATAATACCGAAAGGGAAAATGCATGGAGCTTTTGTATGCCGATTTTATAAAGCACACAAATTATTAGTGTAAGGATATTGATATGATAATAATTAAGAGACCAGATGCTGATTCTCTGCAATTTTTGTCAGTCACAGGCAGACATAAACACTTTGATATGTTGCATATATAATATGTAGAGACCTAGCCCTTGTCTTTTTATATACTTAATTTAAATTTAATTTGTACCGTAGAGTTTCATGGAACCAACCAAGTGTCCAACTTACTCTTGCTTTACCCAAATTTTATATTGATTAGTGAGGAATGCGATGGAAGGGATGATAACAAGCTAATGGATTTTTCTACATTTTAATTGGGCACCTGCACTTATATATATATTCTCTATATTTGTCTCTTTGTGTTAAGAGCTTATTATTATTTTTTTAATATTACTATTGATATTACGTAAAAAATCTACTGAGAATTTGGATATTAATACTTATATAGTTTACTCTAAATTTTTACGCATATGCGGTGCGATTCTTACTCCCATCGAAAAAAATATTTATCCACATATTAGTGAAAAATTCTATAAATTTATAAAGAGGAGTCCTACCTTTTAGCAATACTTGAACACCTATCCTTTAATTAAATTGGGTTCTCTCAACATAAATTTTTAATTTAAAATATTGACATAAAGTGAACTGTTAATTTTATACAATTTATAGGTAGATAAGATTGTTAGATTGGTAATACTAAACCGTACTTTTTAACGGTAAATTTTTAATTATTAGATTGCATATATCTTATAATTAAAGATTTATGTATTAAGTTAAGAGAATCACACCCCTTAGTTAAAGATAGTCAATATTTTATGAATTTTTTAATATAATGATTAATTTTACTCTGTTATATTAATTGAAAGAGTTATGGTAAGCAATATTATTGTGTGGGTATGAAAAAGTATATATATAATGAAAGATGATAAGTGCTGAAAAATAGCTCAAAAAAGTTGCCATGAAATTTATATATTACGCTGCAATCTCACTTTCATTGGCTCTCCGGTTATCAGACAAGATTTCCAGTGCCCATTACAAAAGGAAAAGCAAACCATGAATTCCCATTACTTGGAATTATAGAGAACACTCATAAAACAACAAAATGCAATCACAAATTACTTGCTATTGCCAAATCATAATCCATAAAGCATTATGAGCTTTTTAGGGCTACGAATTAAATTATCAGTGTTCTGGCCCTAATATTCTATAAATAGGACAAGTTTATCTTTTAATTTGCAATTTGGTACTAGATTTCATATTGAATGTTTACAAATTAGAGCGTTTGTCGATATGTTACCTGGCTTATTCCACTACATAACTTTCCAAAAAAGCTCCATTAGGTAGGCCTGACCCTGCCTAATTTAACAATTAGGGTTCTAATTCTTTAATCAAGTATTGAACTCATCACACACAGCATATATGATATATCCTTTGGTTTAGACATTATATAAATCTAGGGTTTTCCTCACATTCTGTGAAGTTATTGAGACAGCTTTCATAATTTCTGCAGATTCCATTTAAAATTCTAGCTTAATCATAAATATTGTATCCATGGATCTAAAGCTAACCTTGAAGGAGACTATAGCTGTTAGACCATATGAACAGTCCAATAGACAAACTATTGAGCTCTCTGGTCTTGACAGGATATCTCCTGCAATTCTCTACACTGTCTTCTTTTATAGGTCTCAACTGAAAAATGAACTATCATCTGAAGCAGATGGTCATGTTGAGAGAGCCAAGAGAGCTCTCGAAAAGGTGTTGGTTTCTTGGTTTCCAGCTGCAGGCAGGTTTAAATTCAATGAGGCGACGGGGAAGCTGGAGATCGACTGCAACGACAAAGGAGTAACTATGATCACTACAGTGACTGATTCCAAGCTTGATGAGCTTGGTTGTTTGCATGAATACAAGACTTGCTATGAAAAGCTGGTCCCTAAACTCCCTGAAGTCAATGATATTTCAGAAAATCCCCTTGTCGTCGTGCAGGTTTGAGTTTGATGAAAGAACCCTAGCTTGTAGTAAATTATCTTTTAAATTCCAGTTACTTTATTGATTGATGACTTCCATAGCTGAAACTGATTATCCACAAATCATGAACATACTGAATGTTATATTCTTCTTACAGGTTTAAAGCATTGATCGAGATATATAACAATTTTCTCTTCTTCTAAAATACTAGTGATCGTGGAATTAATCTTTTCCACAATGAAAGAGATGTAGTTTTATGAAACGAATTTAAAAAGAATCATGACATATTTTCAGCATAAGTCAAAATGATCAAACCCCCTTACAGAGTTGCACTTGTAATTACTGTTTAGAGGTTGATCTTGTTCAAGAGAGAACGTACTCAAGACAATTTTTTCTTCGTTTCTCTGTTTCAGAGTTAGGTTAACTCATGAATGATAAAATCCCTAACCCTAGATATACATTTCCTTAGCTAGCAGGGCCGTTTTTCACTTCGCTTTCATATGGTAAAGTAGATTGCAAGTTGCCGATTGGTAATTAGTTGCAGATGCCATAATTGTTTAGGTCTAGGTTTAGCTTACCTTTCTTTTTGTTACACCCCTACCATCAATTTTAAACATCATATATGACCATTGATTGTGCTGCAGCTTTCATGAATCATTAATGGTTGTTATTAAATACAGCTAGAATAACATGGGAAAGAAAAAAAAAAGGAGAGCTTCTTGTTTTACCTTTTTCTTTCACAAGTTATTAATAGACTGTAGATCGACTATAGGAAGCTTTTTGGTTGAGAAGAAGATCGCAATCCTCTTCCTTTACCTACGTCTTTGCTTTTTCCTTTTTTTCATTTCTTTCCTCTGTAGCCCTAATTTTTTACTAGTTGATTCTTAACAGATAACAAGGTTTGCCTGTGGTGGGATTTCAATTGGTTTTGGTGGTAGCCATGCTTTGTTTGATGGCCTAGGAGCATTCAACTTCCTATCATCTTGGGCTCATACATCAAATGGGAAAGATGAATCTGCTCTTATTGTCCCTAACCATTCAAGAGAAGCCCTTTTGCATTCAATCTATTCTCCAAACTCAAGCCCTGCTACTGCTTCAATATATGAACAAGGACACATTGCGGCCATTCAAGACCTCTATCGCATACCTATGCAAGCCATGGCCTCCGACGACAGATGTTGGGAGACGGCACTGTCAAAATTTAGCCGGACTGACCCTCAAGGTGATCAGCTTGTAGTTATTACACTAAGAGTCAACAAGGAAGTTGTAGAGACATTAAAAGGACTAGCAATTGAAAAGGGAAAGCTCCCAAAATGCTCTACATTTGACGTTCTATGTGCAAACGTATGGAAGGTAATTAAATTCTAGCATATAATTTTGTGCTTATAATGAGAATTTTTCTTGATAAATCCATTGGTATTTACTCTTTATTTATTTTTTACAGGCAAGAGTTATGGCTCTAAAGCTAAATCCAAA
Organism: Melia azedarach; assembly: GCA_028052125.1. Lineage (NCBI taxonomy): Eukaryota > Viridiplantae > Streptophyta > Magnoliopsida > Sapindales > Meliaceae > Melia > Melia azedarach. The sequence continues at coordinate 2,844,808 of CM051402.1, read as the reverse complement.
CACCAACATATGCTTGCAATTCCCTGTGGATTCCCGAAGCCGGCTCCGGCCACCACTCGGCGAAAACTTCACCGGCAATGCCTTTGTTCTTGCCTCAGTTTCATGCTCAGTGAAAACTCTACTCGAAGAGTCCCTTCACCACACAATTCAGAAGATTCAAGCTGCCAAAGATGTGATTGCAGACGAATATATCAAATTATACGCAAAGGCTCTCGAATCCTCAGACAAGTTCTTCCCCTCCATGAGAGAATTGACAGTCGTCACTGATTGGCTGAGATTTCCTCTCCATGCCCTCGATTTTGGATGGGGAAGAGTTTCAAGTGCAGCTCTCTTAGCAACTCCCGTCCCGGAAACAGCATTTCTGATGATAAATCTTGAAGAACCTGGAGGATTCCTTGTCCGAGTTGGCACTCCAAGACAATACGTGGATGATCTCATCAGCAGCTTCCATAACTTGAACAACATTTCAACTGGTAGCTCTTCCACTTCCTATGATAATAATTATTAATGTGGGCATTTGATTTTATAAAATATAAATTTCTTCACAATTTATAATAACTCAACGTCGAATTGTGCTTTCAATTCAACGAAGAGTTACTGTAAATGTAAACAAATTTATATTTTATAAAATACGGATATCCAAATTTAAAATTCATATATATCTCGTACTTTGTATACATAATTATGAGGTGGTTGATGTATATAATAAATAGGCTTGTTGCCTTTTATGTATTGGTGTTATGAGTTGCAAATTGTAATATAATATATGTGCTAGCCTTTGTAAAATAAGTCAATAATTGTCCTTCTAGGGATCGATGTGTAAGATATGTGAGGGTGTTTAAATGTATTTGCAGAAGTATAATCTCTATATGTGATTAGATGTGTAAAATAAATGTATTGCAGAATAAATATATATTGTGTGTTGATGATTTTGTTGAAGATTTATATTATTTTTATATGTGATTACAAGTAGCCTTGAGTTGGGATATCTGCAAAATTACACTGAAATCAAATTACGTAAGCCCGAGCTAGGTACCTCAAATTGAAGTAGGGTTTTATATATAAAAAGTTGTACATATTTTTTCAATTTATTGTTCATTTGTTGAACGTTTTTAGTCGTTATGAATTTGTGTCTTAAAGAAAAAATAAACCCGAGTTAAGGAGACGGCGATTGCATTAATGAAACAGAAAACATACATCAAGTTGAAGAACATGCTGAAAGCTTTGAATATAGGTAAATAAGAACAACCAAGAATCAAGCAAATTTGTATATTGGGAATCCTATATATTTGGTCACCATTGTTTGTAACGTATGAAATATGAATAAAACAATTTAAAATTTTACAAACATTTATTTATCAATACATTTTTACGAGAATAAGAAATTTTAAATCTTGAAAAGTCTTGCATAACTAATGTTAGAATTACATCTTTTTTTTTATTTCTTTTGAAGAAAATTTTAATAGTACGAGGAAAATTTTATTAAATATATTAATGCAAAATGTTGCTCAACTTGTTGAGGTAGCATCTCCATGTGTCTCGCTCTATATGACCGATTTGTTGTCTTTTCTATAAAATAAAATACTGTCAAAGGATGTTGATATTTTTCCAATGGAAACTATTGGACTAGGAAGTTAGACTAAGGGTCTGTTTATTTTTTTTTTTACTGAAATTGAATATAAATATTCAGATGTGTAAGAGTTATTTGTTTTTTTAATTTATTTATGAATATTGAATATAATTAAGTTAAATTTTTTTACTTAAATCTGAATGAATAAATGTCTGAATAGTTTAAATATTTTATTTATCAATAATACCTTTAAATTATTACTTAATATTTCTACATGTCAATAATTCAATATATTAGTATAAGATTTTTTAGGACATATATATCAATATATCAATTTCAGATTTTTATTTTTACAAAAAAAAACTTAACATTTATATTCAGACATTTAAAATAAAAAAAATATATTATTTAAATTAAGATTTCAGCCATATTCAGATTTCAGATAGAAAAAATAAATACTACCTAAGTATAAATTTCATGTTGTTTTCTCATCCTTTGGACTTTTTGCACTTTTAGGAGTGATGTCTACTTATTATTTTCACTTTTGTGCGCATAAGACAAAGTGTGAATTTTTTACTGCTCTCCTCTTTTTCATGTGATTGAGCTTTTTGCGCCTTTGAGAGAGAGTTTAGTCATTCTTCTCCCCTTCTTTTGGTCAAATTTTTGCCTTTAGGAAATAGTTATTGGTTTCACAATTAAAGAAACTACTTCTCTTTTCTAAGTGCATGTCTTTACACGCTTCAGTATAAAATCTCAATAGAACTTCATAAGTCTCAAATTGCAGAAGCCTTTACCCTTTTATAAGTGTCAATGTACACTTAAATATAGAGCTCTGATGAAAGTTTCATAAATTTTTTATGAGAAAGATCTCTTTTATTTTTTTTAATATAGGTGAAAATGTATAACTAATTATAAAGTATTGGTGAGAGTTTGTAGGCATTTATCCTTCAACGAGTATCTATACAATTAAGTAAAAGATATCGATATGAAGCGTGTATCCGACCACTTAAGTTAAGCTTGTTAACTAATTTAGATTGTTATGTAAAAGATCTCAAAAGAAGAGTGTGTGTCCCACCACCTAAGCTAAGCTTGGGTGACTTTACCTTTCTTTTATTTGGTTTTATATAATATTTTTTTTATGCGCAAATAGAAAGAACATAGTTATACCTTATTTTTGTTCAAAATTATATGATTCAATTAAAAAAATCATTTAAGTTGATTGAAATTGAAAATGTGCCCCTTAATAATAATTATAGGCCCGTTGTCTCACCATTAAAGCCCAATCATCAATATAAGTTTTGTAAAATACAATAAAATGTGCCTATATTTAATCAAACAATGATCGTGTTAAAACAGAAATGGACATTTTAATTTTTAATTTAAAATAGTGACACAAATTTTTAATCATTAACGAGAAAACCATCAAAATTTAATGCTCTACTATTGTTTTGAATTAAAAAAAATTGTATAAATAAAATTAAGTGGGATAAAATATTTCAAATTGAATGTAGATGATCCGATTTAACTATAATAAAATATAATTTCAAAAAAATAATAATTAGTGATTGATTATTCAATTCATTAGTGGAGAGGGTGTATGAGTTAAACAACATTGAAATTCAATGATTGAATACTATTTTTTGACTTTAAGTATGATATTAGTATTGTTTTTAAAATAATATTTTTGAAAATGATAATAATAATATTTCTAAAACATAGGTTTTAAGAATAGAAAACGTGTAAAGTAGTACTTGTTAAAAACAATTTCCTAAAATAGAAAACAGTAAATACAAATTATTTTTGAAAATAGGTGAAATAGTTGCTTTAAAGATAAATATTATAATTAATTCAAAAGATGGTCTTTAAAAATAGTCAAAAAATGATAAAAAATTATTTTTTACTTTTTAATTAAAATTTCAGAAAACAATATATTATTTTAAAATGAAAAATAATTTTTAAAACATTACCAAACGCACTATAAATTTTATTATTAAATTGTAAGAGATTAATAAATAAAAAATTAAATTAAAAGATTCTCGCCCATAAAATAAACTTAAAGAAAACCTTAGTCTTAAGTTCATATAAAAATACCCATAAAATATAAATTTGACTAAAAAATAATTTTGTATTTCCTACCTCAAGATTCCATCGTGAGACCAAGTTTTCAACAAGTCCACAATTTCTGTAACAATTTTCAAATTTTTTTTTATTTTTTAAATTTAAATTTGGTCAAATCATGTATGAAAACAAATAGATGATGACAAAATTATCGTTCATTGATTGAACGGCAACACAGAAAACACTTCCTAAAAAAGTTGGAAACAGTCACAGCCTCGCAACAAATGGACCACTCTGGTTTAGACAACACACAAACAATCACATAAATTCGTATCTGGTTTCGATTTAATTGGAAATAAATACAAATATAAAAACATTTAATTTTAATTTAATTTAATTAATTGACAACCTGTCTGAAAAATAAATAATAAAAAAAAGTCCAATAGCTTATAATTATATGTAGTTTTCTTCTTCCAAATGCCAACTTGAAAATTAAATGTTGTCTTTATGGTATTTTAATGCCGCCAATAAAAACAAAACTATTTTTTTTTTGTTTTTAGGATTTGAAGATATTATTTTTAAAGAAAAAGTTCTTGGATAGGATAATTCTAAATTTTATATAATTTGGTAAAATTATTTGATTTGTTATTAATTTTTTTTTATCATACATCTTAATCACTATTACTTAGAATTAAATAAGTTTTAGTGCAGATCATGTTAGGGTACTAAGAATCTTCAACCCTTTTTAATATCTTCCTCCCAATCTCTAATTCTTGTGTAATAAATTTTAATTTTTTCTTTTAAATTTTGTAAGAAATATTTTTTTAATTATAAAATAAAAGTATTTATTTTATTATATTAATTTATAGGAATTAGAATATTTAGTGCCTATTTGATTTAATTTTCGTTAATTTTTTTTAATAATAATTTTTTTTTTAAAATTTTAGATGTCATTAAATTAAAGTAGCTATTTTTTTATATGAAAAGAAGATCAAAATTTAAGTTTTGACAGGAGAGTTTCTTTAAATTTTTTAAGGGTGAAATTATCTAAAATACTTGTATTTGATTTTAAAAGATTTTACATTATTTATTTATAATAGAATATTAAAATTTTGTCTATTAAAATAATTATTCAATATTTTAAAAAAATTATTTGTGAAAACTAAATTATTAATAAATTTTAGTTAAAAATTTTACTTATAAAACTTCTGTGAGTAAAAATTTTATTTCAAAAAAATTATATTTAAAAAATTATATCAAACGAACTCTTATATTAATACACTTACCAATATAAACCAAAATCAAAAGAATAATATTTATGTTAATGCATTGGTCAACATAATTATATTTGTAATCTATAAGATTGAAAATTATCTTAAAGTCGAGAATCAAGATATAAGTCTTTACGTCTAATTTAGGCAAAATTTGTCCATATTTAAAAGAAATCTACATCAATACAATTACAAAGAATTTTGGCCAACATAAATTAAAAAATAAAAAATGAAGACTATTTATACCGATACACTATTCAACACAACTTAAAGATAAAAAGTAGAAGAAAAATAAGTGATAAATTTTGAAAATAATCACATTTTAAAAATTAAGAATAATTTATTTTTATTAAATCGGTCACTCTCTTGGGAGATTAATAAAAAATAAATGTCATTGTTATGTAATTAAAATTGGATTTTTAAAATAAAATACGTTTATTTTGAGAAAATTTTAAAATAAATTATATAAATATATATTTTTTATTTGTAAATTTAAATAAATTAAAAAAAGAATAGAGGGAAAAGCCTTACAGAAAATCTCCAGCTGTTTGCAACAAACAAGTTTTTGGAGGGTTGCCCACGTAAGTCCAAAGCTTAATGGAACTTTCAGTGTTTGTTTGGAATCTATTCCTTCCTGAATGTGTATTTAATTTTTTTTAATTATTTGTATTTTGAAATTTAAAAATTAAAAAAAAATAAGAAAAGAAATTGGCTGCTCCAATTTTTATTTTCACTAGTATCAGAGTGGGGGTATTTTGGGAATTTCACAATTGGCTACTTCTCGTCGGTATAAATTATAATTTAAGTTTGACCAGATAATGATGAGATGATTAAGAAATAATTAAGAGATCAGAAAATGATTATTAATGGGTAATTCAGGAAATTGTCAGAGATATTTTGAATGCAAGTGTCAGTGTTTTGTTTGGTAGGTTGACAAATGCGCTCATTAATTGCTGGAATTAAATCCTATAAAAATTAAAAAAAAAAAAAAGAAAAATCAGATGAATTCAGCATAGACATATCTGCAAAAAACAAAAAAAAAAAGGTAAAGGTCAACATTTTAATAAATGTTTATAATTTCATATCATAATTTTTAATAAATAAATGTTTAATTATTTTAATAAAATAATAATTTTATATATTTTTATATTATTTATAATCGTTAAATTTAAATATTTTAAACAATTAAAATTATTATATATTTCTTAAATATTAAAGTATTTAAATTTAACGGTCTATAAATAATATAATAAATTATATAAATTTAAAAAAATATGATCTATCTCCATTATTTTAAATATAAATTTTGTTAATTAAAAAAAAATTATAACCCTAAAAAATTGATTGAGTTGGTAAGGAGATAAGGGGTAAAAATGTATAATAGATTTATTTTTTAATTTAATAATAATTTTAGATACTTCTTCTATCTATAAAGTTATTTTTTTTATTGAATTTGAAAATCTAACTAATTTTATTATATATATTTTCATAAATTTATTCTAAAAAATCATTTAAAAGTAGAAATTTAGGTTTATTTAGATTTTAAACTAATTTATAATGCAATGAAAAATAAAATTTATTTTGTAAATAATGATATATTATTATAAATAAATAGGTTATATTATAAAATATAAAAATAATATTTAAAATTGTGAATAATGATAAGGATACAAAATTTATATACGAGATATTAACTAATATGTTATAATAATATTCATTGATAAAAATACACAATCAATATAATTAATAAAAATACATAATATGAATTACATTTTTATAAATTTAGACATAAATACTAGAATATTAAACAAACTATAAAGTTATTCTCTAAATTTGACATGATTGTAAAATATCGAATCGAATGATGCTAAAACTTTATTCAATTAATTTTTGAACATATTTTTAGAATATTATCTCAAATCCTAATTGATATAGTATTATAGTTAAGCAAATCTTATTAATTGGAAAGTAGTATTTATTTAACAAAACACTTATAAAAATATGTCACTCAAACATAGTATTTTTCCACAATAATAAGGTATTTAAGAAAATTTTGAGAAAATAGAAATAAAAATGAGTTGTAAAATCTTATTGTCAAATTTTGTATCCTTTTCAAATCCAACCCCGTTAAAGAAAGTGTAAATTATATCCTTTACAAATTTAAAAATTTTGCCTTTTAAAAAAAAATCACGTATGATTTTGTCTTATTGTAAAATATAATATAAAGAAAAATTAAATTTTAAACTTTTAGATAACATTATATTAGATCTGATAAAAACTTTCGATATACATATAACATAAATAATGGGGATGAATTGATAATTTTATATTTTTACACATATATTTACATTATTTATAAATCGTAAAACCTATACACTTCTAACAGTTAAAATTGAATATAAGATATAATTAATGTATCATATTAATTATATACATTATATTTAATTTTAATTATAAAAGTATATAAATTTAACGATTTATAAATAAGGATAAAAATACGAAATTGTCGATTGTTGTCTTAAGATTTTTCTAAATATATGGTTTTGATTTTCTTAATACCTATAGTCCTATCGATTGAGAAAGAAACTAGTGATGGAATAGTGAATATGTTTTAGTACACAATTTCAAAACGATCACCACCTTAACCTTATCCCCAACTCTTTAAGTGTAGCCACAAGGCCATGATTGATTACTACTTTTGCTAAATTTTCTACATATTTGATAGTTCATAACCGCTTCATAATAACACTACATCATTTGTGATTAATCACATCAATTAGAATTTTGTTTCTAGTGCCGATTATTGTTTATGTAAATATCTATTTATGTATTTAATTATTTGTTTAATTCAATTAGTATGTAAAACAAATTTTAAATTAATACATATTTATATGATAATTAAATTATTTTATGAAATAAATTTTTTAATGCTTTTTCTTTCGTATTTCCAAATTAATCTAGGGTGTCCGTTTGAGATTAAGAAAAAATTGTTTATATTCTATAATATTTATTTCACAATAAAAGCACTAAAATATCAATAAAGCATCGAATTAATAAAGTAATGGTATATGCTGATGACAATTAAGAAGTAATCCGCGTTGCATAGTATCAAAACCCAAAACGACGACGGGGAATAGAGAATGAGGGAGATAAAAAATAAAATAAAAGGAAGTGGTCCACCACAATCAGTCCATGCTGCTTGATGGTCTAGTCTCGAGTCCAGGTCCCCAAATTCCAAACCATCATGTTCTTCCGTGGGACCCACTTGCATGTGCCTCAAAACCCCAACTCTGTATTTATTTATTTATTTTTATTTTTAATTTTTATATTTTTTTTCTCCAAACAGATCGTAAAATCCCACGCCTTTAATCACTCCCTTAAGAGACCTTTTAAACCCCACCTTTCTATTTTATGTTATTCCCTCTATCTCCGCCGCTTCGTCTCTTTAATTGTCTGCCTGTCTGTCACTCTGTATGTAATAACAGCGCTCTTTTGGACGGAGAAGAAAGAAGATACGAGAACAGAGAAGCAATTTTAACAAACACCTTGTCTTCAATGCTTTACTTAAACCCTAGTTCAGCCAAACAGTGAAAAAAGTTTTCAGCTTTCTCTCATTTTTCTTAATTTTTTGGCCGGAAAATGAAGAAACGCCATCTGTGTGTTCCTCTTTTTCTCCTCGTTCTTTTGTCTGTAGTCTTGTCTGTTTATTGTCAGTCCAGTCCGGATGCGGCGGCCATGCAAGCTCTCAAAACCAGTTTGGGGAATCCTGCGAGCTTGGGGTGGACCGACCCGGACCCATGTAACTGGATGGAGCACATTCACTGTAATCCGAGTGGACGTGTGACCCGGATCCAAATCGGGCAGCTAAACCTGCAAGGGAGCGTGCCTCCTGAGCTTCGGAACCTCTCTTCGCTGACAGTGCTGGAGGTGATGAAGAACCAACTCACCGGGCCGATCCCTAGTCTTGCTGGGTTGGGTTCCCTTCAATCAGCGCTTTTTCATAACAATAATTTTACGTCCGTTCCGTCTGATTTCTTTACTGGGTTATCGGCTTTGCAAACGATAAGTCTGGATTACAATCAGTTTTCTTCTTGGGAATTACCTGAAAGCTTGAAAGATGCGACGGGTTTGCAGAATTTTTCTGCAAACAACGCTAACATTACAGGGACTATTCCAGATTTTGTCGGGGGTGACACGTTTCCTGGATTGATGGGTTTGCATTTGGCTTTTAACAATCTCCACGGACCAATTCCGGCGAGTTTTGGCAAGTCTTCGATTCAGACGCTTTGGTTGAATGGTCAGAACGGTGATAAGCTTAATGGATCAGTTGCGGTGATACAAAATATGACTTCGTTGACTCAACTGTGGCTTCACGGGAATTCTTTTACGGGTCCTTTGCCTGATTTATCGGGGCTTAGTAGCTTGAAAGATTTCAGCGTGAGGGACAATCAGTTGACGGGTATTGTTCCTTCGTCTTTGGTTAACATTCCGTCGCTTACTGTTGTCAATTTGACTAACAATTTGTTTCAGGGTTCGACCCCAAAGTTTAGTGATTCTGTTAAAGTTGATATGGACAAGGGGTCTAATAGTTTTTGCTTGGATGGTGCCGGTGTTGCGTGTGATAGTCGGGTTAATATTTTGTTGTCAATTGCGGATTCTGTTGGGTACCCAGTTGTGTTCGCAGAGAGTTGGAAAGGAAATAATCCTTGTAATGGGGATTGGAAGGGGATCTCATGTGATGCAGGAGGAAACATTACTGTTGTTAATTTCCAAAAGCTGAGCCTTTCGGGTACAATTTCAGGGAGTTTTTCTCAGCTTACTTCGTTGAAACGATTGATACTGTCAGATAATGTTCTTACAGGTACTATACCAAAAGAGCTTACTTCTCTGCCTAGTCTTGAATTGTTAGATGTGTCAAATAATCATATTTATGGTAAAGTTCCAAAGTTTAAACAGAATGTTCTTGTTAAAACTGATGGGAACCCTGATATTGGGAAAGATAATAGTAGTTTCATTCCTCCGGGACCTCCTGGGAGTTCACCTGGGACACCACCTGGTGGTCATGGTGGAGGTAATGATTCTTCTGATGGTGGGAATAAGAATTCGAGTACTGGAAAAATTGTGGGTTCCGTGATTGGTGCTGTTTGTGGGGCGTTTATTGTTGGATTAGGTTTCTGTCTGTATACCAGAAAACGAAAACGTTCTAATAGGGTTCAAAGTCCAAACACCATGGTTATACATCCTAGTAATGGAGGAGATGGAAATGGAGTCAAGATTACCTTTGCTACAGGGTCAAGTGTTAATGGAGGTGGTAGTGAAACTCAAAGTTATGCAAGTAGTGGGCCTAGTGATCTTCATGTGGTTGAGGCTGGAAATATGGTTATTTCAATCCAAGTTTTGAGGAATGTAACTAATAATTTCAGTGAGGAAAATATATTGGGAAGAGGTGGTTTTGGGACTGTTTACAAAGGGGAACTACATGATGGAACGAAGATTGCTGTTAAAAGGATGGAGTCAGGAGTGGTGAGTGAGAAGGGATTAGCAGAATTTAAGTCTGAGATTGCAGTCCTTACGAAGGTTCGACACCGACATTTGGTGGCGCTGCTTGGTTATTGCTTGGATGGAAATGAGAGGCTTCTTGTTTATGAATACATGCCTCAGGGAACCCTTAGTAGGCATCTGTTTAACTGGAAAGAAGAGGGATTGAAACCACTCGAGTGGACTAGAAGGTTGACCATTGCCTTGGATGTTGCTAGAGGTGTTGAGTATCTACATGGTTTAGCACACCAAAGTTTTATACATAGGGATCTTAAACCATCCAACATTCTTCTCGGAGATGATATGCGGGCTAAAGTTGCAGATTTTGGATTGGTTCGTCTAGCACCAGAAAATGGAAAACACTCAATTGAGACAAGACTAGCTGGAACCTTTGGCTATCTTGCTCCAGAATATGCAGGTAACTTATTATTAGCAATCTCATTATTCTTAAAATTCTGGATTGAATTGAAAGTGTCAAAATAGCATGCTAATTCTCCAATTGTATATTGAAATGTTTACTTCCTGCGCCTCACCCCCACAAGTTTGATAGCTTCATAATTTGCGCTATTGGCTCCGGCAGGGTTAACTGGACGGGCTTAGAACATTTGTTAAACAGTGTTGACTCAACTAGACAATGAAATTTATAGTTTTCTTTTACTGCATAGTCACTTCGTAATTTGCCATACTGATTTCTTGCTCCTTTTAAATTAACTTTTGGTTCTAACATTGAAAGTTTACATTTGGCTTGGCAGTGACCGGACGAGTGACCACTAAGGTTGACGTGTTTAGCTTTGGAGTTATTTTAATGGAGTTAATCTCAGGCAGGAAAGCTCTTGATGAAACCCAGCCTGAGGACAGTGTGCACCTAGTCACATGGTTCCGCAGAATGCATCTTAACAAGGAGACATTCCGGAAGGCTATTGATCAAACAATCGAGCTTGATGAGGAAACGCTTGCCAGTGTAAGCACTGTGTCTGAGCTGGCTGGCCACTGCTGTGCAAGGGAACCATACCAGAGGCCTGATATGGGTCATGTGGTTAATGTGCTCTCATCCCTAGCAGAGTTGTGGAAACCAGCAGAACCAGATTCTGATGACATATATGGCATCGATCTTGACATGACGTTGCCTCAAGCGCTAAAGAAGTGGCAGGCATACGAGGGAAGCAGCAACATGGGTGACTCCTCTTCGTCCTTGCTTGCCAGTGCTGATAATACCCAGACTAGCATACCAACTAGACCATCTGGATTTGCTGAATCATTTACATCAGCTGATGGACGATGAAAGTGGACCAAAAATGGAAAGGAGGATTAGACATGGGTATTTCTTGATGTTCTTGATAGGTTTTGCTTTGTTCATTCTCTCTGCCTCTTGATTTTCTCTCTTTGTGAGGTTTGTTCTCTTTTGCAATTTCTGGAGATGCTATCTTTCTCCGCTTTATCTTTGTAGTTAAAAAGTTTTATGTTTTCTGGTGTTCAAAAGTTCTTAAAATGCAAATAGACAGATACTCCAGCAAGAGTTGTTCTTTAATGTTCATCTCCGTAGTGCTATTCCTACAACTAGTTCAGCTCTTTATTATTATGCCATCCTTCTTAACTTCCACTAAGACTAAGTATGCATTGCTTCATTGCATGTGATCAAATTCCTTTTGGTTAGGTTATTATCTCACTAGTATGGTTCCGTAATAATCTCGAAATGAATTTAGAACTTCGTGAATGTAAAAAGATCCAGGGACTTTCATGCATCATTCAGACTCGGGTTGATTTGGTTCCCACATTCATGCTTTTGACATGGAAAGCTTATGATGAAATTTTGTACATTCTTTAGCCCATACATGTGCAGGTCCCTTTATTTATTTGCTACTCATCTTTTATCACCGCCCACGTGGTGCTTCTCTATTGGCCTGTGAAAGATAAAGAGAGGGCCCCGGTTGGCGGTGATTGGGATTGAACAAGTCAATTGTTCTCATACTCATACTCATATACTCATCAATCTAATATCCATATCTAATCTGTAATTATTTTACTCTTTGGTGGCATCACATGGCCCAGGTAAAGATTATGCATTATCTAAAGTTTAGGTGAAAGAGATGACGATAATGTTTGTATTGAAACACTCTTGTGAACAGAACAGCTCATCCATGTATGTTATTTTGTCTTTGTTTGATCTTGCATGAATCTATAGGACACTTGTCTGCATCTGAATGGCTGTTTCATATGCTTGCCAGCTGCATTTCCATTTCTTTTTTCCTTTCTCCAGAAGACAGCAACTACGTGGGTACATCACTTATGTCTTCTTTCTTGCCTTTAATTTGTGATCATTTGTTTATAATTATAATTTTAGTGGGTTATATTATGATCTCTTCTGTGTTGACTTAACACGTCAAATCGCAATTTCTTAATTCCTCGTTGCCTCACAATCTGCCGCCATCTTCGGAAGTTTTGTCTAATTAGATTTTTTGAGTTCTGTAAATTGGAGAGCTGCTTCTGCCGTTGGATTAACGTTTCTATTTCGTGATGGGCACGTTCATGGATAATTTCCACCATTGCTACCGGGTTGATTGAGTAGTTGACTTTCACTTAGCTCTCTACCTAAGATTTGATAGTGTTTGAACTTTACTACAAGTTTTGAAAATGAAATGTGATTAGGACGGCTTGTGTGTGATTATAAAGTGCTTTTTGAAAGCACTTCTTGGTAGCAGTCTTCACGTTTGCAGTGATAATTTCAGAAACGACAAGAATTCAATGTAAATTAACGCGTTTGGGTTGGAAAAAAATGGTACCAATATTAATTGGGTTTGTATTATTCGATTAAAACATAATTAATTAAATAAATAGTTATATTTTATCAATTATTTAATATCAAAATTTATGTATCGCTTGGTTATGAGTACTTAATTTTTTATTATACGAATAATTCATCATTTAATTGGCCTTTTTTTTATAGTACTGATGTATATAAATTTTAATTATTTAATTATTTTTAAGTAATATTTACTTGATAAACAAGTTAAATTTGTTGATTAGAACTCTATCTACATTTCTGGTTAGACATTCAATATAGTATTGATGACTTGTATATGTACTATTAAAAAAAAATCATGTTAAATAAATTAATTATATTCATTCATGTCATGTTTACAAATAAAATTCATTTAATTAGAAATATAATTAATTGTATTTTGTTACGATAGAATTATATATGATTAATAAATTTTGACATGATTAATATTTTAAAACATTACACTGAAATTTACGATGGTTTGAAATTGTCAAACGTGTTTAATTTCAAATTTTATTATATTTATAAATAATAGGACAAAATGCAATACATAAACATGAATTGTCATCTCTTTCATGATTTTCATATTTATTTTCTAAAATTTTTCTATAATTTTTAGGCTTCATTCATTAAATGTAGATAATATTTGTGATTAGATTATATATATATATATATAGGGGTATGATTAATAACTTTTTTTTATATAAAATCTTACATTAAATATAAATCGTTGGATCTAGACACATTTAACGGTTAAAATTGAATCTAACATGTATATTAGTTATGAATGCATTAATTATGTATTACGTACATGATCAGATGCAATTTTAACTGTTATATATATCTAAATCTAACGACCTGTATTTGATGTAAAATTTTATATAAAAAAAAGAGATATTGAACCTGTCATATATATATATATTAATAAATTACAGTAAATATTTTATTATTCTTAACAGATATTTTCAAGTTGCAAGTGCTTGTTAAATATTTATCAATTTATTAAAATTTAAATAAAAATTTATTGTAATTTTCCTTGCTAAAATAATAAAGGTAAATATTATTTAATTCTTTTGCAAGCAATGAACTGTAAATGGGTTGTGAGTTTAATTTAAATAAATTATTAATTATTAATTATTATGTTAAAGTTTGGTAGCTAAGAGTTGGCTGTTAAGCACTTAACCTTTTCTTTTCCTACTGTTCTTGCTTCTATTGGAAGTTCAAAAGCACTTATTTACCTTTCAATAAAAAAAAGCACTTATTTAAATCTTTTTTTTTATAAACATTCTTTTTAAAATTGTTGTAGAAACATGTAATTAATATGTAAATCGGCTATTACAGAGTATTTAGAATCTATAAATTAATTATACCATTAAAACTAATTGAAAATTTAATTGATTAACTAAAGATCTCAATGAAACTTAATTTAACTTCAAAAATAAAAATATTTCTTAATTTAATTAATATGTTTTTCAATTTAATCTCTGTCCGACCCGACCCAACTCAAACAATAATTATAACTATAAACAAGATATAAAATACTTATAATTAAATTTATGGCGTACTAATTTAAAATTAGATTTTCTTTTTATTACCAGTGATTTAAAGTAAATCACTAAAATAAAAATTTTATTCAAATAATGATTTCTAAATTAAATTTAACATAAACCGAATTCTATAAATAAAAATTTACTAATTGAAAGAAATATTTAAAGAAATACTAACTAAAACAATTTATCACATCATTTGAGAAAATAAATTATAATTGTAAATGGCTTTATTTCTAACAAAATTTTGAAAAATCATGATTTTGAATATGATTCATTTGTAAAATTTTAAATTCTAAAATATATTAAAAATAATTATACTAAAATATATATTTTAACTTATTTATATACAATACCAAACTTAATCCTCTTAAGCTCGATTTGATCAAGGATCTCGCAAAATTAAGAAAATAACACATTCATTAAAATTTGTATCTAATTAATAATATAAATATTTATGTAATAGTATATAATATTCACTCTGAAATATTATATGCAACAAATTAATGTATGTAAATAAATTCTTCCCATTCTAGGTTTTATGATAATTTAAAAGTAATTAGATAAAAATTTAAAACTATAAAATAATTTATATTACTAATAATTTTTATCCACAACCTAAAATTCCTGTAAACAACTTCAATAATGTAAATTTATAATCTTATAATGCTAATAAAATGAAGAGAGAGTATTAACCAGGTGTGAGAATTGCATCTTTAACAACAAATCATATGCCCTTTTCTTGCTACATGTGGCTATCAAAAGAAAGATGAAAATGCCCTTTTCAGTTTATTTTCTATTTTAAACACTACACAACTTTTGTGGGCCTTTTAATTCTTTGGTCCATTTAACTGAACTTGGAACTACAATACTAAGCCCAATTGATTAAAAGACTGGATTGACCCATTTCCGGATTGGATTATGAATACCTCGAGTTGACTCTTGAAAATAGAATGTTTGACCCTTTTGATTTACAAGCTACCTTTAGTGTTCAATCACTTCAAATTTTCAATTCATCGCCTATTCATAAAATATAGTGAGTTTATGTTGTTAAGAAATCATAACAAATCAAATCCTAGCGTAGTAGAAGCCACATTAACTTAAATCGTTATCATCATTTATTTGTTCTGATAATAGACGCAAAATATGATATCCTCAATAAATCTGAAAAATTAAAAAATTGACATCGATTGGCTTAATAATTTATGCTGCCAATTTTTTTAATATTATAAGGATTTTACTATTATTTAAATTAGAAATTTACTGGGAGTCTTGATAGCATCTCAATATGGTGCTGTTTGGATATCTACATTTATCGTAGGAGGTGATGTCTTAACCCTGCAAAAGAAAAGGGGGGATTACCCACAATAGTGAAAGAGTAATTTGTTGGAGTTCGAAGCCTTACCTTCTCAGTGAGGAGGAAAGGCTTCTGGCCACTAGGGTTGTGCCCGAGTGGCTAATTTAGGCCACCATCTTGGTTACAAGTTTTTGTCTTTGATATATGTTCGAAAATTATGTTAAACAACAGCAGAGGTTGCATAGAATTTTATGTTGGAGGCAAATGAAGGTGGTAGGTTATATTTAACTTAATGAAAGTAAGTAAAGAATGAGTTTAGGAAATAAAATTGAAGTTTCAATAAGAAATATATGGAATGTAAACTGCAAAGTTACTAACCTGCAGAAAATGCTATGTTTTTATTAATGGAAGGGCCAATTTTCTTACATTTTTATTTTGCATTACACCAAAATATTTATACTAGTTGAGGGACAATTCTAAAGTTAAACTTTAGTTAATACAAGCAAATTTTTTGGACATAACAAAAAATTTATTTTAATTTTTCAAAATGACAGCTTAGTTCAGAAATTCTAATTTGACTTTTCATTTGAACATCCGCAAATGTTTAGCCATAGCTTTTATAGAAAAATTCAAATTGAATATGATAAAATTCACTGAAAAGGTAACTTTCAGATCCTTTTAAGATGTAAACTATGTTCACATATGATCTCGCAATTAATATAGTTTAATTTTTAAGAATGCCTCTATGAAAGTGTTCTATAAATGTTCATAAAATGCATATATAAGATTAAAAATTAATCTTTAACATTTTACACTTGAATTGCATGTTACGTCCAATTTCATATTTTTGAAGAAAGTGAAAGCAAGCAATCTGGGTATTTCCTTCTTCTTTGCACTTTTCTATCACAGCCTCACTTCAATTCTTACTCTGTATTTTTTTTTTAAAAAAATACCACAATCTATATATAAATCAAAGTAAAGGGTAATAGAAAGAATATAAAGACAATTATTTTGATGTTCTTTCCTTACATATAGAGATGGAGTTAAAAATGGGTAACTGGGGCTCAAAATGTTTAAAAAGTAAAACTAATATACTAATAATTTCAAAATAATTAGTAAATTAAATGATAAATGAATTACTTTATGAAGTATAGGGGATTAAATTTTATATAAATTTAAAATATAAATATTATAATAAAAAATTTAAAAAGATTGTGGGTCCGATGCTCCACCCTTGCTTTCATGGGAGGAATTCAATATGGTAATAAGAATGTATATCTGTTGACATGTTAAACAGAATGTATAGTCGTTATTCTCTTAACACCAAGCTCATCATATTTTCAATATACAGTTTTCTTCTAGAACATTTTTTTTAGTAGGTTAATATTTATCTTTTTTTATGTGAAATTTGAATATAATTAAAATATAAATTTAATCGACATATTTATTTATTTTATCTATATGTCTAAATACACGTTAAATCGTTTATTTTTATATAAATAAAAAAATTGAAATTGATATATTAATCTATTAACATATATGCGTATATTTATATTTTATACAAAAATTAATTTATTACATATATTTATATTCATATTTTATAAAAAAACTATAAACATTTGCACAAGAACAAATGTATTTCTTATGCATGTTTTCAATCATCGATAAAATTTCAAAAACATATGATCACAAGAATATTTTCACAAACTCAATTAAATATTTGATGAAAACAAGAGCGCATAGAATAATGAACGGTTATCAATGTAACTTGAAATTGCATTCTCAAATAATTTTTGAATAAGAAGTGGATCAATATAATTATATATAACTTATGTATAAAAATATGTCATTATATTTCAATAATATGTAGTAATATATACAAAATTGCTACAATTTATACTAACAAATTTTCTAATAAGCTAAATTCTTAGTTTCAATCATTCCAAAAGAAATATAAAGATATCTTAGAATTCAAATTTTGCACCCTAATATATATTTGATAATTAAAATCTAATCCAAGAACAACTCAAGCAGTATATTGTCATCGTAGTTATGGAGTTAAAAATCATGTAAAAACATGATAAAAGCTGGATTCATGTCCACAATATTCATTTGATGATTTCAATGAGAGTTTACAACATAAACCTCGCCCATTAATTAAGTATACAATTCTTAATCAGTCATAAGCAATCTAATTATATCTTTTCATGATTACATAAAAGTAAATTTCAATAAACAAAATATAATATAAGATAAAAGAATTGTTAGAAATGAACACTAAAGAAGGTTGCTTTTCAGATTTTCCAAGATTGGAGGGGCGAGGATCTTGTATGCTCTTTCTGAAGGATGGGCAGCGTCCCAAAATACATACTGAGTCACATTATCACACGTAGATGGAGTAAGCTTATTACAAACTGGTCCCTCTCGAGCTACGTCTCCTACACCGCAACATCCTTTGTCTGTGACATTGAAGCCTGAAAAAATACATCGAACAACAATAAGATACTCTTGTCAAATTGCAGTCAGGATAATAGTAATTGAAATCTTGTGATGTAATAATTTATTACCTGATTCCCCTGGATTCTTGATTAGATCAAGTAAAGGATTGTCAACATCCACGTAGACTATCTTAGCTTGGGGAAGAGAGCCATTGAGATTTTTAACCTCCATCGTTAGCTTGGAATTGAACAATTTTGCCGCATCATTAATATCATCTCGGCTAATAGGTCTTTCTGCTGATGATGGTAGGTATCCCAGTGGTACTGTACTAAAAGTAGCAATCTTTCGTGCCCCAAGTCCGTACAAATCCTTCAAATCATTTGCAACAACCATTGAGAACAATTTCTCCATAACCTGATCAATATAAATTATTCTTTGGCTATCGATTGTATATTACCTTGATGAAAGTGGACGTCCAGTTAACTAATTGAGAAGTGTATGTATCAGCAGTGCAATTGGCAGATCTGGACGTGTTTAGATGAACATAGGTGATTGCAATGTCATTATTCCCAAATGACAATAGAAACACACTATCAGATATGATCTCATTTGCTTTCTTTTCTCCAACAACCCCTTCAAGTTTTCCCAGGTACTCTTTGAAGTTTTTTAATTGATCTGATATCGATATCGCTGACTGATATATTTTTGTGACACATAAGAAAAATTGGAAGCGCTTGTTAAATTAAAATGAACCAATAATTACCGATTTTAAATATTAATACTTTGATAAATAAATAAAGAAGCACCTGTATAGTAGGTGTTATAGGATCCAATCCGGAGCCACCTGAAGCAAAGCATACGCCGGTAGGGAGATCGTCGCTCTGCAAATTTGGGTCCAGATACGCAGGCACAATCTCTTTAATGCCTAAACCTTCAGCTGTAGAGAAGAGAAGAAACTATAAGTAAACATTCAAAATAAGTTTTCCAGAAAATCTATCAAATTGTAATACCTATGAAGTCAGTCAGAATTTTTCCGTCGCAAAATCTTCCTGTAGCTTTTCCTCCAATGAAATCTATTCCATAAGGAGGGTAATTACACTTGGCGGTCGAATTATTGACATTGTTGTTTCCCGTATCAAGGATTGAGTCTCCAAACGCTATAAGCGCAGGAAACGTTCGATTTTCCTGCAAGTTTCCAGGTTCCTCTGCGGTAGAGATCGATAATTGAATGACAAAAAGTGTTAACAAAATAGTGTAAGTAGCAGAAGACTGCTTCACAAAGAGAACCACCATTTTTTTTTTAAAGTAAATTATATTATTTCTACTACGTTGGTGGGTTGTGATTCTCCTAAACCATTCACGCACGAATATATATACAAGATTGTGGATGGGTTTGATAGCCTGTAATTGTTTCATAGCCACGATGTTAGGCCAAAGTTTTGTTTATTTTTGGCTGCATATTGTTACTTCAAATTCTCCTCAAAGATGTAAATACTCGAATTTGTTTTAATAAGCAGATTGTTTCTCAACCTTTACAGTTATTGTGAGAAATCCAACCAGCTGCAAGCTAAGCCAAACTAAGTGCTTAGAGAAAACAGCAGCAGCAGGTCGTTAATTAGTTATAATTATAACTGATTAATCTGTTAACACGGACTATTTTTGGAGGAACAATAGTTGTTCTTGAATGAGGACATATACATCTTAATAAAACCCAATAGCCTAGATTTTTCAGAAGTGGTATTCAACATTTATGAAAACATATTTTCCAATAATCTTATTTTGAAGAACTATATATCTTGAGTTGCTTTTGAAAATTAATTCCAATATCTAATTATTTGATAACGTAAATTTAAAAATGGGTCTATTAAACAACTTTTGAAAGTCAGATAAATTATAAAATAAATAATCATTTCATAGTTTGAAACAATTCAAAACATGTTTTAAATAAAAAATTATGTCTACAACCACTTAGAAATTAATCAATATTCGTAATTATACGTTTGATAATAGATCTTATGATGACTAAAGGTTAAAATATTGACCATATTATTAGATCTCACTCTATAATGACTCAAAAGGTATAATATATGAATACAAGTTCATTATTCACAATAACTAAGATTAATCAAGTTTATTAAAACTTGTGTAAATTAAGATCAATGGCATTTATTTAAACTAGATCTTAATTTACGATGTTTCCTATTCAATTTATAATATTTACACTAATTTTTAATTTAAAATCTCTACTTCAATGATCTTGATAAATCATTCACAATAGAAATAGAAATCGACAACTTTATATTATAAAATACAAATTCATAAATAGTGGTGAACATTATTTTATTTATAACGAATTAGTGAGTTATATTTTTTCTTATTAGTATCTCATACTAAATATAGAAAAACACATTTTTTTTAATAAATATGGGCTTAACATATACTTAAACTATGTATAAATAAAAAAAATTTAATTGAATAAAAAATAATATATTCTGTAAATTTTGAAGTAATCTACTTTTATTATACTATAAAAATAATCAACTTTAAAAAGAATTCATTTAGTATTTGATAAATTTTATTTATTAAAGTGTTTTAAATTTCAAAAATAGTTTATGCGTTTGGTAAATTAATTGTTAAAAATATTATAATAATACAAATGATTAAAATGTACATAATAAGTAGTGATGATCATTAATTAGTTTAAGTGTTTAATATATATCTAAGTACTATATTTCAAATAGACTATGATGTTATTCTTATTTATGGTCCTGATAAAGTAATGAAAGATGAATTATATAGTATAATATAATATAATATAATATAATATAATATAATATATGTTTACTTAAAATAATTTATAGAAAAAAATATAAATTAAAAGTAAGTAAAAAATAATGATACAATAAATTTAAAATAATATTTCAACAGAACCCGCGTGAAGAAAAAATGAACACTTTTGTTCAAGCACAAATTCAAAACAGAGTATCTCATTTTATTGCCCATTATTTACGTATACCCATTTCATCAGGTCAAAATCTCGTTGACTAAAAAATATATTTAATTTTTTATTCCAAATATAAATAGTTAGTCGTCTTCTCGTAGGAAAAACATGGTATGTGTAGTATACAAATTTAATTGACTGTCAATATTTGGAATTAATAAATTAATGGAAACGTAAATGCATGCCAACCTTTGATATAGAAAAAAGGATCCTCTTGCATGTAACAAAGAAATTTCTGTTAGAAAATAGGAAGCTCAAGTCATATATCTATTTCAACAAATCCAAGTTGAAAAAATTATTGCATAAAAATATAGTTAATATCTTAGTAATCAATTAAAGAATTTAAGAATTGATCAGAGGAGGAGAATTTCAATGAATTAAAAAAATAACTTATGATTTTAATATGACGATTGCAAAATAGGTGAAAGAGATGTTTAAAATACTCTTTATTTTACAAAACATAATATTTTATTTGTAGGATATGTGAGATATAAATTGCTCCTGCTTCTTCTCTCGGTTCTCTCGTCTCTCGCTCATCTTCACAGCATATAAACAAATACTTTGAATCCTACTAAAAGAACAAGCTATCAACATTCTCTTGTTTTTTCTTGTCCCTTTCTCTTGGAGCTTAAAATGAAGAAACGCCATCTATGTATTTCTCTTTTTCTAATTTCTCTTTTCTCTCTCACTCTACCTGTTCATTCCCAGTCCAGCCCGGATGCTGCAGCCATGCAAGCTCTCAAAACCAGTCTGGGAAATCCGGCGAGCTTGGGGTGGACCGACCCGGAACCGTGTAAGTGGAAGGGCATTCAGTGTAATCCGAGTGGACGTGTGACCCGGATCCAAATCGAGCAGCTAAACCTGCAAGGGAGCCTTCCTCCTGAGCTTCGGAACCTCTCTTCGCTGACAGTGCTGGTGGTGATGAAGAACCAACTCACCGGGCCGATCCCTAGTCTTGCTGGGTTGGGTTCCCTTCAATCAGCGCTTTTTCATAACAATAATTTTACGGCCTTTCCGCCTAATTTCTTTACTGGGTTAACGGCTTTGCAAACGATAAATCTGGATTACAATCAGTTTTCTTCTTGGGAATTACCTGAAAGCTTGAAAGATGCGACGGGTTTGCAGAGTTTTTCTGCAAATGCGGCTAACATTGCAGGGACTATTCCAGATTTTGTCGGGGGAGACACGTTTCCTGAATTGATGGATTTGCATTTGGCTTTTAACAATCTCCACGGACCAATTCCGGCGAGTTTTGGCAAGTCTTCGATTCAGACTCTTCGGTTGAATGGTCAGAACGGTGATAAGCTTAATGGATCAGTTGCAGTGATACAAAATATGACTTCATTGACTCAACTGTGGCTTTATAGTAATTCTTTTACGGGTCCTTTGCCTGATTTATCGGGGCTTAGTAGCTTGAAAGATTTCAGCGTGAGGGACAATCAGTTGACGGGTATTGTTCCTTCGTCTTTGGTTAACATTCCGTCGCTCACTGTTGTCAATTTGACTAACAATTTGTTTCAGGGTTCGACCCCAAATTTTAGTGATTCTGTTAAAGTTGATATGGACAAGGGGTCTAATAGTTTTTGCTTGGATGGTGCCGGTGTTGCGTGTGATAGTCGGGTTAATATTTTGTTGTCAATTGCGGATTCTGTTGGGTACCCAGTTGTGTTCGCAGAGAGTTGGAAAGGAAATAATCCTTGTAATGGGGATTGGAAGGGGATCTCATGTGATGCAGGAGGAAACATTACTGTTGTTAATTTCCAAAAGCTGAGCCTTTCGGGTACAATTTCAGGGAGTTTTTCTCGGCTTACTTCGTTGAAACGATTGATACTTTCAGATAATGTTCTTACAGGTACTATACCAAAAGAGCTTACTTCTCTGCCTAGTCTTGAATTGTTAGATGTGTCAAATAATCATATTTATGGTAAAGTTCCAAAGTTTAAACAGAATGTTCTTGTTAAAACTGATGGGAACCCTGATATTGGGAAAGATAATAGTAGTTTCATTCCTCCGGGACCTCCTGGGAGTTCACCTGGGACACCACCTGGTGGTCATGGTGGAGGTAATGATTCTTCTGATGGTGGGAATAAGAATTCAAGTACCGGAAAAATTGTGGGTTCCGTGATTGCTGCTGTCTGTGGTGTTTTCATTGCTGGGTTGGGTGTCCGTTTGCATATCAGAAATCGAAAATCTCGCAGAAGAATGCCGATTCTAGTTCATAATAATACAACATTTGGGTTTACTGACATTCACACGATTGAGATTAGAAATATGCATCTGCCAATTGAAGGTTTGAGAAAAGCAACTAACAATTTCAGTGAGGAAAATAAATTGGGAAAAGGTGGTTTTGGGACTGTGTACAAAGGGGAATTGAATGATGGAATTCATATCGCTGTGAAGAGAATGGAATCTGGTGCGGTAAACAAACAGGGTACCGCTCAATTTGAGTCTGAGATTGCAGTTCTTACAAAGGTTCGACACCGCAATCTGGTTGCCTTTCTTGGCTACAGCTCGGAAGGAAATGAGAGGCTACTTGTCTATAAATACATGCCCCTGGGTACCCTTAGTAGACATCTGTTCAACTGGAAGGAGGAGGGATTAAAGCCACTCGACTGGAATAGAAGGTTGAATATTGCCCTGGATGTCGCTAGAGGTGTTGAGTATTTGCATGGCTTAGCACATCAAAGTTTTATTCATAGAGATCTTAAACCATCCAATATTCTTCTTGGAGATGATATGCGGGCTAAAGTTGCAGATTTTGGATTGGTTCGTCTTGTTCCAGAGCACGGAAAACATTCCATCTCTACCAGAGTAGCAGGAACTTTCGGCTATCTGGCTCCAGAATATATAGGTAACTAACATTTAGATTTCATGTCATGTAAAATTGCTAAATGATATGTTTATTTATTCTTTTTACGCAAATGCATGTAGGGAAAGAGAACTAGAGATAGGGGATATTTACATTCTACAAGTTGTTGGCAAGTGACAATTAATGAAGAGTTAAGCAAAGAATAGCTCTTTAATGAAAATTGCGACAACAAAAGATCAAGAACTCAATGAAAACACAAGAAACTGAAGCTTTATGTGGTTCTGTAGTAAGGTCTAAACTCACGGTTGAAAGTAATCCGTTTAAGCTTATTAACAAAGGAAGAATTGTGCACAAGAACAAAGTGCAGAGAACACAATCTAATTAAAAAAGAAAAAGAAGTTCTCTCTTAATCCTCTCTAATTCTCAACTCATGAAGCATGCTCAAAAAACTAACCTTTTTTCCCCTGTTTTATAGTTGGTTTCCAGCCTTTGCAACTGCCCAACAATTTTACATAACCTCAGCTAGATTATAAACATTATGCCAAAAATATTAAGGGGGGTATGTGTGTGTGTGTATATATATATATATTTCTACCATCAAGTATATAAATTTGATGCGTTTACATTGTTTCAGTTATGCCTAACTTGAAAGTTCACCGATATTTGGCAGAGACAGGACGAGTTACAGCAAAGGTTGACGTGTATAGCTTTGGAGTAATATTAATGGAGTTAATCACAGGTAGAAAAGCTGTTGATACAACCGATCCTGATCCTGAGAATGTCATTCACCTTGTCACATGGTTCCGTGAAAAGCATGTGAACCAGGGCACATTTCAAATGGCCATTGACCAAACCCTTGAGCTCGACGAAGAAACCGTTGCCACTGTAAGCTCTGTGGCCGAGCTGGCTGATCACTGCTGTGCAAGAAATCCCTATCGAAGGCCTGACATGAGTCATGTTGTATATAAGCTATCGTCTTTAGCGGAATCCTGGAAACCAGGGGAGCCGAATCCTGAAGTTAGACGTGGAATTAGCTTGGACAGGAGCTTATTAGCTTTGGAGTCGTCATCACACTCCTCAACTCCTAAATCGACGAATCTGGTCTATCATTCTGTCTAGTTATCTTTCATCTAAAACAAAAATAATTTAGGACTACATTTTCCATTAAACAATAATACATCATGCGTAACATAGTATACCATGGTTCTAATTTTTTTTTAACCTTTTTTTTTGGCTTTTGATGAAAGGATATATTGGTGAATTTGTTTTTTAAAGGATGTATTGATGGATGTGGTTGTGTTTAGAAGTTCAGGAAAGTTCTCTCTAGTACAAAGGTAGGCTTTGATACCAATTGACGCAAGCATAATAACAAGTGGGATAAAAGCATATTATCAAACGCCGAATTTCGTTCGGTTCTTTAACGTAATGGGTTAGATAAATATTCTAACAGACGAGATTAGATGTTGTAACCTTAACAGCTCGAAATACGAGTATCAAGATAATAATCTCATAAGAGACAAAATCAAAGGAGAATATTTTATTGAATCAAAAACTATTCTAACAACCAATATAAACTCTCTATATATAATAGAAAAAACTTAATATTACAAGTTAATTCAAATAAAAAAAAAACTTATACATAAATAAATAAACTAAAAATTAAATAACAAATTGAATTGGTAAGAATAAAAGACTTCTTAAACTAATTAAATTATAAAATTATCCTATATCAGATAATTTCAATTTACTTCAATTAATATTCATAGTCTTTAATTGACCATAAAATTTATGAAAATTATCAGACTACCCCACCGGTTAACTTTTATTCGTTAACAACTAAAAATGTAAATTTTTTTTTTCTTCTTCTTCTCTTTCTCTCATCTCTTGCTCTTCTCATTTTTTTTGCTGATCTCGGAGAGATTGAAATTGCCACAGCCATGAAATGCAACTTGGGGCAGTTTTGGTTTTGGAGCTTTTTCAGAGAGAAGACTTTTGGGTTTTTATTCTTTCTTTCTTTCTTTTTTTGTAAGTTTCAATTAATTTATTTCACTTAAGATTATGAAGTTAATTTTGATTTATAAAATTATAAAATTGGTTTGATTTGAATAAATTTATTTCACAATATATTGGTTTGTTTTTATATCTAAATTAGGAGCATCAAATGACTAATTTCAATTTTTTTAATCTCATTGCAATCTCTTCTTAATCCAAAAACAATACGAGAAGAGGAAGAGATGGGAAAGAAGGAGGAAGAGAAGAAAAAAGAAAAAAAATAAAGAATTATTTTTTATTAGTTAAAGTTTATAAGATTATACTTTTATTCTTTTATTTGTTAAAAATAAGTATGAATTACATGTGATAAACATGATGATTTTTCATAAGTTTTGGGATTGAAATAAAAATTATTAATATTATGTAGAGTAAATTAAAAATTACTCCACCTCACTAACTGCTGAAGTTGACAGAAATTTGGTCAGTAGACCTAAATAATATTGACTAAAACAATTTGAATATAATTGATGATTTTTAATAATATTAAGAATATTTTTATCTATTATATGAATCATACCAACCAAGATGAAATTACTGCTCACACCTAGACATTACTTGTCATTTATGATGAATTGATTTATTATTTGGGTGAATGAACTCGTTGTAACTTGTAATTGTTTAATCAAAGTTTCTACATTATGTTAATGGGAAGAACAAGATAGATCAATTCCTCCAATGAAATGTTGAGTAACTTGTTATCAGTAGAAGCAGCCAAAGTAATGTAAATCGTTGTTACACATTTTATTAGTTTCTTGACAATTGCCCCTTTGGACTTATCTCTATCTCTTCAACTATATCTATAAAGACAATTGATTGGCCGGTACAGCCTCTAGATCAAGATTGCTTCGGAAAAATACACATTTGTTGATTGATAAAAATAAATACATAAAAAAAATGTTGATCACTGTTAAATAAGTTCAACAAAACTTTTCAAAATTTAATCAAACTTATATCAAAATATATTTTTTATACCTCTAATTTATCACTTTTATCACTTCAGACTTTCACAGCGTATATTTTAGAATTTATCTGCTTGTCTTTGATGGATTACACTGTAGCCAAACTATTTTTTTATTTTTTTTTGGTCTAAATGGGCAAATTTGGTTTCTTCAGACCTTGGATTTGGAGATGATATGAGCCGAATAACGCGTCCGGAAATTTTGTATAGTAGCAGAATCTTGTAGAATTTTCCTACTGAGTTGCATTTTAAATTCTTCAAATGTTTTGTCACTCAAAATTTCCCAAGAAAATGAAGGCAAGCGATCTGGTTATTTTCCTTCTGTTTTTTCTTTCTTTCACAATCTCAGTTCAATCCCAGCCCAGCCCTGACGCCACAGCCATGCAAGCGCTGAAAGACAGCCTAAGAAACCCCACAATCTTAGGCTGGTCCGACCCTGACCCGTGTCAATGGAGTCACGTTAAGTGCTCGCAGAACAAACGGGTCACCCATATCCAAATCAGCAACCAAAACCTGAGCGGAAGTCTGCCTCTTGACCTCAGGAATCTCTCTTCGTTGACAGTACTGGAGGTAGCCGACAACCAACTCTCAGGGCCAATTCCAAGTCTTTCCGGGTTGAGTTCTCTTCAAGAATTGGCTTTTGATAAGAACAATTTCTCATATATGCCTCCTGATTTCTTTAAAGGATTAGAGTCTCTACAATCTATAAGTCTAGATTATAATCCGTTATCTTCTTGGGAAATACCCGCAAGTTTGAAAGATGCCATGGGTTTGCGGAGCTTTTCTGCAAACCAGGCCGGTCTCTCAGGTACCATCCCGGATTTTCTTGGGGGAGATACGTTTCCTGGATTAATTCATTTGCATTTGGCTATTAACAATCTGGAAGGACAAATTCCATGGAGTTTTAGCAAGTCTTCAATTCAGACCCTTTGGTTGAATGGTCAAGCGAGTAATACAAAGCTCAATGGATCACTTTCAGTGCTACAGAACATGACTTCTTTGACTCAACTTTGGCTTCATCGCAATCTTTTTACAGGCCCTTTGGCAAATTTTTCCAGGCTTAGTAGTTTGGAGGATTTGGAACTGAGAGATAATACGTTGACAGGTATTGTTCCACGGTCTTTGATTAATCTTCCTAAGCTTAACACAGTCAGTTTGACTAATAATTTGCTTCAGGGTCCGACTCCAAAATTTAATATTTCCAAAATTAAGGTGGACATGAGAACTGGGTCTAATAGTTTTTGCTCAGATGATCCTGGGGTTCCTTGCGATGGTCAGGTTAACATTCTGTTGTCAGTTGCGGAATCTATGGGTTACCCAATGGTATTTTCCGAGAGTTGGAAAGGGAATAATGCTTGTGAGTTTCAGAACTGGAAAGGGATTTCATGTGACGCAGCAGGAAAAATTACGTATATTAATTTCCAAAATTTGGGGCTGTCGGGCACAATTTCTTCAAATTTTTCAATGCTTAAATGGTTGAAATATTTGATACTTGCAAATAATACACTTTCTGGTCCTATACCAAATGAGATTACAACTCTGTCTAGTCTTAAGACGATAGACATCTCAAACAATCGTCTTTGTGGTATACTGCCAATATTTAGACAAAATGTGCTTGTTATAACTGATGGAAATCCTGATATCGACAAGGATTGTAGCAGTTTCCCTCCTCAAGTAACACCTCCCAATACCAATGGGGGAGATAATAGTCCCCCCAGTCATAGAAGAAAGAATTCCAATAAATGGAAGATTCTGGGTTCTCTGATTGGTGCAGTTTGTAGTGTACTTTTTGTGCTATTAGGTCTCTGTTTGTATATGAAGAAACGAAGTACTGTGGTGATACATCCTCGTCATTCAGGTGATGCAAATGCAGTGAACATGAATGTTTCAGAGTCGAGTGTAGATGGAGGTGACAGTGGAACTCATAGTCAAACCAGAAGCAAGCCTGTTGACATTCAGGTTGTTGAGGCAGGAAATATGATTATTTCAATCCAACTTCTAAAGAATGCAACAAATAATTTCAGCAAAGAAAATATTTTGGGAAGTGGTGGTTTTGGAACTGTTTACAGCGGGGAGTTGTTGCAGGATGGAACAAAGATAGCTGTAAAAAGGATGGAACCTGGAGCGGTAAGCCAGCAGGGTTTGGCACAGTTTAAATCTGAGATTGCAGTTCTAACCAAGGTTAGACACCGGCATCTAGTGGCACTTCTTGGTTATTGCTTGGATGGAAATGAGAGGCTTCTTGTTTATGAATTCATGCCACAAGGGACACTGAGCAGGCATTTGTTCAACTGGAAGGAGGGAGGACTTAGACCACTGGAGTGGACTCGAAGATTGATCATTGCATTGGATGTTGCTAGAGGTGTTGAGTATTTACATGGTTTAGCACATCAAAGTTTTATTCACAGAGATCTTAAACCATCTAACATTCTGCTTGGAGATGATATGAGGGCTAAAGTTTCCGATTTTGGATTAGTTCGTCTTGTTCCAGACAATGGAAATCATTCAATTGAAACAAGAGTAGCTGGAACCTTTGGGTATCTTGCTCCAGAGTATGTAGGTAATTATTACATGACATACTTTTTTTATTTTCTTTTTTAATATTTCTCTGCCAAAAGATGCAGCCAATACCATCTTATTATATGCCCTTAACCTTTGTTTTTTTAATTTTATTTGTCTGTCCTGCTGTTCATATTAACGTGCTAAATCCGTTGCAGACCCTATAAGTTACTATTCATAATACTACTGATTGAGTTGTGTTAACACTGGTTTTGTCATACCAGTTGTGTTTGACGCTTGTAAGTTTGTGAACTATGAAAATGAGATTTTATAAACTTTTTTTTGCTATAAAAACCTGAAGAAAATCAGATAGTTCAAAAAAAATTGCCCATTGTATTATGTTGTCCCTGTTTTCCTCTGTATTACCACAGATTTTCTTTGACACTGGAGTTCTATTGTTCTGCACTTTCTCTGCTGTCTTGGGATGTCTGTATGAGTAGTTTAGGACTGAAATTTAAAGGTACATACGCTGAAATTACAGCCAACACCTATTCATTCTATTTGATTCTTCTGTTAATAAAACAGAATAAGCTGACATGCTTCTCTCTGTTTTTTTGTGTTTCATTTAATCATATTGATGAACACAATTGGGTATATAAATCTTTTCTTGCTACATATATCACATAATTTGAGTGATAATTAAGTCTGTTCAATTTCTCTTGAATCAATCCTTTTTGGAAGGTAATGTACTGACATTTTGGCATGGTAGTGACAGGACGAGTAACAACAAAGGTTGATGTGTTTAGCTTTGGAGTAATCTTGATGGAGTTAATCACAGGGAAAAAAGCCATTGATACAACAGTTTCTGATCCTGAGGATATCGTGCACCTCACAACATGGTTCCGAAGAATGTATACAAACAACGACACATTCCAAGAAGCCATTGACCCAGCAATTGAGCTCAATGAGGAAACCCTTACCAGTGTAAGCAAAGTGGCCGAGCTTGCTGGCCACTGCTGCGCAAGCGAGTCCTACCAGAGGCCAGACATGTGTTACGTTGTAAACATTCTCTCGTCTATTGCCGAGGTGTGGAAACCATCAGAACCTTATTCTGATGACACGTATGGAATTGACCTCGACATGAACTTATTAACTACGAAGTCAGATATGATCTTCACTCAACGACAGCCGGATTCAATTGTGCCTAAGATGGAGGAGCTTCATTATACATTCTGACGATTGCACCTACAGGGAATGATGTAGATTGAGCCTGAGATTTGGGTCGAAGCAATTGTAAATTAGAACTATTTTAGCTAAGAAATGCTGGCTACAATCTTGCAATAAGTCTTTGAGTTTGTGCAAATGTTTTTCCTTTGTCTAAACATCCAATGTTAAGTACAAATATATGTTCCTATCCTTTCATAATCCAAACTGTTAACTCTCAAGAAAACTCTCTAAAATAATAAAGAAACATAAATTAGAAATTCTCAATAAATTCCAAACAAACTAGAAAAAGACTAATATATAGTACTTAAACTATAAATATGTTTAATATCACTATATCTAGTGAAAATACGTTTAATTTTAATTCTAACATTCCCCTGAAGCTCAAGATAATGTTATAAACTTGAGTTTGGAAGCTAATGTAGTTGAGAAGAAAATTAGAGAATCAGTAATTGTAGAAAAAATCAAGTAGTAGTGCCACCCCCTAAGTAAGATAAAATAATAAAGGAACCTCTCTTCATTGGTATTACTAAATGTATCAGAAAACTTTCTTTCAGGGCCTATTCCAAGTCTTGCCGGTCTGAGTTCTCTTCGAGAAGTGTTCTTAAAATTACAATCTTTTCTCATCCTTCCCACTGATTTCTTTGTTGGGTTAACGTCTTTACAATATATAAATTTTGATTATAATCGATTCTCTTCTTGGGAAATACCTGAAATTTTGAAAGATGCCAAGGGATCGCACACCTTTTTAGCAAACGCGGCCAATATTTCGGGAACTATTTCGGAGTTCCTCGTGAGAGATCCGCCTAAATTAAGGCACTTGCATTTGTCTGAGATATATCTCGAAGGACCAATTCCGTTGAGTTTTAGCAAGTCTTCAATTCAGACGCTTTGGCTGGGTCTCCAATTGAGTGATTCTAAACTCAACGGTTCGCTTGCAGTATTACAGAACATGACTTCTATTACTGAGCTTTCGCTTAATCGTAATAATTTTACAGGCCCTTTTCCAGCTTTTTCTAGGCTTACTAATTTGAAATATTTGACCTTGAGAGCTAATCAGTTGACGGGTATTGTTCCTTCATCTGTGGTTAATCTTCCCAAGCTTACTATGATTAGTTTGGCGATTAATTTTTTCCAGGGCCCGACCCCAAAGTTTGATGAATCTATAGTTGAGGTGGATGAGGCTCCGGACTCAACAAACAGTTTTTGCTTGGATGATCCCGGAGTCGCTTGTGATGGTCGGGGTCAACATTTTGCTGTCTATCGTGAAATCTATGGATTATCCCATGGTGTTTGCTCAGAATTGGCCAGAAAATGATCCTTGTGATAGTTCACCAGCTTGGAATGGAATCTCATGCAATGAAGAAGGAAACATAACTGCTGTTAATTTCCGAAATTTGAGACTTCAAGGTACGATTTCTCCGGACTTTTCTATGCTTAGGTCGTTGGAACAACTAATACTTTCAAACAATTCTCTTACGGGCACTATCCCGAATGAGCTCACATCTCTACCCAATCTTACAATGTTAAATCTCTCCAATAATAATCTTTACGGTAAAGTACCAAAATTTGGACAGAATGTGACTGTTAACATTGATGTGAACCCCGGGATTGAAAAAGATAGTAGTTTTCCTTTACTAGGAGTAGCTCCAGATGGCAGCTCAGTCAGCATTCCTTCTGGATCAGAAAGAGGTAAAATTCAAATACTGGAATTTTCTGGGTTCTGCATTTTCTGGTGCTATTTTCGGCTTGTTTATTGTTGGATTAGGTCTCTGTTTCTACAAGAAAAAACGAAAGAATGCTCATAGCATACACAGATTTAAAGGTGTTGTGATAAATCCTCAAGATAGAAGCACGTGTGACATTCCTGCTGATGGATTTGGAAACATGGTTATTTCAATCCATGTTCTGAGGAAAGTGACTTATAATTTCAGTGTGCAAAACATATTGGGCAGAGGTGGATTTGGGACTGTTTACAAAGGAGAATTACTCAATGGGAGGAAAATAGCTGTAAAAAGAATGGAGGTTATTGAAATTGCAAGTAATCGGGGCTTGAAACAGTTCAAGTCTGAGATTGCTGTTCTTACCAAAGTTCGAAACCGCCATTTGGTGGCCCTTCTCGGATACTGCTTGGACGGAAATGAGACGCTTCTTGTTTATGAATTCAAGCCTCAGGGAGCACTCAGTCGCCATCTATTTAACTGGAAGGAAATGGGATTGAAACCACTTGATTGGTCGAGAAGATTAATTATTGGCCTGGATGTTGCTAGAGGTGTCGAGTATTTACATGGTTTAGCACATTAAAGATTTATTCACAGAGATCTTAAACCATCCAATATTCTTCTCGGAGATGACATGAGGGCTAAAGTTGCAGATTTCGGATTGGTTCGCCTTGCTCCTGAGAATGGAAAAAATTCAACTGAAACAAGAATTGCTGGAACTCTTGGGTACCTTGCTCCAGAGTACGTAGGTAATTCAGATTATATTTATCTTTATTTTTGTTAAAACCAGCAGCAAGAATGAACTGACATAATTCCATTAGTTCAGAAAATATTCTTACATATAGGCATGGCTTTACATAGACAAAACATCCTTTTTAGGGAACCTAAACCATGCTTACTCTTTAGCTTTTACAACTAAGGAAACACACTCCTTAAAACCTGCAAGGATGTCATTTCTAATTCACCCAAACTAACTAAAACTTAACCATTTAAACTTAAACAACATAAAGATAAAATATAAAACAAATTCTCAATGCATCAACACTCCTCCTTGAGATTTTGTTTTGAAACTCCAAGCTTTTCCCTGAGCTTTTCAAATCTGGTTTTAGGCAAAGCTTTGGTCAGAATATCTGCCACCTGCTCTTTAGATTTGCAATGAATGAGGCACACTTCTTGATCCCTTTCTGCCTCTCTCAAAAAATGAAACTTAACTTTCATGTGCTTAGTTTTACCATGCTGAACTGGATTCTTTGCAATAGCAATAGCTGACTTGCTATCACAAAAGATTGGACTTGCATTAATCTGTCCAAAACCTAAATCAATCAACATCTTTCTCAACCAAATGCATTGATTTGCACCTGCTGCAGTAGCAATGAACTCTGCTTCAGCTGTTGATTGTGCTACAACATCTTGCTTCTTAGAACACCATGAAAACATTCCGGACCCAACTGAAAATGCATATCCTAAAGTGCTTTTTCCATCATCAATGCAGCCAGCCCAATCACTGTCCACATAGCCAAACAAATTAAGTTCTGCTTCAGGTTTGAACAAAATGCCAAGGTCATGTGTGCCTTTTAGGTACCTCAATACCCTTCGACCAGCTCCGAAATGTACTTGACTTGGATTTTGCATAAACCTTGAAAGTAAACTGGTTGCAAACATAATATCAGGTCTTATTGCAGACAAGTATAATAAACTTCCCACAAGACTTCTATATCGGAATGCATCTGCCTTTGTATCTCCATCAAACTTGGTCAACTTTTGGTTAACTATAAGTGGTGTGCTTGTAGGTTTGCAATGTTGCATTCTGAACTTCTTCAGCATATTGATAACATATGCTTGCTGTGAAACAAAATCCCTTCAGCAGTTTGATGAACTTGAAGGCCAAGGAAAAACTTCATCTCACCCAAATCTGTCATTTCAAACTTTTGGTATAGTTGCTGCTTGAAATCAGTCACATCATCAATTCTACTTCCAATAATTAACAAATCATCAACATACATTGATATAATTAAAGTATCAGCAAAAGCAGAAGTCTTGATGTAGAGAGTAGCATCATTGCAACTCCTCCTGAAACCTGAAGCACAAAGAAACTCATCAATTTTGCTATACCAGGCCCTTGGTGCTTGTTTTAAGCCATAAAGTGCCTTGTTCAGCTTGTAAACTTTGTCTTCCTCTCCATTGACCTTAAAACCTTCTGGTTGCTCAATAAAAATCTCTTCCTTCAAGTAACCATTGAGGAATGCTGACTTGATATCAAGATGGAAGATTTTCCATCTGTTTTGAGCAGCTAAAGCAATAAGTAATTTGATTGTATCAAGTCTGGCCACAGGTGCAAAAGTGTCTCCATAGTCAATGCCTTGCTGCTGAGCATACCCTTTCACAACGAGTCTTGCTTTATGCTTATGTATAGAACCATCTGCATTGAACTTAGTTCTATATACCCACTTTACACCAACAACTTGCTTGTGTAAAGGTCTGTCTACCAATTCCCAAGTTTTGTTCTTTTCTATTACAACAATCTCATCTCTCATAGCCACATTCCACTCCTCATGGTTGGATGCTTCTGAAAAGTTTGAAGGGTCAATCACAGCAACATTACACCTTGCATACACATCTGATAGGCTACATGTTCTTAGGACTGGTGAATCTGTTGTGCTTTGAACATCTATTTCCCCAACTCCATCAATCTCTTGAGCAATATCTCTCTGAAAATATGATCTTCTTACTCTACTTGAAGTAGTTTCCACATCCAATTCCTGCCAATGACACTCTGAGCTCTCATCTACCTTGACATCTCTACTTACAACAATTTTCTTAGTTTCCAAGTCAAAAATTCTGTACCCTTTTGCTTGACTGCTGTAACCAAGAAAAATGCCTTTACTTGCCTTTTTAGAGAGCTTATCTCTCTTGACATCAGGTACATGGACATAACACACTGATCCAAAGACTTTTAGGTGCCCAATGGAGGGTTTTAAGCCACTCCAAGCTTTAATTGGTGTTTTTCCTTCAATGGCATGAGTTGGCAATCTGTTTTGGAGAAAAACTGAAGTGTAAACAGCTTCTGCCCAGAATTTTTTAGGCAAATTCTTCTCATGCATCATGCTCCTTGCCATTTCAAGAAGAGTTCTATTCTTCCTTTCACACACTCCATTTTGCTGGGGTGAGTAAGGCACTGTCAACTGATGCTGAATTCCAGCATCTTCACAGAATTTATCAAACTCATTTGAGATGTATTCTTTTCCATTATCAGTTCTCAACTTCTTCATCTTAACATCACTTTGTGTTTCAGCTAATGACTTGAATTTCTTGAAGCAAGAAAATGCTTGAGATTTGTTGTTCATGAAGTAAACCCATGTCATTCTAGTCAAATCATCAACAAACAAGATAAAGTATATGTTCTGATTCAAGGATGGAGTTTGCATAGGTCCACACACATCTGAATGCACTAACTCAAGTTTTTCAGTAGCTCTCCACTTAGCTTGCGATGGGAAGGGAAACCTATGGAGTTTTCCCATTTGGCAACTTTCACAAACTTCATTACATATGTTAACAGCAAACATATCATCTACCAAGCATTTTTCTTGCAAAAGCTTCAAAGACTTAAAGTTTGCATGACCAAACCTCTTATGCCACAACCAAGACTCATCAACAACGGTTTTGCATGCAAGAGAAATGTTTGAATGCCAACGAATAATGAAGCTTTTATCAATCATAGGCACAACAACAACTTTATCTCCAGAAGAATCAGATATAACACATGCCTTATCTTTAAAAAACAAATAATATCCTTTATGCATCATTTGCCCAACACTAAGTAAATTCTGATCCAGATTAGGAACCAACAACACATCATTTATAAACTTGATTCCTTTTGAAGTTGGAATAGAAATTGTACCTTTTCCAGCAGATTCAATGACATCTTCATTTCTTAACCTGACTGGAACTCTGATCGTGGTATCCAAAGTGCTGAAATATTCTGAGTTTGAAGTCATGTGGTTTGTACACCCACTGTCTAGCAGCCATGAGTGTTTATCTGGAGCTTCACTTGACAAAACAGCCATGAATATGTGATCCTCAGGTTGTTTTTCCTCCATTACATTTGCTTGCTGTTTTTGATCAGTTTGTTGTGGTGAAAAGTGCTGATTTTGCTGCCTTTTCAGTTTGTAGTACTTGGCAATATGTCCAATTTTCTTGCAAACTCTACATTGAGCCTTTTTCCAGCAGCTAGTTTCATGGTGATTTGTCTTCTTGCAGTGACTACAAGGAGGAAATCTTCCTTTTCCTAACTCCCTTTGTTCAGCTTCAACAACCTTACCTCTATGGCTTTTATCACCAAATACTCTTTTGTCATCTTTGGAATTGAATGACCTTGAGCTATGCTTGGCTTGAAAAGCCCCTTCTGTCTGGCTTTCTGATCTGACTGAGGTTCTTTGTTCTTGAACTTGTAACTTGCTGATCAACTCAACAACAGTCAACTTCTTAAGGTCATGAGACTCTTCAATAGCTGATACCTTAGCCTCAAACTTTTCTGGGAGACTTATTATCATCTTTTCTACTATTTTGTGTTGTTCAATCACCTCTCCTAACAGCCTCATCTGGTTTACAAGTTCCATTACTTTAGAAGAGTAAACTTTGATTGTCTCTGCCTCCTTCATCTTAAGATTCTCAAACTCTCTTTTGAGAGTAAGCAACCTGACTGCCTTTACTCTATCACTGCCTTCATTTTGTTCCTTCAACTGATCCCACACTTCTTTTGCTGTCTCAAGAGCCATGATTCCAGTGAAAACATGGTCTGCCAAGGCTGAATGCAACACTGAAAGAGCTTTATCTTTCTTCAACAACTCTTCCTCGTATTGCTTCATTTGTGCAATGGTTGGATTTACTCTAAGAGGAGGGGGATCTCTCCCTGTCTCAACAGCATCCCATAATCTTATAGACTTCAAATATGATTTCATTTTAACCACCCAAATCTGGTAGTTTTCCCCTGTGAACATTGGTACAGCAAGGTAGGAAGTGCTTCCTGATGCCATCTGCCACTCTTTGCTGTCTATAGCTCTCAAACACTGCCCTTGATTCAACCTCTCAGCAAACAATCTTCTCTTACACCTCACAGTCCCGTGAAGAACATTTAGGTGCTCTGATACCAAATGTTAAAACCAGCAGCAAGAATGAACTGACATAATTCCATTAGTTCAGAAAATATTCTTACATATAGGCATGGCTTTACATAGACAAAACATCCTTTTTAGGGAACCTAAACCATGCTTACTCTTTAGCTTTTACAACTAAGGAAACACACTCCTTAAAACCTGCAAGGATGTCATTTCTAATTCACCCAAACTAACTAAAACTTAACCATTTAAACTTAAACAACATAAAGATAAAATATAAAACAAATTCTCAATGCATCAACAGTTTTCTTCTTCTTCATTCATAAAAGAAAAATCTTGTTGAACTTATATGTTTGCAGTGACGGGAAGAGTGACAACGAAGGTTGATGTCTTTAGCTTTGGAGTAATATTAATGGAGTTGATAACTGGTTGAAAAGTTGATGAAACCCATTCTGATCCTGAGAATCTGTACCTCGTCACATGGTTCCGAAGTAAACACGTAAACCAGGACACCTTGCGAATAGCCATCGACGAAGAAACTTTGCGAGTGTCAGCACAGTAGCCGAGCTGGCTGACCAGTGCTGCGAAAGCCAGCCCCATCAGAGGCCTGACATAGGTCGTGTTTTGAATGTGTTGTCATCTCTAACAGAGCTGCGGAAACCAATTACTGATTGCTGTATATTGAACCCAATTTAATTGCAAATTTTTTTATACATGTCTAATGGTTGACTATCGGATATGTCATGGTTGCTGCTGCAAATATAGTTGATATACAGTTTACAAATCAGATTATTTTATATGTTTGAGAAATAGTAAATTTTAAGATAGAAGTGACATACTTATTGCCTAAATGATGAAAACAAATATACAGACAATCCACTTCGCCGAATGGGTATTTTCACATACCTCCCTGAGATTTATAGAAATGACAGATTTGGTGAAAGATTGTGACAATTTATAGGAACCTCCATACTACAATATTTTTCTCTAGTTGATTGTTATAGAAGCATTAATGATTAAAATAATTTTGTCAAGGCATATTAATAAAACTTTAATCCTACCATTCTTTTACTTATTCACTTTTATTTTGAATCTTCAACCTACTCCAAATGTAACATTTTGAATTCATGGATTTTTTTATATTATTATTTATTTCTATTTTTGTTAAAGAATAGAAAGTAATAATTGTTGTTGTATAAAAAATAAAAAAAATTAATTTTTAATTTTATTATTATTTTTTATTTTATTTGTATACTAAAACTAATAAAATAATAATGTGATTCAATCTCAAAAAAATAATAATAAGAAGAAGAAAATATAAAATAAAAAACTAGTTTTTTTTCTATTTCCAAACAACATCAATCATTACTTAATGAAATCTACTCAATTTCATCTCACCAATTCCAAATATGTCTTTAATTTAAGTTATTATGTTTAAATGTATTTTTAGACAATTAATTTATTTATGTCTAGGCTCATATAAAACTTACTAATTTTTTTCTTATTTGAAATATATTTTTATTCACATATTATAATCATGTAACTTTCTTATATTAGTCAAGACATGATTTCCATTAACTGTACGAGTAAATATCACTCTATAAAAGTAACAAAAAATAGCTAATAATGATATTTGTTTCGATAATTTTATTTATATTTTATATTTTATTACTCTTTTTAAAATCTAACATTTATAAGAACAAAATAATGTTAACTTTTGTTGTGGAAAAAATTTATTCAATCTATGTGTTAAATCGTAATTGATCACTTGAGAAGATCTTATATTGCTCTTAGTGAGCTTTAATACTACTGGCCTTTAGATCCAAATTAAGTTTTCACACCCCTTCTGAATTACAAGAAGTAAACTTTATCACAAATGGCGAAGTCAACGTTGGGGCTTGTAGGGTCCTTATAAAAAAATTTAAAATTTCACTCTAAAATTTTCAATTTTAGCCTTTAAAATTATATTTTTGTTGTTTTGACCTTCTAAATTTTAGCCCTTTGAATATTCACCCTAGCTCTATCCCTGCTCACCATGTCCTTTGGATCTTTGACCCATGACCCAAGAGTCATGACGTTATCAAATGATTTGAGTAGAGAGATTCGTTATTGCTACTTAAACTTGTAATACTTTGATAAAGCACGAGACCTAAAATTATTCATGGTGTATATGGGAGTAAGTTAGCTCAATATCAATATAAAATAATACAATGGTAGGTAGATCACTATTACTACAAAGCGAAATTAATATGAATGTACTTGCTCGCAACGGTATTCAATATGTCTGCCTACGATCCGACAAATCCAACGTTTTAGAAAAGATATTTTTGGTGTCAAAAAAAATAGATTAATATTTATGAATTGTGCTATCCTATTAGGTTTTGAGCATGATTTAGTTTTCTACAAAAAAAAATTGAGTACTATAGCAAGGGTACTTCTTGAAGGTACTATCCTTCGATCATTGTAGGAGGGATATTGTTGACAGGTTTCTAATGTGACTACTATTTTGTCTATTACTTGCTTATAATGCCAATTACTCACGACTCACCTATAGTTGGTGTTATTACTATTACTCCTCGTCTATAGTTGGTACTACTATTACTATTCCTCACCTATGAAAAGTATTATTACTATTACTTCTCGTTTATGGAAGACGCTACTCCTCCATGAAAGAAACTCCTAGTACTCATAGCCTTTTGAAGGCACAACTTGGTTTTTTTCCTATCATAGGGTGTTTTTTTATCACCACTCGAAGGCATTACTTAGTTTTTTCCTCACCCTGATTTTCTTTTCAATTGCATTATCTTAAACTTAAACTTACACCATTATTTTGAGTTTGAGAGGAATGTCAGAACTGAAAATAGATTTATTTAATTTCATTAGATTTAATTTTAATAAGTATATTTTTAATTTAAATATTATCAGTCTTTTTCTAGTCTGCTCAAGATTTCTAATTTATATTGTTTTATTATTTTAATCTTTATAAAGACACTTCAATATACTTAGTTTAATGTTTTATTTTTTTAATATTTTCTTAATATAAAATAGAAAAGTTGTCGATACATGAAAACCAATCTTGAGTCCTAGTCCAAACCCAAGTCTAAAATATAATACTTTATCTAAGTATGTATAAAAAAGCACAAGCGGATTCAAGCCACTCTTTGGAGTTTATATTGTGGGTTGTAATGTGGAAGTTAAAAATAGGCTCAAATTTGACACAAATCAACATAATAACATTAACCTAATTCATTTGGGGGAGCTAAGCCCAAATAATCCATTATGTGATTAGGTTAAGGCATAAGAAAAAAAAAAAAAAACTCAAAACTTTAGGATTTATCCTTAAACTAAAAGACCTTATTTCAATTAATTTGTGATTAATTAAAATAAATATTTTTATTACAATTAGGATTAATTACAAGGGTATTTTATTACAGCCATAAGTCTTTAGACACCTTTTTAATTAAGATCAAATTACACTAATTTAACTCTAACATAATAACTTATTTTAAGAAGACTAATAACATTAAAATAGGATTACATGGAGATAGTTATATTCCACAGTAGTTACATATCACACACTATACAAGGAAACGAGATTCCATATTTAGAAGAGGTCTGACATTCATTAACTTGGATTCTTTAAGAACGCACCTTTTGAAGAGCATCTTCTTCTTCGCGACAACACTCACAACCTTTATTTTCCAGTTATTTTTCTACTATCCAAATTGGTTTTAAGCACCTTCTAGCATTCCATTGTCTTCGTTGCATTCATAGATATTATTATCAAAATTTTTGTAATACAACTCTCAAACCCAAGATCAAACTCACAGATCTCATGATCGAAAACTAACTTTGATATATACCATGTAAAATAATATATTATATTGAGGATCTCCCTTAAATGTTAAACTAGGTTCATAGAAGTGCATTGCCTTTATATAGATATAGTGAAATTAAATAAATTTATTTTCAATTTTAACGAAAAATGGTTGCACATATATATTTAGATTAGATATTTAGGTTTATCCAAGTTTTAAACCACCGGAAACCACCCTTTGTTCTTATTGGCTACTCGAACTCTCCTTTGAGATTTTGGTTCAATTCTCCTTGTACATATGTGGAGTGGGTGGATGATTATCACTAAGCGCTTGTTCCCATTATGCTCTTTAGTTAATATATATGAACCACGTATATGTAGATGAATCCAAGATATTTAACAGTTTGCAAAACGATATACAATACCAATAAGAAATTCTTCAGAGTGATCACTCTCACCATTGAAAGTTGAGCCAATTCTTTATCCTATTGTCAGTAGAACCCAAAATTTTAAAAATCTTAAGCATTGTTGGTTGTTCTCATTTTTTATTTGTTTTTTCTACCAAAACCCGTATCCGTTCTATCGCCTCTACTAATGACTCTAAAGACAACTGAATTGGACAGTTCAGCCTCTCACTATATTCCTTACATAAAAGTACAAGACATTAACCAATGATCTGCACTAAAATTTGTACCCATCTGGCCGCATGCCG
This sequence comes from Melia azedarach, assembly GCA_028052125.1. Classification (NCBI taxonomy): domain Eukaryota; kingdom Viridiplantae; phylum Streptophyta; class Magnoliopsida; order Sapindales; family Meliaceae; genus Melia; species Melia azedarach. The sequence goes on along the minus strand of CM051402.1, from coordinate 2,802,402 downwards.
CCCAAGTTTTTGGCTTTGCAATTTCCTCTCCCGCTTGCCATCTTTGGAATTAAACTGTTGTCTTTTGATGGGATACCACAGTCGCTAATTTCAGAAAACTTGACATCTTGGATTGGAGGCTCGATAAAACTAGATATGTCATTGTTGAGGATATTTTCCAAGTTAATTAACTGCATGCATGTTTGCAGTTTCCATTTGGGATGGTTTCCCAACTAGTTTTAAATTTTCTGAGAAAATGAAGAAATACTATCTGGTTACTTTTCTCCTTTCCTCTCTTCTCGTTTTAAATCTCTCTGTCTTCTGCCAATCCAACCCAGATGCCGCATCCATGCAAGCACTAAAAGCTAACCTTCGAAACCCGAAAAGCTTAAACTGGACCGCTTCGAACCCGTGTAAATGGAACTACGTTAACTGTTCTGATGATAACCGGGTCACCCATATCCAAATCGGCAGAAAAAGTCTGAGAGGGAGACTCCCTCCTGATCTCAGGAACCTGTCCTCATTGATATTACTAAATGTGTCAGCAAACTTTCTGTCAGGACCTATTCCAAGTCTTGCGGGTCTGAGTTCTCTTCGAGAAGTGTTCTTAAGTTACAATTTTTTCTCATCCTTTCCCACTGGTTTCTTTAATGGGTTAACGTCTTTACAATCTATAAATCTTGATTATAATGGATTCTCTTCTTGGGAAATACCTGAAAGTTTGAAAGATGCCAAGGAATTGTATACTTTTTCAGCAAACGTGGCCAATATTTCAGGGACTATTCCCGACTTCCTCGCGAGAGATCTGCCTAAATTAAGGCACTTGTATTTGGCTGAGAACAATCTGGAAGGACCCATTCCATTGAGTTTTGGCACGTCTTCATTTCAGACACTTTGGCTGGGAGATTCTAAACTGAATGGTTCACTTGCTGTATTACAGAACATGACTTCTATTACTGAGCTTTGGCTTAACGGTAATCATTTCACTGGCACTTTGCCAGATTTTTCTAGGCTTACTAATTTGGAATATTTGACCTTGAGGAATAATCAGTTGACGGGAATTGTTCCTTCGTCTCTGATTAATCTTCCCAAGCTTACAACTATCAGTTTGGTCGATAATTTTTTCCAGGGCCCGACACCAAAATTTGATGAATCTAAAGTTAAGGTGGATAAGGAACGCTATGCAACTAACAGTTTTTGCTTGGCTGATCCCGGAGTCGCTTGTGATACTCGGGTAAACATTTTGCTGTCAGTTGTGAAATATATGGATTATCCTCTGGTATTTGCCCAGAATTGGACAGGAAATAATCCTTGTGATAGTTCTCCAGCATGGAATGGAATCTCATGCAATGAACAAGGAAACATCACTGCTGTTAATTTCCGAAATTTGAGGCTTCAAGGTACAATTTCTCCTGATTTTTCTATGCTTAGGTCGCTGGAACAATTGATACTTTCGAATAATTCTCTTACTGGCACTATCCCGAACGAGCTCACTTCTCTGCCAAAGCTTACGATGTTAGATCTCTCCAATAACAATATTTACGGAAAAGTACCAAAATTTGGAGAGAATGTAACTGTGAACATCGATGGTAACCCCGGAATTGAAAAAGAGAGTAAGTTTCCTTTCCCAGGAGTAGCTCCAGATGGCAGCTCGGTCGACATTCCTTCTGGAGGAAGAGGGAAAAATTCAAACACTGGAATTGTATTGGGTTCTGCATTTGCTGGTGCTGGTTTCGGCTTGTTTATCGTTGGATTAGGTCTCTGTTTCTATAAGAAAAAGCTAAAGAATGATCATAGCATACACAGATTTAAAGGTGTTGTGATAAATCCTCAAGATAGAAGCACGTGTGACATTCCTGCTGATGGATTTGGAAACATGGTTATTTCAATCCATGTTCTGAGGAAAGTGACTGATAATTTCAGTGTGCAAAACATATTGGGCAGAGGTGGATTTGGGACTGTTTACAAAGGAGAATTACTCAATGGGAGGAAAATAGCTGTAAAAAGAATGGAGGTTATTGAAATTGCAAGTAATCGGGGCTTGAAACAGTTCAAGTCTGAGATTGTTGTTCTTACCAAAGTTCGACACCGCCATTTGGTGGCCCTTCTTGGATACTGCTTGGACGGAAATGAGAGGCTTCTTGTTTATGAATTCATGCCGCAGGGAACACTCAGTCGCCATTTATTTAACTGGAAGGAAATGGGATTGAAACCACTTGATTGGTCGAGAAGATTAATTATTGCCCTGGATGTTGCCAGAGGCGTTGAGTATTTACACGGTTTAGCACACGAAAGTTTTATTCACAGAGATCTTAAACCATCCAATATTCTTCTCGGAGATGACTTGCGGGCTAAAGTTTCAGATTTTGGATTGGTTCGTCTTGCTCCTGAAAATGGAAAAAATTCAACTGAAACAAGAATTGCTGGGACTTTTGGGTACCTTGCTCCGGAGTACTTAGGTAATGCAGTTAATATTTTCAGTTGTTTTCTTTCTTCTTCATTCATAAAAGAAAAATGTCGTCGAACTTTTACCTATATTTTTGCAGTGACAGGAAGAGTAACAACAAAGGTTGATGTCTTTAGCTTTGGAGTAATATTAATGGAGTTGATAACCGGTAGAAAAGTCATTGATGAAACCCATTCTGATCCTGAGAATGCGTACCTCGTCACATGGTTTCGAAGCATGCATGTGAACGAAGACAAATTCCGGATAGCAATTGACGACCCAATCGAGCTAGACGAAGAAACTCTTGCGCGTGTCAGCACAGTGGCCCAGCTGGCTGACCAGTGCTGTGCAAGCCAGCCTCACCAGAGGCCTGACATGGGTCGCGTCGTGAATGTGTTGTCATCTCTTGCAGAGCTACGGAAACCAATTACTGAGTGCTGTAAATTGAACCCGATTTAACTGCAAAATTTTTTAATACATGCCTAATGGTTGTCTATCGGGTATACCATGGTTGCTGCTGAAAATATAGTAGATATAGTTCATTTTTATGCTAGTACAGATATTATTAGTGAAGAGAATTTTAATGTGATTAAACTGTGTATAAAAACTTAAAATTTATGAGATTCCAACAGGATAATCTAGTTCATTTAGCCTATAATTTTTCAACAAAGCCTCAAACAAGGCGTGAGTTATATAATCCAAACTAATGAAGTTTCCAACGGGGCGATATGTTAATCTTCTTTAATGGCATTGAATGCAATATTTGAATGGATTTTTTCTGACGTTTATATTCTATTTGTTAATTATAATATAAATACTATATCTAAAAATTGACGTGACAAAATTCTATTGCCTTCACGTGTCTCATAGAAGAAATGTAACTGATAATAAAATAATGTTATAAGAGTCTTCTACAATCACTTCCGCCAATAAAATCTCATCTGGATGCTCCTAACTTCTCTATTGTACTGGAGTGGAATGGCAGTGGAAGGAAGCCATGGAAGAGCTGCAACTGTCCACTTCTATTTGTCTTTTCTATAAAATCAACATCCTCGCTATCTCCTAGGCCAATACTATAAGAGACAACTGAATTGGACATTCGACTGTACGATCGAACCGTAGCTTTAAATTAGAGTAGAGCCATCAAATACAAGACATTTAACCAATAAACAATGTTCTGTCACAAAAACTTGTACCCATCTGGCCTAGATAACAATGTCTTCGGCTTTGTAATTTCCTCTCCTGCATGCCTTCTTGGAACGAAACCGTTGTATTTGATGTGATTCCTTTGTCGCCAAGATTTGGAGATTTGATAAGGCTAGATATTGAATTATGATTAAAAGAATAGTAGATTTTGATCAGCTTTTTTTTTTCTTTTCTTCTTGAAGTTAACTGCATGCATGTTAGCAGTTTCAATTTTGTGATCTTTGGATGTTTTCCTACCTATATCCTATTTTTCCGAGAAAATGAATCAATGCTATCTGGTTGCCATTTTCCTTTGCTCTCTTCTCTCTGTCACTGTCTCTGTCTTCTCCCAATCCAGCCCAGATACCGCGTCCATGCAAGCTCTGAAAGCTAGCCTTGGAAACCCGGAAAGCTTGAACTGGACCGGCCCGGACCCGTGTCAATGGAGATATGTTAATTGTGTTGATAACCGGGTAACCCATATCTCTCTCAACCGAAAAAGCCTGACAGGAAGCCTCCCTCCTGATCTCAAGAACCTTTCTTCATTGATGTTGCTGGATGTGACGCAAAATTTTCTCTCGGGGCCGATTCCAAGTCTTGCAGGGCTGAGATTTCTTCTTGAAGTGCACTTAAGTGATAAATTTTTCATCCATTCCCACTGATTTCTTTTCCGGGTTAACCTCTTTACAATTGATAAATCTTGATTATAACCCATTCTGTTCTTGGGAAATACCTGAAAGTTTAAAAGATGCAAAGGAATTGCATACTTTTTCTGCCATAGAGGTCAATATTTCAGGGACTATTCCGGACTTCCTCGGGGGATATACCAATCCTAAATTAAGGCACTTGCTTTTGAGTTTCAACCATCTGGAAGGACCAATTCCATCCAGTTTTGGCAAGTCTTCAATTCAGACGCTTTGGCTGAATGGTCAAGCGAGTGACTCTAAACTCAATGGATCACTTTCTGTGCTAGAAAACATGACTTCTACAACTGAGCTCTGGCTTCATGGAAACCATTTTACAGGTCCTTTGCCAGATTTCTCTAGGCTTACTAATTTGGAATATTTAAGCTTGAGAAATAATCAGTTGACGGGCATTGTTCCTCCGTCACTGTTTAATCTTCCTAAGCTTAAGACTGCTAGTTTGGCTAATAATTTTTTCCAGGGTCCGGCCCCAAAGTTTGATCCTAAAGTTGACGTGAATAAAGCTCCTGCCTCATTGAACAGTTTTTGCTTGGAAGATCCCGGTGTTGCTTGTGATAGTCGGGTCAATATTTTACTGCAACTGCGAAATCTATGGGTTATCCCCGGTGTTTGCCAAGAATTGGAGAGGAAATGATCCTTGCAAAGGCTCTCAGGCATGGAATGGAATCTCATGTAATGGAGAAGGAAGCATTACTGTTGTTAATTTCCGAAAACTTGATCTTCAAGGTACAATTTCTCCAGATTTTTGTATGCTTAGATCGGCGGTACAATTGATCCTTTCAGATAACTCACTTAGCGGCACTATTCCGAGTGGGCTCACATCTCTGCCCAATCTTACGAGGTTAGATGTCTCCAATAACGATCTTCGTGGTGAAGTACCAAATTTTGGACCTAATGTGATTGTTAACATTGATGGGAACCCTCGACTTGGAGAAGACAGTGTTCCATCCCCAGGAGCAGCTCCAGATAACAACATGGTCAACATTCCGTCTGGAGGTAGAGCAAGAGGTAAAATTTCCAATACCGCTATTCTGTTGGGTTCTGCATTTACTGGTGCTTTTCTCGGCTTGTTTATTTTTGGATTAGGTTTCTATTGCTATAACAAGAAACGAAATAATTCTCATAGGATTCACAGACTAACAACTGTTGTGATAAATCCTAGAGAGGCAAGAACAAGCGACATTCCCGCAGATGGATTTGGAAACATGGTTATTTCAATCCAAGTTCTGAGGGAAATGACTAATAATTTCAGCGTGCAAAACATATTGGGCAGAGGTGGATTTGGGACTGTTTATAAAGGAGAATTACTCGATGGGAGGAAAATAGCTGTAAAAAGAATGGAGGTTATTGAAATTGTAAGTAATCGGGGCTTGAAACAGTTCAAGTCTGAGATTGCTGTTCTTACCAAAGTTCGACACCGCCATTTGGTGGCCCTTCTTGGATACTGCTTGGACGGAAATGAGAGGCTTCTTGTTTATGAATTCATGCCGCAGGGAACACTCAGTCGCCATTTATTTAACTGGAAGGAAATGGGATTGAAACCACTTGATTGGTCGAGAAGATTAATTATTGCCCTGGATGTTGCCAGAGGCGTTGAGTATTTACATGGTTTAGCACACGAAAGTTTTATTCACAGAGATCTTAAACCATCCAATATTCTTCTCGGAGATGACTTGCGGGCTAAAGTTTCAGATTTTGGATTGGTTCGTCTTGCTCCTGAGAATGGAAAAAATTCAACTGAAACAAGAATTGCTGGGACTTTTGGATACCTTGCTCCAGAATACGTAGGTAAATTGAATTGATATTTAGATTAATGTCTATTCTTTCTTCTTCATTCAAACACCAATAAGAAATAATAACTTGTTTAAATTTTACTTTATATGTTTGCAGTGACGGGAAGAGTGACAACGAAAGTTGATGTTTTCAGCTTTGGAGTAATATTAATGGAGTTAATAACCGGCAGAAGAGTTGTTGACGAAACCCATTCTGATCCTGAGAATATGTACGTGGTCACATGGTTCCGAAGTAAGCATGTAAACCAGGACACCTTCCGAATAGCCATTGACGAAGCCATCGAGCTCGACGAAGAAACACTTGCGAGTGTCAACACAGTAGCCGAGCTGGCTGACCAATGCTGCGCAAGCCAGCCTTACCAGAGGCCTGACATGGGTCGTGTCGTCAAACGTGCTGTCATCTCTTGCCGAGTTGCATAAACGAATACAACCTGAAAGTTCCTGATGAGTAGCAAAATCACAATTTCGCAACGATAAAAATTGATTTCTGATCTAAATTGGATTCGATTTAATTCCCAAATTTTTTAATATACGTGCCGGCCTAATGGTTTTCTTTCGGGTATATAAACCATGGTTGCTGCTGAATTAATTAATATATGTAGTGGATAAAAAATACATAATCAGATTATACTAGTAAAATAATCAATAATACCTCACTTTTATCCCAACAAATCAAAAATATCTCTATTACAAAATATTAATAAAAAATATCCAATTTTAATTTTTTTTAAAAAAAATACTCTTAATAACCAAATTATCAAACAATTTTTCAAACTATTGTACCAACTCAGATGTGATTGTACGAACTCGAATTGTTTTATTAATTTTAGGCATCGAGGATATTTTGTCCAAAAATTTAAAGTTACATATTTTTTATTATCATTTTACAATGAGAGTATTTTTAATTTATTGAAAAAAAAAGAGGTATTATTGATTATTTCCCATTATAATATATGGTTGAGACATTATAGTATAATTAAGAAATTTTCTAAAATAATTTTAATTTGAATCTATTTTATGTAAATAGTTATATTTCAAAATCAGTTTTTTAGTTAATTTGCTAAAAAAAATTGAAAAAAAGATTGTTTACATAAATTCAATTCAAATTAAAATTATTTTAGATATACATTATAAATTTATAATCCAATTAGTCTTTAAATTAAAAAGGTAATAAAATATGGGTCATATTTACATATCCCAAAAAGTTCTATGGAATCAGTTTTCTTGCTTTATGTTATTTAAATATGGGCCTAAGATAAGGTATCCCGGCCCATTTGATTATCAGCAGACTGGTTCTTACTTCTTTCCCTCAATTTTATAATTATCTTTATTTTTGTTTTTGGTGGAATGAGTATTGAAGAAATGTTTTGTCTAAAGTTTTCAATTTTTTTTTTTTTTTTTGCTTTCTGTTTAGTTACTCTATCTTAGGTCTATTTTTTTTGTAATTATGAACTTGATATTAAAGTTTAAACACTGTATTTCTTAGCAAATTTTCTTTATATAATAATCCTAAAATTTTAAAATTTTATACTTATTTATTAAGAAAACATTAAAATTATAAAAAATTTAACATGATAAATTGAAAAAAAAATAAAATTATATAAATTAAAGGTAGTACTTTTTTAATTTTTAAAAATTAGTGTTCTATAATATTAATTTTTAGTAAAATACAACTACTTTTTTTATTAGTATTTAATATTCAGTATTTTCATTTACAGTAGTCGTGATTTTGAATGCATAACACTTTAATTCTAATAGGGACGGTCATAGATCAGTATAGTGAGTGGTTGAAAATATGAGATAAAGAATATATTAGTGTATTCAATAATTATTTTAAAATAATATCTTGCAAAATTATAATTATAATGTTTTAAAAATAATAATTTTAAGGATAGAAAATTTGTTTGTTAGTTAATTATTTTTAAAATTACTTTTATATATATTACATTATAAATGTCACATTATTTAAGATAAATAATTTATTATATTTCACTGTTTAATTAATGTAGATACAACACTGCAACATTAAACATTTACTTTCAATAATTACTCAAACTGAAGATCGTTTAAGAGTATCAAGCATGTTTTAAATTATATCTATGACACATTATTCCCTTTATTAAAAATGTTCACTATTGAAAAGCTACCTTTATATTATTAATTTTTTATTGCCTACCAAATTTGATATTTTGAGAATTTGATCAAATTAAGAGTCACCATCCAACATTATACAAGTCCATATTATTTTCTTTCAAAACACCATTTAAGTGTATAGGCAATAATAAATTTAAATTAAAATATGTACATTGATTTATATCCATAATATAAACAAAATTTTAAATAATTCTATTTAATATCAATTTTTAGAAAATTACTCATTTCTATAAGTTTAATTTATATATATATATATATATATATATATATATATAGTGAATGGATCAGTAATCCCATAAATTTATATATATTCTCACAATATTTTATATAGTAGTCCCATAAATTTATATATATTCTCACAATATTTTATATATCGTTAAATCTACATAATTTTGACAGTTGATATTAAATTTAGAATATACATTAGTTATATATATAAAAGATTCAATCTCAATAATTAGAGCTGTCTCAATCTAATAATCAATAAATAGTATATACTTATAAGACTATTGATTCCTCTCTCTCTCTCTCTCTCTCTCTATATATATATATATATATATAAAAGATATCAGAAACAAAAAAAAAATTCATTTAAATTTTTATTTAAATAATTGTATATATATATATATATTCAAATGTTAAATTAAAAAAATAAACACTATCTAAATTATAATTTTTTTTAAAACATAAAATTCATTGCTGGTAAATAATACAACCAAACTTCAATTTCTTGCGGAGCCGCTTTCAAAATTACATAATGTGGAAACGTATTGAAACTTACAATTTGAATTCTTATCTACAAAATCAAGAATTTTAGCCAATCTAATGCCTTCAAGGATTGCCAAAGCCTCTACTAACTCCACAGTTCCTAGGCAAGCTTTCTTTATGCACATTGCTGCCAAGACAACCCCACTCGAGTTTCTGATTATGCAGCCCAACCCAGCTTTCCTCTCTTGAATATTTACTGCACCATCCACATTTAACTTCAAATCTTTTATAATTATCTAGAAATATCTAGAAAAACAAATTAATTGATTAGCACAAAGCTTTTATGTAAGATCTAGAAATATCTAGAAAAAAGAAAAAACTATGCATTGATTAGCTGGAAGCTCTTATTATCTACAAACTTCGTGAAACTTCCTACATTCGTCTCTTGTTTAATCTTATCCGAGTGGGGTAATATGAACAACGCCTCAATATATCAAATTCCTGTCTTTTTCCACGTGTTGTAGACCAATGTTACAAGAGTTGTTCACCCTCTTTTATGATTTGTTGTTTATTATTGACTTTCATTTAGTCTTACAAAACCAGCTACATTAAACTTGCATGCATATGCTATGCTATGCTATGCTATAATTCTTGTGTTTTTAAACGTATATTTTATGGTATAATTTTTTTAAAAAAAATTATACAATATATTAGTATTTGATAAAAAATATGTTAAAAGATAGGAGTTGAGGTAGTGTAAGTTTGACACTACCAATAAAAATTTACGTCTAATTTAAGCAAAATCTACCCTATAATAAATCTAACGTAATTGTAGGAATTCAAACTCTCTTCTTTTCAAAAATTAGAAGGTAAAGATAGTACAAGTTTAACGTTGTACACGAAAATCAATGTCTAAATTGTATCTTTTTTAAATATTATATAATTATATATATACTATATTAATATTTGATTAAAAATTTGTCGGAAGTTAGGAATCAAGATAGTACAAGTTTGGCACCGCCAATGAAAATATACGATGCACCTAACGCAATTGTAGGGACTCAAAACTTTTATCTTATGAAAATTAAGAGTTAAAGATAGTACGAATTCAATACCGCTAGTAAAAATCTGTATCAAATTTTTGTAAAATTTATCTTAATTTAGAAAAAATCTATCTTGATGCGATAATAAAAATTTATACCCTTCCCTTATGAGAGAAAAAAGAAGTAAGTACTTTAATACTAAAGAGATGGCTTCTAATTCTATAATATAGTTCTATTACTACTATTCAATAACTATAATTTGTGACTCACATACACAATGCCATCATAACTTAATTACTTATAATTTATGTTAATTTTGAAAGTATATCTAATAATAATTCTAAAAATATTCCTATAAATTTTCTAAAATTATTTATACTAGTAGAATATGTCAAATATAGTAACCCATTTTCTAAATTTCAAATTTAAATATTGAGAATAAAAATAAATTCAAAATTTATATCCTATTTTACTTAAGAAAAAAAAAAGAAATTTAATATATCCCATCTTCTTTAAACAATAAATAATTGAATTATGTGTAATTCTATTCTATTTACTTACGTGTAGAGAATCAGAAAACGTAATGAAAGGAATGACGCATTCACCGCCGATGCTCATCACTTCCTTTTCTAACCCAAACACTAAAACGCAATTAGAATTACGCGTCTTACAGTTAGACAACACCTAGAATCCAATTCCTTTCATTATATCCTTTCCCCAAACAGTTGGTGTGCGTGTGTGGCGCGTTTGATACGCGTTAGGTTTTAATATAATGTGAAATCATGACTCCAAACCTAAAATTGTAAGAAAAATCATACTTTAAAAGTAAATTTTGCCATTTTTATCTTTTTTAATAATACCATAAATAGTTTATCGATTTTATTAGAAATATATTAAATTTTTTTTTTAAAGAATTACAATTTACATTTATAATCTATTGTAAAAAATTTAAAACTAATTTACTTATATTTTATTAAAAATTTACATTCAATTCGCATGCAAATTTTGATTGAATTTAAAAACTTATACTCAGTTGGGATGTGGCTAATTCCTTCCTATCATACAATTGCGATTCGTTTTCTCATATTACATTAGAAATGTCATCCAATTTAAATAAAAATTTTGATTAAATATAAAAATTTTAATTACAAATTTTGATCGTAAAAATTTTAGACTAATTCAGTCATAGTACATCATAATCGTAAAAATTTAGTACTATTTATTTATATTATAGTAAAAATTTATACTTAATTTAAAAAAAGTTTTGATTAAATTTAATTTAATATCTAAAATTTAAGATCAATTCGAAGCAAATTTTACCTCTAAATGCCCTCCGTTGCCTGCCAAAGAAAAAGTAAGGATACTAAGTCTTTAATGCTATTGACTTGTACCTATCTTAAAAAGTCCTTTGGTAAATCATGATTTTTAGTGAGGCACACATTTCTTTTTTTTTAAATAAATTCAAAATTCGTAAAATTAGTTTTGCCTTAATGAAGTAAAAGCGGTTTAGCGTTTAGTTTACATCGGAGGGTAGTGTGGTCATTTAGCACCAGGTAAGAAATTGGTTTCTCAAAATTCCAGCAAGCAAAAAGATAATAACATTTGAGTCCAAATTTTATACATATGCATGAATAAAGATATAATTTTTTTATTTATATTAAATAGGTCCTCAATATATATTAAAATGACTAAAATACCTTCTTAGTGTCGTACTCTATTCTTGCATTGGAAACGTCAAAATACAATATTACTAGGTTAATTTAGTTATTTCAGTAGAGATTAAGAACTCAATAGATACAAGTACAAACTACTGTACTCTTATTTATAAACATAAAACATGTAAGGACCGGAATGTTATTAATCTATCCAATAAATTTTAAATTTTAATAATTAATAAAAAAAAGTGGAAAATATGTCCGAAATCGCATGGCTCTTCTTAGATTAAGGTCACTCGGTCCACCGACTGGTGCGTTGACTGGCTTGGCCGTTTCTTCCTTTTTGTGTCAAACATTTGATTAATTCATGCGCTCTAAATAATAAAACCTCACACCCACCTTGACGGTTCATTTTACCGTTTCAAACTTTCAACGGTCAAACTTTCAAACCTTCTCCCCCCTTCGTTAAACAGCATTCATCGCCTCATTATAATCTTATTTTTTCTCAAGTTTTGAATGTTGAACCACAGACATCCGCGTCTGCTTTGTATAAAACCCCACCTAATCCTCATTTGATTCCTTCAGAAAATAGGAAGAATATTGAGAGACAGAATAAACGCTTGCCTTTAGCTTAATATTTGTTCGTCAAAGAAGTTTACGGTCTTGGATAACTATGCTTTCTTCATGGAGAAGGCGGATGGCTGCCCGGCGTGCCCGGAAGGAGAATCGGGGGAAAGAGAACGGCGGGGAGATGGAGCTGACGATACCGAACCATTTCCGATGCCCGATATCGTTGGACTTGATGAATGATCCAGTGACGTTGTCAACTGGGATTACGTACGATCGAGAGAATATTGAGAAGTGGATTAACGAGAATGGGAATGTTACGTGCCCCATCACGAACCAGGTTCTGACGAGCCTTGAACCGATACCGAATCACACAATAAGGAAGATGATACAAGACTGGTGCGTCGAGAATCGGTCTTATGGCATCGAGAGAATCCCAACGCCTAGAATTCCGGTGAGCTCGGTGGAGGTTTTGGAGGTTTGTTCGAAGATTACGATGGCTTGTAAGAGAGAAGATCAAGTTGGGTGCAGAGATTTGGTGGCGAAGATCAAGAAGTGGGCGAAGGAGAGTGAGCGTAACAAGAAATGCATTGTGGCTAACGGGGCAGTAAATGTTTTAGCTGCAGCGTTTGATTCGTTTTCGAAAACATGTTACGATGAAAACGTTGCCGTTTTGGAGGAAATATTGTCAACTTTGGCGTTGGCGTTTCCGCTTGATGGGGAGGCTTTGAGTTCCTTGGCATCAGCGTCGTCTTTGCGTTGCATGGTTTGGTTCTTGAAGAGCGGAGATTTGAGCAAAAGAAGAAACGCTGTGTTAGCGTTGAAAGTGATTGTTTCTTCGGATCAGAGAAAAACAAAAGCGTTATCAGAGATTGAGGGAGCCATTGAAGGGTTGTTTAAGCTGATCAAAGAACCCATTTGCCCTACTGCAACAAAAGCTTCATTGATGGTGATTTATCAAATGATCACATCATCTTCTACAAACGAGAAAACTCTAAAGAAGTTTGTGGACATGGGATTGGTTTCATTGCTTCTAGAAATGCTTGTCGATGCACAAAGAAGCGTATGCGAGAAGGCATTGAGTGTTCTGGATGGAATTTTCAGCAGCGATTATGGGAGAGTAAAAGCCTACGAACATGCAATAACAACACCAATTATAGTCAAGAAAATACTCCGCGTTTCGGATTTGGCAACAGAATTCTCGGTTTCCATTCTGTGGAACCTCTGCAAGCATGAAAAGAGAGAAGAGAAAACTGCTATCGTGGAAGCGCTTCAAGTGGGTGCTTTTCAAAAGCTGTTACTGCTTTTGCAGGTTGGCTGTGCTGAGAAGACGAAGGAGAAAGCAACTGAGTTGCTGAAGCTGCTGAATCTTCACAGGGATCGATTGGAGTGCATTGATTCCATGGACTTCAAGGAGCTGAAAAGGCCTTTCTGATTCAAGTTTAACAGTTTGAATTGGTTTTCGAAGAAGAGTATGGTTATACAATTGTGATTTACAGTCAATATTGTACAAAAAAACACAAATCAAACAGTGTAAAATTCATGCAAACACTTTACACATACTGTTTTTTATCATTTGATTTAAGGAAGAAAAAAATTTTGAACTTATATCTTGCTTTCTTAATTTTCTTGATTGTGAGGTGTGTTTGATGTTTTCTCATGGAAGTCTTGTGTTGATCAAATAAAGTTATATGGTTTCCATTGCTTTAATTTGATTTCTATGGAAAACCCTTATTTAGAGGTTTCATTGTAGTCCATTCAAAAAATTTCAATGATTTTTTTCTTTTAAATGTTACTTGAAATTTAAATAATTTATTACATTATTTGTGCATCCTTTAATCAATCTAAATATTTTTAATAGTCAAAATTAAATCAAATAAATATAATTAATAACATATATAAAATGTAATATAAACTGTTAAAAAATACTTAAATTTAATAAAAAATATTCGATAACACTTTAATTTTAAATATCTAAAATATTATTTATAAACCATAAAATATTTAGATCCTTTTTCATTGAAAATAAATTTAACATATACATATATTAAATATGGTATATTAATTATATATTAATTACATGTATCAAATTTAATAATAATAAAATAAAATAAAATTATAATTATAATTAACGAATATTTAAACTGTTCATATTCAACTATTATGATCTAATTTTCTACTAAATTATAAATTATACATTATTTTACATAAATAAATCATATATAGTAGTTGTCTCTTTGATTTTTTCTCCTAAAATTTTGAGTTGGGTGACCACAAACATATCAAAGTAGCAAAATACAGACAATAATATAAACATTAATTATACTTAGAAGATTCCATTCAAACCACGAGGATCGACTCCTATTCCACACGTCTTGTAGACAAATTAATTTCGAAAACATGTTTCAAAAATAATTTCACAAAACAAAATCTCGAATATTAATTAAAGGACCGACCAAGTCAACATTTTAATTCTGCATTTTTCTATTTCCTCATTTTTTGTGAATCTTATTTTCAAAAATATTATCAATAATTGAGTTAGTTCATGGGATAGAATTGAAATTAACAACATCACTTTCAAAAATTTAAGGCTTGAGTCTTTGGCTTTATCGTATAATAAATGGTATATAAATGGTATATATGAGATGTGAATTAATGAATTATTATGACTGTCAAATAGTTGGCACCAACCATATATATAGGACAACAATAATTTTTAATTAAAACCTATAAAATAAAATAAAATAAAATAAAATATCCTTCTGAATATTGTCCACTTAATTGTATATATATCGAGTACTCATTCATTGTCTTTCTTGTCTTGATTTTCTAATCGCCATATCTTTTATTAGTTGGAGAAAATCTTAGTCCTGTATTTAATATTAAAAAAAATAGTTACCAATTTATTTGATTTTTTATTAGTTAAAAGAATTTTTAATTAGTGTGAAAATTTTCATATTTTTTTAAATTTTTCGGTGTCTTTTAATTGATATAAAAGAAAGGTGTTAAAATTTTTTTAAAAAATTAATTTTCTTTTTTTAGGAAATTAAGTCAAAATTTTGGATTTTTTTTCTCTTAAAAAGTTAGATTATCTAATATATCCTTATTTTAATTAAGATTTTTTTTATATAACTTTAAAATTTTGTCTATTAAAATAATTACATAATTTTATCTAAAATTTTAGATAATAGTTAAATAATTAATAAACTTTTATTAAAAAGTTTACTCTAAGAAGATATACTTAAAAAACCATAATCTTGAAATATAAGATCTTAATTTTGATAGTATATTAATTTAATTACTAAAAAAATAAATTGTTTGGTTATCTTTAAAAATTAATTGGTTTTTTTTAAAAGTAAAAAATAATAATACATATTTGGTTGCGTATTTTATAAAATTTAATTTTAAAAAAATACTATTGTTTTAAATTTTAACTAAAAATTAAAAAAAACTTTATTTTCTACCTTTTTAAAATTATGTTTTTAAAATTAATATTAATTTTCTTAAAAAATTACTTTATTTATAGAACACCAAATTTTTATTTCTTAGTAATTTAAAAACGTCAAAGCGTCCAACCACAAAAGTTGGAAACTTATAACTTCTTGTTTGTACTATAAGGAACAAAAATTAACTGAATAATTTTATTATTTTAATTATTAATTAATAAACCAAAAAAAAACAATTTTGCTAGTGACTTTTCTAACTAGTTGTCTAGGATTGGGTCAGCAATTGAAACCCAAGTGAACAATAAATACATTAATTAATTTCTGGTCTTTAATTTGAATGAATTAATTAATTAATTAAGACAACTCATATACAGTAGTAATACTACTGGATAGAACATGCTGGTAAAATTGACCAAGACCTTAGCCAGTTTAATATTCTGGTTAAAAGCTATCTGGGATTAATTATTTAATTGCATATAAATATGTTAATAAAGCAGTCAATAATTTACCTAGAAATAGAATTGACCATAATTTTTTTTTATAAAGTGAAAATTGACCAGTAGGTTTCAATTAATTATATATAATTAAAATTAAATAATTTACAGAATTTTACCTGTAATTTTAAAATATTACATATTACAAGTTGTGGGGAACGCTTTCCTTAAGACAAGGTTCGAATACCTGTCCTTCTAATTGAGAGGGAAGTCTTCTGGCCACTGAAACAAAGCTCACTATTCTTCCCTTCATCACAAAAATCAAAAAGTATATATAATTAATTTTTAATAATTCTGTGATCGTTTGATATCATGCTATTAATTATTTATAATTTTAATTTTATTTACAAAAAATTATATAATTCCACTATGTATAGATATGTTCATTAATAAATTGAAGAGTATTATCAGTATACAAATTTATTTATATGTTAAAAAAAAATATAATCAAAACATATTTTTTTTATTAGAGGTTGAATAGATCATTAGAAAAAGAATATTATAATTTTTTTTTAATAATTTCATGCATATTAGACCATAAATTAGTAATTATGTCAATTTTTCAAAAAATTTCAATTGTTCTGAACTATTTATTTTTAGAAGAGAATATTTACGAAATTCTCATAACATTATGAAACCTTATTAATAATATTTACACTAGATTTTTTAGTATATGGGTCCTATATTTTCACAAAAAATAATAGTAAATAAATTAAATATAATAATATAATATTATTCCATCAATTTATATAAGTAAATATTGTCTCCCTCATATAATAATAATAATAATAATAAGTTTCGATACTCAAATATTTGTATTTTTTAATAATTTTGTATATGATGTTTTAAAACAAATCGTATTTTAAAAAAAAAAAGATAATACTTAGCACATGTTACATATAATATATAAAATAAATATTATTTAGCTAAAAATTATGTGTATTGATGAGGTCGGTGAAGCATAGCTTATTTGAAGCAATCAATATAAAGTGTTGGCATAAATGAAAGTTATTACTTAATTATAAAGGTCAACATCTGTGGGCTGCTACAAAGCCTTAATAATATTATTATATATAAGTGGAATATTGACCAAATATCTATGGAATAATAACATATTAGTCCTTCAATTATTACTGTTTTAAAAATATGGACAATTTTATCTATTTATATCAAATAGAGATTCCCGATCTGATCTCTATTGACTAATTGAAATAGTTACATGTTCTCATACTGTGATTAGTTTTATATGTGTCATAACTTTCAAATTATAAATATCGTGACACAAAATTATAAAAGGTTAGCTTGAGATTGTTGTAGGTTACGAAATAAGTTGATTATACTGCATTAAGAAAATAATCAAATATTAAAAGAGTTAATTAAATGTTTGATAAATTTTAAAGTTTACACTTAATATTAAATAAAAATTACTTTTTTTATAAGTATTTGTTTATCTATCTATACATCTATAACTACATGTATTCTATTTAACGTGTCAAAATTTTAAAAATAAATTTAAACAGTTAGTTTTTCTTTGAAAATCTAAATAAACTCATTTTTTCTATTTTTCACACTTCTTTTGTGGTATTGAACTTGTTCTTACTTCATATTAGAAGTGTTCTTGAGCTCTAATTTATTTTTATTCTTAAAAATCCAACAAATTTATGCTATATATTTGAATATATACCCTTGTAAAGAGTTATAATTTGTGAGAATTTTTTTGTATTTTTTTTTAGTTTCAAAAATGGATACACTTGAGAAAAGAGTGTGAAAATTATATCAAAAAATTATAAAAGTTTATTGATACCTCGAAGTCGGTTATAATGAAGTTTGTGATCTTATGTTGAGAAAGTCTTACTAGTTGAATTCTTAAATTTGATTGATTGGAAATGAGGATATACATCAGAGCTGTCAAATCACATAAAATTTTTTGTATTAATTTGCTCCTCTAAACTCTTCTCATTACTAATTATTGATTACACTATCTATTAATTTATTTAAATTGCTCGTCATCATCTTTCGGTTGCATATAATTGAAAAAATCTTTTAAAAAATTCAATTCAAACGTACCCTTCCTAAAATTGCCTAGTTAAAAGTTCAAATTTTATAAGAATAATTCATTTATTTTAGTATAAATTATGAACTTATTTGTTCAAATAAGTAAACTAAGATCTAATTTGTAAAAAATATGAAAAATATGGATATCTAAATAATACTATCCCAAGAACATATAATACAAAAGGTTTAAATTAAGGGTGGGTACAAAAACAGACTTAAACTGGACTGGACTGTAACCGACATGTTTGATTCAGTATTTTATGTAAATCAGTTTGATTTCCATTCTTAAATTTAAAAACTCAAAATTTTTTGTTCGGTTTGAATTTCAATAAAAAAATTTGGACCGGATTAGATAAAAATCCGAATTTTCTAATTTGATTCGAGTTTTCAAAAACCCAAATCATACCCACCCCTAATTTAAACCGTATTTTCTCTTACATGAATTCTCTTACAAGAAAATCATATATAGTCCAAAATTATCATACTTCTTTTATTTTATTTTTGAACATTATATATTACATGTATTATTGTTAGTATACATCATAAATATATTGGGAGTGAGAGTTTAGACAAATTCCATTATAGTGTACTTTAGAAATTTACTCACATAAGTGATAAATTTTTTTAACCCTCACGTAAACTGGAGAGAAATTTTTCTACAAGAAATAGAAGAGTCTTACAATTAATTTCAAACAAAGTATATTAAAATTTATTAAATTAATATATATAGCCAATTAATTTTTTCTTTTAGGAACCACAAAAATAGAAGACTAATTTATAGGGCAATGCTACTAGAAGAATATTCTTTTGCTTGATTTCATCAAATGGGTAACTTACTTTTACTTATTTTAAATTAAAGGTGGTTTGGCATAACCTACGAAAAATAAGCCCATGCGAATTGGGCTAATATAGTGTGCATAATAAAATGAATAAGTCTAATTTAGTCAAATACATAGTTATTGTAGGTGTTATGCTAATTAGATCTGTTAGAAAGGAGTCAAAGCACGACCCATAAGCTTATATGAGCTTTACAATACTTATAAATAATACTCGTAAATGATAAAATAGTTATATTATACATAATAAATATTAATTAATTTTTACTGTTCACGAGATCAATAGTATCCCATAGACTTTTTTTCTTGACCGAGCACAGCATTATGTCTATTTATAACATGGCACAACATGACTCATTAGCTTTTTTTCTTGGCCCACTCCCATTTTTGCCACCTCTACTTTGAACTCCAAATACATTCTTTTGTTGAGCGATATTCATTCTTACACAACTTTGAAACAAAACTCTTATAAGTTCTAATTTAAAATTTGCTTCAATCATTTCTATTTGAACTCCAAATACAATCTATGTGCAATTAATCTTCTTTCACTTCAATGCTTTACTTTTGACATTCATCTAAATTATACTACAAATTCACAACAATTGGAATAGGCATGTACATTGTAATTTTTGATTTTTTTGTTATTGATCAACAAATTAGTTGAACAATGTAAATAATAGGTACTTAGTAAAGATTTTCTAAGATGGAATAAAATTATTTGATACAAATCTAAACCATTTTTCTTTTTGTTGCAAAATTTACTTTCAATTGGAGTGTCTTTTACTAAAGAATCTATTTTCTTTTTAAATAATAGAAAATTGAGTAGTGCAAAACATAATGTTTGTGAAAATACTTTAATGGGCCCAGGCTGAATAGTATTATCATGGGTGACCACTTGTGTTCTAACGAAGCCCATTGATATTCTTCTCAGGTGAGTGTAATCAGAAATGAGCCCAGTGTATTCAGAACTACTCACTCTTCAGTGGAAATCAGGCACTATTCGAGAGCCCATGTTTGCCTAACTTTCAGGGCGGTTCGGCTCAGATCAAACGGTAATACGCTCACACCGGATCAGGTTAGACCCGAAACCCGCCCGACTGAAGCCAAAATCAAAGACAGCAGTAAGAGAAGAAGAGAAGAGACCATTTTCAATTCAGCATAAACGCCAATACAGGTGACCTGAAACCCTAACCCCCATCATTTCTGAACTCTCTCTTTCTCTTTCAGCCCATGAAATCCTCAATATTTACAACCCTGCCACTCTCTCACCCTCCTCTGTGATTCACCCCGACATATCTCTCTCTCTCTCTAGGGTTTGTTTATCTCTCTGTTAAACAAACTAATAGAAGATAAACATGTCGTTCCCTCAAATAGAGTGTATGTACATGACAGAGGAACGTCTTCGCGAGTGGAAAAATGGAAACCCTAGCTTCAGAGTCCCGGAGCCCGTTCCCATGCTTCGCTTCCTCTACGAGCTCTTCTCCACCATGGTTTGTGTTTGTGTTATGTGCATTTTGAAGTGATTGTGTTTTCTTTTGAGCTGTTGGTTCATTAGATTGAGTGTCGATTTGTTATAGGTGCGGGGAGAGTTGCCGTTTCAGAAGTGCAAAACGGCGTTGGATTCAGTGGAGTTTGTGGATAAGCCATCGGAGAAAGAGGTTGCCTCCAGTTTTGCTGATATTGTCACTCAAATGGCTCAAGATGTGAGTGTTCTTTCTTTTCTGGTATCTTTTACGTTTTGTAATTTTCTTCTTGAAGTATTTCTTTATATTAGTATTCTCTTTGTGCTGAGAGGCAAAAATGTGTGCTCAAAGTGAGCTTAATCATTAAGTCTGATAATTAATTAGCAACCCTGTGCATTTATAACCATGTAATTCAAGGCATATGAAAATGCTTACAGTATGAAAGCAATATATTGATTTTATATGGTTCATTTTGTTTTTATTTTTTACTTTTAGGTGCTAAAAGTATTGATGTTGGTTTTACTATTAGGTTTTTGAAAGTGTGAAATTGAGGTTTGGAATTTTTCCTCTTGGGAGTGCTTATTTGGCTCCCTCTTCTTACTGTTGCCTTATGCCTTGTAGTTGCATGAGTGTAATTGGGTTCCTTCTTGTTGTTTTGATATGTTTTGGAAAAACTTTTAATGTGAGTGTGATTGGATTGGTTAATAAAAACAAATGAAATTGAGCTTAACTTTAGGAAATATTTTAATTTTCGACTTTGCTGAAGTTGGCTGTGATGCAACAGTGAGTTGCAATTTGAATTTAATTTGGTTTAAGTGTGCTAGCAAATAACATAAGAGTGAAAAAGGAACACTAACTATTATACCTCTACTTTGACATACACTCCCAACATTAATTCCCACTCTTGGAGGTGGTACTATTAGGTTAATGCTTGGGCACCAAAATAATGTTCCATTTTAAAGTGAAAGGATGTGACAGGAAGAATAGAAATATACTAATTAGTAAACTAGTATACTTGGAAAAGAGAAAATTCATATGAAAAGCTAAAAGTGTGTACTTATGTGAAATCATTACTTTTGGAGACTAGCTTTCTAGGATTTTTATTTAAAAACAACTTACTAGATTATAGGAAATAGAAGAGTTGTCTGTGGAGTTGTTGTGAGAGGACAAATCTGTAAAATAGAGAGCCCGCTCTTGGATTTGGTGGGCGATGAGTGGTAGTTAGCATGGTGAGATACAGGGATGTTTTGGTTGTTATCTATGAATTGGCATTGCTTGGGTTTTCTTAGTTTGTGGATTTGGGTCAATGTCTAGGGAGCGTGTGCTAATTTATATTAAGAATCATAGACATCAATTTACTTCTTGTTGGTTTGTCATAAATATTTGCATTTTCTGCGTCTTTTACCATTTAACTTTGGTATCAAAGAGGTAGTAAGATTTTAGAAGGGAACAATGTTGTAGAGAAGTTGATTTTCTTTTATGTCTTGTGCTGGTTGATTTGGAAAGATTTTGATATAATCATGTGATGTTACTTGGGGGATAGTTTACTTGTTTAGGTGAAGGAAGAATGTGGCTAAGAGAGAATCAAGGAGTTATTGAGAGGAAGAAAAGGGGGCGATTACAGAATAAAGGACAGCAGACGTGCTATTTATAAATTCTGCCCAACCTTTATTCACCTTGAGATTCAATTCTCTCTCTCTATCTCTCTCTCTCTCTCGGCTAGAAGTTGCATATTTTAGGTTGAATAAAAACCTGAGCTTATGATCTAATCCTATAAACAAGGACAACTGTACTGGTGTTTAATTTCTTACCGGGTGATGTTATTACTAGGAATGCCTAATTTTTTTGTTTAATTGGTTTATTTTTTAACACAATATTGTATGGTAGCAAGTTTTTACTTACACCGCTACATTCCTTTTATGTTGCAGCTGACAATGCCTGGAGAGCACCGTGCACGTCTAATAAAGTTGGTTAGTGTTGAATACTTCATGTTTTATTCAAATGTTTATGTAATGAATGAATGGATGCTGCAAGCTGAATTATTATTACTCTTGCCTTTCCTCCCTTTTTGAGCATTATCAATCCTTTTGTAATATTTATGTGAAACTCTATTTCCTACTGTGATGCTAGCATCTAAATATGTTTATAGTTGTATCAGTATGGTTCCACCTTTGATGCATGGTATGCTCAATGGATAAACTTTGTGGACAGAGTGGTAATTTGGGCATTTCTAGTTTGATAGAGAAATGAACCAAAAGTGAGTATGGTTTTATAATTTGAGTTCATGACATGGCATTGAATTAAATTTCTATGCATTTTACTAATATTTTTGGTTTATCTTCTTTATGTATCATACCATAGGTCTCTGTGATCTGGATAAGTATTAACATTTTGTCAATATTGAAAACATTTGTTTGTCATTGTCTACAAGATTTTTTGGATAACAAAGTGAATGTGCATGAATTTTGTCTTTGAGTAAGAAAACCTTTTAAATAACTAGGAACTAGGAAAGCGATAGTTCTTTGTTTTAGCATTTAGAAAATGGGCCATGATAATGATTAAATGAATAATTCACTATGTACTTACTATACCTAAATTTAGAATCCTTTTAAGTCATTTCTTGGGGAGTATTTATTATAGAATGGTATTCTCTTGGAGAATTTAATTGGAATTGGTGCATCCTGCAAAAAAGTTGTGCATTTCTTCCTATTAAGCTCCTCTTTTATATTTTATTTAGCAGTGATGATAATACTGTAACTTAGGAAATCTTTTCAACTTTTGAATTTTTTTTTCCTAAGACTTTGTCAAATTCTGTGTTTTCAAAAGGAAAAAAAAAATTTAATTTTCCTTTTTCCTATGTCTTGAAAAATCGTTTTTCCTTTTTTCTGTGTTTTGGAAATTTAAAAAGTTTTATCTTTCCCTTTAACCATGTAGTTATTTTTAATCTTTTATTTACTCATTTCTGCTACTTGAATGTACATGTAATGGAATCCTTATCTTCTAATCATGTTCTCAGAACTTGTTCAATCGTTAATGATTTATTGATGTGCTTGATGTTTTATTGTCTTCTTCCCCTGCATGTTTTATTTGCTGTGGCTTTTGTGCTCTTTAAGGAAGTGTTTTCTCAGTTAGGTTGTATTCTTCTTTCCAGGCAAAGTGGCTGGTGGAATCTGCATTGGTCCCATTGAGGCTTTTCCAGGAGCGCTGCGAGGTGAACTTTGTTATATTAATTATTTAATATTGATTTTCTGGTGGTGATTCAGTCATTATTTTTTGTTTCTTATTTTAACAAATTCTCCAAGCTTTACTTTTCCACCAAATAGAAAAAAGAACTCTCATATTTATGCATCATATTTTGTAGGAAGAATTTTTGTGGGAAGCAGAAATGATCAAGATAAAGGCTCAGGATTTGAAGGGTAAAGAGGTAACTATTCATAATTGTTTGGTGACTTGCTGAGTCCTGGTGGCATAGCTTACAATGTTTACTGACAAACTAATGTAATTTTTTTGTTTTGTACCATTACAACAAAAATACATATAACGATTGTCAAAAACATTTTCCCTGCTTTTATGGATACAATATACATTTTAAGATTCCAACTCTGACAGGCTGAGTTATATGTGAAATGCTCTAATTCTAAGATGAATAATTAAGATTCTGCTCTTTTTTATTTGGAAAGTCTAACAAGTCAGGATGTAATAACAAGTAAATGTCGGAGTCTTGCCCAATCTAATTCAAACCTAAAATATTGCTGTATCATGTATGTGTGCATATTTGCTGAATAATATATATTTTGAGATATGCAACTTGGTGATTATTCTGTGCAGCCATATACATCCACAATCATGAGTTTGAAAATCTAGCTTTATGCAATCTGATACAGTTTCTCTTTCAATTCAGGTTAGAGTAAACACTCGTCTTCTCTATCAGCAAACAAAATTCAACCTGCTTCGAGAAGAGAGTGAGGGCTATGCCAAGCTGGTATGATGAGTACCTAGTTAAATGTTTTTGGAAAATTGCTTGGTCATCTCTTCTATGAATTCATTACATTTTTATTAATGCATTATTCTTTAATTCATTTTATTGGAACTCAATGTAATTTCTTTTGCTTTTTCACATTATTGATGAAGGTGCCTTATTTCCTTAACTTTATTGAGAGATTGGGTTAGTGGTTACTTTGGATAACATGCTCTCTAAAAGCTGTTTGCTCCTTTAGGCTTCGTATGATATTTTGTTTGTACTTTCAAAATTTGTCTTTGGGAAAGGGAAGAAAGCCAAAACTCTTCTCCATCTTTGTGTAGTGGCATCAAATTTCTGAAGAAGTTAAGATCTTATAGGCCATTCATCTGTATACTTCCACAATTTTTTTTGTAGTTCTTGTATAAGTGTTATAGTTGGCAGAAATTAATTCTCTTTAGTTAGAATAGAGAAGAAAGGACAGATAGCTTATTGGAGAGAGTTTGTCGATTTGCACTGCTTTGGGGTTCATTTTTAAAGAATTTTCAATCTTCATCTTTTTTGTTTGTCTTTTGTATAGTTTGTTGTCTTCATGGGTAAGAGGAGGGATGCTTACACTTGCTTCCAATAGATAGTTTTCCTGTCCATATCTGTCTCCTCTGATAGTTAAAAGGTTGATACTTGATTCTTGTTATGTGGTCAAAGAGACATTTATGACCTTGGTACTGGACTCGGTCCTGTTCTAATCATATGCTAAAGCAGGTTTTTAGTTTTAGGAAATTTAACTGGCTTTACTTGTGCTAATTACTTCCCTGTTGATTTGTAGGTCACACTTCTTTGTCGAGCTTATGAAGATGCAAATGAAAGTGTATCAGCAGCAACAATAGGCATTATTAAGGTTTACTTCCATCACATTTTCCACTCTTTCTATTAATCCTAAAATAGGTCAAGTTTTCCTTTGTCTGATTAAGATATATCTTTGCAGTCATTGATTGGACATTTCGATTTGGACCCAAACCGTGTTTTTGACATTGTAAGTTATCTAGTTGTTTTGTCTTTTACTTTGCCTAGACAGTTGAACTGTTTGATCTTTCTATTTGTGGTACTCAGGAAAAGAATGTTAGGACCCAAGTTTGACTTATTCTTTGAACTGCCAGGTTTTGGAGTGTTATGAACTTCAGCCCAATAACAAAGTCTTTCTGGAACTCATTCCCATTTTTCCGAAGGTATTTTTGTCTACTAGTTTAGGCTAACTAGTACTTTTTGGTTTATTTCTGTGAATCTAGAAAATGCTTGGTTTGCTTATAATTTTATAATATTTTGCAGTCTCATGCTTCCCAAATTCTTGGATTTAAGTTTCAATATTATCAGCGCATGGAAGTAAACAACTCCGTACCCTTTGGGCTATATAAGCTTACAGCTTTGCTGGTGAAAGAAGAGTTCATTGATCTTGATAGCATGTAAGTGGCTTCTGCATATTTGTATTTTTAGTTATTATATAGTTCTAACTTTGTTAAGTCAATTGATAATATACCATCCACCTCTCCCCTCAGAAATTTTTTTCCTTTTTCATGATTGTTAATATATATGCTTCGTGCTTGGGCATTTGAATTTTGTGCTGAACTTGGAGTCCTTTTAATCTGCTAAGAATAGCAATTTTTGGGTTTAAGTATTTGAACCTAAGTCTTGTTCAATCCAACAACCCAATAAAGGAAGAAAATGGAAAATTGTTATCCCATGTTCGGCTATTAACAGTTAAGAGGACGTTTCTTATTTAGCAGCTCCTCTTGAGACTAGCTTTATATGAAGAGTGAAGAGTAGGCTTGACTCCTGAATGTTCTACAATTGTTGTTGATGCCACTTAGGTTAACAAATCCTTAGCCAACTGTTTCTTTGATGATAATGACCAATTTTTCTCAAGGATTTCTGCATGGAGAAAAGAAACAACTGTGTAACAGAAACAAGAAAATCTTAATTGTAACAAAGTGTTGGAAAACACATGTACATGCATTTTTATAATTCTGTGACATGCTACTGCAATGCATTTTCTAATAAATATGTAATATGGCCTTGGATAGGCTGTAATAGAAGAAGTGAACTGATTTAGCCACTGCTAACTAGTCAATGTAAAGTCACATGTAGGAATCATCAGGTATTTGTTGTAAAGCTCATTCTAAGCTGTTTGTATAGTTTTTGGTTTCCTCATTGGGTTTTGATGATCTTGAAGCACAAATGTAAGACCTTTTCCTTTTGAGAATTTTATACAATTATCTGTATCTTATTGAAAACAAATGTAGTTGAGATTGTTACTTCTATTGTGCCTTGTCAGCCTTGGACCTTCCCAATTCATATGAATCTCTCTGCCCTTCTCAACTAATGTCCATTTTCATCATTTCCGTTTTCTACTGGCTCACTAGTCTCAATCATTCTGAAACTACCCAACTGGAATCACTATACCAAAATCTTTAAAAGATTGTAAATTTATTACTGGTTCATCCATAACTCCACATCATAAGAAGTTGAGGGATTTGAAGAAAGCAATTTGAATTCCTTCCCGGGGGAGGAGAGAAAAAAAGAAACAGGAGATGAAGGTAAGTTTATTGACTTATCTTCCTCCAGAAAATGCTCATTGTCAATTGATAGGACCATAACAAAAGCTTCTGTTTGTAAATAGACATAGTACATATTTTAGAGGAGGTGGAAGTGATCTTGTTGGTTGGCAATGGCAGGGGATGATAACTGGTTATGGTTTTTTAAAGAAAAAGAAAATACAAGTTTCTTTCTATTTTCTTATACATAATACACATAGAAAAGGTCTCTTCTTATAGCAGGAAGAGAGCTATAAATTAGGAAACTAATTACAACAAAGGATCTACAAATCCTCCTAGTCAGCTATTTTCTATTTATTACAAAAAAATATTGTCAGAAAATAATGACCACAAATTAGGAAATAGATCCTAGAATCTGGAAATAGGTTTGATGTTTCCAACACTCCCCTTCAAGTTGGCATAAAGATGTCTTCCATTGCTAGCTTGGAAACTAAACTGTCAAACTGTTTCCTGTGAAGTCCTTTGCTTAGAACATCTGCCTCCTGATTAATGGAGGAAACATAAGGCATACAAATGATACCACTATTAATCTTCTCTTTGATAAAGTGCTTGTCAATTTCCACATGCTTTGTCCTATCATGGAGAATCGGGTTATGAGCAATGGCAATTGCCAATTTATTGTCGCAATAAACCTTAATTGGCTAGGGAGTGAAATTTTTTAATTCTTCAAGAAGTCTCTTCAACCATAAAACTTCACAAATTCCATGAGCAACGAACTTAAATTAGCCTTTGCATTACTCCTGGCTATAACATTTGTTTTTTACTGCTCCATGTCACCAAGTTCCCTCTTACAAAGGTGCAATATCTTGTTGTTGATCTTCTATCTATGACACTTTTTGCCCAATCTGCATCCGTATAAGCCTTAATCTGCAAATGACTGTGGTTCCTAAAAAGTAGTCCTCTACTAGGTGTTTCCTTTAGATACCTAAGAATTCAAAAGACTGCTTCAAAGTGCTTTTGGCTTGGAGAGTGCATAAATTGACTTACCACGCTTATTGCAAAGGTAATGTTAGGTCGAGTATGTGATAGATAGATTAATCTACCTACGAGTCTTTGATATTGTTCTTTATTCACCACATCCTTTGCTTCAGCTGCTTGTAGTTTCATGTTGGGTTCAATGGGAGTCTCAACTGTCTTGCATCCAAGCATTCCAATTTCGCTTAGCGAGTCAAGAACATCCTTGCGTTGGTTTACAAGGATTCCTTCCTTGGATCTTGCAAACTCCATACCGAGGAAATACTTTAAAGTTCCCAAATCTTTAATCTCAAAATCTCCAGCTAACTTCCTCTTTAGAGTCTTCATTTCTTCTAAGTCATCTCTTGTGAGGATTATATCATATACATATACAATAAACAAAGCCATTTTACCTGATCTTGAGTGTTTACAAAGCATGGTATGGAGTATGGTCAGCTTGGGTTTGAAAGTATCCATATCCTTTTATTGCTTTACTGGATTTTTCAAATCAAGCCCTCAGGGACTGTTTGAGTCCATACAAGGATTTTTTTTAACCTACAAACCTTTTTTACTCCCGAGCTTTTTTCGAATCCAGGTGGAAGATCCATAAACACCTCTTCTTCAAGGTCACCATTTAAAAAAGCATTTTTTACATCAAGTTGATGTAAAGGCCAATCGCTTCTTGCGGCTGTGGAGAGAAGAACACAAATGGAATTGATTTGGGCCACTGGAGCAAATGTCTCTTGATAGTCTATCTCGAAAGTCTGAGTGAACCCCTTTGCCACAAGCTGTGCCTTGTATCTTTCAATACTCCCATTAATCTTGCATTTTATGGTGAAGACCCTCTTACGCCTAACCGTAGTTTTGTTTCTCGGCAAGTCAACAAGTTCCCAAGTTCCAAATTTTTTTAGAGCATCCCTCTCCTCCTTAACTGCCAACTTCCAATCCTGGCTGCTGAGTGCTTCCTGAATTGCTTTAGGCACAGAAATATTAGAAATTGATTTTCAGAAATTTTTTGGTAAGAAATATTTTGCAATGAAATGTTTTGTACAGGATCAAATTCCTTTCTGGTGGCTATAGGAAGATTTAAATCAGTAAAATTTTAGTTTTGTGAAAGAATAGGATCGAGTCCAGGTTTTACCTGTGTTTCTTGGAAACCATCACTTGGGTTCTGAGATTGGCTAGCAGCAGCAGGAATAGACGGAACAGTAGTATTTTTATGAAGTTTTCTCCTAGTGTAAACCTGAGTCTCAGAATTTCTTTGCAGTATTTCTCCCCCTGGATTAGATACAACAGTGTTTGGCAGTTGTTGACTGAGATTTTCTTTATTTCCATTATTTTGAACAATAATTTTTTGGTTATCAGAAGACAAAATTACCTTAGGTAGTGGTTCATAAATTTGCCAACAATCTTAACCCAAAAAAAAGAGCACAAAATAGGAGAATTTCTCAGTGTACATGCTACTGTATGATGGCTATAGGATTTAATTGAGTCGTATATTTCTGATTTACAGGTTAATACCCTGTATATTTGTTTGCCAATCCATGATTTCTGGTGGAAGTTGGGTCTTACTTTATGTTTCTGACTCCATATCTAAATTCTTTTTGTTATTGTTTATGCTGACACTGCTTACATGTAGCAGTAAATTGATTCCTCTGTCAGATTATGATAAATAATTATGTTTGCCTTGCAGTTATGCACATTTACTTCCCAGGGATGATGAAGCATTTGAACATTATAATGCTTTTTCGAGCAAGAGGCTTGATGAGGTATATATACTGAGGTTTTACAATTGGCCTTCATGTTTTCGAATCTCACTGAAACTAAAAAGCACTCCAGGTTGATGTTGGTAGCCCGTGAATGTTTGACTATGGCTTCTTGCATATATGTAAAATGATGATGCTCTTACTCTTAAATTTATGTGTTTTCATTGAATTTTTATTATTTTTGGCACCTTAATGAATATTGATGGCTTTATGGGTGGGGGCTTTATAAACTTCTTTTATTGCGTTGTTTGAATTGTTTCTCATTTATTCCAGATTATGCTTTGTCTGGATTCCTTTTTATTTTTAATTTTTTTTTCAATTGCTGTATAAATTTTTGCAGGCTAACAAAATTGGAAAAATAAATCTTGCTGCTACTGGGAAGGATCTGATGGAAGATGAAAAACAGGGAGATGTGACCATAGATCTATATGCAGCTTTAGATATGGAAACTGAGGCAGTCGCTGAAAGGTCTCCAGAACTTGAAAATAGTCAAACTTTGGGATTGCTTAATGGCTTTTTGACCGTAGATGACTGGTGGGTTTGGTTTTGCCTGTATTTTTGATTTCTATGTGTGTTTATTTTTTTTTTTAAATTTCCTGTTTCCTTCTCTTCACGATAATTCTGCCGTTGTTTAAATTTTATTTTTCATTGCATTGGTACTTTTTGTATTGTGTCCTATTAGCATAATTAGGTGGTAGATATTTGAGCTTGTTAGAGTGCCAGTTCCTGCAGCAGTCAAACTCTTTTTTTTTTAAAATTTATTTATTTTCTGTTGTTGGGTGCTCTTCCTTGTGTTGAATTTTTATTGCTCTCTTTGTGATTGAATGCATGTATTGCTCTCTTTGTGATTGAATGCATGTATTGCTCTCTTTGTGATTGAATGCATGTATTGCTCTCTTTGTGATTGAATGCATGTATTGCTGTTGAGGAATTCATTTATAACATTTTTCTTTTTTGTTTTTGACATTCTTGAACTTATGTTTGGAATTAACTGTGGTTTGTACGACTACAGGTAGGCTAGTATATTCTCTTGATTATCTGATTATCATTTCAATGCAATATTTTGAGGACATTAGCATGTTGAATTCTATTCACTTTGTATTGTTTGAGCTTATGCTGTCTTGTAAGATATTTATGTTATTCCTTTTTGACAATTTATTTATTATATGTTAAGCTCTTCATCACTCTTGTCAGGTACCATGCCCATATACTATTTGATCGTCTTGCACCCCTTAATCCAGTGGCACACAATCAAATCTGTGATGGCTTGTTTAGGTAAATCTATTTTCTTTTTTTTTTTTCCTTTATGTGTGAGGTTGAGATTGCTAGTGTGTCTATTGATGTGTGCATGCATGCTCATATATTCTTGTGGACAAACGGACTAAGATCATGGTGCTTTCAAAAGTTCATTGTGGAATCAGCCTAAAAGGTTTTAGGCGTTCCTCTGCATATTAACTTTTTCTGTTTCTAGAGTCTGCTTTGATGTGGAGAGTTTGTTTTTTGTTCTTGCAATGCTTGTTTATATTTCCCTTTTTCAATGTAATTTGGGTTTAAATGTCTCAGGCTTATTGAAAAATCAATCTCTTCAGCATATGGTATTGTTCGTCAAACACATCTTCAGAGCTTTGGAGCTGGTATGGATGCCATGGACACAACAGATTTGACAGTCCATAATTCTTTTATAGATCTTCCCAAAGAACTTTTCCAGATGCTGGCTACTGTGGGACCTTATCTTTACCGTGATACTGTTCTGCTGCAGAAGGTGCACAGCTTTGCTTATGATATTCTTCTCATACACACATAAAAATGCACCATTGCTCATAGTGGTTGGTTTTCCTTGCTTCCCATGAGCAGGTGTGTAGAGTATTAAGAGGTTACTACTTGTCTGCACTTGAGCTTGTAAATAGTGGCGAGGCAGCTTCAAATCCTGAACCTGTTATGGATGGAAATCGAGTTCCTCGTCTGCGCCTAAGGGAGGCTAGGTCGAGGGTAGAGGAAGCTGTAGGAGCTTGTCTACTTCCTTCTTTACAGTTGATACCTGCAAACCCAGCAGTTGGGCAGGAGATCTGGGAAATAATGAATCTTCTTCCATATGAGGTTGGCCTTACATCAGTGCTATTTGATACTTTCGTTTGAGAATTAGACAATCTCGCTAGATGAATCTCGTCTGCTTAGGTGCGATATCGCTTATATGGAGAATGGGAAAAGGATGATGAGCGGAACCCCATGGTTTTGGCTGCAAGGCAAACAGCCAAGGTATGGAATGGTGTCTTTTAGATCTCTTTGTTTTCTGAAAACTTGGTGCCTGGAGAGCATCTTATATTTGTGTTGTCTGACAGCTGGACACAAGAAGGATTCTAAAGCGGCTTGCAAAAGAAAATTTGAAGCAGCTGGGTCGGATGGTTGCTAAATTAGCACATGCAAATCCAATGACTGTTCTTCGAACGATTGTACATCAGGTATTCTATTCACAGCGTAATGCATTTTTCATCTATTTTGAGAAAATTGAAAATTCTAAAAGGGAACATAATATTCTTTGTTTTTGAATTTTGAAATGCAGATTGAGGCATACAGAGACATGATTACTCCAGTTGTGGATGCATTCAAGTATTTGACACAGGTCTGAACTTTTGGCCTTCTTGTACTTGATTTATGCTGTGGAAAAATTGTTGATAATTTTAAAAGAGCCTCAAATTTATATTGAGTGAATTAGAGGCTCAAGATGAGTGTGCTAGTTATAGCTTTTATGAAGCTTCCTTACCATATTTTATATTTTGTTTTTTATATTCTCTTTTCTTGTCTTATTATACACATGCACTTCACGCTGCAGTTTTTTTAAAAGCTTATTTCCTATACTATAAGGAATACTTTCTGATTCTTCATTTTGATCATATAGGACTTTCAGTTGACTCTTCTTAATTTCTTGGTGTTCTTTGCAGCTTGAGTACGATGTTTTGGAATATGTTGTGATTGAGCGCTTGGCACAAGGTGGGCGTGACAAGCTAAAAGATGATGGCCTTAATTTGTCGGACTGGCTTCAATCTTTGGCATCGTTTTGGGGTCACCTGTATGTATAGTTTTCTTGGACAGCTTTGAATTTTAGTCTTTCATATCCATCCTGAATTATTAAGCCTTTGGACCCGTTACTTGTCTTTCTGTTTTATTAACATGTTTGTTAGCAATTTTATTTATTGTTGTGAAAAAGAAGAATATATTTAAAATAATATTGGTCTTAAATTGAAGCCACCTTCTGATGAAGAGTTTTGAGTGTTATTATTTGTTCCTCTGGTATGCAAGAAGGATTACCTTTTCAAACATTGTTTGCATATGTGCTGTTTTGTCATGTTCCTTTTGATTGTTTTCCGCTTAATGATATGATGTGTAATAGAGTCTCTTCGTATGTCAATTTTATTTATATATGGAGTTTAGATATATCCTGGAATGCTTTACTTCAGTTTCGGGTTGCAGATTAAACTTGGCAAAAGCATGATGACTGGAGCTGGGGATGTTTTGGACATTGCAGTTTTGCAAGCTTGAATCAGTTCAAACCCTTTAGCTTGCCAATTTGGCAAGCATGAC
The DNA here is from genome assembly GCA_028052125.1 of Melia azedarach. Taxonomy (NCBI): domain Eukaryota; kingdom Viridiplantae; phylum Streptophyta; class Magnoliopsida; order Sapindales; family Meliaceae; genus Melia; species Melia azedarach. Next base: position 2,769,008 of record CM051402.1, on the reverse strand, counting down.
ACAATTTTGTATTTGCGATTGTCTGACAGAGACTTGATGAAAAGTCATAGAAATGGAAGGGTGTTTTTTCTTGAACAGTGACACTTGTCCAGGATCCCGTTGTTCAAAATTCCCTCCAGTCTTCTTTCTTTTCTCCATTTTCCAAGTTCGGTATATGGGAGACTAAAAGGCAAGAAATTGATCCTTAGATCATTGAAGTGAGGATCATAAGCAAATGGAAATGGAAGATTAGGCCTGAATTGTATCGTTAGCTGTGAAACTGTCCCTTGTACTTTATGATAAAACATGAAAGGTTTGTATCATTTATGGATATGGAAAACTATTGCAAAGAGAGGCAGTGAGAAGAACACAAATGGAAGGCCTCTTGCCTGTATGTATTGAGGGGTGTACTGGGGATACTGACTGTCGCAGTGTAAAGTTGGTTGTGGAAACTGGAGATTAGGTGCATATCATGTTACTAGTTGCATGGACTGATTGATGTTTATGTTGAATTTCTACTGTTGGCTGGAAGCTGTTCAATAGGATTCCCATTTGGAACTCACAGCTAAATGATTAGGAATTGCAATCCTTTAAATTTTGCGTCATGAAGAACTTAAATATAAGTGAGGTTGGAGTAGAATGTCTTCAGTCTGGGTGTTAGGGAATGTAGTTAGCAATCTTTCCTCTGGTTCTCCTTACTCCTTAGTTAAATGCTCGGGTCCTCTGATTTGCTGTCAGAATACTCCAGGAAAGCCAAGTTTTTGTTCAGACCAGATTTTTTCCACAAAAGTGTACCACTGATAATTCCTGGGAAGGGAGCTGTCTTGAGCGGAGATGCATTCTGCATAGGAGTGGATGCCACAGCTTAATTCTGATCCTAGCTGAATTAGCCGGTTTTGGGCTCTTTCATGGTCAGGAAATCATGGATTCTAATGGTTGTGCAATTCTCTGTGTCACTGCTTTATTCCTGCCTTTGATGAAAAGAGATGTTGTGGTACTTCATTGTGTTTTGAGGCTTAGAAAGAGAAGGTTCTTGCAACCTTTTGAAGTAAAATTCTATCTTCTGTTGAGGCAACATCAGAGGTTTGAGGTCGATGATGTTTCTATTGAGGTCCATCTGTCAAAGCTGTCAAGGGTGTGAGGCTGTTCACTTATGATTGGGTAGTTATTTTTAATTGGAGGCCTGAAAAATTCTCTCTCTTGTTTTCTTTTTTTCCTTTCTGGTTTTTCTTTTTTCCCCTCTATTTGGTGTATTATCATGTCATGTACACAGTGGTGTCATAGCATGTGACATATAATATCTGTAGATTGTCAAAGAAATAGGTCTCTGATATTAATAAATTGACCAACTGGATTCGTTTGTATCCTTTCCGCAAAGTTAGATGTTTTTATTTATCTGTGTTTTTTCTATAGATATGTTCATGTACATTTTTGTTTGATCCTAGTTCATATCTCCTTGATGTTGCTAAATGCTTAGGATGATAAATATAGATGGTTTTATTGACTGCCAACTTACAGGGTGTGCATTTGTTTGTTACAGAAATGTTAAAATGTTGTAGTGATGATATACCATATACAAATTGGAAGGATTTCATTTATAATAATACTACGTTATGGAATGCTAAAAAAATATCCTGTATGAGTAATGTGTGAAAATGACTAGAGTATAGAGACAGATTAGCCAGCAGACTAAATAGCTGATTGGTAGACTATTAAGGATGAATTTGAGGATGTTTGTCCCTTCTTTGTTCAAGAAAATTGGGAACCTATGGTTAGAGAATTTAAATTTTAATTGACCATTTTGTAACTTATAATGAGTTTAGTCCAGTAGGCTGCTGGTCCACTTTTCTGTCGTACATTATTTGCCTAAAACTGTCTGTTTTCTTATTGGAAAAAGAAAACAAAAAAAAAGTAAATCAAATGTAAATCAAATTCTCTATCAACTGCAATGTGGACGGGATTTAATCTTAAGACCCCTAGTACACTTATGAGAGACATTACTTACCAAGGTGGCTGGAATTTTATCTTTCCAAGCTTGGATTATGCTGGCTGCAGTAACCTGAAGGAGACAAATGGATGATCAAATTATAAAAGCAAGAAGAAAAGTGGATGGAAAAGGGTTTAAGCATGTGCACCTCAATAAACATCTGCATATGTGCCAGTAAAACATATTTCATAAGCCATTTGTGGTTTTTCCTATACTGATTTAGAGTTCTGTTTATTGCCTAGTGGCCTAGCACCAAAAGCTTGTCTCTTAAGCTTGCTAGGTGGGATTTCATATGTTGATGGTGCTAGAGTGCTTAGGCTTTCTTGTATTATGATGATAAAACAGATGTTGCTTATGTATTTCCGAAGTTTCTAGACTTGCACAGTGTATATGGAAATAATTTCACGGAAAAAGTAGAAGTAAACTCCACATCACTATCAGGTGTCAGCCTTATCTGGGGAAACCATGAATCTGTCAGCTTGTTGTTGCATGGAAAAGTTTTCTGGATATTAGCAATCAATTTACTCGTATTTGAAGGATAGTATTATGAGTAATGATGGGAAATTTCTTTTCTATATTTCATCTTTCGTCTGTTGGCCATTGGAAGAATTTTGATTACTTGTGTGCTTGCTTTCGTAGAGGATTTTCCTTCTATTGTTAATAATGTTTTCTTATGGATAGCCTATTGTGACAACCATGACACTGTACAATATAGTGCCAAGGAATTCTCCATCTTTTGGATTGTTAACCTTTTTCTTGGACTTCCGTCCACTTTATCTGGAAATAGTTTCAGAGAGAAATTACCAGCTTCACTGTTGTGCAACCACCTTGCAAGTGGTACATATCATGTGGATTCATCCTGTTGTTCCATAGAAAAGCATTTGGATTCTATCTCAATTCCTAGTCAGTTGTTTGTGCATCTGAAGGGTGGTGGTTATAATTGGTGGAAGTTATTGTTTCTGTTCATGTTCCCATGGTTGATTGCTGGATTACTGGAAGAAATAAAACTTCCCAGTCTTTGCTTAAACTTTGGTCCCGATTTTGTTATGCATGCTCCAGTAGTTGTGTTAACTTGTAAAATGATGGTGACTATGAATTTTTCATCTTTAGGTCTTTTAACATCTTTTGTATTCCCTGCACTGTACCCTAAAAATAAATTTGCGGAGAAATTTGAAGCCAATGAATCTTCCTGTGGAGTAATGTTATGCCTCCTGTGTTGATTTTTGAAAAATTGTGGAAGTATATGTGGTGATGCAACAAAAATGTTATCCTTTTTTTTTTCTTTTACATGTATTGATATTTATTCAAGATTTTTTTCTATATTGAAAATTTATCTGCAATTGTTTTTTTTTTCTTAAATGAACTTTCTTGAGCTTTTGCTAAATTCAATATCATATGACAGGTGTAAGAAGTACCCATCAATGGAATTAAGGGGTCTTTTCCAGTATCTAGTGAACCAGTTAAAAAAGGGGCAAGGGATAGAGCTTGTTCTCCTGCAGGTATTATTTTAATTCTAAAGGTTCTGCAGTTTGGTACATATTTGAGTTCAAAGATTAGCAGTTACATATTGGAGTTTTATTATTAATCAGGAACTTATTCAACAAATGGCAAATGTCCAATACACCGAGAACCTGACTGAGGATCAGTTGGATGCCATGGCAGGGAGTGAAACACTTCGGTATCAGGCTACATCATTTGGAGTAACTAGAAATAACAAGGTTTTATGGAACTCTTTTATCTTGAAAATTTACTTAGTTTTTCGAGGGAGATAAATTTGATCATTATATAATTTGACTTTAGTATCTTTTATCTTAGTAAAATGAATATGATTTGAAGTTGGATTCTGTAATCTAATAATTGCAGGGTTGGTGGAAATTCATGAATTTGAGCAACATATTTTCTAATTTTCTTTTATCTGTTGCTGTAAATCCAAGAAAATATTGACATTCCCTTATGCTAAGAAATTGGAATTACTCTTCTCGAGCCAAAGATCTTGTTTTCATGATAAATCAAGTTTAAACATTTGGAAGTGATAGTCCCTTTATGCTGTTAACTTACCCTTGATATTTGACAATTATCCCATGGGATTTGTGACCAAGAACTTTCCCATGTAAATAAGTGAATATGTGAGAAGCTTTCTTTTTTTTTGGCTGTATTTTTGGAGTCCTATGATCCAAAATTGATCTTAAATTGGATATCTCTGCACATATCCTGCTGCCAGTTGCTTGATCATGGTGATATGGTTTCCATAAAAACTACATTGATGGATTTCCTCAGTGTAATATGCACGAACTTCATTCGTTTTTAGTGTTTCCACATTAGGTAATGAGTTGAAGATAACTGGATGATTCTTTCTCTCCGTTTTGCTTCTACATTTTTGGGCTTGAAATAGAATCATTCTATTGGCTTCATAAAGTTTGAAGACTTTTAACTTCTTTTTTTGCAGGCTTTGATCAAATCCACCAATAGGTTAAAAGACTCATTGCTCCCAAAGGACGAACCAAAGTTGGCAATTCCCCTTTTGTTGCTTATAGCTCAGCATCGCTCTGTGTAAGCTATTGAACATTATTCTTTTCATGGCTACTTAGTGCCAATCTTCCATTATTAGAGCTTCAATTTTTACTGTGAATGATTCGTGAATTTGTTTTGACATGTCAAGATCTTTTGTATCATTTGGCTTAATGTGCCAAGACTGCCCTCATATTTCTACTGGTTTTCCTGGGTTTCTTATTTTTGGTTTTAATTGCTTTTATCATCTCATGTTCTTTGCAGACACACTCACACTCTTATGTGTGCTCATGTATAAATGGGTGAAAGTTATTATACATATTTATGTGTATAGTATTTGTATGCATTTCTGCATACCTGTATCTTTTTTGTATATGTATTTGCATGTATGCTTGTTTAATGACTGTGGGCATATCCATTGGAGATGAAGGCAATTTGTGATTGAACTTTTTTCTTGTGAACAGACTTCTAAAGAAAGAAACGGAATGAAGTTTTGAGAATGTGATTAAAGTATCGGGTCTTGCTTGTTTGCCATATAATGCAATTTGTTGAGCAACCTCAATCTAGAAGTTGAAGCTATGGAATGGTGATTTCAGCCATATGATTAGCAACCGTTAGCAAATATATAGTTAGTGCATACAAGATAGGCAAACAACATATAGGCCTTGTGCATGGATTGAAAACTTATCAAAATTGGGTAACTGAAAATATAAACAGAAATCAACTTGGCTTTAATATCGTATCAGACAAACCCAGTCCAAAAGCTTTAGCTGTTGAGTGGGCAATGTGAGCTTGATATTAGTTATTTTAGTATTTTTGTCTAAGTTTATTTTGGTCTTTCAGTTGTGGCTAATACATTTTGTCGAAGTGAAATGAAGAGAACTATTATTGTTAATAGTATTGCCTGTTCTGCATCTCGCTGCATTTGGTCTGAGATAGCTAGTCATTCTCATGCCCACACTTTTTTGTTTATATACACCATTATTTCATTTGCAATTTTTCCTGGACCTGTTGATGTTTTTGAGCTTTCCTTGGCTGGGGATTTTTGTGTATATGCTGGTTAGGCTTTTGGATGTTATTGCTGCCTTGTATTAATTGCCATCAGTGAGGAATTTCATTTTGGAATCGCTGCCCATTCTGATTATATGTTATTTCCTGCAGAGTTGTTATAAATGCAGATGCTCCTTATATAAAAATGGTTAGCGAACAGTTTGATAGATGCCATGGAACTCTTCTTCAGTATGTGGAATTCCTTTGCAGTGCATTGACTCCGGCTACTGCATATTCTCAGCTAATTCCATCACTTCATGATCTTGTCCACCTCTACCACCTTGATCCTGAGGTATGCCTTTAATGTCTCTGTGCTTCTCTATTTTGTCAAGATGGTAGGACTGTGACTGCTTATATGCTACTGTATTTTGCTTCCTTGACAGCTTGTGTAGTTTTCAGAAAGTTTTATACTGTATTGAGACATCCACTCATTACCTCTCCCCTCATGTAGGTTGCCTTTTTGATATATCGCCCTGTAATGAGGCTATTTAAGTGTCAAGGGAGTTCTGGTGTTTTCTGGCCTCTAGATGACAGTGAAGCTGCAAATAATGCAACTGCAAACTTGGAGTCTGAAACCACGGAAGATGCTGGCAAAATGATTCTGGATCTTGGATCTCAGAAGCCTATAATGTAGCGATGTTAACCCTTTTCTTTTGCTTTTTATCTCTTTAAGTTAATTGCCTTGTGAGATCATTAGTCAGGATGCAAATCTTTAGAACTTTTTGGTATGGCTCTATTGGTAGAGTAAAGAGCAAACAATCGTTATGCACATTCTCAAATGCTTTATATCTAATTTGTTCCTGCTAAGTGGGTGTCTTCTTATAACCTCTCTCTGGTGATATACATATGTGAATATCTGCAGGTGGTCAGATCTTCTTGACACTGTTAAAACAATGTTGCCCTCAAAAGCCTGGAATAGCCTTTCTCCTGATCTTTATACAACATTTTGGGGCCTCACACTCTATGATCTTTATGTTCCTAGAAACCGTTATGAATCTGAAATTGCCAAACAGCATGCTGCACTTAAAGCTCTTGAAGAACTTTCTGACAATTCAAGTTCAGCTATAACTAAAAGGAAAAAAGACAAGGAAAGAATTCAAGAGTCTCTAGATCGTCTGACAAATGAACTTCATAAGCATGAAGAAAATGTGGCTTCAGTGCGTCGGCGACTTTCTCGTGAAAAGGACAAATGGTTGAGTTCCTGCCCTGATACACTGAAGATCAACATGGAGTTTCTTCAGCGTTGTATTTTTCCCCGCTGTACTTTCAGTATGCCAGATGCTGTCTACTGTGCCATGTTTGTACACACTCTTCACTCCCTTGGCACACCATTTTTTAACACAGTCAACCACATCGATGTTCTGATTTGTAAAACCTTACAACCTATGATATGCTGCTGTACTGAATATGAAGCGGGTAGACTTGGGAGGTTTTTGTTTGAGACATTAAAGATAGCTTACTACTGGAAGGTAATTGACCATTTGATATTATCCTCTTTATTGGTTGATTTTTAGGTCAATGAGCTTAAAGGTGATATTGGCTTAAGCATTTTCTGATGCTTTTCATATTTCTGTCTCAGTTATTGATTTTGACCAACATTTTGTCTGCAGAGTGATGAATCTATATATGAACGCGAATGTGGAAACATGCCAGGGTTTGCTGTTTATTATAGATATCCAAATAGCCAGCGTGTCACATATGGCCAGTTCATTAAGGTGAATTTTTCCATATTTATTTGCTTTTAACAGTTTCCTTCTTGCTTAACTTGCCTTGTGTACAAATACAAAACTCATTGTGAGCTTCATCATGCCATCTGAATTAGTTTGGATATTTCCGAAAGGCTTTCTTTCAGCATTACCTACTTATTCATATGTCCTGGTTTATTACATGTGATACAGTATTTGGACAAGACTAGGCTAATAGGGACACATGGAGACTAAGCTGAGTGGTACTTGTATTTGGATGAGAAATGCTACTAGATTAGTCTTCTTTCCAATTTGTTTGTTGAGCTTATTTTATAATCTGAACTTTGAATTTCTAACCCTGTCCAATAATATTGACAAGAAATAATTTTTCTAAGTGATCATAGAAATATAAGTTTTGGTTTATACCGAGGGAGCTCTAAATTCTTTTGGAGTTATTTTCTTTGAATTTTTCCTTGCTTTATCCTCTTTAGGGCTACCTGCACATAAAGACATCTTGATGACTTTTGCTTACTGAAGGATTCCTTTACAACTAGCCTACACTTTGGACACCCCAAATGATGAGTGAATGGGTAATTTTTGCAATTTCAAGACTCTGCTTGTCGGTAAGGATTACCAGGGAACTAATATGTCCATTTCCTCATAGTGCCATCTAAAATGAACTCTAGATCTCCTACTTTTAGAGTGTTTTGATATATCAAATCCTTTACCCATGATTTCAACCTTATTTGATCTAGCACCGACTCTGGTTACAAGTCCACTGCTGCTCTTTTCAATTTCAACAACCATGTACTTCTTCTCATGGACCTATCTAGAGAATCATTTGCTCTGCATCCATATTCTTAGTTGACAAAACGATTCTAAGATATGAATTCTGAAAAGGTTCTGTACACCATAGATGATGCAAAGAGAATACCAATGTCCATTACAGAAAGCAATGGGTTTATAGAACAAATTCAAGAGTTATACTAAGCAAATTCCAATTATTTCTGCATTTTTCTTTATTTGTGTGTATCTGCATATCTCTGTGTCTGCTAGAGTAAATGGAGTGTAAATGCATTTGGTTTTTAAGGCTGTTTGTCGTTATTTGTATTAAGCAAAGTTGCTAATTTAATTGCGACATAAATGGTTTAGTAATTATGAATTTCTGTTGCTGCCACTTTGCAGCATTTTTGCTTCTCATATAAAGTTCATCATTTTCACCTTTGTCTTAACATTGTTGTTCATATGCTTATTTTTTTTGGGTAGGTACACTGGAAGTGGAGCCTGAGAATCACACGTTTGTTGATTCAGTGCTTGGAATCGACTGAGTACATGGAAATTCGGAATGCACTTATATTGTTGACAAAAATTTCCGGTGTTTTCCCAGTTACTCGGAAGAGCGGGATCAATCTTGAAAAGCGGGTAAGAGAGAGGCATAGAGAATATTCTACTCCTTTTTCCTCTCTTACTTTTTCATATTTTAATTTATAAGATATATATTCCCCCTTGCTGTACAGGTAGCTAAAATCAAAAGTGATGAGAGAGAGGATCTGAAAGTGTTGGCAACTGGTGTTGCTGCTGCTTTGGCTGCTAGAAAAGTAAAGCCACAACTTTTAATTGTCTGATTAATTGCTTGTAGTTGAACTTCTCTTAATTTTTACCTGCGGTTTTGCAGTCTTTATGGGTTACAGATGAAGAATTTGGCATGGGATATCTTGAACTAAAACCGGCTCCATCACTTGCTTCAAAGTCTATATCTGGTAATTCAGCTTTGCAGAATGGTTCTGCTCATAATGTTCCTCCAGGTGAACCTGGTGCTGGAAAAGCAGCCACAGTAGCACAGCATACCGATTCTGGAAACTCAGTCAAGGACCAGATCCCGAGAACAAAAGCTTCTGATGGGAGATTGGAAAGAACAGAAAGCCTCTCACATGTAAAAGCTGATCAGGGACATCCGAAATTGAAAGGTGGTTCATTGACTAATGGATCTGATGTTCATTCGGCCACACCATCAGCTGCTGCTGGAGCATCAAAATTGGTGGAAAATCAAAAACAAGTGGACGAAGATGAAAACATGGCCAAAGTTGCTTCCAAGAACTCAACAGAGTCTGAGGTATTATCTAAATCTCATTGTTGCGTATGGATATCTATTTTTTTAATACGTTCTGTATTGTTAGTGGGATTAATTACTTGAACAACATTGAATTTGAAGAGATTTTAGCTTATTTTCTTACAGAATATGGATGTTATGTAGCATTTAGAGGCCTCTGAATATACTTTTCATGATTAGATATCCTTAACTGAAAAGTGCATGCATGGAATTAGGGAGATAATAGTTGGCAACGGTCTAAGTTGGCAACATAGAGTTGCGATTTTAACCTAATTTCTTATGGAATATGCATGTAATTTGACATGTAGAGGGCTTAATGGATACATGGATCATGATTAGATCTCTTAGACAGAAAATCTCGTGCCTGGAATAAGAGAGAGAAAAGTTCGAAAAATCTCATGCCTGGAATAAGAGAGAGAAAAGTTATCAGGTATTTAACTGGTCAAGGTACTGTGATGCCTATTGGTGGGATGTCTGGAGAATACGAGTCTTAAGCAGAGTTAAGTCACATGGATCTGTTCAAGGCAGAGTTTTGATTTTCAAGTTATTTTCTTACTGAATATGCATGGAATGTGGCATGTAGAGACCTTGAATGATGCATATGCGTCATGATTAGATGACTATCATAAAAATCTCATTCCTAGAATTAGGTAGATACGAGTTGGTAGTTATATAACCGGTCAAGGAACAGTGATGCTTATCCTTGTTATGTCCAGAAAAAGAATCTCAAGGTTTCATGTAGCTGAAGAAAAACATTAAATTTTTTCTTATTCCCATCCCACCTAAAATAATTAAAGATGAAAGAATGAAAGAAAGAAAAGTGATTTAACTGGTGTAAAGATGCAGTGAACATTCTTCTCCTTCCTTATCCGTCTACTGTTCTACTCATGTATGGAATAGCTACAAACTCAGAACTCGTGTTTCTTATCAAGGTGTGAAATATTGAACTTCTATCCTACCCATTGTATGAGGACTTGCAAGGCTTTTGACTGAAGTTATAGTGTAGCTAAAAGTCAGCATAAATCAGTGCAAAGAAAAGAAAGCAAAAAAAAAATAAAGATTTTACAGATATATGTGATTTATGTAATGAAGTATACAATGAAAAGAGTTTTAAGCTATGTTTTTTTTGAATGATGAATGCCTTGGGGGATTTAGTACCAAAACTTATCTAGTTGACACCTTTGTTAAATACTTCTGGTACTATCGGTTCTTCCATCAGTGATGATTTGTGCCGATGATGGGAGTGATGTTTCTAGGAATTCGTGAAATTGGATGTTCCTAGTGCCCTTCTATGGAATATAGAACTTAACTGTTTAGTTATTTAATTGATGACTACCTCTGCAGTTCTAACATTTCTTATCAGCTAACTAAGTCCTGCTAACTTAAACTGCTTGTTATACTTTTTGATGTTGGTGTGGTTCAATATCCTAAAAAATTGATACATTTGTTGTATCCTCTTTGAAAGTCTTTCATTAACCACTGTTTTTCATATTTTTGTTTCTTTTCTGTTAAATGTTAATGTTTTCTTTTTTACAGTCAAAAGCTACATCAAAACGCACAGTGCCAACTGCGTCACTTAGTAAGACCCCAAAACAGGATCTTACCAGGGATGATAATAAGTCTGGAAAAGCAATTGGCAGAACTTCAGGTTCTTCTTCTGGTGATAGAGATCTCCCTTCTCATGCATCAGAGGGGAAACAAGGTGGGGCCACCAATGTTTCTTCTGCAACTGCAGTTAATGCTAACACAGTCTCAGCTAAAGGCTCTACTTCATCCACAAGAGCATTAGATATTCGTGGTAATGAATCAAAAACAGACAGTGGAGCTGCCAAATCTTCTGAAATTAGGTTTTCTGCTGGTAAAAGTGATACCAATGAGGTTTCTGATGCACCACGGCCCTCTTCTTCTCGAACTGTACATTCTCCCAGGCATGATAGCTCTGCTGCTGCTTTGAAGTCTAGTGACAAGCTTCAGAAAAGAACCAGTCCTGCTGAAGATCCTGACAGACCAAATAAACGTTATAAAGGGGATATGGAATCAAGAGATTCTGATGGCGAAGTTAGATTTTCTGACAGAGAGAGGTCTATGGATCCGCGATTTGGAGATCTTGACAAAATAGGAAGTGATGATCAGAGTATATACAGGGTTGCAGAAAGACCTTTGGATAGGTCAAAAGATAAGGGCAATGAAAGATACGAAAGGGACCACAGGGAAAGATTGGATCGCCTTGATAAGTCTCGTGGAGATGATATCACAGCTGAAAAACCAAGGGATAGGTCCATGGAAAGGTATGGGAGAGAGCGTTCAGTTGAGAGAGGACAAGAGAGAGGTACAGATAGAACTTTTGATAGACTTGCTGACAAAGGTAAAGATGAAAGAAGCAAGGATGATAGGAGTAAACTACGCTACAATGATTCATCTGAAAAATCTCATGTTGATGATCGGTTTCATGGACAAAGCTTGCCTCCACCGCCTCCTCTACCTCCTCACATGATCCCCCAATCCGTTAATTCTGGTAGGAGAGATGAAGATGCCGATAGGAGATCTGGAAGTACCAGACATACCCAGAGGCTTTCTCCAAGACACGATGAAAAAGAGCGGAGACGATCTGAAGAAAATTCCTTAGTTTCACTGGACGATGCAAAACGTAGAAGGGAAGATGATTTTCGAGAGAGAAAGAGAGAAGAACGAGAGGGTTTGTCACTGAAGGTATGTATTGAAGCTTAGTTACTGATTTCGTTTTTGTCATACATAATTTCTGGATGCAGAATTAGTATTTTAATGCTAGATGTCAGTGAGTTTGTCCGTGTTTGATGCTTCCAGTGCAACTCTTTTTGGTGCTGAATGCATCCTGTATGAGCACATATCAAATCCAAAATCTTTTTGTATATCTGGGTCATTGAAGTAATTATAAAACTAATTGGCTATTGTCTTAGAGAATTTGGTCATGGATCTGATGTTGGGAAATTACTTATTCAGTGTTTGTGATATCCTCATAGTTTTAGGTCATAAGTTCTGGAAAGACCGTTCTATAAATTGACTTAAATTTGGAAGTTCTAAATGTACTGGACATTTTCTTGTGTTTTTCATGTCTTAAACAACTTTCTTCTAACAGATAATGCACCTATTGTATCTTTGTGGAAGACTACTGTAGTTGAAAATATTATTTTAAAGTTTTCTTAATTAGTTTACTCAACACAGTGTTCCTTGCTAATTAATGTCTGTCTATAATGGAATATTTCTTTCTAAAATCTGTTACATGTCTGTCTATAAATAGTTATAAATTATATTCTTGATTAATTACCACAATGAACAACTAGTCTCTGAACCCAGGATTGTTAGTTTGAAAGGGTTGTCTTGAGTGTTACTTTGTCTTTCTTTTATTGACATTATTATATTTCTTTGTAAAACGTTTTTCAATACGCTGTTTTATAAAATGATGATTGTAATTGCTGCATTAATGTGTGTAATTTATGTTTGCTAGTTTTTCCATTATGTTCATAGTACTTACAAGTCAAAGAGGTTTCTCCTTATAATTCTTTTATTGCTGCTTTATGTAGATGGATGAAAGGGAGAGAGACAGGGAGAGAGACAGGGAGAAAGCTAGCCTTTTGAAGGAGGAAATGGATGCTAATGCTGCCTCTAAGAGAAGGAAACTTAAGAAAGAGCATCTACCATCAGGGGAAGCTGGTGAGTATTCTCCTGTGGCCCCTCAATTTCCTCCCCTTTCTATTGGGATGTCACAATCGTACGACGGAAGAGATAGGGGAGACCGGAAAGGTGCCATCATGCAGCGTGCTGGTTATATGGAGGAACAAAACATGAGGATTCATGGCAAAGAAGTAGCTGGCAAGATGGCCCGTCGTGATCCAGACCTGTATCCTTAAAATATGCTCTTTTGGGTGCATCATGCATGTCATCTGAAAATACAATTGCATACATGCATGTACTCATTTCAGGATCTACTACTTAAGAAATTGCTAGACTAATGTCATCCTACAGATTTCGTTGTGCACTTTCCTATATCATATAGCTTTTCATCAATGCAAGCCTTCTTGGTTTGCCATTTCCTCCAATCAAATCTAGCTGCATGGAGGGAGGCCGTTGCACCTTGTTGTAAAGCAAAGTGATTAAGCTGCTAATAATTTTCAGTTTGAAAACATTCATAAATAAAAACAACCATAGCTTTTCACCATATAGCTTTTCATCAACTATTACCCACAAAATATATTTGCATAGAATGGCATGCTCATAACAAGTAATGGTCGTCTAGCATTTGAAATGCATTTTGGCCTAAATTCTAATTTTTCAAGTGATGGTGTATAGAATTTGCAAGTCCTTAATCAAGGTGTAGAATGTATGATCGAGAGTGGGAGGATGAGAAGCGGCAAAGAGCTGAGCAGAAGAGAAGACATCGGAAGTAGTGTTGGGAGGGAGAGGGATTGGTTAATTGCACCTGAGCCTGTTTATTTCTACCTGTTGCCGACAATGTACATTTCTTCTCTGGCCAGATTAGCTAAATATACATATATAGTAATGAGTAGTGCTTGAACTGGGGTTTGCCTGTTTTCAGCCCCTTTTCTAGGTAACTTGTCGGCTATGTACTGCAGGCATAGCCCTGGATTTTTTATTGCTCTAGCAGGAAAGTTAAGATTGATCCTTGCCCTGTATCAATACTGTAAATTCAACCAGCCTTTAACAGTTTCTCTTTCTTTTGCACTCGATAGAAGGAAATGAGAGACGAGCATCTTCCTATTGCCTCATGTTAAACAGGAGTTTCAAGACCTATACTATACAAGGGTCAGAGCGGGAAATATTTGCTTGTCTCTGATTGCCTCTCGAATAGCTTTCAGCCAAAATCAAATCCGTACCAGATAAACTTTGGCTTATACAACCTGAGCTATTTTGTTTCGGTAGCAGTTAAATGTGGTATTACTGAGAGATGTAAAAGTCACCCGCTGGTGTTATGAAATTTTAAGTTCTTCGATCAGTTAAGGTTTGTCCTTTTAATGATGTATAGAATGAAATGTCCTAATTTATTGAGCACTGCTTAAACTTTAGAGTAAGATTTTTGAGGGAATTATGATTGAGATTGATCGAAGGAGGGGTTTTTTTTCTTCTTATACTTAAATGTTCCCTTCATACCTTGTTACAAAAACCAAAACAGAGCCATTAATACTGAAACAACACCTTCGGATTGTCATGAGTAATTATTTTCATATGAAATGGAATGAATGAAACAAGAACATGCATCTGGTTCGAATTAATCAGGATTAACATAATCATTATCCGAAATCCCAAATCTTGGCTTTTGAATATCTAATATGAAATGAAAAAGAAACCACTACATCCTGCGCAGTACATGATAATACTGTACGTTATAAAGCTGATTAAAGGGATTGGCAACAGCTTCAGTATCAAATACTTGGATCTTCCATCCAGTTTTATCGCCTTCCATTATTTCTTTCGTGCTATTACTCACACCATATTCATGAACGTCTTCCCTGGCCTTCGGGCTAACGAAGAAATTGCTCTGAGGAACAGATGATAGACATGGCAGGTTAACAGATGCATCAAGAAGCTCCTCCCAGTTGTCATTTTCCTCATCTTCAAACTTAATCAACGGCTTGTCATTTTCCTCATCTTCAAACTGAATCAACGGCTCCCTGTCCTCTCCCTCCAATTTTCTCCGAAACTCATTTTCTTCAAATTTCTCCCACTCGTTAGCACAAACCAGAGTGTCCTTCCTAACAATCTGTCTGCAGTCTCCTTCTTCATTTACAGTTGCTGTCATAGAGGATGGAGACCCTGAAAACGACGACCTCGATGAACCCGGAGATGATGACTCTGTTAATTGCCACATTCCATTGAGAAATGTCTCAAGAGCTTGAATCTGTATCTTAGGAATTCTATCAATAAACGGATACTCGTATGCTCCACAAAACCCTAAAGCTTTACACCAGTCATAGAACTCACAGAGCTGGTTTGCTTGCATGGATGCTTTCTTGTAGATTCCAAAAGCCAATATGCAACTTCTATACGGCATTTGAAACAGATTGTCCAATACCAAAACAATTTCTCTTCTGAAAGTCGTATAAGAAATGAAACTGTCCCGAATAATATGTTTCATTGCCATTTTGACAAGGAAGTTTCTGGCTGCAATCCCGTGTGGCCTACAGTCGATAACCCTGTCAATCAAGCTTTGAAGTTGCGGCAAAACTTCAATCATTCTGCGTACTTCTTTCATTTTATCAGATAAACTTTCCGGTACTTCTTCTTCTTCTTCGTCGTAAGTTGCCCTGCTGTCCAAGGCAACGCAATCAAGAGCTTCGTCGAGTAACTGAGCATATGATCTGATAAAAAGAGTGTAATCTTCAGGACTTGAAGAAGATTCATCTCTGAAGTGACACGGGTATAAAGAAAGCAAATTGTTTGATGTGCTCCATAACAACTCATACCGAAAAGGGCTGTTTTCCGGCAACGACCGGAGCAATCGATGGAGAAGAAGCAGACATTTCAAAGCGACTCGCCAACAATGAGTCTTGCCAAAACGACGAGTAAAGCTTAATGAAAATGTTCGAAACGATGAAGGAGAGATGGAGAAGATTTTCAGAAGCTCATTAACGTACTTTTCGGACAACGGTAAATCATCAGGAGCCGTTGCTTTTACAATAATAAGATCAACGTCGCAAAATCCTCCTGCTGTGGCAACTTTGGCTAAACCAACGCTGCTGTGCTCTTTCACACAAGTGAAAAGCTGCCGGAAGCGCTTCTGCATGGCGTCGTTTCAGAGAGGAATCAAAACACAGCGCTAAGCTCCGAGAGAGAGAGAGAGAGAGGTTGGTTTCAGAATGAGAAGAAAGGGAAGAGCGAGACCGGATTTTGTTTAAGGGTGGAGAAGCCTAGAAAATAACGTCGTGAACCGTGAATTCATTGTTACTTAGTGTATTAAATTGATAATATTAATGTCTTCTCACTGTTTCGATCTCTTTGTTAGAATCAAAAGTTACAAATTAGACAAGAAATATTGTTGTATTGACCACCCGAAAGCAATGACAATCAAAGAAAAAAATGTTCAGTACTTGATTGTATAGCTGTCACCAGATAGAAATCTAGGAATTGATTCCACAACTAAGAAAGTAATTGATGCATTTCAGTATTGTGGAATATTAGTTCTTGGACCAAGTAATTGACAGACGCTTTGACAATTGTCTTCACGTACAAATTGTACCACAAAGTTTGAGAATTTCAGAGCTGTAAACCAGAAACGAGGGAATATGATTGTGCCAAATTGAAGGCTGAATATAAAGCAGGCCAAGCTTACCAATGAGAAAGAAGGCCGATGGCAAACCCATGTATCTAACATGTAATTTAAAATCGAGTGGAGCTATTGCCGTTGTATTCTTCATTTTTAATCCCCTTTTTTCCTAATACAACAATATCTATTAGTATTACAATTAGAGTTCGGAGTTTAGATACATTTTGTCGCAGGGAAGTCTTTGCATAAATGGGTAAATCCGCATTTTCTAATATAACAATATCTACTAGTATTACAACTAGAGTTCCGAGAGTTTAGATACATTCTGTTGTAGGGAATCTTTGCACACATGGGTAAATTCACATTTGTTTTATGAGAGAGGGAAATTAACACATACCTCCCCTAAGGTTTAAGAAACGTACACTTAAATAAAAGATTTAAAAATATCTACACTTACTTCTCATAAACCATTAATTGACTATTAGAAGACTTAGGATTAAAAGTATTTTTGAATATTATCATTTTTAACTTATTACATAATTAATTCTCATAAAATATTATATTATTATTCATATAATAATACCATTTTACATAACATGAATTAGTCTTATTTTTTATAATTTAAAAAAATTCTGAATTTAAAATCTTTGTAAAACAAATATGGTATATCCATGTACTTATTTAATTAAATTATATTTTATATTGTTTTTTGTTAACTGGGTGCACATACACATGAAATAAATATAATTTTAAAATTATTATTAACTTAAAAAAATTATGATTGTGATAAATAATAATATTAAACATGTAAATTCTACTTATAAATTAATGTAATAATATTATATTATTTACATATATCTTATATAATTTTTCATATAATTTATTTTAAAATTTCACCTTTATAACTTGAAATTTTGAATGATTAATAAATAATAATATAATATTTTGTAGAAATTAATTATCTAGTGAGTTAAAAAATAATTAAATTGATAAAATATCTAAAATGCTCTTAATTCTAACGATCTTTTAATGGTCAATTAACGGTTCAAGAGAGATAAGTGTGAATATCTTCAAACTTGTAGGTTTCTCAAATCTCAAAAGAGGTATTTGTTAATTCTCCTTACAAGAGAATTCTACGGACTTTAGATATATTCTATTATAGGAAAGTCTTTGCACACATGGGTATGCCCACATTTGTTATTTCTCTATCCTTAGAAATGTTATCCAGTCATCCTACAAAATCTGTAACCAGATCTTTAGAAATCTCTGACAGTGGCCGGATTTTTAAACTTGGAGAATTATATCTAAGTGTAGTCTAATTTTTTACTCTATTAACTTTAATGTTTGTATTCTCTTGGAGCTAATCAAGGATGAAATCTTGTATAGACATTTTCTTTGTATCATAATCACTACTTCCACGAACATCAAAATAAAGGTTCAACAATGGAGAGACAAAAAGTTTTTTTTTTTTTTTTTGGGTAAGTTTCTTTTTTCCACCTCTTTTCAAGGGAATAGCAAGAATTGAAAATAATCATAGTTGGTATCTACTAGATGTTATCAAATTTAGAGAAGAAGAACATATTTTAGCTAAGAGCTATGATCAACAAAAATTGATAAAAATTTTAGAAAGTATTTTAATAGAACTATAAAAAAGACTATGTTGTGTGTTATAATAACTTTTTTTCTTAATTATAATTACTAGATAGCATGATTGATCAATTTTTAATTATGTGAATAACTAAAAAGATAAGATATTGATACAAATACTTAGACATATAATTTATAACTTAAAATTTTTTTATTTTATATTCATATTAACTAATAATTAGTATCAATATTTATACTTTAAACTCAATGTTAAAATTAGAAGTGTTAAATAAGTTGTATCACTCAAATAAGATACGAGGAGGCTAATCAAAACACTATAAATATAATTCGACTTTAAAAAATATATTAAATTTTTGGCTTAGTGAGAATATGGTATTGCAACTCAAAATTTAGGAATATTTCGTATATCTCTTTTGAGGTTTGAGAAAATTTAAAATAAAAAACGCTCATAAAAATTCATAAAAATAGTAATATCAGTTAAAATTAAATAATTTTTTTTTACATAAAATTTCTATAAACCTTAAAAGATGCAGACGAAAATACCCCTCAATATTTTTTATCTCGTGTACTGATATAATAAATATTAAAAAATATATATTAATATACTAAATGTAATATAGATATGTAATTACATTGGTATGGTCCAATAATTAATAATTGTGTTCCTTAAAAAATGTCAAGCAAGTTGAGAAGCTAGTTGCATGGAGCAAGTCCTTTTCATACCATTATTGCCGTATCCAACCGGCAAGTCGTATTTATACCGTTGAACAATAAACGGAGAAGTAGAAGACGAAAACTGTCTTTGAAGTCTCTTCTCAAGTCAATTCAAGTCTACAACCCTAAAAACCAGGCCCAATTAATGTTACCGATTCGGATAAAATCGTAGCCAATTTTCAAAAAAAAAATTATTAAAATATTTGTAAATTAAAAATTAAAAAAATCAATATCCATTTATGAAATAGAATAGGTAATTTTAATTTATTTTTAATTAAAAAAAACATATGTTATTAATAAGAAAAAGGGGAAGGCCAAGAACAAAGTCATTGTCTTTGGTCCATCACGAAACGTCGAACAGCTTTCGGTTGTTTGTCTTTGCTAGGAATCAAAATGCTCTCTGGAAACTACATACCAATAACGACAGAAAATCTTTCTTCTTCTTCTTCTTCTTCTTCTTCTTCTTCTTATTATTATTATTATTATTATTATTATTATTATTATTATTATTATTATTATTATTATTGTTTCAAGTAAATTAAAATGACGCATGATCTAATAATAAAAATATTTCAAAATATTATCATGTATAATATATTAATATTATATTAAAATTTTACTAAAAATAAAAATATTAATCAAATTTATAATTTTTTTAAATTTAAATATTATTCAAATATGTAAGAGTAGTTTATTTTTTAATTTATATCTAAATATATATTAAAATATATTAATATAATTAAGTTAAAAATTTTAATTTAAATTTAAATAAATAAATATTTTAATAATTTAAATATTTTATATGTTAATAATTTAATATATTAATATATATTTATTTTAAAATATATATGTCAATACATTAATTTTAAATTTTTTATTTTTATAAAAATAAATAATTTAATATTTATATTTATACATTTAAAATAAAAAATATATATATTAATCAGATTTATATTTTAATTAAATTTAAATTTTAGTCACATTTTTAGAAAAAACATAAATACTACATTGGTCTAATTTGTTAAGCCAAAATCTACGTTGAATTTGATTAAAATTTGTAGTATTAAAAGAAACTCAATCTCCACGTATTTTGACGAAAAAATGAAGGAAAACTTGAATTCAAAAGAGTAAAAATACCGACCATTCAACTAAACAAACAGAATTACAATTAAAAAATAATAATAATTTTAGTTTGCGCCTAATCAAATATTTAGTAAAAATTTAATATTTTTACTATATATTTACTTATTAATTTATTAGGTTAATTATTCTAAAAAATTCTTACTGTCGACTTAATAATATTTTTATTTATTTAATCATTACATAATTTTACCCGCGATTACTTAAATAATGA
Organism: Melia azedarach; assembly: GCA_028052125.1. Taxonomy (NCBI): domain Eukaryota; kingdom Viridiplantae; phylum Streptophyta; class Magnoliopsida; order Sapindales; family Meliaceae; genus Melia; species Melia azedarach. The sequence continues at coordinate 2,748,755 of CM051402.1, read as the reverse complement.
ATAATTACATTCTATCCAAAGCAATGAGATTTGCAGCCCAACGTTTCCGTCACAACAGGGGGGAGTCAACGCGCGTGCGTCAACTCACCTACAGCCATCATAAAGCCGCCATTAAAACGCCTTCACCAGACTCAACCTGCTTCGCAATTCGCACCATCAGAGTATCCAAACCCAGAAACAAACCCATGTTTCTCTTCTTCTTCCTCTTCGTCTTCGTCCTCTCAAACCTTTCACCATCATCTTCCCAAAACATCTTTAACTTCTCCTCCTCAGACTCTCCATGGCGTCCAAACCAGAGCAAATTTCTTCTCTCTCCCAACTCCACCTTCGCCGCTGGTTTTCGGCTAGTACCCAATTCTAGGAATCTTTACACCTTCTCTATTTGGTATAACATATCAGTAAACACAATCGTTTGGTCTGCTAATGAAAAATCTCCAGTCAGTAACGGCGGCTCTTTATCCATCAGCAGCGCAGGCCAACTCCGTCTGAACGACTCTTCTGGCGAAAACTTGTGGCCAAGTCAAGATATAGCAACTGGTAATTCAAGCTCTACTGTACTTTCTTTACAGGATGATGGAAATCTCGTTTATGGAAGGTGGGAGAGTTTTAGGCGACCGACAGACACAATCTTGCCAACTCAGAAGATAAATGGCACGGTGCTTGTCTCCAAGAACGGTAAATTTCGTTTCGGGAATTCGACAGAACTGTTTTCTGTTCCTTCTGGTTCCACTTATTGGAACAGCGACAACGTGCTTCAAGAGCTTGACAATACGGGGAAACTGACGAAAGCAAATACAGGCACAGTGCTTTCATCAGATTTTGGCGACGCCACGTTTCGAAGATTGACTCTTGATGACGACGGGAATCTAAGGATTTACAGTTTTGATCCTCGTGATAGTAAATGGATCATCGTTTGGCAAGCTCTGCAAGAATTATGTTCAATCCCAGGTTTATGCGGGGAGAATTCTATATGCACAGACGATGGCTTCAATTCTACATCATGCGTCTGCCCACCTGGGTTCAAGAACAACAACAGCCAAGATACAGCGTGCCAAAGGAAAATTGAAATAACAAATACTGGAAAAACCAAGTTTCTACAACTTGATTACGTGAAGTTTTCAGGTGGCTCGAACTTGACGGACCTGAAAGCTGAGAACTTCTCAATTTGTAGAGCTAAATGCTTTGCAAACCCAAAATGCGTCGCCTTTGGGTTCAAGTACGACGGCAAACGTTATTGTGTTCTTCAAGATGAGCTTAAATTTGGGTACTGGTCTCCTGGCACAGAAATGGTAACATTCCTGCGGGTTGACAACTTAGAAACCGATCAATCAAACTTCACCGGAATGACTAATTTGCTTGAAACAATATGTCCTGTTCGAATCAGCCTCCCTCTTCCGCCGGAAGATTCCAATACCACCACCCGCAACATAGCAATAATATGTACCCTCTTTGCCGCCGAGCTGATTTCGGGGGCGCTTTTCTTCCGAGCGTTTCTGAAGAAATACATCAAATACAGAGACATGGCTCGCACTCTTGGCCTTGAATTGCTGCCTGTAGGCGGACCTAAACGGTTCACTTATGCAGAGCTTAGAGCAGCAACAAATGGCTTCTCAAATCTCATCGGAAGAGGTGGATTTGGCGAAGTTTATAAAGGAGAATTGCCCGATCACCGTGTTGTCGCTGTGAAGTGCTTGAAAAATGTTGCAGGTGGGGACACTGAATTTTGGCCCGAGGTCACCATTATTGCCCGCATGCACCATCTCAATTTGGTGAGGCTCTGGGGCTTCTGCGCCGAGAAAGGCGTAAGAATTTTAGTATATGAATACGTCCCCAATGGATCCCTTGACAAGTACCTTTTCCGGGTGGGTAGGGTCGGGTCCTCGGGGCCTGGGATGGAACTGGATCCTGATCGGGAAGATAGCGGTGGGGATGGGATGCCCGTCCTCGACTGGGATATCCGGTATCGGATTGCCCTTGGCGTGGCGAGAGCAATTGCTTATTTGCACGAAGAGTGTTTGGAGTGGGTCCTACATTGTGATATCAAACCCGAAAATATACTTCTCGGAGACGATTTTTGCCCGAAGATTTCGGATTTCGGGTTGGCGAAACTGAGGAAAAAAGAGGATATGGTAAGCATGTCTCGGATCCGAGGCACCCGTGGGTATATGGCGCCCGAATGGCTGAAGTCGGATCCGATTTCCCCGAAGGCAGATGTGTACAGCTTTGGAATGGTGCTGTTGGAAATTGTGAGTGGGTCCCGGAATCATGATCCACGTGGGTCCGTGTTGAATAGCGAGGAATGGTATTTTCCCAAGTGGGCATTTGATAAGGTGTTTAAAGAAATGAAAGTGGAAGACATTTTGGACGGCCAGATCAAGAACTCGTATGATAGCCGGGCGCATTTTGATATGGTGAATCGCATGGTGCAAACGGCAATGTGGTGCCTTCAAGATCGGCCGGAGATGAGGCCATCAATGGGGAAAGTTGCTAAGATGTTGGAAGGCACGGTCGAGATCACTGAACCCAAAAAGCCTACAATTTTCTTCTTAGGAGAAGAGTAGATTATTAACGTAAATTATGTTTAATTTTTGTTTTAGGTAATAATGCTCTCCACGTGGTGTTCTTATATGCTTCCATCGCGATGGAAAAGAAATGAAATGTAATCCACACCGTTTCACAAGTTAAATAAAATCAATTATAATTATTTTCTTAATTGTATTGGATTTTTTTAATTATACAAACATAAATAATATTAAATTTTAACTACCAAATATATAATGGGAGAATATCTTTGATTCAAAGCATGTATTCTTTATTCTCATTGTATGAGTAGTAATAATTAAAGGGTATTATTATTTTGGTACTATTATATATAGTATAGACACTATCTTTGTATTATTTGTATTGCTTAAAACGTAATTTAACAATAAATCTAAAGTTAAAATAGTTTATTAATTGTATTAGGAAGTTCCTACCTTTCATGAATATATCATATAACGATTTTATGGTAACATGACTTATTATTTAGGTCATTAAATTTTGACAATATTTTAGGGATGGACAAAATTTAGCCCTTTATTTTTTTTAACTTAGGCCTTTGTTATTATGTTCTATTAATAAATTGTATCTACGGGAAAGTTTTAGATAAATATTTTAATAAAATTATTTTTATATCTTTTTTATTTAAAGGTGACAATTTTTTGTATAAAATTAACGATTCGAGTTCATTTAAAAATAACACGATTAATAATTGAATTATAATGATGTGATACGATTAATAATTGGGTTAGATTAATAAGTTTTGATATCTAAACCAGTTTATGATATAATTAATATTTAAATAATCATTTCACTCTAACCACCTATAATCTAATATATTTATTTTATGTTTTTATATTTTAAAAAGATTTAATTATATTTTTAATATTTTTTAAAATAATTTTAATATTATTTAGAATAAAATCTATTAATATTTGAGTAAATAATATTATAAATATTTTTAAAATATATTAAACGCATGACATAATTACGAAAGAGGTCATATTAAAATTTTAATTCTTAATATGGTTATTAAATGAGTTGGCTTTGTGTTAGTTTAAGATATATTATATTTTTATTTAATTCGATACAAATACTATACAATAACTCGAATCGGCACTCCTAATCACACTTAAGAATCTCTCTTATACTTCTAGAAAATTGTTTAATTATACAAATCCCTAAATATTAGTATTTATAATATAAAGGTTGTAAAATTGAATTAAATTAAAAAATTTGACCCTAACAAATAGGGAATATATCTTATTTTAAATTTATATAATTAAATAATATTATTATATTATAATGTTTCAATTTAATTTATGTTCATGTTGATGTACCTTGTGCAGTATTACTACGAAGGATATCACACCTTAATTAAAATATCTAGCATTTCTACTAAAGCACATAAAAAATTGTTTTAATTAGAATGTAATTTTGTGTTAACTAATTTAAAAATTATCGTTATTTCTAATTAAATTTAATAAGTATTATTCTTAAATTAATTTTTTTATTTATTAAATTATTTCAAACAAAATTTAGATAATTTGAAATAAGAGTAAGAATAAAATTTTTTACAGATGAGAATATTTATACTCTTACTTAAAACCTTTTCAAATAAAAAAAATTAATAAATTTTAGAGATTTAAATAATAATATTTCATAATACTACTCATTCAAATAAATAATCTTAAATGAAACCGTGAATTTATTAGTTAGATAATAAATTATCACAATTTAAAAATAATTTGTTATATTATTAATATTATTTAATTAATACATTTTAAATGAATAGTTTTCCTAAAAAATCACTCAATAAAGTAAACTGATCCTATAATAAATTATTTGTACTCTTTGATAATTAAGGAAATAAATTATTATTTAAAAATATATAATTATCATGATAATTTTAAAAATTAATTATCAATATCTCGAGATACAAAATTTAGGATAAGAGTTGAGTTGAGAAATTTGATGTGATAATACATAAACTTTCAGTTAAAGAAAAAAATTGAAAATCGTTTGAAACGTGTCAGTAGATGATTGCTGGAACTTCGTGGCGCAATCCGACCGAAGAGCAGAGAATCATCAGTCCCTCTCTTTTAACCAAATCACGTTAATTTACAAATACAAAAAAGAAATTCATCTCCTCCTCTCTTCAGAGTTGAAATGGGTTTGAGATCTTCTGGTAGAAAATATTCTTTCGATATTCTCAGCGAAACGAACACCGTAGAAGATGACGATTCACATCTCATGCGGAGGTCTAATTCTTTTCCTTCACGAAACCGAGAAGCCGAAATTCCGTTGCCTACGGAGAACCCGAAAAATCGGAAGAGAAAGAAGCACAAGAAGAAGAAACCACCGTCTTCCGAATGCGCGATGATCCCGGAAGATCCGGCGTCCAGTGCTACTTCGAGAGACGCTGGCGCTGATGGAGTAACTTTTGAAATTGCACGTGATTCGAGTTGCCAGAGCTTCGTGAGTGGCGGGACTGAGAGCGCGACGAGTGTTTGTACTGTGGTGGCGAGTGAGAATGGATACAATTACTGCGAGTTGAGGCAGAGGAGTATCAGTGGGAATGAGGAGGCGGAATCGCGAGCGGAGGAGAGTTCGACGGAGAAGCAGCAACGGAGGAGTGAACCGAATGGCGTTGTTACCAAGTTGGAGACGGCGGAATCGTTGGATTGGAAGCGGCTGATGGCGGAAGATCCTAATTGTAAGTAAACAAAGCTCTTGCTTTAGACAGATTATAAAATTAGATTGATTGGTAAATTATAAGCATTGATCGAGTGGACCTTAATCCAAGAATACTTGAGCTATACCGTTGATTATCAAATGCAACATTATGAATACCTATACCACCTCAACATTTGGATGGACTGCATGAGACAAAGATTTTGCTAGAGAGAATCAGAAGGTAAAGATAGGATTGGTGGAAGTAGAGTACTTTATTTGAGGTAGGAGGTCTTAGCCTTGTAATGGCTTGGATAGGATGCAAGAAAAGATTAGATTTGCCTATTTGAACTAAGTTAACTAATGTGAGCTAGGTTTTATTTATTTATTTTTTGCCTTTCTTTTTAGTCTTTTGTGATAAATATGAGACTAATTATATCATTTCACATTTCGTACTTGCCTTTCATTAATCATAGTGTCTTGATGAATATTGGATGAGTAAAAGAAAAGAATAATTCCAATTCTATAGGTGGTTAAGATGTTGATAGTTTAAAGTTAAATATGTTACTAATACTTCATTGATGGTGGTATGATGATGGGGTGATAGTCATGGTATGTGATTATAAAAAATTTCTCTGTTTGCTTTTCACTCTGATTTTGGTGCTGTATTTTGATGTCAGATATGTATCCAATGGAGAAGTCGCCAGTGAAGTATTTTATGGAAGCAATGTACAACGGAAATTCATTACAGAGCACAACAATTCTGGGTGATGAGAAAGAACGACAAAGGGTGTATGATACTATTTTCCGCTTGCCTTGGAGATGTGAGCTGGTAATTTTGGTCTTCCTTTAATAAATTCATATGAAAATATAAAAGGAAGATGGCTTTAATTTGAGATAATCTACGGCCTGCATAATTAAGAAAAAGATACTTAGCATAGCTACTTTGTATTATTGTGGTTGAGATTCTAAAATGTGACATTTCTTTTCTCAGCTTATTGATGTTGGCTTCTTTGTCTGCTTGGATTCATTTCTGTCATTGTTAACCATTATGCCGACAAGGATCCTGTTAACTCTTTGGAGGCTTTTACGAACGAGGTTAGTTATACTGTTCAGTTGGTTTGGAATAGAACATAAATATCATATTTTTCTAATTCAAATTTGAAGTCTGTATTTAGGCAACAGTTCATTAGGTTGGCATACTTGCATCAATATGTTTCCGCATACTTGCATCACTGCATTTTGGTCTTTTCAACACATATTCTGAAATGTTTGGGTGAGGAAATCTCTGTGTACTTTCTAGTAAGAATCTGGAAATGGTGGCAGTCCAATGGGATTTTTCCTTGAGATAATACCTTCAGTTTAGATTATCTGGCCAGAGATTTTGACTATAAAAATCAATTGGTAGAGATGTTTTGAAGAAAGAAAAGGTTTCAGGATTTTTTTCTCATGTTGTGCCATCCCGATTGCTTAACTTGAGTTGTGAAGATACAGAGTATATTTTCTGTTGTGTATTATGGTTCATGTAATTTGGGGGGTAGAATAACCTAACTATATGTTGCATCTTATGTTTTTTGTTATGCTAAAGTATTTACAGAATAACCTAACTATGCTCGTGGCAGGCAGTTCATTAGGCCTTCTGCAGCTGAGCTTTGTGATTTTGCTTGCTTTGTGGTGTTGGCTTGTGGAGTTACCCTCTTGGAGCAAACAGGTGTAGTAAGAATTGTTGCACTGTCTGTATTTCAGATGCTCTTCTTTTTCGTCCTCAAAAAGATAAACTACTTTGACCACCCATGGAATATCACTACAGTACAAATGCTAACAAATTTGTATCATGAACAAAAACCTTGTAACTTGCATGACACAATGTGAACCATTAATGTATACTACTGAAATGGTTAAATTTATTGGGTGATGTAGTTTAGCTTTTCATTTTTTATAGAAAAATACCTATTTTAAGAGTTAGTGATGTTTAATCAAAATTATATTTCTAAAGCTCCCTTCTTGCCCAAAAAAGAAAAAGAAATTACCATGAGAAAATATTAAATTGAAAATTCAGTCTTAATGGCATTTCTCTTGCTCTCTTTTGGTTTATTTCCTTCGAGTTATTTGAAATTGATTTCATCTTATATAGTGATTGCCTCTTCTATTAGTAACAGTGATACCAAGATTCAACAAACGATGATATTACATGAGTTTGATACCGCTGGATAGGTGTTCTCAATGTGTTGCTTGTTGAGTTAAGAAAGAGGGTTGTCTCATTTTTGGCTTTCATGAAATATACTATCTGGGGATCTTGGGCGACTGCTATAGGCTGTGGGTTCAATGTTCAGGTTTGGGTTGATTTGTTAGGTCGTGTTGGAGTTCAATGCTGTTGGCAGGAGATCGGTGGGTTCAATGTGGTCTGGAGGTTGAGGGTTAGATGATCCTTTGACCAATTGTTTAAATTGTTAATTGTTTTGGTTTATTAAAGTAAAGAAAGACCATTTTTTCTTTTACGGAATATGGATTCTCCCTTTTACCTCTGTCTAGAGGTTTCATTTTTCTATGTAATTTTTCTTTCGGGGCATATAGAGGAGAAGAATTAAGTAGAGAATCTTTTAATATATTTGATTAAATAAGAATTGAGGGTTTAAGTGTAAAACCACATAAACCATTGACTTCCATTAATCCAATTACTGCAGGAGGGGCTCAAAATCAAGTTGAGAAAAGTTTGTTTATTATTGTTGTGTACTTTTACTTAACTTCAAAGACAGCACTGTTATTTACTTTATTCGATATCTGAGAAAAGTAAAAGTTAAGAACTGTTTTTGCTGCATAAGTATCTTATCCTGCCATTAGTTTTACCACGAGGCGGGTAGCACTATTTTTCTGTGCAGTTCTTTATGCTATTTTTGTTCCTTCAGATATCAGCTTAATATATCACATGATTCGGGGCCAAGGGACAATCAAACTATATGTGGTGTACAATGTATTGGAGGTGAGAAAATTAATTTAATGCACCTTGAACTTTCTTGCGAATTTTTTGGTTGAAAGCAGTTCTCTTGCGTACAGGGAAAAAACTTCTAATTGAAAATCTTCAATCAGATAAAAATTTTCTGATCTTTCATGCCTAAATTGTGGAAATTTGTTTTTGGAGGAAGGGTATCATCTGCTTGAATAAAAGTTTATGTTCTTATTTCAAAAAAGAGCACAAGGATTGACATCTATTTTGTTGGAAGGGGTTCCAATCAATATGAAGTGCTGGCATATATAACCTTTATTAAAACCAAGATTTTTCTGCACGTCCAAGAGAGAGAATTAATTTCTATGAGACATTTACACTTTTCACTTTGGTGAAGGAGGTTCATAAAAAGTTTTGGCATTAGATTGGTTAATTAAATATAAAAAGAGAAGTGAAATTTACCCAATCAATTTTATCATCTGAAAGAAAAGGAGAAATGCCTTTAGATGTGGTCAACTGAATTTCTCACGAATGGGAAGGAGAATATGGCTTTAGAAACTAATATTCTCATGGTCAACTGAGTTCATTTCTATGGTCAGTTGGCTGAAACATGTATAAAATGATTCCATTATTCCTTTTCTCTTCCTTCTCTTTTCAGATATTTGATAAATTATGCCAAAGTTTTGGTGGAGATGTATTGCAAACCCTGTTTAATTCTGCTGAAGGGCTTGCAAACTGTACAGAAGAAAATACTAGTTTCTGGATTTGGAGATTCATTTCTGACCAAGCATTAGCAATGGCTGCTTCAAATATCCTTTGGCATTTGTTGCTATGATCTTTTTCCTTATGCTGCATGCAAATTTTCTCTCCCAGTTGGCTCCTTGACACTTTATACTTGTTCATTCTTTCATTTTATTAGCTCAGGCAATTACCTTGTCAACTTGTATTGTTGCACACAACAATGCCCTGCTAGCTTTGCTGGTATCCAATAATTTTTCTGAGATAAAAAGCAATGTCTTCAAACGTTTTAGCAAGGACAACATTCAGAGTCTGGTGTATGCAGGTAAGCTTACCTCTTTTCACTTCCTCTTGGACTGTTTTTGTATCATTGATGATATTGTTCTTCGTCCTGTTGTATCCACTGCATGTAATAGATGTCCTCTGACTTTAGAGAAAAGAATGATTAACCCTTGAATTGTTTTAGTTTGTTTCTCAATATTTTGGATGCATGAGAAAATTCCTGTGATTTGTTTGATATAGAGCTGTGAATGATTCATGTCTGCAGATACAGCCTGCTATCATAAATCAATGTTAATTCCTGTAATCAGTGTAAATCTTTCTTAATTTTTTATTCCACTTGTTTTTATGACTTTGTTACAATGATATCCTTCGACCCACTTTTAATTTTTTGTGTCACTTGGTGATGTAAAAACCACTATATTATTGTTTAATTATTGGTAGTGAGAAGTGGGCAACTATGGGCAGGTGAATTTTAAGTCGGCTGATCTACAACTCTATAATCTAGTTACAACCTATTCATTCTCTCTGTGGACCTATATGGTTACCTGTACCCAACTCTAACTGGGTCAGATATGACTCAACCCATAAACTGGTTTGATTTTTTCCTTTCCTAGGATAATGTTAAATTGGAGGTAGAGAAACAGGCAATTTTCTTAAGTTTTTCTATAAGTTAATGCCTTTCTTTGCACGATCATGTTTTAGTCTTCTTTTTCTTTTCCTTCCTTTCAAATTATTGTTTTGCCAATATCGGTGCATTATTTCAATGTGCTGCTGCAGATTTTTCTTGGGTGCGACCCTTGCATATACTTTCAACAGTTGAGCCACTTCATTTGCAGTTTTCTCACTATCATATCTCCTAGTATTTTATAACTTATTGATTGGTGTGCATAAGAGTTGCATGTGTATATTACTTCTAAAGATTAAACTGTTAGATTTTCAAGTAAATGCTAGCTTGCCGCCTCCATTGAAAGATAAAGTAGGGAAACTTCTATCAGCAGAGTGTAGGGTATAATTTACTGAATGCATTAGTTCCCATAATGCTTCCATGCAAGGTGGAGCTTGCAACCTCTGCATTTGTCGTTTATATTTTCTGTTCTTATGCATTTAGATGGTTTACATGGTCTTCTCTAAAGTTTTGTTATGTGTGCTTATGAACAGATTCAGTTGAGCGATTCCACATTTCGGCTTTTCTATTATTTGTTTTAGCTCAAAATATTCTTGAGGCTGAAGGTCCTTGGTTCGAAAGTTTTCTTTTTGTAAGTTTACCTGAAGATTTCCTACTACTCTGCTTTAAAGGGAAAAGTAGCAGACCATTTTTGGTTTTCTTATATGGCTTTATTTGTACTCTACAGAACGCTCTCTTGGTTTATGTATGTGAAATGTTAATAGATATTATAAAGCATTCATTCCTTGCAAAATTCAACGACATAAAGCCCATTGCATACTCTGAGTTTCTGGAAGACCTGTGCAAGCAGGTATACACAATATTGTATCCCAGTTTTTCTGTTCGCTTATAGCTTGTATGTGTTGATTTTTCCTTTGAATATTTTGCTCACGTCAAAGAAACCATTTGTTTCCTTCTTTCAGACTTTGAATATGCAAACCGAGAATGGGAAGAAGAACCTCACTTTTGTTCCTTTAGCACCAGCTTGTGTTGTAAGCACCAATGACTCTTCTCATGGTTTTTCCTACTTTAATCTTACATATTGGCTGCTGATTTGGACCGTCCTTATTGTCTAAATCAGGAAGAAATTTTTTTTATACAAGTTAATAGATATTAATATTTTTCTTGGATTTTAGGTTATCCGAGTGTTGACTCCTGTTTTTGCTGCTCACCTTCCAAGCAACCCTCTTCCAACGAGGCTATTTTGGATTCTTATATTATCTGCTATGACTTATGTCATGCTTACTAGTCTCAAAGTGATGATTGGCATGGGTCTACAGAAACATGCTACTTGGTATATCAATAGGTGCCAGAAGAGAAAACACCATCTCCATGCTGATTAATTCCAACTACATTTTTTCTACAAAAAATACAGCTCACTTATTGCTTGGCTGCCGGAGTTCTTGCTTCTTCACTGGGGCTGAAACCATTTGTGATTTGCAGAGAAACCTCATCGGTCTAGCACGTCGGATGAGCAATGGTTACGCAACCAACCAGAGCAGGCCATTGTAAATTCCGACTGCTCGATTTCACATTACTTTTGCCTCCAATTTTGATACACAGAACCGTTGATCCCTGGACACAAAAGCGTATACCAAAGAAAACATCGATGAAAATTTTTGCAACTTTCTGTCCGGCGTACACTTGATTTCGTTTGAAACCAAATGAATCCGAGTAATGAGAAGAAACTAGCTTAGCTTGTGTAATTTTTCTATTATGGTAATTTATAAGCTAATATTACTCCATTTTCTCCACATTTTCTACTCGAGTCAATTAAATACCTACAAATTAGATTTTTTTTTAAATATTAAATTAAAAATATCAAATATTATGTTTAGATTTTTATTGTTTGGTTTAGGTATTATGGAATTCAAATGGGAAAATTTGAATTTTAAATCTCTTATATCAATAAAAAAATAAAATCTATTAGAATCTAAATATCTAATACAAGTTTTTTTTTTTGGTTAAATGTAAACCCAAATATAAAAAATAACTGACTTATAATATTGTAAATTTGTGTTTGTTGAATCAATTTTGATCAAACTATTTGCATGTTTGAAGTGATGTTTATCAAGCACATGATTTTCTTTGATATATATTTTTTCTATTAGGTAAAATGTTAGTTTTTTTTTTATTTGTAGTTGAAATTTAAAAATTTAATTAATTTTTAAATATATTTTTTCATAAATATATTCCAAACAAAAAAAATCATTTATATTTATACATTTAATCTTTCAAAATTTAGATTAATTTAAAATTAAGTTAAAGAATAATTTTTAAAAACTAAAAAAAGTTGTTTACTACACTCCAAAATCTTAGAAGATGTTCACACTACAAAATAAGGAAGAAAATCTAGGAAATCCCCTTTTCTGTTTACTTTACACCGCCAATGACTCAAAAGTCAAAACTGTCCCTGTTTCATGATCATATGCCTGCCCTTTTTCCCGCCATCAAATAAAGGATAATATGGACATTTAATTCCTTGATTAACGGTATGCCTTTTGGAAATTACGAAAGCATATTTATTTATTTGAAATTAATGACCGACTGACTTCCCAAATTAAAAGGCTCTATTTGGAGAAATTTGTGGCCATAGAAAAACACAATCTTTATTCGTCAAACTTAATATATACCACACACACACACACACACACACACACACACACACACACACACACACACATGTATATATATATATATATTATCTTGAATAATGTGTTAATTAATATTTAAATAAAATATATTTTTTATAATTTTTAATCAATAAATTAATCAATATAACTCTTTAATAAACACATTTAAAATAAGCATGTATTTTGAAGCCATTCTAAATTCAAGTAATAATAGAAATAAGGGTTTAGAATTTCTAAGAGTAATTTCTCATTTTTATTTAAAAATTAAAAAAATTAATAAATATAATATTTTTTTGAGATAATTATATTTTTACTAATGTAAGTTAATGGAATTTATTTGTGTAAGTTAGGTGATTCCCAAAATTTAAAACTTATAATTATGGTAAGTAAGTATACCTAAAATTAATGTTTAAATATCTTTTATTATAGACCAAAGATAAATAAAAGCCAAATGTGACAAAAATAATTTGTTTTATTTTTATAATCTTAAGAATATATATTAAAGATAAAAATAATAAACAATTGATTTTTTTTTTACAAAAATTCTAAATAATTTAGTAATAAAATTTTTTAAGATCATATAAGATGACATTTCATACTTATTATATTTTGATGTTTATTTTAGAACACATTTAGTATAACTAAAGATTAGTAATATAAAGTGGTTGAAAGAATCATTTTTAAAATAATCATTTGAAAATTAATATATTAATAACTATTAATTAGCATGAAATAAAATATCTCATTTTTAATGAAAATATTTTTATATGGTAAATCAAAAGAATATATACATTATCAATATCGATATTTCCATTTAAAAACAAAGAATATATATGGCAATTGTCTTATTTAAACTTATTCTCTACAAATATTTCACTTAAAAGAAAAATATAATTTACAAAAATATTGAAAAATATTCCATAAGTATAGTTATGAGTATCCATTTTTTTAAGTTTAATATTTCAAACAAATACTACAAATTAAACATACAAGAAAATGTTTATATATATATATGCTAAATAGTTTACCCTAAATGTCTAATATTTGATTATTTCCAAATCTAATTAGATCTACAAATTAATTATAATATAAAAAAAATTAAGATTACAATGTAAAAATGAAAAGAAAATATTGAAGATTTAAAGCAAGTTATAATAATGATAACACATGCATGGTTGACCATTCCCATCAATACATATTTTTCTTTATGAACCCACATTAATCAACACCTTATGGCCTCCATGCCCCCAACTTGCATATATAATTAATTAAATAATTAAATAAATAAAAAAATAGTCTTAAAGATTTTATTTTCAATGAAAAAAATATTTAAAAATAAAATAAAATAAGATAAATATATAAATATTGTTATATTAATTATTATATATAAATATATATTTATTAATATAATAACCTTCCCGCCTACAGTAGGACACTTGACACTTCTTATAAAGAGAGTGTATACTGCTTTAATTAAGGATTTTGATTTTTCCAATTATTAATTATACATTCCTATTCTCCTTCTTTCCTTAATCTTCTTCACTAATCAATTAATTCATTTTTTTTCTTTCTCTCCTTTTATTATTTTCTTTAGTCCTTTTAATTCTGCTTCATTGCATTAATCTCTGAAGAATTTGCAGCAATAACTCATCTGGGAATTCGAAGGAAATGGTAAGATCAGAATTCTTTGTGGATAATTATTGAATTATAATGAACTTTTGTTTGCTGAAATTGGTTTGAATTCTTGTTCCAATGAAATTCTATTGTGTTTTGATACAACAAATTCTGAATCTGCTACCAAATTCTGTAGTTTTTGCTTCGAGAAAACGAAATTTAAGGTCCTGAATTCAACTCGGGAAACTGTTTTTCAATTTCTTGCATAATTTGATTGATTTGATTGAGTTCAGATTATGAATTTTGTTTTGGTGGATTGTAGGTTGGATGTAAATTTATAATTAAGAAGAAGAAAGCAATTGATTGGCTTAATACACTGCTGCAAAGCCAGTTCTTTGATCTTTGTATTGAACATCAATCCCTTAAGAAAAACGAGAAAAACGTTTTCTGTATTGATTGCAACACCGGATGTTGCAGAAACTGTGAGTCTTCTCACCGCCGCCACCGCCGCCTTCAGATCTGCAAGTATGTTTATCAGGACGTCGTTCGTCTTCAGGACATGCAGAAACATCTAGACTGCTCTAGAATTCAGGTTTAATTAATTCCTTTATAAAAACCCCTCTTGAGTTAATGCTTTCATTATTGTTTTTTTCTGGTTTTTGATTTATTTTGTTTCTGAGTTGGGCTATTAAATTTGTTGCCAGTGTTTTCATTTCTACATATGAATTCTGATTTTGTTTTCATTGGTAGACGTATAAAATCAATGGAGAAAAAGCTGTGCATTTGAATCCTCGGCCTCAGTTAAAAGATGCAAAGCCATCAACAAAATCAAAAACTGGTGCTTCCTGTGAAGCCTGTGGGAGATTCATTCAAGAATTGCCAAATCGCTTCTGCTCCATAGCGTGCAAGGTTTTAACACATCAATTAATCACAAACTTAAACTCTATAATTAATTAATTAATTCTCTTAGTTACTAATGAATTGTCTCCTTTCTGTTGATTTGCAGCTCTTTGTTATTCCATTGAGTCCTAAAGAGCAAAGCAGCAGCAGCAGCAGCCAGAGTGAAACGATCACAATCCCAATGAAAATCAAGAACATGAATCCTGAAACAAGCACAAGTGACAAAGAATCATCTCTAACACAGATTGATCAGGCATCGGACGATAGTCGACAAGCTTGTAAGAATCCAGCGTTGAGGCCAAGGTCAAATATGCACAAGAGAAAAGGCAAAAACCCTAGGAGGGCTCATCTCTGTTAACACCCAAATGAAAAATTATTCTTTGATATATTGCTATAATCATCTATTATTATTATTATTATATTTTGAGTTCAAACATATATATATATATATATATATATAGGGATACATCAATAATTTTATAAAATTACATATATTTTTATACTATTTATTAGCCATTAAATCTAAATTTTTTAACGATTGAGATTCTAATATTAAATTTAATCTCACTCACTAAATTTTTTTTAGATTCAAGGCATATAAAATAGTATAAAATATATATAATTTTATGAAATGTTGATCCTTCCCCTCTTTTTTTCTCTCTATATATATTATTGGAAACTAATAAACGGCAGAGATATAAATAACTTTTCGAGAGGAATTAAATTTCAGCCATAGTTGGGGTAGTTGGGGGATTGTACAGCAAAAGAGGAAAAATCTTGGTTTGGTTGATTCGGAATATGATTTTGTTTGTCTTTTGATGTGGAATATTGTATCATTGATTGAATTAAATACTGCCCATCATAATAAAACTTTATTATTATTATTTTCTTTGATCGATGAGTAATTGGGGCCATAAGATTATTGATGGGAATGTTTGGAAATGTGTTGACATGGTTGGTTTACTTATTTTTCTTTTCTGCTTTTGTAAAATATTTTTAGGCAGCAAAATATTGATAGATTTGTCGCAATCTCTGTCGAATAGGTTCAAATTGGGCCCTTTTTCTCCTTACATTATGGCAAGTTTGTATTTTTTATGGCTGTTTTTTATGAATGTGGCAGACAAAAAGTGCCGTAAAAGATGTCGATAAGAAATTGCCAATTTAATTTATATATATATATATATATAGTATATGTTCATTGCATGTTGCACATGGGCATGAACATGGACAAATATTATTTAATTATACATTTTTAAAGGTGTAAAATTGTATAAAATCCATAACTTTATGCACTATCTTGAAGCATGGCCATAGGCAATTAGGTTATGTGCAAAAGGGGTCTTTTATTGATAATATTATTATTAAATTAGAGACAAAATTATAAAAATTTTGGTACTATAAAAGAGAAAAATAAAAATGATAACATAAAAACGAGTATGATAACTAGTATATAACATAAAGTTTTGTTTTTTTCCACTGAATTTTGAATTAGTTTGAATAAATATGTTTGATTATATTTATAAAAAATATATAATAAAATTAGTTAGATTCAAATTCAACTAATAGTAAAACAATTTCACTTTTTACTTTATAAAAAAAG
This sequence comes from Melia azedarach, assembly GCA_028052125.1. Lineage (NCBI taxonomy): Eukaryota > Viridiplantae > Streptophyta > Magnoliopsida > Sapindales > Meliaceae > Melia > Melia azedarach. The sequence goes on along the minus strand of CM051402.1, from coordinate 2,732,169 downwards.
TGTTTTAAAATGATCAAAAAGTTAAAAAAAATAAACAAAATGGATGAATTCAACCAATTAAGACAATTGTATATAAAGAATTTGTCTAAAAGAGTTTGTATTCTATCATTATTCCAAGCCTAATAGATTGAGTAATATACAATTAAAAATAAAATAATAAAGAGTAATATACATGCATTAAGGATTTTCATTATTAATTTTAGTTGAAATCAATGAGTTTAAACCATAACGCAATTGATCACATGTTAATTTGATCACCGGAAAGAAATTGAAAGAGACGAGACAATAATCCAATTAATTAATATATAAATTCAATCGAATCCATCACAATCATTCAAAGTTTAAAATCGATTTATTAGATTAAATTGATTGATTTAAATGAATTGAATTAGACTTAGTACAATTTTAATTATGAGAAAAAGTTGGGTTACTTATTTTGTTGGCGATCTTAGTGAACAAAACCCTAAAAAAGTTAGCTCATGTTAATTGGAATGTTTGTATGTATTAGGCGTGTGTGTGTCTTTCGGCTTAATTTCAAAGCTTGCTTTGTGGACTTTTCTTTTTATTTATTGTTATTATTTCTTATCAGGTTTCATATTGAAAACAATTGAAGATGTGATTTAAACCCTGCAGCATTCCCATTCTATAAAAATAGTTCTTTTTCTTTTTTCATTTAAATAATTTTTATTTATATGTTAATTTTAAAAATTTGATAACGACTAGTGTAGAGCTATGGTAGGGTTTCTATCGGCCTGAAAAGTTTTTTTGAAATGTATTTTTTTTTATTTGAGCTTTTGTACCTTTTTAGTTTTTACATTTTGATATCTTATAATAAAATTTATCACTCCATCTCTAAATAAAATAGATGATAATTGGGTAAATTCAAGGTAGGAATTGTCATTCTCGAACCTGTCCTGTTTGAGGTAAGTTTGTTCTTGAACCCATTCCTTTTCTATTTTGAATAAAACGGGATCATGATCCACACGTTCTCATTTCTAACCCGTCCAACTCATACTCAATTCAATCCCATTTGACATTATTTAATTTTACTACAATACGTTACAATATTCAAATTATAGTAAATTATAATATCTAACTTGAATTATAGATACTTACTACAGTATTGAGTTAAGTTTTTTGTGTAGTTACAATACTATTTACTATAAATTTTTTTGGATTACACAAGATGGGTGGGGGCAGAAAATATAATTCATTAACTTGCCCAAATTTTTAAACAGATTAAATTTTTGAACTTCAAACCAACCTTAATTTTTAAATATGTTGAATTTTTAAACCTCAAATTCGCTATAAATTTTAAACGGCTTGAATTTTTAAACTCGAAACCTATTCTAAACAGGACGAGATTCACGAATTCGGAAATTTTTACTATCCCTACCAAATAAGGATCCTTTAATAATTGCTAAGTTTTTATAAATATTTTAATAAATATGGTTAACGTTCATTAACTATTTACTTAGCTATACTCGAATAATCAATGACTTCATTTCACAATTAGAGTTGTACTATTTACTTACTTCCGTCAATTAGTAACTTCATTTCACAATAATAAGTAATAATTATGGATTAATAGTGAACCTATTTTAATAAATAATTATTTGGACAAAAATTAAATGCGTCCCTCTTGACAACTATTTTCATTTTGTTGTGTGAATTAGGATTCACACAAATTAAGATTCTCTACTTTTTTTAGATTTTATTATGACCAATATAAGTTAGTATTGTTAATTACTACAAGAAAAATATAATAAAATAGTATACACCAATACAAATTAAAAATATTTCTCTTCCAAAATTAGTATGAGAAAGAATTGATCCCCTAATTTAATTAATTAAATTCATACATGTATATATATACACACAAACACATAACATTTAATAAGTTTCATTTTTTAGTAATTAAATTACAAAAATTATATTTAGACGATCATATAATTTTTTTTTTTAATATTTAGACTAATCTATAAAAGGTTAGTAGACTCTTCTAAGTTAGAGAACAAAATTGAAGAAGGCATACGTAGGTCAGTTGGAGTTGGAAATAGAATTAGAACTACCAGAGCTAACTCGCGGAAAAAAGACACGTCGGATGCTGCGAATAGACATCTTCGTCCGACAAGTCGGACACTTTCCTTGAAGGCGAATCGCTTGAGTTATACAAGGACGACAGAAAAGATGGCCGCACTTGGTCGAAGATTCTTCCTTCATTGTATCCAAACATATTCCGCAAGTCAACTTCACTTCTTCTCCTTCCACACCCTCCTGCTTCTTCTTCTTCCTTGATCCACATACCACACATTTCTGCTTTCAAAATACATATATCAACAAGCTTAGATAGGGTTTAGTTATATACATAGAAAGCCGTTTTGGCAACGTTTTCAAAATAATGTTTCCAAAAAAAGCATTTGAAAACATAAAAAATGTTTTCAGTACTGTGTATATATTACATGTGTGTGTTATACCTAGCTTCCCACCTGTATGGTATCTGAATCATCCTGTATTGCGATGTCACTGCTATTCATCACTGCAAAATGATGAATAATATTATTGATCATGTAATGTTGCTAACAGAAGGAGATTAATTTACAGACTATATATATATATATATATAAGATCAAAATTTTAGTGAAGAAATTAAATTATTATTACCAGAACTTGGTCCAGGTCCTAGTCGAAGTTCAAGATCTTCTTCTGTTAGGGGACCAAATGAGATTGAGTGACTTCGCTTAGCCATCCTTCGTTGAATTGGTTTCAGAAAAAATTATCAATATATAGTAAAAATAAAGAATAAATAAAAAAAATAGCATAGAACAAAAATTATGAAACACAGTGGGAATACAAGTAACTTTACTCAAGAAATAGCAATTAATTTCTTTTAAGAAAAAACAAACAAGAACGAAGGAAAGAGTGATGATATGGGAAGAGGAAAGGTGAATGATTCTGATCTATATATTATATGGAAGTTCATTTGTATAATTGTAGTATAGAATTTTGATTCATATATGATATGAGACAGCTAAGTTCTTAATTATCAATCATTAGATTTGCAGAATTTAATAAGAAACCAAAACGGGTATCCTTATAGTTGCTAAAATCTAATGAATATTAGAAGAATTTAATTGGTTCTGAGTTGTTTTATTTTTATTTTTCATTTCTTATTTGATTCTATTGGAGTTATGAATTAAACGACTAAAAAATTACAAATTGTAGATATTTTCCCATAATCATTATGATATTATATTTATTATGCAAAGATTGTTGTATTTTTTAAATTATTTGTTTCATATTTTAAATATATCATCTTTTAAATGGATTAAATAGATGTTATCCAAATTCTAGATTTAGAAATTTGGCGTATTATTTAAATTCTAGATTTCCTTATAGAGGAAAAATAGATTACCAAAATTGATTTATACAAGTATTTTTTTTTTGTGTCGGTTAAAATGGTAATAAATTGGGAAGGGATTTAATTATTTTCTTATCAAATTTATAAGATAAAAAATCTAAAAAAGTAAATAAATTCTCTATTTGATCAAGAATTAGAGTTGTTAAATGAATTGAATGGTTTGAGTGTATACCAGGCTCTATCATGTAAATAAGTGGGTTGGACTTTTGTTCTAAGGCCCACAAATCAATGAGGCAGTGCTTATGAAGTCCATAATTTAAACATGTCAAAATAAATTTTTATTGTTTTTTATATTTAGAATTGACCATAAGAAATCATTTGGATGATGAACAATATTTTTAAATAATAAAAAGGAATGTAACAATCAATATATAACGTATTGTAAATTTGTAATAGAAGTTTAATGTGGTAAACTAAAATTGAATCAACTTTCTCCAAGTTCATAATAAAGAAAAAAATTGTAATTAAATGTAAAACTTTTATAAGAATATTATCTTAATTATAACTTAGAATAAAAACTATAAAATATGTACCTGAATTCTGGTAAATCGCTAATCTTATAAATGAAAATTTTTAGCACTTCTATTCCTTCTCCATCTACATCTTCTTCAATTTCTCCACCAATTTCTCGTGTTTCTATCGCCATAATTTTAATAAGAATATTCTCCTTTCTAAATTATAAAGTTTACATTAATGAAATCTAATAACTAGTTACATCTAATTTATAGAGATTTTGACAGTAACTATTTGTTATAGTAATAAATATTAAAAAGATAAAAAAAAGAAAACTAAGAAAATATAGCTAAATAATTAATAATTAAATATGTAATTTTGCGTAAAGTTCGGATGGTTAGATTATATTTGACTTGAATATAAATTGAAAACATTATTACTTTTGATTTTTAGTAATTATGGTACATTTTAAGATAATCTTTTAAAACTTATAATTATTACAATATTGAATATCATTTGATCATATAATTTTTGGTAATCTCTATACAAAGAGAAGCTAAAGTTTTACTTAAAGGATATTATAAAGCAATACAATATATTTATGTACTTTTGAATATTTGTATGTTAATTTTATATTCACTCTCTAAGTTTATAATCACCCTACTTTATTTATTTATTTATTTCTCAAAACATCATAAAAATTATTTTTATATTTTTAAAAAAAAGATATATAGGATTTCCCTAAAATTTTCTAAAAATATAGAATGAGTTGTTTTGTGTGGATTTAATTTTTTTTATGCAAAAATTTTAATGTATAAGTTATTGTCCCATTTCATATTTTAGATATATAGTAAACTTATGAACCTAAGTATCTTCATGGCAAAGTTAATTTTACTTAGTTAAAAATTTTATATATATATTGTTTTCATTGTCATTTGAATATTGTTACGAGAATAACATTTATATAAACATCTATTTTTATAATTAAACTATTTAATAGTTAGTAGAGTCTTCAAAATTAAAGAAAAAAATTGAAGTGGATGTGCTTTAGTTAGAATTGATACTAGAATTAGAACTAACTTGAAAAATTAAACATATATATATCGGCTGCTTCAAACAAACATTCAACATTTGGAGATATACATTGGCAATGCTCTTAAAATTAATATTTCAAAATATAAGCAATAATATTTTCAATATTATATGTATTATTTATTTCAATCTTTCTTTGGTTAAAGGATCAAATAGTGATAGAGCGCCCTAAAGGCACAAGGGAACCTTCTCAAACTTTATAGTTTTTAAAATTTTTTTTATTATAATATTTATATTTTAAACTCATATTTTAGAGCTATTTATAGTTTGCCCTTATATTTTACAAAATATTCATTTATCCTTTAATTGTAACAATTATCTATGGCTTCTGAAAATCTTGTGCAACCGACCATTTTGCACTTTGATGATCATTATGATCATTAAAGTATATTAATAAATATGTTTTACAATCAAAGGAGTATTGGCAGATTATTGAATTAAGTGTCGTCGAACAAGAAAAAAGAGTTATTTTGATAGCAGTGCAAAGGGCAAAAATTAAAACATAAAAGTTAAAAGATACCTTTAACAAATATAGGATTCCATGAAGAATAAAAACCCATGCTCAAAAAAGAAAATCAAAATAAGAATTTTAAGGAACAGTTAGGGCGAAAAGAATGTAGCTTCAAGCACTTTGTACTGAGTTTGAACTTTACACATGAAGTCAGGTGAATCAGTTTCTAATTATTTCTCAGGAACATTAGCAATCGCCAATAAGATGAGAATTCACGGCAAAAAATTGAAAGATGTCACCATAATTGAAAAGATTCTTCGATCAATGACGGAAAAATTTAATTTTGTCACTTGTTCAATTGAGGAATCTAATAACTTTGATGAATTAAATAGCTCATTGATAGTTCATGAGCAAAAATTAAATGCACAAGATAATGAAGAGCAAGCATTGCAAGCAACAGTTAATTCAAGAGAAGCTTTTTGTGGTCAAGGAAATTGGAGAGGTAAAAATGCAAACCACAAAACTGAGGAGAACCCACCTGCTGAAAATAAAAAAAAATGAAAGGGTCGTGATAATCATCATTCAACAGACTCCAAGTCAAAGACAGACAAATCATACATTAAATGTTATTAGTATCATAAGTATGGACATTATCGTTCTGAATGTTGTGCCAATTTAAACAAAGATTACAGTAAAAGGTCTAACTTTGTAGAAGAAGATGAGAAAAAAGAGGAAGCCACTATGTTGATGGTATCTGGATACAAGTTACAGTAACATATGTGCGGAGATAAGACTGTATTTTCTGATTTGGATGAATATTTCCGCAATACGAGTTTTAAAGATAATTCTACAATCTTTATCATGGGAAAAGAAAAGGTAAAAATCCAAACAAAGAATAACTATAGCCAAGTTATCTATAATGTTCTTTATGTTCTATATTTGAAATCAAATCTACTTAGTGTGGGTCAACTTCAAGAGCAAGGGTATGAGATCATTATCAAAGACGGAGTTTACAAAATTCAAGATTCTAAGTTGGGATTGATTACAAAAGTTAGTATGACAACAAATCACATATTTCCTTTGTCTCTTCAAAATCCTAGTCATTCCTACTTCTCAACAAAATTGCAAGATTCAGCTTGGCTATGGCATGTACGATATGGATACCTGTATATTGGCGATTTGAAGACTTTGCAACAAAAGAAAATGGTGTCAGGTCTTCTACAATTTGAATCTCCCTCATAAATTTGTGAAGATCGTGTTGTTATAAACAACATTGTGATTGCTTTCTAAAAGGAAAATCATAAAGAGCAAAAAAAGTGTTGAAATAGGTTCATTATGATCTATGCAGGCCCATAAATCCAATGTCTAATAAAGGTAAACGATACTTCATTACATTCGTCCATGATTATAGTTAGAAGACTTGAGTTTATTTCTTGTAAGGAAAAATCATATTCCTTTACAAGAATTTTAAAGCAATAGCTGAGAAAGAAGCTAGTAGTCTTATAAAAGTTCTTCGCACTAATCGTGATAGAGAATATAACTAACAAGAATTTACAAATTTTTATAAGATGCATGAAATCAAGATCCAACCAACATATTTTGCTATTTTCTCATATTAAGATCCTATCAGTTTTGAACATGTTGTCAAGGAATTAAAATGGCAAAAGGCAATGGATGATAAAATTGTAGCTATTGAAAGAAACATCACCTGAGAATTGACGAATCTTCTAAAAAGACAGAAAACAATTGATGTCAAGTAGGTTTATAAGACAAAATTAAAGGAGAACGATGAAGTTGACAAATATAAGGCACGACTAGTAGTTAAGGGCTGTAAGTAAGAATTTTGTGTTGATTACAAAGAAGTTTTTGCTCCAATTGTCAAACATAACACAATCAGATTGGTGATTGCAATGGTAGCACAAAACTCACGGCCTATTTTTTAGTTAGATATGAAATCAACGTTTTTACATAAAGAATTACCTCCTAGTTATGTGAAATTTGGTAATGAACATAAAGTTTGTAAGCTTAAAAAAGTCGCTATACAGCCTAAAACAAATACGGAGAGCTTGGTACAACTGCATAAATGCTTATTTTTTAAAAGAAAGATTTCGCAAATGCCCAGGTGAGCACACACTTTATATTAAAATTGGTTTTGGAGGAAAAATTATTATTATATGCTTATACTAGAAATGAAAAGGTCATGCTTGAAAATTTTAAACAGTTTATGATGATAGAGTTTATATGTCCAATCTTGGTGTGATATATTATTTTCTTGGCATTGAAGTAATGTAATCTTCTATTGGAATTTTTATTTGTCAAAAGGAATATGTACAAGAAATTTTAGATATGTTTCAAATAAAGAATTATAATTTTGTTAGTACTCCAATAAAGATAGGTTTGAAGCTTGTGAAAGATCCAGCAGGAAAGAATGTTGATAGCATGCTTTATAAGTAGATTGTAAGGAGTCTAATGTATCTAACTGCAACTCGCCCAGATATTATACATGTTATTGCTCGAATTAGCAGGTACATGGAAAATTCAAAGGAGTTGCATCTTCTAGTTGCCAAAGAATTTTTAAATACTTGTAGGGAACAATTGATTTTAGAATATTTTATAAACGAGGAGAAAAGTCAGATTTAATTGGCTTCACAAAAAGCAATTATGCTAGAGATCTTAATGGTTGAAAGAGCATTTCTGGTTATGTTTTTATGATGCATTTATGAGTTGTTTCATAGTTATCAAAGAAGCAGCTTATTGTGACTTTATCAATTATTGAAATAGAATATATAGTTGCAACATCTTATGTTTGTCAAGCTATTTGGCTGAGAAAGATTCTTGGAGAAATTTATTTCAAGGAATATTACATCTACCCCACTTATAGATTGCCCGACCCTGCATCTCCCCTCTGTTAAAAATAAATATACAAATAACCCCCTGCTGCCACCTTTTTCTGTTAATTTTAATACTTTTTATTGTAAATTTATCATTTTATCCTTATTAATTTAGATGATTCATTCAAATTTGGATGGGCTTGGGTCAATTTTTGGTTAAAAATATTTCTTTTATTTCAAGCAGGAAGAGCCTACTTTGATTTTTTATGACAATAGCTCAGCAATAAAACTCTCTAAAAATCTTGTTCTATATGAATGAAGCAAGCGTGTAGATGTGAGGTACCACTTCTTGCGTAATTTGGTAGAGGATGAAGTAATTGATCTTACTTATTGCAAAAATAAAGATTAGGTCGCTGATATATTTACCAAGCCCCTTGAATTAGCAGCATACTTGAAATTTAGGAAGCTTCTTGGTGTTTTGTAATTGGAAGAATTCAATTTGAGGAAGGATGTTTCTTATTTTTTTTCTTTAAATTGATGTTTGAAAACATTCAGTTTTAGGGAGGGAATGTTATGAGTTATTGGGTAGTTTATTATCTATTTTCAAGAAATAATGTGCATGTTCTTTAATACTCCATTAGTTTAGGGAAATATGTTTAGTGGTTTTTTCAATATTGCATTTTTTAGCATTAATAGTGCATATTTTTTCATGGTCATTATGAGTAGTAACGGTAGTTATAGATATGATCATGGGTAACTTTATTTACATAATAAGGATTGATGTAATTGAATAATTTTATCAAGTAAATTGTGTTTCGTCCTTTGCATTGTTAATTTGCCATTATTTCTACTAAATTTTGTACATTTAACCTATCAAATTATTCTTTTTTTACTATGCTCCTAGGATCAAATATGAGATAGTGACGTTCTTTCACCATACTTTTTGAATTTTTTTAAGAGATATTATCGACATAGATATTTTAAATAATGAAAAAGAATGTGATTGAGACACCTAATTGATTAGGTGTCGAAAAGAAAAAAAAATAATAATTAAATAATATATATATAATCAAAGCGGTGAGGCGGTTTATATATATATATATTTATATATATTTTGCTCCGTTTTCAGAAGTGAAAAATTGAAAAAGAAATTAAACATAGCAGAACAGAAGCAAATTGAATTCGAAGAGTAAGAGAGAAAAAAGAAAAAAGAAAGAAAAAGGAAAAGAAAAGGAACGGAAATTATTCGTAGGAAAAAGAATTGTGCAGGAAAAGGTATTGGAAAATTGAATTGATGTCCAGGAACTTTGTGGACAGTGTATTTATGGAATTAAAGTAGTTTTATTGTTGTATTTGTGATACGTATCAGGTTTTGGATTAGTTTTAATGGTAAATTATTGAATTATGTGTTTTTAGGGAGCAGTGCGGTGGTAAGAAACCCAGGAGACCCTGAAATTTTCAGGGATTGAGCGATTAAGCTGTGAGTGGATATATTTTTAAAATATTATGAATTTATATTATGTTTGAATATTTAATATAGCATGATTGATCTGTTTATTAATGCATTAGATTGCGTTGCGTGTTACGTAGTTTTTAAATTATTCGTGATATCCAGTGATTGCATAAAAGCAATTGTTTTATGTTAAAATATTGGTTGTGTTTGTTTGAAGTATCCCATAAGTACCCATTCCCTAATATTATGTAGTAAGGTCTTTGGGACCTATGGAATTATATGTATATGAATGTGAACTCCCCAGGCAATGATATGAGGCCGTTGGGTTGAGTATGGTTTTTTCCCGCTTGGGCGTTGGGATCCCGCCAAGCATGATATCCCCGGGTACTAGTTGGGTGTTGTATGAATTATTTGCAATGATATGCATTCTTCATGTGTAAGTGATGCTTAATTTATGTACGATTTTAGAATGTTGTACAATGGTTGTATGAAAATGTATTTTCTTTAAAAACTATGTCCACTCACTGAGTCGCAAGCTCATTCATTTCCCTATTTTTCCCATTTTTCCCCAGGTCACGCAGGATTTCGTGCAGGGTGCAGTTTTGTAAATGAGGTTGAGACCACTCTACGCATGCTGCATGAAATATTTTGAAAGATATCATATATGTATGTGAATATGTATATATGTGTGATGAAATATAGAGTCTCAATGTATGTTAATGATGGAGGCCTGAGGCCATTTTTTTTATCTATGAATGTTATTATGAGATGTTTATGAGAATGATAGGTACATACTATAAAATATTTAGCAGAATTTGTCCCGAACTCTTGAGAGAGGTCGGGGCGGGTTCTGTCAGTGATGGACATCAATATATGGCATATTGTAATAGAAAATAAATCAACTTTCTTTTAGATTAATCCACAATCAATTTCGTAACAAGAAAAAAAAAATGTAATTAAATATAAAATTTTCTTAAAAAAAATACCTTAATTAATTATAACTATGAAGTACTTGAAATCCAATAAATTGCTAATTTGATAAATCAAAAGTTCTAGTACTTTTTTTATATTTATCTTCTTTATTTTTTCCGTCACTTGTGCTTTTCTATATAATTTTAATAAGGATATTCTTCTTTGTCAATTAAAAATTTTATAACAGTAAAACTCTTAAATAGTTACATCTATTTTTAGAGATTTTGATAGTAACAATTTGTTAGCACAATAAATATTATGATCACAAAAAGAAAAAAAAATAGGAAGGCATATCTAAGTAATTAATTGTTGAATATGTAATTTTGTGTAATATTCGAATGATAGATTATCTTGATCTAAAAGTATCTGTTTTTCTTAACATGTATTTTTCAAGTGAAATGAATGTTACTTTTGATTTTTGGTAATTATGGTAAATATATTCAATATATTCTTTAAAAACTTAAATTCTAAAAAATATTAATAAATAAGAAAATTATAATTATTTAAAAGGGGATTAACACATACCTCCTCTGTAGTTTGAAAAATCTATATATAAATAGAAGATTTATGAACATACCTTCCTAGCATTATAAGAAGTTTACAAAATGCAAATAAAAATTCTACAATTTTAACTCACGTTTTAAATTCTTAACAACAAAAATGTAAATAATTATGATAATTATGCTATTTATGAAAAAGTGACTTAAGTTATAACAACGTCATATTAATAAAATGTAAAATTTACACGTGCAAATCACTTCTATTAATTTGTATTAACACTAAGAGTATATATAATTACAATATACATATATATATATATATATACACACACACACACACACACAAAATATTTTTGTAACACTTTTTATAATCAAAATGAAACAAATTTGCATATGGATCATCTTTAACATGCACTGATAGCATTTAATGCTCCCAATATTAACAAAATCAGTAAACGTTTGAGAGACACATGGTCATCTTTATGTTTCTACACATATATTTTTCATATAATATTATCAATTATAGCAAAATACCTCTTAACATATACTTATATTCATATTTCAATATATATATATATATATATATATATATATATATCATTCAGCTTCAGGTATGAAAATTTATTTAAATTTTTTACTGATATCTAGATTTCAGTTATAAAGAAAAACAACGAAAACAAACAGATACTACTGCTAGGATGTAGTAAAGATTCTTTACAAAAAAATTATTAATATCAATAATCACTATCAAGGAGAATATGATTTTATTACATATAAATAAATAAATAGAGAGAAGAGTTACAGCAAAATTCTCTATGTTTGGTTTAATACACTTATATCTTAAGGATATGGATGAGAGTAAGAAACCTTACTTACGAAATACTAAACCCTTACCCCTATTATTATTCGAACTCGAAAAGTTCTAAGAATATTTTGAACCACTCAGAACTATGCCCACAGGAAAATTAAGCATATCTTATTGTTATATATAATCTAAATTTATTTAAGAGTTCTTGTAAAAAAATTTGGTTTAATTTTTCCAGGCGATACATTCTTCAGGAGAAGCCTTTTCGCTTGGAACTGCTTTCTCTTGCTTGCAAGGGCCACCTTGTCTGATCTTCCAATAACCATAAAAGAAGCTATCTCTATCACGATCGAAGGCATCGAAGTGATGCACAGAGCCACCAAATACCACCTTACAAAAAAATAGGGTTGTTTTAAAAAAATTTGGCATGAATTTAAAAGAATAACTTCCATGAGGGGAGAGAACTGTTGGACCAAGATCATCATCCTTTGATTTACAATGGAGGTCAAGACTTGTGGGTGGATCTAGTTCATTGATGATCTGAATATGTACACCATTGCACAGAATTATGCATGTTGCAAACAACAAGAGAGGCAAGACAAGCTTGGTGAAGGAAGTCATCATGTTAATTTATTTGTATATGTTTTAGTTTTTCTGTTTAGTGTAAGATAAATGTGGGAGTCTCTTCTGTTTAAATACAAGAACGTGTGACAGATATAAATAGATTGTTACAAAAAAAAAGGCTTAAATCATTCTTATCCATTTACTACATTTTTGGATAAAACAAGGGTAACTCTTGACAACAATGGATTCATTTAGAACGTTTCTTTCTATCATTTTCTATTTTGGAAGAGTATCTCTTTAATTACCCTATTTTATTTCCGATTGTAGAGCCCCTTAATTGGACCTATTCTACATCATTTTATATATTTTTCTATTTAACAAAAATAAATATGGATATTGTTGTTTAAATAAGAAAACATTAGTCAAGTCGTGTTTTTGTTTGATTAATATTATTAATACATTTTTTATAAAAACTAATATAATATGATGATATTACTTAATGAAAATATAAAATTGATATAATTAATAAGAATAAATAATAAAAATTATATGGTTATCAATACTATCGTACCACGTCAGGGCGTGTCTCATAGTTTAGAGGAAAGATTTGTATTTATTAAAATAATTAAGCAATAAATTTCAAAATTAACTTTATTCCTCTTAAGTAAATTTATTTTCAATGATGGATTTATTTTAGACCTATTCTACATAATTTTGGGATGCTATCACATAAAAAATGAATGAAATATTCTACATGCCTACAAATATTTCATTTTTGTATGTGTGAACACACTTACCAACTTATTGCACTAACTAATGCTCAAAATGATTAACTCCTAATTTTTGCCCCCCTTCCTTTTCAATTCACTCATTTTCTTTTGGGTAGGTCTATTTACATGCTAAAATTTATTTGAAATAACTATAATTTAGTAAAAAATTAAAATATCTACGGTAAAATTAATTATTAACTTATGTATATATATATATATATATGGCAAAAAAGTATTTTTCTGTGATAATGATTTCAAAATATTTACTATTCAATAATTTAGAAATTATTGGATATGAAACACTTATTAATTATGCTTACTTTGATTTATTTTTTATTCTTGCTTAGTGAATTTATCTAATTTTTATTTTTAAAATAAAAATATTTGGGTATGATGAATATTTTCATGAGTGCATGAATAGAGAAAAATTAGCATACATAATAAAATAGTTTTAACAAAGAAGTATTTTGGTATTTATAAGAATGTATAAAGTAAAACTTAAATTTTAAATTTTTTCTCATGGATGTATAAATAAAAGGTGTCCATGATAAATTTTAGGGTATAAATAGATCTATTTTTTTTTTAATTTCTTTCACAACAAACTTTTTCAGCATATAATACATGTGTCTTAATGAATTTATACAAAGAGTTTTAATTCATCAACTATAATATTTCTATAAAAAAAATTTAGCATATAAAATTTAAAATTTTCTTTTTAATAAAAAGTTATCTGCGGAGTAGAATTAGATACAATTTAATTCGATATGAATTTATTTAATATTAAATTAGATCGAAAATTTTTAAATCTCAAGATTTTAATATTGTATCAAATCTAATATATATGGAATCAAATTGAAATATAACTGATAAAGTACACTTTGATTTAATTTAAAAAATAATAATATATTTTTTATCTATTTATGATTTTTCATATTAGTATTGGAACCGAACCAATTTTTTTTTCAAAAATAAAACCCAAACCGGATTGAATAAAATTTGAAAGCGAATCAAACCGTTTCAATCCGGTCCAATTTGATTTAGTTCTCTAATTTTTTTATTTTTTTTTCCACCCCTGTAACCCTGCTACATAGATTGCAAAATGATATGACCTTTTTGCGCTCACCGAGAGAGAGAGAGAGAGAACGACGCCGTTCATTATAGTCGAGAACGAAGTCCACCCTCATTGAAACAAGTAGGCTGCAGGGCTCGGGCTAAAGGCCCAAACGAAAATTCAACACGCACCAAAACGAGCGCGCGTAATTTCCGCCATCCTACGTGAATACGTGTAGTCCGTTAACAAAAGCAAAAGAACTGCAATTCATTTCTTCTCCCTTTTAATATAATATATAATTCCATTTTCTTTCTTTCGTCACATTTTTCTTCTCAATTTACATTATATTTACGTCTTCGTTTTTCTGGGATTTCATCATATATACATTCTTGAAATGTCGGTAAGTTTTTTTCTTTAATATTTTTGTTTTGTTTTGCTTATTTGTGTAAGCATTTGTTTAGAATGAACGATCCATCGCATTTTGAACTTTTTTACCTTATTAAAATTCTGAGAATGTCGAGAAATGCTGTTTTTATTGGCGCTATAATGTGAATGAGAACGTGGATGCATTCCGAAATGAGATTTCAGAAAATGGAAGAATGAAAAGAAGATTCTGAGTGTACAAATAGTTGTTATTTGAGATTCTAAATAACAGAAATAAGCTAGTATTAAACAGCAGAAGCATAAGGTTTTTAATTAGTCTTGGTAATTAATCTTTCATAAACATGCTTAATGATTTTGATCGTTATTACTGGGGCTCGCAGAACTTTTGTTATTGTTCAGTACCGTTGGTGGTGGAATTAGCTTCATCTGCAGGTGGTTAATACATATGTTTTAAAGTGTGATAGCACTCATCTTTTCTATGCTAGGGTGTTACTCTTTTGTTCTTCATACTCATTTATTCTATGTTGGAATGATGACCTATAAAAAGAATTGTGATGTTAGCTGTTTATTAATGTTGCAAACTGCAATTATCAATTGTGAAAAAGGCTCTTCTCTTCGTGTTCTGAGGATTAAGATAGGTAGGTCAGTTGGGATATGTCTCCTATTTTATCCCCTCTTTTGATTTTACATGCCACGAAATGAATAATATGTGGAATTGTCTAGCTTGTCTTGGCAATAATGGGCTATTGTTGCACTGCTGGTTGATTTGTTTGACAGTTTGTATATTGTCACAGCATTAGTTTGAGGACTTGGTGAGTACTGCTTAATTTTGTTCAGAAAGAAAAGAGTAAAAGTTAAATAGTTATTTTGTTTCTGCTTCTTACTGATTTCTTTCTTTCTTTATGATGGTATTATGTTCATCTAGACTGTGCAATATATGTTTTAATGCCGAAAATATAAGATGTTAGTTCTGTGGTTAGTGCAATACAATAGGTATTTTGTTGCCTGCTAAAGCTTTTAAACTCTGATTCGCTGTTTTCCCTGAGGCGCACCTGGTTGAGCATTTCATTTGCAGGTCCCAGGGGACCAAACTGAGCAAAAGCTTGGACCAGTTCCTCAGTCAAATGCTACACCAAACTGGACAATTAATGTTTCAGATGTGAGGAAACTTCTTTTAAGGAATATATAGCATTTGTTGGTACTATTAGCAGTAGAGTTTTTGTTTCATGCATACCTGTTTACTATTATGCTCTCTTCAAGGCCCCTGTATTTAAACAGCATTTGAATCTTATCAGCCACAACAACAAATTAATGTGGTAGTCTCTGCAGCCAATTTATATTATACATGAGAGCAAATAAGTAAATTGTGGCTTTGCTCCAAAATGAAATATTTGGAGTCCATAAATTGGAACACCAGATTTGCAAGTTAGATAATAGATTCTTTTATAATTTCTTGTTTCAGTTCAGTTGTTATGACTTGTATAGTTTGGCATCACATTTAGATTTATACGTCAGACACTCGGCAGTACTCAAATTTGCTTCTCTAAGGCATCTGAAATCTCTTAAATGAATGACATTTTTAAAGCTAGTTTATTTTGGATTTAGAACTGTATCTTATTTATCCACTTTGTAACTCCTACAGGTAAATACAATTAAGGTTAGCAATGTTTCGCTATCTGCTTCTGCGGAGGATATTAAAGAATTCTTCTCTTTCTCTGGTGATATTAAGTATGTTGAAATGCGAAGGTGAGCACTCTTGAACAATGGAGCAATATATTTGTTTGCTTGCTGGCACAAGCATTCTGAAGAAATGTGGATGGAACATTTTGCAGGGAGAGTGAAACAACTCAGCTTTCTTACGTTACCTTCAAGGAAGCACAGGAGGCAGATACAGCAATGCTTCTATCGGTATGTTCTAACTTGGTCAAATTCTGACTTTTGTATTTGAAACCTTTTACTGATTTTTATTCCCAAAACAGAACGTCTAGCACATGAACACACCTTATAGTGTGATGTATTACCCGAATGTTCTGACCTCAAGGCAACTATCCAAGTTTGAATATGCTAATATTTATAGGGTGCTCTTTTGGATTTTTCTGATTGTTATTCTATTTTTAACTTTCTTAAGTCTTATTTCAGGGAGCCACCATCTGCGGTCTTCCTGTGACTATTGCCCCTGTTCAAGATTACCAGCTACCCCCAGATGCTGTTACACCAACCACGGTAAGCTTTATGCAGCATAAAATTTTATCTATGCTTCTTCTGCATCTGCCTTGCTTCAGATTCTTTGGCTCAGATCTTATTTTAGGAAAGAAAACCAGATTCGCTATATATTACATCCAATCAAATATATTGAAGAGTCTGGAATTTTAGTACATCTGTATTAGATGGGTACCCAAATTTCCATCTTTAAGAAGGTTAAATCGAAAATTACTCATCTTTTCAGATCATTAACTGAGACTTCTGAAAATGGTTGATTGCCTAAAATTTTCAAAGGTGGTGAGAGGGAGGCATACCCTAGGCTTATATTTTATTTGTATGCTTTTGCAATAGGTTATATAAAAAAAATAGAGGCAAAATGAACTGTGATATGTTTTATGTTTGCACAAGTCAAATATGAAGCTATACTTTTCAGATTTTTTTATTTCCTGTATTTGTTTGCATATACATAGTATTTTTCTTTTTTTCCATTTGCTTATTATTTAGTATATAGTATGTTATCACACTACGCAGAAAGATAGGGTGTTCAAAGTAGGCTACTACTACAACTAATTGTGGTTTTTTTTTTTCTTATCTCTTTTGAAGGAGAATGAAACTGGTTCTACTGTTAAAAAGGCTGAAGATGTAGTAAGCACAATGCTTGCAAAGGGTTTTGTCTTGGGAAAGGATGCCATAAACAAGGCAAAGGCATTTGATGAACAGCATCGCTTGACATCACAAGCCTCTGCAACTGTTACATCCATTGATTGTAAGATGGGCTTAACTGAAAAGTTTAACATGGGGACATCTATGGTCAATGACAAGTGGAAGGAGATGAATGAGCGTTACCAAGTGTCCGAGAAGACGAAATCTGCTTATGCTATCGCTGAGCAGAAGGCAAGTAGTGCAGGATCTGCCATCATGAGCAACCGTTACATACTAACCGGCGCTACATGGGTTACAGGTGCATTTAGTGCAGTCACAAAGGCGGCTGAGGATGTTAGCACAAGGACCAAGGAGAAGGTTGAGAAGGCTGAAGAGGAGAAAAATGACATTTACAAGGACAGGACAGGGATCATCAATGACTTTGGACAGTCTAATCCTGACCACTCTACAGCCGGAAACCCTCCTGTGGTTCCAATTGATTCAAAAGACAGTAAGCTTGGAAATATATGATTGATTTGGCATTTCTTGCATACCAATCCATTGACAAGTTCTATTTTCCTGTATGATATAAATTTTACCCTGAATTATGTCCTGCATAGACTGCTTGCTTGTTATACCCGAACGTAGCCAGAGGATTATTTGTTACCTTTTGAAAGGAACAAGGTTTTTGATTCGTGACCGTGAGCCTGTATGTATATTCGCTCAGAAAAATAATTTAGTAACATAAAATATGTTATTCAAGGCTGTCACACATAGGTGAACCTACCTCTCAAAGCATACCATTAGCCATGAGTATTTCTAGCTTTTGAAGTTGTTGTTTCTCCGAAAAATAACTGTGATTCATCCTTAAAAGAATGAGAGTGAATATTAAGTATACTTTTTATGATAAAAAGAAGGAAACGATGCTTGGAAAGGAGAAGTTACCAAAGGCTCAAGCAAGCATCAACAGTTACAAGTGGTAATTCAGTCTCAACGAGCATATGGGGGTATAGCTTGTGGTTTTCTTAAGAAACTTGTTACGTGCTTGGACAACTTTGAATAGAAGTTGCATGTAAATTTTCATCTGTTTTCTTACGGGTTCATCCAACCAGGAGTGAACAACATTTATTTTGAAACTAATAGATGGGATGACAGAGGAATAGAGAGATAAAATCATAGGTGAAGCAGGAACAAGTTCTGAATAACAATGTGTATGTTATTCGCAAGGCTTGGATTTTGCAAACAACTTTTAGCCCTTTTCACAAGGTGTGATGGTACTAATATATTAATATTCACAATTAATTGTACAGCAAGTATGATTTCGGTAAACAGGAAACTGTGCCTTTAATTTGCAGTTGAAATATTAAAAGATAGCATTTGAGAGTTGAGAAAAAAAAAATCCTAGCTAACTTTTTTGGAGTTAGAAACTGACAAACCTGGAATAGATTTTCTACATTTCTGAGAACAATAAAGCTCAATCTTCCTCCTCCAGGTAGTGCATGAATTCAAGATCTATAGCAACAAAAGGGTATGCAGACCATTCCGTCAGGTGAGAATTTTAGAGCCTGGCAATTCATAATCCGAAGTTCACTCACAATGAAAAGAGAACCAGCTTCAGGAAACGATACAAGATTCGGGCAATCTCCAATAAATAGCTTTCTCAGGCAAGTGAGTTGATACAGGCATTGTGGTGAGTACTTCTCAAGCATAAAGAATTTGTGGATAAATTTATGAGCTCTTCACGGAGCAATCTACAGACGTTCAACTTTCTGAAACACTTGCCTCGACCAATTTCAAACTCCGGGATATATGAAAGAGTTTAATGACTCGTGAGCTTATTGCACCGCTGCATTTTATTTCTTTGCATCCATTTATTTTCTATTTGCAAAGTGATGGAATTCAGTGATATAGTATCTTTTTAAAGCCAACAGCCTCAATTTTTTGAACTTCGGTGACAAATTAAAAGAAATATATTGTTTATAAAACAAGTATTATCATATAGTAGTAAACATAGGAATGCCCTCAAGCATCAACTTGTATGGGAAACATCAAATTTTATTGATGAGCCCTTTGAGAGCTTATTGATCCTCAATTCATTCTTCAACCATAAGACTTTCTCGTAAAGATAGTGATTAATATTTTTATCAATTACAAGGGTTAAGTTCTGACAGTCAAAAGACTCGGAGGAAAGAAATTAAAGCAATTAAAAGTGCTTTGATTGCTAACGTAGCCTTCCTGAAAAAATCTGAGAAAATTTCTGAGCCCAATAATCCTGTCAATAGTGCTCCCAAATTTTGGGCGTTACAAAAGAATTTGGAGTAATCGTGCCTTCAAGTACATTATTCTATCTACTTCTTAATGGAAAACTTTACAACAAGCATCATTCGCTGTTTCATTTGAGAAAGAATTGGAAGTTCATGTACCTAGCTATGATTGAGTGGAATTTATAAAAGGTTTCCTTTGTGTACATTTCACCTATTTCTTTATGATGAGTGAAAAAGAAATTACAGTAAGTGTCGGCAAAAACAAGTTGATATTCTTGTTTATTTCCGGCTTGTTTGCTAGCTTACATACTGTACCAACCACTCCAGGCTCTGTTAAAATCACACATTATAAGTGAACTTGAAATGAAAACAACAATCATAAAACATATGGAAAAGGGGATTTTAAATTGTTGCAATCCGTTAAGGACATACATGACAAACTCATAATATGGATTTATTTGATACCTTTATGCAATCAGGTAGATCATTATCTTTCGTTCTGACATGAGTCTGCAAAATCAGAATGAATTGATGAAGCAGTAAGTCAATATCAAGGCAATTTGGGTATATTGTCCTTAAATTTGAATAAGAATCAATTCTGAAAATAATAATTCCCGAAAGGAACGTATTTCACCATCTACCACTGATAAGCTAGTGAAAAAATACAGTTTTTCAAAACTGGAATATGATCTTTGCAAAAAGAATATGAGACAGATTAGCCATCTGAATGTTTTGTAAAACGTAGTTGTATGATGAGGCAATTTCAAGTCACTATAGTTCAGTAGAGACAATGATGCTATTTTGTTTCTTTAAAAGTTTATACCTCTATGACTCGTTGGTATGATTTATCTTGATTGCTCTCTAGAGAAGCCAGGATGACAAGTGCAGCTGCAACTGTTGACGGCCAATAGCGCAGGTGCTCATGGTCTGATAGAGCTAGAATTGCAAGGTACTTGGCTTTCTTTTCCACTTCTGCATCAGCTTTTGCAGCTTTCAGGTAGAACCTACATTTTTTTTTAACAAATTTCCGCTTGTATTAGAAGAAACCATATGGAACTCTATTAAACTGTTTAAATTGTAGTCTACAGACTAAACGGCATGAGAACTCGGAACAACTCTTGATTGTTTCAAATGGTAAACTCAAAAACAATAGTCATGCTATCAATATGGAGAAAGATACGCACCACAGGAAGTTATATATTGTAGGGAGGAAACACTGAAAGTTGAGGACTTCCTGCACCAGCCACTCCATGGCCACCACTTCACATCTGCTGTAAATGCTACCCCCTATGTTGAAATTCTTTTGACGCACGCTGAGGCAAAAAACTAATTTCAGTACAGCTATTCCGGCCCAGATTTTTGACAATTAAAGTAGGCTTAGAATTAAGTGCCTAAGCTAAACGATGGCGAGAAGGATCATTACCTGTTATAAGGCTGATTTTCTTCAATTCTGGTGGCCAATGCAAGAGAGGCAATACCAACAGTCTGAAGGCTCCTTTTGGCTTTGAAGAATCCCTTGGTTAGAAACCGATCGAAAATGCAAATTCCAAGGAACATTGTCTCTTGCTGTAATTCCTTTGCAGTACATTGCTGCTTACGGAAAGCAACGTGTCCTTATCAAATACTGATTTAATCGACAAAGAAGATTAATGGAGCATATTATATTGCGCATTAGTGATGCTATAGGCTGATTCCCAGCCTAATAAAACGGAGAAATAAGTTATGGCATACCAAATCAAATATCGGAATTTTTTATTTAATGATGGATCTATTTTTTTAACCGTTTGATACTGACATCATATTCTACCTGCAGTTGACACACGGGGAATTGTACCTCAACTTCCATATGTGAAAGGTCTACTAGTGTAGAAACTTGCCCGACAAACTCAACTAACTCCAGATGCCATTGGTGCTCACATAGACCATTCGGTTACCGGTAAAAGTACATAAATAACCTTCTAATGCACGAAATTACGTGCTACTGTCACTGTGTTACGTAGACCTCTACATGAAACCGGAACAACCGTAAATGACAAAAATACCCTCATACGTAACGAAGCCATTCTTATCGCCTCATAGGAGAAATGCAAAACTAGTTTGCAAAAACTATGTGCAAGAGCTCTTCATTTAGTTACATGTCACAAAATGACTGGGCATGGTCTTTTTCGTGAAAAATAGTCACTGTATTTAGTGTTTGCAGTGTTCCCTGTAACTGAATGTACTTCCTAACCGTGTTTTAAAGCGTTAAACTGTCTAGGTGCCGTGAATAAATATGCGAAAACGATTAATTGCACTCGACGGCGGCGATTATTTACGAAGGAGTAGACCTGAATCAAGTGGACCTACCTCGACGATCCAGTGGACCATCTGAGTCCGTTGTTGGCGTATGAGATCGCCGTATTCTGTAGTGGAAAGGTAATCCTCGGCGTAGTCATGCAAAAACTTTTGCCTCCTCTCCCTTTCACGAAATCTCTGGTAGCTCTCTTCATCATCCTCATTTTTGAACCTTACTAACTGGAGATCGAAAAATTCAAAAAAGAAAATAAGTTAAATAATTAACTCGGTTGGAATTCATTGGACTTTTTCCTGTTTGATAACAGCAATATTTCGGGGAAATAACTAATGAAAAGCAATAGAAAAGTCTAATTAACAGAATCAAAGCCAAAAGATTCATTGATTTTGCATATATCAGCATATGGCTCTGTTTGGCTTCTAAGAAAATGCAGGTGAACGATACAACCAAAGGAAAAACAAATATCATAATTAAAAATTGGAAAACTAGAGAATAAAATTTGAATATACGTCTGTTTGGCTACTAGGAAAATAAAGGAAAAGAAACAGAAAAGTAAAATTCAACTCACTGTAGATAAATTTTGAGTCTCTTCTTGATCAAGAGAACACTTTCTTGCATCTAGAGGAACAGTCGACCTAGAGAATTGCTTATTATACTCGAGGAAGAGAGAGTAAGTAAGCGATGGAGTACTGGTACCGTCCATCGATTGCTCGGAGAATTCACTTCCAGACTCGATGAAAATCGATGGAGTGTAATCCGAGAAACCGAGGTCAGAGTTCTCCGGGAATATGTCATATTGCAGCTCCGAAAGTGCATTCTCGTGACTTGACGAGTACTCTGACACGTCATCATAGGACAACTGCTCCGTACACGCGAGATCCGAATCGAATTTAGAGCTCCTCGGCTTTTGCTCCACAATAGACTCTGAGTTTGAAATAGCGAAATTCGAATCAACGGCGTCATGTTCGGGAATATCGGAGAATTCAAGTGTTTCCATTGCTCTGTTTTCACTTAGCTTCGCCAGAGAGCAGGACTCCATGCCGGAAATGTTTGAAACAACGTCGTGTTTGTCCTTTGTTGCCGACGAGATTTTCCAACTTCCGGCATCGAATATCAATTCGTCATTGTGTACCGAAATTTCCTTCGGTTCAATTTTCCTCACATTTTCGTTTCCTTTCTTAAACTTAGAACTTATCTCTCCAAAAGTAGCTCCAGAATTTGACAAAACACAAGACGACTCGCTCGCCTCTATTTCTTTACCTTTGCTTTCTTTTTCCTTCTGTTGCTTACAATACGACCTCGTAATTCTCCGAAACGGCTCGTCCGCTTGAATCTTCTTCTTCGTCTCATTTGCTCCAATTACTTCACTGAACTGTCTCTTCCTGAAATTAGAACAAACTTCGTCGCCGAAGTAAGAACAGGAGCTCGAGTCGACGGAGAGTGCAGAGAAGCTCTTGTTGTTTTTGTTTTCACTAAACAGGATTGGAGAGATCTTTGATCGTGGAGGACGAAATCGTTTTGACCGGAGTTTCTTCTTGATGTACGGCTTTGATTCGATCATCTTTCACCTTCAATTTCAAATTCGAATTTGAAATGGAGATTTTATATTCGGAATCGAGAAGAGAGAGAAAGGAGGAAGTGGTGAGTAGCGATTGCTGTAGAGTGTAGATTCGCGCGAAGCGGTTATAGACGTTGTGGGCGATAGTGCGTGGTGGAAGGGATTTTATAGGGTGCATGGGGGTCCACGTGAGAGTCAGTTTCTCACGCACGTACACTGCGTGATTGGTAAAAGGCACGTTCGTCAATCAGAAGCCTGTTTTCTCATTCCTGTCTGGCCCATCAAATGTGGTTTATTGACTGGAGTTTTTTTTTTGTTATTAAAATTCAATAAAATATTCGCTATATTCACATTTTTATACCCGACTAATTGAAATTGATTTTAAGAATTATACGCCAATTATTCATAAAATATATAAATAATAATAATTAAAAGTTATCATTGTCGAATGATTTGCACACAATTTTTAAATAAAATTTCGTATGTTTAAATAACGCTGATTAGATCTAATTAATTTTTTTATTTTTAATATATTTTTTTAATATTGTTATTTTAAATTTGATCAAAATTTTTTATTTTTAGTATAATATTAATATAATTTATATATATAATATTTTTTAAAAAAATAACCGCACTTATGAACCGATATCCTTAATTGGTTTGTAAAGTTCATTTCCAGTGGGTCACTTGAGTAGATTTTGCTGTAACCATTAAGAGCATATTTTTCTCGTAATTAATAATGAGAGTAAAAATCGTCTAATTTAGATGTAATTTTCTAACAATTGTTGTATTTATACACAATGTAAAATTTGCTAGTAACAATCCTTTTTATTTTTTGAATTCCATAAATGATATTGTCTAATTTATATATAAACTTTGAAATACTATCATACTTATATATAGAAGCTATTTAATAATCGTGTTAAAAATTAAAAATTTAACTTGACATGATTATTAAACGAGTTACAATTTTTTTACCTATTTAACATATTTTTTATATTATTTAATATATATTATAAAATATCTATAATTTTACCTACTTGAATGATAATAAGATTTAATTTTAAATAAAATTGAACATTTTTTTAAATATTAAAAATATAACTAAACATTTTTTATATGATATAATCGTGTAATAAGTAGATTAATAAAATATAATTATTTAAATAATTAATTATATCATAAACAAATTTACGTATTAACATTTATAAATTCAAATTTGACCCTATTATTAATTGGGTTATACTTTTATTACTAATTTGTTAATTGAGTTATCTTAAGTCAATTCAATCATGTTCGAATTTATGAGTCTTGCTAAAAGTTATCACCTATATTTATATATAATAAGCTCTATAAATAATCTCATTCATTATTATAGAAAATCTAGAATTTACCTTACTATTTTTTTCATCCCCTCTAAGAGAGAAGAGGTAGAGGGTTATAATCAAGGTCACATCTTTAATTCTTCTCAAATGGTATGTTAGATATATTTAATAAAAATGTCGTTACCTTCCCAATTCCTCTCATAAAAATTGTATTATTTTAAATATAAAACAATACATTAGGCATATTTAATAAAAAATTCTTATTTTTTAAATAGATATTCTTAAAATATGTAACCACTAAAATTTAATAAGAGGTTGTGTTTTCAAGTAAAGACTTCTATTTCTCTTTCTTTTTGTTTAAAACAATCAATCTAATTTTTTTGAAGTTCGTTTGTTATAATTTTTAAGTAAAATTTTTTAAAGTAGACTTTTATCAATGGATTATTTAAGAATAATTTTTAATAAAAATTTATTAATTATTTTTAAGAAAATTTGAATAATTATTTTAATAAATAAATTTTTAATATTTTATTTAAAAAATAATAAAATAAGAGTATTTTTCACAATTTTACCTTTTAGAAAAATTTTAAAAACATTATATCCAAAAGGCCAAATTTTGGTTAGAAGAAAAAACTAATTATTTTAATGCTTAAAACTCTTTTTTCAATAACAACCAATTGAAATCTAAAATTTGAAAATAGTTTTTATTATTAATTTTTTAAAAAACACAAATAAAAAAAGTAATTAATATGCTAATAAAACACTTTAAAAATCAAAGGATTAACATACTTTATTATTTTTTTTATAATGTAGTTATTTTATAATAAAAAATATTTAAAAATGATATCAAATAACACTATATCGTAACAACGAATCACATTGTACCATAAAAATAATTTATTAGTTCGCAAATATACATCTTTAAAATCTCATGCTATTTGAATCCTATACTTTATTTTATCAATTTTTTTCAATAATCGAATGGCAAAAAATATCCGATCATGGAATTAATTATAATAGATCAACATAAGTTACATGCTTTTTTGTTCAAAAATTAGGTTATATATTTTAATTTTGTGTTAAATATTTTAAATTTAAAAATTTGAAAATTACAAAATTTCAAAATTTACTTCAAATATTTAAAATAGATGTAACAATATGAATCACGAGAGCTTCTATCACGAGCGGTCGGGAAAAAAGGAAATGTGGGGCTAAATAGTATCTCCAATTAGAAATACAAGTGCCAATTATTTTTGGGCTAATCACTCTACAGTAACAGCCTGGTAGATAGGTGGGTCAATCCGGATTTGGATCCGAATCCATAATGACCCGAATATGCCCGAGTGGAATTATGACTTGCGACTTGCGCGCAACAACCTATTTAACTTTGAGAGTACCTACCATTCAAATTCCAAGGCATAGACTCTGATTCGATTACTATTATGAAACCAATCTGACGACATTCTGCATTTCCATTTGTGATTTCATTTCAAGTAAGTGCACTGTACTGTTATTTCTCAAAATTTAATTAGGGTTTCAATTTTGAATTATTTGATCATATGGGTTTGTTTGTTTATCGCTTCTATTTTTGAGTTATTGAACTGCACTCTGATTCAATTAGGTTCCAGTAAGTTGGTAAGCTTAAGTGTAATCATCATACGGAAAGTTTTCTAACTTAATTAGAAAAAGCAAATATGGCTTTAATTTCCATTGTTTGTTATAATTCAGCTCCGTTGCATTTTACTGAAACAGATATATGTTTTTTTTTTTGGGTGTATTATTTGCAACGTATGCTCAATTGGCTTCTGTTCTAGGAGTTCAATTGCCTTTCATGGTGATTCTTTTTGCTGGAAAAAGATTGAATGCTATTACACTTTTTGTGATTTTATGAGTGGTGGTAATATGTGCTTTAAAACCCTTAAATATATTTTGTTGCTAGTTCTGAGAAAATGCTGTCCAGTTCTATGTGGATTCCTTTTTACATTTGATGTGTTGATTTGACAAAAGTATAGTGGGAGATTTCTATATCACATTATTTCTAAATATTCTTTTGTAGTTTTTCTAATCCATTCTATATCTTTATTTCAAGGTTTATGAGTTGGAAAACTTATGGGTTTGGCATCAGCTAGCACTGCCTGTGAAGGCATGCAACTGTGCATATTTGACTTGAGAAGGGGACAAAATGAAGGGCAAGAGCTTGACAAGATTTTGTTTTTCTTTCCTGCTGATTTGCCCTTTTCAACACAACTTTCTGTGATAGGACTCAGTGAAGGACTTATAACTTTTACAAGGTCAGTGGCCACCTAGATTGTAGAAAAGTTTGAAAATGTTTTAATTTTGCTTTAATACTAATGATTGTGATGAGTGAGATTCATTGTAAAGATCAACTTATTTGATTTAATCTAGTCGAAAATAGACGTAGGTGTCAATTAAATTTTTGTTGCTGCATAGCATGTTCTGTTGTATGATATGCTTTGTTATGTATATGGTTTAAAATCTGTGTTTTGCGCTAAAACTTGTGAGGTTATTTATTAGGATTTTCAATTCAGTCAAGAACTAATGCATAAAAAAAAGAGAAGAATGGGAGGAGAAACACTAGAAGTTTGGTATCTATCTGTCTACATATATATATATATTGAACTTCTGATGTTATCTGTTTATGTTGACAGATCTGGTTTGGACAAGATATATGAAAGTTTATTTTGTTTCTTTTTTAAGTTCTAATTGTGCCATTTTACACTTCAAGTCTATGATAATTTCTTCTTTTTATTTTCCCTCTATTTTAGCAGTTTAACTATCATAATGTATATTTGTTTGTTATAATCAATTCCAGTTGGTAGATGATCATTTAAATTCTGGTGGAAACCAAATGAAATGATTTGGTCCTTCAAGAATGACCATAATTTAAGTAATTTTGTTGTTTTAAGGCATATCACTTTAGCTTTCTGCAGAATTTTCTCGCCAGAGGCTGCATGCGAGGTCATTGAAGCAGAAAGGCACTCTCATGTTTTCTATGAGGCAGAAACAGATATCTGGATGGTGATGGTAAGCTACTTATATCTGTGGCTACTCATTTCATTACTCAGAAAGCTCCTTTGCTAGTATGTATTAGGCACGTGGGTTTTGCATTAATCTTTGCATTTGGATGTCGCTTTATTATGTGAAAACTATTCCTGTATCTACCTTCTTGTGAGAAAATAAGAGTGGTAAATAGACTGGTTTCAGGAGATTGTGGCTACAAGTTTTGGTTATGTCATCTAATCTTCTTTATTTAGTTTCTTAAATTTATGATTGATTTAAGGTAAATACATGTATGTGTGTCAGCCTGTAAAATATACACTGAGCAGTTCTAACTGGCTCTGTAACTTCTTGCAGGTAGTGGAGAAAAGTAAGGAGTCAGAAGCCATATGGCGCATTGATGCATTACGCAAGGTTCTTAAGGAAGTTCACTCTCTTTTCAGGATGTTTTATGGATCTATAAGAGCAATGCTTGAGAAAGATCCTAGTGGTGGACTAAGTCGATCTCATTTGTACCCATTCATCATGGATTATCTAAGTGGTAAGTCATTTCACAATTTTAGCTTCTAAAATTACACTGAATCCTTGTTCTGTTGTCTTTAGTTCAACATATTTCATTCTTTAAGTCACTAATTGTCAGCACTCCAAAAACGGTCTCCCTTGGATAACTGCTGCTGGGGTAATGCTGAAGTTGCTGTATCAAATGGTCTTCATTGGACTTGTTCTACCGAAGTAATGCTGAAGTTGCTATATCTCACTCCTTACATGTAACTTTTCTCTGTGAGGCAGATCTTCTTGTTGGGAAAAAACTTTGGTTACCCTCGTTCCGCGACTGTTTGAAGGAGTGTGGAACGGTACAAATGCTGACCGTGGGACGGGAGGCTGCAATTGAAGTTCAGGTTCGTCTTTGGAACACATTTATATAATGCAAAAAGTAATCTTATTTGTTAGATGTCCTTTTATGTAAAATTGGTAAATGATTAATGTCTTTTCCCGAGGTTGGTTTTTATTGGGACAGAGAACCAATCTCATTTGACTTGTGAATATTTTTATCAGTTCAATGCTATGACAGATTCATCATTGTATTCTGCTGGAAACATTTCTCTGTGTTGTGTGACACATAATTGTCATGGTGTTCTGAATTTTATTTCTTGTTATATTGGGGCAATAGTTGTTTTTACAGGCTTTGTTAGCATCATATAGCACCATCTAAAGAGGTCACAATCTGAAAATTTTAACCATTTATTTATCATGGGTAATAGACGTGCTAAATTGCATGTAAATGTTCTCATTATAGCCCACGTACACTTATACCTTAAGCATGTAAGTAGCTTTTGCTTTGGTCCTGGTCCTTCATTATTTTGCAAAATGATCACATGGAATGCTTCTAATGTCAACATGCCATATACACAATTTTCATCTCTTTCTTTTATTCTTTTGACCTTTTGTCAGTATGCAGAAAATGCTTTAGGTTCAAAATCTTCCTGATGATGACTTCAAGTTTATTGAATTGTTTCTTTTGATACTTGATTGAAGTATAATGGCATATGCTAATAGGTTAAACATTGTTTATACTTATGGCTTATAGGTAGAAAATTGATTAATTTGTTGTTGGTAATAATTTTGATGATTTCATTTCATTTGCAGTCACTTGTCAGGGTACTGGAATCCTGTGCTGGGAACACACCATGCCACTCAATGATTTTATTTCATGACCTTCTAGTGTCCACAACGCTTTCTCCTGTATGGTTTGATCTCCAAAGCCTATATGAGTTTACAGTTTCTATCTTATTCTATGTCAATCATTATTATCCTTGAAGAGATCCTCGAGAATTGTATTTCTTCTGACAGAATAGTAATAGGGTCTGTTGCTTGTGTATTTGCTGTCATAAGCACTAATCTCCATTATATTCTTTTTGTCAGGATGACACCATAAACTTATTTACATATGCTGTTCGAAGGTTGACGCCTAATGCTCTATCCTCTGGAGTAAGTTCTTGGTCCTATTTACGGAGAGGAAGTACCTCATCTCATTTTGTCTCAGGGTTTACCTTGGCTCAATCTGGTTCTGTTTCAGAACAAATTTATCATTCAAGTGATACCTCTCCTAGTGGAGACAATGGTAATCATGTTACACGGCCCTTACAGCATGGTAAATGGTCCAAGGGGAAAGATGGTTTTCTTGTCACTGATACATGGGGCGTGGATGTTGGTGGCATGGTTTGTACCACCCCAACCATTTGGCTTCAGCAGACTGAGGAAGCAATGTATCTCTGTCCTTATCAGTATAAAAACCTTACTTTAATCCTTCTCATTCCTGTTTCCTCCATCCTTAACAGAGAGGAAGGTGTTTCTCTGGTAAAGCGGCAAGTTATTGAAAATGTTAGTTCCCTTCTGTTTTATGACTATTATGTTTTCTGCTATAGTACTGTTCTTGCAAATGTTTATTCTTCTCTTCAAAGCACTCCCATTTTTCAATCAATATGTTCAGTTCAGTTTATAAAGTATTTACACTAATTAATTTTATGTTTTGTTAGTGCTAGTTCTTTCCTTTTGAATCTTTCTTTTGCCCCTCTAGGGCTTTCTCTCCACTATGGCATTTTGCCTTGTAGGCTGTTCCTTTGTTTACCTTCATAGGACTAAAACAATGATTGTTTTCTCGTGTTTTTCTTCACTGGATGTAAAATGGTTAATATGTACAATTTTTCAATATCATGGTTGAGTTGTTGAAAGCAGAATAATCATCTTTAGAGGTTTAAAGCTGTATCTAGTGCCTCAAATTTATATTCTTTCTTGCCTCTAACAGGCATCACTAAAGATATTAAAAGTTGAAGAGAAATTATCAAAAGGATGGGGTGGTGAGAATGCATATCATGTCAGTGGGTATCGCTACTTACTTATAGATGGTGACAGGAATATATCAAGGGCTTCTCCGCCAGGAAAGGTTACTACTTTAGCAAAGGTAAAGCTCTGATGCAGTTTTGCTTTCTGACAACATGTTTGTTGGTTTAACATATGAAGACTGATCCATGCTATATTCTTCTGACTGGATGATTTAGTACATTTACCTACAATAGCAGATTGACAGTGACTTCTTTTTCATCATTGTGCGTTTTGATATGAAGTTTATCTGAATGAGACATTAGTGTTTATTTATGTGAATTTGCCTTGATGCCATACTCACCTGGTACTGAAGCATATATCAAATTTCATTATTAGATTATGAAGAACAGCCTGAGTAATGAATTAAAAGTAGTCAAAAGGTAATTTGGATTTGTTCACAACTGCCCGTTATGGTCCATTACAAGTTGACAACAGCAATTTGTTTTGGTTCTCTATATCACCTGCATGCATGTATTCGAGGCTATGTCAATCATCCTTGTTTCAGTAATTGAAGGATATCTCTGCCTTGGCAGTTGTTTCAATTGACATTGAAATGTTATATACACTTAGGATATTTTATTTTACTTATACTTGATGAGACAGTATTTTGATTTGCTGGATTGAACAATGCTATTTTGTCCTATCCAACAGAATAGTTTCAAGTGTTTGTCTGAAATGATATTGCTTGTCAGCAATATTGATGAATATTAGATGATACTTGAACAAATATCTTCTGGCCTAAAAAACAAGCTGTCTTATCTGTGTGCATGGGTACTGCACTGTTTCCCAAATATGTACTGTATCATAAATAAGTTTAAAAATGAAATAGTATTATATGTTAGATAAATTATGTTAACGTACAAAAAAATTGGACGTGTGTGTTTTTAATTATACATGCATACACAGGCTTTTGTGTGCACACTGTGCATGCAAACTTCTGCACATGGGTTGATTCACACATTAGTGGGCATGTATAGATGCTGAAGTATTAGACGTCAAAGCCAGATTTAGTCTCAACTCAAATGTTAGAAGGTGAATATGTTCCAAAAACTGCCAGGTGAAGGGCAAAGCTGCACTCAGATACCATATTAAAGTATATATCAGTTTTATTGAAAGGACCAAGTTTCTGATTAAGTCACCCCATTCTTCCAGTTATGCAGTACTAACAGTTCTAGAGTTGAATAGCCTGAATACACTTGTGATAACGTAAGTATTTAGTAGTCTAGGATAAAGCATCAAGGTTTGCATGATACCGTGGCTTAAACTGATTACAACTTCAGACAATAAATATAAGCTGAATATACCTACCTTTCTTTGATTGACATTCTAATTTAAATAAATTCTGATGCTAGATCCCATATTATAAGTTAAAGGGACAGTCTCAAGTGTAAAGAGAATTATATTCATTTGTCAGAATGACTAGGAATGTTGGGCCAGTCTTCAAGTGAACTATAATGTAAATACAGCTTTGTGAATTAGATTTGATTTTTTTCTGTGTGCTTGAAGTTGTCCTGTGATAATTAATTTCATGTCAGTCCAGGTAACAGGTCCTTTTAATATCTGCTGAGGGATATCTAGGTGAATTCAAGCTTTTGTCTGTCTCTTCATGATCATTGTCAATACATGGCATTTGATTATACACCGGAACCTGTTATAGATCTTCTGAAGAATTAATATTTGAAATGATATATAAAATGTTTAGGTTGGTTTATTTAATGTGTTACTGCAATGCAGGAATCATTGCTTGCCTTAAACAACCTCAGAGAAGAGGTAGATTTGGAAAAAAGTAGGTTGAAATATGATAATACAGGTGGTGAGAAAGATTTGGAAGTATGCATAAGAGCAAAAAATAATGCTTGGGCTATTGCTCGGCTTAACAGGGGGAAGGAGCTTTATATGGTTCTAGAGAAAGCCAGTGAAACACTTCTCTATGCCTCTGACGCTTTTGAGAAGTTTAGCAACAGGTAGTGTAATTCTAATGCAATTTTGCTATGAACTTTTTGCAGCATCGTTATCATGATCATGATTTATTATCTGTTAGTACCTCAGAAAAGTGAATATTAATTGTACGGAAAGAAACTAATTAGCCTGGAAATCAATCACGTACTTAGGGCAAAGAGCCGAAAACCTTCTCTCTATCTAATATGATTAATCCAATCTATCCCGTGTTACTCACTGAACTGTGAACTGAATCTTACCTCTGTTTTAGTCAGAAGATTCCTCAAATTTTGCTGAAGTTCCCAATTGATATCAGTCCTGAAAGGCCGTTGCTACCATGCTAACTTATTAACAGTCAATTATTATTTTCCCCATTAATTTCATGGCTTATTTTTAATGTTTATAATTTGAATAGAGATTTCAAATCAACTGTAGACAAACTTACAATTTGCTTTGTTGAATTATGCAGATACTGCAATGGAGCTTTCACATTGGATTAGGAAATTTTTTTTTTCTCCAGCATATGTGCTTGTACAATAAAAATAAGCAAGCATTTTTTTTTTTTCTCTTGTTATCTGGGCCTTGGCAGGCGGCATCCATCTATTGCAAATTCTTCTGACTTGAAAGTACAAAAGGAAGACAATTTTTATTTGTTGTATAAATTGCAATATGTAATCTTGACTTCTAGAAATCCTGATAGAAGTATCACCTCTGTGCTTTTTTCCTCTTTCAAGTGGTAACTTGAATTATAGTGTTCAGACATTGCCTGTTGATATGTATGCACTGGGCCTCTACCATTGTTAACGATCAAAGAAAACCTAGAGACTTTCTCTGCTTAATCCACAAGCATTTTACGGCCTAGAGTTATAAGTCAATTGACAGCCAGCTAACTGAATCAGTTGAATCCAGGTGAAACAGATTAAGATCAGAGTCACCCAAATAATCCCTCTAGTTTTCATTAATATTCTGTGATGTCCAAACAAACTAGATCTGAAACACACAAAGGTTAGAACCCTAGACGCTGATCGGAGAACATTATTTATTATCAACCCTAAGACGCTGAAAATACATGAAATTAAGTTGAACCCCATTTATTTATTGGGGCTTGTGAAAAATTGAAGATACGTAATGTTTTTGCGTTATAATACTTGTATCGATTCATTGCGAGAAATATTTCAAACTTTAACTATCACAGATAGATCGAGAAAATAACCATAAGAAGAATTCCTGAACAATTGCTGTCTGATATTTCATTATGTCAAGTGCCAACTAAAATATACAAAGACAAGAGTGTCTCTCGAAAAAATTGATAACGTTTGATCTTGTTCTACAAAATCAAACACTACACTGCTCTGCGACAAAGGGGTGTAATAGCAACTGTGATGCTGCCCATCTTTTGCTCGGGTCCTTCTGCAAGCAACAGTTTATGAAATCTTTGAACTCAGACGACGAACAATCCGGCAAACTCGGCAGCTCTCCAAAGCAGATTGCCAACATTAGGGTTGGCCAATCAGGATTCTCTCCCGGCGACAAAAACGGATAATATCCCATGTAAAGCTCCATCATCGTCACTCCAAAACTCCACACGTCTGCTGCGTACCCATCGTAATCCCCATATCTCTCGGTGTCAAACCTCTCTGGACTCATATAGGCACAAGTGCCCACGGAAGTGCTGCAACGGTTCAAACCACGTCCCATAATCTTGCTAACGCCGAAATCAGCAATCTTGACTTCCATCTTTTCATTGATCAGAAGATTGGACGGCTTGATGTCACGGTGTACAATATTCTTGGAGTACATGTACACAAAACCCTTAAGAACCTGGCGTGAAATGTCGGCAATTATATCTTCTGAAAGACGACCCTGAGTTTTAATATATGTATCCAGCGTGCCCCCATTCATATACTCCATGAGAATCTGGCCCTCACCGGACGGATTCTCAAAGATTTGATGACAGTGAACGACATGAGGAGAACTTGTTTGGCGTAGAATATCGAGTTCTTGAGTACCACTTGTATTTCCATGCATGATCTTCAAAGCGTAAACAGCTAGAGTTTGCTTGTCACGTACCTTGTAGACAGTACCACCGTTACCATGGCCAAGAACTTGGAGTTTCTCGAGTTGGGACAGTCGATCAACTTCTTGGCTGTAACTGGCTGCTGCGTCGGAAATAGGACAGAGTCGGGGACATTTGGTGGCGGTTGGCAAGTCTAGGCGGAGGCCCAAACAGTGTTTTCTTACTGAAGTCATGGAACTAGGTAGGTTTTGTGTAGATAATCGAAAGTTAGCTAGCAATGGTGGGTGTTTATGTTGAAGGAGAAAAATCTGTGGAATGCTGTGTGATTATGAATGCAAGGAAACTGCTATGCTCCGTGAGGTATTATCTATTTAGTACTTTGATTCTGTGTATTCCTGATTGTATAAGACAAAAATTCTTTATATTTCCTAATTATTTTTCGTGTTTCCTATATTTTTCAGTTTTAATGAAATATATTTTAAAGGTAGTTATGTTCTTATAGACTTCCTCCTAATTAAGGAAATATTTACGAAGAGCGCCTAATTCAGTCGTTTACTTTGCTCCAAAATTTTAATGGAAGTAGGACTGTTAGTTAATATTCCATCAACCTGAATGAATTTTAGGTTAACTGACGACTCTGATTTTTTGATAAATATCCAAAAAAAAAAAATTCTGTAAATTGAAAACATATGTATGAGAGATAGTTATATCCTTATAGAATTAGGAAGGGATGGAATTAGTGTTTGTGGGGATAATCGTAATTAGGAGTGAGGAGAATTTTCTTTTCTTATTCCAATATATATTTATAAGGGATTTAAATTGTTTTATACTTTTGCTGGAATTTATTATGATAATTATCCACCAAGTAATAATTAAGAGATTACTTAATTATGCAACACTGGCTACTGGGTAGTATTGTTTTATAAGAAGTTAATTTGAAAGGAAATTGTACATTAAAACTAGCTAACAATTTCTAATTATTTTTAACTACAATATAGACAAATTAATTATTTAATTTATTAAAAATTAGTATAAATACATCCACTATACTACAACTCAAATAAGTTAATAAGATTGTCTAGTCATAACCTACGACATTGGAATTAAGTTTATATCCCATCATTATATCTTTAAGTCTCATATAATATAAATTCCATCATTATCTATGTAGTCATAATAATGATAATAATAATAATGTGACATGGAATTCTAGCTTAATGAATATGGATATTATCCGGGCATGATGTGGCAAAATTTTCTGGTGAAAATTGTTTGTGACATAGAAGTATAAAATTGAGCAAAATTAAAAATTGATAATGCGGTGAACGTGGATCGAACACGTGACCTTCAGATCTTCAGTCTGACGCTCTCCCAACTGAGCTATCCCCGCATATTCTTCTACGCCTTAGTGACAACATACATAATTCTTATTTACAAATTGCTGTGAGAAATTGCTGCGTCAGGAAAAGTAAGATTTGAATTAATGGCTTTCAGATAAATTATATAATAGTAATACAATATTATTTTATTTAAAATAATTTTTTTTTTCTTTTTAACTATTCTTTATCTAATACGAAGAATATTGTATCATATATTTTAACTTTATGTTCTTATTTCTTTTAAAATTTCTTGGTCATTTGTGTAATTAAATGTACATGAAAAATATCTTAGAAAATAATTGATTTTATTGTGGATCCAACATTCTTTAGAATAAAATTATAATTAATATGTGTATTAATTATGTAATATTAATCATACATTTATTATATATGTCAAATTTAATCTTAATTGTCAAAATATATAGATCAACAATTTATAAATATGTATAATCTTAGAGGCTGCTAATCCGTCCTCTCTCTCTCTCTATATATATATTATGTTGCTGACTTAAATTGAAGACATAATTAAATTTTTTAACATTGAAATATGCATTGAGTTAGCGATTTAGAAATTTATAAGAAAATACAGTGTCATGAATCTAGACTGATTCAATACTTAAATATAAATAGTTGACTTATTAGTATTCAATACTTAAAATATAAATAGTTGACTTATCAGTAATAAGCAATAGAATATTCATATAAGTAGTAATGAAGAACCTTCTTTGCTGGTGTATTTCTCTTCGCAAATCATCATTTGATTTGGTCAATGACTATTTCCAGCCGTTTTAATTATATGAAATTTTATTAATGAACAAGAAAAACTTATAAGATAGTGATATATATATATATAAACTTGATGAGATTGGCAATATTATTATTTAAAATACAAACAAACAATCATTAAAGAAAAAATAATAGGCATATAAACAAATGCTAGAGAAGAGCAAAAGTCAAAACCGTATCTAAAGCTGATCTGATTGTAGTTAAATAAGTTAAGGCAACTAGTGATTTAATCAGAGACCATGCATGCAATACTTACACTTGCATGTATATATACATATATATTTATATCTGTGTGTGTGTGTGTGTGTGTGTGTGTGTGTGGTTTCTATTCTTCTCTCCTGCTGGAAGATGGTTGTACAGCTTAATTTATATTCTCATGATAATTGTATATGAAAATCAGACCATTAATTGGTGTTTGAAATTTGATCATGATCCGATTATTTTATGCCTCATCATATCCTGACCTTTTCAGGTCAAATATATCTTTAAGAGGAGTTGAAAATTGAGTAATTTCTACTTCCCACGTATACCCATAAATATTGAAAAGACTGAAAACATGTCGTGGCTTAAAACCTGGTATGAAGTGAACACCACCAAAACTAAGAAATGATTGGCCTCTCTCAGCTGTCCGTGAAAAGTCTCCTAAATAACTAATTGATTTCATTGGAGAAATCAATTTTATCTTTTGAGTAGATTCTGAAGTAAACAGTATATGTTTGCCAAGCTATTAAACTTCTGAAGAGAGCTTAAATCACATCAATTTTATTTCTTACATCAGCGAACACATCCATGCAAGTTTTTGATGCTTCTTCCAGGCAACAAATTTATTTAATTACGTTGCAGTACAGCAAATAATTGAACTCCATCTCTGTAACATGAAACCATCTTCTCATTAATCTCTTCCATTCTGTCTACCAACTGCCTGAACATTTCGTCTGTAATCTCAGGTGAAAAGTGTTTATTGAACATTGCTTCAGTTGCAGCTCTTACATGCTTTACATATTCTGGCATATTGATCCTGCCTTTCAACCAGGGTGAGGGATTTGTTAATCCCATTGCCTCAATGCTGAAATTGCCATTTCTTTCTACCACTGCTGCAAATTCTCCAGGAGGGCAAGAATATATAGGTAAGTTGAAGGCATCAACTTCAGCTTCATTCAGTAATCCCTGTCAATGTCATTAAATTTGTCTTTTTTCGGAAAATTTTTAAGCATATGAATGGAATGCTATACATACAACACGATTTAAGCTTACCGATTTTGCCATATCGTAGAGGATGTTACCCATACAATCATACATCAGACCATTTGCAATCTCTGAGAAAGGCATTCCATCTGGGATACTTGGATTGGTAATGATCATCATTCCTCCTTGAACAATCTCTTTAGCCCTAGCATTCAGAAAATTCTCCAAGTCTTTGTCAAATTGATTTGCATACGCCTTCCGCACTTCTTCCGGAGCAAATGCATAGAGAATTCTGCCTTTGTTCCAAGCAGGAGAATTCTTGTTTACCAAATCTTCCGGCACTTTAGAGAGCCAATGAAGTGCGTAAGAAACATGAACTAGATGGAGAAATTTCTCCGGGAACAGCCGTTTGTGAAAAGAACCTGGAACTCCAGCGACAAAGTATCCCGGTTCTTCTGGGAGAGAAGTAAAGAGAGTATTGAAATCGTTGGACGATTGATCGTTGAAGAAAACCTGGAATTCGGGCATGTGAGAATCGGGGCATTGAGATCTATACTTCTGTTTAATGATTTCTATTAGATCTAGCATAGCATTGAAGGTATTTGGTCCAACTGCACATCCACAATCTGCAAGGCGAATTGTGTTTGATGATAAAGCCAAGGACTTCACGTCTAGTTTGCTAGTAATCGCATTATTGAATTGCTCCTTCGAAACATTTGTAGCTCGTTTCTGTTACATATCATAGAACTTGTAAGCAGAAGATTGAATATAATTTTTCTATACACATAAATTTGTTGACTTAAATTGAAACATAATTAAGTTTTTGTCTCTCGACCTCATGTTATTTAATGCTTAAGATTTAATGTCGAAAAATTATTAGATACCGATTCACCTTCTCTGCCATTAGTTTGGATTGAATTGACTTTGATTGATAAATGATAACCAATTTATGTGAAAAAATTCTGACCCGATGTATAATTATTTATTGCTAATAATAAATAATTAAGTGTTTAATGCACATCATAAAACGTTAAAAACTAGTTCAATATTAGTTACCTATTTATTGCTTTCATGTTTAATTACGCCCTTCAATCATAATAACTATAAAAATATATACACATATATGTTTTTTGTTATTGTGATAACCAAAAAAAAAAAATGAAGTTCAAGTCCTACTTAAAATATTATGATAAATGACAAACCTTCGTTATCTTTTTATTATCTTGAGTTTTTTTATTATATATATTAATCAATAGAGGTGGACTCATTAAATTTTTCTAAATAAGAAAATTTTCTTGCATTATTTAGGTTAGATAATAAAAATAATAGCATGGAATAGTCTAAAAAATCTGAATACTTAAATAAAATAAATCACTGCATTGCCGCTCCACGAATTAAAAAAAATAAATCACATATAATCAAAATTAAATTATAAGTGTGCATTAATTATTCATAAAATATGAATGTTACCTTTAATTTTAATATTAAAACATGTATTGATTTAATGATTTGAAAAATTCATACAAAATACAATGTCATTAATTTTGACTAATTCAATATTTAAATATAAATCGTCGACTTATTAACAATAAGTAATAGAATATTCATATGTCTAAACATATAAGCAGCAATCAAAGAATATTCATATGCCTAAACATATAAGCAGCAATCAAGAACTTTCTTTGTTGGTGTATTCCTCTTCACAAATCTTTATTTGATTTGGTCAACGACTATTTATGTAAAAATTATGAATTAAAGAAAAAGAAAATCAAATCACCAAATTAACGAACTCATGAGGCAATGATAAGCTTCACCCAGATGAGATTGGGAATACTATATAAAATACAATTAAAAAATAAATTAAGAAAAATAAAACTTCATTGGTGTCATTACTTTGATGATAATACCTTTGACATCGAATGATGACGATTTAGAGATAAATTTAGATTAATGAAATAAAGATTAAAAAATAAAATAGGCATCAAAACGTTAAGAGAAGAGAAAAAGTCAAACCCGTATCTAAATAATCAAACAGGCTGTTTGCGATTGTGGTTAAATAATTTGATCAGAGGCCATGCATGCAACATTTGCATTGCATGTACATATATAATTCTTCTCTTCTCTCCTGCTGGAAGCTAGTGGTTTTACAGCTTCGTATTCTCATGATAATTATGAAAATTAATCAGACAATTATTACTTAATGTTTGAAATTTGACCATGATCTGATTATTTTATGCCTCATGATATGCTGACCTTTTTGAGGTCAAATATATCTTTAAGAGGAGTTGAATAACTTTTAAAAATGTAATTTCATGATAAATATATAAACTAATCTCTAAGATTAGTATAAAGAAAAATGTTTCATGTCTCGATTTCTTATTTTTACGATAAAAGATTAAATCAGTAAAACTATATATCTCATTGAAAACTATGATTATTATATGCCTTCATAGATCTAAACAATTTGTAATAAATTTTATGAAATTAAGTTGAGGAGGTAGTACTAGTAGACCTGGTAGAAGGAGTTCTTGAAGTAACTGTAGGTGCCATATCCACCCACCACCTGGATTGGTAAATCCTGCAAATGATGACTTGATCTCCTCTCGGCCTGAGTCTTCTTCACCAACGTCTGATCAGAAACCAATGTCGCCATTTTTGCTGTGATGAGATCGTTCACAGCAGGGCAATTTCTAATGAGAGTTCCTTGCAATTTATAGAGATGTTTGATGAAAGAGAGCAGTCGTAGCTAGGCATGAGTGCTGCAATTAATCAGTAACGTGTGCTTATAGTTTGATAATTATTGTAGAATAATATAAAATATTATTATTCCTAATTAAGGCTGACTTCATAGGAAAGAGACCTTAATTGTCAATACCATCTTTTCAAAATTTAATATAAATTATTGTGTTGATAGGGTCGATCGAAGAGGCAGGGGCCAGTTTGTATTTTATGAGAAGCCTCGTCTGTTTCCATGCAAAACAATATGAATCATAAATTGCTTTCATTTTTATTATTTTTATCAATTAAAAAAATATATTACTGAAAATGATTGATTCGCCTAAGTTAATTAATTTCAGAAACTAACTAATGGTTGGTTGGTTGGTAAATTATTATTTCTAATTCAATTTTAATATATTTAACAACAAACGACCATGCATTAACTAGGATCTTAAAATAAGGTTTAATTTATATTTTAATCTCAATCTAACTTCTAATCCATTAAATAGGTTTTATTTATAATAAGTATCAACTTTTTTCATTGTTTATTTATCAAAATTAATTACACTATTTTTTTCTGTTTCCATGCAAAAAAAAATTGGAATCACAAGTTGCTTTCAGTTTAATTTCTTTTGTCAGATTAAAAAATGGGTTATTGCATAGAATGACTGATTGGCCTAAGTTAATTTCAAGAACTAACTAATGCTTGCTTAGTTAATAATTTATTATTTCTAACTCAATTTTAATATGTTTAACATCAAATCTTTGTTACGTTCTTAAAATATAGATTAACTTATATTTTAATTTTAGTAGTTGCAACTCCTATTAATCCTCTATACATAGACTCCTAATATTTATTTCTTAATCTACATTTAGCTGCAAAGTCTGCCTGATCACATGATATATGATGCTTGCATAAGTTGCTTCATAGCCAGGGTTATATAGTATAATTATTATAAGGAGCATCATCATAGATCCCTAATTACTTTAGTATTTCTAATGAATGTTGTCAACCTCAATTTCTTAAGGAATCGATTTTGGTATTGTTCTATTATGTAACGAGGCTACCCAAGTTAGGGGCAGCAGGTTGGAATTCGATTTGATTTTTAGAAAAATATTAGCTAACAAATTAATCCATGCAATTTTCTATTACCTTTTGCAGCTAAATGACTCTTTTTTTTTTTGTTGTTCTGTGACTTATTGGCAAATGCTTCCATCCGATGATACAGGCAAGCGAGTCACTTAGAATTTACCTAATATGTATAGGCATTAGATGCCTCTGTGATTGGGTGTGCTTAAACGTGAACGGTACAATATTTTAGGGCCCTGTATTATTTCAAAAAATTATTTAAATCTACATATGTCTACATATATATTTGCTATAGGATTTCAATCAAAATTTGCTTAAAATTTAAAACATGTTCCCATGCAACTGCTCAATAATAAGAAAGGACGTTGAAGATAAAAGCAACAGTTGCAAGATGGAGATCGAATCGAAGAGATCCTATAAAATAACTGAACCCCAATATTCGATTAATTAATTATAGCAATTTCTAATGGGTATCTTCTCTCCCATATGTCCATATATTACTTGCATGTGCTTCAACGTGAACAGTAAAAAATGTCTACATATATTAATACTGGAGGCTGGTTATCTACTCATATGATTCAAACATTCTTCACATTGTCTGAGACATTTCGAGACATACAAGTATATGTAAATTATGCTCCCGGATTTCAATCAATTGCTCCTTGATTCCTTAACCCACTACAAGGAAAAAGATAAAAAGAAAAATAAAATATGCACTTGTTAGATATTATAAATTAATCCGAAAATTAGCTCTAAGTCTAACATAATTATGAGTATCAACAATATAAACCCAAGTTTATGTGAAATTCTTGTAAGAAATGGAAAAAAACTAAGTTTACAACCCAAAGGTTTGTAATTTTTTATTTGTTATTGGCATAAACTATTTATACAAAATTATGAGTATATAAACTGATGTGATATACTAATATTAGTTAAATAAAAGTATAAAAATATTATGATTAATATTAAATAATCTGGATTATGTGACATCTAATACTATTATTCTATTTCAGTTTTTATTTCATAAATGGTATTGAAATTAGTTACCTTTCTAACATAAAAATTGAATGGATGGGACTTAGGTCTTTTATTGCTTTTTTAGTATTATATATAGCATTGTACAATGCTCATCCTACGGTGAAGGTTATTAAACAAATAATAATAATAATAATAATAATAATCACATGCTACTTACCTACATAGCTAATATATATAACTTCTATTTATAGGTATAATTATAAGAACTCTATGTTATTATTGAAGTTTAGCTTACATGTGATGCCTAGTGCTAGTACAATTGCAGAAGACTAATACAATTAAAAGAGCCATTCTATTTTATTTTACTTTATTTTATTTTTGTTTCGTTGGAACGATGTTCAAGATCGAAACAAATCACAGGTCCTCGTATATATGAAATAATTAATGGTCCTTGATTCTCCAACCACATTTTCTTAATCATCGTATTTACGTCATGGATGATGTAAGAATGCAATTAATTCAATAATTAAGAAAAGAGAAAATCCCAAATGATCAATTATGAGATTAATCAACTAAATGTCAGTAGAATCATCTACAAACTGTATTAATAATCAATGACGATCCCATGTAATACAAGCACTAAAGTCAACAATTAATTTAATAGTGTCAACGATGAATATAAATGAACAAATCTAGTTAAAAGATTACGCCTAAATAATTTGTAACACCCAGCAGGATTCATCCTGGACGTGGTGGGAAAGAAGTGTTAAAGTTTGGCTGCAAGCGGTGCATAAAATATCCATACATACAAGCATGTTTCATTCTAGCAAAGAAAAAAAAAATACAAAAATGAAGCAAAACAGAAACAAGAAGGAGAACCTAGAGAAAAAGGAGACAAAAATAAAATCCGCGAGGGAGAAATGAAGAAATAGGAAGGAAAAAGAGAAGGACAAAGAAAAAGATGAAAATATATTTAGCAGATAAAAGAAAAAATACTGAAAAAATATATTGGGATGTTACATGCATTAATATCCAAAAATGTAGTTAGTAGACTATATATTTATGAAAGTAGAGTAGTTTTATTTTTATATTTATAATACACATTAGGTTTTAAATTATTGAATG
This sequence comes from Melia azedarach, assembly GCA_028052125.1. Classification (NCBI taxonomy): domain Eukaryota; kingdom Viridiplantae; phylum Streptophyta; class Magnoliopsida; order Sapindales; family Meliaceae; genus Melia; species Melia azedarach. The sequence goes on along the minus strand of CM051402.1, from coordinate 2,688,021 downwards.
TTGTGTTTTAAAAAGCAATACGATTATGAGAAATTTAAAAAAGCTCGAAACTTATCAAGAGTGAGCTATTAGGCAATAAGTGAATATTTTAAAAATATTATATGTTTCAATACGTTTAAATATTAATTATATCATGATTGAATTTACATGTCAATGTATTTAATTTGTTGCATGAAAATTGATATTTAAATTATACATAATATTCAATAGTTATATGAAAGTGATTAAGCACCTTACATGCACCATCCCTCAGTGAAGAGGTTACGGTCTTTCGGACCTAAAATATATATATATATATATATATATATATATATATATATATATATATATGATATAAATTTTTTGGATACTAGTTGGGTGCGATCTTAATTACTTATGATGGTATGTATTATAAAATAGGAAGAGTAGCTTACCAACTCAGCCAGCCCTTGGACATAAAGATATCTTATAATAATATATAGAAATGTATTTTCTCATAAGTTATATCCACTTATTAAGTTGCAAACTCATTTTTTTTTTTTAGTTCTCTCCAATGATGTGGGATTTCGTTTAAAGTGCAAGTTTTGTATATAAAATTGAGATCATCTTGTGTATACTGCCGTGAAAATATTTTCAATTAGCATATCATATTTATATGTATATTAAATTGTTAGATACATACATGTATATGTAAAAATGATATAGATCATGTTTATATATTTAATGAGTCCCAATGTGTATTAATGATGGAAGCATGAGATTGTTTATGATAAATGACAAACCTTTGTTATCTTTTTATTATCTATATTAATCAATAAAGGCGGACTCATTAAATTTTTCTAAATAAGAAATTTTTCTTACATTATTTAGGTTAGATAATAAAAATAATAGCATGGAATAGTCTAAAAAATCTGAATACTTAAATAAAATAAATCACTGCATTGCCGCTCCACGAATTAGAAAAAATAAATCACTTATAATCAAGATTAAATTATAAGTGTGCATTAATTATTCATAAAATATGGATGTTACCTTTAATTTTAATATTAAAACATGTATTGATTTAATGATTTAAAAAATTCATAGAAAATACAGTATCATTGAATTTGACTGATTCAATATTTAAGTATAAATCGTCAACTTATTAAAGTAATAGAATATTCATATGCCTAGACATATAAGTAGCAATCAAGAATTTTCTTTGTTGGTGTATTCCTCTTCACAAATCTTCATTTGATTTGGTCAACGACTATTTTGTTGGAGATAAAATTTTATAATATTTATTTATTAAATTTTATAATAATATTTGGAGTTATAAAATTTAATTCTCCTAATAAACTCTATGGAGGTTATGATTTCTTTTTTAAATTTTAAATCAATAGTTATGGAGATTTAAGGTGTTATGAGTTACAAATTTTGAAATTTTAAATTAGTCTTTAATTCTTATTTTAATGTCTAAGACTAAATACTATTATATAAAGAGTATTACCTCTTTATGCATTACATACAATTGATATCTATTTTACTCTCTAATATTGCATACATTATATTTCTTGCAACTACGACTTTAAAAAACTTGGTATTTTCTTCTTGATGATTGTGCTTATTAAAGGAGAATGGCTGCGAGCTATGGGGTTTTATCTTGGAGTTGAAGAGATCCGTCTAACTTCTAATCCATTAAATAGGTTTTATTTATAATAAGTATCAATTTTATTTCATTGTTTATTTATCAAAATTAATTACACTATTTTTTCTGTTTCCATGCAAAAAAAAAATGGAATCATAAGTTGCTTTCTGTTTTAATTTCTTTTATCAAATAAAAAAAAAGGTTATCATTAAGAAGTATATCATTAAGAAAACGATAATGATATCAAAATAATAATTAACAAAAATCCCCTAATTTCTTTAGTACGTATTTAGCTCTAACTCTGGGCGACCAGCTTTTTAAATTTATTTTACGACAAACATTTAATTGTAAGGACCACAATGTTGATTGAAAACAACGTAAAATTAATCAACCTGAGCAATTTTGTACAGTAAATTATTCAAATGTTATGTTTTTTCTCCTTCCATCCAAACATAAGGACAATGACACATGAAGCAAATATAAAATTTAGCTATGAAAAAGCCAATTAGCAATTAAATTATGTAAATCACATTGAAAATTATATGGCACAAATATTGTTTCATGTAAGACATACATATATATACAGATCGTGGGTCCATTCACATTTCTTTTCCTTAAAAATAATTAAATATAAACCTGTTGATGTCCTTTGACAAAAGCCTAAAGCTACATATTCGTTTCATTTCCATATACAAATTGAACGAACTTTCATTTTCCAACATGTCATATACATGCATACGGGGAGCATAATATGGTAATAACAATAATGCATGCATGTTACTGTCTTAATCATTAATTAAACAATATATTAATGTCGTTTAGGTTTTATCTATGGAATAGTGTCCTGATCACATGATACATGATGCTTTCAGAATCTATATAAATAGTAGTAATATATTATCGAAATAATTGAAAAAAGGGTATACAAGAGCAACTAGAAGGCTTAAGAGTACAAATAAAATTCGAGTGTTAAGGATGATTTCAGTAAGTTGCTTTATAGCTAGCTAGGGATTATATAGTATAATTATTATAAGGTGCATCATCATCGACCCTTAATTAGTTCAGTATTTCTAATCAATGTCGTCAGCCTTAATTTCTTAAGGAATCTATTAATCTGGTATTGTTTTAATTTTTATGTAATGAGGGAAACCCAAGTTAGGGTGAGCAGGTAGGAATTCGATTTGACTTTTAGAAAAATACTAGCTAGCGTCAATCATATAAGTGAAGTAGCAAATTAATCCATGCAATTTTCTAGAACTTTTTGCAGCTAAATGGCTTTATATATATGCATTAGATGCCTCTGTTTGTCATTGCATGTGCTTCAATGTGAACAGTACAGTACTTTAGAACCCTATCTTATTTCAGAAAATTAATTAAATCTACATATGTCTACATATATATTTGCTATAGGATTTCAATCAAAACTTGCTTAACATTTAAAACATGGTCCCAAGCAACTGCTTCAGTATTAAGAAAGAACGTTGAAGATAAAGGGATATTAGTTATTAAAGCGACTGCTGCAAGATCGAGATCGAACCGAAGAGATCCTATAAAATAACTGAACCCCACTCTATTCCATTAATTAATTATAGCAACTTATTATAGGTATCTTCTCCCCCATGTCCATATATTATTTAGCGTGAACAGTACAAATGTCTACATTTTCTTTATATATTAATATAGGAAACCGGTTATCTACTCAATTGATTCCAACATTCTTCACTTTGTCTAAGAAATTTCAAGACATATACAAGTATATATAAATTATTATGCTCCCGGATTTCTATCAATTGCTCCTTGATTCCTTAACCCACTACAAGGAAAAAGATAAAAAGAAACATAAAATATGCACTTGTTAGATATATTGTAAATTAATCCGAAAATTAGGTCTAAGTCTAACATGTTCATGAGTATCAACCATATAGACCCAAGTTTATGTGAAATTCTTGTAAGAAATGGACAAAACTAAGTTACAACCTAAATGTTTGTAATTTTTTATTTGTTATTGGCATAAACTATTTATACAAAATTATGAATATATTGTTAGAGTTACATGAAGTTCTTCGACGTATCTTTTTATGTTTGAGTCAAAGCGACAATTGCAACATATATAAGCTATTGTAATATAATAATATTAGTTAAATAAAAATATAAAAAGATTATAATTAATATTAAATAATTTGGATTACGTGACATCTAATACTATTATTCTATTTCAGTTTTTATTTCATAATTGGTATTGAAAATTTACATCCCTAATTAACTTTCTAACATAAAAATTGAATGGATGGGCCTTCAGTCTTTTATTGGTTTTTTACGATTATATATAGCATTGTACAATGCTCATCCTATGGTGAAGGTTGTTAAATAAATAATAATAAGAATCACATGCTACTTACCTACATAGCTAATATATATAGCTAATATTTATAGGTATAATTATAAGAACTCTATGTTATTATTGAAGGTTAGCTTACATGTGATGCCTTGTACAACAGAACTTTAATTAAATTGCAGAAGACTAATAAAATTAAAAGAGCCGCATTCTATTTTATTTTTATTTTGTTGAACCGATCCTTGTATGTTGAAATAATTATTGGTCCTTGATTCTCCAACCACATTTTCTTAATCATTGTGTTACGTCATGGATGATGTAAGAATGCAATTAATTCAATAATTAAGAAAAGAGAAAATCCCAAATGATCAATTATGAGATTAATCAACTAAATATCAGTAGAATCAACTACAAACTGTATTAATAATCAATGGCGATCCCATGTAATACAGGCACTAAAGTCAACAATTAATTTAATAGTGTCAACGATGAATATAAATTAAACAAATCTAGTTAAAAGATTATGGCTAAATAATTTGTAACACCCAGCAGGATTCATCCTGCACGTGGTTGGAAAGAGGTGCAAAATTTGGCTGCCAGCAGCCTGCTTCAGCCACAGCGAGCGGTGCATAAAATGTCCATACATACAAGCATGTTTCATTCTAGAAAGAAAAAAAATGAAGCAAAACAGAAACAAGAAAGAGAACCTAGAGAAAAATAAGACAGAAAAATAAAATCCGCGAGGGAGAAATAAGGAAATAGGAAGGAAAAAGAGGAGGAGAAAGGAAAAGATGAAAAACTATTTAGCAGATAAAAGGAAAAATACTGAAAAAAGATATTTGGATGTTACATGTATTGATACTAAAAAATTTAAGTAGTAGATGATATATTTATGAAATTAGAGTAGTTTTATTTTTGTATTTATAATACATATCAAGTTTTAGATAAGTTTTAGCAGTAAATTATTAAATGTTATGAGAAGTTTAAAGAAGCTCAAAACTTTTCAAGATTGAGCCATTAGATTATGAGTGGATATTTTGAAAATATTATATGTTTCAATACGTACATTTAAATATTAATTATATCATGATGAATTATATATCAATGTGTTTAATGTATTGCATGAAAAATAATATTTAAATTGTTCATAATATTCAGTAGTTATAAGAAAGTGATCAAGCACCTTACATGCACCCATCCCCTAATGAAGGGGTTAAGATCTTTCGGATCCACAAAAATATATGTATATGATATAAAATTTTCGGATACTAGTTGGTGCAATCTGAATTACTTATGATGGTTGATATGTTTGCAAAGCAAAAAGAGTAGCTTACCAACTTAGCCAGCCCTTGGACACAAAGATATCTTATAATAATATATAGAAATGTATTTTCTTATAAGTTATATTCACTAATTGAGTCATAAACTCATTTTTTCTTATTTTTCCTTTTTTTTTAGATTATATAGGATTACGTTTAGAGTACAAGTTTTATATATAAGATTGAGATCATCAAATGCATGTTACATGAAAATATTTTTTATTAGCATATCATATTTATATGTATATTTAATTGTTAGATAGATACATATATATGTGAAAATAATATAGATCATGTTTATATATTTGATGAGCCTCAATGTGTGTTAATAATGGAAGCATGAGGTTATTTATGTTATTAATGAAAATTTTGTTATGTGAGGAATTCATATGAAAAAAATTATAATTGTACATGAAATTAAGCATAGGTATTAAGTAAGATTCATCTTAGACTCCTAGAAAGACCAGACAAATACTGTCATAAATGAATCTTGCAAAATATATTCAAAATAAAATTATTAAATTGTCCATATTCAAATAAATCAAATGTCATCTGTTAATATATCATGCACAAAGAAAAGGACATTGATATGTTTGAAATTTGTTGATAATACAGTGATGGAGTCAAAATAATCAATTTGCTCCTAATTTGCCTTGCACTGACTTTCACAATTGAATTATAATGTTATACCTCATCCAAATGAACGATCGAGAAATGAGATGGCGATATCTACTTTGTCTATTAGGACTAACACTACTAGAAAAAAGGGGCATTCTTGACAGCAATGTTCTGACAGTTTTGATTGGTGCAAAAGATACATTATATTTATTTGTCACAAATTACTTTGCATTCATCCATATGAAGATATAGTGATAGTTTTCTGTCAAATCAATTTCTATTAAGCGTAAATATCATGCAATTTAAACATAACTAAATGACACAATTTTTGTTGTGCCATAACTTTTTAGAATAATAGCGTTTCACATTCTATAGTCGCATGACATCGTTTTAGTGTTTTTTTTCTATTAAGCATATGACAAATGTTTATGACATGCACAAAACAATGTCGTCTTGTATTTCTTATATTCGATAGTAATACATACCTTGAAACTATGTTGATTTTGGTTGTTTATTTATTAAACAAAAAAAAAAAGTCCGAAACAATGTAACCAAGTCTCTCGCTCGTCCTCCACTATTGACCTAAATCTTTTTTTCTTAGATCACCACAATCCTTAACTAATTTGGTCAAATAACTTATGGCAGTTGTTAGTTTCTTGGCAATCATCATAAAGAGTATCTTCATTATGAACTGATTGACTAGAGGATCGTTGAGACTACTACGAAGAGGTACTTCGATTTTCATCTATTGCTTGTTCATTGTTTACATGTATTGTATATGTTGATGATTACTCGTGGGCTTTACCATTATTGATGAGATCATGTTCAGTCGTTGTTGATTGTACTTTATATTTTGCTAGTTGTTTGAGGTCTAAATGTTGGCATGATTCAACTTTCGGACTAATTTTGAAATATTGATTTTGTCTTTTAGGGTCCTATAATTATTGTACTTTCATTATTGTTGATGTTTGCTAGGATTATTCTCTTGGATTTCGACTTGCAAAAGGTATGGATATGTGATTTTTTGTTTAATATGGAGATAATTTTTTTACAAGTGGTCCTTTATTTTGTTGAGCTTGAAGACCAGTTGAAAAAATTGGTGGGTTGTATTTTACAATTACTTTAGTATTTTAATTTATTCATGTGGTCCCTTGCATGAATCTTTTTTAAATTGATTGTAAAAATGATTTGGATTATGGTGGATTTTGTCATGTGTGTTGAATTGTAAACTTAATCTAGAATATTGAATTGTCTAAATTGGTGTACTAGATTTAGTAAGCAATGGTGTACTAGATTTGGTAAACAATGGTGTACTAGACAAAGTCAATATTGGTGTACTAGACAAAGTCAACATTGGTGTGCTGGACAAAGTCAACATTGGTGTGCTGCACAAAGTCAACATTGGTGTTCTACGTGAAGACTAAATCAATGGTTTAGAATGGTTTGCTTCAACTATAAATACCCCTCCCCCCTTAAGGTTTTAAAAATAAGTTAGAAATAAAGTTTGAGTCCTTGTTCAAATATTTGAGAGTGTTTACATATTTTCTTGTAAATTTGTATGAGAAATAAATATATTTGTGTGTTTTGAGTCATTACGAAATTCTTATTTTTCAACAAAGTGGTATCAGAGCTCGGTTTTGTAACTTGGATGTTATATTTGTGTGATTACGTGCATATTTAGAAAATTCTGTCAAAAAGGCCAAGATTGCCTAAGGAGTCTGGGTTTTAAGTGGGACCGTTGTGACCCCTCCAGTCTTTCCTGGGAATTTTCTTAGTGTATATTTTCACACCTATAAACATTCATATTACTATCCGAAATACTATTAGAAAGTTATGGCAAATGGAGGTATGACACCATTTCAAGTTCCAATTCTCAATAGAAGCAATTATGATAATTGGAGCATAAAAATGAAGGCACTCCTTGGAGCACAAGATGTGTGGGAGGTCGTGGAGAAAGGTTATAATGAACCTAGAGATGATGTTGCCATTTCTGTTTTGACTCAAGCACAAAGAGACACGTTGAAGGACTCGAGAAAGAGAGACAAAAAAGCTCTCTATGTCATTTATCAAGCATTAGATGATGATGTTTTTGAGAAGATATCAAATGCAACTTCCGCAAAGCAAGCATGGGATAAACTTCAGACATCCTACAAAGGCGCCGAGCAAGTAAAAAAGGTACGTCTTCAAACATTGAGAGGAGAATTTGAAACTTTATATATGAAGGAAGGCGAGTCAATTGTTAATTACTTCTCTAGAATTGAAGCTATTTCTAATCAATTGAAAAGAAATGGTGAAAAATTAAGTGAAGTAAGGATAATGGAAAAGATACTACGATCTATGGATTCAAAATTTGATCACATAGTCACAACAATTGAAGAAACTAAAGATTTGGAAGAAATGACGATCGACCAACTACAAGGATCATTGCAAGCCTATGAAGAAAAAATAAAAAAGAAGCAAGGCATCTCCGAACAACTTCTCAAGATGCAATTCAAGGAGAAAGAAGAAATTCAAAGCTATGATAGAAACCAACATGGTCGAGGTAGAGGTCGAGGTCAAGGACAAAGTAGAGGCCGTGGTCGTGGACGAGGTTGGAATTATAATTACAATAATTTCAACAACTATGAGAAAGGAGAAAGCTCAACACGAGGTCGTGGAAGGAACAATCCAAATACAAGGTACGACAAGTCTAAAGTCAGATGTTATAATTGTCAAAAGTTTGGCCATTATGCTTCTGCATGTAGAGCCTACAACAATGAAGTGGAAGAAAAGGCTAACTATGTAGAAGAAAAGAATCAAGGAGATGAAACTGTCTTGTTAGCATACAAAGACAATAGTGGAGGCCAAGAAAACACATGGTATCTTGACACTGGTGCGAGCAATCATATGTGTGGAAAAAGAAGCATGTTCGTGGAGTTAGACGAATCAACAAATGGAAATGTTTCTTTTGGTGATGATTCAAAAATAGCCGTGAAAGGAAGAGGTAACATTCTTATACAATTGAAAGATGGTAGACATCAATTTATTGGAAATGTCTACTATGTGCCTAATATGAAAAGTAATATTTTGAGTTTAGGTCAACTCTTAGAAAAAGGTTATGATATTCATATGAAAGATTATAGTCTTTTTATAAGAGATGACAAAGGCAACTTAATTACTAAAGTGAAAATGTCAAAGAATAGAATGTTTTCTTTGAATATTCAAAACGATGTTGCGAAATGTTTGAAAGCTTGTTACAAAGATGCATCATGGCTATGGCATCTTCGATTTGGGCATCTCAACTTTGGAGGGTTAGAGCTATTGGCTAAGAAGGAGATGGTAAGAGGTCTTCCTTACATCAATCATCCGAACCAACTTTGTGAAGGATGTTTACATGGGAAGCAATTCAGAAAAAGCTTTCCAAAAGAGTCTACCTTTAGAGCCAAGAAACCACTGGAGCTCATTCATGCTGATGTATGCGGTCCATTCAAGCCAAGATCTCTTGGTAACAATAATTATTTCCTTCTCTTTATTGATGATTTTTCAAGAAAAACATGGATCTACCTTTTGAAGCAAAAGTCTGAGGTATTTGGAGCTTTCAAGAAATTTAAAGCTGCCGTTGAGAAAGAAAGTGGTCGTCAGATTAAGGCCATGAGAACTGATCGTGGAGGAGAATTCACTTCCAAGGAATTTCAAGAATTCTGTGAAGCAAATGGAATTCGACGATTCTTAACCGTTCCGAGATCCCCCCAACAAAATGGTGTTGCTGAAAGAAAGAATCGAACAATTCTCAACATAGCGAGGAGTATGTTGAAAAGTAAAAGACTACCCAAGGAGTTTTGGGCTGAAGCTGTATCAACTGCTGTATATCTATCCAATAGATCTCCAACAAGAAGCGTGTGGGGAAAAACACCACAAGAAGCATGGTGTGGAAGAAAGCCTGGTATTTCTCATCTTAGAGTTTTTGGAAGTGTAGCTCATGTTCATGTACCAGACGAGAGAAGAACAAAGTTGGATGATAAAAGCGAGAGTTTTATCTTCATTGGCTATGATTCAAGTTCAAAGGGTTACAAGTTGTATAATCCAAACAGCAAAAAGATTATGATCAGTCGAGATGTAATATTTGACGAAGAAGGAGAATGGGATTTTGGTCCAGATGTCGATGACTTCAACTTCTTTCCTTTGTTTGAAGAAGAACCAATAATGGAGCAAGCAGGAGAAGCAAGAGAAGAACCTATTACTCCGCATACTCCACCAACTTCACCAACAACAAACAATCAAGGAGATTCACCACCATCCTTTTTAAAGGAAAGAAATGAAGAACGCACAAGGAGTTTCCAAGATCTCTATGAGGTAACTGAGAGGTTAGATAATCTCACTCTTTTTTGTCTTTTTGCTGAGTGTGAACCAATGAGTTTTGGAGAAGCTATACAAGATGAAAAATGGAGAAATGCAATGGATGAAGAAATTAAAGCTATTGTGAAGAATGATACGTGGGAGCTTGTGTCACTTCCTAAAGGACACAAAGCTATTGGAGTCAAATGGGTGTACAAAGTAAAGCAGAATTCAAAAGGAGAGATTGAACGATACAAAGCGAGGCTAGTTGCAAAATGCTACAGTCAAAGAGCCGGCATCGACTATGATGAGGTGTTTGCTCCGGTAGCACGCTTAGAAACTGTAAGACTAATCATTTCCTTGGCAGCTCAAAACAAGTGGAAGATCCATCAAATGGATGTAAAATCTGCATTCTTGAATGGAGTTCTCGAAGAAGAAGTCTACATACAACAACCTACAGGTTTCGAAGTTAAAGGGCAAGAGGACAAGGTGTTGAAATTGAGAAAGGCTCTCTATGGTTTGAAACAAGCACCAAGAGCATGGAATAGTCGAATCGACAAGTATTTCCAAAAGAATGGTTTCACCAAGTGCCCTTATGAACACGCACTTTACATCAAGATCAAAGATGAAGATATTTTGATCGTGTGCTTGTACGTAGATGATTTGATTTTTACTGGAAGCAATCCAAGCTTGTTCGATGATTTCAAGAACACGATGACTAAGGAGTTTGAGATGACTGACATTGGGCTTATGGCGTATTACCTCAGTATCGAAGTAAAACAAGAGGAAGATGGAATTTTCATTTCACAACAACGCTATACAAAGGAAATCCTCAAGAAGTTCAAAATGGAAAATTGCAAGCCTATTAGTACGCCAATTGAGTGTGGAATTAAGCTCTCGAAGCATGAAGAAGGAGAAAGAGTAGATTCAACTTTTTTCAAGAGCTTGGTTGGATGTTTACGATATTTAACATGTACTAGGCCCGATATTCTCTATGCAACAGGACTTGTAAGCCGCTACATGGAAACTCCAACAACCACACATTTCAAGGCTGCAAAGAGGATTCTTCGTTATCTAAAAGGTACAACAAACTTTGGTTTGTTCTATTCATGTTCAGATAATTTTGAACTTGTTGGATATAGCGATAGTGATTGGGCTGGAGATACTGATGATCGAAAAAGTACAACTGGTTTTGTATTCTTTATGGGAGGCACCGCTTTCACCTGGATGTCAAAGAAGCAACCAATTGTAACACTCTCCACATGTGAAGCTGAGTACGTAGCTGCCACGTCATGTGTTTGCCATGCAATTTGGCTTAGAAACCTACTAAAGGAGCTGAGGTGGTCACAAGAGAAGCCAACGAAGATTTATGTTGATAACAAGTCAGCTATGGCATTGGCAAAGAATCCGGTGTTTCATGATCGAAGCAAGCATATTGACACGCGTTACCACTACATAAGGGAGTGCATCACAAGAAATGATGTACATATGGAGTACGTGAAGTCCCAGGATCAAATTGCTGATATTTTTACCAAGCCACTCAAACAAGAAGATTTTATAAGATTGAGAAATTCACTTGGTGTGATTAGATTAAGTTTAAGGGGGAGTGTTGAATTGTAAACTTAATCTAGAATATTGAATTGTCTAAATTGGTGTACTAGATTTAGTAAGCAATGGTGTACTAGATTTGGTAAACAATGGTGTACTAGACAAAGTCAATATTGGTGTACTAGACAAAGTCAACATTGGTGTGCTGGACAAAGTCAACATTGGTGTGCTGCACAAAGTCAACATTGGTGTTCTACGTGAAGACTAAATCAATGGTTTAGAATGGTTTGCTTCAACTATAAATACCCCTCCCCCCTTAAGGTTTTAAAAATAAGTTAGAAATAAAGTTTGAGTCCTTGTTCAAATATTTGAGAGTGTTTACATATTTTCTTGTAAATTTGTATGAGAAATAAATATATTTGTGTGTTTTGAGTCATTACGAAATTCTTATTTTTCAACAATGTGATCATAGAATTTCTACATGCGTATTTCTGCCAATTTATAGTAACAAATTGTACATGACAAGTGATATATATTTTTGGTGTTTATTATATGTATTAGTCATGTGACTTTAATGCGCAAGAGTGCATATGACATTGATAATTATATTTATGTAAAATGCTTGAAAAATATTGTCATGTGTGATATGCTAATGTTAGTGGTAACATATTAAAATGGAAAGTGTATGTTTGACATTTAATTAATTTGTATTTGCTGTACTACTTGTGTTATTGGAATATGCCATGTATGCTTTATATTCTATATATGTTGTTTGGTTCATACTTCATGTTGTTGATATGTATGTCATTAAAATTGAATTGACAAATATATACAGTAATATCAAACATATGGTTTAAGTGTTAATAGATTTAATTAATAATTTATGGTTTGTGTACTACTACTACCGTTGACTAATTCCATAAAACATACAAATAATTGATATGAAATATACTAATATAAAAAATTAATCCTAATGCTTTTTAAATGTAACAATATAGTTAATTAATACTAGGGTAGACCAACTTAGTAGGAATAACTCTTACATTAGGAGAACTGATAACTAATACTATTTTTTAAAACTTGATGGTCATAATTACATATAAAATTGGTTATTAAATTAACACATACATAATTCTCGTTTTATGGTCAAGAGATTTTATAAAAACATGAATATCAATGAATCGTAGATGTCATGTGATAAATTATCTGATAAATATGAAGTTTGAGGTTGATAAATTCATTGAGTTTACCTCGAAAATTCTGTTGATACTAATATGATAAGATGCATGTGCGGATAATGCATAAATATATTGTACCATATGTACTTTTTGGGAAGTTAAAAACCACTTATTTATGAATGGGATAAATGAAACATATTAAATATATGATTATTTTTTACCATACCCTCACAGTTATTAATAGATATTAGATATAGACTAATTTTTGTGAAAGTCATCACTTAATCCCAAATAACAGTAAAATAACTATTTTATCTTTATTCTAATTAAAAATAAATAAAAAACAATAACATTTTAGTTTCTCAAATTTTATTAAATAATAATAGGACATAATTTAACTAATTTAAATATTTTAGTTCACATTGTGTTATTATATTTGTCACCATTTGTTAGAATTTTTGAGAATATAATTAATTTTTTATTTAAAATAATAAAAAATCCTAATTACATTATAGTAAAAAACTCTAGATTATTGAAAATACGAACTAAATCTACGACATATGACTTTTATTCACGATTTTTGAAAACACATAATAACAAAAATTGTAAGAATTTTTTTGAATGAGTTATTGTGATTTTCATTGGTAGATTTTTTGATATAATATAAAAAAAATTGTGTTAAAAAAAGATAGAAGAAGAGTGGCAAATTAAAGATTAAAATATTAAAATTAACTAAAGTATATCTTAGTTTGTTATTTTATTAAAATTTAAGAATTAAAATATTATTATTTATTTTATTTTTAATTTAGATAAAAGTAAAATAGTCAATTCATCATTATTTAATAGTGAAGTGATGGGGTTTACAAAAATTAGTTTATATCTGATGTATATTAATAAATATGAAATAGGACTGAAAATAGTCAAATATTCAAGCACGATGATTTGGTAAAAAAATTTCACAACAAAAATGTTGTTACAAATATGAACTTAAGTCAACCTTTGGCTTTTTTATTTATATTTTCGTTGATTTGGATGTCGTAATATTAAAATGGCATGCATATTGTAAGAATTGATTGAGTTGCTTTAATGCTTCTAGCAGCAGTTTTATTCCTAAACCTATATATAGTCAGCAATCACAGAAAAATCAAGAAAAATAACATGAGAAAAATAAATTAAGATATACTGAGGATTAAAGCTTCAATATAATAACTTGAAGACATTTTATTACGTCATGTGGCAACAAAGAGAAATCGTATTACAAAAAAAATAGTTAAGAAAGAATTGTTCTTCTTCAAGAAACTAAAAAACTACGGTACTACTATTCTCTTCAACGAAGGGATGTAACAACAACTGTGATGCAGTCCATCTCTTGTTCGGGTCCTTCTGCAAGCAGCACTTTATGAAATCTTTGAACTTCTCTGATGAACAACTGGGCAAACTTGGCGGCTCTCCAAAGCAAATTGCCAACATTAGGGTTGGCCAATCAGGCTTCTCTCCAGGCGACAAAAACGGATAATATCCCATGTAAAGCTCCATCATCGTCACTCCAAAACCCCACACGTCTGCTGCGTACCCATCGTAATCCCCATATCTCTCGGTGTCGAACCTCTCTGGACTCATATAGGCACAAGTGCCCACGGAAGTGCTGCAACGGTTCAAACCGTGTCCCATAATCTTGCTAACTCCGAAATCAGCGATCTTGACTTCCATCTTTTCATTGATCAGAAGATTGGACGGCTTGATATCACGGTGTACAATATTCTTGGAACACATGTACACAAAACCCTTAAGAACCTGGCGTGAAATGTCGGCGATTACATCTTCAGAAAGACGACCGTGAGATTTTCTATAAGTATCCAGCGTGCCCCCATCCATATACTCCATGAGAATCTGAACCTCACCGGACGGATTCTCAAAGATTTGATGACAGTGAACGACATGAGAAGAACTTGTTTGACGTAGAATAGCGAGCTCTTGAGGACTTATCGTATTTCCATGCATGATCTTCAAAGCGTAAACAGCTAGAGTTTGCTTGTCACGTACCTTGTAGACAGTACCACCATTGCCGTGGCCAAGAACTTGGAGTTTCTCGAGTTGGGATAGTCGATCGACTTCTTGGCTGTAAGCGGCTGTTGCTGCGTCGGAAATAGAATAGAGTCGGGGACGCTTGTCGACAGTTGGCAAGTCTAGGCGAAGGCTTAAACAGTGTTTTCTTACCGAAGTCATGGAACTAGGGTTTGTGTAGAGTAGAGAATCGAAAGCTAGCGATGCTGGGTTTTAGGTTGAAGAAGATAATTCTGTGGAATGCGAAAAAGGCAATCAATCTGTTAAAAAATAATTAGAATTTGGTAACTAATTTTCACATCCAACCTAGTTTTAGAATTTGGTTTCAAATTAACTTCTTATAAAACAATACTACCCCATTACCCAGTGTTGCAAATAATTAAGTACTCTTATCATCATAAATTCTACGAAACAAATAAAAACATCCATCGCTTCCTAATTCTGTTTTCTTAATGGTCTAATTAATTATGATTAAGAGAAATTCTATAAGGATATAACTAACTATCTTGGAAATATCTTTAATAAATCTTGTGAATATACGAAATATAAAGAACTTTTGTCTTATGCAACAAGGAATAGCCATATATATATGTAATAGTGTATTAATACGAAATAAAATTGAAACATTTTGCAAAATTAATTATGAACGTCATTTTTTGTAATTATTTATTTTAATAAAAAATTGTTTAGATAAATAAAAATTAACATAATTACACTCCTAATAAAAAAATCATTATTTTCATTTTATTATTTCCATATTAAGCTTTTAAAAAAAATGTTCAAATTTTTTTCTTTCTATTTTTTATTTGAATTTATTATTGATTTGATAAATAATTTTATTCTTATTATTGTTTAAAATTCTTTGAAAATAACAATATTTATTAAATCATTTATCTAATTTTTGCTTAGAATATATATTATAGTTTATTTAATATTACAAATAAGTAGTGTCACCTAATAGTTAAGGCTTAAACTTTAAAATAAGAGGTATAGACAGATAAAATAAAATAACAGTATTTGTAATTAAGCTATAATACTGGTTATGTAAACTCTCAATAAAATCTTAACTCATAATATTAGTAATTCAAAAAAAATAAAATTATACTGAGTTAGGTTGGGATTTAGACCTAATTTACAATTAGAAGGATTTCTAAAGGGTAGATGTATCAAAATCGTGAAGGTAGGGTAAACGATATGTGTGAAATGATATCACTCGGAATAAGTTTTTGGATAGTTATATATTTTGAGAGATGTAAAACATCTTACTCCTCTTTATTTACCTTTTTTTTTCAAAGTAAACCCTAAGAGAAACTTAGGAGAAGGATATTATTAATAATAAATAAAAATAATTTAGAAAATATTTGTTTCCAATATACAAACCTAGTTAATTAGTTTCTTTGTGTACTTTATACTCTTATATATATAGGAAAGAATTAGTAATTTTATTATTTTATATATATTTTTATATTATTTGTAAATCATTGAATCTAAGCTCATTTGATAGTTGAGCTTAGATCTAACTATGTAATTAATATATCATAATTAATGTATATGTTAAATTTAATATCACCTGTTAGATATGTTTAAATTTAATAATTTATAAATGATGTAAAGATGTGCATAAAATAATGAGAATATTGATTCTGACCCGTGGGGGAAAATTTAGAGAATATTTAGATAAAATTATCAATTTTACCCTTTTAACTTTTATTTGTTTTGTCTTCTCTGTAGAATTTGATTGCTATCATTTTGGCCCCCGAAAAATATTAATCCTGGCTCCGCCACGAATTCTGACCCATATATATGTATTCATAGTCAAAGACTACCAATCATATTGGCTCTGTGTTCTAAAATTATAAACAATAAAGTCTTAAAATTATATTAAATAAGTAAATAAAATTATTCCCATTTTAAAACAATACATTTTTCAATCATTTCTAAAGAATTGAATATTAATATAATTGATAATATTGAAATTTCCCAATAAATTTTATTACAACTATAAGTAAAATTTAGTCCACACTGCTCCGTTTAATTTAATTTGGTTAATAATTTTACACTATCTTTGTACTCGAATTTTTATATTTCCCTTTCTTTTTCCTATGTTTATAATTTATGTTAATAATTATCCATTGAGATTATATAATTAATTAATTTAATTTGCTACAACTTTGTTGTCTACTGCTGGTAGTATTGTTTCAGAAGTTAAAAAATTCTAATTATTTGTAAGCATATTAAATACAAATTAAATTAATTATTTTCTCAGAAGTACATAAATCTAAAATATTACTTTGTTTTATTGTTTAATCTCATTATTAAGATATTTCTTATAGAAAAAGAATCCATATATAATCTATTTCAAAATTTTATTACAATAATAATTTAGATCATAATATAAATTAATGTGCCTAAGTTAACATTAATATGAATCGAGAAAGTCTTAACTGGAATGAGTATATGATCATGTCACTCATATATTCATTCAGTAAGACCCTGTATATTTTATTCATTGTGAATTTAGCCAATATAAAAATAATTATGATAATAAACAAAATTAAATTTAATATATATGAATTGATTTAATTTGAGATCTAATAGAGACCATTAAAATATTCATATTGGTAACATTAATACTTTTTTTTAATTCATGTTGGAACGATATTATAAAAAAGAAATAGAGAAAACAAATACAATCGCAATATTAATTTAATTATATCAGCGTTAGAAAATTATTTTTTAGGCTAGTTTTCCACAACAATAGTGCAGAAAAAAAAAAGATTTGAACATCTCAAACTCTTATTCCTACTTACTTCAGCTAATATGTGAAATTAGAGTCTGGAACTATTTTGACTATACTATTGATAATATTGTTATAATTATAAATACTTTTTTGAGTTTCATTGGTGTTTGGTTGGAGAGAAAGGAATAAAAGAATATAGAAGGAAAGTCAAGAAAAATAACTTGTTAAAAAAATTTATTAATAATAATATGCAAGATGATAAGAATACAATATTAAAACTTGTAAGTTTTACTATATTACTAGTGCCAAATTTTATTTCAACCAAAAAAATAAGTATATTGTAAATAAAAAATACAAAACTAAAATACGAAGTAAGAAATAGGAAGCCGAAAGCGAATCATGCTAGTTGAATGTATATTTCTACTTTATATTTTATTGAGTGTGCATTTATATTTTAAATTTTTTATAATAATTTTATTTTAAAATATTATTATAATATATTTTATAAATTAAATCGAAATTTAACAGATTGGCAATAAAAATTTATAATCCAATTTATCATAACTAAATTTTAGATTTATTAATTTGATCCTCTAAGTATATTGAATCGAACCAGATTGAGTGGATTGATGGGAATGAATTGGATCTAGTAACCTGGGATCCAATTATCACAAATAATCTAGGTTTAACAAAATATTTCAATTATAAATAATATGAAGGCCTTTATGAGTTTTTCCCTAAACAAATTCAAACACATTTTAGTAACAGCCGCCGCCTGCCGCCCTTTCATGGAGCAAATTTTTGCCGTCTCCGTTTCCGTTCGCCGTTCGCCGTCTCTATTCACGGTTATTGATTTTTTTTTATTATTTTATATTTACAAATTATGGACCTTTATATTTATGTTGTATGGATTTACATGAATTTTTGAATGATATGATGTCCGAAGTTTTAGGCGTCTGAAAGCTAAGCTATCAACAAAAGATTTCATTTCTTTGCCTTCTTAATACAGGGTGATTGATAGATTAATATGTTGTTTAGTTTAAAATTGTTCGAAGCATAAATTAAATTTTCGTTGATTCTCATAATGCTAAAAGATTTAACTCGTTAAAACTTGTTCTTGTTGATTGAAAGAGTACTGCGAATGAATGTAAACACAATCACATAATTCAAATATTTAAAAGGTCTGCATTCAGAGGCTACAATAAATTCTTGACCATTCTTAAATTAAGAAACTTAATGAAACAAATAAAATAAAGCTTTTAATTAAATTATGGGATTTCTGTCAGTTAAGAATTTTCTTGCTTATGAAGATCATCAAAGAACAATTTGCTCTGCGTTTTGTCTTTTGTATGCTCAAGAAAGAATGGTCATACGTCTTGAGTTTTTTTTCTTTTTCTTTTTCTTTTTTCTGTTTATTTGTGTTGACCTATTTTGTCTGGACTATTGTCTTTTTTACCATAGTTACTACTTGCTTTTTGTCATTATGTAAATTTTCATATCAATAAAATTGATTGTTTTACTTTTTATGGATTGAGTTTTTTATTTGGTTAGCTCATTTATCATGCTACTTTGCCTTGTATTATTGGGAATCAATTTTTTTTTAATGTGGCTTATATTCAGTATATTCCCTGAAGCCCCCTTCGTTTAAATCCATGTTCCCTTCATCGTCGAACTGTTTATAAATTAATTATCTTAATAATTGAGATTGTTTTATTTGATATTTCCTAATATGCTGATCAGTTTCAAATTTAATTTATGATTAAATATATTTCGCTTATGCTTGTGCTTTAGAAAAAAATAAATGAGGAAAATAGGAGTAAACTTCCTTTCAGTCATCGAGCTAGATCAAAGTCAAAAACTTTCAACTGTAAACAGCAATAGCATTAAAGCGCTCCTCACCTCTATGGTTGAAGACACCAATCCGGTAACTTTCTCTAATTTTTTCCCACTCATAGACCTGAAATCCATTCTAAGATAGGAAAATGAATATTTTTCAAGTTCACAATTTAATTTTTGGTTGAGCATATTATTTCAGTGATTGATTCAGTATTTACTTGCATATAATCTAATTTTAATTATGGGGCTCATGTTATATGAATGTTATGTAATTGTATAAACCCACGTAAGTACAAATAATTGCTTTAGTTTATGGATTTGCAAGTTGATTTTACAGTCTTTCTTGCCTGCGATTGTTTTCCATTGACTAATGAATTTTAAAAATAGCAGTATGATCTGCACTAGGAAGGTAAGGACGTTGGTTTGCTTAAAGTACTTTTTGAAGTGAAATATAGGGTATGATTGGGATTTAGGTGCTGTGTTTTTTATCTCTAGTCGTTCTAGGATGGAATCGTTAGATGTTAAATATAAGTGCTAAATATTGGTTTAGTGAAAGGACAACAGTACCAAACATACCCATAGAGTCTTTGAGTAATAGATGTTTTGGCCGTTTATGAGATGCCTTGAAACATTTTAACTTTTTTCTCACTATAGGAAAATTTTGGGACATTATTTTTATCAATATTTTTGGTATGTAGTTTAAAATAACAAAAATACTATCTCGAGGAATTTTTCAGTAATAATTGAGGTTAAATTAAACATTTTTTTGAATTAAAATATTGTTTATTTAGTGAAATATATTATTTTTAATAAAATTATTGCATTATAATTATAAAATATATGTTATTCTTATAATATAATAACATATTAAAATTTGCTCATGCTGTTAACTTTATTATTTGATGAATAAAGTTTTAATAATATTATGTGTGTACATTTTTTTATATATTTAAATAATGAGTTAGATATAAAAATTTGGAAGCCCACTACAAAAGTTGGTAATGAAATCCTCCAAATTTCTCAAAATTAAATGCGTGATGCTCCTTTACAATTTTGTTAACTTAATTTCCAATTTAATCCAAGCTCCAAATTATTACAAAATTCCAGTGTTACAGTAATTACCAAACTCATCACATATAAATGTAAAATGAATCCTTTAATTATATAAAGCTTTCAGTTACAAGCACTCTTCCTTTTAAACAGAAAACCTAGCTAAGAAATTCACATCATATGTATTATTATTATTTATGGAGCAGAACAACAATGAAGATGAAGACTTGGTGTTTGATGTAAGAAATTTGCTTCATCAACTCCCTGAAACAAGGAGGTAATTAATTAATTAATTAATTAAGCATTTTTTATTTATATATTTTTTTATTAAAAAGTTTATATTAATGTAAAATAGTTTTTGATTGTTTAGGAAAGGATTGTCGAAATATTATGAGGGGAAATCAAGAGCTTTTGTTGATATTTCTTTGGTGAAACACGTTGAAGATCTTGCATTGCCTGATAGATCAATCAAGAAGAAAGCGAAGCAAGTGTCGTAGTTAATTAATAGTATATAAAATATGTAATAATTATGTTTCTTTTTTGTTTTGTCTTTTTTTGTATTAAATAAAAAATTTGATATAAAATCGTTAGACTTTTTTAGTGTTAATTAGTTCAATTAATAAAAGTTATGGTATGATTTAATTAAAAAAAATAGATTATACATAACATTTTTATTATATCAAAAGATATTATTATTTTGTTCTTTTTGTTGGAAGTAGATTTCATATATTTTTTTTAGAAAAATTATCAAATAACTATGTTTACAGATTTTTTTTTTCCTTCGTGTGATTGAAATAAATATTATTTATCACAAAAGTATATAAAATAAATACTACAAAACCAAACAATCTAACAACCATAAAAGAGAATATATTTTTTTTGAGAAAAAAATTGAAGTTATTTTATTTTAGGATAAAATTAAAATAATAAAATATTATATACTAGTGAAAAATCGAGTGATCTCTATTAGGGGCAAGTATGGACCGATCTGGCCTGAATTTTTTAAAAATCAAATCAAACCCAAAAATTTTAAACTTTTAATTTTTGAGATCAAATCAGATCAAATATAAGAAAAAGACCGGATTGGATCTAGATCGATCGATCTGGTCCGATCGGTTTGGCTTGATTTTTAAATTTTTATTTTAAATTTTTTAATTTAAAATTGATACTAAAACTACACTTATAGATATATCAGCATTACTTTATTCAATTTGATAAATATAACTTGACTTTATAATACTCAAATCTATTAATATATATAATATAATCAATTAATTTGGTGGAAAAAAATTTGGTCCAATTAGAATTTTTGAATTTTTTAATATTAAAATCGAAAATATATCGAATTATATGTAAGACCAGATTGAACCAATTCGATTTGATCCACGCAGGTCTAATTTTTTATATTCTAGTCTTTTTCGACCAGTCCTAATCTCTACTAAAAGTTTACATTTACTAAAAAAGTTTTTAACATTAAGAGAGTATTTATTTATTTTATTTGAAAATTGAATATGATTGAAATTTGAATTTGACTAAAATATGAATCTAATTGATATATTTATTTTTTTACCTTACATATGTTAATATAAATGTTAAATTGCTTATTTTTATAAAATTAAAAAATCTAAAATTGATTTATTGACATATATTCCCTAAAAAATATGAAACTGATATGTTAACTTATTAATATATATAAATATTAAGTAACAAAATAAGAGTATTATTGATAAATAAAATATTTAATTCATTCAAACTTAGGATTGTTTGTTTTTTAGTTAAAGTCTTGACATAATTATTCAAATGTCTAAAAGTCGTTTATTTTTAACTTATATCTGAATATTTATTAAAAATATCTAAATATAATTAAATTAAAAGTTTTTACTTAAATATAAATAAATAGATGTCTGAATAATTTAATATTTTTGTTTTAAAAAATCTTTATTTTACTAATTTGTTTACTAATAAAATTAAAATTATAGTTAATTATTTTTTACGTATCTCTTTTCTATTGTCAATCCCCTTTATTTGCCTTCCCAGTTCCAATTAATTTATACTTTCATTATTATAATAAATTTATATAATTACAACTATATTATAGTATAACTTATTATTTTTACTGATCTTTATATCATTGATTAGAAATTATTTTTAAAAAAAATCATATATCAAACAAATAAATAATGTACATATTAATATAATTTATTTTTTTATTTATTACTGTGTTAATATAATCAAAATTATTATAATTTAAAAAGATATATATATATATATATATATATATAAATATCAATTTTTAGACTTTTTATTTTATCAAAACAAATAACTAAATACTGATTTTCAGATCTTATTATAATTTCGCAGTTAAGCGTGATTGGACGAAAGCAGTAATAAGATGGGTATCTTAAAAAATTCTCTTGCTACATCCTTTTTCTTCTTTAAAAAAAAGTTGCATAATAATAGGGGACTTTTGGCAAGTGACAACTGGAAGTGCCACTTGAAAAGTAGTATATTGTCAGAAAGAAAAATGGTAGCAACTAACCCTTTGCATATAACTCGGATAATTTGAGACACATTTGATACTCCTAAGTTATTCCACATTCGAGTAACAATAAGGGACAAGAGTTTGATAAAGGAACATCTAATAGAATGGCAACACATATCACCTATAGAGATAGTAAACAATTGCATTATAATAACTACTGCAATAGATCTAGTTATACTAATGCATTAGTTATTATTTTGAAATATATAAAATTCCTCTTTTTCTTATGTATGACAACTGACAAGCAAGCTCCTCTAACACTCTGAGAATGTATGGACAAACTCTCTAATAGAAAATGATAATAAAGTAGGGTGAGGAGAGAAGAGTTGCTAAGGAAAACATATAATAAAGAAAATAAAGAAAAAGAGAGCAGAGGAAATGCATTAGGTATTGTGAAATAGAGAAGAATAGGCTACATTCTCATTCTCTAAAAATCAAGCTCTTTTTCCTACCTTGGAACACTTGATAGATTTTTTTTTTTAAGGAGAGTCCTACTAATTGAGGTTTTGAATAATAATGATGATTCCACATACTAATGCTTTTCACTCTTCTCACTTAAAAGACTCCTTGCTTTCATGATTGATCATCAATTTATAGATCCTCAAGGGTGTTTTCTAGTCACCTCAAGCAACCTATTTTAAAATCTTCAGAAATCTTTAACTTATCAAAATCGAGGAGGTGTATTAAGATGTAGTCTACTTTACTACATCAAATTTAAGTATTTGTACTCATTTTGAGTTAAGGACGATATTATGTACAAACGTCTTTATTTTATTAATCTATTTATTAACATTTAAATTTTAAACATACTTAATCCTTTTGTGTTTTTGCCATCACTCTCTATCCTTATATATTAAGAATAATGTTACTAACAATAATTTTTTTTTTATGTTTTTAATTTTCATGAATTTTATATCATTTGAATGACTAATTCATAGTTTTTTTCTCTCACAAAATTAACCAAAGACTAAAAATAAAAAACATAATTTTCATATAAGAGTAACACCTATATTCAAACATTTAAGAAAAAAAAATATTATTTATATTTAAATTTTAGCCAAATTCAAATTTTAGTTAAGAAGGAAAAAGCCTAACGGTACCTAAACCTAAATACACTCGTCCTATTTCTCATCACACCAAGTCCATCCAATGAACGGGGCTGGACCTTATCAAGAAAAGAGGGTAACTAGAGTTGTAGTGGGGCGCTCATAGCATCCTTCATTTCTAGGAATACATTGGATCCATATACTTACTAAAATGGGCCGAAGCCCAATAATAAAACCCTAGCCATAAACTAGGGTTTTCTGCATCTCCTGCTATAAAAAAAGCTATCTGGTCTTCCTCAACCTCAGATCTGAGCTTGCGTCGGGTTGCTGGTTTGTCGTCAAACCTGGTAGAGTAATCTACTTTTACCATTTTCTTATATATCCTTAAATGTTATTCTTTGCTTGGTTATGTTGTTGCCCTGAGACAATGAGCAGCAGGAAAAGCCGAAATCTTATTTTTGATTGCGGGTTTTTAATTTTTCAAACAAGAATCTGTTGCTGTGTCTCTCATGATGTTTACCTGTAATAACTTTCGTTCTACTGAGAAAATATCCATGCGGAATATTTATGGAGACCTGAACTGAAGAGACATTTGTCGGATTGCTTCATTTCCATTTTAATGTTTTATTTTTCCCCTTCCATGTTTAAGATTTCTGTGTATTTTTTTTTCATGATGTTGACGAGCTTTAAGATCGTATAGGAGAAAGTAGTGTTTTTTACCCTTGTTATTTTCTTTATGATATAGTGATTATTTCTTTAAAATTTTCTTGTTTCTCGATGAAGTGGGCAAAAGTTTGATGTGGGTCATTTTAGGTTTTTAGCTTTAGTATTTTGAATTTAGTAATGGTTGAGAACATTGTGTTCTCTATTTTATACCCTTCTTTATGTAGTTTATAATGTGACTGACTAGCATTTTCTCGAGTAAGCTGCCTCTGAGGATGATCAAAAATACTTTCGTTCTTCTGAGATTATTATGCGGAAAGATTTTGGAGACCTGAACTGAAGAGGCTTGAGATTGATTTTGTTGAAAGTTATGAACTAAAGAGTTTGAACTCTTAGAGCTTGTTGTACTTTTTTATTTCCCCAAATGGTAGCTTGAAGAGTATTCTCTATTTTAGTCCAATGCCAATTTTTTTTAAGTTGAGCCCTTTTTCATTTTTATTGTGTCTAATTTGTGTTAAAGGTTAGGCATTGGAGATCTTCTCTCTTGTGATGTTTAAGTGAAAACTTTCGTTCTCCTGAGCTTAAAATGCTGAAAATCTTTGGAGACCTGAGCTGAAGAGTCTCTTAAGAAGATCTTTTGTCTTGCAATGTTAACTGCAACTTGCCCCTAGTTACAAGATCTTATGTGCTATTACTGTTTTTATGGTGTCTTTTCAGTTTGATTGATGGATCATTACAAGAAAAATTTTCATTCATGCTTACAAAGAAAAAAAATGATAGTGGATCATTTTTTCTGTTTCTCTTTTTTAGTTTTGTTGTTTAAGTCGTTCCTTGTGTAATTTTTTACACTTGTAATTGCAACATTGAGCACAATGTAGCCATATACCCGGGCTCACTTATACATTCTTTTGTTAGGCTACTAAAAATAAAAAAGTAAATCTTAAATGATCAAGTTCTGCTATGTTTAATGTAGTTAGTCTAATAAAATTTGTTGATAATTTCTGTTGGTGTGGTTAACCTATGCAATAACTTCAATACATGCGTTGGTATAGTTTGTGATGTTGATTGTTGCCAAGATATTTAATGAGTTCTAAGAACGGATCATGTTTTACCATTTTAGTGAATAATATTTAGTTTCTAAGTGATTCTTTGTTTCTTGTGTTTCCTTGGCAGGTCTTAATCTTGTGTTCTCTTGAAGAAATTATTAAAAATGAGGTACATTATTCATCAATTTTCCCTTATAGTTTATGGTAACTTTTGTCCATTTCTTTGGTATTTTACTTCTGATCATCTAATGGTGTTTTCCTCTGTTTTTGTCCTTCTTGATATGCAGTCGGCCAATGGAAGAAGAAGTAAGTTAGTTTTCCAATTTGGGCAAGTTTTGAGCAAATTTGCTGCTTGCATGTACAATATTCCCTCTAATAATTCTGTTAATTACATATATATTGAAATGTTCATTCAATTGGTTGCTGCAGAATGTCAAGACTGAGGAAGAGGAATTTAACACTGGACCTCTCTCTGTTCTGATGATGAGTGTTAAAAACAATACCCAGGTAATATTCTTTATTGATTTATGATTATCTGTCATCTTCCCAATGGAAATGTCCCTATGCTGAACAGAATTTGGTTTCCTCTGTTGGGTAGGTGCTAATTAACTGTCGGAACAACAAAAAGCTTCTTGGTCGTGTAAGAGCTTTTGATCGTCACTGCAATATGGTTCTTGAAAATGTCAGAGAGATGTGGACTGAGGTTGGTTTTGAACAGGGGATTCGTACTTTCATATTTCAAGTTATCTCCAAGTAAATAACTTATAGTTCCCCCCTGTGGTGTAGGTTCCAAAGACTGGAAAAGGCAAGAAAAAGGCCCTCCCTGTTAACAAGGATAGATTCATCAGTAAGATGTTCCTTCGAGGAGATTCAGTCATCCTTGTTCTCAGGAATCCCAAGTGAGGTAGATCTGTTTTGATAACATTAACAATTTCAGTGACAGATAGACATGAACTAGTCTTTGTGATGTTTGTATCTGCCCATTAAACAACCCACTAACGCTAGATTTATCTGAAGGCACTTATCATGTTATTTGCACTCTGATATGTGATGCCTGGATCGCAAGATTTGGTAGGAGTATAAAATTGTTGTAAATTCAAATCATGAGTATGCATTTAAAGATTGTGCAGCTTGAGATTGGTCTTTATTTGTTACTACATACAGAAAAGCCTGTTCTATCTCATGAAATTTTCTTGCATTTGTTACATATGCTGCAGTCTTCATTGCAAAATCAGTTTATTACCATAGTCACTTGACAGCACCGGAATATTTGCCTGTGGCTTTGCAGCTACTGCTAATATGGTGTGAAATCATGGGAAATCACTCTATAAATGCAATATAATTTCCTCTGGTCTGTATTTGATTAAGACATTGACTTGAGAGTTGATTTAAGAATGTATTAGTTTTCCCATTTTTCATTTACCTGGTGTGTATTGCCTTAGAATTTCCTCTGATCATCATCACCTGTTTCGACAGAACATTCTCTAATCTCGTTGCTCATTAATTAAATGAATGTATAAAATCCTACTAGAAGTACCAAAACTAATCTGGAGAAAGGAAAATTAGTCAAAACGGAAAAATAAAAAATCATCACTATAATAAATTTTTCTGTTACAGTTTGAGACTTTCAGCTGGACTGACAATTAATCTTCTTTTATTTTTTAAATTTTCAGATGTAAAAATTGAAGTTCATTTCAACGTCATCTCATTCGAAATAAAACATATTTGTATTAGGGTGTAATAATAGGCTTCAAATAAAGTGTTTTGCAAAGGGTAAAAGAAGTTTGAAGTTTGGCTAACATTAAAAAGCATTTAATTAACTATAATATCTGGAAAAAAAAATTAAACACAAAATCATAAAGTTAAATATTCATTTAACAAGGAACACACTCCCTTCTCATAGAGGGAGTGCGTTTGAGCTCTACTTCCCCTCTCTGTTTTTCATCTCTTGCGTGAGAGGATATTTATTAAATTTGGGGTAGACATCGTACACCTCATGTGAAGATATCTAACGCATTTGTAATATTAAAAAAAAAAATCAGAAAAATAGCCTTCCTCTTTTACTTCTTTGCTTTTGGCATATTTATGCTAAAACATTAAATTGAAAAAAAATTACTCTGAAAGAAAATTAAGTTTTAAAAATACCATCTACCAAATTTTGTCATATTCCAATATATGATAAAACACAATCTTTTTTAATATTATATATTATATTTACAATTTATTAATATTATATTAAAAATTTATCAAAATTTGAAGAGTTTTGATCGAATTGAGTTCAACACTGTCCAGATATCTATACCTAATTTAGACCATGTTTATCCTTACGAGAAGATATTTAATGGGATCCCACTTAAGATGAAAAATAAACTTTACGAGAAGGAATATGTGTCCTTATTGAGGAGAAAAATCCAGTTACACTCTAATATACTAGATCCACTAAAAGAGGTTAGAATGACTTATGATGGAAAATAAATTTTACTGATAGGGTTATGTCTATTTTGACGAGGAGGGATATGTCCACACGCTCTAATACAGTGGACTTCACTTAAAATAGATAAAAGTTAAAAAATAATATTATTGATTTGAAAATTTGACTTTTCATTGAGAGTAAGTCTCCTGGCCACTTAGACTAAATCTGAATAATAACACAACATAAGTTTGATATGATAAAAAATAGAGATTAATGTAACTTAAAAACTTAAATAAACTTGTGCCAAACTCATTTTTTAAGTATTTTTAAAAACATATATTTTTTAATATGAATAAATAATTTAAATATTTTTGGAAACATAAAATTCAAAGTCTGATACAAACAAGATACGACTTACACCTCTAACCATAGCCAATGGAAACGTTTTTATTTTGGTAGTTCAATTTCAATGTCATCTTTTTCATAAAGAGTGGCAACTTTCCACAAACTAAAAGGAAGAAAAAATAAAGGCAGTTGGTGGGTGTAAATTGTTAAAAGGCAACAACAAAAGAAAACTATGCTTGCTAGGCTACCTAGCTCCTTTATTTTTTTTGCATATATATCCTTTTTTCTTCTTCTAATTCCTAACTTGAGTGGGATACAAATTGATTTCGTGGAGCCCCTTCTAGGTATGATAATTGAACAGCATATATAAATTAGATATTCTCATGATGATTGTTATTATTATTATTTGAGTAATTACATCAGGATTATTCTAAATTAACGATAAGTAAATAGATTAAGCAATGTTTGCTTGATTAATTATTGGACACGTGGGTATGTAAGAGTTGGATTCCATTTCTAGGTCTAATTATTAGAAGCCCAAAGTTAATGTCATTTTTCTTATATATATTAAGCCCAAAATATAATACAATAAAATAAGAAGATCAAATCAAACGATCGCGATATTGAACAGTGATACTCGCATCTTTTAATTGTTGGAGACAAATTTTTCTTTAATTATTTATTGTAATCTTTTCAATTATTAATTGCAAATGAAACTGCATCTGCAAATATACATATAAACTCTTATAAACTGATTTTTTTTCTTAATTATTAATAAAAATAGCAACTTTTAAAGTAAATATATCAAGTAACGTAATATTCGATATTCCTTATTTTAGGTCTAATATTTCGTAACCTCTAAATTTTTATCAATATTTAAAAAAATAATGAAATATTAAACCTAAAAATAGAAGACTATCATATCTCTATATAAACTTTCATAAATTTTAAATTATAATTAGATAGAAAAAAAAAGGGCAAGAGTAGGATAATAAATTTGATTTTTTTTCTTAACCTTTTATATATTTTTATTAAAAATTTCATCAATTTACAAGTGGGGTATCATCCAATCAAACTTAGACCAAGAACACTAATATACATTTTTAATTTAGTATCTAATATCTATTCCAACCTTGATAAGGATGGGCAAAATAATAATTATTATAACCCCACCTTGAAAAACATCTTGAAATATAAAAGCAACAAGCATGTGTCCTCCACAAACCCATTGTATATTTTATTGAATAAATTAGAAATTGCAATGCAAATATATATATAAAATAAAAGAGAAGATGATGAGTTCAATTTGAAAAGGAAACATTCAAGCACGCGTTTGTAGGTAGAAATAACAAAAAGGTTTATATATATATATATTTGTGATTCTAGAAAGGAAGACTTGCCTTCTTGAGCACCCCACTATGTATCTCTTTGTCTAAAGGTTATTTCTCCTCTTGTTTTAATTAGCACATGAAATTATTGCCAAGTAGTCCCACAATCCCACTTGATAAAGTTAGGGACATGAGGATGAATTGGAAGAACAATATTCTCTTTCCTTTTCCTTCCTTTTTTTAAATTTATTTTTAGTAAAAATCTGCTAAACCTAATAGTTCGGTCGAAAGTTTTGTGGATAAACTTTTAATATATGGGTCAATTGTTACCAAGGTGTTGTTTTCAGAAAAAAAAATATATAAAAAATTAAAAAAAATTACACATTTGATCAAACTTAATCATAAGCTTTTTATTATTAGGGTTGTATTTATATGCATTCCATTAAGTAACATTGAACCTCTAGACCTCACTAATTAATAACTCTTTTAGAATGGATTCAATCTATGCACTAGAGGAGGATCATAAATTAATAAAAATTTCAAATGGGTATTTGTTTTGAAGTTTAAATTATTGATATCAAAGATATTAACATCTTGTCCATATTTCAATTTTTGTATACTCTATTTATTTATTAACAAATTTATCTTATTTAATTTCATTGAATTTATGTTTTATCTAAGTGAATATGTTAAAACTTATATATAACACAATGTAATAACTCTTAAATTTATTTTTGACATTAATGTAATTATTACCTAAAACTTATGTTTCTGAGTCAAAAATTATTAAATTATACAGATTTATAACTAATATATTTTAACCTTATGATCTTTGTATTGGGAATCTCCTAACACTGATTTTAATGATATAATTAAAATGACTACTGTTCAAGTACTCATGACCCATCTTTCCATCTACTACACAAGATTAATTGGGAGTAGTTCAAGAGCTAAAGAAAGAAGAAAGTTGAAGCCAATGTATCAACACAAAACAAGTGTCAAAGAACTCGAAACAAAAAAGAACAAACACATAAAACTAAAGCAAGATTCAATGATACGATACAAATCATTGTGTTGGCACTATCAAATACTAAAGCAATAATAAAAGGCAGTGGCTCGGTGGTTCAGTTCTTATCCTTTCTCTCAAAGGCGTGTGCCCTCAACATGCCAGAATATCCAGCACAAAACATGGACCAGTTCATACAAAAAATATAATAAAATAAACTACAAGTGTACAGAATCTATCTGCTTTTCTTCTACTTTTATGGGATGCGTGTGCCTCCCACAAGCAAGAAAAACCAAAATAGCAAAGGTAATATCATCATCATTATTCATCAACACATATTTATTAAAGCAAGAGAAATCTTATGATGGTGGATATCAAAGCTTTTACAGGCCTCACGTTTCTGATTCTTGTGTTGTGTTTATATATATTCTATGTTCTACATCTATGGTATATAGATAAATTCAAAAGCTGGTGGTATAATTTGGCTTGCTTTATATACATCATCTCCCAACTTTTCAGATTCAACCTCATTACTTGTACAATTTCATTTGTATCCCTTCAGCCTGATCACCTTTAAAAAAATGAAAAATAAAATAGTTTAATATATTATATATATACTTCAAAATTAATTATACCTCCAAAATAGATGACATAGATAGAATATAATATTCAGGGTTTGCAGCAAAATTCCTTTCACATGGAACAAGAATACATCATGATTATATAGAACAAAATTAATTTTCTGAATATCCTGGTAAACTCTGGATGATTAACTTACCATTATGATCCTAACATGAACACATTTAAAATTATGGATAAAGAAGAAACAGTCATGATGATTCGAAGTTTTTCGACAGATTGAAGAGAACCACATGGCTAGTTTTGTTTGAAACCAGCTGTAATAATGAGCAGAAGTTGGTAGTTACTGTTAGAAAACCTGAAAAGAAGATTATTCCTTTCCTTTTCAAGTTGTGGTGAATTAGGGTTTTTCTTTTCTCATTTCAATTTCTTTTTACAATTTCACTCTCTTTCAGACAAACGTTAATTATAATGATCATTTCAGACATCATAAGGGATTAGGTTTATTACATATCTCTAATTAGATGTAATTATCATGACTTATATTATTGTTGGATTTCTCTCAAGTATGTGTGTGTGTTTTTATAAATATTACATTTTAATAACTTAAATTAATCTCTATTCAATATTTTAGTGTGAACGGAATATCTTATACCTTATACTACCAATAAATTTTATTAATTAAATTAATTAACACCCACAAATAGAATTCAACTGCGGAGTCAGTATACTCCATTTTAATTTTAAAAAATTAAGAAATTATTAAAATTACATCAAAAATATACATGAAAGAGACTTCTTAGCTACCAACAAATTATTTTATATTGGAAAAACTTTTGACGTAACGATAATAGAGACATTAATTTCTAACACATTTCTAATTTCAGAATCATACTTGGTAATTAAATTGATAAACTAATCCCAGTCTTATTTATTAACTAGGGATCGATAAACCTTCACCAATTTGTGCCTGTCTTCTTCTCCTTTAATTATTTTGTTTCTTTCTCTGTCTTTTTTTTTTTTAAAAAAATATGTTATTATTAATTATCTTTTGTCGAATCTCAATGACACTCTAGTGTGTCGTTTCTGTACGAGGAGTGTGCCTCCCACACGGCGCCTCTGTTCATATTATTCTTCTTGTGTATATCCTTTCATTTTCATATTTCTTTTTCCAATATATTCTATATATAAAATACTATTAATTCAATCCGTTCCCTAATGCAGTCACATCTCACAAGGCTTGTGCCTCACACACGCCTAATAATTAACTAAGCTTCCTGCTAGGCCCAGTCGCAATCATAACTTGTAAAAAAATTTCTATTCTAATCTCACCTAGCTATCCTAATTAGACCTTAGTTCTTCGATCTTATTATTAAATTATAAAAGAATTAGTAAGTGTAATAATAACATTATCAATATTAAGTTTTATATATATATATATATATATATATATATATATATAAGAGTAGGATAAAAAATCTCCTTTTTTTTACATAAAATCTTATATTATATAAACTGTTAGATAATCATTTAGGTTAATTCAAGTAGTCAGGAGTTAAAAGACTTTACTATAAGGTTTTGACTTTGATCTTTGTCAATGATAAAAGTTATTTTCCAAGTCATCGTGGATAGGTCAATACACTCAATAAATGGGCTCATTAAAATTATAAAATATATATATAAACCGTTGGATCTAATTAATTAATGGATAATTAATATACATATTAAATATTTAGATCTACCTGTTTATATTTAATATAAAATGTTATGTAAAAATAATGTTCACATTCATCCCGATATATATATATATATATATAGAGAGAGAGAGAGAGAGAGGAAGCAAAGTGAATACAACTCTTGACTCTCTCCCCTTACAGCAGCAAAATGTATAATCAGCCCATGACATAAATCATTTGACTCAAAAATTTAAGCCAAATTCAACAGCAAATTCTTTACTACTAATATTGATTTGATGTAAACCATTAAGATCAAATGAAACTTGAATTAATTTAGGTTTGTGTGTACATCAAAGTTAAGTTTAATTTCCTTTTACTTTAGAATATGCATAAAACTATACACCTTTTGCAATTAATTATGTACTTAAGGACACCTAACATTAGCTTAAGCTTACATTCTTTTCCTATATATACCATTCAATTCTCTTCAATCCTCAAGATATAACAAGAAAGAGTGAGAACTAAGAGTATCTGAGATTTCAATTTAAGAAAGGAAAAATGGCAGCAAATGGTTACGCTGATCCTGAGAAGCAGAAACTGCTCTTAGAAGAGCACGAAGAGAAGCATTTCATGTCCAGTGAAATGGTCCGGGACATTATCCTTGGTGTATCTGACGGTCTTACTGTCCCTTTTGCCCTTGCCGCCGGTTTGTCGGGCGCCGAGGTCTCTTCGTCGATCATCCTCATCGCTGGCATCGCTGAGGTTGCTGCCGGAGCTATCTCTATGGGGCTTGGAGGGTAATTAATTAACTATTTTTACTTGGGTTTAAGAAATTGTTTTCTTTGTTTTTTAAAGCTGGAAAGTGAAAGTGTTTTTTGTTATTTTCAGGTATTTGGCAGCAAAAAGTGAAGCTGATCACTACACGAGGGAACTAAAGCGAGAACAAGAAGAAATCATCAATGTCCCTGATATAGGTTTAACTAATACTTCTTTCCTTTTGCCCATCAATTCTCCATTTTCCAAATCTTGATAGTTAAAACATGGGAATGTGTTGGTTTTCAATTGCAGAGGCTGCTGAATGTGCAGAAATTCTAGCTCAGTACGGGGCAGAACCCCATGAGTATGAAGGAGTGGTGAATGCTTTAAAGAGGAACCCACAACATTGGGTCGATTTCATGATGAAGTATGTATTCTATTAAGTGGGTACTTTTAGGATAACCTCCTCCTTTTTGTTCTACTTTTACTGAAATCTTTTCAACTCTATATATCTCAGGTTTGAGCTGGGATTGGAGAAGCCAGATCCAATGAGAGCATTACAAAGTGCAGTAACAATTGCAGTATCATACATCATGGGAGGATTGGTACCACTGTTGCCATACATGATGATTCCAATTGCAAAAGAAGCAATGGTTGCTTCTGTCGTTTTGACCATTTTAGCATTACTAATATTTGGATTTGCCAAAGGTTACTTTACTGGTAATCAACCTTTCAAAAGTGCCATACAAACTGCCTTCATTGGAGCCATTGCTTCTGCTGCTGCTTACAGCATAGCCAAACTTTTCAGAGCTTGATTTCATTAATTTTCTAATTGGAGTTTAATTTAATAATTAGCTGCTTGTATTGTATGCCCTTTTATATAATATATGTTTAGTGTTTGGCCAATATTGTAATATACATCAACATTTCTCCATCTATTAATATCATTATATGTGCTGTGAAATAATCATTGATCTCATATATCATAATTATTAATTAGAGTTTAAATATATATTACTAAATTTTAAATTCAGACTTACTTTTAATTATAATTTACAATTAATCTCATTTTTTAGCAAGACATAATTATTAATGAAATCTTGATTGGAACTTAGGTTTAAAGTTGTGATATATACCTAACATGAATATCTTATATATGATAAACTAGCTTAGCATATCATTAGTTTGATATCTTTGTTAGGTTAAAAGGGTAATTTAATTAATTAATATAAGTATAAAGAAGTGGGTATATTATATATAATTCCCTATATAATAATCTAAATGTTTTCTTAATTTAGTATATCAAAGAGATTTGTGAATCTGTGTTGATTAATTGTCAATAAAAAAAAAAAACTTTGATTTTGATTGGTCAACGAGAATGTAACTTTTAATTGATAAATAGAAATTTGAGTTGCACCGATCAAAAGGTTTTTGAAATTAATGTATCTAAAAAGGAAAAAGTTTATTTATAATCATTCTTTTGACAAAAATATAAATTATTTTTGTTATTCCACTTCTTCCAAATTATATATAAATACTTTTGCCTTTTTAAATATTCAAATGTTAAAAAGTATCACTCATGAGCCATGACATGAAATAAAAATTAAATTTATTTTTTCTAAAATTACGGCAATATTAAATATTTAATCTAATTCACAAAATTCAATAAACTTAAATAACCTCTTTGTCATTATTATATTTTTATTTAATTTACGAAAATAATTTTTAAAATATTTGATAAAAACCTCATTTTAATAATTAATTTTTATCAACTACCTAAGAATAAATAATTTTGTTTTAAAATATTTATAAATTGAAAGGATCAACACTACAATTTTAAATATGATATAATGTCACACATTAATACATATTTGTGTATTATTGAACTCACATATACATATACATATACATATATATATATATATATATATTTACATTTTATTTTTTGTTTGGATTAAAAAAATTATAACCATAATGAATTATTTAAGCCAAGCTAATCCTTTTATTTACAATTACAGAATCCTACTTTTTCTTCTTCAAAAGTGGAAGTGGACCAAAGAGCCGTCCACTTTATTTATTTTATTATTTATTTATTTATTTACTTTTTAAGATTTTGCTGGCACTATTAATTATTACGGGCTAATTTCAATTTCAAATAAAAATCAAAACTACTTATTTTCCACAAGAACCAGTTTCCAATTTTGTGATAATTAATTAATTAATTAATTAATTAATTAATTAGTGTAGTAAGAATGTTAATTAGTTAAATTCTGTATGAATCAATTTGTTTCTATGATCGATCAACTATAATAAGTTTTAGTAAATATTATTAGTATATATGTAATTTTTATTATTATTATTATTATTATTATTATTATTATTAATAAATGTAAATTGAACTCTAAAAGTCCAAAACTTTCTGAACAGGAAAACATTGAAGAGCTCAACTTTACCTATTATGGAATCTGCGCCCACTTATCAGAAAACAAACAGAAAAAAAACAAAAACAAAGAAGAAAACCTAACACCACTTCATTTTTATACACATTTCTACACCTCCATTAATCACAATTCATTACTCTCTATATTCTCTTCTTTTTTTATTTTATTTTATTTATGAAAAATTCTGATCATACCCACCAACCGTCACTTTCAATTCTCACTTCTGAACCGGTTTCAATGGCCGATATAGAGCCAGAGAAGCAGTCTCTCCTCAACCAGCACAAAGAGAGACACTTCACTGCCGGTGAGATCGTCCGTGATATCATCATCGGCGTGTCGGACGGTCTGACGGTGCCGTTTGCCCTCGCGGCTGGATTATCCGGAGCCAATGCCACGTCTTCTATCATTCTCACTGCTGGCATCGCTGAGGTGGCTGCTGGTGCCATTTCCATGGGACTCGGAGGGTAGTTATTGAATTATATAAACTTTGGGTTTGCTTTTGCGTTGTGTAGAAGTTTAAGATTAAGATTCTTACATGCAGGTATCTTGCTGCTAAGAGTGAAGCTGATCATTATGCAAGAGAGTTAAGAAGAGAGCAAGAAGAGATTGTTAAAGTTCCTGACACAGGTTTTTACAATTTATTTTTTAACTTTCTTTTGAGTAATTTGTGAAATCAGAGAGCATTTTCAATTGTGGGTACGTTGGATTTGGAATTGAAATTGCAGAAGCAGCAGAAGTTGCAGAGATCCTGGCGCAGTATGGAATAGAGCCACATGAATATGGACCTGTTGTTAATGCTCTGAGGAAGAAGCCTCAAGCATGGCTTGATTTTATGATGAAGTAAGTTTCCTCTTTCATTTTTTTTATCGTTCAATTTTTTGTGTAAAATGCATAGGAACAGTTTGATAAGTTGAATAGTTGCATTACGACTTTGAAAAGGCAAAAGACAAAAGCTAGAATGGCTTTTCATAAGTTATCTGTGAAAAGCTGGTTTGACAACACCATCCCATGTGCTAGAAAGCTAGGTGGTGGAGAATGCTTCAGACATTTGGCTGTATTATTACATCAACTTTTGCTTCTCTTCTCTTCATGCTTGGGAACTAGGGTTTGTCTTTATTACACAAACTATAGAGGTTTGTTTTGGACACTTCTTCGATTGGCCCTCGGTTTATTCAACAGTTGATGTCATTCTTTATCCAATATATGAATTATTGGTTGTCCACAAATCTCAGTTTTATTGAAGAGGTCCAAGAGGAGTTAAATAATTTATCATAAGATATCATATAATATGATGGTGTTAATTTATTAGTGGAAGTTAGGCCAACCTTTGTTTCGGCCCATAAAAAGTTTTCTGTGGATGCAGGTTTGAACTGGGATTGGAGAAGCCAGACCCTAGAAGAGCACTGCAGAGTGCATTGACCATAGCAATTGCTTACATTTTGGGTGGACTTGTACCTCTCATTCCTTACATGTTCATTCCAAGAGCTACTGATGCTGTGGTTGCATCTATCATCTTAACCTTGTTGGCATTGCTGATTTTTGGATATGCCAAGGGTTACTTCACTGGAAATAAGCCTTTAAAGAGTGCCCTCCAAACTGCCTTCATTGGAGCCATTGCATCCGCAGCTGCATTTGGTATGGCCAAGGCCATCCACCCGTAACTTACAATGTATAATTTATGTAGTAAACTAGCTTTCCTACCTCTGTTTTATCATTGAGTGCCATTTTGGTACTTTGTATGTGTGGTTTTCCAGTGTAACCAAGATAAACGTTTGCCTCAAAATCATGTACTTTCATATGTTTCCTTATGCTTTCTACTCGGAAGAACAATCAACAAAGCTTTAAGATAATGCTTTGCTCCCAAACAACTAAACCATATATTTGTACATAAACAGAGAATATGTGATTGTATATCAGGTGAAAATATCTAAAATAATATATCCTGGTTTGTCATCAAAATACAAAATTTCCATATATTGAATGAAAATTTAAAGCCACAACATAAAGTGGCAACTGATGCAGGGTGATGGATAAAACAATTATCCCTGACCCGGCATCACACCCACAAGCGTCGTTTCAAATAGCTAAAAGAAAATAATATGAAATATTTACCATGCCATTTATACCGGTAGTTGTATGGAGGAAGTCATGTAATCAGGCCAAGATCTGTCAATTAGACAAATAAATTTTAATCATCAGATTACACTCGGCTGTCTCATTAGCAGAAATATACTGAAAATTTACTAGTAATAAATTGTTTTTTCATGCATTTTGATTTGAGATCATGAGACAAGCAAATAACAAGAGACAACTTACAATAGTTTGTGGATGAGCTCACAAGGATGCCCTAACT
Organism: Melia azedarach; assembly: GCA_028052125.1. NCBI lineage: Eukaryota > Viridiplantae > Streptophyta > Magnoliopsida > Sapindales > Meliaceae > Melia > Melia azedarach. The sequence goes on along the minus strand of CM051402.1, from coordinate 2,649,219 downwards.
ACCAAAAATCTGGTACCTTTCTACAGTGTTTAAAGTTGGTGACCGCTTTCAGAAGCCAAAAGTCCCATTTTCTCAGTGAGAAATTCCAAGTTTTGGGAATTCTCCAAAGGAGATCCATTATCTACTGGTTCACTCTCAAGGTTATGAGATTTGCACATTTGTTGTAGTAAAGATTCAAAATTATGAAGCTTCTCTGAATCAGACCCAGATACAGTAGGTTCCACTTCCATTCCCAAGTCAGTGTTCCCTTCTTTATCCACCTGATTATCTTCCATATTCTCTGAAAATGGACTAGCTAAAAGAAGCTTTTCCCATTCACCGTCAGTATGTAAATCCAGAGGAATGAATGGGGCCTGATTTTCATCCATTAGCATTTTCAAGAAATCAGCATTCATGAAAAAATCTTTCATGCCATCAGAAGTACCAGATTCTGTTTGATTTTCTGAATCTGTCACTGGTTTAAGTACAGCCTTCAGTGTTTCATCCCCTGGTGGCTGATATCTTACTATCATATTATCAGAAGCTATTGGTTCACCATCCTCCATAACTTCTTCTAGCATATTGCCAGATTCAGCCACGCGCCAATTATTTTCTTTTGGTTGAAGCAGCTGAACCAAAAAGCCTGGATTTTGCATGGCCATCACTAAAAATGACAACATCTGCTGCTGACTTTTCTCCATTCCTTGAATACGGTCACTCAAGAGAAGTAACTTGTTATCCGCAGTCTCCTGGTACTGCCTAAGATTTACCAGCTCCTGCATAAGTGTATTTTTACCAGTCTTCAAATTCTCCACTTCTTTCCACAGTCCCAAACTGTTAATTTTCTCACAAGGTTCAACTAACTTTTCTGACTGCTGCAATGACTTTCGCTGGTCAGACACTTGAGAATTTTTCCTTCTGAAGATATTATTCAACAAATGCCTCTGACCTCTAATGAATCCATCATTTGCAAATTCCCAACGATCTGTGTCAACTTTTCTGAAACCCTGGGAAAAGCTTAAAGTGAATAATTGTTTCCATGTCTTATATTTCAATTAATTTAATTTCACAAGCATGCATTCATGTGTAATGAATAACCATACACAAGAACAAATGTGCATTTACACGAGCACTTGCACAATGACACCCTCCGCAGACACTGCATATAATGTCTATCAAATATTTATTGCTAACAATAGTGCAGAGGACAACCCAACTAAATGCCTGAACTGGTGACAAACTCTTGAGAAAGGAAAGATGCCCCAACCTTCCTGGGAAGGACTTATAGAACATAAAAGGAATCAAATTAAAAAGGACAAAGAAGTAACTACAAACATCTTGATCATGGCTACCAGAAGACATCACAAATAAGGTCATAAGTCACAGAACCAAAAAATTAGAGAGGAGATGATATTTTATACTTTTAGCAATAGTAACCACAGATCTCCGGACAAAATTTCTCGGACTGAAACACACCATCTCAGAATTTATCAAATAAACAGGTAAAAGGACCATTTTCTATTGGCTTCACTGCACAGCAGAGTAACCATCTCAGATTTTTCAATAAGAGGACAAGAGAATCATGCCCCTCCCTCCTGGCATAGACAATGAGGATGAAGGCCGTATTTCTCCCCACCTCGGATTTTGCAACCATAAAACAAATGAGTGGCGTATCCAAGACCGTGGTAGGTATTAATTAAAGGATTTGGTTCCTTAAATATGAATCATAGAAACTCCCAGCAGGTGAGATAATAACTGAAAGAAACAATTTGGACGCATATATTCATCTATTAATGGCACAACCTAAAAATATTCCCTTTTTCAAAAGAAGTATCCTCTTCTGCCATAGGCAATCAGGTTCCAACCTTCACAAAGGTTTGAAACACGAAATCTGTATTTGCTTCTCATCATAGATGATTCAGTTCCAACCTTTTCAGAGAGTTGAAATATTAAATCTATATTTACTTAACATAAAAAATACAGCAGTAGTGCAAATGTATCCTAAATGCACTATAGTAGCAGTACGAATGTATACTTATCAACTTAAATTTTCTGGTCAAGTTATAACTTGACATGTTGCCAACGTATAAAATGTATTTGAATGCCCTATATTGTGTTAATTAGAACATAGATAGTGGTGTTTGTGATTGTTGCTTTTTCTTTTTGTGGCTGTGTTTTGTTTTGTCAGGTGCCTAGCACATGAGAGAACATTTTAGAGTTAACGTATTATTTTTAGAATCCTTTACTTGTAGCTTCAATCTTGGGACAAGTGGTTAGTTAACAGTTATTCACAAACCCTTGAAAGGGAATATGACAATCTTCCCTTACATTCAGCAAAGCAAAACCTTAGAATCTCTGTACTTTAAAGTTCACCAGCATCCATCTGTTCTATGTTATTGATAGTTAGTGGTTTATAGGAAGTGTGATGGTGTGTGATGGTTGCAAGGGGTAGTTACATCATTGGTGTGGTTGGGGAATTTGGGTTTCCTATTCCATGCTAAAACAAGAACTTTATCATTCCTTAGTTGTACCACAAACAAAAGGGAATGACTGTGTTAAAGTCAGAATTAAGGGAGTGGGATATACCATTCAGTTCGACCCATTCTTATCAACCTAAAAAGACCTTAAATGGAAAAGTTAAATCTTAGATGGTGTTTTGGGCCAAATCTATCAGTCATAACCCAAAGAGATCATGAAGCTAACTTCGAACTCAGGCATATAAGATAGCTAATCTAGAAACTACCAAACAGTCTAGCAATCACATCACTCCTAATTAGCAGACATGACTAGCATAAAAGAATAGTTGTTCATAACATTGAGCATAATTCAATATTTTTCCTTCCAAAATCGTGAATAATAACAGTAAACCAATTTGTCTTTATGTTCTAAGAGTAAAATTTGTTTATATGTTTTGCATTTAATATCCCTTTTGAGAGCTAAAGTACAAATTATTTTAGGAAACAATGACCCACACTCCTCACCTTCCAACTTTCAAAGGGATTGAATGAGGTAAGAAAATAAATTACTTTTTCTGGAAGGGGCTTCATCCAATTTTATAAAGCTTATTAACAATGACAGAAAAATCTTCTTACGCATAGCATAATTGATGCCTCATAAAACAAACACAGAATTATGCTAAACCCATCTAACAATCAGATTACTCACACTTTCAGAAGAAGATTTTCAACAAGTGAAAGGATATAATTCTGAAATAGTTAGCGAAATGTAGGCATCAGAATGCAAATAGCTTTGCTCTAAGGAAATTAAGGAGCAGGTTTCATGCATGAAAACTTGAGAAAATACAACAATAATATCAAGGATCCACGCATGAGTAACTAAAGAATTTGAAAGAAATCATATTAAAAGGATGAAGATAAACCGGAGTGTCACCAAGCGTTAAAGCAATAGGTTTTGGTCCTACTATTAAGATGTTTGGATCCTTCTGCTCCAAATTGGAGTATTATGAATTCCATTTTGTTTCCCCTGAAATTATCCTATTCTTCCCTTCAGTCTAGTTGAACAAAAGTTCCATGTTAAAAAGCGCTTGTCAGGCATACGACTCTTCTGAACTGCTTATAGATTAGATGGACAAATTAATCCAGTTACTACAACAATTACCAATTTCTTTTTTCCAAAATTGCTAATTCCATTTATAGATATCATTAAGTTGAGACACAAATAGCAACAAAGAATTGTTAACAACGCAACATAAATTACAGCACAAACCAACAACGCAATCCAGAATTCCACAATCGAAAAAACATTGAATCAAAACTAAACAGAGAATTCTCACTAACCAATAACAATTAAAACCCAAGCATGAAAACCCACATAAAAAATCTCCGCACAATTCAAAAGAACATCAAAACAGCAATCATACAGGAGCACAAAATGAAAATAAAGAATTGCCCATTAAATCAAACAAGAAGACAAAGAAGCTCACATAGATATTAAGTTGTCTGATGAAACTAGCAAAATTGCTGTGCTTGAAGTACTTGGGCAGCAACTGAACTGAAAACTCAGTCATATCCCATATAACAAAACTGTCATTGTTTTGGCTCCAAGAAATTATGGAGTCAGTTGACTGATCGTCAACCATCTCATAACATTTCTTCAGAAAAGGCGCCACTGAACCACCAGACCCATTATCGTTTGATTTCACCATACTCAAAAAGAAACAATTCTTATAAAAACAAACTCAGAAACCGAGAAAACACAAACAAGAATAATAATAAATATCAGCGCAACTGAGAGATTGTTATTAACAACTTGATTAAATAAAGATAAGGGTAAATCCGTAATTCGAGATAGAATTGTACGGATTACATGGAATGGAAAGAGTCGAGACTCGTGTTGTGAAGGAATATGTCGAATGGAGGGGAAACTTGCTATAGAGGCAAAAGATATTGCGACTTTCCTTCCTTCTCTACGGTTACAAGGGATTCAGTGCGGTTTGGTCGTTATGGTATTCAGCGAATAGGAGACCGACAGGTGTGTACAGTAATAATCATTTTACTGAATTGCCCCTGCTTTCGTGGGGGGAAGCAACGAGGAAAGTGGGGAGAGATTGGGCGCGTAGAAGTGCTTTTCTTGGTCTTTTCTTTTACTTTTCTTTTGTTTCATCTAAGAAATTTGTTTTTTCTTTCCATATATATATATATATATATATATATATATATATATATATATATCTTTATTTTACCTATTTTTTAAACATAAATATAAGAATATTATTGCATTTAAAATTTTTTATATAAATTTATCCATGTAAATTGATCAAATTAGTTTATACGAAATTAAAATTTAACAACATTTACATAGCTTACCATTTATATATTTTATTTTAACAAATCAAATGAAATATCATTGATAATATCATTTAGTATTAGTTTTGTTTGACTTTTTATTAGTTAAAAAAAAATTTAATAATAAAATTTTTTTAAAAAAATTTTTAATGTCATTTGATTGGTATAAATAATAACTTTTAAGAATTAAAAAAATTATTTTTTTCTATTAGAATAAGTAAAAAATTTAAATTTTTGACAATAAAAGTTCTCTAGTCTTTTTAAAATATAAAATTATTTAAAAAGCTCTTATTTTAATTTAAAATTTTTACTTTATTTCTTTAATATATAATATTAAAATTTTATTTATTAAAATAATTACTCAAAATTTTTAAAAAATTATTTGTAACAACTAAATAATTAATAAACTTTTATTAAAAATTTTATTTATAAAAGTTCTACAGATAAAAAATATATTCCAAAAAATTATCCTTGAAAAGTTATACAACGAACCTTTAAAATCTTGTTATTAAATTACTGTACTTGAAAATTATAATTATTAGGAGAAAAATTAGTTATTGTTAGATATAAGTATCTGTTTTATTTTCTATTTAAAAGAACATAATTATTAATCATTAAATGTAAAAAAAGTATTTATTTTTTATTTAATAAATTTAAATACATTTTAAAATTATCCAGTTATTTAAAACAATATAAAATATCATAATACTGTATTTTAGAGATTCATATTCAAAACTTTATGAATAAAAAATATATATATTATTCATAGTTATATATATCGCTATTATTCAAAAAATTTAGATATAAAAACAAACAAAAACCAACTTAAATAGAAAAACAAGTGTGGTCCACCAAATTTAATGTTTATCATAAACTTTATTTTTTATTTTAGGGATATTGTGCTTTACCTCTCTCACTTTTGAGGAAAAGTAACATACTCTTTAAGTTTTAAAAAAAATCTAAGAACTTCCTTAGGGTTATTATTTATATCTTAATTTAACTATTTTACCTTTTATTATTAAAAAATCTAAAAGAAGGAGAGGAGAGGGAGGGGGGAGGGAGAAGAAGCAAGAGAAGGGGGAGGGAAGAGGGAAAGGGAAAAGGAGAAGAAGAGGGGAAGGCGGAAGGAGGGAGGGGCGGCAAAGGGTAGAATAAAACATTTATAATATATAATTTTTAAAATATATCATATTATATTTAAAAATTATGTATAATTAATATATAGATTTTTTATATCATAAAATTTATTATCAAAACTTCTTAAATTGTTATATAATTATAATAATTGGACAATATAAATTATACATAATTTTTTAAAATAAATTATTTTAATAATATAATAATTTTTAGAAAATATATAATTAATATTATATAAATTTGATAATAAATTTAAAAGAAAAAATAATTAAAGTTAAAATATTATTATAACTTTTAAATTTAAATATGAGAATAATGTTATATTAGTTATTACAAAATAAAGATAATATAATTATTTAGATATTTTTAATAATAGAGGGGTATAAATAATGTTAAATTAAGATTGTAAATAATAACTTTAAGAAAGGTATTTTAGACTTTTTTTAAAATCTAGAGGGTATACTGTTTTTTTTAAATATTTAAAGAAATATATCATTTTTTTTCAAAAATAAAATAGTAAAGTAAAATATCGTTTTATTTTAAAACAGATTAAAAACACTACAACCCGAAACAAAACTTAGAGGATGATTTTATAAAGGTTTTTTTTTCTACTAAAATTACTAATAGATCGAAAAGTAATCAGCAGTACATTGTTGGGCTAACATGAACTCAATGGGAGAACAGCGGAAGTCCAATAACTATTGGGCTGGGCTAATTAAGTAGGAGGAGAATTGGGCTTTGAATCATTTTCACAAAGCTCCTTTAGTTGAATGTACATTTCCTCTATGAAAGATGATGTCTCTTTCAGTGGTTCCTCCAGTGCTTCTTTAAGCTTCTTCAGTGTAAAGCAGTATGCTTCCTGCATACCATTCCCATAAACAAGAACAAAAGAAATTGTCAAATTAGTAATTTTCTCTCTCTGAATTTGCTGTGGTACAAATTGTAACATTGTTATAGATCAGTCATTTTTCTGCTCGAATTCATAATGATTAAACCTTAAATTTAGGGTTTAAGATTTAGGGTTTAGAGAGAATATATATAAATCATACCATGAAACGATCAAGTTCAGAAGAAGTTGGAATTTTAGGAAGGAGATTAAGATCAGGTTGGTTCAAATTTTCTGCAACCTCTCCAATTTCACCTAAACCCACCTGCAGCAGAGATATATTATCAATGCTTTGTCAGAAAACATAACCTTCAACCACAACTTTTAATTTCATATATAGCTAACAGAATCAAATTATAATAATAAACAAAAACACAGAGAGAGAGAGAGAGAGATTGTTCAGTCTGACCATTCTTAATCTCTTGCATGTATTATCTGAAAAAGGTCGGTTTTACCAATTGGCAATTAGCTAGGAATTCGTTCATTTTGAGAAATGGAAAGAAAAGCTACCAAAATAACCAGTGATAAAGCTTTAGATCGTGACAACTCTGATCTTTTAGGATGTTTATACTTTTTTGTCTATGGTCCAAGCAAACAAAAACCAACCCATATGTTTATGGTCCCAACCATGAAAAGCCTAGTTTTTGTTTCTTATCACTCGATTTGCACAAATTTACACAAAATGAGCAGCCAGTGTAGTAGCATACATACACACACACACATGTACATACATAGACATCTAACTGTATACACAAAAAGAGAAAGACGAATAAATTTATGTACATAAATGTATATACCTTCAAACAGTTCAAATGAGTCTCAATCAACTGGCCATACAAAGGGTGGCTTGAGATTCTCCTCTTTAGAATCTCTTCACCATCATCTTCTTCTTCTTGACGATCTCCAACAACAATATCACTCCCAAATCTAACATTATTACAATATTTATCACCATTTTTTCCATTAGCATTCTCCTGACTACCATTGTTAGCTGCTTCCATTTCGTTCTCCTTCTTTCTCGCTCAAAAACTTACATACAGCTGCATACCCATTTGTGGGTGTATATATAAGCTAATAGCTGAGCTGAATATGCATCAAATTAGCGAGTACGAGTACTGTTTTTAACTTTATGCTTTTTCTGCATTCGGAAGCAAAATGAGTAATTATAATGTGTAAATATGAATGCATGCATGCTCGGTGAAAGGAGAAAATGAGTCAGTGATGATCAGAGAAGGGCTAGGCTTAAAAGAGAAGTCTAATTAAGCTAAAGCTTTTTCTGCTTCCTCTTCTTTGCCCGAAAAGAACATGTCATGTGATATTTTTTCTTCTCTCTTTTCCTCGATTTTTGGGGCATTAAATTTTCCTAAAGCAACGAGTACATCTTCAATATACGAGTATAACCAAAATAAGAAAATTAATAACGGACACATCACCTTGCATTTATTCACTGTTTATAAATGGACCTTTCTACGTTGTTCTATCATTGTTTTCACCAGCAAGATCTGATCTTCTACTCCCTTTTTGCGTAAAATTTGGTCAGTCAGAATCTTTGAATATCAAAGCAGCTTTAGCTACAGTCCTAGGTGGGTGTAATTTATACATTTGTGTAATTTTTTTTAAAAAAATCTATTTTTAATTTGGATACCGACAGTCTTAATTAAAATGTCAGTTCCTACTCTTAATAAAAATTCGAATCTATCTTTTAATATACTTAATAAAAAATTCGATTTTTCATATTAACTTTGAAACAGATTTTCACAAATGTAATAAAATATAAAAAAAGATATATAATTTTATTATTTTATATATATTTATATTATTTATAAATCATTAAATTTAAATATATTAGGTTAAATAATAAAATGTGAGACATAATCTAATGTATAAAAAATAGATTTATGGATTGACTTTAGATATTAGAAAAGATGGAGGTTATATATATATATATATATATGATCCAATTGTTATCGTCATAACTAGAAATTTTACGTATGGAATGACGAAGATGGTTGGCTCTCTAATTATAAAGTTAGGTAAGAAAATTTGTCTGTTTTAAATAATTAATATTTTGGAGATAAGGATTCTTAGTTTTGATACTTGAAAGTGAAAGGTCATGTAAGACAAAGATGATGGAATGCTTACGTATAGTCGAAGGAATTAATAACAAAGCTCAATAAAGAGGAGAAGTGGGATGTACCATAAATTTAAGAATAGATTTTAAAATAGTCTTATTTTAGATCGAGTTGACGCATATAGCCATCTCAAAAATATTTATATTAAATTAACCCAACATTCATCTTTCCACAGTTTTATCCTCGCTACCTATTTTCATTTTTCTTTTACATTTTAACAATATTTTTTTAATTTCTTTTCTCTTTTTTACTTTTACTATTTTACAAAATTCTAACTTTTCTCTCAAAGTCTTTACACTGAAGCGATCAAATAACGACATCGATAATAAATGGATCATTAGAGACATAACATTGACGATAACATTAGTGGCGAAATAAACCTTGAATTTATCAATGAACAAAAAGGGTAACTGCATAAAATAAAATGGATATATAATTAATGATGTTTGTAACATGAATAACAATGTTTAGAATTTTGCGATGAAATCATTAAATATATATTTTTAAATTATTTTAGAAAAAATGCATTGAATTGATTTGAAATGGGTGTGGTTTTAGCCGTGATTTTTATTGGATGCTAATAATGTTGTTGTATTTAGTGAAAATCTTGCCAACATTTAGAAAAACGAACGAAATATGATCGAAAATTAAATAAAAAATATAATTTTTTAGCGTCCAATTTGCAACTAAAAATTGCTTTCAAAAATATTACTTTTAGTGATAATATATTATTATATTATTAATATATATAACTTATTAATAATATAATTATTAATATATTAATTTTATTTATTTATTTTTAAATATAAGAAGGGTAGACAAAGTCCAAAACATATAATTTTTTATCTCTTACATATTTCATACTCGAACCCCAATAGAACGTTTAGAAAATGGTTTAATCTATCAACCGAGTTAACTAGAATAATTAATTATATTATTAATAATTATTTAATCATAAAAAAATAGGAAATTTATTTTTATTAACTTATTAACATTATAAATAAATAAATATTCAATAAAGGCATATATTTATAAATTATTTCAAATTTTAGAATTATGAATGTGCATATATTTGATTTAAACAAAATATATTTATTACATGTAACAACTCAATCAACACTTTCTATACTTAAATTTGATATTAGATTAAATTTAAAATGGTAAAATATGAGAAAAAAATTTCACAAGTAAAAGGTGATTAGTGAGGATAAAATTGTCTAAAAAATGAATATTGGGCTAGTTTGGTAAAAAACATTTAGTGACTGTTTACATCAATTAGATTGGATCTAAAGTTATTTTAAAAACTTTTCCTAAATTTAATGTTATATTACATATTTTTACATTATGATAACAACCATTTAATATCAATTAAGATAATTTGATTATTTCAATAGAAATTAATAATTTATTTGATAAAAATCGATAAATTACATTTTTATTTATTTATAAAAGTAAAAAAATTTAGGAACTTAAGTATATACTCTCAAAATATTTGAAGGATTGACTATAATTGAAAGAAAAATAATTAAGTTTGCATTTGTGAGAATTAAAGAAAAAAAATTTATATTTTATAGTGTTTATACATTATACTATTTCTTTTAGCAGCTTTTAAAAAATTCATGAAAATATCTAATATTACCTCTAAAGCACTATAAATACTACTTTAATTAGTTGACATGTAATTATTTGTTAATCTAAAGATTACGTTAGTGTATTCTAAATATATATATATATATATATATGACTTATTTTTCAACAAAATTTTGTACATAGTTTTTAGTGAGAGTGTAACCATTGAGATATTTAACATTAATCCGACATTAAATCTCTCGAGACATTAATCTTTAAAGTATAAAAAAAAATCTTGTAAAGAAAATAGTGATATCTATATAGTTTTAATATATGTCCAAAAAAAAATCTTAGAATTTGATTTTAAGTGGTAGGTACTCTTGATATTCGGAGAGTATACTAATTATCTATGATGAGGATCATGATGATATAATAGAAGATTCTCAATAAAATCCAAGTAATAGATAGATTATTTCTTATAAGCTCTATATTTCAAAAAAAGTGGAGACAATTTAGTTATATGGATGCAACAATGGTGAAGTTTTATTTCATTGTAATTATTACTAAGTTGAAAAACTTGTTAAGACAAATAATATTGAATATACGACTCTTCCAATAAGGATTTATAGTCCAAATATTATGAATTTTTTTGGTCTATTTCTTGTTAGTATTTTCCTTATTTTAAGAAAATTCCTATCATAGAAATAAGGTAAAATCCTCTTATGATTTAACTTTTTTCAAGGTAGAATTTAAATTATACAAAAAAAAAGGAAATACTATTACTACAAGAAATAAGTTATTATTCACCATATATAGGAATGTTTGATTCATTTGTTATATAACCTGATGACTTAAAACCTATAAATATAGATAGTTTATATTAGGAGTGAGTATATTGAGAGGTTAAGTATACTAATTTCTAAAGCAAATAAATAATTGTGAAGGAAACTATGAAATTTACTTGATATTGGATGTAACTAGGGTTTGGGTATGAAGAAAAATTATTAAAAATGCAGTTATAATAATTTTCGTATACAACATTATTAAAAGTATAACCGTATTTTTTTTTTCGGTGCAGGAATTTTCACATAAACACTTATATTGCGTGATTAGTCTTTTTCTCCATCTATACTTTTGTTTATTAATTATTTAATATCTTTGTTTCAAAAGACTTTATTAACTAACTAAATTTTTTTTAACAATATTAATTAAATTTGATAATTTTCTTGAAAATAAATAACTAAACACATGAATAAGTACCCATGTTTTTTAAATATGATACTCTTTGTAATGCCAATTAACATTCCCAAACGAGCCCAAATTATTTGTCTAAATGGGTTATTTTTAAAATCTTATGGAAAACAATCGTATGAATATGCATATCTATAAATATAGAAGTCACATAACTTTCGTATTGTGTGAAAATTTATTTCTAAGAATATAGCTCAATTAATTAAACCTTTTATCATGACTTTTTTTTTACTTAAATCTGAATAATTTTATTTAGATGTTTAAAAATTATTTTTTTAAACTTATATCTAAAAATTTGTTAAAAATATTTGAATGTAATTAAGTTTAAAATTTTAAGTTAGATCTAAATAACTAAATGTCTGAATGAATTAAATATTTTATTTGTCAAAAATATATTTAGTTTATTACTTAACATTTATATATATCAACAACTTAATATTTCAATTTTAAATTTTTTAGGGGTATATATGTCAACATATCAGTTTTACATTTTTTTATTTTTATAAAAATAAACAATTTAACATTTATATTTAGACATTTAAGGTAAAAAAATATATCAATCAAATTTAGATTTCAGTCAAATTTATAATTTAGTAATATTTAGATTTTATATAGAAAAAAATAAATATTGCCTAAAAGTAAAAAGTGAAGGATGAATATATCCCTAAATTTACATTAACTAATTTGGTCAAGATATATATATATATATATATATATATATATATGTATGTATGTATGTATGTATGTATATATATATATTATGTATGTATGTATGTATGTATATGTATGTATGTATGTATGTATATGACTTATTTTTCAACAAAATTTTGTACATATTTTCTAGTGAGAGTGTGGTTCATTGAGATATTTAACATTAATTTAATATTAAGTGCTTGTTTGGTTTGACTTTTCATTAGTTAAAATGACTTTTTAATGATAAAAATCCTTTTTAAAGGGAGTCGATTGGTTGCCATTGAAAAAAAGTTTTTGAGAATTAAAAAAGTTATTTTTTTTCTATTGAAAAAAATCTAAAATTTGAGATTTTGGCAATAAAATTTTTCTCACCTTTTTAAAATATAAAATTATCTAAAACACCTTATATTATTTTAAAAAAATTGTGTTATTTTTTAAAAATATAACATTAAATATTTATCTATTAAAGTAATTACTCAAATTTTTTCAAAAGTTATTTGTGACAACTAAAAAATTAATAATTTTTTTGTTAAAAGCTCTACATAAAAAGATTTATTTCAAAAAATTTATTTGAAAAGTTATATTCAACGAACCCTAAATCTCTTAAGACATTAATATCTAAAGTAAAAAAAAAAAAATTGTTGTAAGGAAAATAGTGATATCTATTTGAGATTAAGTGATATCTATATAGTGGTTGATATATGCTCAAAAAGGTTTTAGAATTTGATTTTAAGTGGTACGTACTTTGCATGTGACGGAGAATACCAATTATTTATGATGAGAATCATGATGATATAAAAGAAAATTCTCAATAAAATCTAAGTGATAGATTTTTTCTCAAAAAAGTGGAGATGATTTAGTTATGTGGTTGCAACAATAGTGACGATTAATTTTATCGTAATTATTACCAAGTTGAAAAACTCAATAAGACAAATAATACTAAATATATGTGTAATTCTATATTAATAAAAATACACACATATATATAGGTATATCTTCAATATAATATGTGAAGATACAAAATTTTAAAATTTATAAGATGAATGTTTATAATTTTGGAGAAATTATTTTATTAGGATGAATATGTTATATTTTAAAAGAATAAAATTATTTAAAAATATAAATATAATTATGGGTGAAATGTAAAATAAAGATAGATGAAGGATTTAATTAAAATTAGAGAAGCAAAATTCAATTTGATTTTTGCTTCTTAGGTGTAAAGGACGAAAGATACGTGTAAAGGACAGGAGAAGAAAAGAAGAGAGTAATGAGAAGAAATGAAAGGAGAAGGAGAAGAAGAAGAAAAAGAAAAAGAAAACCGAAAGAAGGAAAGAAGAAGGAGAAGAAGATGATAGAGAGGAACAGAGAAGGAGAAGGAAACAAAGAAGTTGGAAATTTAAGGATTCCATTAGAATTTCTAATTTATTGTTTTATTTTAGTTTTATATTTATATACGTGAATAGCATATTTAGTAGATGATTAAATTAGATTATTATTTATTAGGATATGATATGAAGAAAAAAGAGCAATCAATAGAGGAGTGGGGGTTATTATATAATATTCGAGTAGAGGTTTATATTAATTTGGTTAATTTTGGTTTTAAAATTAAAAAGTCTGGGGTTTTATTATAACTGAATTTTCTTTTGTGAATTTTTATTAAAATTGATATTATTTTTAATTTTATGATTAGATGAATATTTGCGAAAATTGATATTATAGTTAATTTTAATTGGTTAAATGATTATTTATGAAATTTGGTAATTTATTTGATTTTATGATTAATTGAATGTTTAAGAAAATTTGTAGATTATAACGTGTTAATTAAATTAATTATTTTTTTAATTAAGTTAAATAATAATTTTTTTATGGATAATTTTTTTATAAATATTATGAAAAAGTGTGAAATGCGTGTTTTTTTATATGGATTATTGTGAAAAATATTAAAATTTCACAAATTGTTAAGGTATTGTGATAATATTTTTATTGATGTGAAATAATAATTAATGAATAAGATGTGTTGGGCCATCATTAGTGAATTGGGCATAATATCAGTCCCAGCAATAGAAATCCATAGAGGTGAAATTGAATTGAGTGTGATTTCAGTCATACAGTGAAAGTCCGTAAAGATGAAATTGAATTGGATGTAATTTCAGTCCTACGGTGAAAGTCCGTAAAAATGAAATAGATGATGGTCATTAAGAATAGTGTCACAAGAATATTCATGAAATGAATTAATGAAAATTATTTTAATAAACATGTTTATGTTGTTTTTTATGGATATTGATGTAGTTTGATATTTTATCAAATTTATGACTGAAAATCAAAATGTATTTTTGATGATAATAAATGAATAAATGTGTTCTAGTTGTTTTATGAACATTATTTTGGAATATATTTAGGATATTTTGTTGTCTGGATTGAAAAGAAATTTTAAGTGAATATTTGTTTATATTCTTAAATATTTATTTTGTATATAAATATCTACTAGGTATTAGCTTGCCTCTACTTTTCAGATCCTTAATATTGATAGGGTCAGGATAAATAGAAGACTAAATATACTCCAAGAAAATGTTGTTGTTGTCTTTTGGAACCTGTGAGATTAGGCATATGTACATGTAGTTGTGTGATTGTGTATGTGCAATTGTACGTGTACTATATAATTTTAATATAATTGCATAAATAGTGTTGAAGTAATAGAAAATTTGGAGTTGATTGTATATGTTAGAATATGTAAGAAAATAGTTGATTAATGTTAAATTTTAATTAGGACTATTTAATAAAATTTTAGAATTTGAGGATTTTTAAAAAATATGACAGATGGTATGCAGCGATACTCTTTGAGGTAAGGTTTTGAGCTTCATTACTTTTAAAGAATTTTTTTTAATATCCTAATTTAGTATTACCTTAGCGTATGCTAAGTCAGGGATGTTACAATACAACTCTTCCAACAAGAATTTATATTTCAAATATTATGAGATTTTTTTGGTCTATTTTTTATTAGTATTTTCTTTATTTTAGAAAAAAAATTATTACAAAGATAAGGTAAAATCTTTGTATCATTTAGCTTTATTTAAGGTAGAATTCAAATTATAAAAAAAAAGGAAATACTATTGCTAAAAGAAATAAGTTATTATTCACTATATATAGGAATATTGGATTCAGTTGTTATATAACCTGATGACTTAAAACCTATAAAAATAGATAGTTTCTAAGAAGAGTTGAGTCTATTGAGAGGTTAAGTATACTAATTTCTAAAGTAAACAAATAATTGTGAAATTTATTTGATATTAGATGTATCAAAAGTACAACTGTAGCTTTTCTTAAGTGTAGGAATTTTCACATGAACACTTATATTCTGTGATTAGTATTTTTCTCTATCTTTACTTTTTATTAATTATTTAATATTTTGTTCTAAAAATGTTTTATAAATGACTAAATTTTTTAACAGTATTAATTAAATTTAATAATTTTTTTTAAAAATAAATAACTAAACACATGAATAAGTTACCCATATTTTTTAATATGATACTCTTGTAATGCTAATTAACATTCTCAAATGAGCCCAAATTATTTGTCTAAGCGGGTTAATTTTAAAATCTTACGAAAAACGTATTGTAAGAATATGCATACTTATAAATACAGAGGCCACACAACTTTTATATGGTGTGATTATTTATTTATAAGAATATAGCTCATTAATTAAATTTTTTATCATAATTTTATTTTTTTTACTTAAATTTGAATAATTTTATGTAAATGTTTACAAATTATTTATTTTTTAACTTATATTTGAAAATTTATTAAAATATGCAAATATAATTAAGTTAAAAATTGTAACTTATATATAAATAACTAAATGTCTTAATAAATTAAATATTTTATTTGTCAATAACACTTTTACTTTATTGCTTATTATATATAAATATCAACAATTTAACATATCAATTTTAAAATTTTTAAAGGTATATATGTCAACATATCAGTTTTAAATTTTTTATTTTTATAAAAATAAATAGCTCAATAATTATATTTAAATGTTTAAAATAAAAAAAATTAATACATCAATTAAATTCAGATTTTAGTCAAATTTATATTTTTAATCATGTTTAGATAAAAAAATAAATAATATTATCTAAAAATAAAAAGTGAAGGATGGATATATACCTGAATTTACAATAACTAATTTGGTGAAGAGATATAAATTTAATCTGTATATATTTGATCTTTTATAATCAATGTATCGTTGTATAGCATAGCAATCATACACTAAAATGTTATTTAAGTTAGAGAATATGGGCCTAAGCTAAGCACACGAATAGAAATTTAAAAATGAAATTGATCATATATAAATTTATGAATGACTAGATAAGTGATCAGTGAAATACAAGATAGAAGAATAAACACCTTTTGACTAGTAGATAACACCTTGAATGATAGGAATATATCCTTAAATTATTCAATAAATTAAATATGAATTAGCAGATATGGGTTTCACATTCTACTACCCCATTTGGCAAGTTTCAATGGATTCTTTAAGACAGTGCAATTCAAATATTACATAAAATTAAGAATATTGAGAGATGATTATTGCTTTAAGATCAAGAATAATACTAGTTCATGATCTGATTATGAATCTAATCCTAAATTATAAATTAAAGAAAACCTCTTTGGACTTTGAATTATTTGTTTGTTTTGGGATGTATAATAAATTGGAATTACTTTTGAGATGCTCTTAATTGCATGCCAATGATATGACAATATCTTTTTCTTTTTAATAAAAGTGTTCTAGTGGAATTAACTTTATGCATTACCATTGAAAGTGGTCAATTCAACTAAAATTGATGAAGAAGCCTTTCTTCACATGGAATTAAGAATAATTTTTTTTGGTGTCAAACTTAATTTTGAACATTTCTTCGTATAGAATCTTAAAGCCTAACCAATGATTATTATTATTAAGTCATTTAATTTGACTGAACTCAACTAAAATATACCTAATTTTACCCCATCGGATGACTAGAAGACAAAAACTCCTAAGTGATTCCCACTTTATGTGGGATTACCCATCTTATTAAATATTTGGATAATGAATAAAATTCCATTCAAGTTGAGAGTAAATTTTGCTTAAATTAAATGTAATATGTAATATTAAAAAGAATACATTAAATTTCTCTAAGTATAGAGAATAATTTTTTTTAAAAAATATATATAATTAAAAAAATACACGTTAATAACATTGATCAGTAAAGATGTATTCGATTTATTAATATTTTCTTAAAATATTATACTTTTTTGATATCAAATATACCTAATTTCTATAAGAATATATAAAGAATAAAGGATAATATAAAGTTTTATCTTTTTTTTTTTTAAAAACATAAATATCACATGTTAATAAGGTATGTTAGCAAATAAAAATATATTCGATGTGATAATATACTTTAAAAATGCATACCTTTTTTTTTTTTTCTATTTTTAGTGTCAAATACATCCATTCCTACAAAACTTGAAAATTAGGAAACAAAGATGTATTCAATATATTAATATATTAAGATAAAGTTCCTTCTCTTTTTTTCTTTATAACACATGCTAATAATTTTAATAAAGAAAGTTATATTTAATATATTAATATACCTTTAAAATATATTATATATATTTAATTTAATATCAAATACACTCGATTCTTCTAAGAATAAAAAATAAGGTAAAGTTTCCTTTCTTTTCCTTTAAAAAATAATATTTTTCTCAATATTATATGTTAATAAATAAAGATATGGGTTAATATACTTTGATAATATCGTAATATAATGAAATTTTCTTTCTTTCTTAAATTAATGAAGTAAAAAAGGAAAAAAAAATAGTAAGAAAATCATTATTTTAATTAAATGAAGTGTTTATAAAAAAAAATTAAAATGATTATCTTCAATTTGTTAAAGAAATCCCATCATGTTTGAAAATGATTAAATACAAGTACTGATTTTAAGTGCGAGAATAATATTAATGCAACTTTATAAATGTTGTAGTGGATGAAACTGTTCATCTAATTAAATATAACGAGCTATTGTAAACAAAAATTATCTAAATTTTATAAATTATTTAACTTAAAACTAAAAATATATAGTAATTTATTAATATTTAGTAATTTCTAAAATGTTAGTATAAAACAGTCAAATACAAGCACTATTTTTTTACCTGAGATCAATATTAATGCAACTTTGTAAACTAGGAATGAAACTATTAATCTAATTAAAATTGATAAACCATCACTACTAATAATTTTTGAAATTTTGTGAATTATTTTAATCAAAACCGTTAAACTTTATATCTTCTATATTCTATTCTTTTGTACTTCTCATCTTATTAAACTCTTATATGCTTCCTTAAGTTACACAAATTGATCCAATAAAAAAGAGAATTTATTTGATCATTAGACTTGACTCAATAAAAAAAATATAATAAGTCTAAAAAAAAACCACTTTATAATCATAACTTTTATTAAAATTAAAATTTTGAAAAGTCTAACCGATAAAAAAAAAAAAGGTATAAAGATAAAGTAAAAGTAAAAATATAAGAGGTCTCTTTTTCACGTACAGATAAATTTTATTAACCGATTTTAGTGAAAAAAAAATCTGTTGTTAACAAAAACTAAAATTAAGTAGGTAAATTTAATATATATATATATATATATATATATAGAGAGAGAGAGAGAGAGAGAGAGAGAGAGAGAGAGAGAGAGAGAGAGAAGAGTAAGTGGGGTTAACTCGGCCACTGTTAGCAAATCTAAAGAGGTTAATGTAATAATTACTAATTTAAACAATGATTAAAAAGCTTACAAAATTATGTTAATGTGATGTCCTTGCTTACTATTATTACCACATTGCACGCCGCTGCCCGAAAACGCTCATTGGTTAAATTATAAAAGTAAATTCAGACATATTAGAAAATTTTTGTCGGCAAAAATGGTTTACACGTGTCCAAATGCTAGTGGTGGCGGAGTATATTAAACTCTTCTTTACCCAAGACCTAGATTATTAACAAACCTTGACGGTCGGATGGGAACACACTCTCTCCCTGTGGCATATAGCGTCGACTCTGCCTTGTGCAGTGTTTTTCACTTATTATATGAATAAAAAATTAATCTTAATATTAACTAAATTAATAAATAATTAAACAAATATTTAATGTTAAATATTTTCTAGTGTTACTTTAATTAAAACGTAATTATGCATTAATTTAAAAATTAATCTTAATATTAACCAAATTAATAAATAATCAAACACCTGAAGAAATATTTTTTTTCTTAGATTACTAAGTATTATTTAATTTATATAAGTTAGATTAAAGAATAAATAAATAACATAGACTTCATTGAGGAAATTTCTTGTGATACTTTATTTTATTTTTCATAAATAAAATAATGATTGGAAAATAATTCGGTAGTACAAAGTCAATCGTACACGTTTAAATTTTATTTTTATTAGAAGGAATATATACATTTCGTGTTTCATGTGTTAGATCAGATGCCTTTTATTTTACATGACCATTGATTCTATTCCCTTTTGTTCTTGGCCCCTCGTTTGTCTACTAGACCAATTTAAACGGTGTAGAAATTAAATTTCATATTTATAGGGTCCTACATGTAAAAAAGTAAAATTATACCGAGCGTTGACTTTATGTAATATCTTATCGCATGACATCACATCATTCGCTCTCAATTAGAACGACCGCGCTTGCAAGTACATGGTGCTTAACGTACGCTATTACGTACACAATCACCTCCCCCCGCTCCCCTTCCGTCCTTTTCTAAATAAATCCGCTCTAATCAGCTACTTTAGCTATTAGCTCAATCTTAGCTATGTTTTGTCGCGAGACAAATAACTTGAAGATCCCTGTATTTTTACCTTTTCTCAAATTAAAATATAGTTATCTATTTATAACAATAAAAATCCATCACTCTTGTGACAATTATCCTTATCATATTCAGTATCTGACCACAATAATATCAGGCAGTGTTTTTGTTATATAGAGTCTAAATATAACTGCGTTTAATTAATTGATATATTTATTTCTTTTATCTTATATAAATATTAAATTATTTATTTTGTAAAAATAAATAAATTTAAAATTGATATATTAATATATTTATTTTAAAAAATCTAAAACTAATAAGTTAAGTTATTGATATAAATAAAAAATAAATAATAATTAAGAATATTATTGATAGATAAAATATTTAGTTTATCTAAATACTTTGATTATTTAAATTTAAGTTAAAATTTTTAATTTAATTATATTAAAAATTTTAACAAGTTTTAAAAGTAAGAAAAAAATAAATATTTTTAAACATTTAAAATTTTTTATTTAAATTTCATATAAAAAAATAAATAGACTCGTAGGGTACTTGAAGAAGGGCATTTTTGCCAATGAAATGGGTTTGGGACTAATCTGTTACATATATGAACCCTATGTACCTTTTGTGAAAACGTAAACAATAAGGGGACGAGATGTATTACTACATTTTTTCAGGGTGCAACCCCAGCCGTTGGATTTAGGGATAATGCAGGAATCCACGTGGATGCCATCGAGAACAATTCCAATTGAAAACCTTATCCTTTTTCTCGCAATGGGAGACTGTGTTACTTATGGCCGTTGCTGCCGGCTCTGCTCCTGTCGTTTTCGACATCCTTTTGTCGTTTTCAAAGCAAATTCAAACAGAAAACCATGCAAGCGACACGTATCACTTTTTACAGGCCTCCACGTGTCAAGCCCACTTATCCCCGTGCTTATCCACTTTAATCGTGTTTAATACTTTTTTAATCTTGATTTTTATAACAATCCCCGCACTCGTATTAGCCCCATACGTATCTGGGTCCCACAAAGATGACGTGGAGGATAAGTCAATGTGACGTCCAGCTGTAGTTGTTGGTGATGGTGCGGGGTTCCAAACCCAACGAAAAGCCAGTTGTTGTATCGGGCCGATATTTTTGCTGTGTCGGTTGATGTAATGACAGGACATGTATTCGTATTTCCATACCTCCAAGGGATTTTTGCTCACTCTCCTACGACGTCTCTCACTACTCTTGTACTAAATTAAATTTGTTGACCAAAAAACTCCATAAATTTAATAACTTATAAAAAAATAAATAAAAATATGCCGAAAATCAATCCTTTTTTATTTTATTTGACTTCACTAACAAATAAAATTCATTCTTACAAGATAACTTTTTTTGTATAAAAAAATTCGTCAACTAATTTTAGTTGACAAAAATAATTTAAATTACTCGTTATTTAAAAATTTTAATAAAAAATTTGTAAAAAAATAATAAAAATTCAGGTTTCTTGTTTTGTTCGTTAAATATTTCTAACTACTTTCGAAGGTAGGAGCCTCCGATTTTACATTTTTCCACAAAATGAATTAAAGTCCGGAATACCTGAACCCAACAACCAATACGATGTTATTATTATTACTGTCGGATATCCGGTATTCATAAATTTTTTGCAAAGGTGTCCGATAAACCGGTCTAATTGGAACGCGTGTGCCAAGACAATACTTGTTCGCTGTCAATGAAGAGTGCATAAATGGCCACGTAATTTGCCCCTAACTTGCAATGGCGAATAGTTGGATGCCACGTGGAGATGCACCGTGAGACAGCTAATTTCAGACAAGGCCCTCTGCTGTGGGTCCCTTCTCAGCATGATGCCTCGTAGCGGAGTCACCAAAGAACAAAAGGATAGAAACCAACGGAATTACGCAATATATCATCGGTGTACGTCGTCCGCTTACTCTAGATCGTTGGATCAAATGAGAGAGTAATCTAACGGTTGAGAATAGAGATTTCGTGCTCATAAAAATTAGAGAGCAGAGTTCCAAAAAGTCATGGCAATATTATATCATTTCTCGGTTTAGACACTGTTTATAAGGGGATTGAAATCGCTGAGAGAGAGCTTCACAAAGCTACACAAAAATATCAAACCCCCCTAAAAAAAAAAGAAAATTCAGCTTCTCTTATTATTCTGCTACAATCTTAGACTATTTGGGCCTAATTTTGTTTGGTGAAATTCGAAGAAAGTAGAACCAAAAAAAAAAAAGAACACCATTTTCAACGACTGGTAATTTCTTGAACTGTCATTGATTTTTTTTTTTCATTGTGTATTTTAATGCAAGTATTCAATTATGAATAGTGCATATGTGAAGTATCTGGTGGAAATTTTTTGGAGTTGCGGTATATTTCTTGGCTGTGTGTGATCTTGAATCGATTCTATTCCATTTCTCCTTTTATCTAGATAGATAGCAAGCCGCTTCTTTTAGCCCATCCATCCCCTTAACTTCTCTGAGCTTAATTATCTTCACTAAAATTTCCCGGTTCTAGCACTTTCTCACTTCATTTTCTGTATGTTGTTTTTTTGGTGTCTGCAAATTGATTTTTGGGGGAGAAAACAGAAAATTGGGAGAACCTAACATAGTGGACTTTAGTTGAAAAGGGTAGCTTGAAATTGTGAAAATTTTCTTTTATTTATGCATAGTGAGGCAAGATTTTGAATAGCTAGGATTGTAGCAAACCAACAAAATGGTATCAAGATCTTATTCTAATCTATTGGAGCTTGCTTCTGGGGAGTCTCCATCATTTGGCCGAATGAGTCGGAGAATACCGAGAATTATGACGGTGGCCGGAATCATTTCCGACCTTGACGACGACCCTAGTGATAGTGTATGCTCTGACCCATCATCGTCCTCAGCCCAAAAAGATAGAATCATAATTGTGGCTAATCAGCTGCCCATTAGAGCGCAACGAAAAGCAGATAGTAAGGGTTGGATTTTCAGTTGGGATGAGAATTCACTTCTCCTCCAATTGAAAGATGGACTAGGAGATGACGAAATTGAGGTTATATATGTTGGTTGTTTGAAGGAAGAGATTCACATAAATGAACAAGAAGAGGTGTCACAAATACTTTTAGAGACTTTTAAATGCGTGCCAACTTTTCTGCCACCAGATCTTTTTAGCCGGTACTATCATGGGTTCTGTAAGCAACAATTGTGGCCTTTGTTTCATTACATGTTGCCTTTATCACCGGATCTCGGCGGTAGGTTTAACCGCCCATTGTGGCAAGCATATGTGTCCGTTAATAAAATTTTTGCTGATAGGATTATGGAGGTAATTAACCCGGAGGATGATTTTGTGTGGGTACATGATTATCATTTGATGGTCTTACCAACTTTCTTGAGGAAGAGGTTCAATAGGGTAAAGCTCGGGTTTTTTCTGCATAGTCCATTCCCTTCATCAGAGATTTACAAGACACTGCCTATTAGGGAAGAGCTTTTGAGGGCATTGTTGAATTCGGATTTAATTGGGTTTCATACATTCGATTATGCACGACATTTCTTGTCCTGCTGCAGTCGAATGCTAGGTCTTACCTACGAATCCAAGAGAGGTTATATAGGCCTCGAGTATTATGGTAGGACCGTTAGTATCAAGATTCTTCCGGTTGGTATTCACATGGGTCAGCTTCTGTCGGTTTTGAGTCTCCGGGAGACTGAGGCAAAGGTTTCCGAGCTTATAAAGCAATTTCGTGATGAGGGTAAAGTTATGTTGCTTGGAGTAGATGATATGGACATATTTAAGGGTATAAGTTTGAAGTTATTGGCCATGGAACAGTTACTGATACAACATCCTGAGTGGCAGGGGAAGGTAGTGCTGGTTCAGATAGCAAATCCTGCGAGGGGCCGGGGAAAAGATGTGAAAGAAGTTCAGGCTGAGACATACTCAACTGTGGAGCGGATCAATCAAACTTTTGGGAAACCTGGATATAAGCCTGTTGTCTTGATTGATGAGCCCCTTAAGTTTTATGAAAGAATTGCGTATTATGTGGTTGCTGAGTGTTGTTTGGTCACTGCTGTTAGGGATGGTATGAACCTCATACCATATGAATACATAATCAGTCGCCAAGGAAATGAGAAGTTGGATAAGGTTTTGGGTTTGGAACCATCTACCCCAAAGAAGAGCATGTTGGTTGTGTCTGAGTTCATTGGCTGTTCCCCGTCTTTGAGTGGAGCGATACGGGTGAACCCTTGGAACATTGATGCAGTGGCTGATGCAATGGACTGTGCGTTGGAGATGGCAGATCAGGAAAAACAGCTGAGGCATGAAAAGCATTATCGATATGTCAGTACACATGATGTGGGATATTGGGCTCGTAGTTTCCTTCAAGATTTGGAGAGAACTTGTCGTGAACACGTGCGGCGGAGGTGCTGGGGCATTGGGTTTGGGTTGAGTTTTAGAGTTGTAGCACTTGATCCAAACTTCAGGAAGCTCTCAATGGAGCACATAGTGTCGGCTTACAAGAGAACTACGACAAGGGCTATTCTTCTGGACTATGATGGCACTTTGATGCCACAGGCATCGATTGATAAGAGTCCTAACTCCAAAACCATTGACATTCTAAATAGCTTGTGCAGAGACAGGAACAACATGGTTTTCATTGTTAGTGCTAGAAGTCGAAAGACACTTGCTGAATGGTTTTCTCCTTGTGAGAAGTTGGGAATTGCTGCAGAGCATGGCTACTTCCTGAGGTGAATTAAAATAGAAGTCAAGCCTATTTTCTTCTTCTGTCAGTAATATATAAAAGTTTAATTTGACTTTGTTCATTTGTATGGTTTCAGGCTGAGGCGTGATGCAGAATGGGAAACTTGTGTGCCAGTAGCAGACTGTAGCTGGAAGCAGATTGCAGAGCCAGTCATGAAGCTATACACGGAAACAACTGATGGATCAACCATTGAAGATAAGGAAACTGCACTTGTCTGGTCTTATGAGGATGCAGATCCAGATTTTGGATCATGCCAGGCTAAGGAACTGCTCGACCATCTTGAAAGTGTGCTTGCCAACGAACCAGTTACAGTCAAAAGCGGGCAGAATCTTGTGGAGGTTAAGCCACAGGTTTGAATGCCATGTCCCTCATGAACTTTTGTTTTCTTTCCTATGTAGGCTTGTTTTAAGTTAATGCATGATATCAATCACATCTATTATTAAATGTTTTTCATCAATATGTAACTTGGAAAAATTTCAAATTGAAGTAAAATGAGCTCCTATCTTAACAGTTGAATTGGTATACTGGCATCCTATCTGGCCAAACTTTTGGTTGCTTGCCTGAATCAAGATGGTTAATATTCTTGCAATGAAGGAAATTCCTCTCACGCTAATTGCATGTTAACGTGTATCATTGTTAACGTCTACCACTGTCATCACTCTGTTCAGCAGAATTCGTACTTTCAGGAAATTAGTTAATGAGTGGGGTCACTCATTGTATTATTAAAAATTGAAGGCATTAATTTTATGTGTTATAATACGAATATGCATAAGGTTAGACTTGGAGCAAGTTTATTTCGATTGCATTCAGCTCTTATTCTCACTTCTGAGAATTTCAACCTTTTTAACATGCATGTATATATGCAGGGTGTAAGCAAGGGACTTGTTGCCAAACGTTTGCTTTCCACCATGCAAGAAAGGGGAATGTCACCAGACTTTGTTGTGTGCATAGGAGACGACCGATCTGATGAGGATATGTTTGAGGTAATCATCAGTTCCATGTCAGGTCCATCCATTGCCCCCAGGGCAGAAGTTTTTGCGTGTACAGTCGGTCGAAAACCCAGCAAAGCCAAGTATTATCTGGATGATCCGGTAGAAATTGTTAGGTTGATGCAAGGTTTGGCTTCCGTTTCAGAGCAAATGATCACTATGTAGGCTCATCCAAGATGAAGAAAAGGTGCACCCTCTTCCTTTCATTCCTCATTTTCTCTTGTTCCTTTCGTGATGTAAATTAAAGAAATCTCTGCAACTGGAAACATTGATTGTTTTGGTGTGCATGCAATCGTTTTTGAGTAAATCTGTAAATACATGTTTGTGCAATGAAATCGAAGTATCAAATCGTTGATTATGATTAATAGTCGCCATTTGGTATGAACATATCCCTTAGTTCATATTCCACCAATTGTTAAATCAGCTTTGAAAAAAGCCACCAATTTTGTTGTCATTTTCTCCGGGAAACATATCCAATTCAATCATGGATACATCAGTCAAGGCATTTGATGGACAAATTTGATCTACCAACTCCGTTTGATTCTGTGCTGGAGTATTTGTTTTCACCATTTGGTGGTTTGTTCATACAAGCACACATAATCTCTTACCTGGCGGCATTACATGCAAGCAAGCTTTTTATGTTGTCGTTTAGGATAATTACAAGAGATGCGAGAAAATTTGGCCACAATTCTATCAGGATAAGTCTATGCAGCTTTCTGCTGTCAGGAATATGCTCAAGCATATTCATCCTATTTTCTCAAATTACGAATGCGAGATATTTTTTACAGCTATCAAATCAAAATTTCAACCATCTACTAATAGAAGACAGATACAAATTTTACCTCTGAATTAAGAACTTGAGATAAATCATAGTAGAATTTAAAAAGAGAATCGAAAGTATTTTTCCCAGCTATTAAATCAGAATTTTA
Source organism: Melia azedarach (assembly GCA_028052125.1). Taxonomy (NCBI): domain Eukaryota; kingdom Viridiplantae; phylum Streptophyta; class Magnoliopsida; order Sapindales; family Meliaceae; genus Melia; species Melia azedarach. The sequence continues at coordinate 2,622,270 of CM051402.1, read as the reverse complement.
ATCATGTGTTCATAGAGGTGAGGTGCAATTTCTAAATGGAATTCAAAGAATGCTTTCCTTTCCAAAGCTTTAAAATCAGAATTTTCCCTAGTATTCTAATAATAAATGTGTGGTCACTGGTCACACTCATTGTTCAACATATTATTGGATGGGGCGGAATCCCAGAAACTAAGAACCATCAACATTTATTTGTGCTTTAAATTTCTTTCTTTTCACACTTAGAAAGAGTCCATAATTTAGCCCTTTTTTAAAGTCGAGTTGTAAAATGGGTTCGAATGCAAGTCCTGGTCAATATCTGTCAAATCATTAGTCTCTTTTAACTTCTTTTTTTAAAAGTATTAATTTCTAATCAGAAGGTACATTAATTTTTTTCTTTTTTTTTTTGAAAAAAATATTAATTATCCTCTCACAAGTACGTCAGCGTGGATGACAATTACTTTAATTTTAGGATAAAAAGTTAGAAATAAAATTTGGCCAAGGATAATGTACATCAAAATTCTTAAGATTTAATTAATTAATTATATAAATTTTAATAATTTCAAATTTTATTTTAAATATTTTAGTACACATAAAAGAATATAATTTTATAAAATAATTTTATTAATTATTATATTTAAGTGTTTCATATTTTAAAAAAATATATTTACTTTAATTTTTGATAATATAAACTCTTAACTTTAAAAAAAAGATAAAAATATCTCTAACTAATTATTTCTAATAGAAAATAAATATTTTTTTATATATATTAATCTTAAACTATTAAAAGAAATATAAAATTATTATAATATTATTATTTTTATTTTTTACTAATTAATATAATTTTATTTTAATATTTAAATTTAAAAATTATAATAATATTTTAATTCTTAATATTTTTTTAAAATTTAATATCTATTTGTTATAAAAAAAATAGTTACAACATAAAATTTTTAAATCTATTTGTAAAAAATTTATACGATATTTTTTTAGTATTAATTGTAAGAAAATTAAATGACCTATTTTGAAAATTTTGACAAAATAAACCATTTTATATTGTTAAAATTTCTAAAATAGAGCATTTAACTTTTACAATTAATAATAAAAAATTGTATCGTAAATATTTTAACAAATAAATTAAAAATCACACACTGTAAATTTTAATTATTTGTGAAAATAAATTTTATATTATAAAAATCATCATAATTAATATTTAAAAAACAAAAATTTAGAGATTTTAAAAATATTATTATATATAATTTTCAAAACGGACTATTTTAGTTAAAATTTTAAATAATTTATGTACAATTAATATTGTAAAAAAATTGACATCAAATTTTAGAAGAAAAAAATACTTAATTGATAGTCCTTTTAATAGTTTAAGACAATAATCTAGGGATAAAATATTTATTTTTATTATAAATAATTAGTTAGGAGTATTTTTATCTTTTTTATAAGTTAAGGGTATTTTTATATTATAAAAAATAAGTGAGTATGTTCTATTTTTCAAAAATCTGGGAGATTTAAGTATAATAACTAATAAGAATGTTATTATAAAATTATATTTTTCTATGTACACTAGGATTTTATAGTAAATTCTAAAACTATTAGAACTTATATGGTTAATTAGTCAAACCTTAAGGATCTTAATGTCCATTACCTTTTGACAAAATTAGGGGTAGTAAAACGAGCAGGTCGGCCTAAGCACGGTACGACCTCACTTGTAAATAGTGTTGGCACGATCTAACACTATTTATAGGTTGGGTTAAAAAAAAAGTCCATGAACTATGTTGTGAACAGTATTTGTGTCGTGATGGTCCGACAAAAAAGCTTTCAGACTACTGTTCAGTTCATAAACAGTGAATAATAGTTACTATTTATTATGTATAATATCACTATTTAGTATGTACAGTGGTACAATTTATGTGGGTTACATTCTGACAAGTTGAGTTAGCACAACACAAATAATAAACTGTGCCGTAGGCTAGATTGAGTTTACACATTTTACTGTACGTGCCACATTTAGCTTAACTTGAAAGTCCATGTAGGTTTATTTTTTATGGACCGTATTAGCCTAACATGGCCTATTTGTCACCTTTAGATAAAATATGAATTTGTAACTTTGATCAGGGTTAAATTAACTTTATTATTAATGCACAGGTTTTGCGAGTCTTGCACCAATGAGAAGGATGAGAATGGGTGCAATAAGAAGCTATGTCAAAGGGTGAAACCACCGAGAGTTATCAAGAATAATTAGACTACAAACACTTCGCATCACCCCTATAATTTTTTCATTTTGCACGTCCCGTTTTCGGCAACACATAACATATGACGTATAACTAAGCACTCATCAAACTTTAATATAACTTGAAAATAATGACTTGCTTGCTACCTATTCTTCAATCGACCATTCCACTAAGCTCCTTTGACCCCCAAATACTCTCGACTTTGCAATTTTGCTGAACTGGACCACAGACTCTCTGCAAAGCAAATTCGAATTAGTTTCCCTTCAACAAATTTACAACACAAGACACCTTAACGTTAACTCACAGAACCTCAAAAAAACCTGAGAATGGTATAATATATACTGACCGTTTCTCACACAACCACTTTGTCCACCTACATTTACCCTTAAACCCTGTCAAATAGCTTGAGCCAAACGTATACTCCCAAGCCAAGTCAAGGGTCTAAACTACCAGAAACTACCAGAAGCCTCAATGTCCAAACGCTCAAATAACACTCATGTCACCTTACTGTTAAAGCATTTTACCTCCGACCACCTCCCAACTCTAGGCCTTTTTCTGACGACTTCAAAACCTTATGAGACCTTATGAGCATCAATACACTATTGCCCGCTTCTTAAATAACTACTCAGCCCACCTCTTTTCCCGCCCAAACACTTTTAACCTAAATATTCCATCAAGCTGGTCCGTGATTTCCTACGAAACAGAGTAAGGATCAGACGAGAGTTGCCTCTTCGATGACCTTTCTCCGATACATAAGTTAATCTCAGGTCAGAGAGGAAAATGATGAGGAGTTAAGTATATTCCTCTAAATGGAAAAAATCAAAGATATGCCTAGGTGGCGAGGATGGAACACAAAGAGGTGGTTAAGGCAAGACCAAGGGTCAAGAAAGAGAGAAGCTTCAAAGAGACAAAGAGACAAAGAGGATATTCTTTTATGATTTTTTTGTGTGTCCATAGAGTTTTCGATTTTAGAGGTTGGGTGTATTAGTTGGAAGAAAAAAAAATGCTCCTTGGGAAGAGAGCCTCTTCTTTCTTAGGAATGTAATAACTAATGACTTGTCTTGTGTAAAAATGACAAAAATACCTTTTTCTATGAAACAAGAGAATGCTTATATCTCATTGGATGACTTATATTACCCTAGTTTTACTCCACACGTGTTCTTCTCCCATTGGGCCTTGGTGACCCAACTCAAATGACACGTGGCAAGTTAGGATTTGTGGGCTTTTCCTTATTCAAACTCAATGAATACATGTCAACCTTCTATTGGCCAAGAAGATTGTTCTGTACCTTGATAGACAAATGGAGTAATTTTATTCACCCAGCTAGTTTGTGGTCCCTCACTTGGGCCCTGAACGATCCCACCTGGGCTCTGTGCTCTGTCTGCACAGTGTCAAGTAGGATATGTACAGTGCTTGCCTAGTTACTATTGAGACCAAAGGTTGTCTCTGGCTCCCGTGCCCCTGAATGTGATAGTTGGGCATCCCACCTGCCTGGACAGCTGAGCATTCCACCTCACTTACTCAAAAGGACGAAGTTCTTATTTATTAGAGGCGAGTATAGTCGTTCCAAGACATAATAGAGAATTGAAATTATTTTTCTCATCTATTTATGTGCGCTACGATATATAACCATATTTATTACACGCGCTACGGTATATGGTCACATGACTATTTCCACATACGCCACGGTATATGGCTATACAGCATTTCTACCCGTGTCACTGTATATAGTCACGTAGGGCTTCATTAACTAGTGACGAATATTTTGGCGATACATAGTGGGGAGTCCAACTCAAGATGCTCCAATGACGAATACTTTGATGATGTATAGTGGAAAGCCTAGCTCAATATGGGTCTTACCTAGTCACTCAAATGACAAATATTCTGGCGATACTTAGTAGAGAGCTCGGCTTAAAGGTGGATCTTACTTAGCCACTCAAATGGTGAATATTCTGATGATACTTAACGAGGAACCCAACTCAAGGTGGGTCTTACCTAGTTGCATATAAGTAAGGCTTATTTCTCGTCCTATCTTGAGGTGGATACAAGGTAGGTCACCTCGTAATATGCTGACCTGAACTTTCGTGAGCCTATTTTTCACTACATATCCAATAATATTTATGACTATTAATAACTGTTTAAATTTCTTTTGATATTATTGTTAAAAAGTGATAAATGATCTATATTAAATCTTTTAATAAAGTTTGATTTTATAACAGAAGATGGATTACTTCTAAACAATAATTTATTAAATAATTTACTATTATAATTAATGTGATTTTTATAATTTTATTGTGAACTTGTCACTATAAATCATAATTTTATTATATTCTCATTATTATGATTCTTATAATTTATATATTGTCATATCAGTTTAATAATAAAATTTACCAAACATTTGGATGTTTGTTCAACAACACCATTTATCAATCACTTATTTTTTTTAAACAATTGATTATTTCTTCAGCTTAAGAATTATAAATTATTTTCCAACTGCAACAAGTTCAAATTAATATTCATTTCAATTAATTATCTCAAATAATATTGTATTTATCAATTATATTATAGTAAAATGAAATAATATATTCTTTTAGATATTAAAAGATTTATCATCTAATTCATGGTGAAGAAAAGGAAACAACTAGAAACTGTTTTAGGTTGGACTGAACTTTTTCTTTTTTTTTTAATTAATTTTTTTAACCAAATTGGTTAGTCTAATTATTGTTTTAATATTAGGAGCAAGTCTTAAATGGAATGAGAATACTATGTCGTCAGGTCCATCTAATGTATTTATGTTAATATATATTTATTTTAAAATTAATTAATTATATCATCAGTAAAAATAATAAAATTTTTATTGAAGATGACGATTTTATTGGACCGTGTCACTAAAACTTTCTCCACCATTATTGATGAGTATCACATCAATTTAAGATAGTTTATTTTGAAAAGGAAAAAATTTGACAAAGAATAAAAAAAATACTACTAAATATTATTTTTGAGGAAAGATGAGAATTTTTTTTATAAATTTTTTTATATTATTTATAAATCGTTAGATGTAGATATATCTAACAATTAAAATTGAATATAATATATGTATTAATTATATGATTAAATTTAATCTCAATAATTAAATATGATTAAATCTAATGACTTATAAATGATGTAAAAATTTACATAAAAAAAAGGCCGCTGATTCTTGCTCATTATTTTGTTATCCTACTTCATAATAGATTATTGTCTAATAGGAATTAATTTATAATATTATATCAAGAACAATTATAGTTTTTGATATATATAGAAACCGATTAGCAGCTTCATTAATTAAAAATTATATTTTTTTATGTTGATCATTATATTTAGATACCCCCGACGGTTAAAATTAAATTTTATATGCATAATTTATATACTATAATTAATGCATATATTAGTAATTTTAATAAGTAGAAGGTCTAAATCCAACCGATAGCAAATGTATGTAAAAATATGTATAATCTTGTCAGATTGTTCACATGTATATATATATATATATATTTAAATTTTTTTTAATATTTATAATTATAATAAATAGAATATGTATATCAATTTATCTTTTATAATTTATGATTTCTTTTGGTGAGCCGACCACATTAGCATGCTTTTGTTGAATATTATGGCATTCAAGGAAGATGATTAATTTAAGATGAAGAAAATTATATATGTTGAATGATATGCAAATAAAGAGTCAGGATAAAAAATTAAATTCAATTCAAATTATATATAAATTCTGTTCTCGTGTATATAATTAATTATATATATACACACACACACATGTACTCCATTCAAAATGTTGGAATTTTTATTGTAATAATCAATTTGGTTTACAGCATCTTATACATTGACTAATAGTACTTATGGATCTATCAATAATTGAGACTTTAAATTATATTATTGTTGACTAAACATTCCGATATTTTGCTAGAAATTCACCTGATAATGATGAGTAACGACAATAATAATAAGACCAATTCTACTTGAGAGACGTTAAAAAAAACATTAATTTAATTTTTAGAAATTTAACCGTGTTTTCTTTTTTTTTTTTTTTTGGAAAAAAAGTGTATTTTTTTAATATGATACTTGAATGTAATTTAATTTTAATTATTTATATGTTTTAAGGCTATTTATTTTCTAATTTAACATTGAAAACCTGAGTAATTATACCAGAATAAAATAAGATAATTTTTTTTACTTAATATTGATTTTTAAATTTTGAGTATATCTTTTACTTGTTATTAAAATAAATATAAATTAAATTAGTAGTTTTTAAATGTTTATATTGAGATATGATAAATACAAAACAAACATGTTATTTAAAATAATTTATGTTTATAAAGTTAAATTTAATATATATTTAGATTTTATATATATATATATATATATATATAACAATGGAATCAAACAACGTGACAGATGCGGCAAATCTGCCCACAAAAATACAAGTAGTAAGATCTTTTCTATTAGCACATATGGTATTGAGAAATGCCTTTTTTTTTTATCTTATTTGTCGATATTGAAATCTTACTCTCTTAACCTCTTATTAATTTCCTCTGAATCAATTAATGTGAATGGTTTTGCAGACGTTTTTTTAAAGTTTTATGAGAGACTTTGAAGTTTGAAGGGTCACAGTACTATCCTTCACAATTTAACATCCCATAGTGTGGTCAAAGTTTTGCCCAAGACAACAAGCAATACGAAACTTCCTTCACGGATAGATTATTATACCCTTTCCTCTCCTCTATTCATACTCTATTAATCATAGTTTATCATTTGTCTACTGTCTTTCAGATTATCATCTCCACGGATCAATAATTTCGTTCAGAGAGATGAGTAGTATTGGGATACTGGAGAGAGCTGTGAGCTGCTTGGGAAAAGGGTTTGATTTAACGTCTGATTTCAAGCTCAAGTACTGCAAAGGGAAAGAGAGATTAGTTGTTCTAAATGAAACTGATAAAAGAGATATTTTTCTGCCTGGTTTTGGATCCATTCACGATGTTTCCATTGATATCAAAGGCGATAAGGGTGATCGAACTCGCTACCAATCCGACATCCTTACCTTCAATCAGGTATTACAACATGATCATCAACGTATAATATTCTTCCTTCTTATAAACTCATGTACCGACAATCCTTGTTAAACTAGTGAACATATATATATGTGTAGATGTCGGAGTTTTTTAACCAGAGATCTTCGATCCCTGGAAAAATCCCGTCAGGATTGTTCAACTCCACGTTTCACTTCCAGAGCAGTTCATGGGCGAAAGACGCAGCAAACACAAAGTTTTTAGGCCTCGATGGGTACTTCATCGTGTTGTTTAACGTTCATATTGATCGGTATCCTCTGGTTCTCTCCGATGAAGTCAGAAATGCAGTTCCATCTTCATGGGATCCCTGTGCCTTAGCCAGGTAATGTACGTGTCTTAATTTTTAACCTGTCTTTTATCAGTTTTAGCATTCTGGGTTGTCTTGTCTGCTTGTTTCTCGAAACTGTGTAGAGATTGGATGCAAACAAGATCATATTTAATTGTTCATAAATGTTGCTAAAACGACAAGTACCGGTATCTCTGAATTGATTTTTCATCTTTATTTTTATGTTATATAACTTTGTGTTTATCAACTAAACTAATTAATGCCCATAACCGTACCAATTTATATAATCACAAAACAATAAGTATAAAAAAGGAGTTATGATAAAATTGACTAGATCGTTTTCTCACAACACAACTCATCATAATGATTTAATTACCCTATAAATGCCATTATAATGAATGTAATTTTGTAACGTGGGAGACTTTCAACCCTTCAATTATCGTTGCTAAAAAATGAAAAAAAAGAAAAGGAAATAGCATAATTTATAATATTTATTAATTAATTATTAGCTAATAACTTTATTTTATAATGTTTCGAAACATATTCTCATATTTTCTTTGACTAGAAAAACTAGGAAAAGAAAAGAATTTAGGCAAACCATAACTCTAGAAAGTCAAGCCAACTAGCTTTCCCTCTAGAGTTGCGAAAATTGCAGTAGTTTACATCATCTGGAGACTGATTAATTTCTTGTTTGACCAGTAGTGCAATTCATATTCACACTCGGTTATTATGAATATGATTTCATTACTGATTGGAATCGGTCCATTTTACCTGTAGATCTCTTTTAGTCAACTATTTCATATGCTCTAAACCCTTATTCATTTAACAAATAGTAGGCCTCCAAATGACATAGCAGCCACTTTAGTAGGCCTAGAGAAGGAGAAATCTTGAATTAATTGATGTGTTAAATTATTATGCGTGTGACAAGAGCATCTGCATCTCTTTGAAATATTCTTTGCTTTGGCTGGAGTTTGGTGACAATTTTATCAGACTTTTTTACATTAAAATCAAAATTAAATAAGATTAAAAAAAATCAAGTTATCTACGAAATTGAAATTGTCAAAGGTAATACTCTGGAGTAATGCAATAAAATAGTAATATATTTCCCTTACATTCAAACCTATGATACATTTCTAGATACATCTATCTATGTTTATGCAAATGAATTGTTTGACAGATTCATCGAGAAATATGGAACTCACGTCGTTGTCGGGTTGAGTGTTGGTGGCCAAGATATGGTGCTAGTCAAGCAAGATAATTCTTCTAATTTGGGGCCGTCAGAGCTTAAAAAACACTTGGATGACCTTGGAGATCAATTGTTTAATGGGACTTGCAGCTTTTCCCCCAAAATTAAAGATCAAAAGAACAAGGTTATTTTTGTCATTTAACCCAAGAATTTGCTGAGTAATTGTTTGTTATCCATTCTTAATTTTATTCTCATTATATAATTCTCCCTTTGAATTGCAGCCACCCCGGGCTTTCAAAGTCTTTGATCCAACACCTGCTGCCTTCAGTAGCTTCTCCTCCATAAGTTCAAAGGATGTAGGTTCTATTTTCACAATTCTTTAGCTATTAGAATAAAAAAGAAAAATAATACTGCCAAATAAAGTAAAATCTTAAACGCCCAGAAACAGGATGCATGGAACATGATCCGATACACCAATTGGGCCTTATTGTCTTAGCAAAGCCCATTTAATTGAAGTGAGTAGCATTGATTGAAGTAGTTGGTATGCAGGGAATCAGTGTAATATGTTCAAAGAGAGGAGGTGATCCATCTGCTTGCAGCCACTGTGAATGGCTTCTAACAGTTCCTTCAAACCCAGATGCAGTCCATTTTAACTTCATTCCCATCACTTCTTTACTAAGAGGAGTTCCTGGAAAAGGCTTTTTGTCTCATGCCATCAATCTCTATCTCAGATGTGAGTCGTCTTGGTTCATCTCTCTCTATTCTTTTTTCCTTCTGCTATTGCTAGATGGTCTAATTTTTTAAAATTTGGTCAATGTAGACAAGCCTCCAATAACAGATTTAGAATACTTTCTGGACTTCCAAGTACACAAAACCTGGGCTCCAATTCACAATGACCTTCCACTTGGCCCTACCACCAATATGTCTTCATCATCACCTTCCCTTCATTTCCACTTGATGGGTCCTAAGCTCTTCGTTAATACTATTCAGGTACTGTAACTCCGTGAACTTGTAAAAATTTTCATTTCTAACAATACTATTAATCTTGTAAATATAACAAAAGATTTATCTCCATTGTCAGGTAACATCAACAAAGAATCCTGTCACAGGAATGCGCTTGTATCTTGAAGGAAGGAAATGCAACAGGTAAACATCTTTAATAGTCCTTGTAAATCCTCTTCATATATAAGACTCCTCGTATTATTTAGCTCAAAACAATTGTTTTGATCTCTCAGGTTGGCCATTCATCTTCAGCACCTCTCAAACACACCAACAATGCTCGAAAACAAGATAGATGACACTGAGCTATGGCGAGGATCAGACAATCTTTCTGATAATCACCAATTCTTTGAAGCCATCAGTGGAAAACATTTCTCCCACGTATGCACAGCGTCAGTTAAATATGATCCCAAATGGACGACTAACAGAAAAGATGTTTCGTTCATCGTCACAGGAGCTCAACTTCACGTACAAAAACACGAATCAAAGAGGGTTCTCCATCTCCGACTCTTGTTCTCCAAGGTCTCAGATTCTTTTGTAGTGCAATCAAATTGGGCACAGAACTCCGAATTTTCTCAGAAGTCTGGAATCTTTTCTGCTATAAGTACATCGATTTCGGGGAATCAAGTGAAAGAGAAGAAGCCAGTTGTGGTAGTGGATTCAAGTGTATTTCCAACAGGGCCACCGGTACCAGTGCAAACACAGAAGCTTCTGAAATTCGTTGATACTACCCAGTTGTGTAGAGGGCCAATGGATAGTCCTGGACATTGGTTAATTACTGGAGCGAAACTTGATTTGGAGAAAGGAAAGATTTGTCTTCAAGTTAAGTTCTCGTTATTAAACGTTTGTTCATAGAAAATCTATATATATATATATATATATATATATATGTATGTATACATGTTTTTGAATTTAATTAATTATTTAGATTCAGAAATGTGAACAAAGAATCATAAAAACAAGGAATATACAGTGTAAGAGTTTAATCCATCGCTATCTTAACCTAAAAAAATGAATAGATAATTAGGTTTTGTGATTTAATTATGTATATGTTATAAATGGCTTAAAAAATATTGTCTACTTTGTCATTAGACCTTATGATTTTGTTCATGGGCCTCAAGCCCAAATGCATTTATTAATTAAAGACCTATTACCCTATTTAAACCACACTGCAACAATGTAGGAGTGATGTGGGACTTCGTATCAAAATAGTGTAGAGATATTTTTATGTTTCAGAAATAAAGATAATAGAATGATATCGAATATATTAGAATAAATTTCATAAACCCCATAATATATTTATTTTATAATAATTTAATTATATATATTTATTCCTTAAAATTTTTGTAGTATACAAATAAAACCTAATAACTAGCATTATCATTTTTAGTTGAAAAACTAAAAACAATTAATATACCCATTAGATTAGAGTATCTTAAATAATTTTAATTAAAATAATTTTGACTAAAAATAAATAATTAAATGGAATAAGATCATTTTGTAGCTTGTGACAATTAACCTATAAATATTTTATTATTTTATTATTTTGTAAAATTAATAAATAAAATATACCCATTAAAAAGTTTGGAGTATATAAATTGGATTATATTTAAATAACGTGTATACCAATTATTGTTTAAAAAATTATGTTCATGTTAAAAAGTTGATCATGAGCAAAAATAACTATTTGTTGAAATAGCCATAATTATTATATAAATACTTTTTAGATGTTTTTGTTATTAAGCAACTAATAAAGGTATCCTCTTCTTTTAAAAGATTTTTTTTAAAAAATAATAATTATAATTATTATATAAAGTTATAATTATTAATTTTTAATAAATTAAAAATTTTAAAATTATTAAGATTAATAAAAGTATTACATTAAATTTTTGGAACTAAAAATGACTTTATCTTATAAAGAAAATTCAAAAAGTCATAAAATATAAAGGTAAACGCTTGAATCAATATTGTAATGTATTTTAAAATAAAGCTAATTTTTTCTATAAGAAGATTCCTTTTGATTTAAAATTTGTAAAGAAATATTTTGTTTATTAAAACTTCATTCGAAGATAAATTTAATATTGTATTATGAATATGGTGACTTGACTTCAAACTTATATTTAAGAGTAATGTCAACTTGATTCGAAACTCTAAGGCTTACGTGTAATAGATCCAAAGGCTTTATCATATCAACACCAAATGCCTAAATTTAATCAGTTTTTGTCATGTTTATTTATCATATACATCCGCCCTTGTAAGAAACTATTTATTTAAAATTTACTCTTATTTTTGGGACGTAAAATTGCTGATTAAATTTTTGTATCATAATTTTGTTGATATGTCTTTTTTATAAAATGGTGTTGATATTGTTTTTTGTAGCTTCGACATCCAACAATCAAATTTTCACCTTAAGTATCCTACATGATGAATAAAAATAAGGGGAAAGCAGATTTTACCAGCAAAAATTCTCCGATATTTAAGTCAAAAAAGTTTTTTTATAGTTTAAGTTAAGTTTGAGACTAATTTTGGTAGAGTTTTAGTGTATTATAAGAATTACGTATTTTTTTCTTCCTCTTACCCTCAATTTATATAAGTTTTCATAAACAATGGTCATATTGATCTTGTAACTGAAATCTTTAATTTTAACCTCATAACTATAGAATCATGGGTAACATTGACTTGATTCTCTCAAGTAATTACGATCTTGCATTTATTTTCTTCACGACGCTTGATCTTATCTAAGTTGGAACATTCTCTCAATCTGAACTAAACTGAGATATTTTTTGATTAGATATTAACCAAAAGCTAACCGTAATACTAAGATTAGCCACTGACCATAATCTTGACTTTAATTTGATCTCCTGTCATCTCTCCAAACAGATGAAACGGTGGAATTTGGAGAAATTTTTGTATACTAATTTTGCTAACATATATATATATATATATTATAGAAAAAATGATAGAATTTAGAATGGTAAGATGATGACGATCTTAATAATTCACTTCTTCGATGGCCTAGTAAGAAAAAGTTGGTTTGCTCGATAAGAGATGAGAGTAACAGAAAAGATGAAACAATAATGATTAAATGATTGTATTTGAGAGTTTTTTAAATAGTTTATTACAAGTGTAAAAAAATTATAATATTTTTGTTTTCTTATCTACCACGAGATTAATTAATTTAAGATAGGATAATAATTAGAACATTTTTTTAATTGTGTGTAAAAACATATGCGTATATTTTAATTGTGAATTTTAATAAATCAATAAATTAGTTTAATAGTTTTAAGACATGTAAATATAAATATTTATATATTGATGGAGCCTTTTTATCAGTTAAATTTTTTTTACAAACATGTATAGGAGTGACTAAAAATATTATTTTAATTTATTTCAAGATGTAAAATAATAAAATTCAACTTATCATAAAAGTAGAATGGGAAATAACTATATTGTTGAAGTGGGCTCATAAGTGAAGCCCAAAACCCTATGCTTACTTAACCCAAATTCAGCCTTCTGATAATTTACATCAGCTGCTATAAGACAAAAGAGCTATATAACACAGTAATAAGAATGCTCACTACACAGATGGAATACACATCGCCTGCAATGAGAAAAAATGGTGCTTCAATGGTGACGATTGCATAATATCTCTATATTAAAATAGGATGAGTTGTATATTGTATTTTAGGGTTTATAGTAGCTTCTCTTTGCCTATATAAAAGGCACTTTTTGTGTCATTCTTCTTTGAGCTACTAACTAATAAAAAATATATTTTCTCTGCAAATTTCGACTTGGTATCAGAGCCTTATGGCTTATAACAGCAACATTTCACCTAATTTTGCTTCAATCAATCAAGCAACGACACCCTTTGTTTTTGTAGCTCCAATTAAACTTATCAACACAAATTACTTGCTATAGAAAACACAGGTTCTGCCAAATATCAGGGCCAACGGTCTGGAAGGTTTCATTGATAGAAGCAAAGCCATGCCAAGAAAGGTGATAGTAAGTGTTGATCAAGAACAAAACCTGGTCACCTCTGATAATCTAGAATATCTGGTATGAGAGAGACAAGATCAGGCCTTCATGGGTTGGCTTATATCCTCTATGATAGAAAGCACTCTTGGAACTGTCATGGAGTGTAGAACATCCTATGAAGTGTGGACAGCACTCCAGAAGCAATTTTCTACTCAAACAATAGCTAGGATCTTACAGATAAGAGGAGAAATTTACAATACAAAGAAAGAAGGGATGGACATGCATGATTACTACCACAAGATAAAGTCATTGGTAGAGGATCTGTATCAGCTGGCAATAACATCTCTGATGATGAGCTAGTTTTGTATATCATAGAGGGACTAGGATCTGAATATGATTCAGTGGTGGTAATCATCACTAGTAGACCAAAGAAACTTCTATTACAAGAAATTTACTCTATGCTTGTAAGCTAAGAAAGAAGGAATGAAAAGAATATGTCAGCAGGTAGTATCAACATGCCCTCTAATATCACTGCCAACTATGTTCAGTCAAATTACAATAGCAATAAAAGAAGAAGCTGGTCATCAGGAACTAATGCAAGCCATTTTGGTTCAAACTCTTAACACAAGGGAAAAGAGAAAGGCTTTGAAGGTAAAGAAAGCAAACCTACATGTCAAATTTTCTTTAGAGTTGAGCATAAAGTTTCAAAGTGTTGGCTTCGTTTTAATAAGAGGTTCATTCCCAAGCAAGATGCAAGAAACTTTCAGAAGAAAGCATATGTAGCAGTACCAAAAATAGCCAGTGATCAATCTTGGTACCTAGACAGCAGTGCCACAAATCATGTTACCAACACTCTCAGCAACCTCAGCATAACAACAGAATACAGGGGCACAGATCAGTTGGCAATAGGTAATGGCAATAAACTTCCAATTTCACATATAGGTCATTCATACCTATTCACTCAACATTTACACACCACAAAACCATTGTTGTTGAAACATCTACTACATGTGCCTGGAATAACAAAAAACCTTATTAGTGTATCTAGACTAGTTGCTAACAATGATATTAATGTTGTGTTTGATAAATATATGTGTGTGATTAAGGACAAGGTCTAAGGGAAAACTTTGTTGCAAGGAGTGGCTAAAGAAGGACTGTATCAGCTGTTAGTTAGCCCTTTCAGTCACATTACTTCACTATTTATAGTTTCAACTTTATTATCTCATTCAACAAGTTTAACTATCTGTAGTCCAGAATCTATGTTATCTATCAATCTTAGTCTGTCAGAGTCAGTAACAGAAAAAATAAATATTATTAGTGATTGTGAAGTTTGGCATAAAAGGTTAGGTCATCTGAGTTTTGTTTCACTCAAGAGCAGTCTATCTAATTGTAATCAATTGAAATTTAATGAAAACTCAGCTATCTTTTTCTACAAAGCTTGTCAATATGGAAAATTGCATAAACTAACGTTCAAACCTTTTAAAACAAAAGTAACAGAACCACTCCAAATAATTCATTATGACTTATGAGGACCTATACCTATACTTTCAAATCAAGGTCATAGATACTACATAGCATTTGTTGATGAATTGGCATGTTTTACTTGGATATACCCTCTTGCTAGTAAAGGTGAAGCATTGAATACCTTTAAAACTTTCAAGGCACAAATAAAGAACCTTTTAGATAAAAGAATTAAATCCTTCCAGTGTGATATGAGAGGTGAATTCAGGGTGTTTGAGCCATATCTCAAACAAGAAGGGATAACTTTGAGATACTCATACCCACATACTCATCATCAAAATGGTAAAGTTGAGAGAAAACATAGGCATCTAGTTGAAATAGGGCTTACATTGCTAGCTCAGGCAAATATGCCTTTAAAGTTTTGGTGAGAGGCCTTTAGCACAGCTACATATCTCATTAACAGACTCTCTACACCCATTTTAAAAAATATATCACTTTTGAAGCATTATTTCATACTAAACTAAATTATACACTCATAAAAACTTTCGGTTGTGAGTGTTATCCTTTTCTTAGACCCTACAACACTCACAAACTTGATTTTCATACTTCAAAATATGTTTTGTTAGACCTTAGTGCTTATTACAAAGGGTATTTGTGCTTACACCATACTAGCAGGGTATACAAAGCTAGACATGTCACATTCAATGAAAGCTCATTTCCTTTTGAAGATGATAACAAGTTCAAAGAATGCAGCACCTTGCATTTTTTTGAATCACAAAATTTGCTCACCCAGTTCTATACACTTTCCTTCAACATAGACATCTCAATGAGTAGTCAAAATGCAGCTGATACTGATACACCTCTAGACACTCAAATTGCATTAAAAGTTTCTCCACAAACAAATGAAGGTAACACCTTAAACACAAACTCAGCAGACTTCAATTCAGATGCCTACACCACAAACTCACCTATACAGATAATAGAAACACAAACACCTTTACCTGTTCAAAATCTAATACCAACACATCCTATGGTGACAAGAGCTAAGGCAGGAATTTTTAAACCTAAGACCTACCTTATTACTAGTGTCATACACTACACAAGTGAGACACCTGTAAGTGTTAAAGCTGCTCTTAAAGATCCTAAGTGGAATCAAGCCATGAAAGAGGAGTTCAAAGCCTTAACAGACAACAAAACTTGGAATTTAATGCCACCTTCATCAGAGATGAGAATAGTAGGAAACAAATGGGTGTTCAAGGTGAAACAAAATTTGGATAGGTCAATTTCTAGATTTAAAACAAGGCTTATGGCCAAGAGTTTCCATCACACCCTTGGCTTAGACTATAGTGAGACATATAACCCTGTTGTAAAGGCTTCGACAATTAGAATTATGCTGAGTCTTGCTTTAATGAAGAATTGGGAGTTAAGATAAATTTATGTAAACAACGCATTTTTGAACGGGGAGTTGACAGAAACAGTATACATGGAACAGTTAGAGTGGTTTGTCAACCTTTCGAAACCAGAACATGTATGCCAACTAAAGAAGGCTCTTTATGGATTAAAATAGGCCCCTAGAGCTTGGTTTGAGAAATTAAAGATTGCCTTGAAAAGCTGGGGGTTCAATGGATCGAAATGTGACACATCCCTGTTCATCATAAGATAGGCTGAAAATCTGGTAGTTGTTATGATCTATGTAGATGACATAATAATAACATGGAACAACACTTTTGAAATAAAAGAAACAATTGATAGAATGAGTAAAACGTTTACTCTCAAAGATCTTGGTCATCTTCAATTTTTGTTGGGGATAGAAGTGAAAAGAACCAGTAATAAGCTAACTTTCTCCCAAAGTAAGTATATTGAAGAATTGCTAAGGAGGGTGAACATGAAAAAATGTAAAGGAATTAGCACACCACTAGCTCAAGGTGAAAAGCTATACAAAATAGAAGGAGAGGTTTTTAGAGACACTTTTTTGTACACAAGTGTAGTGGGAGCTTTGCAATATGCAACACTTACAAGACTTGAGATAGCATATTTTGTGAATAAACTTAGCCAATTCTTGTCTAATCCCTTGATACCTCATTGGATCGCTTGTAAAAGAGTTCTAAGATACTTGAAGAATACTGTAAACTATGACCTTGAATTCAAGACATCAGATAACTGCAGCTTGGTAGGTTTTTGTGATGCAGATTAGGGGTATGACATAGATGATAGGAGGTCTATTAGTAGGTATTGTATCTACTTAAGAGAGAATTTAGTCTCCTGGAGTTCTAAAAAACAGAATGTAGTAGCAAGGTCGAGTGCAGACGCAGAATATAGAGCAATTGCTCATGTGGTTATAGAGATCACTTGGATAAGTTTCCTACTCAGAGAGCTGAACATGCCTACTTCACCAACTCTAGTTATATGGAGTAATAGCAAGAGTGCAGCAACAACTGCAACTAATCCAATGTTTCATGCCAGAACAAAGCATGTTGAGATCAATTTATACTTTGTTAGAGACAAGATTTCAGCAGGGGAAATGAAGATTGAATTTATACCTGAAGAAGAGAAAACAATAGATATCTTCACTAAGGCATTGAGTGGGGAGAGGTTTTGTTATCTTAGAAACAAGCTCAAGGTAATAGAGAAGACTTTTGCTTGAGGGAGGATGTTGAAGTAAGTGGGCTGAGAGGTGAAGCCCAAGACCCATATGCTTACTTAACCCAAATCCAGCCTTCTAGTAATTTACATCAGCTGCTACAAGACAAAAGAGCTATACAACATAGCAACAAGAATGCTCACTACACAAATGGAATACACATCACCTGCGATGAGAAAAAATGGTGCTTCAATAGTGATGATTGCATAATATTTCTAGATTAAAATATCATGAGTTGTACATTGTATTTTAGGGTTCACAGTAGCTTCTCTTTGCCTATATAAAAGGCATTTTTTGTATCATTCTTCTTTGAACTGCTAATTAATAAAAAATATATTCCCTCTGCAAATTTCAACTTATATATATATATAATAATTAATTAATAGCCATCAAATAATAAACTTCCTAAAGATTAAATTAGTCTAAGTATTTGTAATTTTTTATTGTTTAAAAAATTATTCATTACGTTTTGTGATTTAATTATGTATTATTTAGATGCAGTAGCCACGATAAAACCCATAGCCATTTCCTCTTAGTTTGATAACGTTTTTAAGATGAATATATTAGAGACAAACATGGTGGTGGATACTGATTTTTTATTTTTATATAATTTGGATAAAAAGATAAGTTTTTATTTGGCAATAAATATTGATTTTTTATTTGATTGGAGAAAAAGATTAATTTTTGGAACGGAGAAGATAAGGAAAGAAATTGGTTTTTGGATTGAAGTATTTTTTTATTGGAGAGAGGAAAGAATTTTAAAATTATATTATTATTTTATTATATATAAATATTTATAGAGACCCACAAGAATTAAGATGTTGCAACAGACCTATTTAGTATGAGTTAAAAATTTGAGGCTATTTTCGTAAAATCATATAAAAAATGTTTTTTTCTTGTGAATCAGGTAACGGTAGGATGTAACAGATAAATTTTGAAACAATAGGCGTATTGGGTAATTAAACCAAACCTGAGGGAGTATCTGCTATTTTTCCGATTAAATTATGCCATTTTCCAGACAAACAAGGAAATAAATGAGAAGCAAAAGTCAAAAGTCAAAAGTTTTAATTTTATGACAATTCCATAAATGGGAAGTCAAAAGTTATAAAAGTCTTTAGATTATCAGCTAACCACAACTTTTTCTCTTTTTCTCAAAATTATATAATCACTATCTCCTCCATTAGTTGCCAATTTCATCCTTTCACAAAGAGAAAAAAGAAAAAATTCAAAGAGAGAGGGCAGCTCTGAGAGAAGAGATGAATAATGGAATAGTTGAGAGTGCTCTAAGCAGCCTAGGAAGAGGATTTGATTTGACATCTGATCTCAAGCTCGAGAACAGCAAAGGCAAAGAAAGATTAGTTCTGCTTAATCAAGCTGTTAAAAGAGAAATGATTCTCCCTTCTTTTGGTTCCATCAACGATGTCTCCATCGATATCAAATGCAGTCAATGCGATCAAACTCGTTACCAATCAGATATTCTCGACTTCAATCAGGTACTATATATATATACATATCTTCCTTCATCATCGTCCTCAAGATTGCCTGCTTAATTAAGTAATTATTTGGTTTAGATGATAGAATTTTTCAACGAGAAGTTATCAAGTACTGAGATTCCATCAAGGTCGTTTAACGCCATGTTCAACATGCAAAGGGATTCCTGGGCAACAGATGGTGCAAGAAATTTTGGTGTTGATGGATACTTCTTCGTACTCTTCAACATTTATATTGATCAGTATCCGCTGGTTCTTTCCAGCGAAGTTCAAAATGCAGTGCCTTCCTCCTGGGATCCTTGTGCCTTAGCGAAGTAAGTATGAAAGATAATAATGATGATTTTCTATATGGTTGGTTAGGTGATCAAAATATACTTGTAATTTTTTATACTTCATTTTTTTAACTCTCATTGTAAGTATATATAGTAGTACTCTAATAATGAATGTTAGTAATTAAATTAATTCATATTTCTAAAAATAATACAAGAGATTTCAAATTCAAATTGAGTTATAGGAATGTGAAAATAGTTATTCTATATGGTTAGATCTCATTTATTAGCATGTTAAGATGATTAAAAGAAAAAGAAAAAGGAAAAAAATAAAAAAAGAAAGTCAAGTCAACAGACTTGGCTATATTAAATTGGCCTAAATCTCGAAACAAAACAAAACAAACAAACTTTATTGACATTCGGCAGATAATTGCTCAAGTTGCCAGACTGTCAATGGAATAAAATAAAAGGAAAAACATTATCCTCTGAATTAAAAGTGCACGTCTAAGAGAGAATGTCAACTATCACAACTAAATAGAAAATTTTAATTTGAAATTCACAAAATTAGATACATTAATTTCTTATAATATATATCTCTTGATCTTTTCTCACATTATTTGTTTGACAGATTTATTGAGAAATATGGAACACATATAATTGTGGGGCTAAGTATTGGGGGCCAAGATATGGTGCTAGTTAAGCAAGATAGATCTTCCAACTTGGAGCGATCGGAACTCAAAAAATACTTGAATGATCTGGGAGATCAGATGTTTACAGGAACAAGCAGTAATCCCCAGGAAACTAGAGAGCTAAAAAATAAGGTAATAAGAGTAAGAGCTAGTTACTGAAGTAAAGGTGTATATATATATATATATATATATATATATATATAAACATATTGCAGTAACTTTGAAGTAGATACATGGTTGGTTTGCAGGGAGTCAGTGCTGTATTCTGCAGGAGGGGAGGTGACCCATCAGCCAGTAGCCACATTGAGTGGCTACAAACAGTTCCCTCAAACCCAGATGCAATTCATTTTAACTTCATTCCTATAACTTCTCTGCTTAAACGAATTCCAGGAAAAGGCTTCCTGTTACATGCCATCAATCTCTATTTAACCTGTGAGTTTACGTTGAAAAGTTTTCTCCATCGATCTCTTTGATTTGTATTGAAAACTCAAGTTCTACAACAACAAACCACAGTTTCATATTTGTAATGTGTGTCTAAAACCCATAGTTTCACAGTAAAATAATTTTAATGGATGGATTTTATTTTTTCTTTTTAATTGGTTTGTGTTGATGGATTATTCAATCCTATATCGATTGCAGACAAGCCTCCTATGGCTGATTTGCATATCTTTCTTGACTTTCAAATGCACAAGATTTGGGCCCCAGTTCGCAGTGATTTTCCAATTGGTCCAACAACGAACACCTCTACTTCCTCGCCAGCCCTTCACTTTTCCTTTATGGGTCCTAAGCTATACGTAAATACCATTCAGGTAAATACGAAGATACATGTTTAAGTATACATTCACCGAAGCTAATTGATTAAACTTTTTCTTTTATAGTTGGTTCTGTATTTAGGGTTGTAACCAACTAACATTTATTTTGTGTCCATCAGGTTACAGTAGGGAAGAGGCCTGTCACTGGGATGCGCTTATATCTTGAGGGAACAAAATGCAACAGGTAATATTTCAACGGCTTTAAAAAATTGGTAATTGATCTTTTTTCAGATTACGAAACAGAATGAGTGAATGATATTGGTGGATTGAGACCAGGAAATATTAATCAGAAAATTAATCAATTGAAATTATGACCGTGCTTCTAATATTATTTCAGTTAACCCTTTGATCGAAAAAGTTAAGTTATTAAACTGTTTCGTAAGTACTTAATCTGAAAGTTTATTATTAAATAAGGCTAATTAACATTAATACTTCGCCTATTACTGTATGTACAAACTAATAAAGTAATAATTATCCAAACTCTTATAAATTGACTTGGAGTAATGGAATTGGACAAGTAAAATTACAAAAGTTAATTATCACATCTTTTAAAATTTTTTATTCTATTTTTTTGTAATTATTATTTTATTTATTTTTGCACATCCAATTATATATATCATGCCTCATCAATTTACACAGTAAATTTACATGTTTAATATATATTGTTGTAAAATCTGCATGGTATTTCCAGATATCTAATTTATATGTTCATCAATTTATCCTGCATGGTAAGACTCCTCCCCACAATAGTTGGATTTCCCATCGGCACTAAAATTGTGGGTAAACGTTTCTTCTCTTTAAGTACAGATATCGTACATATTGTACATAAATATCTGGAATGTGTCACAATTATCAAATTTAAACATCTTTATTTTCGAACGGGCAGATACTGCACACATTGTGCGTAGATATTTGGATTATGTCACAATTGTTAAACAAGTCTCTAGTCCCCGTACATGTAATGTTGTAATATTCAAAGAAAAAAAAAATTCCTAGTGCCTTTTTTTTCCTCAGAATCCCAATTAATTTCACATAATCTAAGGGTGAATTTCACGTAAGGAAGTTTACAAAATTAAGGATCCTATTTTCAGGCTAGCCATTCAACTTCAACATGTCTCACTAACCCCGACAGTGCTGAAAGACAAGATGGATGACACACAATTATGGCGAGGATCAGAAGACATTGCTGCCAATAACAATGACATATTCTCTGAACCTGTCCATCACAGAAAATTTTCCCATGTATGCACAGCCCCAGTTAAATACGATCCCGAATGGAGAACAGTAACAGATGCTTCCTTCATTGTCACCGGAGCTCAACTACACGTACAAAAACACGAATCAAAGAATGTTCTCCATCTCCGACTCTCCTTCTCTAGGGTCAAAGATTCTTCAATAGCACAATCAAGTTGGGCACATGGGTTCATTGATTTTTCTCGAAGGCGTGGTCTTCTGTCTGGATTAATAAGTACATCAATTACGTGTGATCCTGATTCAATGTATGAAGAGAAGGAACCCGATGAAGTTGCTGGTTCTACAGGGGAGAAACAAAAGCTTTTGAAATTTGTGGATACTTCAGAGTTGTCTAGAGGGCCAATGGATAATCCTGGTCATTGGTTAATAACTGGAGCGAGGCTAAACTTGGAACAAGGCAAGATAGGTCTTCAAGTAAAGTTTTCGTTACTGAATATTTGTTCATAAAATGAAATTTATATGAACGAAGAATTAGGAACTCTCGGTATTGAAGCAAATTTATCTTGTGATTATGGAAAGAGAGAGAGAGAGACAGTAAAAGAAGAAAAACTGGTCCATTATATTTTGTACTCAAGTATCTTTAAAATTATTCATAGATTTTATCAAAATAATCAATAGCAAATAATATATTTAATGCTGAATTTTTTTATCGAAGGACAAATATATTTTTAATCTATTCTTTATACAGATTAATAACAACAATTTAACGAATATTATGAACAAAAGTGGTGAGTTTTGAAAATGTTAAGGATGTTTTTCCTTTAATAGATCAAGTATGTTAAATAAAATGATATTACTTAACATATTGAGGACCAATGTGATCAATCTTATAAGAAGATAGATTATTTTGAAGACAGTTTCATATATTTTTAATTGTAGTTCAATTATTTAGTTGTATATGTAAAGGATTTTATTTCCTTTAATCAATAATATAAAATTTTAAAAAAATAACTTCTGTTTCTGACGTGTTTTATAGTTCTTTTGAGCAACCTTGAATTAACTCCCGCAACAAATCGATAATTGTTATCATGAATCAGTGGATTATGGGCTCGAATTATAGAAAAATAGTAACACTAGTGGATTAAATATTAATTAGTGTGATCATATGCCCTAATAATTGTTGCCTCTTGAAGAAAAACACAGTCGTTAAAAACATCGTATTTCGATTATAGTGAATAAAATAAAAGAACAAAACAAAGTAAATCACGTTCTAATTTTGAGAAAACACTTTGTATTAAAAATATTTAAATGATTATGATAGATTATCGTATATTTAACTGTAATTTTTATCGTATTTATATTTATATATATATAGTAATTTTATCAATTTTGATTCTAATAACTTTTTTCACCCTTCTTCTCCCACCAAGGGTGAACAAAGAATCAAAGATTTAGGAGCCTTGCCGAGCTGCCAAGGAACCCCCAACTCAACCAAAGTATTCCGTTCAGAGCCATAATGCACATAGCCTGGACAGAAATTGACCGAGTATCGAATATGAGCTAAGATATCCGAATACATGTAACGCAATTTTTTCATTAATTCATCATCCAATTACATTTTTAATTACTGAAATATCCCTGATAGATAAATCTACAAATTTACTCTTCAAACTCTTTTCCTACAGACCCCCCGATACAAGTGGCTTCTCAAACCTTAAAACCCCTTTATTTTTATTACAATTATAATTAAGCTAATTAATTAAGTAGCTGTTGTAATTATACATGTTAGATTTTTTACCAGGAATCTTTGTCTCCGCAAGAGTATCAGATGGACTTTTCATGGACAAGAAAGGTCCAT
Source organism: Melia azedarach (assembly GCA_028052125.1). Classification (NCBI taxonomy): domain Eukaryota; kingdom Viridiplantae; phylum Streptophyta; class Magnoliopsida; order Sapindales; family Meliaceae; genus Melia; species Melia azedarach. Next base: position 2,598,068 of record CM051402.1, on the reverse strand, counting down.
CAAATCTCAAACAAACCCTGCAAGGAAGACAAATGAACTTCTGAGACTTCCACTCTGTAATCTCTTTTGTTCTCAAATGTGCTTTTAAGTTTTTGTCAGAAATCGTCATGGTAGTTCATCATAACATATTATAAATTAATTAACAGCTAGGTCTATATATACATATAAACTATTAACTAGGCCTTGCATGCAAGGCAAAAACAAATGCTAGCTTTATAATTAGTGAATACAAGTTGCTCTTATAGCACCTATATAGCCCTAGTTTCATAGCCTTCTATTTTAAATTAACTCCAAATTTTGGCCACATCCATCGGTAACATGGGGAGTGGTTAGAGGATTAATTTCTAATCTCAATTTCTATTAAGGAATAATTTTATTATTTGTCCATTTCTTTTTTTAATATATTATTACTACTTTTATTATTAATTATTATTCGTATGGTGGACTCTCCTTGGGGTATCCCTAGAGCCGATGAACTAAATAAACTAATAAAAGAAGTAGAAATTTTTGTGATTAGAGAGTTTGACTTTATGTATGATGTAGAACAAAAATTCAGTTGGGTGATTATCTACCATTGTTTTTGTTATGATAATTTATATCATGGATACTTAATTATCGATGAATCTTTGTTTTATTTTCCAAGAAGATATGCTCGATCGGTTGTAAATCACTTAACCTTTTCTTTATAGGATTTTAGGGCACAAATTCTTCTCCTTTTTTTACCTTTTTCCAGAAAGTTGCATTTTATTCTTACAAAAACGAATGATAAAAAATGAGAATAAGTCTTCCTCTAAGGGAATAAGCATATATACTTAATTTTTATATATGCTTAGATAAGACAATATATTCATGCAAATATATGCAAAGATACCCTCTTGCGGTACTAGTTTTACATAATTAGCTATCTATGTAATAACAATTGCTGTTGAAGTTTCTAGTTCAAAAATTTTTAAAAAAAGGATGTAAAATCAAAGATAAGCTCAGAAAAATAAAATACTTATCATGTTTAATTTATACAGAATTTCTTAATTTTGTGATGAAATGATTACAAATCAAAATGATTAGAACCAAAGATAATATAATGACAAAGGATATAATTAAATGTATAATTATTATTTTCATTTCCTAGGAACTCCTTTTAATAGTTTAAACATCATTTTTCATATAGCTTTTGAAAAAACTATGAAATCACAAATGTGTGTAACCAATCTTTAAACATGCATATACATGTGTGGACAATTTTCATTTTTGAAATATTAATTAATTTCTGTTAATGACCTAGTACCTAATATGATTAACCTATCTAGCTATTTTATTTAGGGAATCTTGAATTCGGCCTTTGGACCACATAATGCAGTATGAATGCATGTTTGATGATGATGATGAGGGTACCAATTACAATATGTTTCCTTTCCTTATCTCTCTCTATATATAATCTGCAAACTGCAAACCACTATGAGAGAGCTTGCTGAATAGAAGCCAATAGATTGAGAAAGACATATATATGGCTACACCTTTGTCTGAATCACAAACACTTGCCGTCGATCCAGTGAGGGTGAACGGTGGAGATGGCACTTTTAGCTACAACAAGAATTCCTACTATCAGGTATATATTTTTATATAACGCTAAATACAAACCACACATAGCTTCTTTGACAGCAGACCATCTATCTTTACTTTATTGCTCTTTCTTGCATGTTGGTTTTGCTACTGTTTTTGCATTTTGCAGGTAATGAGGGCAAGACTTATTTCCTCTCAAGTTTTTCATCTATAATTTAGGGAAATGAAAAATCAAATAAATTTAAAACTAATTCCATAACAAGAGTTATGCCTATATTTCTCTTAAGTAGGTGTAACTTTTTTTTCGTAATTACTAAACTTTCTTGACTATAAGATTACTTCCAAAAAAGAAAAAAAAAATGCTGAGAATATATGAATTTTTATTGGAGTTAAGGTGCTCTTCAAAGAAAGGAGAATGCCCGATACCACTACTTTTAGGTCTAATACTCCATCATTTTCTTAAATTTTGATTAATATCTTATCACCCCTTACTTAATATTCAAAAACTAACTTTTAACCTTAACGGAGATGATGATAAGGGAGTGATAGGTATTAGTCAAAGTTTAAGGGAGTGATGGGGTATCAAGCCTAAACGTAGGTGGATATTAGGAATTTTCCCTCCAAGTATATGAGAGGAGACAATGGGTTAATAGAACAACTTCATGAAGGAAAGGTAGTAGAATTTTAGCTTTTGATCTGGTCAACTCCATCAAATATTGATCGACTTTTGTGGAGAAAATTTCTATCTTTATTTGTTCTTTCTTGCATGTTGGTTTGCAACTGTTTTGCATTTTGCAGGTCACGAGGACAAAACTTGTTTCCTCTCCTTTTTTCATATATAATTTAGGAAAATGAAAATTAAATAAATTTAGAACTAGCTCTGTAACAAGAGTTATACATATATTTCTCTTAAGTGGGTGCAAAATTCTTTTTTAATAACTAAACTTTCTTGATTATAAGATTACTCTCGAAAAAGGGAAAAAAGCTAAGAATATATGATTGCTTAATGGAATTAAGGAGTCTTCTGAGGAGGTATATCGTTATGAAAGAGCAGACCATGGGTTAATGAAAAACTTTTTGAAGGAAAGCTAGTAGAATTTTAGCTTTTGATATGGTCAATTCCATCAAATACTGATCGACTTTTCTGGAGGAAATTTCTGTCTTTTCTCTCGTCGGCTGAGATAATAATATATTATCAGAACAATAGAGAATATAGACACTACTCGACTTTTGATGATTTTTAATGTGTCTTTTTATTGATAAATCAAAAGTATTGTTGTTTGTTTCTGTTGATTTAATTAACCTTCTTCAACGAGAGAGAATAATAGTAAAAAGATAGGGTTTAGGGTTTGATTAATCTGTTTAGCTAATAACCTACGCTAACCCTACATACCCTACGCATCCTACTCTATTTTTTCTATAATATTATTCCTTTTGTTGTAAACAGTTATTTGTTTTTATAAATACCTTTTATCGTTTCTTATGTCTCATGTTACACAATTCATGAAAAGCATCGCTTCTGATTTCCTAAAATTCAAATTAGATTTTATTAAAATTGAAAAAAAGCGAGAAACACACTCTAATCCATAGAGAGATAGAGATAGAGACAATTTACAATAACCACAACTTTAATTTTCGAATTCTAAGTCAAATATTTAATGATTTAAAGGACTTATGTAAATTAATGTGACTTTGAGCAGAGGCTAGCTACAAATGTTGTAAAGGAAAAGATTGTGGATGCAATTACAAGAAAGCTAAACGTATGTGAGCTCTCTTCAGGTTCAAACATAATTCGTCTTGCAGATTTGGGATGTGCAGTGGGTTCAAATACAGTGAATGCTATGCAAGATGTGCTACAAGTTATTAGAAACAAATATCAATCTGAATCCCCTTCATCAAAAGTTCCGGAATTTCAAGTGTTTTTCAATGACAAAACATCGAACGATTTCAACACTCTCTTCGCCTCTCTCCCTGAAGAAAGGGAATACTTTGCAGCCGGTGTACCGGGTTCCTTTAATCATCGCTTGTTTCCTCGGTCTACAATTCATTTTGTGCATAGCTCGTATGCACTCCATTGGCTATCTCAGGTGCCGGAAGAGTTGCTAGATGAGAATTCAACGGCTTGGAACAAAGGCAGAATTCACTATGGGGGTGCCGGGAAGGAGGTAGTGAATGCTTATGCAGCTCAATTTGCTGAGGACATCGGGAATTTTCTGAATGCTAGGGCTGAAGAGATTGTGAGTGGAGGAATGATGGTGATAGTGATGCCTGGTATTCCAGACGGGATGCCTTATTCTCAGCTCACTACTGGTATTATGTATGATTTTATGGCCTCAATCTTCATGGATATGGCTAAAGAGGTAAGTTTAGAAACTACTAAAACTATCACATAGAGATTGAAAGAGTATAAACATTATTGATATTGTTATAAACATGAATATATGGCCACAGATGAAAAAGAGGGTGAACCAAGTAATTAAGTTGGATTAATTGCAATTAGATGATTAAGAATTAATAAATTGTTATTTACACATAGTTAAGATATATTCTTGTAACATTTATCATATTTCTTATCAATTATCGATTTGAAAATTAGTATTTATTCAAACAAAAGCATAAATAGGGATAAATGAATATAGTTAATTAAAGTCATACATTTTAATATGCAAAAAGAATTAATTTGCTAGTCACTAGTCAGTGATAGATATAGTACTGGGCAAGGAAAAATGAAATTGGAAGAAATAATTTTAAGTATGACAAAACTCATTTCATTATAAATAAAAATCCCTTATGTGAATAATTTTTTTCATTTTTTGTTATCTTTCCAAAGAACCCTATAAGAGAAAACTGAGAGGGAATTACAGTGAAATCATGACCATTCCTTTGCAGCAACTGATAACTGAAGCTCAACTGGACTCTTTCAATTTGCCAATTTATTCCTCATCACCGGAGGAAATGCAGAAGTTGGTAGAAAGAAATGGGTGTTTTAGCATCGAAGCCATGGAGTTAGCTAACCCGGCTGCTTGGTTAGAAGGTCCAATCGACTTGAAGGGATGGACGATGCATGTAAGAGCAGCAATGGAAGGAATGTTCATTGAACATTTTACAGTTGAGATTATTGATGAATTGTTTGATCGATTGCTCAAAATGCTTTTGGAATTCTCTGATCACGTTGAATCAGGTTACAGAGAAAAGACTCAGCTGTTTGTTGTTTTAATGCGTAAATGAAGCTTTAATGAACTGTGACAGTCTGACAGATGTTAATTGGTTGAATTAGTAAAATTTATTGGAGTGGTACAAGACAAATATAAGGTTTAAATTCTGTTCACATGGGTTTGAGGAGGAGCTTGATTTGTTTGTTATAATATCTTCAACATAAATTTTGTTCTATTTATTTTTATGAAATTTTTTTTCTCTATTTTTTCTTAACACGAATAACACTTGCTTAATTTGTCCATCCGATTAACCCATTCGAATAATTACTACTAATTAAAATAAAGCATAATAGAAGTTAACAAAACACACTGTATATAAGGTTTACATTAACATTTAAATGTATCATGAATTTTAATGAGAGAGAGACAAGGATAATTAAGTAAAAAGAGAAAAAAAAGTCATTTAATATTTACGACATTGTAAAATGTAGGGTTTAAATTTATATATAAATTACAAAACTAAATAAATGTTAATTATGTCAATTTTTTAAAACATTTGTAAATGATTTTAAGATTAAAATAAGATTTTTATTTAAATAATTAATCATGTTATAAATAATTGACGAATTTGAATGTGACCATACCACTAAACAGGTGATGTAAAACTTGATATAATAACAATTATTTCAATTAAGTCAATTTAAATTCGAAAATTATTTCAATTACTTAAAAAATTGTCAACAGTAATTAACAATATACTGCCACAAATAAAAAATTTAAAATATTATTTTTTTGTAATTAGTGTGAAATAAAATTATTAGTTTATGTAATTTAATTATACAAAATGATAAATTATTAATTAATTGTCAAATATTTTATCTACTACACCTTCAAAATTAAATAGTTATATATCATAAACATGCGAATAATATTCTCGAACACTTGCACAAGATAAAAGTTATCCTTGAATTTTAAGTATGGACTAATTTATAATGGACCCACGTAAAGGAAATTGACCATCGGGTCCCTGATTTTCGGAACAAAATCAACTTAGGCCCAGTCGTTTCTATAAATTAAGTACTTAATTCTTATTGGATGAATGTAATTATTTTAGATAATTAAGCATATTAGTTTTTGGTATTGATAATTTAGTCCTCGAAATTTGTTGAAACAACAAAAAGAAGATATGATTTGTATAAGTTTAATAATTTCATCCCTACTGTTATAAAAGTTAATAAAATTATTTGTAATTACATCTTTACCCTAATTGTTACATAAAACGAACTGTTTTTTATTTGATCATCTCATTCTCCAAGCTAAGTTATAGTCAAAATTGTAAAATGTTTATGCATTTCATCAATTTTTTCATAGAGTTAAATTAAATGAAAAAGTTATTTTGTACATAACACAACCCAAAACATATTAACAAAAATAAAACCAAAACATAAATATAAGCAATGAGAATGAACCCACGATCCATTCCATTAGAACAAACCTTCTAAAAACCGTGAGGAGCAGGTAGAAGCAATGAGAATGAACCAAAAGAAGAACAAACATACAAAAGAATGCAACATGTCGTTTCAAACTCAAATTGGGTATAAATGAAGCAAACAAATCCAAATCTGACTATCCACTTCCCTTATTTCTCTCTTAAATTGTTGATCTTCTGATTCATTATGGTGGGTTTTATTTTCTTTAATAGAATTATGAGAGACAGAAGAAAGAAAATTTTTGTTTAAATTGTAAGTTGAAGGAGATGAGAGCTAAGAGGAAGAAGAAATTTCTTTGTTCAGTAAAGGAGTTGTTGGTTTACCATTTGGGACTTTCAGGTTTAGAAAGAATATTGGCTTTGTGAAGATCACTTTACCTTTCATTTCATTAATGGACACTAAATGTTTCTATAAGTAGGGATATAAGTGTTAAAATTACATAAATGTTATCTTAATTTGTTGTTTCACCAAACCACAAGGTAAAAAAAATGTTATTACCCTTAAGTATTTTTTTAGTGAGACATTTTAGATATTTTTTAGTAAATCAAAAAATACTTTTTTTAAGCTTTTATATGAATGTTATATACATTATATAATATGGTATCATTCTTCTTTCCTTTGAGATGCTCCTTACAAATTTAATGGAGAGACCTATTTAATATACCATTACAACATATATTTATGTAGACATTTAACCATTATTTAAAAAACATTTATTTGAATGGAAAACCTACTTTTGACCATATAATTGTTATTGTGTTTCTATGCAATAACAATTAACTTTAGGTGTGTGCTTGGATGGAAGGAAATGGTCTAAATTAGATGACCGTGTTGTCCATTTTATAATTAGATAATGATAAAATATCCTTATTTTGTCTATTAGTATCATACCCATAAATTGAACTATGCTTCAATCAAATTTTAGAGATATGGATGTCTTTTTCTTTTGTATAAAAATATATCCGTAGATGTTGATTTTTTTAATAAAGAAAGATTAATTATTTTATTTTCAATATATTTTAAAAAATTCAATTAGGTATAATTTCTTAAGTAGATTTCTTAATTTATTTTCATCCTTGACACTATTGAATTTGTGATTTATTAATTAGATGGAAAAAATTGTGCTGTCCTTTAGCAAAAAAATAAAAAATAATTATAATTATGAATATCATGCATTGATCGATCTGCAGGTCCTTTTATTTCAAAGAGACATGCAATTAATACATATATAATATAATTACATATGTTCATGATTAATCTTCATTAATTTATTGTTAATACAAGTTGTAAATGATTCTACTGACATTTAGTTGATTAATCTCATAATGAATTGAGCAATTGGGATTTTCTCTTTTCTTAATTATTGAATTAATAGCATTCTTATATCATCCATGATGTAATTCAATGATTAAGAAATTGTGGTACTAGCCACAACAATTTTTTTTATTTTATTTGTCTATTTCATAGGGTTGGAGAATCAAGGATCAATTATTTCGTATATACGAGGATCATTGATTTGTTTCGATCTTGAAGATCACTTCAACAAAATTAAAATATATATAATAAATTAAAATAAAATGGCTCTTTTAATTGTATATATTATATAGTCTTCTTCAAATTAAAGTTCATTTGTACTAGTCATCACATGTAAGCTAATTAAATGAACTTCAATAATAACATAGAGTTTATCATATAGTCATATCTATAATAGGATTTATGTACATTAGCTATATAGGTAAGTCGTATGGGATTGTTATTATTATCTATTAAATAACATTCACCATAGGTTAACCATTGTACAATTCTATAATGGTTAAAAAATCCTAATTCCATTCTATTTTCATATAAAAATTGTTATATATAAATACTCAATATAAATTAAAATGAGATAATAGTACTATTAGTTATCAGATGTTCTTATTAATTTTTTTTGTAATATTAAGATTAAGAATATAAATTTTATATGAATTATGAAATATAAATTGGCATGACAAGATAATATTAATAAACTAAAAATATTATAATAATGTAATTAATAATGAATAATATAAATCTTAGTGCTTGTAATTAAAGAAAACATATTATAGTTTAATCTAACTTGATGTTAAGTATTAGATTATTTTGCTGGGCCTGCAAGCAATCAAGTTCGAATTTCAACGCCAGCTACATTATATTCCAAACAAAGTCAATATCTCTGAATTATAATTGTTATTCTTATAGTTTAGTTTGTAAACTTACTTTCTGTCCATTTCTTGTATTTTTTTTTTCTTTTTATATATCTTTTTCCTTGTAGTGGGTTGAGGAATCAAGAAGCAATAAATGGAAATCCAGGATCATTTAATGAAGAATGTTTGAATTCATTGAGTATATAATCGGCTGTATTAATATATAATGGAATTTTGTACTGTTCACGTTAAGGCACATGCAATTAATACATGCACTAGATGATGCCTATCCTAATTAATTAACTTAATCTATTGACATTAATTTTTGTTAATTTTAACTTTCTGCTCTTTAGACAGCTATGAGTATTGCTTAAAAGATTTAATAATTGTATGGACCAGATTCTGAAATTTATTTTAATTTTTATCTTATATTTAAGGGAGTGGGGAAGGCTGGGATAATATTTTTTATGCTTGGACCATGTTTTATATCTAAGCTAATTTTGATTGAAATCATAAAGCAAATATATATGTAGAGGTATATAGATTTAATTAATTTTCTGAAATATGCTAGGGCTCTAAAGAGAATAGAACTGTTCACGTTGAAGCACATGCAATCACAAATAGGGGTATCTAGTACTTATATAATTAGGTGAACTTTAGGTGAGTATCATTGAATAGAAGCACTTTTCCAACCAAGTCAAATACATAAATAAATAAATAAAAATCTCGAGTTGCAAAACGTTATACAAAATTGCATGAATTAATCTTTTATTTCACTTATATAACTGACATTAGCTAAGATTTTTTCTGAAAATTGAACCGAATTTGAACTTGTCCAACCCTAAATTTCGCAACAAAAAAAATCAAGACCAAATCGAATCCTTAAGAAATTAAGGTTGACATTCATTAGAAATACCGAAGTAGTTAAGGATCTATGATGATGCAATTTATGATAATTATACTGTATAACCCTAGCTATGAAGCATTTTATTGGACGCATCATGTATCATGTGATCAGGATAATATTCCAAAGATAAAACCTAAACGACATCAGTATACAGTTTAATTAATCAATTAAGACAGTAACATGCATTATTATTATTATCATATTATCAGATATATTGCATGTGTGGTCCTCGTATAAATGCATATGACAAGTTGGGAAAATGAAATTTCGTTGTAGATCAGTCTTCTAATGTCTATGACAAGCTGTGGAAATGAAAGTTTTTGTTCAATTTATATATGCAAATGAAACGAATATGTAGCTTTATCCTTTTGTCAAAGGATAGCAACAGGTTTATATTTAATTATTTTTAAGGGAAAAAAATGAGAACGGACCACATGGACCACAAGGTCTATGTATATATATATATATGTATGTCTTACAAGAAACAAACATTCATCCGATATAATTTGCATAATTTAATTGCTAATTGGCTTTTTCATAGCTTAATTTTATATTTGGTTCATGCATCATTGTCCTTGTGTTTGTATGGAAGCAAAAAAAAATTATAATATTTGAATAATTTACGGTACAAATTTCTCAAGTTGGATTAATTTTACGTTGTTTTCATTGAAAGTTGTGGTCCTTACAATCAAAGGTTTGTCGCAAAATAAATTAACAAGCTGGTCGCCTAGAGTTAGAGCTAAATACTTACGCATTAAAGAAATTATGGGATTTTTTTAAATTATTATTATAATATTGTTATCTTTTTCTTAAGGATATATTTCGATTTCATTGCTGATTATATATCATAATATACCCATCAAGTTATATGCTTTCTTTCCGACTTTCCTCTTCTAAGTTGCGTGGTTGATTATTGACAATAGAAAGCGATAACCCTAATGAAACGAGGAGGAGAAATTAAGTGAAATTAAGAATAGAAATCAATTGAACTTTCTTTGTATTCCCTTAAGAAAGTTGTCTGAGAATTTTCATCGGACAATGAAGTTCTAATAATCTATTATTTCTATATCCGCTCTTTGAGATTATTCTTGAAAGGAAGTGCTATTATTCATGATCCATTTCAATATTGTCTAGCTTGCTAGCTAGCTTCAGTACTGCAGGCAGACTTTGTTGCTAACAGCATATACAATCGATAGTGCAAACTTGCTATTAGCAGAGTAGCCATATATATAGATGAATTAATAAAAATTAGGAGTCTATGTATAGAGGATTAGTAGGGGTTGCAACTCCCAAGCTGCAAACCAAAGTTAGAGTGAGAGGCCAATCAGCTCTTAGTTTGGTGGTGAGCACTTCATACCAGGTTTTGAGCCACGAGATGTTTTAGTCTTTTCACAGTTCATGAGTACACTTCTCTCTTTATTGGGAAGTAGAGATGACCAAATTTTGAGGTAAATATCGATTGTTAGTGTCGAAAAGAAGTGTGTAAGAGAGTTATGGGTAGGTTGGTTATTGGTGAAATATTTTTCAATCATGTTTATATTAGAATTGAAGAGAAGTGTGGTTATTGTTATTTTAAATACAAAAATCTGGAAAAACGAATTTTAAAACTTAATTGAAATATGTTGTTCGAATTCATACATTAATAAAGCACTTAACATTAATAAAAAAGATTGATGGGTTCGTAACTTAATGTACATTTTGATCTCTATAATTTTATTCATTCAACTTTTATTTAATATTAGTGACATAAATATATCATTGTTAATACTGTTAGTCTATAAATTTATCTGTCTATGTGATATTATAATTAATTTCGTGAGATGAGAATTATTAGAAATGAAACTTATTTAATATATTAAAAGTTAAATAGATTAACTTGCCTAATCAATCATTCTACATAATAACATTTTTTTTAATTGGATAAAAAAAAAGAAAGCAACTTATGATTCGAATTTTTTTTGCAAGGAAACAGACGAGCCTGCTCATACAATACAAACCCTGGCCCTGCTCTACAATCGACCCTATTATCGACATATTTTATATTAAAATTTTAAAAGATGGTATTACCAATTAATGTCTCTTTCCTATGAAGTCAGCCTTAATTGGAAATAATAATATTTTATATTAGCCTATAATAATTGTTAGACTATAGGCACCCGTTACTGATTAATTGCACCACTCATGCCTCCTGCTCTCTTTCATCATACCTGTCTATAAATTGCATAGAACTCTCATTGGAAATTGCTCTACTGTGAACTCTCATTAGTATTATTTCACAGCAAACTAAAATGGCGACATTGGTTTCTGATCAGACGTTGGTAGAGAAGCCTCAGGCCGAGAAGAGATCAAGTCATTCGCAGGATTTGCCAATCCAGGTAGTGGGTGGATATGGTACCTACAGCTACTTCAAGAACTCCTTCTACCAGGTCTACTACCTCCTCAACTTAATTTTATCTTTCTAAAATTTATTACAATTAATTTGTCTAGTTTTCGTTGAGATAATTTAACTGATTTGATCTTTAATCATAAAAATAAGATATCAAGAGATCAAACATTTTTCTTAACACCAGTCTTAGAAATTAATTACGTACTTTACATAATTACTGCAAGCATGGATTTTTAGAACTCATTCAACCCCTCTTTATTAAGATATATTTGACCTAAAAAAGGTCAGCATATGATGAGGCATAATATAATCAGATGATGGCAAATTTCAAACACCAATTAATGGTCGGATTTTCATATATAATTATCATGAGAATACAAAGCTGTACAACCCACTAGCTTCCAGCAGGAGAGAAGAATAGAAATTATATATATACATGCAAGTGTAAGTGTTGCATGCATGGCCTCTGATCAAATCACTAGTTGACTTAAATTATTTAACTACAATCATAGCAGCTTTAGATACGGGTTTGACTTTTGCTCTTCTCTGGTGTTTGTATGATCAATTACTGTTTCTTCTTTAATTTTATTCAATATCATATAAATTTATCGATAAATCATCATCGATCTTAAAGGTTTTATGTTAAAATTAATGACATGAACGAAGCGTTATTTTACTTAATTTATTAGTTAGTTATTTATTTGTATATATATATTAAAAATAATATTCCCAATCTCATCAACTTTATATTATTGCTTCCATTCTAATTAATTGGTAATTTAGATCGAGATAACTAAAACGGCTGAAAATAGTTGTTCACCAAATCAAATGATGAAGAGAAATATAAAAGCAAAGAAAGTTCTTCATTGCTGCTTATATGTGTAGATATTTGAATATTCTCTTAAACAAGTCAATGATTTATATTTAAAATTTAAATATTAAATCAATCAATATTCATGACAATATATTTTCTTATGAATATTTAGTATTTTAATATTTAAATCGTTGACTTATTAATAGAATATTCATATGCCAAAACATATAAATAACAATGAAGAACTTTCTTTGCTGGTGTATTTCTCTTCATCATTTAATTTGGTGAACTGTTTTCAGCTATTTTAATTATCTTGATCTAAATTACCAATTAAATAGAAAGGAAGCAACGATATAAAATATTGAATCAGTCAAGATTTATGACAATGTATTTTCTTATGAATATTTAATATTTTAATATTTAAATCGTTTCATGCATATTTTAATATTTAAATTAAAGCCAACATTTATATTTAATAAATAATTAACACATAATTTAATCTTAATCATTTAAAATTTATCGATTCAAATAATTTTAAATTATGATAAAATTTATGTAAAATATAAAAAAAAAATTTCTCGTATTTTTTTCACTTAAATTTGCTCTTACTATTATAACTGATATTATTTAATTTAACTAGCAAAGATTATTATGATGGTCACAAGGACTTTGGAATTCAAATCCTACTCATAATAGAGTTGAGAAATACATTTGATTTCTTAGTTTGTGGCATTTTTAAGAAGATATGTATATATTTTCTTATTTATGATTGGAAGGACATAATTAAACATGAAAACAATAAATAGATACCTACTGTTGAACCAGTTTAACCTTTTATGATGTGCATTAAATAGTTATTTAATATTAGTAATTATATAGTACTTTTTGACATTAAATCTTAAGCATTGAATAACATGAGGTCAAAAGACAGAAATTTATTTGTATTTTCAGTTATATATATAAATATAAAAGATAATGTTTATAATATCTATCCATTTAGGTATAAATTAATGTTATTCAATTTGTTGCTGAAAGAAGTTCTATGATAAACAGAAACGAGCTACAAATGTCTCGAAGGAGCAAATTGATAATGCGATTAATCGCAAACTAGACGTGAAGTCCTTAGCTTTATCATCAAACACAATTCGCCTTGCAGATTGTGGATGTGCGGTTGGACCAAATACCTTCAATGCTATGCAAGATCTAATAGAAATCGTTAAACTAAAGTACAGATCTCAATGCCCCAGTTCTCAGATGCCTGAATTCCAGGTTTTCTTCAATGATCAATCGGCCAACGATTTCAATACCCTCTTTACTTCTCTCCCAGAAGAACCGGAATACTTTGTTGCCGGAGTTCCAGGTTCTTTTCACAAACGGTTGTTCCCGGAGAAATTTCTCCATCTAGTTCATGTTTCTTATGCACTTCATTGGCTATCTAAAGTGCCGGAAGATTTGGTGGACAAGAATTCTCCTGCGTGGAACAAAGGCAGAATTCTATATGCATTTGCTCCTGAAGAAGTTCGGAAGGCATATGCAAATCAATTTGCTAAAGACTTGGAGAATTTTCTGAATGCTAGGGCTAAAGAGATTGTTCCAGGAGGAATGATGATAATTACCAATCCAAGTATCCCAGATGGAATGCCTTTCTCAGAGATTGCAAATGGTCTGATGTACGATTGTATGGGTAACATTCTCTACGATATGGCAAAATCGGTAAGCTTAAATCGTGTTGTATGTATAGCATTCCATTCATATGCTTAATTATTTTCGGAAAAAAGACAACTTAAATTAATGACATTGACAGGGATTACTGAATGAAGCTGAAGTTGATGCCTTCAACTTACCTATATATTCTTGCCCTCCTGGAGAATTTGCAGCAGTGGTAGAAAGAAATGGCAATTTCAGCATTGACGCGATTGGATTAACAAATCCCTCGCCATGGTTGAAAGGCAGGATCAATATGCCAGAATATGTAAAGCATGTAAGAGCCGCAAATGAAGCAATGTTCAATAAACACTTTCCACCTGAGATTACAGACGAAATGTTCAAGCAGTTGGTAGACAGAATGGAAGAGATTAATGAGAAGATGGTTTCATGTTACAGGGATGGAGTTCAATTATTTGCTGTACTGCAACGTAAATAAATTCGTTGCTTGGAAGCATAAAAAAACATGCATGGTTATGCTCATTGTTGTAAGAAATAAAGAGATGTGATCTAAGCTCTCTTCGCAAAGATATTCTATTTACTTCAGAATTTACTCAAAACAAAAAATTAATTTTCTGCACGGAAACCGATTATTTGTAGGACACTTTTGACAGACAGCTGATGCACAAGTGACCGAGAACCGAGAAATCTTAAGAGAAACAATAAGAACATAAGTTGAAATGTGTTATAGAAGACTTAAAAAAGTAAAATATTTTAAATAAAAATAACATTGCATAATGATTACATAATTTATTTTAATAACATTAATTCAAATCACACTTCTCTATATATTATTGCAAACAACTCCCATTAGAAGTCACTCTACTGTGTCTGCTTATCAGTCCACAAAAAATAGTATTACTTCACAGCAAAAATGGCCACATTGATTTCTGATCAGAAGTTGGTGGAGAAGCCTCAGGCCGAGAAGAGATAAGTCATTTGCAGGATTTACCAATCCAGATGGTGGGTGGATATGGCACCTACAGCTAAGTACTTCAAGAACTATATCTCAGCTTTATTTTATTCTTTTAAAATTTTATTACAAATTGTTTTGATACATTATTATAATTCTATTTAAACATTCGTCTCCAATGGGATAATCTAATTTTTGTTTTTTCTAAACAAACCTTGACTAGCAAGGCAATTTATTAAGCATAAGGAAAGAAGAAACAGAACAGCTAAGGGGGGACAAAAAGGCCTTACCCTTGAGAGACACCAAGCTACAGTGCAAAACTAAAATGAAAATATTAACAGAACCGGTAGCAAGGTAAACCAGCGGCATCATTAGACAAAAATTGACCAATTGAATCCGGGAACGTAGACCACCAGCGTAACATGTCAAAACTCAAACCAAGGTTAGTCAAAGCATCTGCCAAAGAATTAATTTCCCGAAAAGTATTATGGCAACAGTCTAACCCACAACTCATATTATCTGTTTTGGATATAGTTTATCACGATTTTATTTTAAGATTTTTTAACTCAAAATACTTTTATTAGGGATTGAAGTTTACTATTTTATATACTCAGCATCTCTTCCCAAAACGTGTTTATTAGAAATTGAAGTTTACTATCTTATATACTCAGCATCTCTCCCGTGCTTTATCGATATGAGATTTACTTAGGGTATAACATACATTCCCCCTTAAAGACTCAGCGTCCTCATTGAAATTTGTCCCACTATCATTCAAGAGGACACGCGAAATGGCTCTAATGCCAATTGTAATATTTTTTATATATAACATTTTACTCCCAAATATATTACAAACAAAGATTAAATGACTAATAATGAGTAAAATATATTTAATTTTGTTAATTTAGTAAAATTTAGGTATTAAAATGATAGTATTCTAATAGGTCAAACTATTATAAGCTTAGGTTCAGGGGGAGTATGATCTTTTTATTTTCTTAAAATATATGGAAGTACCTTCTTATTTTCTCAAAAGTGAAGGAGGTATATAACACTCTCTAAAAACTTAGGGAGGTATTTACTCTTTTCCCAAAAATTAATGTATATTATAATATCCTTTTATTTTATCTAATTATCAATGTTTCATGTTACTATTAAATAATAGATCTTTTTAATAGTAAATTAACATGTGCATGTTTACTTAATTATACTTTAATATTCTTTGTACGTGATATCTGATTTTGCTCTTGAACGGTTGATTATATATTAAATCTAAAAATTACATGTAGGGTTGAAATAACTTTTTTTTAATCAAAATTATATAAATATTATTAGGATAAAGAAGGAAAAATACAAGAGCAACGGGATAAATAACTTCAACTTATATCCCAATTATTATTATCATTACCCTTTTATTATTATTATTATTATTATTATTATTATTATTATTACTCCACTAAGGACATCCTATTAAAAATATTTAGTTGAGTTAACCGATGGATTAATAATATTATCAATGAATCAGGATTTCAGGATATTTTTGTAATTATGATATTAACTGAAATACGAATATTTATTTTTCTGGGCAATTAATTGATACATATCAACCAATTATTTATTTATACTCAGATAATATATGCTTCTCTCCAATGTTTCCCCTTCCTGGTCATGGTCTTTAAGAAATCGTAAGCTAAATGTTTGGCATCTGATCACTCGGCTACTAACCTCCAGTACTACACTCACGTTCATGGAAAATAATGGTGCTGCAGATCGATCGGTTGGCTAATCTTAGGATTACTCATATATACTTCTTTATTGGTGGGATTGTGGCCCTCAGGAAATTCTTAGTTTTCCTCATGTTACACAACTATGAACTATGGGCTATATATGAAGAATTTCAGTTGTAAAATAATGTCAGCGTAGAGCTGATTTTTTATTTCCTAATGTTTCCTTTAGAACCTCTTTGGATTCATACCCATGTATATTAAGCTCTTATATATATGCAATTGACAGAATATATATTTATATGCTTTTTGAATATTTATTGAGATATCAGAGTTTTCAATTAATCTAAAATTTATTCAGGTTGTAAAGGATGGACTATTGAATAATGTGTCCTACTTCCGTTAAAGCACAGTATGAATAACGACACATAACTAGGCTTCGTGTATATATATTTCATTATAGTTATGAGGAAGTCTATAAGAACATAACTACCTTTAAAATATTTTTTACTAAAACTGATGAATATAGGAAATACGAAAAATAATTAGGAGATATAAGGAATTTTCGTCTTATACAATTAGAAATACACCGAATCAAACTACTATATAGATAATACTAAGCACAGTAGTTTCCTTGCAGTCAGCATTCCACAGATTTTTCTCCTTCAACCTAAACACCCACCATTGCTAGCTTTCGATTATCTACACAAAACCTGGCTAGCTTCATGACTTCAGTAAGAAAACACTGTTTGGGCCTCCGCCTAGATTTGCCAACCGCCACCAAACGTCCACGACTCTGTCCTATTTCCGACGCAGCAGTCAATTACAGCCAAGAAGACGATCGACTATCCCAACTCGAAAAAATCCAAGTTCTCGGCCACGGCAATGGTGGTACTGTCTACAAGGTACGTGACAAGCAAACTCTAGCTGTTTACGCTTTGAAGATCATGCATGGAAATACAACAAGTACTCAAGAGCTCGATATTCTACGCCAAACAAGTTCTCCTCATGTCGTTCACTGTCATCAAATCTTTGAGAGACCGTCCGGCGAGGTTCAGATTCTCATGGAGTATATGGATGAGGGCACGCTGGATACGTATAGAAAATCTCACGGTCGTCTTTCTGAAGATGTAGTCGCCCATATTTCACGCCAGGTTCTTAAGGGTTTTGTGTACATGTGTTCCAAGAATATTGTACACCGTGATATCAAGCCATCCAATCTTCTGATCAATGAAAAGATGGAAGTCAAGGTCGCTGATTTCGGAGTTAGCAAGATTATGGGACGTGGTTTGAACCGTTGCAGCACTTCCATTGGCACTTGTGCTTATATGAGTCCAGAGAGGTTCGACACCGAGGGATATGGGGATTACGATGGGTACGCAGCAGACGTGTGGAGTTTTGGAGTGACTATGATGGAGCTTTACATGGGATATTGTCCGTTTTTGTCGCCGGAAGAGAAGCCCGATTGGCCAACCCTAATGTTGGCAATATGCTTCGGAGAGCCGCCGAGTTTGCCCGATTGTTCGTCAGAGAAGTTCAAAGATTTCATAAACTGTTGCTTGCAGAAGGACTCGAGCAAGCGATGGACTGCATCACAGTTGTTGTTACACCCCTTTATTGTAGAGCAGCGTAGTGTTTGAGAATTTCTTGAAGAAGAACAATTCTTTCTTAATTAATTTTCTTGTAATATGGTTTCTCTGAGTTGTTGCCACTTTACGTAATGAAATATTTATCATTAAGTTATTAGTCAAGCTTTAAGCCTAACAATATTCGTAAATCATTGTCTTTTTCAAGTTATTTTTCTTGATTTATTCAAGCTTCAATCATTAATTTCCTGTAATTTGCAATTTTAATATTACGACTTATCCAAATTAACTAAAACAAACATAACAAAGTCAAAGATTAACTTGATGTATAACGAGATTGAGAATATGTTTGATATGAATAATAAAAATAAATAAAAATTAAGTTCGGTTTCATTTGTGCTTCTTTTGCTTGGTTGGATTCTTCTTCTCAGGAGATTCGTGGAGATATTATGTGTGTCGTCAATTTTTGTTTTGTTTTTTATGTAGTTTCTTTTAGGTGACGACTTTACTTTGTGCTCCTTTCCCTTCTACTTAAAAAAGTGAAAACAAATTCAGTAAACTAGATTTCATAAGAAGGTTTAGATGATGTGTTCTTACACAATTGTAAACTTCATATCTAAGATTCTTCATTTGCGATCACAAACAATTTTCTCCAGAAAATTTTGCCACATCACACCCAGATAATATGCATATCCACTAAGGTAGAATTACATGTCATATTATTATCATCATTATTATTATATTTCTTCTTATTGTTATTATTATGACTATAGAGAGATATATCAATCTTGTTAAATTTATCTAAATTATTGCTCTCCATAAACAGACCAAATAAAAATTTCCTGTCTAGATTTATTATCATCTTTATTAAATTTTTAACCTTTAAATCTGATGTAAAAATGACACACGTCTTTCTAAGGGATTTATGTAATACGTATCTATAAAATAAATGAAATGGTGATATACATATGACCGGTTGGATTACAATACATGATTTGCATATGACTACATTCGACATTGGAGGCAATATCCTTGAATTTTTTTTTTGTTATTAATTACAACGAAGATTACCTTAAATTATTCATTGTCTATAAATACAAGGCTCATGGGAGCCTGACTCCTCATCCTTTTCTTCAGCAATTCCGGATAACCAGAGATGTGGGGTTTCCATTCAATGCGTTGCTTCTCTCTTTGTTATTGTTACTTCACCATACTGCAAAAGCTGAGAATTTTGATACCTTGAGCAGCAGTGTCAATTACAATAATAATGCCACCGATTTTTCTCCTGGAGAACTTGCCAGTAAGTGTAATTTTTTCCGGGGAAAATGGGTTTATGACGCTTCATATCCTCTCTACTCCAACTGCCCTTTCATAGATAGCCAATTTAACTGCCAGAAATACGGTCGTCCTGATAATTCTTACCTCAAATATAGATGGCAGCCCTTCTCCTGCAGCCTTCCCAGGTTTAATGGCCTTTATTTCCTGGAGAAATGGAGAGGGAAGAAGATCATGTTTGTGGGTGACTCACTGAGTTTGAACCAGCAGCAATCGTTAACCTGTATGATTTACTCATGGGTTCCGAAGTCTAGGCATTCATTCACAAAAGCAGATGGTCTTGCTTCAGTCACATTTGAGGACTATGGATTGAACATAACGCTATTCCGAACACCATATCTAGTAGACCTTGTTAATGAACAAGCGGGCTGAGTTTTGAAGCTTGACTCAATTAGGAGAGGCGAAGCATGGAAAGGCATGGACATGCTCGTCTTCAACACTTGGCATTGGTGGACTCACACCGGAAGATCCCAACCATTTGATTACATACGAGAGGGAAGAAAACTGTACAAAGATATGAACCGTCTGATTGCGTTTTACAAGGGATTAACCACATGGGCTAGATGGGTCAACCTCAATGTTGATCCTGCCAAGACCAAGGTCTTTTTCCAGGGAATTTCTCCCACCCATTACGAGGGCAAGGATTGGAATGAGCCATCAAAATCATGTTCTGGACAAACACAGCCATACTTCGGGCTGAGATATCCTGCAGGGACGCCAATGCCCTGGGTGGTCGTGAACAAAGTATTCAGTAGGCTTAAGAAACCTGTGTATTTACTCGATGTTACCAGGCTTTCGCAGTACAGAAAAGATGCACACCCGTCAGCATACGGCGGCCACAGCAATGACTGCAGCCACTGGTGTCTTCCTGGTTTGCCGGATACTTGGAACGAGCTTCTGTATGCAGCTTTGTTTAGTTGAATTCAGCTTTTGCAGTCTAAACAAGCACCTCTATCATAGCTACAGTGTCCTGTTCAAATTATAAAGGGTGCTGTTTGTATATAAATAAATTAGGATACAATTAAGCTTATTACTTAGTTAAGTTGATTATTTATTTTATTTAATTATTAATGTTTTATGTTACTATTAAATATATAATAACATCTTTTTAATAGTAAATATGTACATGTTTACTTAATTAATACTTTATTTTTCTTTGTACGTAATATTTGATTTTAAAAACCATAACATGCACCATACTCTCATAAAAATTCCCTTCCTGAATTAATGTGTCGAACTCAACTACGTATTAAAGAATATTTGATTTTTCCTCGTACGTACGTGTTCGTTTACTTGAGCAATTAAGCAAGAGATGGAGAGGATCACAGTTGCTGTTACACCCCTTTGTTGCAGAGCAGTGTAGCCTTTGATTTAATTTCTAGAACAATTAAGAACAATTCTTGGTTAATTAATTTTCTCACAGCACGTTTTATCTTAATTTGTATATTCTATCGTTTAATTAATGAAATATTAGACAGTGATTATTCACGCATAAATCGCTACCTCTTTATCTTATTTTTGTTAATACATCTCCTTAAAGTACTGGCAAATTTTATTTAGCTTAATTTCCTCACCAAACATTGGTATTGATGGAGTTTTATTTGTACAAAACTTCGCGATTTAAGTCTTTATTAGTAATTAGGATTAACCAGTTAGAAGCTGTAGATGCGTTTTTCGGAATTATTTTTCTGAAGATTTTAACTCACAGACTAATTATCCACTCAATGCGTAAACAGAAACAAGCTATGGAGGAACTGATGAATATTTCTTTTAACATATTAATAATGGTACGAGCCACCAATTAAGCACTTTCTTTCTACTGAGGTTTCAGCTTTTGTTTCCCCTGCTTTGCTCTTATATTATAAGCCTTGGTTGTAATTGCAGAAGTCGTTCGGTGCAATCACTTTTGTTTAATTAATCTATTTATATTGACTGTAAAAATATGTTTCTCTTCAAGAAACGAACAGGAAAGCAGAAGCAGCAACCAATGATAGCGTTTGCTCGTACCATCTTCACGAGCAAGCATGTGCTTAGTCTGCATGCAATACAAAATTGGTGCCAAATGTTTTAAATTGGATCTCCAATGCCTGCAGAATATATTTTTCTGGGAATCTTCATCAATAATTGGTCATCTTTGTCGTCCCATCACGTGAAATTTACGCATATAAATAAAGATGTACACACACAGACAAGCAGAGATGAAGAGAAGACCAAAATGGTGACTCATTCAGATTCAGCTCCAATGAATGGTGGAAATGGCGAATACAGTTACAGCAGAAACTCTCACTACCAGGTGCTTAGTTTAATTAATTCTTTTACTATTTTTGCAGTTCAAAAAAGTTCAAACGTCTGTATTCATATATAAAATCTGTTTGTTCTTCAAACTTTGCAGAAGCAATCTGCAGACTATGCAAAAGATAAAATCGGAGAGGTGATTGCTGCTACATTGGACGTAAAATCCCTGTGCTCTGCTTCAAATACGTTTACACTTGCAGATTTGGGATGTTCAGTCGGCCCAAACACCTTATTTGCCATGCAAAATTTAATAGAATCCATCAAATACAAGTACCAAAATCAGTGCTCTTCTTCTCCAATGCCTCAATTCCAAGTCTTCTTCAACGATCAAGCCTCCAATGATTTCAACACCCTCTTCATTTCTCTTCCCAAAGACAGGCAATACTTTGCTGCCGGAGTGCCGGGGTCATTCTACGGCAGGCTGTTCCCGGAATCTTCTATCCATTTTGCGTATTCGGCTACCTCGATTCACTGGCTCTCCAAGGTGCCGGAAGAGCTGCGACAGAGGGATTCTCCGGCGTGGAATAAGGGGAGGATTCATTACACAAGTGCATCAGATGAAGTAATTAAGGCATATAAGAGTCAATTTGCTGAGGATATGGAGAACTTTTTAACTGCTAGAGCCAAGGAGATTGTAAGTGGAGGAATGATAGCGATAATTGTTCCATCTATCACTGATGGGGTGCCTTTTTGTCAGACTGCAACTGGTTTAATGTTCAATTGCATGGCTTCTTGCCTCATGGATATGGTGAAATTGGTAAGTTCAGTATCATCGAAGTTCTTAATACATAAATACAATATCAACCATGTGTTTTGTGTATTAGGATTTGAATGCCTTCAATTAATTACCACCCATCTATTTTATATATACAGGGAATGATAACTGAAGAAGAGGTGGATTCGTTCAACCTACCACTCTATGGTCCATCTCCAGCTGAAATGAAAGAACTGATAGAATGCCATGGAAGTTTCAGCATTGAGAAAATCCAGTCTTCGAAATTTTCATCAATCAATGAAGATCAGAATAATATTCCGTTGTGGATGGCGCATATCAGGGCGGTGATGGAAGGAGGGTTTGCAAGGCAATTCGGAAGTCAAATTGTAGATGAAATGTTCCGGCGGTTTACTGAGAAAATTATCGAACATTCTGACGAGCTGGAAATCAGCTCTGAGAATTCCATATTACTACTGCTTGTTTTAATGCTTAAATGATTTTAAAACAATTTGAATTTAGAAAATCAGTCTAAGGTTTTTTATTGACTACTTGCTAATTCTTGTTATTTTATATGTTCCAAGTTTTGTTCACTGGTTGATTTCATATATTCCGTGTAAAACTAATTTTAAATTATGAATCTAATGTCCAATATTTCTGTGTTTTGTTATGTCTTTGTGATGCGTGAGAAAAGTTAAAAAGAGTAAAAATAGATAATAATATTATATGGTATAATCATTTAAAAATATTTTATTCTAATAAATTACCGAAATTTTACTTTTCAATAATGCAATGGCCAATAAATGCATTAACAGTTCACTAGTAAAATACAGACATATAACAGATTAAATAAAAACTACAACAGTCGGAGCGGGGATAGCTCTGTTGGGAGAGCGTCAGACTGAAGATCTGAAGGTCACGTGTTCGATCCACGTTCACCGCAATATAGTAACAAAAGTTTTTATAAACATCGTTCCCAAATTTTATTTTTTAAAAATTTACGTCTTATTATACATTATAAGCCACACAACACCACTTATATAACATGGTTAGATTGTTACAGAGTTTTATACAAGACATCACTTACATAAACTTAGAGTTTTGTACGAATGAAACACCACATGCATATATAATTACTCAATACAGATTCAATCGCCGACGGAACTGTTGCTCCAGAGATGAGAGACGCATACGTCTTTTATCCTTCTTGATTTCAATCAGCTTGTCATAAACACACCATGGGAAGCTAAGATAATGATCGCGATTCAGCCCTTCGTTGTAGCAACCCCAGTAACTTGGATGATACGTTACGTAGTACCACGCTGATGCTTTCGCCAATACATCATCTGTATAATCTGAGCTGCTTGCCTCTTTGAACCAGCCTCTAGCTTCTTTTCTTAAGGACCTTACAGCCATTCCAATTGCTTCTGCATCTCTTCTCTTGGTGAACAATTTCGACATTTTCATGATACTGCCACTGAGTATTTCAGCTTCAGTTTTGATGCCGTAATACTCCATCAAATTTCCAAGCTTGTAGTCGTAATTGCTTTTGTGATAGAAAGCATCATCTATGTATTCCTCAAACCCATCAACTTCCATGTCGGAATCATAAGACATCCTTGCCACTTCGCAAGTGAAGGACTTAATACAGTTTGTATCTGGGGCAATGTCTTTCACTGCTCGGAACAGCTTTCCTATCACATTGCCTGACTCGTAAGTGGGTTTGTTGGGCTTTTCCATGAAATCTGGATACTCTTTGACATATAAATGAGCGGGTATTTCAGCAGGTACACCAGTTTTTGGAAAGTCAACGGCAATTGAAAATTTCGCTGCTAGTTCTAAGCATGGTTGGCTTCTTGCTTTAAGAGGCTCCCTATCAGCAAAAACGATGTGAGCATTCGAAATAATTCCCAAACTGTCATTAACCATGTAATTGGTGAAATACTCCTCAACTTCCTGCACCAAAGAATTTAACATCTCATATGTAAATAACCGAAGAAATATATCTTGTCTGGTTGTACTCTAGCACAGTATGGGAAAAGAAAAAAGACTTGGACGAAGTCCGAATAATCAGAGAACTTATAATTCTATCTAGATGAATCAAAATGCATCTCACTAAGTCATAACTTTCAATGATTTTCAAATGTTATTTCTCAAATTTTACAGGTACAGCGAGGCAAATAATTCTAGCATGTAAAGACTAATGGATCATGAATTTTACACATATGAAAGCTGCAAAATTACAATGTCTAAAAGAGTAATACCTCGATTGTAACATCATGATCCAACTGCATAGTTTGTGCTGGGGTATAATCCATAGGGGGATCTTGCTGTCGTGGAATCAATTCCGGGTCCCAACAGACAAAGTAGATATCGCCATCCAAATCACTTCCCGAACATTCATTTGGATGAGGTCTAGCATTATAATTTAATTTCCAAAATCAATACAAGGCAAAATATACGAGAAGGTTGATTATTTTGACTCCACTCTATTATCAACAAAAAAAAAAAAAGATAAAATCAAAAGAACCTGAATTATTTAAACCCAGAAGAATAAATCCTGCCAAATTTGAAGCTTACATAGCATGAATGCACAAAGTAAGTCATATTAACCCAAATGAAATGCATACTTGATCACTATATTTTTGGTTGTGCTGAACCATATATGTCTATACACACATTCTATTGTCCATGCACATATATAACTAGGAATCTAGGAAATGTTTGTGAAATAGAATCCAATAGATAGCATAATATTCTAGGTTACCATGTTGTAAGGATGTACCTCATTCCTTTCTGAGGGAACACGACACAATCCACCATATGATGCAAAACCGGTTTATTCACAGCCCTTAAAACACGCACATCACCTGGGTGCAAGCAAGGATTTTTTGCAACAATCACCCTACCCTCAACAATAAAGAGCCTCTGCGATCCACTGCTACTGCAAGTAGCAGATTCATCAAAGAAATTGCTATACCCAGCACCAGAAAATTGCACAAATACCTCACCATAATTCAAGGTTTTGGTTTCATCTAGACATCCCATCATTGATCTTCCATTTGGAACAAACATCCTTGTTTTAGTCCGCAATTCCAGCAATTTTGACGCTCGAAATGTTTGGAGCATCATTGAAAGGAAAGGTTCAGCATCTGGCTTATAACCGCACATAAGCATTTCCTTGAGAATGTTCGAATTTTCTCCTGGAGCCATCAACTCCAGAGCCTCCTGTGCCCTTAGGGGATCTGTTAAGATAGCATCCAGTTGATCTACAGCTTCTCTTTGTCTCTTCTCAAAAACTTTATCCGGAACTCCAAGAGTAGATAAAAGAGTAATCAATTGACGATTCAGAAAACAAGGGTGATATTTACTCCAAGCCAGAACATCCAGTTTCATTAGTTCAGAATCATATTTACGCATACTATCTCTTAATGATAATTTCCAAGATGAAGTTGGATCAACAGCCACCACTCCTTTGTATCCGCCATACCGAATCTGAAAGGCAGATGGAGGGCATTTGAGGCCACACTTTTTGGCCACTTTCTTTGCAAATTCATCAGAAATTTTGCCAATACCATCAGAGAATACATATGCAGTGTTCCCCCTTACAACCTCTACATCAGGAATTATCTCAATTTCATCCTTGCCAACACTAAGAGTTTCAGTTGACGAACTGAAGGATTGACCCAATCTAGCAGCATATTTTGCCACATTCCTTATTTGGCAAAAATCTCCCATCCACTCCCTAATATCTGCAGCAGTAAGACCATATCTTGAAGCAAACATCCAGGCAGAACTTTCCCGCAATTGACTAGCTGAGAAGGCGAGAAATTCAAACTTCTTGTCACCAATTACTATGCCATTTTGAAGAACAGAAAGAATCCTGTTATAAACTTCAGTTCTCCTAATCCCAGTTGCAGAAGATGTGCGTGGTGATAAATCTGTTGAGTAAATTTTATCCCAATCCTCGTCAATAAAAGAAACACGAAGAAAATTTTCAATATCCCCTCTGAAGTGGCGCAGGACACGATTTGACACATTAACCTCAGGACCAGAAAAATAAACTTTACAAGGCGATACTTGAACTCGGCGTACATACACCAAGCCATCATCCAAAGATATAACGGGCGATCTTGCCATATTCCTTGATGTGAGGTACTTCTTGTACTCTTCAAGGAGCCACTTTGATGGTTCATAGCAACATTCTTTCAAAAGATAAAGTTTATCTAAAGCATGTTCTATGTAAGTCATGCTTATTCTGCATGGATCAATCAACCGATAGAACTTAGAATCAAGTGCTGGCCCGGCAACACACCCATTTTGAACCAAGAAATTGATCTTAAACAAGATTTCATATGGCAAGTGAACTCCAGCTGGTGGACCAACAATCGGGACTAGATTTGGATTGCAAGAATAAGCAGAAACCATTTCCAAAACAAAATCGCCTTCACTTACTTTATAATAAGGAAAATATTCCTGGAAGTCTGGAAGCTCAAGGATGTGTGGCAGCTCTAAACATAATCCAGTAGACTGCCCAATACAGCTTGACGGCGTAAAATCTGTCACCCTGACCCACTGATCATCAGGAACATCCCTAAAGAAGTTGAATAAAGGATTTTCATATACAACACCTGACGAAGGTATATCTTTCTCAAATATCCGAGGAGCACCAAATAACTTGTGATCAAAAGAAATCCAAAATGAATTATTTAGTCAGTAGACTAACAATTTATATCAGAAAAATAAATAAATTAAGCATGATGCACACCTTCCTACTCTGCTTATATGTATTTCCCCAAACTTCCAATTGTAATATGTAGGAATGTAGATACTATATTTCATGAAGCATGTACCAGAAATCTAGGCCATCTCTTCCCTACTAAAAACCCCCACATAAGTTACCTTCAACAAGGAACCCAATGAATTCCCCAATAGCAATTTCCTTATTTTAAAACAATTGATAAATAAATACTCTAAATTTAGTGAAATGATATCACAAATCCAGAAGTTTGAAAAGGAAAATTGTCACAGAATTGAAACAGGCGGTTTTCTCAGAAATTAGAGAGAATGAATATCACACTCATAAATAATGAATGCACTTCTTTTTTCTTTGACAGGCATATCCAATCACTGCTCTAGAACAACAACCAAGTGGGAAATCCAAACAGGTCCACCTGTAGCAAAACTTCTTTGAACCAAAAAAAAAAAAAAAAGACAACTATCTTTGTTAAGTTGTAAATTGGAAAAGCAACAAAAAATCCACATTCGCAGAATAAAACATGTAAAATCTTCAACCACCTGATACGAGAACTGAAATTTTATTTCACCACATGAAAAGAAGATAATAACAGACTTGCAATTCTGATAAAAATTAGTAAACCAACCTGAATCACAAGATACTTTGCTGTTTTATCACGTGGACAGTGCAGCTCAATCTGCCAAATGTTCTCATAGGCAAGCTCAAGCCTATATTCCACTTGCTGATAGGACAGTAAAAAGTTCAATCTTCGCAATGCAAAACCAAAATTCACAGTGACATTCACCCTTTCCCAGAGAACAGCAAACTTTTCCTTTGAGATCTGACAGCCAAAATGAATCTTTATGTTTTCCATGCTATGCATAAAGGTTCTTGGCCTTGGCACAATATCACGATCCACTCGCCGAGCATTGAGATAAGACCTTCCATACCATAGTTTTCGACTAGCCAAGGAGATGATTAACTCAGCTTTTTCATTAGTTTCGAATTGGACAATAGCATATGCTCTACCAGCCCCTCCTTTTGCAGTTCTAATCTTAAGAGCATAAACAGTTCCTGTGCCTGTATATAACTCAAGAAATTCTTTGACTGCTTCTGCAGTCACGCTACAAGGGAATCCATACAAGTTAATTGTCTTACCCATAAACAAGCAATTCTGCTCTCCTGTCATACTATCACATGTTAGTATTGCAAGTAAAAGGATCAAAATTTACACACATAGTATAACATACTTAGAACTTGATAATAACAATAATAATAACAAACAAATAAATAAATAAAAGAGGATTGATTCTTATGGGCTCGCTGCTATAGGCATATTCTGAAATGTTCTAAACTACATTAAGATTCTAGTAGTCGAAGGATACATTTAGGATCCCTGCTTTCACTATGGAAAAAAAGCCGAAAATGCATCTAGTAAACACCAACTTCTAGTGATGTCTACCTACTTTTTCTATTTATATTTAACATCATGAAATACACCAGCTAATGCTACAAAGAGACAAAAGAATATGCAAAATCAATCTCATCTAAATAAAGCTTCTACTCAGAAGAAACATCCATTTGTTCCGATCAACCCGGTCTTTCAAGGATAACATCCAGTAATTTTGCAAAATACACTCTTCTTCAGAAAGCCAAACCCAAATTTAAATTTAGACAAGAAATTTTAGCACGATCTTGCCTGTTAAAAACATGCATAAAAAGTCCACAAACATTTAATTTTGCACAAAAAGAAACAAAAACAAATAAATACAAAAATCATAAGTGGTTCATTAAAGACAACAACTTCATTAAACAAGCCGAATTATAATTAGAGCAACCAAATAAACATCAATGAAATGACAAATAAAAGCAGAAATAGCATTGAAAAAAAAAATACTTATCATGCCCCGCCAGTGAAGTGTAATTGCTGAAGTGACTCAAATTTTACAAGCAAGAGAAAAAAACAATCTTTTAACCATTTTGTGGCCAGATTACAACATAATAAACAGCAGGTAATCTCAAACCAATCAAAACAGTGAACGTAAAATGAATTATATCCCTTCAGTTTCAGTACACACCCGTTCATCAATGAAAAGAAAGAAAGAGAGAAACTCACCGGAGAAAATAGAGAAAACTCAGAAGGCAGAAACTGAAGAAGAAATGAAGAGACTGTGAGTGAAGTGAAGTTAAAGAGTATTTCTTGATTGTCAATGGATAGTCAATGGTTTTTGCATGATTTTCATGTCTCTTTCTTTCTCCCTCTCTTTTTCTTTCACCAACTCAGTCTTCAGAGCAAGTAATGATTCTCTCCTTCGCAGAATCACTCCTTCTGCTGACGTGTGCTTGCTGACGTGAGACACAAGCTGGCCCCACTTTTACCTTTTAAAATGACACGTTGCGATATATGATTGCTCATACCGAAAATTGTCAAGAAGGTTTTCTATATATTTTTATTACAGGCAATAATTTCATGACACGTTACCGTTTAACAGCGCTTTTCGTGTGCTGAGCGACATCACTGTCTGCCACATCAGCAATGTTATGATCATGATGATGAATTTAATTGTCTACATTTTAAATTGAGTCATGATAAGGGCCACACTCGAGCGGGACCTCTTCCTGGATTATAGTTTATAGAGACAAAACAAAAGTCTTTTTCATTAATTTTGAAAAAGATCATAAAGAAAGGAAAAATACTTAAGAGAGAAGAATTAAATTATAATGGCGGTAGAATTAAAAAAAGACAAATTGAATTTAATATATTTTTATTAAATATTATATATTTTTATTTGTGCATGTACCTAATTTTAAAAAGTATAATATCTTATAATTGTTAATACTAATTGATTTAATTCAATAATATTTTATAGTATAAGAAATATAAAATTTATTCATATCAAGTTAAAGTGGAGTTAAATTTATATCTTATAATAATAAAATTTTAAATAAATAAAATCTTTTTAATATTAGTGTGAACTAAATTTTAATCCCAACTTCTAAAAAGTTTTAGAATAAATTCATAATTTGACATTTTTCGTTCTTCATTATTTTTAATTACAAACACATGTCTCATAAATTTTACATTATATTAAATCATACTCCAATAAACTTAGATATCGTATTGAAAAAAAATTTATATTAAAATATATATATAATCTATTTATGCTTAAAACTAAAAAATCTAAAATTTATATTGTGTGAAGATATTCATAATTATTATATTTAAATTTTTAGTAAATAATTAATATAAATATTAGTGGATTATAAAAATTATAATATTAAAAAAAATCAAAATTAAGTAAAAGTCGAGAATATCAATCATAACCTCCAATCATAAAAAAAAATTTGGAAAAAACAAAATAAATTAAATAAAGTTGTCCGTACACATATTAAAGCCAGAGAAAAAAAAAAAAGCAGGTCCGTTAACCTTATCCTGCCGAAGCTTCGTAACTTGTCTCCTGACTTTTGTAGCACAATGACATGGATTGTGGGCCATGGGAGGACCCAATGTTCCTTTGAATGTGGAAAATCGATCTTCCTCGCATGTTACGACTAACTTGCTTCAGAAGTAGTTGGAGACCAACCTCAAATGACAAAACTGACCTTCACATATTATTATTGTAAGTTGGGGATTCTTCACAGTTACAGAATCTCCCGGAAGGGCTTTTAGGTAATTACAAAGTTCTCCTAAAACTTCGATAGCAAGTTAGCTACAGTAGTAAAGCATGTTGTTATCTCCTCAATCTCCGGCTCAAAGGATATAACATTATCAAGAGTCTGATCAGATCAGATCATGATCTTGTCAACCCTCGTGACAGTAACCGGCAGATAATTCATTCAGATGAGATTTATTCCCATTGTGCAATAGCAAATCCCAGCTCTCCATACTCTTAAAACTATTTGATTCTGAGAATCCGCAATGAAATAGGAATCAGCTTCTGAGACAAAACACTTGCACTCGGCATCTTTCTGGCAATACCCTTGATTAAAAATGTACATGGTATTCTATTTGTTTGTTGAACAATACAAACAATCATTCATTTCAAGCTTTTCCCTCATGTTCACTCAGTTATCACCATATCTCAATATCAGCTTCTAATAGATATATGGTGCAGACACACCATCTTCTGATAATTCATCCACTGCTTTAATATCAACCACATAACACCATTAAGCTCTGATCTCTAGTTTCACAATTTTGCATCATCTCTACACAAGATCAAGCATATAAAATTACATTTTGCAGAAACGAATTCCCTCTTAGGACTAGACATTGCCTCCTATCTGACAATATACTGCCTCTTAACCAATTCTAAATTGTTATTTGCGACCATTTTTTTTGTCACGATTCAACGGTCATGTTCCAGTAAGTTATTTCAACAAAACCACCTACTCAGGTTGAGGGATTCAGAGATACAAGGATAATTTTTATTGAAAACACAAAGAAGCTTGCTATCAAGACTACATCGTTTATTGTACAAAAACAGTAGTAAATTTTTCAATCTCAATGCAAGAGTAGATGTCCGCACCTAAAGCCTAAATGTAATAAATAACTCATAATCCCCTCATCCTACTGCATGAAGTAATTTAGAATATTAGACCTCAAAACTGAAACAGACGATCAACTATAATAACATCTCAGCAATCTGAACAGCATTGAGTGCAGCTCCTTTGCGAACTTGATCACCACAGACAAAGATTTCCAACCTGCTTAAAATATCCTCATTAGTGAGTTAGTCATCAAAAGATTTATTAAGATACAAAAAGGTATGGCCCAAGACAATTACCCATGATTCCCATCTTGAGAAACATCACGGCGGATCCTGCCAACTGCAACGTCATCTTTGTTTGACGACTCCAATGGAGTAGGAAAGTGGTTGGCTGCCCGATCATCAATAACAACCACACCAGGTGCATTCTTGAGAATCTCTCTTGCTGAGTCCTGGAAATACAACAAATTCATTTAAGTCAAGAAAAAAGGAAGGGTAAAAAGGAAGATCAACAACTTTTGTTCTACTTTTATTGGGTTGGGTATGAACATTGCTGTTTCCAATTCACAAAATCTTCTACTAGAACAGGCATGATGAAATAAACATAAACATCATATGATCATGAAGCTGAGTTTGGTTTATTTAGTGCTAATCAATAGAGAACCATAAGATTCACTGCATGCAGGAGATCATTATCAAAATAACTGTACAGTAAAACCTAACTCCCCAACTTTCAATGCCATCAGAAATATTTTTAAAGGTCAAAAAAAGAAACAGAATAACAGGAAAATAAGCCGCCACCTTGAAGTCAAATACAAGATTTTATCAACAAAAACAGTTTGCTCTCGCCTAAATATCTTTTTCTTTCCACAATTAGTCAATATACCAATTAGAATATAGAATTTGAAAATCATTAACAACTTCTCCAGAATATTTCAAGACAAAAGAAAGATAATGTTAAGCTCAAAAGAGCAATGCAGGGTGTCAAGCCCATTGTTCTATTCTGAGTTATGAAAATATCCAACTAGAGTAAAAATACTAGGCACACAAGACAATAAAAAAGCATAAAGACACTTTTTACAAGCATCTCCACAGATAATCCCTCATATCAATTATCCTTAAACAACGGGAATAAAATCTATCCATACTTTCATTAAAAAATAAGAAATAAAAAAAAGGTGTTAAAATTCTAAGCTATTTACCCTACACAAATAAAATCTTATCATATTGAGCAGCTTAATCCATTATTATTCATACGTACTAGCCTTCCCTCCAATTAATCTTTTACCTTTTTATTGGTAGTAATATTTGCCCTGTATCATTTTGCTAAATAAAAAATAACAGAAATATCAACATGAGCAAAACAGAATTTAGCAAAAACTAGAATGATTGCCAGTCTCCATATATACATAAATAAATAGACAGACGTTGACAATGTCCCATTTTAAATTCCTTTGAAAAAGTCAACAGCTGACAGACATGCTTGATATCTTAACCCAAATGCCCATCCACCAACATCACAAGAAGACCTTTAAGAACCAAAGATGCTAAATGCTGCACACTTGACAAAGGCACAGTCACAAAAACACATGCACACTTGAATGATGAAGTCTCCCTAACAGTAAGTGGAGAAAAATATATCATAATTTGAAACCCCTAAAAAGTTCCCGCATGCTTGGTTTGTTGTTATGGTTAGCTGAAATTATAAAATAAAAATAAAAACTGAAATTGAACTAATCAGCACTATATTTCATAAACAAAAGAAAAACTCTTATCCTCCCACTATTACAGATAGACATCAAGAAGTACCTACATCAATACCTTTATTAGCATCTTTATATTTCCAATTTCAACCAAAAAGGAAATAAAAGAATCTCATTTTCAAAGGAGAATAATACACAGGCCAACATTCAAGCAGACAGGTAACATTAAGTTCCATGCCCTATAAAAATTAATAATGAAAAAAAAAAGGATCAATTGTCATTCATTGTCAGGAAACTAGCAAGTGAAAAAAAAACCCCTAATACCATTGGGTGTGGAAAGTAACTTCTTTTTTCGTAAAAGAATATGAATTAATTTCTTAAAAGAAACACGGAAGTGCCAAGTAACAAACAGTCCACTGGAAATTTGTAATGAAACAAAAATCAAAAATAAAAGAAAACGGTCACAAACAAGAACCATCTTAGTCTGAATAAAAGAAGAAAAAAAAAGAAATTCCTCAAAGCTCATTAGCAGTCAAGGCACCCATACAGCAGCGCAGTTGGAAATTATTTTCCTTAATGATGCATTTTTAATTCTTCAAATTAATGATGAAAATAAAAAGAATGAAATAGATGGGAAAAAAAAAGCTTCCACCAAAAATTTGACTGATTACTGACTTCAGGAAACACTGTACTTAGCAGAATCATGACATTACCTCATCAAGGGGCTTCTCAAATTGAAGATTCACACTCTCTGCATGTGCACGCATGACAGGAACTCGTATGCATGTGGCAGTCACTTTAACATCCAAATCATTCTACAACAGAAGAATATAAAAGCATTTTACATACAGACTAAACACACTTGAACCCCAGTTCCCATCCATCAAAAAAGATTCTCATAGATCCCAATTCATCTGGTTAAAACAAAAAATGAAGCTAAAAGACACCTTTTTGATACTTACCCAGATTTTCCTAGTCTCTTTAACCATTTTCATCTCTTCCTCATTGTATCCATTTTCGAGAACAGGTGAATTGTGTGAGAACAAATTGAAAGCATACTGCAAAAATTGAAAGTTTTGAAAAGGTTATCCTACAAAACTTGATGATAAGTTGCAGTCACCTTTTGGTCATAAGGTTATTAATACCTGCTGCTTGAAGATGTTACAAGTTGGTGATTTTCCCTCCAATACCTTAAAAAAAATGGGTAAAAGGTTAGCTTCTAAGATATAAATAGAAAATGTTTGTCAACTATTAGAGATTATTAACAAGGAAATTGCAGGGACTTTTGATTACATATTCCTTAATAATTTATAAATTAAATTATACAAATATGCTGATATTTTTACCTTTTACACGGAGACTTAAAAATTGCAAGAAATGTTAAAAATAAGGTCCTTGAATACATCAAATAAATACCTCACACTTTTCTTCACCCTAATATTGTGTAATACATTACCTATACTCAGTCATGTATTAAACACCCAGGACATGCAGATTTGTTGTTATACTTGTTAAAAAACCTCAATACAATAACTTCCCTTTCAGATAGTCCTGTAACATATTTTGATAACAGAATATTGATATGATTTATGAACTTCGTATCCACATCAGTGCAAATATCTGCGGCAAGTTTTTATGATGGTATAGACTAGAAACCTCACGCGTTTGCTGCTTCAGCTCTTCCATTGCAACAGCACCAGCACCACTGGCTGCCTGATATGTACTTACTACCATACGTGTCACCTGCAACATGGAAGTACATCATCACATTATCAATGTTTTACCAATTCGACAAAAAACTGAACTTGTAGCTTAAACAAGCATTAGAAAAAGAAAAAAAAAAAGGCAAGCATTTCATCCATTCAACAATGCAATTCTCAAATTTCAATCATTTACAGCCTTTAATCAATCGAATTACATACCTTGGCTTGACGATGAAGAGGGGTAACAGCCATCAAGCAAATGATAGTAGAACAATTTGGATTTGCTATCAACGCACCCTTTCCCATTCCAACTTTAATTCCTTTCATAGCTTCAGGATTCACTTCAGGAATCACAAGCGGCACCTTCTCATCCATCCTAAACGCCGAACTATTATCAACAACAATCGTCCCTTTCTCTGCCGCAATCGGCCCAAAATGCTTACTGATCGATCCACCAGCACTGAAAAGCGCGATATCAACATTATCAAAACTATTCTCTGTCAATTCTTCCACCGTGTACGTTTTGTCCTGGAAGTTGACTTCCTTCCCAGCAGAGCGCTTGGAGGCCAGCATTTTTATCGAACGGTAAGGGAAGTCCCGGTCGGAGAGGACGGAGAGAAACTCTTGGCCGACGGCGCCGGTTACTCCGACGACCGCAACGGAGGGTGCGGATTCCTGGTACGACATGCGGACTCTAGTGAACATAGGTTTTGTTATGGGTTTGTTGGTGGGCAGCTTAGAGGGGAAGAGGGTTTGTGATTGATGACACGTGAATGTCGTCATGTCTGAGCCGGGAAATGGCAGCGGCGGCGGCAGAGGGTTTTACAGAGATTTCTGAGATTGATAGCTGGAAATGGAGGGATTAGGATGGGTTTTAAGAGCGTTGTAATATGCAACGCAATACTGGGAAGTGGGCTTGTGGGGTCCGATATTTCGGAGTTAAAAAATGCAATTAAATCGGTTCGGCGTCGTTTCGACCGTTGGATGGTAAAAACTGTGGGTTTTGGCTACGCCGTATTTATTTGACTAAGGTTTTAGGGTTTGACAATATGGTCCAAAATTGTAATACAATTACAACCAAAATCATAAACCCATTGGAGAGCATCGATTTAAGCCGCGCCTTACAAATTGTACGGACTCCATATGAAAATAAAATATTTTGTTTATATAATTTAATTTTTTAAATTGTATTATATCTTTTAATAAACTTTAAACGTTTAATGTTATTAATAAATTTTATATATATAATGTGTAAAAATATAAATTATTGTACTTATGTGAATTATTTGTTATTTTTAAGTAAAATAATGGACATAATTAAGAAATTTGAGGATTTTTCATGGCTAAATAAAATTAAACTTTGTTGTGTATAGTTAGATGGTATTTTTTTAATCTTATATTAACTAAAAGAATTATGCTTATAACAAATATTTTTAATCTTTTAGTTTTGATTTACTTAAATTTTAAAAATTATTAAATTAAATCCGATCTAAACTTTTTTGCGTCCTTTCAATTCCCAAGATTTCTAAGTGACGCATTTTAGAGGAATAAAATCAGACTGTTGAAATTCATAATAATTGGTAAATAAAAATTTGAGTTCATTACAATTAATTAAAATTAGAAAAATTGATAGATGCCTCTTAAGTATAGAAAAATGATAAATACCTTCCTGAAATATTAGAAACGATAAATACTTTTTAATTTTATTAATAGGTGATACATACCTTTTAGTATTAATTTACCGATAGTTGACTAGTTAACTCATTATCATTTATATCCTTAAACGTTTATAAAATAATAATATAATATATATTTTATTTAAATATAATAATTTAATCTATATTTTAAAATTTTTTATAATAAATTTTTTTAATTTTAACAATTTAGTCCCTATTTAATATTTTTTATAATATACTGAAAATTAAATAAATTTTTTAATTTATTATTTTAATAATAAAATCAAAATATACAATTAAAAAAAATTCAAATAATGAATTAAATCACAATTATATACTAAAATATTTTTTATTTTTTTTATTTTTATAATAATAATTTGATATTTAATTATTAAAAAAATTTAATTGAAATATTTTTTAATATTTTATTTTTACATATAACATATTAATCTAAAAAAAATTAAATTCATTATATATATATTTTAAATATATGAAAATTTAAATAAATAATATAAATAATAAATACATGTAATAATATATTTATATACTATAAATAAAAATAATCAAGATTTGTTTTTAAACCTTTATTCATATTTTTAAAATATTTAGTGTCATTTATCAATAGAATTAATAATTAGATATATTTTATATTCTTACTAACTAATATAATTTAATTTTAATTAATAAAAAAAAATATAATTGTATTGGTTATATAGATAACTAAAAATATCTCTAACTTTTAATGGGATATTTTAACTTTTTCCAAAACTAAAGGGATATTTTGCAACTTTTCCTAAAAGTTAGGGGAGTAAAGTTGAATATTCCAATCAACTAATATAACGGACCAAAGTGAAACATAAATAAAACATTAGGGACGTTTATTATACAATGTCAAACTAGCAGAGTTAAAACAAAATTTCACAAAAAATTCGAGACTAAATTAAAATTTCGCCGTCGTTACTAAAACATTGTAGGATATAATCACATACCCATATTTTATTTATTTATTTATTAATTTTTAAATAGGTAATTTTCCATTCATGTCCGTCATTCTAGTGTAAAAGGGTCAACATTACTCGATTCTTCTTTTCTTCTCTTTTTTTTTTATATTTATTTATTTTTGGTGCTTATAATTTACTCAACAGAAAGTCAGGACAACAAATTGAAACTAGAGATTGTAATTTATTATGAATTATACATAACATTCTTATGAGATTATATTAGATAGCTTGCCTTTGATGCACATTCAGGGAGATGCATTATTCATCGGTGGCAGTGTAACGTCTTGCAGAGCTACAAGCTTTGCTCGACCACCATACTCCTCCGGCAGTGCTTCTTCGCCAATTTCCCTTATCATATCCTTCTTTTCTTCATCGTTTGTCACAATCATAATCTGCATTCATCACCGAAGAAAACAACCCAAATCAAGAGTTGAAGAATATAATCCTGCTGTCTATCCCTATAGAGAGCATAGAAGATAAAATCTTTGGCTATGGAAATGCACCGATTTTACTATTTGAGGTAATGTATAATAATAAGAATACCTTCTCTAGTGTTGCCTTTTCAAGGAAGCGAGAAACCATCTTCCAGACACTGACAAAGAATCGAGGCATGTGAAGAATGTACAATTTTGCTAAGCGTTCAGGGTAGTAAGCCTGCATGAGAGGAAGCTCAGAACAGCGTAAATTTGATGAAAAATGCTAGTGAAAACACACAGAATGTAAATAAGCTCTACTCTACCACCAGGTTTTG
The DNA here is from genome assembly GCA_028052125.1 of Melia azedarach. Taxonomy (NCBI): domain Eukaryota; kingdom Viridiplantae; phylum Streptophyta; class Magnoliopsida; order Sapindales; family Meliaceae; genus Melia; species Melia azedarach. The sequence continues at coordinate 2,559,266 of CM051402.1, read as the reverse complement.
ATCTTCCAGGAGTAGATGTGTCTAAAGCAGCTTTTCTGCCCAAATATGACTCAGAAATAGAGTGCATTAAGTATGAATAGGAAACTTAGGCAGGGTAGAACTACGTCTTTCAAGTAGGAAAAAGAAGAAATCAGAAGGTGCATACAACAATGTTGACTACTTTTGACTCTAGAAGCAATCATCTTCTAAGAACTATAAAACTTTTGGTATTCATCGACCCTTGACTAGCACTATATACAATCAAGCATAAGAAATACGAAACAGTCTGAGGAAACCACAAAAGCGATCTACTGAAACTTTTTTCCATGTATCCTATGTCGTGTTCTTCACTAGATGATTGTCCTATTCTTATGTATGCCACATGTGCAATTTTGTTGTTGAAAAGGAATAAACAGAGCAAATAACAAAGGAAAAGGAAAGTATGACCTGTAAAAATTGAAACCCAGTGATCAATCCACGAGCATCAACATTCTTGTATGAAATTTGTTGCAGATCAAAAATGCCAACCAACTTTTCATTTCCAACTTCTCTTCCTTTAAATCCACTGAAAACACCACATGAAATGATTTCTATGATTATATAATCAGGAAAATAAAGCTATACATCAGCAAGTGATAACAAGCTCATTGTGACAACGCAGATATAAGCTATATAACACAACAATTCTGCAGAATAAATATGGGACAGTCCCATTTCAAATTTCAGTTTCCAATTTACTACTGAACAAATCTCAAGCATTGGTGCTGAAGATTAGAAGCCCTGACATGCTCCTTCCAGTGAAAACTTAGTCTTTCTTCCTATTTATGTATTATAATATAAACATTTTGTGGGAAAAAAAAAACCAGTCCATAAACTTTCAAATTCTCCTCATCGAATGAGCAAGAGAACTCTAAACATTCAAATCGCTCTCCCTCTCTACTTTCCTTTCCATCAACCTTGTGTCAAACCTGTGTCTCTTTGATAGGCAATACCAAACCTATGTTTGAAACTATAATTTACTCCCTGCATTTGCGACCTTTTAATCAGTCAAAAAACTTCCAACACTGACATAAACCCCCCTCTGTTATGCTGGTTAATCATGTATTACACACGCACACATATGCATGATTCAAAAGAACTCCAAGAAGCAGACATAATTCCCAATGTCCTTCTTATATTGAGATATATAACTATGCTTGCTTAACAAAACAATGGCCCTAAAATGCAATCTCGGCAGAAAACAGTTGGGCTGTATTTGGCAGGCAAAATACGACAGGACTTCTCAACCAGATAGGACATAATATGATAAAACAGAACATTGTGGGTGCTGGTTGGTTCAACTAGTAAACTTCATGAGGTGGTACGAGAAGTCTACTATACCAATCTCACTCACACCATGGTTAAGAAGTGGTTTGCTTTACATTTAAATAATGTTTTTTTAAAAGAAATTAAATTTTAAAAAAAAAACTATAAATAGGATATTAGTACTTCATTATTGTGTCAATTTTTATTGACAACCATCAATGCTAGCCAGTTTTAGGCAAGGATGCTTGGTTCTAATAGCAGCCAATGAGTCAAGAAAACATGATGGGACAAGAAATCTCACCCCACCCACTGGATTTCTAATGACACCATAATGTAGTCATCCTAACTCATATCAAATTCATTATCCCATCCAACGATACCCCTGAACACATTACAATCCTCTCCCACCTTATCTAGCAAGCCAAACATCCTGACATGCTCTATAGACGATGCATGCCTGCAAATGGTCTCAATTTCTGAGTTAACCATTTTGTTTAAATTTTAGGAATGGTAGAAAATATACAGAATTGACTGATACCTTGCAACTGTTTTGTCTAGTATGTGGACCACGAATTCTGCACCAAGATACAAGCAAAATGAACAAAATATTAGGCAGGTAGTTCTTACTATGACAATAAATGGGACAAGATCTACTTATTTTCATGCCAATCCTTTTGGAAGGCAATTCTCAACAGTGCACAATACAAAATAATAAAAGCTTAGACCACCCCATAAATTTGTTGATGATGATATTCTCATTAAGGCTACTTTGCGGATTCAGTTAATCATTTTTCATTTCAGATGATAGATTATTTTAAAATATTTGATAACCTCATAATAAATCTAGCCTAACCTACTAGAACACTGGATTTTTTCAATCGGATGACAGCAAATACACTGGAAACCATCTCACCATGAGTAACATAACATTAAGTAGAAAAGGAATTAAAAATACAAACACAAAAATAAGCAGAACTGCTTTGCATGTCCATTATTTTTGGATTAATTGACAATTCCATCGTTTGGCCACCACTTGACATCAATATGCCCAGCAGCTGAGGTTTGATAAACTATCATGAAGTCACTTTTATCTTGCTTTTACCTCTTTTTCATTTTCATGGTTTAAATATTCCAAAAATATTTGAAACTAACTTCAAAATTTTGCCAATGAGAGAAATACAGGAATCAATTGTTCCATTTGTCAACATATATTGCCTATAGGGAGGCTTAGATAACTTAGATAAATTGTTGGTTCAATAGAAAATGCATTTTAGATTCCTTCATCTCTATTCGCCCAAAAAAAAAAGAAGAAAACACAACAGTAAGTATAAACTATCATGAATATTACAAAGAGAAAAAGCATATGCATGTTGACAAAGACAATAGTTGACTAAGCCCACCGCCTTCCATAACAAGGAGGAACAATTAGGCCCACCCTGCCAAAAGTTATTTGCCTATCTTATTATGAATCCACCTCACCGCAGCTCAGCCTGATTACTCTTTCCTAACCACCTTTTTCCTGTCATATGCCAAACTCCTTATATATATGCGAAGATTTCAAAATACCTACCCCTCTTGATTACCAAATTTTGATATGATAAAAATGGGAAAACTGCCACAGAAAAAGGCACCGATGATTTCCATGAGGGTGACCAGTACAACATTATTGCACCTTCTTAGCTATTTCTTACCCCAGACCTAAACAACTTCCTGTTGCCTACGAACGAAATCAGAAAAGCTAAAAGAAAATGATAACAATAAAAAATGAAAAAAAATTGCATGACCCCATGAGTTTAAAGACTTCAACCAAGTGATAAAGTCCAATGTGTCCAACGCATATAAACTTTATGTTGAAGTTTCTCTATCATGGCCCCAATAGCAAAAGGCACATTTTCAGAATTTTACCGATAAAACCAATTTCTGCTAGATTAAGCACAATCAAATTCGCAACTTGTGAAGTGAATGAGAAAGAAACAACAAATTAATTTAAAAAAGAAAAAAAATCATTTAATTACTCTTAAACTGGAGAGGATCCTTGGAAGGAAAATGCTTTCTGGCTACCACAACCAACACTGGGAATCCATCTTTGGACAATCCCTGCAGAAAAATCTTTTTTGGCCCCAATTCATCCGGTATTTCGGACTCAGCAATGAACCCGTTTGGTACCATAGTAGTCCTCCATTTCTGCCACTGTACAAACATCTTTGCTGCCTTTTCTGGGTCCATTGACCTTGCAATCAAGAACCTCATCAATGTCGGATCTCCATATTTCTACAAAGACAAAATAAAAACACAACACATTAAACAAAAGAACTAAACTCGTTGAATCAACTAACACGGGATGCATTGAGTTGAGTCATCACCTCAGTGGAAGAACCAAGCTTTTCAACTGATCTTCTCATCTGGGTCAGGCTAATTTCATGATCTTTCTCCATAGTCGGCTTTCCTCAGAGATTAGGAAAGGTAGGTGAAGCTCAGCTCAAAACTGAGAGCATAGAGAAGAAAGTCTCTGACAAAGCAGCAAAAGTGGTTGGTTGTAGGTCGTAATATTTATTTATTATGAGTTCAGAAAGTCACAACACTTCCAGAAAGTGTTGTGAGGCAGCATGTGCAGGTAAAGGGAAGGTAGAGTTTTGCGTTGACAAAACGGAACAACGGCAGAAAACAAAACAACGAACGGAGGAGAGCAACAGAGGCATGGAATATGCTATAGTTGCTTCTGTATGTAACTCTTTTTTCTGACCACTAAAAAAATGCTTTGAAAATTCACGAGAGCAACTTTCAGGGAAAGCAAATTATCCCGTTCTTGTACGGAATTACGGGGTTGACTTGTATTTTAGTTCACAATTATGTTGCCAATATATATTATAATGTTATGTATAATTATATTATTATCCAAAAGCGATGTTAGAAGTATAAAATTTAAATATAATTTTATAGTAAAATGATAAACTATGAAATAATATAATTGACAATTGTTTTCGACATGACAATCATTAAGATTTGCCATACTAATTATTTAACATATACAGTTTATACATACCCTGAAAAAGATATATATATATATATAATTTAATTTATTTCAATAGTTTATTAATTTTATTATGCCAACTAATTCGCAGATTGAAATTCAGAGCATGTCCGTCAAGTGAAAGTGAAACCCAAATAAATAAACAAAATTCATCTATGAATATGAATCTTCGATTAAAGAACGAGGCCCATTAAACTTTTAAAGTCCGCATTTTCTTCCAACAATTCCGGAATTAAAATATTATAATTTTTGGAGGAATTTTAACACATACCTCCCCTAAAGTTTAAAACTTTACCACTTAAATAAAAAATTTAAGAAAAGACATACTTATCTTCCCTAAACCTTTAATTTACCATCTATTTACACTTAAATGATTACAATACCTTTAATTATTTTAAAGTTAAAATTTAAAAAAATTAATTTTAATTTATATAATATTTAAAAAATTAAAATAATTAAAATTATAATAATATTTTAATTTGATCATTTTAATTTATATTTATTTAAATTTTTGTAATAATATTTTAATTTGATCATTTTAATTTATATTTATTTATTATTTGTTAAAATTAAGAATTTAATTAATAATAATATAATTTAACAATTTTAATTAATAATTTTAATTTATATTTATTTAAATTAAAATTTTAATTAATGATAATTTAATTTTTATTGATATATCATTTTATTCAATTTTAATATATAATAAAACCGCCTTTATAAATTGACAATTTTAATTTTTAATCATGTATCATATTTATTATTTATTCAAAATTAAAATTTTAACTTTAAATAAAAATAAAAATAAATTATTTTTAATTAAATTTTTAATTATTTTAATTTTTTAATATTATATAAATTAAAATTAAATTTTTAAATTTTTTAATTTTAATTTTAAAATAAAAAAATATTATAATCATTTAAATATAAATAAATAATCAATTAAAATTTTAGAAGAATAAATATATTTTTCTTTAAATTTTTTATTTAAATATTAAAATCTTAAATATCATAATGTCTTAATTTTGGACTCAGAATACATCAAGCTCATGTTCACCATATGAGGTCAGCTGCCACGTGTCTATAACTGCTGGGCTGTATCAATAACGTAAAATTTCTACAAAAATTTCGTAGTACAATTATTTCAGTATTAAATTTTTAAAAAAATATTAAATTAATGCCTTTGGATTAAGAAAATAATATATAAAATTATAAAATCATCACTTGTCTCACGTATTTTAACGTGCATCATTTTATTTGCAATTGGGTCTCAGCATATATATTCAAACCCAAATTATTCATAAGCCAGGTCATGAAAAATCATGAAAGATATGTATCATAATCAAAATATTCATCAACAATTGGATCATCCACTCGACTATTGCTTAAACATCGAACTCTAAAAGTACATAAAATTGTCTCCCTAATATCCTTGCACAACAATTAAAATATTTTGTGTTACTTAACTAATATTTATCACCAATTCATCCACCAAAATACCCATTGAACAATACAAATAAACACATAAAATACATACAAGAGAGAGAGAGGGGGGGGAGCAATTCTAGATTAATTTAGTGATGAAAAATAAATGAGCGTTTGAATGGCATTAGACAAATAACTGCGCAGTTACATTGCAGTAGCCATCATGTTGGAAGTCTCATTTATACATAAACATATATATATATATATATATATATTTATATAACTTATTTTCCTAGAGACAAAGACTAACAGGATAATAATAATAATACCTGGCTGAATGCATGTTGATGAACCTTTACTAGCACTAGATAAAATGGACCACTTCAAATCATTAAAGTTGCAGATGCTGGGAGGCTACACATTGCACCTGAGTTTAGTGCGGGCACTGCCGATTAGATCTATGGTAAGAATAATACAGACTTCACTTCAACTAAGACTTAACCTTTGTAACTACCAAGAGAACTGCGCTCACAGCAGAATACAAGCCCTGTCATCAATAAACAGAGTTAGCAAAGAACATATCCACAACGATACAAAGTGTAGTTGAAAATTAAACTGGATATGTATGCATATCAAACATATTTCTCCATATTAGAGGGAATGAGCTAGAGAAGTAAAGGAAAAAATGGCACAGAAGGTTTGGCTAATAATATGCCTTGATGAAGGTTTAAAGAGGTTAAATTGCTGTCTGGTGTCCACCTGCACCTGGATTTGTTTATGATTGCTTATATACTACCATATTCATGTCCAATAACACTTATTTCATGGGTAATACAAGCAAGCAACACTATTGGCCAGGCCTGACTTGACTCTAGCATATGGATTCTGCCTATTAGGTTGCTCAAATAACATGTACTTTGCCTAATCTTGAGAAATATTTACAGCAGAAGCAGTTCAGTATATCGGTGGTATACAGAGTTTCTAAATTGGCCAAAATTGACATAATACCAGTTGTAGTAAGACCTAATTCGTGACATTTTGAGAGCTATTCAATAGCTATGTTTTAAAACATTATCCCTGTTTTTACAAGTGCCTTTGCCACCCCCTATAGAACTAGCATGACTACAAAGGCAGGTTCACCTGCAACTACTAACACATTTCACTATATGATTGACTATTTTCACTGCTGGTTACATGATTCTATCAAACAAGGTATCCATTAAATTAATGAACACACAACTGGAAATCAAAATACAGAGTTATGTCAGCTAAGCAGCTTCAAAATATAAATGTATGATTACTGACAGCTAATTCCCTACCCTGTAAAAAATAATAACAATCCCACCATGTATTAAGCACAAAACATTCACCAATTAGTCCAGTAACCACAAGTTCCACAATAGATGCATAAGGCAGCTAATAAGTTGTCTCATTAGACAAATGAAATAACCAAGAGCAGATCAGAACTTCCCACATACATGCATATACAATAGAAAGAAACTTATGCAGCATCCAAGAAAATAACTCACCTAATCTGTAAAAACACTCATGAGATCATTTGGGGTATACTGTTGTAACATTGGGATACCCACTTTTGCATTATCGACAAATTCCAAATTTGGCTCCTCCTTCACTCTGCTAGCATTGTTATTGAAATATATTTTTCCACAGCTCAAGTCATTCATTGGTGATTCAAATTCGTCTACTGCAAGCCGGCTTGGAATGCAAGTTCCTCTACCAATAAATCCAAGATTTCTTAATGGCCCTTGATCAAGCATTTCACCTGACTTAGCACCATATGAAGCTTGTATATCAGCAAAATTAGGAACAAATCCCGGTACTTGTCCAGCAGCTCTAAATGCCATGGTTAAATTTTGAATATGCTGACTTGTGTTATTGTCAGCAGTTACTGAACAAGAGGATGCTGAAGGAGAAATGGAACCTGGGGCTGCGTAACCGCTGAGAATACCTGTAGTTTTGATATCACCATCGGAGATTTGCCCCACATTCAACGAGGAATTATTTGACTGACTTGAGAGGAAATTATAATCAATGACAGCACTCCTATTAAAGCTGCAATTCTGATTCACAGAAGCAGGACTGTTTCCTGCCTGAAAATTGGCTGATGAACGAGAGGGGACTACAAGGCAAGATGGCTGCACATTAATTGAACGGCTGGGCTCAGATAGTGTAGACTGCTGCTGTGGCTGTAGGTGCTGTTGTTTTTGCGGCTGTTGACGTTGCTGCTGATGCAGTATGTCCATCAGCATGTTACCATTCTGGGGACTCACACCTCCCAGGTTGCTACCGGGTGCCACGCCACCAAGATTGTTAGGTGCCCATACTCCAAATCCTGTAGATGCATAATCAACAGATATTATGAATTGAGGTAAATGTTTTGAAACATAGCATTGGTATTTTACTAATGGCTGACTGAAAGCTATACCATTTTCAGCAGGAATACACTTGGGTCCTTGTAAGGATGATTGTAGAAGAGCTGGCTGCTCCATTGCTGTTACAAGGTTACCTGTGGGACGACCAAAAAGTTCAGCTTGCAGGGCTGCTAATGTTTGTGGAGGAATTTGGCCAGAGGCAGCCAAAGCTTGGATGTCAAATCTTCCAAGTGAACCAAGCTTCACATTTGTTTCAACAGGAGCACAGAAAGCATTAGAAATTCCACCTTGCACTCCACTTAATCTTTTTAAATATAGTCTGAATTTCTGCAAATTGACTTTATGGTGAGTCAAACCCATTCAATATTAACACAAAAGATCAAAAACATACCTGAATGAGTAAAATATAACTCTCATCCATAATATTAGACACGTCATTTACGACACTCAGATGACCGTAATTACAGATTGACAATTCTGCCCATCTCTCAATCATGGTTCACAAGTTACAACACATGCCAATGCACGGGCACACCAAAAACGAAAAATAAAACGAATAATGCAGAAATGTAAGATTCATGATAGACTTTTACAAAAAAACACGAAAAACAGTCCATTGTTATGTTATAATCACAATAATCATGAATATTGAGCTGATGATAAAAGGGAAAATACAGCTAACTTCCCTTAAAAGGCAGCCTAAATGCAAATGGAGCATGCAGTTTAAAAATTATCAATGACTTTTCTCGCAGGGGAAGATTTTGACAAATTCCCAAGAACATTGTAGAATTATTTTCAACTCAATTGGTTACACCTAAATTTCTTGCTTCCTCTTTTCTTGTAAGCAACTATATCCATTGGGTATCAAATCAATCCCATAAAAATTGAATACATCTCGTTATGTCAGCATTCTTTAAACTAACAAACTATTATCCTCATACTATATATTTATCAATTGACCATGCTTTTGCACATATTGAGAAGAATATATTTTTATCATTACAGGTGTTGACTTTTAAAACCCCCAATGGGTTGAGGACCATGAGAACCCATCCTAATAAGAAGACTATGAAAATCTATAATAATAACGGATACAGCTAGGTGTAAGGAGAAATTTATTAACTTTTCCTAAGTTAATGGGGAAGGATAAGGATCCATGCTCATGATAGAAAATGCAAGTGGGTACATGAATGTTGCTGGTGAATCAAGGTGCACCCAAAAGTTGGTGGATCATGCATGCCACAAAAAAAACGACCATTTTTCAAGAAGCAACCATGGATGAAGACATCTAGCCACCAAAAAACATGCAGATAATTACAGTAAGTTATTGACGATTATTTGTCTTGATAAAAGCAAAAGCTAGGCTCCAAGACAGCGGTTAGAAATGAATCTTAGATGGAGGCCAACAATATTCACCCTATGAATCAAGATTCACAAAAAGAACAATATGCCTATGTACTATTATCAAGATAATTTAGACAAAATTTTATTTCCATTGCCAGTAACTGCCCTTCTTTACAACTTCCCTCCCCCTTTGCCTTTAGAACAAAAAACCTTGATTCTCCAGTCACCAGTTTGATCCTAAGCTTATACTCATAGGGAAGTATGCTCTCATGCCTTTCATTTACTTACCATATTGTCCAATTCTTGTTTATTCCTTGACAATGAAGATGATGATAGAGAAAAGGAATAAGAAGCACAATGTTAGAAAATTTAAAGGAATAAAAGAATTATACCTGCAGATGACTTGCAACATTTTCTCTCGTCAAACCAGGTACATTCATCAATTCAAGAATTCTCTTAGGTACAGCCTCTGATATTATAGCCATAATATTTTAATCAGAAATATTAAATTGAAGCAAAAAAAAATTCACAAACTTATTTCAGAGATGGGCGAGATGCATGTAATATCTCTTATTCCTATCAAATATATAATGAATTAATTATAAGGAAGAAACTATAAAAATCATACTGTCTATCCCAAGCTGATTTACTGCACTGACAAATTGCTGATGTAGCTCCACTGACCATACTACACGTGGTTTCTTTGTTGCAGAAGGATCATCATTTTCCAGTTCACCATCATCTTCTTCTTTAGCACAGATTCTCTTTTTCTGAGCTTTTAAAACTCCTTCTGTTGCTTCATTAACAGAAGAAGCATATTCAACTTCATCATTTACTTTTTTTTGACGATCGTTATCTTCAAAGCTGCCTGAATGTTCAAGTTCTTTGTTTTCATTCCACTTCTTGCGAACAACATGCTGCCATATATTCTTAAGCTCCTCTTCACGTATAGGCTTAATCAAGTAATCACAAGCTCCATGTCTGATTCCCTTCATAACAGCAGATACTCTTCCATCAGCAGACATCACTGCATCATAAACTGTCACGTTATTGTCAAGAAGCAAATCAAGCTTCCATGCTTATAAAATTGAAAACAGAACTTACTGATAACAGGAAGATCCATTTCAAGTCCAATACATTCAAGAAGTTTATAGCCATCCATATCAGGCATGTGAACATCACTCAGCACTACATCAAAACAACCTTTCTTCTTCCTTAGTATGTTCAAAGCAACAGCAGCCTGAGAGCATGTCGTAACTGCAGCCAATCAAACAAAAACAAAAAAAACTTCATAAACAGCTTATATTATCTGGTATTTAGTATTTCTATTAGAAATGTTGCCTATAAATGTAAACTAAAACAACAATTTTATTGAAAAAAAAAATCCCATATTAACTAACACTAAGCTCTACCAAATTAAACTACAACTCATTCGATCTTACAAAATTTTTCCTGAAACAGACTAATTCAAAAAATTTAAAAATAACACAAATTACATCGTGATTAAGACCATGTTCGGACATACAACGAAAATGAAACTGGTCATATTTTACTTCACACGTGATTCTACGCGTAATTTCATCACTCGAAACAAGAACATACATCATAATTTCTCTTTGACTATAACTAATTAACGATAACTCTTTTCCCAGACAAATAATCCCATACTAAACTACCAAAAGAACAAAAATGAAGGCAAAAAAAACTAACCATCGTAGAGACAGCGGCGAAGCATCGTCTCGAGAATTCTGAGACAAGTAGTGTCATCGTCAACCACAAGTACTCTCAAACCATTAGGAAACTTATCAGGCACTGCCACGTCAGCTCCGGAGCTGGAGCCGTAGCTAGTAGCAGAGGACTGCACTATTCTCTGCAACTGAGCCATTTTTCAACGTCAACGGCAGCTGCTCTCACTCCTAACAAGTAGAATTCAGCATTTGCGGTGGTCAAGCGTTCCAATTAAGCTGAAGTAAAGTTAGATCTACGAAGAGAGGAGAAAAACCCTAGAATCCGGGACGAAAATGGAGAAATTAGAAGATAATTCAGGGAATTTGAAGGATCAAATCCGGTAACAGAGTGAGAGAATCGCTCGCTCTGTTGCTAAATTTGAGGAAACTCAATGTGAGCTGAGCTCTCTCCCTTTTTTCTTTAAATATTTTTTATATATTGAATTAAGAGTGTTGAATTATTGAGTGAGTTGCAGGGAAAGCCTTTATATAGAAGGCGAGAGCCCACCCAAATCAAAGCAATAACGTTGTCCTTATTAGTAATATCAGACTCTTTCTATGGAGATAAAAGGATAATTAATTATTTTCCGGAGGGAATAACTTAATTAATTAATTTAATTAATTATTAAAAGAAAAAGAATGAGAGAGAAAGATCAGAAGGCAGATAATGATATAATTGGAGTTGAGGAAAGGAATGGGAAGAAGTGGGACTCGGATATAATTGGAGTTGAGGAAAGGAACGGGAAGAAGTGGGACCCAGAAGGGAGGAAGAGGAGAGAAGTGCAGTTATATTGCATGCGTTTTCGCGTCCGTACGATTGGGCGGCCCGGGGGTCTGAGCTGTGTCAGCAACGGTTCAGGAGATTAAGAGTGTATTTACTCTGGTTTTTTTTTTTTTAAACAAAAGAGTGTAATTACTTTGCTTCTTCGCATGAGCATTTTTGTCATACACGATCTTTGTTTTTTTTTTTTTAATGTTTTATTAATTTCATGTATAAGTAAAGAGAAAATGACGTACAAATCTGTAAGATTTGATTTAATGCTTTTTAATAGTTTAAAAAAATTTACATAAATTTTAATTTATTTTAAAATAATAATTATATCTTTTAATAATAATATACAACAAAAATTATTATTAAATTATTAAAATTTAAAAAATATTTAATATAATATTTAAATATATTATAAAATTATTTAACTATATTATTATATATTTTATAAATAATATATTTTATTTCTATTATTATATATATATATCTACATATTTTAATTACACATAATATAAATTGTAATAAACTCATAAGTATTGTACTATGGTATATTTTATTTATATATTAATATTTATTTATGATTTTATTTATTTTTTAATATTTAATTCATATTAAATTGTTACACATATTGTAAAATAAATAAATTATTCATATTATTTATAAAATATGTAAATGTATGGTATATTTATAAATATTTTCTTATTAATAAACTATAAAATAATATTGTATTTATTTTATTAATGTACTTTTGATAAATATATTTTATTTGATGAAATTTTAAAGACTTAATAATAATTTTTATTAAATAACTATTAATGATAGGGTATAATTATTATTTTAAAATAAATTCAGACTTTCATAAATATTTTTAAAATTATTAAAATTAATTAATATATTAAATCAAACTTTAGAAACCTACAGATCCTATTTTCTTAACAACTAAATTGTTGTTTGATATAATTTTTTTAAGTTTTAATATTTATTTATTATCTGAAATTTAAATATATTATTTAAAATAATTTTCAATGATATAACATTGAGTACAAGTATATTAAACCAATAATTTTAGTTCATTGTATTGTTATAAATAATTAAAATAAACCTTATATATATTACAATATAATAAAATTTATAAAGATATTTATAAATTGGAACTAGATAAATTTATATGATTATTAAGTAAAATATTAGAGTTTTAAGTTAAAAATTTTATTTTAAAAACTCTAACTTATTTTTATTTAAACATAATTGTTAAGTTAAATTAAAAAATTAACTACCTTTAAAATATATGAATGGGTAAAATTTAATTATATTCATATTTCATATTTTAAAATAAATAAATACTAATATCATTTACAAATTAAAAAATTAGTAACTATTATAGTACTATTGAAATGTATGCACTTAAATACAATAATTTTTATCTAAAAATAATTAAAAAAAATGTGCAAGTATTACAGAAATCTAAATTAAAAGTGCTTAAATCATTAAATCTACTATGATCATCTCGTAAATATAATTAATTAAAAAATATTATTCAAATTTTGTGAAAGAGATAAGAAATGAATTTGTTTATTTTCATCCTTGCGAACAAAATATAAAAAAGTTTCTTGACAATTTGATTATTTGAAATTTATAATTATAAAAAGAATTACATATATTGGTAGATTTTTAAAGTATTGCATATATTTTTTAATATTTATTTTTTGTCCAATCAAACCCTTCTAATCCATCTGTGCAAGCAAGTGAAATGAAACTTAAAATATGTTAACAATTTTTTTTTTGGAAAATTTGTAATTTTTTAAATATAAATTGTGTGTAAAATGGAAATTAGTAAATAGGTTATCATTCATTCCATTTGTACCTTTTACTATTTTACAAGCTTATTTACTATATAATTATATAAAGACTTCAATGCAACTTGTACTAAAATAATGCCATTTTAGCGAAATAATGTTGAATTATTTTTTATACTATTCATCAATTATTAAATTAATTTAAATATTTAAATAGTTAAGATTATAGTTCATATATGTAATTATTACAATGTAATAATCATACATAATGTATTTAATTTTAATGATTAAAAATATATTTATCTACTTGTTTACATGTTTAAATAAAATTAATGATTTAGAAATTTTTGTCATAATCATAAATTAAAATTTTTAAATAATTTATATATATTATTTTGAAATAAAACATATTTTAATTTTTAAAATTTAGTTTATTAAACTGATTAATTCCAATAATTTAAAAAATAATTATAAATATATTAATTGAGAACCCAAATATCTTTTACTATTTATTTTTTGTCACAATTTTTTTAGTATAAGACTATTTTGAAATAAAATTAACAATTCCCAAAAGAAGTGCAAATGAAAGTGAAAATACAAGTGGAAAATTAAAAGCGAAACACCAACAAAGGAAATGTCATTAAAAACATTTACAAGATCAAACTGAAACCCAAAAGAAGAAATTAATGTATACATTGAATGAGAAATATAATTATATATATATATATATATCAAGGGTTATTTTACACAAAATCTTATATCAATTATTAGCCTTCAGATTAAGAGTTTATCAAGGGTTAGGATTGCATCTAATAAATATTAAAAAATTCTTACAAATTCATTTAATATGGTATTTTATGTCTTTTTAGTTTCTCTTTCTTATCTCTCATTTATTTATCTCTTTTCTATTTTTCTATTATTTTTTATATTTTGTCTCTCTTCATAATTTCTTTTTATTTAAATTATCATTTATAAATTAAAAAACTCAAAATTTTAAATAACTATTTTAATTTTTAGTTTAATTATCACTTAAAAACTCATAAATTATTACTTGTAATTATCATTTGTAACTTAAAAATTCATAAATTAAATAATTATTTTTGAATATTTTTTATATTATGATATTTTTAAAAATTCTTAAATTTTTTAGATAAATTAATTAATATAATTTTAATTTTTAAAATTTTTAATTTATAAGTCAGAATTAAAATAAATTTAATTTAATTTTTATTCAAATTCTTAAATTTTTAATTTATAAATAATAACCAAAAAGAAATTATGAAAAGAGAGAAAATATAATAAATAATAGAAAAGTAGAAGATAGATTAATAAATGAGAAAAAAAATAGAGAAACTAAAAAGTTATAAAAGATCCCATTAAATGAGTTTGTAAGAATTTTTTAATATCTATTAGATGTAATCTTGACCAGATCCTTAATCTGAAGACTAATAATTGATGTAAGATTTTGTGTAAAATAAAAAAGTTGTTAATATATATATATATATATATATATATATATATATATATATTATTGATGAGTAGCAAGCTTTGGTCTAGAGAGATGACTGCCAAATTGGAGGCAAGAAAAATTAATTCCTTACACACACATTATTAATCTATTAAATATACATATATTTTTTACTCACATTAAGTTATTAGGCACTGTAAATTAATGTTGTAGAAAATTTAAAGAACCCAGATAACAATTATGACAATGTCATAAAAAATTTATGGGAATGTACTTATTACTTTAATTTATTTAGTTGTAATTAAAAAAATGTAGAATTTTTGTGAGAGGGTTAGGTATTATTGTTTATGAATATTTTTTTATCTTTTTTAAATGAAAAATGATAAACATATAGACTTGTTATAGTTGTCTTTTAGAAAAATATTTGATGATGTTATATTTTATAAAAAAAATAGAAAATAGTAAATTAAAATTTTGTCTATTATTAAATATGATTTCACCCACTTTTATGCCATTTTATTTTTTATTTTGAATTGTTTTAAAGTGAAAAATTACTCACCGACTAACTCTTATATATTATAAAATAGGTAAAAGATATTTTAGTTTTTTAGGGTTTGGCCCATAAAACATTTCAATTTGGACAAAAAAGGGTCAGTACAGTGTACTTCAATAATTTATGAGAATGACTGATATATAGTTAAAGAAACTTAATAGTAATTGTACGAATTAATTTCTACCTAAATATTACCTAACGCATTTAGGTGCTTGTGGGTATTTTTAAAATAAAGTAAATTAAACAATCTGATGAACCAAATCTTAAAGGTAAATATTTTATTTTTATTATAAAATAAAAATCTTCTTAATGGTAAGTAGTAATTACTAAATAGTAAGTAAAATATTAGAATCTCCAATATATGATATACACTTGTATAGAAAAAAATGTAGAATTCTAATTATGAAGAGTAGGTAAAATACATAAACTCAAATTTATAGAGACGGGTCATAACAAAAACTTACTCTAAAGAAATCAAACAATAAAATAATTGTCGTTATTTATAGAGAGCGAGAGGCCACTTCAAACCCTAATGTAACTTTTCCCTTATACTTGTGTGTCAATTTTCATTTTAATTATTACAAGTAAATGCGATTTTCTTGCACCATAAATAAATTCAATATTTTTAGAATATGATAGTTATGATTTGAAATAAAATTTCTAATCTTTTGCTTATTTGCTTAAATTTTGGTATACATGCTTACATATCATATCAAACAACATACTCTCAATGTATAAAAGCTTGGAATCCAGGTATTATAAATGACAATATAATAAATTGGGAAGCAAATGAGTTAAGAGATGATTGGCAAATTGGAAACAAACATAATCAATTTTTTTCATTTTCATGAGACATGTAATAATAAATCTATGTGAAGTAAGCAGCTAAGAAAGAGCAGAAAGTAAAAGTTTAAATGAGAAATTTATGAAGATAATAATATTAGTACTTGCAAGAAAATTCAACACTGTAAAATTATTGATGAAGAAGCAGACTTTGCTGTATTGCCAAACGGTTTTATGTACAAGAAGTTGTCTAAATATTTATGGAACATAATAAACTTGCACATTCATTGTAAAACATTGCATTAAATTTCTGTCTTCTTTTGTTTTTCTTGTTACCAATTCTTGAGGTGGTTGAAAATATTTTCTTTTTGAAAAAAATATTATAAATAAATAAATATATTAAATTTGTGATTTGTCAATTAGTTTGTAATATTTTATATCTCTATTAAACTTACAATTTTAGAAGAGTTAAAAAGAGAGCACACTTATATTCTGTATATACTCTAATGTTTTTTTTAGTATTTTTTAGAATATGTCAATGTGCATTAATCTAAAATCACTCTTAATGCTAATTAAATTAAATTTAATATTCAAACATATTAATAAGTGTTTATATTATATTTTTTAACTTATATTTCGCTTGAGGATGCTAAAGCAAAAAATATTAAATTAATGCATAAGCTTTTATATATTTTAACTTTTTTTTCAACCAATTTTGAAAAAAAATGTATCAAAATACTTTAGAGTCAGTTTGGGATTACTGTGGATCTTAAACAAATTTGTTTCCACTGTGCTATAGAAATAATCAGTTTTAAAAAGAACCATTTTAATATTTGGTAAACTATATTTTTAAAAGTGTTGCAAATTTAAAAATCAAATTTGTACGTTTGACAAAATTTATTGTTAAAAATATTGTAACAATACAAATGACTAAATTGTACACAATAAATAGTGATAAATAAAAATTATTTTAAGTGTTTAATATAATATAACTTAATATAATATATGCTTACTTAAAATAATTTATGGACAAATATATATATATATATATATATATATATATATCATAACTAAAAATAAAAGTAACAAAGTAACGAAAAGAAAAAAATTGTTTTAGCAATTTTATTTTTTAATTAAAATTGAAATTTAAAAATTATTTGTAGAATTAATTTTGAATTTTTGTAATTTTAAATAAATTTATTTGATATTATATTTAAAAATAAATCTATTTTTCAAAATCAAAATTTAAAAAATATATTTTTTTAATTATTAAAATTTACCGTAAAATGATGTAATTTTAAATTTTTTTTTATCAAATACCTAAAATAATTTTTAACGATTTAAAATCATTTTTATCTCTCCTAACAATAATTTTAAATTAACTACTTAATATATAATACCAATATTTTTTTTATTGAGTCCTTATGTATAGTGTTAATTACTGCTACCAGAAAGACTAAATGTTTGAAACTTTTTAATGTCTTATAATATAATAGTCAAATTATACATCCTAATATATAATTGGAACAATTATGCATTCAAAATCTTTAAAATTCATAAAAAAAATAAATAGAAAAAGTCATAACATAGGATTCTAATATGTTGGTGACATGTGCCTACTTTGCTTTAAGAGTACCATCTCTGCTAGGTTCCTAATCAATCTGACAAATTAGCATTAATGAAAAAAATTATGTAAAATAAAAAATAGCATCAAATTAATTATGCACCAAGAAAAATGTGACTCATAAAGTCAAGCACTCAACCAATGAAAATGATCCACACCCTTATAATAGCTAAAGTTAATTTTGCTATATTTGCAACTTATACCTATAATTGAGAGCTTGTGATTGCTTTATATTTCATGTTACACAAGTAAGACATTTAGAAATTTTCTTTCATTTTCTGTCACTTTCCCTTCTACCAAATATGATTTAGACAATTTTTAACATTTGGGTCCATGATTGTTTATATTTTTATAAAGAAGTACCTAATTTATTTGTTTATAACTAATAAATCTCTAATTCTTAATGAAACAACTGACATGCCTGTTAGTATTAACTCTTTTATTTCTCCCTAAAATCTTCAGTCAAGGTTCCTTTCTTGTCCTTGTTTAATGATTCTATGATGATTCAATTTTCTCATATTTTTTTTGTGAAGATATAATAGATGGAGTTGTTGATAGATTTGATAATTTAAGTTTTGATATACCTACTTTGACTTAATTCTCGATTACTTTTAATTTTACTCTATTTATAAGTTAAGATTTTCATTTAAAAGGAAAATAAAATTATATACCATCAAATTTCAATATTATAATAATAATTTTTTCATTTCACGGGGGTATTAGTAGAGATAACAAAATTCTCCATTAGTACAAGACCCGGGTCGTGAAGATTTATCCCAAATAGATTAATTTGGGATGATGTAATGAAGAATGAAATGGAGAATAAAAAAGATTAATTTTCATAATATTAATGATTTAATACTCTCCTATTCACTTTGCCCCACCCCATATATATATATATATATAACACGGTATTTAAAATAAAATATATTTGTAGACAATATTTAATTACAAATTTTTTTATATTTCATAATATTTTTATTTTATCAAATAATTAAGTTTATATTTTTAATATAGTTATTACATATAATAAATATTATGATATGTCGATGATATTTTTAGATATATTTAAAAACAAATAAATAAGAAAATAGGGAAGATAAATAGGGATAGAAAATTTATTCACCCTATTAAATTTATTAAAAAATAAAATAGGGAATAAGGATCAAAATAAAAATGGGATTAGAAAAAGAAAATGCCTCCACCTTCCATATTGTCATTTCTGAATATTATAGTATCCGAGACTTATTTATTATAGAACAATAAATTATGTCCTTAGTTATAAAAGAATAAAAATCTGAAACTCGAATGCTATTATTCCATATATAAATATGTTATTATTTTAAAATCTCAAATAATTGATGTTAATTTTAAAAATTTTAATCGATTAAAATAAATTAACAAAAATAAGGAAATATTAATTACAGAATTGGTGTATAATTATGTGGTAAAGATAAAATGAAAGAAGAAAAAGCAGATTGAAATGTCGAGTGGTAATGGGTGAGACCGCAAAAAGTTTTGGTGGGGTCGGGCAAAGCAATGATGTGCCTAATTCAGACTCTTTGTATTGTCTACCCATTTTATGGATGCTGGAAAATGATGTTTCCCCATTGATCCTTTTTCTATCATTTACAATTTGGGAAATTTTTATCTCTTTTATAATTATTGTACGAAATATATACATTTTCAAAAATAAAAAAAATTAAAACAAGCAATATATATAATTGAGACAACACAAAACTAAAATATGTGTGAAGTAAAGGGAACGTTGAATTTCTGAGTCGTCGATTTTATATCATTATTGTAAATGGTCAGTTTCGTGACATTATAATATCAATTCAAACTCGCTGTACATTCATAATTATAGTGTCAGAATACGAATAATTATTTTTAGTTCAGTAGTCAAATCAATTTGATTTTGGCCCGTGATTATTAAGATAACTTTCTCGTTAATAATATTATTAATGTAAAAATAAAATATATATATCTAGACTCTTATACCTCTAATGTAAATATTTAGAGTAATGCTAAATTTCTTTTAAGTAGTCAGTTTCACGTCATCATAATAAGTAGTCCGTATCATGTCATTATAAGAAGTCGGTCATTTCATGTCATCATAAGAAGTAAGTCAGTTTCATGTCATTATAATATGAGATTTAACCAAAACTATTTCATTTTTATATCTCAAAATAAAAAAAAATGCTCACATAACAAAATATTATTTAAAAATATTTTATTTTATTTTTTTGATAAAAATACTCCTTATGACCATCTTCATATCAAAATTAACTTACTAGGTGCTAGTTCACACCTTACTCAAAAGTAGATATTGAATAAGGTTATATTTTTATTTTATTTGAAAGGTTTCGAGTCATATTACTTTTAAGTAAGACGAAAATTTCACCATCTTCAAAAGTAAGTTTCAAATAAGATTACATTTTTACCTTACTTGAAACATATTTTTCGGTTTGACACTGAAGTGAAATTGTGAGTTTTTGTTAAAAGTAGTCATCGGGGACAATTTTGTTCAAAAAGAGTGAGATTAAATATTTTTTAATAATATTTTGTTATGCAGATACTTTTGATTTTTGGATATAAAAATGGAATTTTTTTATTAAATCTCTTATAATATAGTATCGAATATGAGTAATTACTTTTAATTCAGTGGTAAAGTCTATTAGATTCTCTTATATGATCATTAAGGTAGTTTTCTCCTTAATAATATTATTAATATGGAAGTAAAAAATTATGAACATAGTATTGAAGCTATACAAAAACTCTTATGTATATAATTGTAAATAGTCAAAGGGTAAAAATTGTGTCTATTATGAATGTATTGCCACATATGATATATCTATATATCTAAACACTTGGAATCTCTATTATAAATATCATCATATTGATTGTTCAAATATGAAATAAATAATTTTAAAATTTTTAAAAATTTATTATTCATACTAAATGCGATTTCAACACCATATTATTTTAACTAAAAATTTCAAAACATTTAGTATCACTCAAAAAAGTTAAATTATTACGAAAAGAATAAATAAATAGAAGTAATAAACATGGGAAGATAAGCAACTAACAACTTCAAATTTAAATGATCATAGAAAAATTAAAGTATGTTGAAAATTGAATAATATTAAAATTGTTTGAATTTTATTAAGTAACAATTATGATCTTGGTTATGTTCAATCAATGAGAGTGATATCTATCACATTCATGCAATAATATCTATCCACATGCATAAATAAATTTCCAACATCTAATCTCATCTCTTTGTTAAATTCTTGTCTCCCAACTTTCCCCATTATCTTTCAAATCATCTTCTACTTTATTATTGTGAGGCTATTAAAGAAGTTCTTACCTACATGTATGGTACACTTTTTTTTTTTCTTTATAAAGTTGTTTATTTTAAAGAAAATCATGAAGCCAATTAACTTAAAATTAGTTCAACATAACTTAATATTTTATGTATAA
Source organism: Melia azedarach (assembly GCA_028052125.1). Classification (NCBI taxonomy): domain Eukaryota; kingdom Viridiplantae; phylum Streptophyta; class Magnoliopsida; order Sapindales; family Meliaceae; genus Melia; species Melia azedarach. The sequence goes on along the minus strand of CM051402.1, from coordinate 2,537,586 downwards.
ATTAGATAATTTGTACTCCTATTTGTATAAGAGGATTACAGTAAGATTATTCTATCAAATATTTATAGGTAAAAATTTTATAATATATAAAAACGCGATAAAATGAGTTTTTTGTCATTCTGATTATATTTAAAATATATATGAAACAGATTGAGATGATTGAGAATATAATAAAAAAATTTAAACCTTATATGCTATTATGTTTTACAATTTTAATATCTATCTCATTTTAAAAAAATCTTACCATGTAAAAGTAATATCTAGTTAACATATAAATAAAAATCTACTATTAGTTTTGGGCATAGAGGAATGAATGGGCTAGGTTTAAGAGGAATCGGGTTGGATTAAAACCCAATTTGGGCCTGGTTAAAGCCATTGACATTATAACAATAACATCTCTAGTACAAGCTTATGCTAATCTTGTCTTGTAACTGCTGTGTAATAATAGAATTTCCGTAAGCAAAGTCTCAAAATAAATAAATAAATCATGTGACTCAAAATAAATAAATAAATAAATCACGTGACAATAATATAACATGTAACAATTAATTATTATATTAGTTTGTATATAAAAATTCGTACGTATAGTATTTATTATTTACGTAAAAAACTTAAAAAATATAACAAAAAATTGAGAATTATAATGAGAAGTTAGAGATTGAATGGATAAATTAAGTCCAAAAATGAAGAAATTATTATTAACCTATGTAGGTGATCGTAATATAAATGTGGAAAGAAAAATAAAATAAAAATAAAAGTGAAATCCCTTTTATGACCTTTATCTTGAAACTCCCCTATCCACAACTCAAAAACACAACAGAGTCTTCAATTTCTCTGTAATTGCAATGCTGAAGCAGATAGGATTAGGAAGATGGACTACGGTATCCTCAGTGGCTACGTTACCGGTGTTCTTGGAGTCAAAAAGCACTTTTAGAAGAAGTGCTTTTACAGTTGACTTCGCCGTTGATGAAGCTCTGAAGCTCAGAAACTATGGAAGAGTAGCAATAAGCATTCGTTGTGGGGCGAGGAGGAGAGTGAGATATGAAGATGAGGATGAAGAAGAATACGGACATAATGAGGAGATTGCTATGCTGGAATTGTACAGTCAGTCTGCTAGAGGAGAAGCGCTTCTTGTGCATGCTGTTCTGGATAAGCAGGACGTGGAAGTGCTTATTTTCAAGGTCAGTTCTTTTTTATCCTATGCTTTTTTTTTTCCCTTGGTTGGGCTAATAAAATTTTCATATTCTTTGAACGAAATTGATATTTAATTTGTAAATTCAATGCAATTTTTTTAAAAATACAAAAATATTAGTCAAAATTTAATATAATTTTTAAAATGATTTTATATTGAATAAAATTAATTAAATTGAATTGAATTAACTATAATGACATTTTTGTGTTGTGTTTTAATGTATATTAATATTAGGAACATCCAACGGTTAAGATTACGTGTATTAATTATAAATGTATTAATTATGCATTAACTATATGATCAGATACAATCTCAACTGTTGGATGTGCTTTAAATCCAACAATTTGTATTTAATATAAGATTTTGTGTAAAAAAAAGATCATTGAACCTGTCCCATATATATATATAAATTTAATGTAATTTTTAAAATAATTTTATATTGAATAAAATTAATTAAATTGAATTAAATTAACTATAATGACATTTTTGTGTTGTGTTTTAATGTATATTAATACTAAAACTAGTATTTTGGGACGAGACTAACGTATCATATTCATTGAATTAGTCTACTCATACGCTAAACTGAACTTCATTTTACATTTACATCATAGTATTTTAAGTAATTTTTTAAAATCAAAATTCTATTTTCATATTATTGTTTATTTATTTATAATGAAAATATATTACAGGGATTCTCTTCAAGCTTGAGCCATGGAACATCAGCAGACCCATCAAAAAGTGTGCTTCCGGCAAGGGCAGTGATAAAGTCAATAGACAGAATTAAAGGGCCCTTTGATCCTTCTAATATTGAATACATTGAAAAAGGCCTTAATTGGAAATCCTTTAAGGCCCGTCTTCTTCCTTCCTAAATCCAGCCCATTTCTGTATCATATAATAATATTAAATCTATATTTTTTTATGATTAAGATTAATTTTTTTCATTTCATAGTTTATTCTGATTAAAGGCTTTCGTATTCATGGTGTAATACGCTGCCGTTTTAATAAATTATTATCTTGCGTATATTAATTTTATCATATTAATTATTTTAAATATACATGCGGTTAAATTAATTAAAGTCCCATGTGTAGAAAAATACATTTTTTAGTAAAAATATTATATAATTATAACATTTTATCTTAATTTTCACCAATATACTGCATTAAAATTGGGCAATATTTAGCTTTTATTAAATTTAATAGGAACGAATATATAGTCATTGAATAAAACAGAAAATATAAAAGAGAGGGAAAAAAACGGTAACTTTTCAATTTGATTTTCCTAACGGTCATTTTTTCTAGTTTGAATATTTCTAACGTTCGCTTTTTAAGTCGGTTAACATTGGCGCTGGCGCTCTGATCTCTCACTCTGTGTGTTTCTCTGTTTCTGTATCTCAGCCTCTCTCTGTTTCTCTGCATCTCAGTCTCTCTCTCTCTCTATTTGAATTCAGAATTTGAAAATAGCTCATGGCGAACGGTAATAAGAAGAAAAACCCGAAGAGATTGGAATGTTTGAAGAAGAAGACTAAAGAGTTATCGATTCTGTGCGATGTTGAGGTTTTGTTTCTATGTAAGGAAGATGACCCTTCTTCAGATTCTTTCTATTGGTGGCCTGAAGATCGTAATTCTTGTTTATCATTGATTGATAAATACAAGAGAAGCTCCGGTCTTGCAAAATCCTACAAAAAGAAGAAAAATGCTGTTCCTTTGTCTCCTGTCTTGGGGAAGAGGAAGGAAAGGAGCGATGCCCACATGGAGGTTTGCGAGATTGCTCAGGAAAATAAGAAATTGAAGGTGGGTTTTGTAGATGGGCTGGATTCTGATGATTTTTATGGCGCATTTTGGGAATCTGTACAAGAAACCCAGACGGAACTGTGGGAGAATTTGCAAGAGGAGAAATTCGAGTTGGGAGTTTTTGATGGGGTAGAATTTGGTGAAAATTGCGGGAGATTTTGTGAATTAATTCAGGAAAATCAAGATTTGGGCGACAAAGAGGAAGCAAATGAAAACCGGGATACGTTCTTGTGCCAGAATTTTGTTCAAGAAATTGATTTCTGCGGAAAATTCTGTGAAACAGCTGAAGAAAACACCGATTGGTGCCAGAATGTGCAAACATTTGAGGGATTCCAGAACGGATATTTCGACGGGTTAGATACCGATGAAATTTGCAGCAACTTGTGTAAATCATTTGAAGAAAACAGAGATTTGTCCTACACCCAGATGCTTTTGTGCGAGAATGTCCAGGAAACTGAGGGATTCGAAATGGGTTTTCTTGGTGGGAGAAATTTTTGTGAATCAATTCCAGAAAACTCAGAATCTGAGATTGCTTTTCTTAACAGTGCTGATAGTATCATCAGCAAACTTGGACAAAGAGATTTGAAAAATGTTTTGGAGTGGATTGATGATGCTTTGTCAATGCTCAAAGAGTGATACGAAATTTTGTAATATGCTTTAGTTAGAAGAATTATATAGTTGTTCGATTTGGATGACCATCACTGTATAGACAACTGCTTAATAGTGTAGACAAACAGGCAATTCTTTGGACAGTATATGATACCGTCTTCGTTTTCTTACTTCTGTTTATAGCTTAAATGCGTTATACTGGCTATTTTCAAGAGAAGTTGATCCATTAGGTATTGCATATTAGACTACAATAGACAATAGTTGGTCGCATCCAAATCATTGTTTCACAAGTAAGAATGATAACAATTGAAGATATTCATGATTGTGTTATATTTGTAATATTTAGGTGCCAAACGAATTAAGCTTTGATGTGATGGACAAGGGAGCCAATGCTCTGGAAGTATGGATATTCTTTGTACGGGTGGGCAAAATTAGGTTTGGTTCGGTTTTTATAAAAACCGAGCCAAATCTAAAATATATTAACAATAAAATTGAATTAAAAAAATTCGGTTTGGTTCGGTTTAGACTAATTTCGGTTTATTAGCTTTCGGTTTCAGTTCCGTTGTGACTCTTCTTTTCTGATAAACTTTCATTAGTATCCCTATTTTATAATATAAATATAATAAATAAATAAAATTAATAAAATATTAGTTTTAACTTTTACTTTTATATATATTTATAAAAATTATTATTAAATTATTAGTTATTTATAATTTATAAAATTAATAGGGGTTAAAGGAAATTTTATAATCAATTTCGATTCGATTTCAGTTTTAAACTGAAACCGAACTAAATCGATTATTCAAAAATCAATTAGAACCGAACTTAATTCTAAAATCGAATTGAATCGAATCAAACTGTTCGATTCAATTCGGTTCGATTTGGTTAGACATTTTTGCCCATTCTTAATTCTTTGTATTCAAGGAACACTTGAGTGGACAGTAAATCACATGAGCTTTTTTCATGCCTTTCTTGTCTGTTCTTATTATTAAATAGTTTTATAAAAGTCGTTAATTCTCTTATAAAATATGTCTGATTGATTAATTGTTTGACATTCAAAGTGCTTTATTTGTTTTCTCTTTCAAAGAATAATCCAATTTTGTATTTTTGGTAAAAATTGAAGAATGATGTATTAGGAAGAAAATGCAACTAAGCTTCATGATATTTCATGCTCAAAGGAAAAACAATTCATTTGGATAGCATACATAGCTAACTTTGTCATTTTGAGTTCCCGACTCTTTTTCATCTACTGCAGCTTTAAAGTTTCTTGAAATCGCCCTTTATGGAGGAACTCTCCAATTCATGAATTATGGTAGTCTCTTGCAAAAGCCGAACTAAACAAAAGAATGTTGTAATAGGATTGCTTCACTGTTTTGTTATATATAGATTCTAGTGGATTTATAAAATAGACATGTTAGAATGTTGTAATTGGTTTAACATTCAGCATGGCTGTACATCCTGGATTCTCCACCTAATAGCTTTTGGTTTTAAGAAGGATTTCTTAACATGATATCGCCCACTACATCATTCCTTTTCTATATATGAGGGGCATTACCTAAATGCACCTACCACCGCTACCAGGAAGGACAGTAGTTAACCAGGGAGTTGAGATAGTCAAAACACTTGAGGAAACTGGTTTTTTTGAACAATGATAATTAACAATGGTGGGAAGTGAAACTGAATTCTGTCTCTTAACTCAGGTTGGTGTTTACTGTGACACCAGTTCTCAGCAGGAGATTCAAGAATTTTCCAACCTAGTTCTCTGAACCTCACTGAAGAGTGAAACAACCTTCTCATTTTTATGTATTTGATAATAAGCTAACCTTTAATTACATCAAAAGACCCAAAGACATTTGCAATTAAGATGAAGGAAAGGAGTTGATATCAATGTATTATATTTTGATATGTAGATAATTTTATTTTTTGATTACAAAATATAAATATAGAAATATACCCTTTTATGGACCAATATATTTTAACATACTTGCATCAACAATTGCATTTATTAGAAGAAATGTTGTGGTTATGAGGAGCCAATAACTAATGTAATCATATTATTTTAATGATTTTTTTAGACCAACAAAGAATAAGAAGCGTGAGGTTGCATATTATTGTAATGGGTATTGACTGAGCATTACTTTTAACTGTTTGTATAGATGGGTATTAATTAATGTCTTGTTGAAGAATCTATTAGAAACAAAAAATGCAGTTCAGCCGAACTTTATTGAGCTATTGGAGGAAATTAAAATTATGGATTTTATTTATTATTAATAATCACTTTTGAAAGTCAAATCAATGAAATCAGGATTGAAAAAAATTATAATTCATAACCACTTAATAAAAAAAATTGTAATGAATTATGATTACGTTTTTTACGGTGGATAGTTTCAATTTGGTTCACTTTTAGCGATAAGGAGTATCGATAGTTAAACTCTTGAAATATGGTATCTACCCCTCAGTTTCCTGCGCAACACTGCTAATTCGTCTAGTCGCTAGTCTCCCATCTTTAATGTTTTAAGGTATCATACAATACAACCATAATAACTAATACTTGTTTGAGAAACAATGTATCAAAAATATTTGAGAAATATGTAAATTAAACACAATAAGAATGAGTAAAAAGTGAATAATTTTCATCATAACATGACGAAAACAATCAAATTTCTCATCATTATTGTCTTTAAAATCTTCCTAGTAATTCATTATCTCATTTCTATCCTTGGGTGTAGCCCTCTTCAATTCGACCATCTCACTTTCAAATTCATGATATCTATTTCTTAGCATATTATTTAGATAATCCTCTAAATTTTATGTTAAAAAATATAATTTTTTAATAACATAAAGAGATTTTTAATTTTTTATGTAGATAACTGTTAAAAGTTTAAACATACCACATGAATAGTAATGGATAGATTTTATCTGAAATTAATCAGAAGGAGTTGGATTGATGATGCACTCATAAACAATTTTGACTGTAATGTAAATTCTATTATTTGGAATAAAAACATATATATAGTCACATGAATTAACAATTTATGAGTTATTTTTGGTCAAAATGTTTTCTCTTTTATGATAGTTAAAGTGATTTTGTTCGCATTTGCTAATATTTGTTTAATCTTAAAACATTAGTAGCATACCATATACATATTGATACTAGGCAATTATGTTAAGAGTTAACCATTTGTCTTGATATGAAATAAAATTAGAGTAAATTAATCTATATTATTAAAATATTATATATATTTGACCTATACCTTTCGTACAAAACATGAATAGTTAAAAATTAACACTTCATGTTATAAAAACTCATATAATATGTACACGATGAGAATAAATAATTTATGTTGTTAGAAGTCAATAATGTAGCTATCGTATTCATTTCTATAATTTTCCAATTTACATCACTACCATATAAGAAGCATGAGATTGCATCAATGCTTATTGCTTGATCAACATTTCTTTTAAATCTTTGCTTGCAAAATATTAACTTATTGAAGAAATTATATATGCATGTGGAAGGTATTTAGCTTAATTATTTAAATGTAGTTTTATATATTATCCATTCTAATAACATATTAGAAATTTAGTTTCAGCCATTATTTGAATTTTAAAAAGAAAAAAAAAATAATAAAACGTATACAAAATAATATGAGACAAAACTTCTTGAGTTACTGGAGCAAACTAGAATAATAAATTGTATTTATTATTAGTGTTTAACTAACAATCTTAAAATGATATTTTTGATATTGCTATTAAGGTTAGATAATATGATAGCCATGTGGAATATAAAAGGTTGATGCCGGAGACTTGATTTCCTATTCCGGGAATTCTTTTTCTTTGTAATGTAAGCTTTATCTAATTAATTCTTGAGAGATTAATGAAAGGGTTTATGGTGATTTCCTCTTGTAGGTGTTTGTTTTTATGTTATTTCCTATTTTTTTATTATAATTTTGTTCTTTCTACTACATTCTATTGTTTTAAAACATATATGCGAGACAGTAAATAAAAAAAATAGAATGCAGTAAATGACTAAAAGTGTTAGAGTTAATACTAAACGTCTCATATTTTTACTCAAAAAAATCTTATTCAAATGAGGTCACATATATTAAATGAGCAATGAGATGGTTTTAATGACTAAAAAGAATAAGATTGTACTATAATTTTTTAGATAATTTATTAATCTATTTCACCATCTATATTATTTATTTGACAAGATAATTTTTAATCGTACATCAAAATAAGATAATTATATCAATTTATATAAGTAACATTGGTATATGTACTCCGATAATTAATCTGTTTTAATTAGTAGTGACATGTATTATAGTTTAAATAGACACATTGTTTAAAACAAAACAAAAATAACAAAGAACATTTTGTTACAAACATCATATTTACATTAACAGATTTTTATTTATTGCTTTAGTCATTTCCATTATTATTTACATTGCTTATATAATATATGAAGTAAGAGATACATATAAATGTAAAAATAATTCACATTGCAATGTCGATGACAATTACAAATAAAACCCTTACTTGCTTTTGTTTGTAGTATTTCTAGTCATTTATTTAATGTATAATTAGGAGTTGCGACTTTCTTTAGTGCTCAGTTTTAGTACTTAAGAGGATGACTTCTTGAACGACTAATTAATTATAATTAATCGCATTCTTCTTATATTTTGGTGGTGTAAATTAATAGCAAAATTATAAATAACAAGTTATATTATTGACGTCTAATAACTATAAAAGTTCTTCTCATAGTATACATGTTATGTTTTTATATGAAGTGTTAATCTTTATTAGTTTATTGACTAATTATACAATAACTGAAATTTTTTAAAAACACACACACACACACACACACACACACACACACATATATATATATATATATATATATATAATATTCAACTCTTAGTTAATAATTTGTATTTCGTGAATCTAATTTTAGTTATATTAAGACCAATGATTATGCATGGAACTTATATTGGCTACTGATATTTTAAAACTAAGTGAATACTAGCAAACGCAAGCAAAATCACTTAAGAAAAAAAAAACAAAAATACAATGGTTCATTCACACCCTAAGGTTTATATTTTAAAAATACAATATCATGTTATTCATATCACAGCAATTAGAGCAAAAGCTGGTGTTAATAAACAGATGAAAAAAATTTAATCTGTATGTGAATAAGAAATACGTCTTTCTATATTTTTATTTATTAAAAGGTTATAAAAATTAATACAGAAAATTTGTTTGTCTTAAATTCAAATGGTACCCTTGTTTGGTAAACTATTATTTTGTAGGGGTACCATTATTTTTCTATATTTTTATATTAAAAATTTAATATTTTATTTAATTAGTAATCATAATTTTTTTATACGGGATATTATCAGTTTTCTCCCATAAGATATTTCATATTATCATGTATATACCTAAGATTAGATAAATAGGCAAACACGTCCCTCCCAAACAGTTTTCTGTTATTACAATTAACGGAAATAAATAGAATTACTGAAATAACTGCAGAAAATAACATATTATAGGCATTAAAATGTGAAGGAGTGTGGATTAAAAAAAAAAATTGCATTAGTCATAAATATCAAACTTCCTCTTCATCCATTCTGATCATTATTTTCCAAACTTTCTCTTTAACGATTCCAATCATTATTTTCTTTTAATCTCAAAGTATAAGCTTAAAAAAATATATTGAAAGATACAATAAAACAATACAAATATTAGTAATATCAAGACTTAAAAAACTATGTTGGAGAATGATTATAAATACAATGAATAAATATTGCAAACAATATAGAAGCAATAGGCTACAGTACTAGTACATTGAAATGCCACATAGTAAAATAACAACTATAATAAAAAATAGGCAGTCTTAGCTTAAAAAACAGAAAAATCCACAAAATCAGTAGAGAGATCTTCCAAACCAGCAAAACCAGGAAAAAGCAGCACCAGCAAACCCCCAAATAAACTCAGAATGGTCAAATAGTAGTATTAGCCAAATTTTTTAGTAAAGCTTGCAGCAAGATATAGTAGTTTACTAGCAACTGCAGCAAAATTAATTGAAGCAATAAATAAAACACAAGATGACCAGCAACTTCTAGCTGCAGTAGCTAAAAATCTATCAACAAGCATAATAACAACTCAACCAGGTCAATAGCAAATACAACAGCGGTAATAGTACTAGAGCAGTAACTCCACAGCATCTACATGCAGCTAGCAGTAGCAAAAGACAACTGATTGGCAAAACAGAGCAGTAGTCAGCCAAAATTCAGTGTCTAATGGCAGAGAAAGCAAAATCTCCATATCATCTAACTTTGAACAGCCATAACAAACTTCCTCTACAACCATTCCAATCATATCAAAGCAACTTCAAGAAAAATTATCATAATTTCATGAATTCAAACTGAAAAAGATAATAAGCCATCACTATTGATTTTGGTCCTAAAAAAAATATTTAAAATTACAAAAAGATAAGATCAACATATATCTACCATTCAAAACAGAAAAAATCTTGCATCAAGTTATCTATTTCTAACCAAATTAATCAAATAAACAAACCAACTCATATAAAATTCTTATCGGTGTAGGAAAAGAAAATTGAACAGAAACCTACAACAACACTTAATCCAATCAACAAGCGAAGTAAAATTCAAAAGAACATATATATTCGAAGTTATTTCCTTTTTTTTTTCTTAAAATTCTCCTCAAATAAATTGAGATTAACAAGGGAGAGTTCGCTATATCCAGAGGATAAAACGGAGAAGGTGTTGACAGGGAGTTGGTAATGATAAGAGATAACACAGCTAGTGGAATCTTTAAAGTCGCTGTTGTTGGCAGAGCTGTCAGAAGAGAAGTCGCGGTGGATGCGATAGTGTGCAAGCAACTGTTGGCGAAGTTGTCATGGCTCTCAAAATGTGAGAGCAATGAACACGACCTAACTGTCAGTGTTGGTAGATGGGAAGGAGGTGGGAGGGCGGTACATCTGAGAAAAGATGATTGAAGAAGGGGGTCAGGGAGAGTGGAGTTGTTTTATTAATTTGGGAATTTAGGGTTTCTTAATGAATTTATTTTAATTAATGGGCATTTATTTATTTGTCTTTCTTTTGTTCTTAGTTTTTATTTTATTAAATGACTTGAATGTCCTTTGTTCTGTGAAGCCAACTAGTGGTATCAACAGTTTAAGGGAGGTATTTGCCTATTTATCTAATCTTAGACATATACATGATAATATGAGATACCTCAGGGGAGGAAACTGATAATACCCCTTTTTTATACTGAAAACTATAAAAAAATCAGAGAAATATAAAAAATAAAAAAGGTCAATTTTAAATTTGGGATTAATAAAAAAAAATTCAAGAATTAAGTTGTGTTAACATTGTTTAAAGAAAGATTAGTTTTTGTACAGTGGTTGCGGTGATTTCATTACTTTTTTGGGTCAATTATTTTATTATATATAAACCTAAAATATTTGTTGGTAAGACACGCTAATTATTTTTTAAGACCCACCAACTGTAGTATGGGATGCATTTATTCCATCAGTCAGCAATCCAAAATTATTTTAATAAAAGCAGATTTTAATGTTATTATTTTTTAAAATAATATTGTTGATATTTCTGTTAAATTAAGCTGATATGGTAGCATTTTTTTTATAAGTAGAATAAGATATTATTTAACTGTAGGCTGTAAATCAGTTAGTTTAGTCGAGACCGGACAACTGAGAACATGCCTCACAAAGATTTTGTTTTGTAAATAATTCAGAGTTGAGAGAGATTTGATTATTTGATTTGTTTTTCCTGTAATTCTTCTTCTTTTTTGTTGTGTTGTATGAAGTTTTGTACTTAGTTTTATTGAGTGATTAATAAAAATTTTCATGGTGACGTAGTTTTGTATGAGATAGAATTATATATATACATACGGGTAGAAACAATGGCATTTTTTTTTTATACAAAATTTTACATTAAATATAAGCTATTGGATCTAAGCACATCTAACAGTTGAGATTTAAACACATGCTACAGTTGAGATTACATCTGATATGCGCATTAATTATGCATTAATTACATGATCAGATACAATCTTAATCGTTGGATATGTTTAGATCTAACGGCCTATGTTTGATGTTAGATTTTGTGTAAAAAAAAGGGCCATTGATCTTGTCCCATATTTACATGTTCCACTATTCTTCTGTAATACCAAATTTGATTTAGAGAACACTAATGGGACAATGACTTAAACAGTATTATTGGATGATAAAATTTTACCGTCTAATTGATTAAATATGTGTATATCATTGGTAAAGCGTATACTTATAACGTTATTTTTAAAATATAATATTAATTGATACTATGCCTTTCATACAAAAGAACATATTTGATATGCAAATAACTCTTTTCTTTTTCATTCAAAATATAAATATAGAAAATATGCATTGTAGATATTTCTTAGATTATTGAATAATTGTATCGATTAGAAGAATTTTGCGGTTGTTAGAAGTCGATAATTAATGTAGCTAGCCCATATTATTTCTATGATTTTTTAATCTACATCACCAAAATATATGAGGCGTGGGATTGCATATCAATGCTTATTGCCTGAACATTTCTTTTAAATGTTTGTATGGCTACAAACTTAATTATTGACGAATATATAAAAGAAAATACATCAATTTGTAGCTTATTTGTTTTTGAGTTATTGGAGTAAACTAAAATTATAAATTTTATTTATTATTAATAATTTCTTTTGAAGCAGTAGCGAATGAAATTATAGTTAAAAAAAATCATAATTAATAATTATGTAGTAAAAATAACTCTGATGGACTGCCACCGACTCTCCAAGTTCTTGCTTAAAAGGAGAGTAACAAGGATAACAATAATGAATTAAAGATAAATAAATGTTATTATAATCAAAAGAAAACAATAAGTAGATTCATCATTCATATCCTTAGACTGTTCTTAATAATTCATGTTGTTCTATTTCATGTCCTTATGCTCAATCCTCTTTATCTCAGGGTCAACCCTCCTATTTTCACCCTCCAAGTTTTTAATTCATCCTCTTTATCTCAGGCACAGCCTCCTACTTTCACCCTCTAAAATTTTAATTCATTATACCTATTCTTTAGCATATTATTCATGCAGTATCTTAACAATTATAGAATATTACAAATTCCAAATAATTTTAGTTATATACTTTTTCATAATGGTCACTACTGAAAATAAAGAGGATATTATTTAGCATATTATTCACACCTTCTTATTGAAGTTTTGATTGAGTCAATGAGGTGGATTGATGGTGCCCTCACACGCAATAGTGAATAATGCTAAACATTTTGTGTTATACCTCCATCAGCCTCTTACATAAATTATATGATATTGTATTACTTATAATAAATAAAATATAACATATAATTAATGAATAATTTTTTGAGTTCTATAAAAATATCTTTTTATTATTATTTAAAATGATTTTGTTTGCATAATTTGCTAGTATTGCTTTAGCATAGAAATACAATTTTATTGTTGTTGAAAGCGATTTTGTTTTCATTAATTTGTTCTAAAATATATTGATACTAGGCAATATGAGATCAATACAACCATTAATTATCTTGATATAAAGGAAAAATAAGTAAATCCAAATTAACTATGAGAGTTAAAGATTATATATAATTGATATGTATCTTTGACAAAATTCTTTTGATTTAGTTATTTTATAACTGAATTATATTTTAAACTAGAATAATTTATATACACAAAATAGAAATAAAGAAAGAAGTAACAATTCATACAAAACCAATCTAACATGTATTCGATGGGAAGAAATTTTATGGTTGTTATTACGATTTTATAATATAAGAAGCATGAGATTGCATCAATGCTTATTGAATGAGCATTTCTTTTAAATATATATTTGGCTGGTCCTAATCAACAGAATTTAAATATATATTCCGATTTTAAAATATAAGAAGCATTCAACGAAACTTCAACATTAATTAATTTACAGAAAAAACTTGCAACGGAATATTTTAAAATAAGAGGAAATCGAATAATTAAGCAAAACCAGGATATATATGGTATTTTCTATTTTAAAATAATGTTGTTGATATTTTAGACTAAGCTGATCTGGTAGCCACGTAGCATTTGTTAAGTCAAGATCCAACAATTAAGAGCATGTAATGTATCAGAAAAAATTTGATTTCTAACCACTTTAGAGTCAGTTGAGAGATTTGATTAATTAGTTTTTATTTTAATTAATTCTTCTCCTTTATATATGTTATTTGAGTAATTAATGTGAACTTTCATGTGATGGAAGATTTGTTCTGAACCATGTCATCATTTTTTTTTGTTTATTCCTTTATACTAATTACTACTGTTTGTGTTTTGTTCTTAGTTCATGAGTGATTAATTACATGTGTTTTGTTATGAGTCCTTGAGTGATTAATGAAAGGTTTCATTGTAGCTTGTTTAAGCAAAATATTTTTTATAAAAAATTAAAAAAAAATTTATTGCAAAAAAAAAAAATTCAACTTATATCTGTGGTATTCAATTTTGATTATTAATTTATTAAGCAAATTAATTATTATTATGTTAGAATAATATTACATATGTTCCAAGTATTATTTTAAGTGATGTAACCATCTAATTGATTAAACTTATCAGTTGATAAAACCTACTTTAGTGTCACTTTCAGAGTATAATATTAATTATATTATGTCTTTCATACAAAAGAATAGATTTGATAAACAAATAGCTGTTTTTTCATGCAAAATATACATATTAAGAATATGCATTTTATGGATGAATATTTTATAACAATACGTGAATAATTGCATTGATTAGAATAATTTTATGGTTGTTAGCTAGAAGTCAACAATTAAAGTAGCCAGGCATATTATTTCTATGATTTTTCAATTTTCACCACCAAAATGTAAGAAGCATGTGATTGCATATCAGTGTTTATTGCTTGAACATTTATTTTACATGTTTGTTTGCCCACTAACTTAATTGTTGAAGAATCTATCAATAAAAAAAATACAACTATTTGAGTATACTTTTATTAAGTTATTGGAATAAACTAAAACTTTTATTTATTATTAATATTTTCTTTTGAAACATACCTTAATGAAATTATAGATGAAAGAAATCATAATTAATAGTTATATAATATTAATAATTCTAATAAACTTCAACTGTCACTCCACGTGCTTGTTTGAAAGAAGGATAACAAGGATAACAATAATGAATAAAAGATAAATAAATATTATTATAATCATATGAAAATAATAGCTATAGTTGTCGTTGGTATCTCGTGACTCTTCATCGTCACTCGTATTAAACCCTCTTTTATCTCTACAAGCTCAGCCTTTTCCACTTTCACTCTCTTAGTTTCCAATTCCACCTTCACTCTCTTAGTTTCCAATACATGATACCTATTCTTCAGCATATAATTATATGATATTTGTATTATTTATAATAAAAAAATATAGCACATAATTGATCAACAAGTTTTGAGTTATTCTTTATAAAAATGTTTTTTTATTTCTATTTAAAGTGATTTTGTTCACATTTGCTATTATTGGTATTAATTTAATTAGGTACATTTAGCTTTATTATCCTAAACAAAAAAAAAAGAATTTTAATTAAGACACTAACAAGATATTGGAACTTTAGTTTTTTACTTAATTATTATTTGAATTTTAAGAGACAACGTAATAATAACTACACAAAATAATCTGAGATAAAATTTGCTGAGTTGTTGGAGTAAACTGAAATGATAAGTTGTATTTATTATTAATATTTAACAAACAATTTTAAAATGATGTAATTCTTAATATTTTCCTTTAGGTTAGTTATGGCAGTCATGTGACATTTATGTGTAAGAGTTAATGATCTTAACTATTTTGTCCCTAAATTCTTCTTATTTGTAATGTATAAAAGATTTGTATTAGTTGTTTAGTGATTAATATGGAGGTCTTTTTGTTGAATCATAAAATTATTATTTTTTATTTTTATTATTGTCTCTTGCTTCTTACTTGTTCTTGAGCGACTGATGAAAGCTATTTGGATGAGCGATTGATAGAAGTTTTCATGGTGGTTTCTCTAGATGTAGATGTTCATGTTGAATCATTTTTTTCACTATTTTTACTATTGTTTTGTATTGTGGTGCTCTTGACCATTTAAAATTCTTATCGTTGATCTATTTATAAGGGTTGATTAATCTCAAACATAAAAATTTCTTTGAGATGGCAACACCAAAGCTTTGATTTGGAAAATTTATTGGCAACAATGATTTCAATTTTTAGTTTGTCGATATAAAAGCTCTTTGGGTGCTTGGAAGGAAGGAAATCTGCATGTATGAGTGACTCGCTCAAAATAAATTTTTTTTTAGGGTGTTTGATTATTCACATCTACATTTATACTCGTTAAGGTAAAATTCTTTTTGCCAATCAATTAAGATCAATTGTTAAATGTAATAATAAAATTATCAAGCAGACTTCATGTGGGTTCACAAATTCGATACAATTATTATTTGCGTGTATCAACATGACATGTGAGCGTGTTTGGACTTCATTTATGTAGACCAACGAGACTCGATCCATTAACTATCTCTAATTTTGAGATAAATTGGTAGAGAAAATTAAATTAACACAAGATAATTATGTTAAATTGTCATTTCATATTGACATATGAATTATAATATTACATTTATTGTAAATTGTAATAAAAAATACTTTAATTCGAATAAAAACATATTTGAATGCGAAATAGTAACTTAGTTGAGTGTGGAAAAATTCAGAGTGCCATGTAATTATTGACTTTTTAAAAAAAAAATAAGATTGGAATGATCTTATAACGATCATTTTATATGAACACATTTTTTTATTAATATTGTTTATTATGAAATAATCACGTTTTCGTACTTTTAAAAAATAACAATCAAAACATAGTTTTCTCAAACATCTTAATTATATCTATATTTTGTTATTATTCACCATAGCTTGTACAGTGCAGATAACTTTTTCGAACAATCAGAAGCAAGCACACGTAGAACTCTTTATTGTATTAATAGAAAGCCAAGAAGAGAGTTTTTGATACATCCAAAACATGTACAATCCGCAGCCACAATTTTATTGGTCGACTAATTATACATAAAACTCAATTAATATACGATTACACAAAACGACGATTCATGGGCTCCAATGTCCATTCAAGACACTAGGATTCACAGCAGCAAATTCAAACAGTTCTTCCTCACGTTCAAATAAACCCATATCTTCTTTGCTCAGCGTCACCAACGCTTCAATCCCACCACCATCTCTTGAATCCAGCAATACGACCAAATTCTTCAGCATTGTATTTGGAAGCGTAGCCCAAATCGGCTTTCCCCACCCGAAATCCGCCTCGTAAAACGGAAACCTGCACCAGCTTGTGTACGTACAGTAATCTATGTCTTCTCTTTCAGCTAGGTTTTCTATCCCACACATCTTCAACCATGTCTTCTTCTCTACGTTTATGATTTCCAGAGCGTTTTTGTTGAATTCCCATTTGGCTTTCCTCAGTTTGGAAACTAAAGCAGGCAAGTCTGTTTCCATCTCTGTCGAGTGTGCGGCGAAAAACATCCCCACGATGTTGCCGATGGAGTTTTCCGGTAACGGCGGTTCAACCCTTTTGCGTAAATCAACTGAGTGGCTCATCAGAGAGAGTTTTGCGAAGGGTTTGGTTGACTTTGTTATGTTTATCATGCATTTCCATATCAGCGCCGTTACGGCTTCCACCCGTGTCGGTTGCCGCACGGTTGCACTGGTGGCTTGCGCTTTGATTGCAGAGATATTCAACGAACCGAACACGTACCTCCTTGTTACATACTTGTCGCGAACGAGATTCATTGTCGGGATCCGAGAATTCAGCGGAGGAAAAATGGATGACGCCATGAATAAAGGAGAGGCAGCTGAATTGGGGCCGGGATAATCAACGGCTGCATTGGCCCAGCTGTTGATGACTGTGCTCAACGTAGCAGCGTCCCCGATCTTGTGAGAAATGCAAACACCTAGTGCAACTCCACCGCAGTCGAAAAAATTAGCTTGGACAAAAAGTAAGCTTCCAGTTTCCGCCTCTATGGATTCAATTTCAACAGGAAGAAAACTCCTCAAAACGAAAGCATCAGGCTGTTCAAGAATATCAGACAACCGGCAGTTAACTCGAGCTTCAACGTACTCAGCTCCGCCGTCATTACACTCGATGGTTGTCTGGTCTTTGATTATCCCAGCAAGTGGGTATAATCCACCAAGCATTTTCGACAACGATGTCTTCAGAAGCTGCGATTTCTCAGCAGCCCTTTCATGGCGATCGTCATTCTCCACGTAAAAAAGAAGCAATGCCGTATACATTACAGGAGCAGTCTGGTCTAGCAGAGAAAGCTTGAAATCTCTTAGGGCTTTGGGAGTTGGAGAAGATGGCTTGATGAATTCTCTAGCAATAATCTCAACTTTCATTGTCGCCGCCATTCTTATTATTATTTCTGTTGCTA
Source organism: Melia azedarach (assembly GCA_028052125.1). Taxonomy (NCBI): domain Eukaryota; kingdom Viridiplantae; phylum Streptophyta; class Magnoliopsida; order Sapindales; family Meliaceae; genus Melia; species Melia azedarach. The sequence goes on along the minus strand of CM051402.1, from coordinate 2,519,453 downwards.
TATCTAAGATAACCTGTAACCTGTTAACGCTATTTATAGCAACTTCTTTGGTCCGATTTTTACTACGTGACATGCACTAATTGGACAGAATACGAAACATGTTTGAATTGAAAATGAAATCTGGAAATGTTTTCTTATATTTTATTGAAAATATCCGAAGGGTTTGATTCTGATTGGAGAACATTTTTGTCGAATACTTGTAACATATTTCCTGGTTAATGTTTGAGTACCTGTTAATTTCTATGCTGAAGTTATTTGTTTTTGCTTGGCGGGTTGGTTGTTTTCCGGGATGCTCTTGCCGTTTGATCGGCTAGAAATTCCGTCAGAAACAAAGATTATGTTATTGATTGAGTTTGGTATAATTCTTCCTAAGATCTTCTTCGATTATAACCAAATTAGTAAAGAAGTCATATCTAAACCGAGCACTAAACTAAAATTAATTAACTTATATTATATGGTGAATGTAATATAAAATCCAATTAGAATTCAATAATAATCTAAGTTTAATTACTTAATCTTTTAATTTTTTTTCTAACAAATGAACATTTTTATTTATATAAAATCAAAATCTATTTTCTTTATATTGAATTCTAATTTATATTATAACAACATATTTATGTGTTTAACTAATAATTAACTCCACATTATCTGATGCATAAATTATTCAACAATAATTTTTTAAAATCTTTCACATTCAGATGTGGATTCGATAGAAGAAGCTCCTATTTTACATGTTTAAAATTTAACATATTACTAGAATGTGCTATCTTAGCTCGAATTCAATAATTGATTTAACTAATTTATAGTTTCATCGTATTTTAATTTAATATGAAACTAATTTAATTAGAGCTCAATTTAGAGATTCGATGCAATTTAATTTTTTTTATTTTTTTATTTAATGAATTTTTTAAATTTATTCTTAAAAAAGTTTCATAAATTTTCTGAAAACACCAATCGAATGATGTCACGTGGTATCACTCGTATTTTGGAATTTTTTAAAAATAATTTTTAAATTCGGTTTTGGGTTTTAGAATTAATAAATTCTTAAAAACTTCTATAAAAAAGATACAAAACAAATGTCATCAGCTTTTGAAGTTTTAAAAAATTTGATTTTCTTTTGTTTGAGTTTTTTTTTTCAAAATTAAAATTGAATTTTGTAGTTTGGTCACTTTATTAGAAGAATAATAATTAAACTAACAATTCACTGTTGTCATTCTCTTGTTTGATTTCTCTTTTTATCTAAGGAATTAAGTTTGTAATATAGTTTTAAATATCTATAAACCAACATCTAAAACTTTAAAAAGTTTCATCCTTTTTTTTTATTTAATTTTTCAATTAATTTTTACTTAATTATTTAAATTTTAAATAAAATAAATCTATCTAAATATCAAATAAAATTGAATGATCAATTTTATAATTTTTAAAATAAATAAAATATTAATGTTAAAAGAAATTTAAAAATTAAATAAATTTATATTTAATGTATTTCAAAATAATATATTATTATTTTATATATATTTTCAGTTAAGAGTTGAAAATAATTTTTTAGTTAATTATTATATATAAGGATATAATCATAATTTTTTATAAATTAAAAATTTTATAAATATTTTAAAAATTATTATACTATTTAAATAATAATTTAACGTTCAGGGACTTATATATTATTTTATTTAACTTGGAGTGTTTGTGATTGAAGGTATAAATTAATCAGCAGCATAGCATCTAAAATATATTTTTAGTACGGAAATATGAGATCAAGACTTAACTATTTATCTTCAAACAATTAAAGAAAAATAAGTAAATAATCCAAATTAACTTAAAGAGTTAAATATTATATATATTTGATAAGTATCTTTGACAAAATTCTTTTAATTTAGTTATTTTATAACCAAATTAAATTTTAAACTAAAAATACTTTATATATAGGAAATAGATATAAAAAAAGAAGTAACAACTCATACAAAACCAATATAACATGTATTCTACGAGAAGAAATTTTATGGTTGTTATTCCAATTTAGACCAATAAAATATAAGAAGCATGAGATCGCATTAATGCTTATTGCGTGGGCCTTTCTTTTATATATATATATATATATATATATATATATATATATATATGGCTGGGTACTAATTAACTTATTGAGGAAACTAGATACATGTTGAAGGTATTAATTTAATTAGTTAAATGTAGCTCTATTATAATAATAATAATAATAATAATACAAAATAATGTGAGCCAACATTTGTTGAGTTGTTGGAGTAAACTGAAATAATAATTTATTATTATTTAAAAAAAATTTAAAATGATATTATTGTTAATAATTTTGTTACATTTGGTTGTGATTAGGAATGATGAATTTGTTCATGAGATTTAGTCTGCGAGACCTAATTCATTCAAAGTAAAATTTAAGAAAGGAGTTTTTTAAAACATAGGGAGTGGGTCGGGTTCAAGAACAACTTTTTGTGTCTGTGGTAAAAAAAATTTCAAAATTTTATGTAATTTATATTATTTAATAAATAATTATACAAATTTTATATTTTTTTATCAATCAAGTACTTTAAAAAATTTATATTTTTTAATTTAATCAATTAGATATTTTACATAATATTATTATACCTTTTAAAATTATAAATTCTTAATTATATATATATATATATAATCCTAGATCTAAAGAAAACCCTCACATTTTCACAATTGTACACAAAATATTTTTTTTACAAAATTATCAAAACATAAAAAAATCCAAGATTGATTTAACATATTTTCTATAACATTATCAATTCTATAAAAATTAGATCATAATTTATTACTATATTTATTTATTTTTTATTTATATAGATTAATAAAAAAATTATAGTAAATGTATTAATCAAATTTTATATTCTGTTCTAATAAAAATATTATTGGCTATAATATTTTATATAAAATTTTTAAATTAAATTGATAATTTGTTGTCTATTATTTTATTTTTAATAATTAATTTATAAAAAATTAAATATTTATTTTTATTATATTATTTTGATAATATGTAAAATGGTAGTTTCATATATCAAAAATTTATTGTTAAATAATAATTTTTTGACAAAATAAATGATAAATTTTTTGATAAAAGAAAAATAATAAATTAATGTCAAACAAAATAATCAATTTATAATTAATAAATTAATTTATTATAATATAGTAATATAAGATTAAGAAGAAAGAAAGAAATTCTTAAAAAAAAAATTTTGTTTTCAGAATTTATTATTTTATTTATTAAATAAAATATTTATAACACTGCACAATCAAAATCTATAATAAGATACTATGATTAATTACATTTTGATCAGAACTTAACTAAGCGTTTTATATATTTCTTCAATATAAAATTATAAATACATAATATGATAATTAATTGAATATAAAGAATAAATATATTAACAAAATAACTAATTAAGTTAATTTATATAAATGTGTTCGAATAATCATATAACAATATCTTAATTATATTAACAATTTGTATAAATATTATTTAATATTATGTTCAAAATTATGTACAAGCTTTATAATTTATAATAATAAATTATATCAATATATTTTTAAGATACAATTTTTCTTATCTTATCTTAATAATTATTTTATAAAAAATTAAATATTTATTTTTACTGTATTACTTTTAATATGTGATTTCATATATCAAAGTTGATTTATTATTATTAAAAAAGATATAAAAATTATTATTAAATTATATAATTATTTTATAATAATAATATAAATAAAATATTTTCTTTGTTAAATATATTTTATTTACATATTTTTAATGATTAAATTAGAATGGTCTAGTGGTAAAATGATTTTGTGTAATCTACTAAGCTCTGTATTCAAGTCCAAATAAATAAATAAATATATATATATATTTTTATTTATTTTGGATTTAACGACTTCCAAGGCGAACTGAGGGCTTGCGAAGATTCCCAGCCCAGTTCTCGGCCTGTCCCCATCACTAGTTGTGGTAGCCACATGGCATCTGTGTGAGACCTAATTAGTGAAAGGTTTTATGGTAATTTACTCTATTAATGTAGATGTTCGTGTTGAATCATGTAATTTTTATTTTTTATTTTTTATTTTTTATTTTTTATTTTTAGTATTGTCTCTTGCTTTTTAAAGAAAGATCGGTCGTTTTACATTGGTTCCTTTGATTCCACTACCTTTCTAGAGTTAATTTTGTAACTTCACAATTATTTTATTATATAAAATTAAATTTAAAAATAGAGATATTAAGAGATACCTTTAATATTAAAGTAAAGATAAATACTTTTGATATTTGAATATGAATAAGAAAAAATACTCTCTGAAAGTATCTCTTATGTAAAATAATTATTGTACCCTTAAATATTTAAAATGTATTAAAAAGAATTATTTCATATATATTATTAAGACATATTATCAATATAACTGTGAAATAATATAATAAATTATATCATTAATTTTTTTAATTTAACAATCATATGTTAAGTTTTTAACAATTTAATCTTAAATTATTGTTATTTTAATTAATTTTATTCTTATATAATAATTCATTATACACGGGATAATTTTATTTTCATTACATTAATTTATTGTAGATAAACTATTCAAATATATTGCAAGTAAAGTTAAAGTTTCATGTGAAAAAAACACAATTTTTTTAATTAATATTGTAATTTATTTTAATAATTTATGTATAATAAATAAATATAATAAGAATAAAATTATTTCAATTTATGTAAGATTATAATATTAAAATTTTATGTAAATGAAACACGATTTCTTTTACATTAATATGTGCTGAGTACTTAGATATCCCTGCATGATCGACAGGCATACAATGATTGGTTACTGGACAATTTGTTACTGACAATTGCAATATTTACTAGAGAACAATAAAAATTTAAACAAGCTATTCCATGCTCAAAGTCATATATACAGTCAATAGTCCTAATGTTATTTAATTTCAAAAACCAAAATTTTTAAGTGTTTCTTCTCAATTAATTCTTATTCTTCTTTTTATTATGATCACAAACTACATCATGCATACATATTGAACCTTATATTTTTTAATTTAATTTGAAAAAGGAATTATATTTAGCTATATGATTAAAATGAATTTGGAGCATCTTTATCACTCCCAATATGTTAATTAATTTTAGTTAAAATAAGATTATTAATTAGTTTGTATCTTGTATCATATTATAATATATTTTATAACACGATAATTAATGTTAAATTGTTAATATATTATAAAATAAATAAATTTATATTTTAATTATAATATATCAATAAATATTTAATTATTATTAAATTAAAAATAATACTTATTATTAGAATTATATTTATTTTTAATGAGGAGTTTAAACATAATTTTTCTTTAGTAAATCACCTTTAAACAAAGATGTAATTGTTATCTTTTAATAAATTAAGATTTTTATGAGTATTTTTCAATTATTAAAACTTATTAGTTTAATGAATTAAATCTTAAAGAACTTATAAATTATTTTTCTTCTTTTTTTTATATAACGAAAACATCTAGGAGTTAAAAACAAGCGAAACTCCTGTTAAAATGTATTAATTAAGTACTTTTTTTTTTAAAGAAACAAAAAAAAAATATAGAAACTAAATGGAGAGTCTTTATTAATTTAGTTGGACCATCAATGTTAATTAATTCTGCCTTAATTGAGTAACAATGAGTTTACTTATTTAAGTAGAATTTTAGTTTACGCAGATTTGTTTAATTATAAATATAATAAACAAATCAATTGCGTATCAGCCGACTCTGTGACCTATAGTCTATTCTTTTCATCAGCCGCCGCCAACAGAAGCTGGAGGACGGCAAGACGGTATCATCATGAGGAACAACATTCATATTCCGTGGGAGATCACGGTCGACATATTTTCAAAATTACCGGTAAAATCTTTATGTCGATTCAAGTGTTTATCCAAATTGTTTTTGTCTTTAATTAACAACCCTCAGTTTATGAAAACTCACTTGTCTCAATCACAAACAAAATCGCAAAAATTGCTTCATATTCTTGGTCCGAAATTTTACTCTCTAGATCTTGAAAGTATACCATCATCAGCTTTACCTCACAAATTTGTTGCATTAAATATTGATTTCCCAGTAAGGACTTGTATACCGATGTATGGTTCTTGTAATGGCTTGTTATTCTTATCCATTGGTCATAGTCCTGATGATGAAAGTTACGGCATGTGTTGCGTATACAATCCATCCACTAGAGAGTTAAAGAGTGTACCTGAATGCAATCTAGTAGCAGCTGGGGATGAATGTCTTTTGTTTCAGGGCTTTGGTTATGATGATTCTACCGACGACTACAAATACGTTATGATTACTTATTTTAGAAGAGAGATTTTTGTCTACTCACTCAGAACCAATAATTGGAAAATGCTTCCGGATAAATTTATTGGCTACAAACGGCCTTATTTCGTCCTCTCGAAGTTCGGTGATTTTTTAAATGGATCTATTCATTGGGCAGCTTTCAGTTTACATATTCTTGAATATGTGATTGTTGCTTTTGAATTGGTGGATGAAAGGTTTAAAATCTTACCGATTCCAGTTCCTACTTCTCATGTGACAGCTAAAGGTTATGTACTTTTTACTGGAAATGAAGTTTTAGGAGCTTGTATTTTTACAGTTTTCCGTTTAAATGATACTGATAATTTTGGCCGACAACCTCAACTATGGGTTATGAAGGAGTACGGCGTGAAAGAATCTTGGAGTAGAATTTTCTTACCAAATCCTCCACCTCCTTCAACAAAGCTATATCGAAGTAGTCAACCATATCTATCTACAAGATCATTTGAATATGAATATCCATTATGTCTCTGCAGGATCGGCGATAGTGATTCAATTTTGATGGTTTCGCATTTGAAAGAATCAATGGATCGTTATACGAAACATGGAGCAAAATGCAGACATGTTAAGGTCGTTTCTGTGGAATTACTGGCTTGTAATATAACAGATGGAACTTGCCAAAAGCTTGAGATTGTTGCCTATAAACCAACAAATATCTGGTGGAAGCCACTGGAAGTTTGTGTTGAAAGCCTTGTCTCACCCTTCAAGTTTTAATTTTTGATTTCCTATGCTTTGTCATGTTTCACATTTTTCAATTATCATTGAACTAGCATTATTATTATTGTGGCATTGGGTTGTATTCTGTTCTTAATTTCGTAAGCGAATATGCCATAAACAGGAGGCACTTAGATTAGAATGATTATTGCCATTTTCACTCAAAATTAATCACGTACCATAATATTTATATTAACGTTCTAAGTTGCTAATTAATTAATCTTGTTAAAATATATTGTTTGATACATAAAAACAATAATAATATTTACGTGCATATCGGAAGTAACTAATTTATACCTTCAATCACAAACACTCAAAGTTTTACCATATCTAGAAAATTTGAAATTGTTAGTTAAGAAATTTGAAATCCTGCTTGGTAATCTGGCAATTTGATTGTTGTTAAAGAAATTTGAAACCCAAAAGAAAGGAGATTTCCACGCTAAAAGGAAAAGTGGGTATTATTGACTATAATGCTATGCTGCTACAACATTAATTTGCTCTCAACTTCTTAATTAGTTATCATCAGAAGAGTAATATATTTAAAACCATCCCCTTGTCTTTCAATTTTTATTTTTTATACTTTTAATGGAGCTATTCATTGGGCAGCTTTCACTTACGATATTAATGAATATGTGACTGTTGCATTTGATTTGGTGGAAGAAGGGTTCAAAATCTTAGGGATGCCAGCTGAATTCTAAAGATTATTTATTTTCGACTAAATTCTATACAATTGGAGTCTTAGGAGATTGTCTTTTTGTAGTTTACAGTTCAATTGATAATGATAGTGTTGTTGGCCAACAACTTCAACTTTGGGTCACGAAGGAGTACGACTTGAAAGAATCCTGGAGTAGAATTTTCTTACCAAATCCTCCGTCTTCTTTCAGAAAGCGATATCGCAGTAGCCGCCAATCATATCCATCTACGAGATTTCAATATCTACATTCATTATGTGTCTGCAGGGACGGCGATAGTGATTCAATTTTGATGGTTTCACGTCATTATAAGAAAGATGAAACAACATGTATAAATGAGGTTGTTTCTGAAGAATTACTGGTTGTAATATAAAAGATGGAAGTTGCCGAAAATTTAAGATTGTTGGCTATAAACCAAAAGAAATGATCAGGTGGAAGCCACAATAATTTTTTGTTGAGAGCCTTGTCTCACCCTTCAACATCGTAGGGTTTTAATTTCTGATTAATTTCTTATGCTTTGTTAGGTTTCACATTTTTCAACTAATATTATATTGGCTTTGGGTTGTATTTTGAAATCCTTCTTTATAGATTAGCAATTTGATTAGAAAAGGGGGCCAAAAAAAAAAAAAAATTAATATCCCCTTGTCTTTCTATTTTATATTTTTTCCAATATTAATTACATGTTTAATAATATTAATATTGTTAATTTGTCTAATTATACCAAATTAGACCCTCATGTCATGTATATTTTAAAATGGCTAAAAAGTGAGTTCAAATTCATTATTGTTGGGATAATTTGGTCATTAATTTTATTAAGATTTTAGTATTAGGATATAAAGAGACAAACTATATCCTCATTTATACAAATTAAAATTTTGAATATAATTGTTATTTTTCTTTTAAAAATATTTTTTGCACAATTACTAAAATTTGTACACATAATAAACATTAAACTCATATTTCAATAAACATAAATACTGTGAGAGAATATTTCCTCCATATATAGTACCTGCAAATCCTCAAATATGACTATATAGGTATGTAAAAAAATACGTTAGCTAGATTAATGGATATTTAATGTGATATATTATATCAAATATAATATAAAACTAAATATATATAGAATTATTTAAAATTCAAGATGTGCAACATTTATTATATACTTAAAATCGCACTTAATTTCAATTATACCCTCAATCTATGGATGTAATCCAATATGAATTAAGTTAGCAAATGTTCATATTCATTCCATTTGAATTTAGTACAATATAATTATCCAATACTTTTATACTATATATAAATATAAATTATGGAGGAAAATAGTTACATTGAAATGTTCAATATCCCTCGGCTTGCTTAATACCTCGTCACCTCTTAAATTTTTACTAATATCTCATGATGCATCTAATGATGCTCTGTGGGGCGACCAACTTCACATTAAAAATTACCTTTTACGGATAATTTTGTATGTTTAATTTATTTATGATAGTATATTAATTATAACGAGTCCCACCACTTATAACTTAGATTGAAATAATATATTTTAAATAAAGTAATTTTATTTAATGTAATTTTAATATTAAAAAACTTAAAAACCTTTTTCCTAATAGTTAAAAAACTATAAAAATTAATTGATATAAATAATAGTGATAATTAGACATGAATAAATAAATTCAAGTTGCCTGAACACTATATTATTTTTTACTAGGTGGTTGTGTAGAGTTGGAGTTTTGGGAGATTTTCTTTTTGCATTTTACCGTTCAAAGGATGATGATGGCCAACGATTTCAACTTTGGGTTATGAAAGAGTATGGGGTGATAGAATCTTGGAGTAGAATTTTCTTACCAAATCCTCCATCTTCTTCAGGAAAGCTATATCGAGGTCGAGCATATCCATCTACAAGATTTCAATATCGATATCCCTTATGTCTCAACAGCAACGGCGATAGTGATTCAATTTTGAAGGTTTCAAATTTGGAAGAATTACTGGATTGTTATATGGAAGATGGAACAACATGCAGAAAATTTGAGATCGTTTCTGGAGAATTACTGGCTTGTAATGTAAAAGATGGAACTTGCCGAAAATTAGAGGCCGTTGGCTACAAACCAAAATATATCTGGTGGAACTCACAGCAAGTTTATGTTGAAAGCCTTGTCTCACCCTTCAAGTTTTGATTTTTGATTTCTTATGCTTTGTCAAGTTTCACATATTTCAATAATAATTGAAATAGCATTATTATTATTAATGGCATCGGATGATATTTTGTTCTTAATTTCTCAAGACTATCCCCTTGTCTTTCTATGTTTTTATTTTTTTCCAATATTACATGTTTACAGATAATAATATTAATTGTTTTACTAATTATAATAAATCAGACTCTACCTCCTGTCATATATATGTTAAAGTGGCTAAAAAGTGAGTTAAAATTCATTATTGATACCAAAATTTAACTACTTCGATATCACACAGTAAATATTAAATAAAATTGTTAGAGAATATTTTATTGTTTCTTTAGGAGAAAAATTGTGTATTGTGAATAATAATAAATGAATTTATATGAAGACAAATATATATATATATATATATATATATATATATATATATATATATAAAAGAGCGCTAATCTCTTTGTCTTGATGGGACTCGGATTCCTCATGAGATCTAGAGAGAATCTGTCAATATTTTAGTTTGTCTTAATAAGAATTTGTCAGCTGTGAGTTAATCCTCTTCTCGCAAAGATTCCATTGAACAATAAATTTCTTAGTCTGAACAGATTGTCCCTTATGACATCCGACCAGGAGCCGTTCGATCTGATCAGACCAAAACGTTTAGGACCCAATTGGATTAGGTGCTTGGACTGGTTGATCCCAAGCCCATTGATATAGGGTTTGGGGCCTACTTTCTCAAACAGTCAATAATTTTATTAAGATTTCAATACCTAGGATATAAATAGATAAACGAAATCCTCATTTATAAAAATTAAAAAATTTATATAGATGATTTATTTGTATTTAAAAAATATTATTTTGAGTATAATCACTGAAAATTGTACACACGATAAACATTGAATTTATATTTCTAAACATAAATGCCGTGATATAATATATCTGCATATATATAGTACTAGTAATATCCTCAAATAAGACTATATAGGTATGTAATAGAAAATATTATAACTAGTATGGATATTTAATGTGATACATTTATATCAAATATAATATAAAATTAAATATGTATAGAATTATTTAAAATTGAATGCATCTCTATTGAATTCAATATAATAAGACATAGAACATTTGTTTAAACTATATAACCTCAATCTCTCTATTTTCTAACTCCTCAGATAAACCATAAACTCCCCTTCTTAATTCTTCCAAACACTAAATAATTTTACCCAACTTAGTCATAATTCTTCTAAAACTTAATTTTTTTTTCTAATTACCTAATTTCCTGTCACAATACTAGGTAAAAGTTTCAATTTCGTTACTTAGATTTTTAAAAAATATGTAGATCTGGAAAATGTATTTTATTAAGGGCTTTTTTTTTTTTTACTAAGGTTTGAATATAAATATTTAAATGTATAAGGGTCATTTATTGTTTTTAACTTATATATGAATATTTGTTAAAAATATATGAATATAATTAACTTTAAAATTTTAGCATAAATATGAATGAGTAAATGTTTGAATAATTAAATATTTCATTTATCAATAATACCGTAATTTATTATTTAATATTTATATATGTCAATATATCAGTTTCAGTTTTTTTTTTATAAAAACAAACAACTTAATATTTATATTCAAATATTTAAAATTAAAAAAAATAAATATATTATTCAAATTCATATTTCAGTCAAATTCAAATTTCAGGTATAGAAAACAAATATTACCTAAGGCTTTGTCAATATAATTAGCAAGAACAATATATTTTAGTGTGATTTGTATATTTGGGTGTATATTTTATTAGATCCTTGAATTTGGAATGATATTTGTGGTTTGAAGTGATTTAGAGTAACTATCTCGATTGGGGTTGACTATCAATCTATTAGACATGAGTCCTGATTGGTCAACACTCAATCTCGATGAATCAATAGTGAGTCTCCACCAATCGAGACTCACTGTACATTACAATGTATTTAAGGTTAGGATTGCAAAATTTCACCAAATCGATCAATTATCAAGATTTTTAATCTTTACGTTAATTTATATGTTATTTAGTATCAATTATATTTATATTTATGTTTTTATTTTCATTAGATTATGGATAATGATGTTTTGATATTATTCGGTATAAACTTATGGATAAGGTCATCAAAACGACATTAAAACATTGGTGGGTGGGAAGGTAAATGAGGCCAAAGAACATTAAGTAGAGGTAATTTTTACGTATATGGTACGATCAACTTGAGGTAAATCTAGTTGATTTCACTAATAGTGATAGTAGTAGAAATAATAATAATATAACGTGTTACCGGAAGTAATTGATTTATGCCTTCGATCACAAACAAGTTTTACCATCTCAAGAAATTTGATATTGATAAAGAAATTTGAAATCATTATTGTACCTTATACCTTCAATCATCACGTGCCATCCCAGCGTTATTTAATTTCAAAAATCAAAATGTTTTAAGCGTTTCTTCTCTATTGATTCTTCTTCTTCTTCTTCTTCTTCTTCTTCTTCTTACACTACACAGTTTATCATACATATCGAATCTTATATTTTTTAATTTAATTTGAAATTCAAATAAATGTATCTTCTTACACTACACAAAGTACATCATGCATATTGAACCTTATATTTTTAATTTAATTTGAAAAAAATATTATATTGGCTATATGTTTAAATTAATATTGGGCATCTTTACCACTCTCAATATTTTAATTAATTTTAGTTAAAATAGAATTATCAACTAGTCCTAATTTTTTTATCTTAATATATCCTATTATATTGTACTACTAGCTAGCTAGCAAAGACGAAATTTCGTGACAGTGAAATTGTGACATTTTTTTAATTAGGAGTTTAAAATTAATTTTTTTTTATTAACTATCATTAACAAGAGTATAATCATCAGTTTTTTGGTAAATTGGTACTTTAAAATGGGTATCTTTGAACCATTCATTAGGATTAATCAGTATAATAGACTAAACTTTATAAATCTATAAATCTTTCTCCTTTTTATACAGCAAAAATTATTTGAGAAATTTTTTAAAATAGCCCTAATTAGATTCCAATTAAGTAAATAGTCACATGTAAAATAATTTTACCAATCTAACCCGACAAATATTTTTTTGGACAAAAATGTCCTTAATAGTCTCTTCAATTTTTTTAAAATATATTTTTACCTTTCCCTTCTTACACTAGACTTTAACAAAATCTCAAACTCCCCTCTCTCAAAACCTAATCTCCCAAAATATACTCCTTTCTATTGATGACGACAATAATTTTCACGGCAAACTAGTTGACACCGACATTAATAATTTATTTTGTATACCGGTATATGTTTTATATGTGAATAAGATTTAATAATTAGAAAATAATTATTTATGCCAATGTGGATTTACATCTTATGTTTAATTAGATAGTAGAAAGTATTGACTTAAACTTAGATTGTGTTGATTGGTTGTTGTATTCATTTTTTAATACAAAAAATATAGATAATTTGATAATGTGAAGAGTCGTGTGGAGGTTGAAGAAGATATTATGCAATTTTGAGTAAATTTCAAATAAGGCAAAAAATGAACTTATTCAAAATATAGATGATATCTTTATTTTTGCTATATAATTATACTTGAATTATCTATCATTAAGTAACGTACTTAGCATTATTTAATTCGTTTTAAATAGTTATTTTACCTTTTAAGTATTTTAGTTTTACTTTACAGATGTTGACTTGTCTTAATATGAAATATGTGAAAACAGAGCATAAAAGTACGTTTGTTAGTTGTCCGTAGAAATCACAAAGTTTTATTGTTAGGGACTAAAATGCAAGCAAATGAGGACTAAAATATCAAAATAGAGACTCAAATTAAATATAAATAAACGTAAGGGCTTTCAATTGATGTTTATCACATGATTAGCCATTGTTGGCAGAATGGTTGCACCATGCATTCTGTCTCTAGGCAGAAGGTGGCATTGTCTCGCAACTGACGCTCGTGGCCGTGCCATCCCTTCTACCTCCTCAGTGCCTCCGCGCCAAAAATAGCACCTCAGTGTCATTTGGATTTAAGCTTGACGATTTTTATATAATTTTTTATGCTTAGGTCACTAATGGAAGGCCAGAGTTGGGGATCTTAGGTTTTCATGTTTTTTCAAGGATTAGTTTCCATGAGCCAATATAAATAAAATGGAGTTTTAGAGAGAGAGGGGAGTTTTTGAGAGAGAGAAAAGGTGAAAGAAGGTTGCTAGAGAGAGAAAGAGGACAATCAACAAGAATAAAGGGATTCCATCAAGAGATTGAAGGATTCTTATCAACTTAATGGATTCAAGTTCTCCTTATCTAGCTTTTTTTTTCTCTTTTTTTTAATTTTATCTTGAATTGAATAATATTGTGACTATTGAGATTATGTTGTTAATTGTTGAATTCTTGATTGTTGGATTTGAACTCTATCTAATGAGTAGTTAGACTTATTTTTCTAGAACAATGATTTAATTTATTTGTAGCATTCAATTTCTAATATTATATTGTTCATTTGATTTGATATTTAGTGTTGAATATTTATTGTGATGATTAATGTTTTTGAATATTTCGTTGTTATTTAAATAAATTGTGAATTAATAGGAATTGAAAGGCGAATATTATATCTAAACCGTGTAATAAATGTTGTAAATTATTGATATATTATTTGTAAAAGATCATTTTACCTATAAATAACGATAAAATAATTATTTTACCCTTATTTTAAATAAAGATAAAATAAAAATAAAATAAATAATAATATTTTAATTCCTAAATTTTAGTTAAATAACACATTGGGACAAATTTTGATTAGTTTTAATATTTTATTTCTTACTTTAACATCAATCTATTAAATAGTAATAAATTATAAATTTACCGTTATAGATTAGATTTAAATGAATATATTCTACTGTTTATTTTTAAAATAAAAATATAAATATTAAAATCCTAATCTATCACCTTCATTGCCACTCTTGTTCCCTTCTCATCTTCGAGTATACTACTACTATTGTCACCTCTATTTTTATCTTTTATTTTTTCTATTTTTTTATTTTTCTTCACTTTCTATGTCATAACTATCACCAATATTTCTTTCTCTTCCTTCAACCACAATTTTTTTTAAATAATATATAAAAAAATGATAAATTTTTTTAACAAAAAATATAAAAAAAGATGCATTTTTTTGAATTTTTTTATTAAGTGCAATGAAATCTTAGTTTTTAATATTAAGAAGAAAAAGTGGAATATATAGCAAGAGTGACTAAAATATTATAATTGGTCAAAATAGATCATGATTTGTTATTATTTAAACTTTAGAGATTGAAACTATAATATCTTTTTTATATTTAATTTAAAAAGATAGAATAGTTATTTTATTATTATTTGATAGTGAATTGATGTCTTTCATAAAATTTAATATATGTATAATATATATCAATAAATTTAAGGATAAGGCTGAAAACAACCATATTTATAATGGGTCTCCATCTGCTAACATTTTTTGTGAACCTCCGAGCACAAGGTTAGAGAAATTTTAATAATGAAATTGATTAATAGTCTTATCAAACAGCTTTTGTTTTGGAAATTGCGGAGACCAAACCTATTTCTCTAGCATTCATTCACTCTATTTATCATTAAATTAGAATTTTATCAGTCTAAGTTAAAATTTTATCAAAATATTTTTTATTCATATTTAAAATTTATCATATTAATAGGATAATTTTTATTTTTAACTATTATTTTATTAACAATCTTTATAAATAATTTTAATTTTTTAACAATATTCAGTAGTACCCTTTATTTTTTGACAAATAATCAGTAATACACCAAAACAGAAAAAAATAATTTATTTACCCTTATTATTATTAATATTGTTATATAAAGACAAAATTACCATGTATAGTTAAAAAATAAATTTTAAGTTATATATAATTAGTAATTTATATTTTATTGAGAAATATGAGTCATTTGTATATTAAAATTAAAATAAAATATTCTCTTAAATAATAAATAAATAAATTTAAATTAAATTATATACCAAAATAAATTATATATATTATAATTAATTAATTAATTAAAAATAATAAATAAATTGATATTTACAAAGATATTAATTAATAATTTAATATTTGATAAATGGAAAAAATAGTAAAAAATTTAAATATACACAACGATAATAGTAACGTCAATTAATTAATTATTTTTAATTAATTAATGATTAATATATATGCAATTTTAAATTTTATCATTATAATAATATTAAGTTTCTTATTATAAATTTTATCATCATAATACTATTAAGTTTTTTTTACTAAAAAATAATTTTTAGTGATATATATTCTTTTTGTTTATTAAATGTAAGAGAGGTGAGTAAAGCCCAAAGTATATAATTTTTACTTCTTACATATGCCCAACTCAAATTTAGGTAGGACATTTAAGAAGTGGCTTAATCTGTACTCAGCATCCTAAGACTTAATGGTATTAATTCATTTACTCTCTTTATTATTAAATTTAATATAACTAATAATATTAAATTTCTCACACAAATTAAAATTTTGATCAAGGAATTTCTACTCATATTTAAAATTCATCATAACAATAATATGTCCTACCGTATTTAAAATTTATCATAATAATAATATTAAGTTTTTTACTAAAAATAATTTTTAATGACATCTATTCATTAACTCTCTTTGTTATTAAATATAATGTAACTAATATTCAAAATTATTGTCTTTCTTACTATTTTTATAAATCCTTTCATATTAATTTATTTATTTATTATTTAAAAATGGATGAGAGGTCATTTTAACTTCCATTAAAGATGTAACTATTTATGAAGGAGATACAGAAACGACTATTAATGGGTTGGATTTTATTTTACATTAAGGGATTGTTTATTGTCCTTACCATCAAAGAGTAACTCAAAAATAGAACTTTAGTCTTAAAGCCACTTCATATCTCATAAGTTTCTAGGTTTGAGCCGTTAAAATCTCGTAATTGTTTGACCAAATGCAGATTTATGAAGCAGACCAGTCGCAACTAATTAATGGCAAAGAAGAGAAATCAGAGATGGCGAAGAAGATCAACATCGTATTTATTTTGTCACTTGGTGGACTTTGAATGTGTCGCATTTAACATTTATTGCAAGAAGGTCTTGAATACATATTTGTGTCCGTGATTGACCTCGACTTGGTCCTTGCATGTGGGTATTTGGTGATGTTGATTTCATAGGCAACGAGGGTTGTCGAGGCTCCAAGAACGAATTTTGAGTTCTGGAAGGCTGTGTCTTGTTTGTAAATAGTTTCTCGGGTTTTACTGGAATTGGAGTTTTAGGAGATTGTCTTTTTGCAGTTTCCCATTTAAATGATAATGATATTGTCGTCCAACAACTTCAACTATGGGTTATGAAGGGTACGGCGTGAAAGAATCTTGGAGTAGAATTTTCTTACCAAATCCTCCATCTTTTTCAAGAAAGCGATGTCGAGGTGGATCATATCCATGTTCTTCAAGATTTCAATATCGGTATCCATTATGTCTCTGCAAGAACGACGACGATAGTGATTCGATTTTGATGGTTTCACATTTGGGAGAAATAATAGATTGTTATATGGAAGATGGAACGGCACGCAGAAAATTTAAGGCAGCTTCTGAAGAATTACTGGTTTGTAATACAAAAGATGGAACTTGCCGCTATAAGCCAAAATATATCCGGTGGAAGCCACAGCAAGTTTATGTTGAAAGCCTTGTCTCACCCTTTAATATCCTTGAACAAAAGGTCTCAGGGTTTTAATTTTTTATTTCTTATGCTTTGTTTGGTTTCACATTTTTCAATTATTATTGAAGTAACATTATTATTATGGCATCGGGTTGTATTTTGTTCTTAATTTCCTAAGTCAATATGGAATTAATCTTGTTATAAAAAAAAAAAAAAACTGAGGTCCATCCAAGAATGGTTTAGCCATATAAACAGACTTGTAAGATTGAAAAATACCTGAAAGAACACACTGAAGTCTATCCAAGAAGTCGGAGACTGCAAGAATTGGCATCTTTGAACACTTCAATTTCACCGCTGTACGCATAACCCAGATGTTGCCTATCAGAATTAGTACTAATACAACCAAAAGTCCCTCTGCTACTACCATAACCACCACAACACAAACAGTTAATCGTGCTACTTATTGAAAAATTATAAGCGTTAAAGTGTGTAAAGGGCATTGTTTTGAAAACTATTTCTACCCCTTTAAAAGAGTATCCTATTATAGGAAAATTGAATGGTAGTATAGTCCCAAGATATAATAACGAAACTCTTTTGTAAGGCTGCAAACCAAATACAAGGAGTATAGAACAACATGAAGAATAGGAACGAGACTAGTAATGGTGGAAGACAAAAGTTTGGGTGAGACATTGCAAAGATCAAGTGTACGTTTAACTCTCTTAAAACATAAACAGTTAATGCAAAGATCCTTACTGTCTTAACACCCTTTGACATAAACAGTTGAGACAGTTATTCAAAATTTAAATTAAATAAGGCCTAAAAAAGAAAAATTCAAAACAAAACCTATCGCGTGCACACCGGAGGTGCTCCTGCGCACAACGATGCGCATTAAATACTTTTCGGATTGAACTCCCACAATTGGACTTGGGCAGCTTGTCTTGTGCGCGAAAGAAGCCCTTATACTCATTTGTTAACTCACTCAATAATTGTTTTCATATATAAACACTTTAAGAGTTTTATAATTAACCAATATTAAATACTTGTATTTTGAAATATCTTACACAAAAATACAACACTACTTTCCAATGTCCCTGATCCTAATTCGTTTGACACCCGAGTGCTATGATTTCAAAAATCAATTCCAGTAAAAGATTTTACTGGGAAGACAAAATTCTTATCTGATTTTGTATATATAGCTCACCTCAGAACATCAATGAATCCAACGGGAATAATCCATACTGTTGCAGCTGTATTAAGGTTGAAAGAATTAAGTTTGGTAAAACAAATAATTGCAGTGTTAATACAAACTAGAAGATCTTCTAAATATTTCATAGCCAAGAAAGAAACCTTATTGAAAGAACTGATGTTTCTAACTCTAAACTGGGAAGAAGACCTGAGAGCAAAACCATTATTTCAAATGATCACATCTCCAAACTGTTCAAATCATACCAAATTGGGTGAGAAAAATTATAGTAACACATTTCATGCTTATCACAAATAGAAATATTCATACTTTGAATTCATGTTTTTGTCTTAGTAAAAACCAAATGCAGAGTATGCTCATTTTGCTTACCAGACCGTCGAAGTTTTGGCACACGAAGGAGAAAATTTAACATAAATAGCCAACAATAAAACATTAATCCAGTAGGACATAGAATTTGCCAATGCAACTCCTCTACTTCCGAGGCTAGACTTGAACACGAAAATCTCACTAAAATGTGCAACAAAGTTGTAATGCCAGAGCTTATCATCATTGGAGGAAACACAATATTTTGTGTTTGCAAGAATGGCACAAGGCATTGAAGAATGCCATAAGTTATTGACAATCAACTTACCTAACAACACCTTCATCATCAATATCGGCTACCTCCAAATCTACATTTGTCAGTCTCCAAATCACCTAACCTACCACTAATGTTTCTAACTGTTGTGAAGGTCCACCACATTCAGTGGTGGGACCCACACAAAATTAAAGAAAAAAAATTAATCATGCTATGGACGTGGAGCAACGCCGACAAAAGAGAACAAAACAAAAACAGAGCTGGAACAAAAGCCAAGAATCAATTTACGAGGGAAAAGACTATAAACCATCGCATTCCAAGCTCATTTATTCCCTAGTCTCATCATAAAAATAAAACAGGATAATCTTCAAACAAATTTCTAGCACCTTCAAAACTGAAATTAATTGTCATAATTTATTGAATCAATTTAAAATTTATGAATAATAAACTCATATAAAATCATATTACTCTGATAGAACAATTTTAAATTTGTGTTAAGTAAACGAGCTTTGTATTAAGTTGCCAGTCTCTCAAGCCTCAAAACATCATATTTATTAAGCAAAACCAAAATTAGAGAATAGACTCGAAGATTTATCACTCGGAAGATGGCTATATAGTGCAATCTAGACCCGTCTAGCAAACATGTCCAAAACGTTTCATTATCTGCTTAATGATTGTCGTTTTTAATTAGTATATGTAGTTTAGGAATTTGTTACATTTACAAATTTTATTTGCAACATTTAATTGACAAAAATTTAAACAAGCTATTTGATTTTCATGGTCGTATATATTGATTTTCATGCATATTAAACCTGATATTTTTTAATTTAATTTGAAAATAAATTATATTGGTTAGATGATGTAAATTAATGTTGAGCATCTTGATTACTCCCAGTTTGTTAATTAATTTTAAATAAAATAGAATTATTAATTAGTCCAATTTTTTTTTTTACCTTAATATATTCTATTCTATTGTATTATTAACTAGATAGCATTTTATAATATCATTGCTTTTTTAAGATAATTTATATTTATATATGGACTAATATCGAGCATGATGCTGTTAGAAAAACGAGTTTTTATGACAGTGAGATTGTGATAAACTTTTTAATTAGAAGTTTAAAAATAATTTTTTTAGTTAACTACAACAAAAATACGAGTATAATGATCATATTTAGTAAATTGGAATTTCAATAAGTATTTTTAAATTATTAGAATTAATCAATCCAATCAACTAAATCTTTAAAGATCTATAAATTTTTATTTTTTCCAGCAATAAATTTTATGTTTAAAAAAAAGGATCTATAATTTTTTTTATATATAACAAAAGCATTTAGGCTTGAAAAACAACCTAAACACATATTAAAATTTATTAATTAAAGACATTTTTAAAAAGGAAACAAAAAAAATGGAAACTAAATCGAGCGTCTTTATTAATTTAGCTGGACCATCAATGTTAATTATTTTTATTTTATTTGAGTAATATTGAGTTTACTTATTTAAATAGATTTTTGATTTATGCAAGATTTGCTTTAATTATAAAATATAATACAGAATTGCTTTCTCGATAAGCATTAGTGTAGCCGATCAATAGTCCCGCCGCCGGCATCGTCATGAGGAAAAACATCCATATTCCGTGGGATATCACAGTGGCTATATTTTCAAAATTGCCGGTAAAATCTTTATGTCGATTCAAGTGTTTATCCAAGTTGTTTCTGTCTTTAATTAACAAACCTCAGTTTATCAAAACTCACTTGTCTCAATCTCAAAGAAAACCGCAAAAACTGCTTTATATTGATGGTCGGGAATTTTACTCTCTAGATCTTGAATTTACACCATCACCACCTTTTGTTCTCGAACTTGTTGCATTAAATCTTGATATCCCAATAAAAAGTTGTATTCCGACGTATGCTTCTTGTAATGGCTTGTTATTCTTATCCCTTGCTACTTTTACTGAAAGATATGGCTTGTGTTGGGTATACAATCCATCCACTAGAGAGTTAAAGAGTATACCTGAATGCAATCTAGTAGCAGCTAGGCAAGAATCTCTTTTGTTTCATGGCTTTGGTTATGATGATTCTACCGACGACTACAAATACGTTATGATTACTTATTATGCAAGAGAGGTTTTTGTCTACTCACTCAGAACCAAGAATTGGAAAATGCTTCCGGGTAAATTTACCGGCTGCAGACGGGCTTATTCCATCCCCTCGAAGTTCGGTCATTTTTTGAATGGAGCTGTTCATTGGGCAGTTCGCAGGAAGAATGAATGTGTGATTGCTGCATTTGATTTTGCGGAAGAAAAGTTCAAAACTTTTCCAATGCCAACTGCTGCTACTACTAGTAATGTGAAATCTAAAGATTATTTACTTTTGACTAGGTGCTTATATAGAGTTGGAGTTTTGGGAGATTGTCTTTTTGCATTTTATCGTCCAAAGGACATTGATAATGCTGGCCAACAACTCCAACTTTGGGTTATGAAAGAGTACGGCGTGAAGGAATCTTGGACTAGAATTTGCTTACCAAATCCTCCGTCATATCCATCTACAAGATTTCTATATCTACATCCATTGTGTCTCTGCAGGAACGGCGATGGCGATAGTGATTCAATTTTGATGGCTTCATGTTTGGAAGAATTAATGGAAGATGGAACACCATGCCTTGACTGTGAGTCTGCAGAATTACTGGCTTGTAATATAAAAGATGGAACTTGTCGAAAAATTGATATTGTTGGCTATAAACCAACTGAAATTGTTGGCTATATGCCAAAATTTATGATGAAGCCACAGCAAATTTTTGTTGAGAGCCTTGTCTCACCCTTCAAATAAAATAATAATGGTGTAAGGTTTTAGTTTCTGATTAACTTCTTATGCTTTATTAGGTTTCGCATTTTTCAATTATTATTATTATGGAAATTGGGTTGTATTTTGAAATCCTTCTTGATAAGCTATAGCAATTTGGTTTTTGTTAAAGAAATTTGGAGAGAACTTATCAGAGTCATATATTTAAAACTAATATCCCCTTAGTCTTTAATTAATGCTCAACAAAGAACTATAATAACACCTTTTTCTCCTCCGTATTCAAACCAAAAACAAAACTCAGTCCTCACTGAAACTCACTCTTCCAATGAAATTTCTCTAACTTTTCTTTTGTTTATTTTCATCCAGATCTAAATCTGATGTGTTTTTTTTTATATATATATCTATGTTATTAAAATTTTGTTGTAGTAGAGATCAGAAAAATCTACTAGAGAAGTAAAGAATGAAGGGAAAGAGCTGGCTTTTAGTAGCTCTTGGTTATCTTCTCCATGACCCTTCTTGTGTATTATAATTTATTTGATCTTTTTGTTGAATTAATCTCTGTAATTTCTGGATGAAATTGAGTGTAAATCTGTTTTAAATGAAATGGAAAGTTTCGCTTCTTATAAAAAAAACACACACACACACACATATATATATATATGTCCCCTTGTCTTTCTTTCTTTCTTTTTTTATTTTTTTCCAATATTAAATATTTACTAATAATAATATTTTTTATATAATTATAATGAAGTAGATCCTCTATGGCAGATAGTATACATATACATGGTTATGGTTGGATCCTTTCCTTTCCTTTCAACTCTTTTCTTTCAGGAGTACTTTCTTGCCTTGGCACAGCAGTCGTTGCTGGTAAGTAGAATATGTTGTCATGTCTTTATATGAAGTTCGAATCTGAAATTGTTTTGAATCTTTGTTTTTGCAGTTTGTCTTCGTATTCAATTGAACAAAGACAACAAGGAATTTAAGGTATCTTTTATTCTCTAAGTTCTATCTCATGATCATCTACTGAGACTATGTAGAAAAAAATTTAAATTAAGCTACTAGCGTTCTAATAATTTCAATTGATTTGACAAATTCAATAAGATTGGATTTATGGGAAAGAGAGAAATTGGGATGCATTTAATTATTATCAATGTTCTTGGTTAAGTTTGGCCATTTGGGTCAATTGAATTTTTTTTTTCCGTTTTATTTATTTTGATTTTAAAAATATTCCCCATCTTCCATACATATTTTCTACTAGTTTGGAAGCATGCAAATTTGACGATGAATTTTGTTATTTTTCATACTTTTCTAAACTTTATCATCTACATTTAAAAGAATTTATTTGAATACATCAAATATAATGATGAAAAACATACCTAATAATTACTTGTTGATGAGTGTGCGAGAGAAATGCTGGACAACAACCTATCATGCAAAGTTATTTGTAAAAATTGATGTGGCATGACAAAAAAATAGAAAGTGAAAATTAAAAATTACTCTTTTCTTATCTTTCTAATTATATTATGTCACGTCATTTAAAGTTGTATAAATAGTTAGTATAATATTACTCATAAGAAAAGTATACTCATCAATATTTTATAACCAAATTGATCACAAATGATTTAAATTTTATTGGAATTGTGATACTTTTATTGTATATGAAAATTTAAAGTATAAAAAATTTTATAATACTAATTTTTAGTGGGATTCTTTCATTTTTTTATTAATATTTGTCATAAAACTTACATACCATATCACGTCAGTCTTGATTTTAAAATTGTCACATCTTAATATCAAACCAAACATTAAAAATCATATGCTAGCTCTTTAAATTACACTATGTTTACGAGAAAATTTAAATAACCCAAGACATTCTTTTTTTTTTAGAACCCAGAGGTTTTTTTTTTTTCTTTGGAAGCCTAAGGCTTTCTTGTAGCTACAGAAGACATACATGGAGAAGCATTTAATATATCAAAAGTCTTCATTTAGTTCCTTAAAATCTAGTGGGAGGACACCAAATTCCAAGTCCTATTGAAATTAATGCGTATGTATGCCTAACCTATATGTATAATAGTCACTTTTTTAGAATCTCTTTGTGCATTTTTGTCATATTTATATAATTTAATGATCTTTAAAAAAATTGTCAATTTCTATTAAACTTAAAAATTGTTGGGCTCTAGCTCTCATTTAAAAAAAATAGAAATTTAACAAGTATTTATAAAATAAAAGATTAAGATTAAAGATAAATTTGTAAGTTAATGATTAAATTTATTAAAAAATAATTTATTTTTCTTAATTTTTTCTCCCATTCCCTCTCCTCTTATCGATCGAGAATGAAGAAGGGTTTTCTTTCTCATCTTGTAATGGGTAGAATTTGATGACTATTGGCTAGAGATTTGGCAAAGATTGGTTGGAAACTTATTAGCCAAAAAAAAAAAAATTGGTTGGAGATAGATATCGGTAAGACCGAAAACCAATTAACGAAGAAAATACAAAAACCACAGTACTACATGTCGTTTTACAATGGGACGGCGGGGGGGCATTTGGAATCTTTTGGACTTATTCAATGAGGAAGGAACCATCGGATTAAACTGGGGATTCCCTCCATATTCCCGCCATATATATCTAGTCGCGAACAAAATATCTTCTAAACAGACCGATGACGTGGCAGCTCTGTGGTGGCATGTAGAATCTAGATATTTCTCGGAACATTTTTTTTGGACACGTGTTCCCCACTACACCGACGTGGACTTCCACGCTGATGCTTTGCCCTTATATGGCCCCTGAATTACCATATTACCACTACCAAGCAGCGGCTTAAATCTTTATTTGACCAAATGCATACCACCGAAGCAAACGCCTATTTTTAATTTTTATTTTATTATTATTCTCGTTAAGAATAACAATAATATAATAATATTATTATTATTTTATTAATATTTTTATTTCATCATCCGATTCCAAATTATTAATTAATGAATTTTGCTGTAATGGTCATACAAGATAATTGATATTTTTGTTTGATTAATGATTTTAAATTTTCTTAAAGAATATTAAACTTTTTCATGATTTAGTGTTACGTAGATAGTATGAATAGTCTTAAATTCGTTCATACAATCTTAAATTGGGTTTTACAGCTCACTTAGAAAGATATTTAATTCAAATTCATATAATATTTAAAAAATAAAAATATCAATATCAATATTTGTCTAAATTGATTGCATTTGGATCAATGTTATTTTTTATTGAAATTTTTATATTGAAATTTTTAATATTTATTTAATTCTTTTTATTACACTAAAGCAATATTTTTTATTGGATATTTCAATAAAAAATTATTTTTCATTCATGATATTTTATATAAATATTTACAAATTAATATTTGAAGTATCATATTTTATAAATAATTAGATAAATTTTATAAATTAAAGAATAAATAAAATTTTTTAAAATATTTTTAATTGAATATTTATTTAAATATTTATATAAATAAAAAATTTTAATTTAATTATATTTAGATAAAATTATTAAATTATCGTGTTAAGTCAAAGAAATAAAGACATTTAAAATATTAATTATTTTAAGAATTGGAATGAAAAACAAAATCATCCTTTTATTACCTAAAATAAAAGTAAAATATAGTTATATTATTAGTAAAAAAACTAAATAATTTTAAATTAATAAACAGGAAACGATGAAATCGAGAAAACGTTGTTAATTTCTCATTGGCTAGATTTTTTTCGAGTAATTTATTTAGTTAAACGGCATTGACCCATGGTTTTAATTAATTAATTAATTATTGCGGATCTCTTCATTTGGACGGCGGAAAAAGATTGTGACAAAGTGATTAAAGAACTTCTTTTAATCAACATATTTAATTATTTAAAGGTAAAAATCTAAGTTCAAAGCAACACTAGTTACGAAAAATAACCTCTCAACCAAAACTTTGATCATCATGATTACAGGTAGGCTTCATGATTATCACAAATAAAGTTTCATTATCCTTCTAAATTGTTTGAGTAAGACATACACAAGTTTAAATGACGTATCAATTATCAAATTAAAAAAAAAACTAATAATTATTTTAAAAATTAAAAATTTTCAAAATATCTTTTAACTTTTATAATGCTAGCCCAATATTTTGTAGAAATTTATAATATTTATAAGATATAAAAAAACTCCTAAATTTTGTAAAATTTAAGACAATTTACTGGTTTTCTACTTTTTTTATCAACATTAATAATTTAAAAAATATATATTTGTACATAATTATATGTACAATTTATCTCAAATTTAAATATTGTTGTAAGAGAAAATTATTTTAATAAAATTATATTTTTTTAAAATTATTTTGTTAATATAATTATTATTGTGATTAATTTTAAATAAATATATGTACAATTGCCTATTACTCCAATCCCACCTAAAATTATAATTTTATAATTCTAATTTATATATTAAAATTAAAAAAAATTGGGTATTATACATCTGGATTTTCAATAACAATAGGATAAAAGTTTTTCACTCTTGTTTACATTTTTTTAAAAAAATTAATGAATTAATTAATGAAACAAGAAGTTTCTTAAAAAAATGAATTAATCATACAAGATTGCCTAAGGAAAAAATAAATAAATCATACTATTTGCAATTAAATAATTGAATAATGAGAATGGTAACCGAATTTTATAATACTCGATGGCATTTTGGAAATTACGTAAACAAAATGGAGCATTTTCATTCGGCTGATACAGACACAATAAATATCTTCCTCCAAGCCAAAGAAAGGAGCAAAACAATCTAACCACTCCCATTTTGCCCGCACACAGAAGGAAAGCATTACACAGCACAGTGAAATAAATCATGCCAAGCAAAAAGAAAGAAGAGGAAGAGGAGGAGGAGAAGGAGAAGGAGATTCGAAGCTCAGGCAAGAGACAAAAATGCACTAGTTTGGAGGAAGAAGATGATGGCGTCGAGGAGGAGCTTCCGCCGAAGCCAGGGATGTTCTTTTACCCGACGACGCCTACGTCTTTTGTAGTTTCCGATGCACTCGAGCTTGATTTTCCTATTATTTATGTTAATAAAGTGTTTGAGATCTTCACCGGTTACCGCGCCGACGAGGTCCTCGGTCGAAACTGGTGAGAAGCTAATTTGGCTGCTTTTTGATTTGTTTGGTTTTGTGTTTGGATTATGAGTTAAGCGATGAGATGGAATTGTTGGAATTTGTTTTGTGATTGTGGTTGATTGATTTCGCTGTTAGGTTATTTGAGAAAAGTGTGTGGAGAGTGGAAGATGAATTTAGAATATTCTTTTTTTAATTCGTTGTGATGATTGATTGGTTCTGCTGTTTGGCTGCTGGAAAAGAGCAAGGGAAAAAAAGTGAAAATGAAATTTGTTGTTTTTTGGCGTATTATTTTGACTAACGTTATGTGTTGAAATGAAGATGAATTTTTCATTTTGGTTGTAGAGTTTTGAAGTGCATTTTGTTTTTGATTGCTCTGTTTGTATGAAGAGAAAGTGAGGGGAGAAAATCCTATCCCTGAGGAAGATATAGATAAAACTAGCTAAATACTGGTTTAGATTCTCTTTGAAAGATTGAAGTGCGTTATGATGTTTAAAATACGCTAAATTATAACCATTGAGCAAATCATAGGGCTCATCAAACCAACAGCAGCAGCATGATTTACTGTGCAGTCAAATCAACTTACAAAACTGGATTTGCTAGGATTATACTCGAGGTTTAATTATTTATTTCCGCTTTTAAGCTTGTAGCTATATGTTTCAATGTTAAACAACAGGGTTGCTCATCTGTAGTCAAAAATATTTGTTTAACCTGGGGTTTGTACCAAAATCATGAAAACCCATATGGTTTGAGAAACTATGGAAGACCTCTCCAGGACTAACAGTGTAGATGAATATTTACTAGTTTACAAACTTTTCCATCTCAACCCCGCAAAGACCTTTTTCATTGGCTTAGTGGGTCTAGAATTCATTATACCCAAAAAGAAAAATATAAAAAAGTCACAATAGCTGCATGTGATTGATGAAAGGTCATCAAATATTGTAAAGATGATGTTATATTTAAGTTATGCAAAATTGAGCACGATAATTATTGAGAGCCAGCAGCACTGTTTACTTGATTGAACAAATTACGGCAAGACACAAGGAGGTTTTTGACAGCTAATTAGATGCTTAGACTTATTTTGGTCTGTATGTATGAGAAGCTAAAGATGTACTGTCACTTGAGTGGCCAAATTCATTGAAACAAACCTGCAATGGAGATTTCTTATTCAGCTCACGATTCTTTTTGCTATTGGTTACTTTTATCTTTATCTGTGTGATATGTTATGGGCTCTTTCCTATACTTTTGAAGTATCTATTTCTTTCTAAAGTTTATTTGTGGCAATGTAATGTGTGTTTTTATTTTCTTATGTATAAATATCATCATCAATATGTGGAATCCCTCTCTCTGCTAGTATGGATAGTGTCAAGTTGGAAACTAACACTGGAAGTCCTCTGCGCTCTCTTGTATATGTGGCCTCCCGTCTGTTTCTGCCCCTTTACCTTTCTGCATTTTTTCCATTTCTCCTGCCAAAAACCTATTATTTTTGTTTTCACTATAATTTCTTAACCAAGAAAGTCTAATAAAATGAATAACCTTTTAGGACTGACAGTATTCAAGATATTTTTCACAACTTTTTATTCTGAGATGTCATCTAATTTCTTTTTTCTTATTGTTTGGGGAAATAAATTGAAATTCACCTCTTTCGATTAGAAACTGTAGTTGTTAAAGCCACTTTATTGGCTTATGATTTTGGTTTATGTGCATTCTGTTGATTAATTGTTTTGTCTGGTAATCAAATGTTGCAAAAATACTCATTGATCTCTCTATGATTTTTTTTTTCCTAGTCGGTTCTTACAATATCGGGATCCCCGTGCTCAAAGAAGGCACCCTTTAGTAGATCCTGCTGTTGTTTCTGAGATAAGAAGATGTCTTGAGGAAGGAATTGAATTCCAAGGTGAACTACTCAACTTTCGGAAGGATGGTACTCCACTGGTGAACAGACTAAGACTTGCACCAATACATGATGACGATGGGACTGTAACACACATAATTGGTATTCAAGTCTTTTCTGAAGCGAAGATTGATCTTAATCACGTGTCATATCCGGTATTTAAAGAGACCAGCGATCAACAGTATGATCAGTCAGTGCAATATTCGCTAAGCGGACAATTGCCATTCATTCAGCGACAAGAAGTATGTGGAATACTTACACTCTCTGATGAAGTTTTGGCCCACAACATTCTATCACGCTTGACACCTAGAGATGTTGCGTCTATTGGATCTGCCTGTAGAAGGATTCGCCAGTTAACAAAGAACGAACATTTAAGGAAGATGGTCTGTCAAAATGCGTGGGGAAGAGAGGTCACAGGTACATTAGAATTGATGACCAAGAAATTAGGATGGGGCCGTCTTGCTAGGGAACTGACAACCCTTGAGGCAGTTTGCTGGAGAAAACTTACAGTTGGAGGAGCAGTTCAGCCTTCACGTTGTAATTTTAGTGCATGTGCTGCTGGGAATCGACTTGTACTATTTGGAGGGGAAGGAGTTAACATGCAGCCAATGGACGATACATTTGTTCTAAATCTTGATGCAGCAAATCCAGAATGGCGGCGGGTGAGTGTGAAGTCATCCCCACCAGGGCGCTGGGGCCACACTCTGTCCTGTCTGAATGGTTCCTGGTTGGTAGTATTTGGAGGATGTGGAAGGCAAGGATTGTTGAATGATGTGTTTGTTCTCGACTTGGATGCCAAACAGCCAACATGGAAAGAAGTTTCTGGTGGAACTCCCCCACTTCCTAGATCTTGGCACAGCTCTTGCACGGTAGAAGGTTCTAAATTGGTTGTATCAGGTGGTTGCACAGATGCCGGGGTACTTCTCAGCGACACATACCTATTGGATCTCACCACTGACCAGCCGAAGTGGAGAGAAATACCGACTTCATGGTCACCTCCTTCTCGATTAGGGCATTCTCTCTCAGTTTATGGTCGGACAAAAATTCTTATGTTTGGTGGGCTTGCCAAGAGCGGGCACTTGCAGCTGCGATCAGGTGAGTCCTACACCATTGATGTGGGGGATGAAGCGCCACAGTGGAAGCAACTAGAGTGTACTGCATTCACTGGCATAGGCAGCCAGAGCGCTGTGGTTCCCCCTCCAAGACTTGACCATGTTGCTGTTAGCATGCCTTGTGGGAGAATTATTATATTTGGTGGTTCCATTGCTGGACTCCATTCTCCTTCCCAACTCTTCCTTTTAGATCCTTCAGAGGAGAAGCCATCATGGAGAATTCTTAACGTTCCTGGTCAACCGCCTAAATTTGCTTGGGGTCACAGCACCTGTGTGGTAGGAGGGACTAGAGTTCTGGTTTTAGGTGGTCACACTGGAGAGGAGTGGATACTTAATGAATTGCACGAGCTCTGCTTAGCAAGCAAGCAAGACTCAGACCTGTGATTTAGTCATGAGTTGCTGCTCCACGTGTCAAATCTTCACCAACTACTCGAGCAGTAATTTTGCTTTATCATCTGCCCTGGTTGAGGTGCTTCCTTCCACATCATTTATATTGGATTCCATATTTTGATTTGTTCTGCTGCATTATGTGTTGTTGAGATATGCATACCTGTATAATACCAAAAACATTTCGGGCATTTTCTGACAGCAGCACAATTTGAGAAGAGTTTCTGCATATGCTGATGGTGCTTGGTATGTAACTATTTGTTATTGTAGGGTCTAGTAGTTCAGTATTTATAATGATACTGTGTATGTAATATTGTAGTCTCTGACACTGTTATCCCTTGTATTGTGACAAAATACAAACATTGTTGGATTTGAATTCTTGCTATATAAGACTGAAGCATCGCTGATAGATCATCCATGGCTTCAGGAGGAGAAGAATTCAAGAGGGGAAGCCATAATAATTGTGGTGGTAAGTGTTCCACGTATGTATCAGTAACGGAATAATACTCGATTTCTGAAGAAATTAAATTGAAGGAAGATGATATAGTTCATTAATGGTCTTTTCGAGTTGTTTCAAAACTCTGGTTTGCCTTGGTTGTTGTCAAAGAAGAGACTAACGGTGGTGGCAACTGCCAACTTGCCTCTGAAGATACAAGCCTAGTTAGTGCTACTGTTATATAGTTGATGATTACATGGATCATTAACCGTTTTACCTTTTATTTTTTTATTTATTTAAATATAACATTATCAAAGGCACAAATTAATATTGCAATTATTGCGGCATATATAATTTAATTCTTTGTCTTATTATTTTTTTTCCTTTTATTGCTGTGAAAATGTCAGAACTAAGATATTTGATAATAATATAAATTTACTGCTTACTATAAAATTTTGTATATGCAATCATATTTTTTAAATTAGTTTGTTTTTTTTTTGTACCTTCTTTTGAGTGGTGAAACAGCTTTGTTTTATTGGATTTTTTAATTTTTAAGGAAAATTAAAAACATAGCTATTTATAACTCAAATAAATTTATAAAGGGCAAATGATATGTGAATTTCTATTTTGTTGTTTGAACGATATTTATACTTTTATTTTGAATATAATTATTAAAATTTTTTTTGTTTCATTAAATTAATTGTTGACCGTATATTAATTAGTTCAATGACAAGAATATCTCTTTAATTTTTATTTGATTAATATATTGACATAAATAATTTTTTTAATAATTTTTAATAGTTTTATTAGCTAAATTTATTAGTTGTATGAAGATAATTTAATTTTAATTAAAAAAGGTAAAAATTTAATTTATTTTCATTTTAAGATTCTCATTGGTTTTTTTTATATTTTATATTTTAAAAGTTTCATTATTTTTTTAATTTTTGATTTTAAAGTTATCTTTTTTAATTTTTTATTTCTCACCTTAATCAATAATTAAAATTCACTAAGTTACAAAAAAAATAGTCAAACAATTAAAAAAATTAAAAATAATAATATTTTACAATTAAGGTAAAAAAATTTAACATATATTTAATTTTTTCAACAAATATTATTATTTTTAATTATTTTTTATGTTATTTGACTATTTTTCTTACCATTTAATGAATTTATAATTATTATTAGCTATTATATAAGTGTTGTTTCAACTATAGATTAGGATAAAAAATTGAATAAAAAAGTGAAACCTTAAAACTAAAATTTAAAAATAAGATGAAAACTTTAAAATAAATTAAATTTTTACTTTTTTAATTGAAATTAAAATATTTTCATATAACTAATTTATTTAATTGAAAAAATAGCTAAAAATTATAAAAAAATAATATTTATGTTATGATATCAATTAAATAAAGGTCAAAGAGATATTTTTATCATTGAACTAATCGACATTGAGCCAACAATTAATTTTAACGAAAAAGTAACAAAATTAATGTATTTAATAATTATTTTTGAAGTAGAGATGTAAATATAATTCAAGCAATAAAGTGGGATTCATATGTCATGTGTCCTTTTATGAATAATAGTACGAGTTTTTCGTATACAGGGTTAGTAATACGGCACGAGTTTTCTCTTATCTACAGTACGAAATATTTAATAATATGAAATGTTTTTAAATTATTTAAGTTAATTCAATGAAAAACGAAATTTGGATCCTTTTATTATTTTTGTCATAGTTGTTTAACTACTTGTAACCTTATTTATTTTTATATTTCAATTTTTTTAACGAAAAGTAATATTTTTTTCTTACTTAATTCGTTTTTTCATACTCTCCTTTACAATGTTTTAATACTAGTCCCATCAAATTATTCAGAATTGAATTGGGTTCTTGCCTTAGAGGGAAGGTTCATAGAAATATCATTAAAAAAAAAATTTTCACAAAAATTTGCTTAACGAAATTCAAATATTATGCAACAACTATTGCATTAAATGAAACTGTGAAAGCAGCCAATATGTATTGTCGTACGTTCACACGGTTGTACTAACTGTGAAAGCAGTTAACACGTAATGTTATATATTCACATGGTTGTACTAACATACTAATAAGATTGTTCTTCAAGTGTCAAGGTGACATTAATACATAAATCTAATTGATAATTTTAATTTACTCCAATATCTCGAAAAATTTTATCCGAGAAAAATTCATAATTGAAGCTATATTCTCAATATTTTTATTAGTCTTAAAAACTATCAATGAAAATACATATATGTCTAGCTACCCAATTCAACCCCTTCCGCAATCCACATCTTAACTTCTATATCATGCAATCTCATGCTTCTTATATGTTGGTGGTGTAAATTGGGAAATCACATAAACAAAATGAGCTACATTATTTATTTTTAAAAAAATCATAAAATTATCCTTATGTCAATGTGTTGAAAATGTGCATGTTATTGGTTTTTATATGTAGAATTCTTGTTCATTTGAGTTTTATATTTTAGTTTTTGAAGAAGCACACTTAATTTTCATAAAACAATTTTAATCCTTTTATATTTCCAAAAAATAATATTATTACTTCTAATCCAGGTCATAGAATAACTAAAAAAATGTGTCAAACATATATATCAAATATAATATTTAACTCTTATAGTCAATTTGGGTCACATTGAATGGATCTTATTATTAGGGTATTGAGAGATTTCTTTGGCTACATAAAACAAGAACAGAAATAGTGTAAGTGTTAATTTTCAGAAGGAAGCCTTCCCACCAAATTTAAAGGAATATTTTTTTTCTTCCAAATTTATTTTGTATATGCAATCTTGTTGTATCTTAGGGACCTATCTTACAAAATATTGGCTCATAAAGACATTTTATTTCCAAGATTGCTTATTTATTGACTTCTCAAAATTTTAAAAAATCATGCTATTGTGTCAAGTAATACAAATGCAAATACTTGTGTATGTAAATAATCAATTAATGTGTGAAAATATTAATAACCACCAATCTATTTCAAAATAGCTTTGCAAATCTCCGCATTCAAGATTCGTAGTAATACCATCAACAGACTTCACAAAAAAATCATGACAGATTTATTATTTTTCTAAAATTTATTATCCAAAATTTTCACTTTTCAAGATTTATTTCCCAAATATTTATATGGCGCTAAGACTAAAACCTTAATTATTTTGTTATTGGGTCAGAATTATATTGGGACTCCTTTTTATTGATTAATTATGAATTACCATAAATAAAAAACAAAATTCATAATTTTAGTTTACTCCAATAACTCAATAAAATTTGTCTCAAATTGCTATAACTTTTTCTTCCTTTGTTAAACTCAAATGATATGAAACTAAATTCTCAATATATATCTCACTAAAATCTAAAAGGTACTTATTTTAGATGATAGATTCATATGCGACTACTTAACACCTTCTTCATGAAAGAAATGTTCAGCCAATAAACATTGATGCAATCTCATATCATTCTTATATTGTGGTGGTATAAATTGAAAAATGATAGAATTAATAAGCTCTACATTGGTTATATTGACTTGTAACACCTACAAAAATTCTTCTAATTAAATTAAGAATAATAATGAAAGCTGTACAAACTGATAATTATATAATAATATTAATGAATAAAAATATAAAACTAATATAATCATTTATATTTTTTATATTGATTGATAAAAAATATTGTATAGAAGGGACCTATCTTATAAAATATTGGCATATAAAGAAAATTATATTTCCAACGTTGGTTATTTATTTACATTTTGGAATTTTAAGAAATAATCATCCAACTCTGACAAAATCTTTTGTTTTAATTTTATTTAACAATATTGATTTCATGAAAACAAGCAGTAAATTAATGCTCTCATATTTTGAATTAAAGAGATTCTTCCCCCTAAATTAATTTATTAAGCGAAAAATAATACTTTATATATATATATATATATATATAATTTGGGGAGGGAGCTTATCTCTATACCCCACAAATTTTTGAATTTTTAAATAAAATTTTTATAATTTAATCTATATATATACTTGTTTTAGTTGTTTACATTTTAGTCTCTTATTTTTTTTTATCCTTTAATTTATAAACTACTTTTAGAGCTTGTGCTCTTCAAATTTATTATGTTTTCTTTAAATTTTTAAATTTCTACTTCGGCCCTTTATAGACTGAATTCACAATAAAGACAAAACAAAAGCACAACAAATGAGAGATCGAGATTATTAGTATTATTAGGATCTCAAATACAAATGCAAATGATGAACTGTTAATCTAAGAATGTTTGTAAATGCATAATCATAATTCATTTCAATTTTCTTTTTTTAAATTTACACATCCAGACCTCTTGTTGTGATAATACTATCATCGTTCTTCACATGCATTAATTATGTCAAATTTTTTATTTTTTGAAAATTTATTGTACAATGCGTCATTTTGTAGTTGCGTTAAAATTTTCATTTTCCTACAATTTATTGTTAAAATTCTTATTTCATATTTACTATAACTTTTTTGCGTTACTAGAATTTAATGTTCAACTCAATATTTTACATTTATGGTAAATAGCACCAACAATACGTGAATTATTTTCATTGTTGTTGAGTCATAAACATATTCTAAATCTTTTTATTGAATAATTATGAATTATAATTAATAATGAATAAAACTGACCATTTTAGTTTACGTCAATACCTTAATAACATTTGTCTCATATTGGTTTCTTTTTTTCCCTTCCTTTGTTAAACTCACGATTATTTGATGATGATACTGAAATTATTCACGATTATTTAATTAAGTTAACAACTTTTACGCGAAAGAAATACTCAGCTGATAAGCATGGAGACAATCTCACATGCTACTTATATTATGGTGGTTTAAATTAAAAAAAAATCATATAATTAACATGATCTACGTTGATTATATTAACTTCTAATATCTATAAAATTCTTCTATTCATATATTACAAAATATTGGTCTTTATAAAAGACATTTTCTATTTTTTATGAAAAAAGTTAAAAATATATATGTAACATAATGACATTGATTGATAAAATAATATGATTAATAAGTATAAACAATGTAGATCATTTGACAACTAATGCCATCACTCTATTTGTATATGATAATTTTGTATAAAATTTGATATATCTTTATAACACTACTATTTACACAAATATTATATATATATATATATATATATAATATTAAGAATAGAAACGCTGTAATTATATTAATTTGTCTCGACATTAAGAATTATCTTATCAAATATATAAATTTGCATTTATTCTATCGTTGTAATAGTGAAGAGTTGCAGTGCTCGTTTTATAAATACGACTGACATTATAAATATGTACTAAATATTTGGGATATCTGATATTATTTGACACTTTTAGTTATTAAAATTGAATTTTATTCCTTTTTAGTTATTGGCGTGAGTATATTTTCTACAACCCTAGACAAAATCTTTCATTAATTTGAGGAAATGAGAAAGCACAAAATTATAATAAAATAGAAAATAAAATAAAATCTTTCAGTAATTTTAGGAAACAAGTAGAACGACAAAATCATAATAAATAGCCAAAAAAAAAAAAAAAAGACATGCCTCAACATAAAGACTTGCCTCTATCAAAAAAAATCAACTCTCAAAGAATTAATTAGTATACAGCTTCTATACATTATAGAGAAGAAGAATTGACCCAAAAAGAAAATTTAATCAAACATTGATAATAAATACAATTTACCATTTCTGTTTACTCCAACAAACTCAACAATTTTATCTCAAATTGTTCTGTATAGTTTTTATTATTATTTAAATTTCAAAATCTTATTAATTAGAATCTTTGGACTATTCTTTTTATGATAAATAAAACTACATTTAACCACTTAAATTAATACCATGCATGCAAATATTTAAAAGAAATACTCACTTAGGAAATATATATATAATTCAATTAATTAAGCATTTTTTAAATTTTCAAATAAAAAATAATATACAAGATATATATCCATTTCTAAATTTTCATCATTCATTTATTAATTGTGTTGGTATTAACTTAATTTTTGAAAATTTAGAATTAAAACCTAATTCTAATCTTTACCGTACCCTTTTTTGTTTTTAATTTATTAACATTGCAATTTATTTTTCTGAAAATACAAACTCTACCATGTGTCGATAAAATATGACTTTCAATAAGCATTTTACTTTAATTCTTTCTTCACTACTATGTCCTATAAAATATTTTTAGTTTTAAAATTTACTTTAATTATGAAATAACTAATAAAATTGTGTCAAAAATAAATATAGAATATAATATCAACCCTCCTAGTTAATTTCAATTTAATTTAGTTTTAATTTATATAAGACAAATTAATACATGGATAAATGGTTTTAGTCTCGAGTTTATTGACCAGAATCAATACTGTTAAGATTTTATGCTACCAATGTCTTTATGACTGAAGGAACACCGCCAAATGCAAACAAAATAACCCTAGACAACAATATAAATGAGAGTACTTTTATTTGAAAAAAAAAAGTCAATAAATGGTGATGTAATATGTTTTTTAATTTTAAATATAATGCAATCTTATATATTTCATTAACTGGAATCATACCGTAAAACATCATTATGTTCTTAAGAGTCTGACTTCATCATTAACAACATCCTACTTACATCTATCTTTCCATTCCAAGAAATAATTAGAAAGTAATATGAATGATTCTTCATGAAACTATACATCTAGTTGTAATTTATTGCCTCATGTCAGTGGCATGAAGAAGGCATTACTTACTGTATCATTGATAATGGCAGTTGTGATCACATATCAACATATAGAATCATATCGATGGTTTAGCAGAGGGTTTGAACAACTACAAAATTGCCTTAAATTGACAATTTATAAAATTTGAAAGTTGGTGATATGGGCCAATAAGACAGGTAAATTGGTGATTTATTTGATTGGTAAGTAATGCTGCATGAAAGCCAAGGGCGTTGGTCCTTATTATTTCAGTTGTTTATGAAGCAAAGCTATCGATTACAAATAGTGACAAAATGGACACTCTTGATTCTTAGTTTTACATTAGATATATAATTAAGAATATTGTGTATATCATAATAAATCAATGCAAAAATGGTTAAAGCATCTGTTATAAATAATACTCGCGATGCAAAATAAATTATTTTAATTTATTCCAATAACTTAATAAAATTTAGCTCAAATTATTGTTTTTTTTTTGTGTGTCTATTATGAGTTCTACCCATACAAACATTTTAAAAGAGATTCTCAGGAAATAAGCATTGATATGCAATCTCATGATGCTTGTTATACTTTGGTTCTTCTTGTATAAATTGGAAAATCATATAATTATTGATTTCTAACAACCATAGAATCCTTCTTATCAATGCAATTGCTGATACACCATTACATGTATAAAGCATTGATTGACCAAGATATCATAATTGTTAATCAAATTCAAATAATGTTTATATTATTCAATTGTCAACTTACTTTAACTTTTCTATGATAATTTAAATTTAAAGTTGTTAGCTGTTTATCTTCCAATATTATTTATTACTTCTATGTAACTTTAGTAATGTTTTAATTTTTTAGTGACACTAAATGTCTCAAAATTTCATTTAAAATAATGCGACACAAAGAATGATATTTATTAATTGAATAATAAATTTTTAAAAATTTAATTAGAATTTTGGGTCTCATCCATCACCACTCAAAATAATACTGTATGCTATTTTACATATGCTGAGGGTAGAGCTAGCACCTTGCCCTATAATATTTTAATTCTTATGAAAAATATATATATATATATAATTTAATGTGGAAATATATTTTTCTCTTAAATTTAAAAAGTAAATTTTATCTCTTAATTTATAAACTATTCTTAAAATTTGTCCTCTCTAATTTTATCTCCATCTGCATCTCTGCTGTCTTACATATACTGAATTCATAATATTTAAAGATAAAACACAATAACTGAGAGGATGAGATTACTAGTATTATTTGATACCTTTTACTATGACCATTGAATTTTATTCTCTTCTCTTATTGATTCAAAACCAACCTAAAATCTTTTATTAATTTTAAGAAACAAGTAGAAATCACAAAATCATAATAAAAATAGCACCAGAAAAGAATGACATGATTCAACATGAAGACCACCCCCATGAGAATTATTAATGTATTTAATGTAAAATCATATTAAGTATATTTTGTTTGACTTCGTTGCTTACGGACTAATATGAGTATTTCTTTTCTCGGTCCACATCTCTCTTTTGTGACAATCGCAATGCTATCCAAATTGCACATAATGATGTATTTTATAAAAAAACTAAACACATTGAAGCTAATTGTCATTTTATTCGTCATCATATCATGCAAGAATATATTATACTTCATTTCATTTCTTTCCTTGATCTACCTGCTAATATTTATACCAAATGTCACCCTCCTTATCGTTTTCAAGTTTTGATATCCAAACTCAAGCTTGCTTCAACTAAGCTATCTTGAGTTTGAGGGGGGTATTGATGTATTTAATGTAAATTGGTTATTAGTTAGAAGACGATAGATAGTAGAAAAAGTTAGTAGTGACTATTAGTTGAAATAGTAACTAATTTTAACCTATATATACCTATGTATTGTATCATTTTCATTCAAGAAATACGAATTATTTTTTCAAAATCAACAAGAATAAATCAACTCTCAAGAATTAATTAGTATAAAACTTCTTACATTAGAGAAAAGATGAATCGAAAATAAATAAATAATCAAATCTCCATTTGCACTGAAGTAGTTAAAAGACTAACTCATTACATTAATACCAAGTGGCTACCATTGAACGATATTAATTAAAATTCTTATTTAAATATTGATAATAAATACAATTTTATCATTTCGTTTTATTTCAACAGCTCAACAAATTAATTTGATCTCAAATCGTTCGTTATAGTCCTTATTATTATTTAAATTTTCAATAAATTATTAATTACAAGCTTTAAACTGTTTTTGTATGATAATATATAAAACTATATTTAACTAATTAAATTTATCCCTTCAATAGTTTCTTCAATAAGTTAATTAGTACCGGTTCATGCAAATATTTAAAACAAATACTCAAGCAATAAGCATTTTCAAATTTTCAAATGAGAAATAGTATATATGATACCATGTCTAAATTCACAATTATTTCTTACTTTCATTGATACTAACTCAATTTTGAAAAAATATAATTAATACTCAATTCTCTTTTATCATAACCTATTTTTCATACTTCTGTTTAAATTTTTGAATAATTAGAATTAAAACCTAATTCTAACATTTATCATATCCTATTTGTTTAAAAAAAAGTTTTAAATGGGACTAAAAAATCTCGCCCATCTAACATTTTTAAGATATTAAAACTAATACCCGATTCTAACCTTTAGTATAACCTTTTGAAAAAATATTAATTTTATCTCTAATATATTTTGATATTATTACTCACATCCCTATTATTTTAAAATTACACTTTTAATCCTTGTCGTTATAACATGGCTGTTAAATGTTAGTATATTTTATCATTTGACACATTGCCCTTAACTAAATTAAATTTGTAGTGAGTTTAAATTAATACAAAAAAATATAAAAAAAATAAACTCTTTTTTATTAAGACACTAATTGCTTTTATTTTTAATTTTAATTTTTTATTTTAATAATTAATTATTGAATAATATTTTTTTGGATTATAAAAATTTACAGAAAAATATTTATAATTAAGCTTTATAAAATATCTTATTCATAAGCGATTTTTTACAAAAATTTTAGGTTTTAGTATATTATTTTTAGTTAATTTTATTGTAAAATTAAAAAAATTCAAAAGAAATAAACTTATTTAGATTTTATTATTTTATTTTTATTTTATTTTATTATAAAACTAAAAAGAAATAAGTTTTTAAATTTTATTATTTTTATTTTTATTAAAATTTTATTATTTTTATCTTTATTTAATCTTATTGTAAAAAATTTTAAAATGAAAAGAAATAAACTTATTTATATTTTATTATCTATATTTATATTTGATTTTATTGTAAACATTTAAAAAATAAAAATAAATAAATTTATTACATTTGAATTTAATTTTTTTAATTTTAGTAATTTTTAATTTGAAATTAATTTTTATTAAATAATTTTATTTTTAATGTTTATTTGAGTTTTTTAGAATTAATATTTATTTTATTTTTTAAAAATTATGTGACATTATTATTATCAATGCATGGATAATAAGGTTATTTTTACTCAAAAAGTAAATTTATAAGGTTAATGTTATAACGATATGAACTAAAAATGTAATTTTGAAACAGTAGGAATATAAGTGATAATATCGAAATACATTAGAGATTAGTATTTTTCATAACTTTTTTTTAATTTTAAAAATTTTAAATCAAAACATTTATAATAACCTTGTTTTTTTGCACTTTTTTTTAAAAAAAATTAAAGGGAAGTGATAAATCTTAACTCCGAAATACCAAACATTTACCTCTACTAGTATTTAAATTCGAAATAACTTAAAAGAGCGTCAAATATGGCCTAAATTATCTGAAAATATTTTTAGTATTTTATTGATATATGACTTTTAATAAGCATTATACTTAAAGATTTGTGGTATATACCTAAATTACGATGCTATATTATTGACTCCTAACAATTTATTTCATTCTTCTCATCACTTGTATGTGAATGGTTTTAAATGAAGGCTAAATCTTTATTCATTTATATTAATTTCCTTTAAAATATTCTTAATTTCTAAATTTATTTTAATTATAAAATAACTAATAAAAATTGTATAAAAAATAAATATAGAACATAATAGTAACCCTCTTAGTTAATTTGGTTTTATTTTAATTTTAGTTTACATTGGATTTGAATTTCACTAATAACAATACTTTTTTTAAGATTTTGTGCTACTGATGTCATATGACCAAAGGAATGCTGGAAAATGCAAACCAAGTCATTTTACATAACATAGAGAAATCATTCTTGTACAAAATAACCCATAAATTGTTGAAACCTGAATCTTACTTCAACTATCAATTAAGAATTTATGCGAATTAAAAAAAAAAGTAGAATATAAAATCAGAACAATGAAATAAAACATGGTTTTACTTAACCTATATCCACGAGGATACAAAGAAAAATTTATTACCAACAAGAATCCAATATAAATTTAGAAAGAATTTTCAAAATCCTCAATAAAGTTTAAGAGCACACTAAATTATTAGTTGTGTCTGACTCCTCCTCCCATAATTACTTACAACTAGACAAAGACTATCTTGTCTTTGCTTATAATAACTAAACTAGCCAACCACCCATAGATTATAACAGATTTAAGTTGTTATACAAGTTGTCACCAAATACTGAGAATGGCCAAAGAGTTTCTAATGACAACCAG
The DNA here is from genome assembly GCA_028052125.1 of Melia azedarach. Classification (NCBI taxonomy): domain Eukaryota; kingdom Viridiplantae; phylum Streptophyta; class Magnoliopsida; order Sapindales; family Meliaceae; genus Melia; species Melia azedarach. Next base: position 2,476,777 of record CM051402.1, on the reverse strand, counting down.
AAAACACTCATGTTAGATCAAAAGCATAATTACCCTTCATTAGCATTCTTTTTGTGAAATGATTATAAATTATGATTTTTTCAAACTACAGTTTCCATTTATATACTTTTTAAAAGAAAATATTAATAGTAAATATACTTCATCATTTTAGTTCACTCCAATAACTCAATAAAATTCTGCTCAAATTATTGTTTTTATTTTATTTTTTAAAATTATTATAACTCTGTCGGTTTTCATTGTACCACACAAACATTTAAAATAAATGCTCAGCAAACAAGCACCGATATGCAATCTCATACTTATATTTTGGTGCTTAATTCCTGTATAAAATTTGAAAAATCATAGAAACAACATGAGCTACATTATTAACTATTCCCTTCTAATAATCATAAAATTATAATCAATAAAATACTTGCACAAGTCATTCATTGCATATTAACCAAGATCATAATTATGAAGACATGTATCATTTCATTTCTTGGTTTATACAATGATTATAAAAGAATTTATATAGGTTAAAAAACAATAATTAAATCTGTTAATTAAGAAAGAAAAATAAAAATGATAAAGACTTTGTAATTTCAATGTCATAATTCTTGAAATGGTGAAGTTTGATGTCGTCTTTGAAACGGTGCAATCCGTGTACAACCATTGTTGAAGAAATATTTCAACAAATTGTTAGTCAACAAAATTTAAATAATTTTTATAATATTCAATTGTCAACATACTTAATCTTTATATGATCATTTAAATTCAAACTATTGTGAGCTGTCTATTTTCAATATTTATTACTTACTATTATATTTCATTTGTCTTCTTTCTATATGATTTCGCAGAAACAGAACTTCTCTTCTTGTATTTATCGATCAAACACAAACAAGAATTACGATCTCCAGGCCATCAATAGAAAGAAAGAATTGGAAGAAGGGTCATGTTCCTTCCTTGCACGAAAAGAATTTGAAACAAGCACCGTTGAAAATATAAAAATTAAAAAGTTACCGTTATTTAGCCCTTTTCTCTCCATTCTCATTTGTCTTAAATATATTTACGTGTTATTAAATAGTTTTTTTCCAATTGAATATTATAAACAATAATAAAACATAAAAATAATTTTAACTCTTTTATTTTTAACCCATGAAACCACAATCTATCTATGAGGGTGGCTTTTTGGCAAAAGAAGGGAAAATGGCAACTGATTCATACAAAAATACTAAAATTTTTGCCTCATTTCATACACAACATAACAGCAAGTTAATAGAACATCTCTGAACAAATAAATGGAAAGAACAGAGGAAAAAATGATATCGGAATTGAATGTTAATCTCAAATTTGTGGGTACATATCAATTGACTTTGGTTATTATCAAGTACAAAAAGAATGACCAATTTAGTTCATGAATGTACCAAACCCTATCCTGTGATTTTTTACTCCGAAAAAATTGTATGCTGGCATCCAATCTCATAGTCATGCAACTGAATTTCTATTATTTCCATGCTACTGCATCAATTTCATCTCTAGCCGATTTGTAAAGTTCGAGCCTCTTAGCGATGGTACTTCTTCGCTCCATGAGCTGCGGGTCCTCATCCAACATTTTCCCAAGACGCTCCTTCTGCATATAAACCAGGACAATATTGTTGTAAAATTTATGAAGCAAGGACAACCCAGATGCTGAACATAGACAAAGTGAACTGTAGTTAATAACTAATCTACTAGTGTAATTATGACGGTGTCAACCAAAGATCGGTACAACACAGATTACACGGAATGCAATCCATCTCCATTGCAACCAAAGATTATTTTACTCTTCAGTGAAAGGTTCAGAAGACTAGGTTGGAAAATTCCTCGACCTCTTGAGAACTCAGGTGAGAACTCAGGTCAGACTAGCACCAAACTGAGCTCAGTATGAGACAGAATCCAGAATGGAGCTTTAGCCCTCAAACCTTTATGTCAAGAGCATCAACATTTGCATAGTGAAGCATGGAGAACTTTCAGAGAAGATCTTTCTGCTTCTTAGAAAGGGATAAGTACAAAAAGCCTTTGAAAATGTGTTGTTTCCGCTTTTCTATGGGTTTTAGCAAGAGAGAAGTAACCATCCCTTTGGGCTTAGGTTTCAAAGGATTTTCAAGATACTTCATTCTTTTTCATTCTTATCAATTGGGGAGTGGTTTTAGGAGAGATGGACACACTTGTTTTTTGGGATCTGCTTTATACACATTTTTTCCCTCTTCTGGTTTATCTTGCCCTTTGTGTGAAAATCTAGTCTACAATCGTATTGCTATTAACTTTTTTCTTTTTGTAATCTAGTTTTACAATGTCCCATCAAAAACATAAAAGAATTTTTGGGTAATGGCTAACTTAGGCCTAGGGACTAAATTAGGGTGGGTGGGGTAAAGGGTGCAAATGAGGAAAAAAGCAAAAGAATATAGTAAAATCTATGTAATTAAAATACTTTACCTCCTGTCTCCCGACTCGTGCATAGAATTGGTTTAGCAATGATCTCTTGGCCTGTAGGACTTGACAATACACCACAGCCTTGGGAATAGAATTCTTCAGCGTATCGCAAACCATGCCAATATAACCACTGACATTTGACCCTATAAATAGATCACCAAATGTGTCAGTATCCACCTCAATCTATTCTATTTTCTAGTGGAAAATTTTATTCATTTTGCAAGATCACCCTAAGGAACTAGCATTATGCAAACATTAGTACCAAAACTGTCCAACATGAAATTTGGAACATTCAATACAGGAGTTGGAAAGTGAGAGAGAGCGTGAGCAGACCGAAGAATAAGTATCATACAGAATTCTAGGGAAACTTACAAGGCTTCTTACGTTTGACTTAAATATAGACAGGGTCTTCAAAAGTTTATTTGGGACAGCTAGTTCCCTTCTCCTTAGTACAAAGGATTAATTTTTGTAAGTACATGACCCTGCTCTATTTAAGCCAAACCAAACCTTTGAGGATTTGGCTGTATTTAAAGGTTTATAGCATGTCTAATAACAAAGAAATGCACATACCAATTTTCCTAAAATGATAGTCAGCATAACGTTCTATATTTTGCGTTCCTGGCTGGGGTGCATTCTTCTCTGGTGCATTCTTATCAGAAGCATTCCTATCAGAAGAATTCCGATCAGAAGCATTCCTCTCTGGTTCAGCACTGAGCTTCCGGAAAAAGTCAACAGTGAGGTAGCTAGACTCCATATCTACCAGCCTTAAAACTGTTTTCCGGCTTTCGTCACGGAATTTCTCCAAAGCTTCATTTGCTGCGGTAGCTATGTCCGATTGAAGTGATGGAAACCGCTTCAACTCCTGCAATTGCCATGAAACAGTATTGATGAATTAATTTCTACTAAATTTTGGTCATCTCCAAGACTCGAACTCAGAAGCACATAAATAGCATATAAAAGACAAAAGACCAGTTTGACTCCTTGAAACAATGCTTTTCACTTGAGTAGGAATTAAGGATGTTATCCAGGAGTTGCCACATTGAAAATGACTAACTTGATAATTAATTTGAGACAGAAGAAAAGCATTTTCCAATTAAGTATAAACATTCCTAATAATTCCTATAATAGCTCTGGTAAACATCCACTCACAGCAATTATCATTCTACTGCTACATTACTTGCCTTGTTCTACAACTAGGTGTCGCTCCAAATGCACAACGGAGATAGCATACAAGATCAAAGGCATTATAAAATGATTTTCCTTTCTCTCTCCCTCTCTCATTACATGCAATGTCAAATTTTTATTGGGATTTCTGTTAGTACTAAAATCTTTGAATTGTTACTGTTGTTCAAAAAGCAGTTCCCTCAAGTCTTTTGAGAATCTCAACAAGTTCATTCTTGCCTGAGTCTAAATACAATGGTATCTTATTGAGGTTATATGAACATTTTAAAATGCTTGAAGTTGTTGTGTCAAACTCAATTTAGGTATGCTTTTTATGAACACATAGCTATCATGTGGTGTGGCAAGGGTAGAAGGCGAAATTCTTTTTCACTAAAAATCTCCCAGGATATCTTTCTCTTCACTGTGTTAGATATTTCAAACTGAAATAAATAACAAAGTCATGCATGGTATTATAATTAAGATACTTCACCTCAAGGTACATAAGAACGAAACTTGGATAGTTTTTTAAACGTGTCAGGATGATCCATGTTTCAGCGGTTAGACTGATAAGACACAACACATGAAAAAATACGAATAAAGCAAATATAAGATAATTTTTCAATTTCCCTCTTCCTTATATCAATTCTCTTTTAAGGGAATGAACTAAAAATGTTGAAACTCAATGAGATCAAGCACAATCTCACACACAGTTACCATGCAAACTTCCAAACCATTGAGCAGAGAACTAAAGATAATTATGTAACTTTTCATTCCAAATCTAAAATAAAAAACCATCTAACAGAAAACTAAAAATATGATACCATGTACACAAATTTTATTTAAATCTAACACAAAAGTTGTCACCAGCTAAAATTTGCATACCTCCGTCTCAGCTATTGATTTCCGTACAAGTTCTTTCAATACAAAGTGGACCTAAAAGCAAAATAATACATCAAATATTTGTTAGTGATAATGAGGAAAGAAAAAAAAAAGTGTAAATGTCACATAGGTCCTTGAGTTTGACAAATAAGCAACAAAGTTTGGAATGCTTAAGTCCATTTTTGGACCCTCAACTCCCTTGATTAACTACCATCCCTCCTGCTTGAGGTGGTAGGGGCATTTAGGTAATTCCACTCATATATAGAAAAGGAATGATTTAGCAGGCGCTGTTGCTCACATTACAGTGAGCAACACCACCGCATAGCCAATTCAGCTCTTCAACTCCATTCAGGAGGCGTTGCCTGATAGCAGCATGTGAACAGGTATGCTTCATACAGTCACGTATATATTGGTTTTGGTACCATGTAATATAACCCTGATCTTGTAAGTTTAGTAAGGATGAAAACAGAAAGCAGACCAGCAATCCACTTCAGCATCAAAAAGCTCTTTACGTGAGATATCAAAAATCTGTGCAAAAGCGAAGTAAACCTATGTATCCCAAAAAAGACTGATATCTAACTTCATAAATTTAATAATACTTGATAAATCTCCACTTGAAAAACATTTCTGAAGTTAAACAATTTAAATAAAAAATAAATAGTCTATTTTTCATAGTGTACTACAGTTTTCCAAACACCCTTGGCACTAGTTTTTCAAGATTGATGACAAGTCTAGGAAAAGCGTTACAATAAAAAACTGTTCAAAGGTTTTTGGAGAAAAGCTTACAGCTAAAAACTGATTACACTAAATAATTTATGCTCCCTTTTAAAAACCCAGCTGTCATCTACCACTTAATAAGTTCTATTGTTTAATAGTAGATGTATTTGCTCTCTCTTTCATTTCCTAGACTGTAGTTATCATTGCTTCAATCTAAGAAAATAACTCTTTCGAATGTTTTCTGACCTAACCTTTTGACTATGCATCCAATCAGAGGTCCCAATACGTTTTTAAAGGCCTAAATCAATAAAGAAATTTTGTGGTATGATATGATAAATCCCATTAGACATGTATAAGCATATGCAAAATACTTTTACTATGACCTAATATCAGCTATAATGCAAGGGAAAAAACTTGCACTACCGGTAACCGTAAAGATTCAAAATCATAAACTTTGATACAGAAAAAGTAAGAACATTACAGCATCCACAGAGGCTTCAGCTGGGCCTTTGAAGAAACTGATAGATCCATCAATGAGTCTTCTGTAACCTTGTTCTGGAGCAATTAAATGTGGCTGGTAACCATCAGCCTCTGAAACAACCTTTTGGACATTTCTTGTTGAGAGATGGCGATCAAATGGGAGCTTTTTTAAAGCAGCCGGCAGCTGATGGTCAAAAACTCCGTATATCCGGTCACCACCAGGCCGCCTGAAAGAGCAATTTATGAAATTGTCACAGGACATTAGAAACTATAACAAAAAGCGTAGCTAGTCCGAAACATCTTTTACAATCGTCAAATATTTGATGCTACAAAATGCAGTGCTTTTTAAAAAGGAGTGGTATTTCCTCTTTTGACAAATATAGAAACAGAAACAATTTTGGCTCCAATATCACATTAATTAATCCATCTTAAAAGCATTAGCTACTAGGTAGCAAGCCCAGGCTTTCCAGCCATAGTACAGTAGCCATATCAAATACTAACCAATGCGAGACACTTTAATGATATATTTTAGATAAATTTTCAGGTTTTTCTGTCAAAATTAACAACAGTGAATAAGACAAAATAACTCTTTAAAAGTGACCACTGTTCCAACACGTCTATCTCATAAGTTCACTAAAATTTCTTAAATAATACTGTCTATAACAAACAGCGGAGCTATCCTGTCCACCAATCATATGTTTAGTCCAACTTTTGCAAGAGACTACCATAATTCAAATTTAATATTTGAAACTTTATTCTAATAAAGTATTCACAAAAGAACTAATTATCTCTTTATGCTATATTCTCATTCACTAATGCTCACCATGTAAAGTAAAAGCCAACTAAAAACTTATTAGTTCATATTTTCAAAAGATTATATTTCCAGAGACAGGCATGGCTGTTATTGAAGGTTAAGATTAAGAAGAGATATAATCTTAATTAGAATGATCTAATCTTATTTTATGCATCTAGATCCAACATCAATACTTGGTAGGTGGTATCCTGATTTTCATGATTCCTGCGCAATTTTTTACTGTTCCCCTTTCTCAGAAAGAGTTTAAAAGTTAATCATGTCTAGCAGATTAGAAATCAAGTTATTCATCCTATAATGTAGCATTTGGACAAACTAATACACTTCCCAGGTTAACCCGAGTACCATGGCGGCTTGGTCCAATAACCATTCTTCATAAGTTAGGTCAAAAAAATTGAATGATATACTGTGCAAAGTGCAACTCTCTTCACTAAATGAATCTTAACATTTAAATACATTTTTATGAGCTTCTATTTCCTTAGAATAAAAAAATATGATGAAGAAAAACTGGATATTCACGAATAGCAAAGTTCCCCAATAAAGATCGAAATTTACAGCTACTCAAGATGAAAAAGAGCCAAGAACCTAAACTTATGAAGTTATATGTATGCTACGCAAATAAATTATTATCACTAAGCTTGGACGAAAAGGTATTCCTTTTACTTCAAGCACGAAATATCATGAAGCTTAATTGCGTATTCTTTCATAATCCATCATTCTTCTGATTTACCAAACATACTACTTTGAAATGGAAAATAAAGAATTCACTTTGGATGTCAAAAAAACATTCTTCAATGTTGATCAATCAGACATTTCACAAGACAACAAACAACCTATACAAAATTACTCAATAATGAAACTGACAAAAAAAGGCTTGAAAAAGCTCGTGTGATTTACCCTCCATCCAGGTGTTCCTTGAATACACGCTCAAATGCACGGCACATTTCTAAGATTGTGTACAACTGGGCCTGCACAGACAGATTAGGTTATTTGTACAATTAAACAAGGACCTTGGACCAATTTTCTTCACTTAAGTAAACTAGTTTCTTCATAAGTCTAAATTATTACCCCTGAGTCTACTCCAACAGGCCTGCCAATCCGGTCCAGCTCTGCATTAAGCTCATCAATTGTCTTATTTATTAAAGCAATAATACTTGGTATCCGCTGCCTGATAACAGTTTCTAAATGCTGATAAGGAAGGAAAAAAATAAAAATTTAATTCAATATCAGAAAATTTCTCATTTTAGTGAATAGAACACTAGAGAACTTTTAAGGCAAATATATGGAAGACAAGGTGAAAGGGTAAGACCTGAGACAATAGTTTTGCAAGATACTCAGAGCCCATTTTACTTGCCAAATGTCCATACTCAGGGCTATTTTCAAAATATTCACGTTCCTTCCGACGAGCATAAATCATGTCAACATTTTTGTTGATATCAGCTTGTGAACGATTAACAATTCCAACCCAGGGATGTTGCAGCCTGTATGACCTTCCTTCAAGAACCTAAATTGTTTGTGCAAAGTAAGTTGAGTTTATATCTAATGCAAGTGAAATTATGGTCTAAGCAGTCGATGCACTAAGTATAAAGACTCCATACTTCCAAAGCATTGGTTCCCTTGTCCATGAGATCAAGCTTTGTCAGCACTCCAAATGTCCTTTCACCTAATATAAAAAACATAATACAATCATCAACATCTTAAATTTTATTATTTTTATTGTGAAACAATGATTTGGACAAGACCAACTATTTCCAGCCTTAAGCATATGTAGACTAATTGCAGTACCTGATGGATCAACTTCTCTTGCCAGCTTTATAGCATCTGAAGTGGCAATATCTTGATTAGCAGGAGAAATAGCCAATATAATGCAGTTAGGCTACAAAATAAAAAGTGGAAATATCTTGATTAGCAGGAGAAATAGCCACTATAAATGCACTTAGGCTAAAAAATATAAAGTGGGAAAATCCTTATTAGCAGGACCAATAGCCAATATAATGCAGTTATTCTATAAAAAAAAAAAGGAAGAAAAATAGACAGAATACAATAGCTCATCTAAAGGCCAATCTACCTAGACTAATAAGCCATTGTCTCTACATTTGTCATCCAAATTGAACATAAGGCTGACTCAAATTCTAAGGGAAAAATAAAATTAATTCCCGTAGAAGCTAGCCAGATAGCTAAAAAGAATAAAAAGGCTTTGAAGCAAGTGCTTTCTGTGGTGAGGCCAAATGCATGGATTCTACTCTTACGTTCTGAATCCATTCCAACACCACTGTGGTAGCAAAAAGAGGAAGAATTGTTAAAAAGTTTAAGAGGGTTAAAATCCAAGGCTATCACCCAAAAATGCAATTCAGCATAAAAAAAATAATGCCGACCTACATTATCTGCTTTTTTTTTTAAATTGTATACCATTCATCAAATGCAACTTATTCTCACCTTTTCAACATAAGAACGAACCATAGACTCAATATCTTCAACTATAGTGTCTGGCTGCCCCTCTACAAAAGCCAAAATTACATTATTCCTCAACTGAAAGCTGTATTTGTACTATTGTGAATCAAACCAAGGATTCATTGGCAAAGTTCAAATTCAAAATAAATAGTGTCATAGAACTTACCTACAGCAACCTTCGTCAACCCAGGAAGATCTATGAGGGTTAAGTTAACAACTGCCACAAAAAAAAATAAGTAAAAATAAAAATAACAGAGACTTAATTGACATACAATCCAAAGCAAGCAAGAGTCCAAAAAATCAACCCATAGATTCACCTAACAGAACAAATGAGAATTTATAAAAAGGGCATCCTCTAACTGCAATTTTGAAAGGATAAAACTAACAGTACTACAAAAGGAAGCTAAGAAGAAAGTGCTCAAATAAATAGGAAAGAGACTTAAAATGATTATGAGAAATAAATCATTTCCCAAGCATATAATCAGAATAAATAACACGCAATATGAAAATTAATCATTGTATACTGTACAGAGAAAAAGAAAACCAAGATATATCAGGTTTGGTTGATCATTGTTTTCTATTGCTGGCAGACAGTAACTGAAATCTAGTTCCCATCTCAATTTCTCAACTGATAGAATATCACTAGTTCAAGAATCTCTCTCCATATAGCCACTTAAGAAAATGTTATAAACATAATAGCTTGAATGCTTGGAGCAACAATGATGAAAATGATACAAAACAGAGTTGGTCCAGGAGCTATAGACTCAGGCCTTAGAAGTCTCGGTCTCAACATCAATAGGGAACAGTTCTTTTCTCTATAAATTTCTTTATGATCTTGTATTCAATATGTATAGGGAAAAAAAAAAGGGAACCTATTCCTTTCTCAAGCAGAATAAGATGTTCACTACTCCAAGTGTTGTCGCATCACTGAACATGCCATTCCTACATTCCAAAACTTGCAGTAAATTTTACTCAGCCGTGACCACACAGTAGGTTATGCTTCTCTCATAACATACACAAAAGTACCTTTATGATTTAAATCATATCCCAGCATCTACCAACTTTAGCACCCTAGTACTTCCAAGCTGCATCTGCTGCATCACTTAAAACAACTATGGTTTCAGCACCAGGTACCATGATGATTCAGTTTCCTGCTAAACTAGATTCCAGGTCCATCCTGAAGATTGCAATTCCTTGGTTATATTTTACAACAGTTAATTTTTTTTAAAGAAAATTTGAACCTTGACAATAAATTATTGCTCCTCAAAGAGTTCCAGTTGCCCTCTTTGCAAAGGCATAGGATATTGATTCCTAGATAATAAGCAAATTCATAAGTAAATGGCATTGGCCCAGGTAAATCCATGCTCGTCTCACTAACTGTCGCTGTCCCAAATAAACTCTGTTGGTTATAATAGTAATAGTGACATTATTTCCTGCCTACTTTAAGACAAAAAGTTCCATAGGAAAAGAGAATAACAAAGTTGGGGACTCAAGAAACTTTGGTACTTATAAGTGAGCAACTTGTTAGAAATGATCATGAGAGGAGTGAAAGCCATTGCAAGAAAGAAATGGATAAAACCCTTGCTTCAACAGACTATTATCACATATAGAAATATGTAAGAGGCAAACTAGTGCATTTAGCAGATGAGCAGCTAAAAATAATGAACCTTCTAGGACCGAAAAAAAACAAAAACAAAACAAAATCAAAAGAGCACAAAAATAGTGCCATGAAATATATCTTAATCTTTAACTACTCAGACATATAAGAAACATGAAAAAGGAAGTTGTTCCAAAACATTAAAAACTAGTGCTAAAGAGACAGATATAAACCTTAAATGGACAGGTAAAGCAAGTAATATAGAAGAGGGAAAGAGTAAAGTAACAATTTGGAAATATGTGTGGCATTGGCCAATGTTAATATAACCATAATGGTAACTTTGAACAGAATTTTTTGTATCCATTAATACTGTTAGAATTAAAATTAGACATGTTTAGTTTCACTAGATTCAATTTTATTAAGTATCTTTCTAGTTTAAATAATATTAGTTTTTTTGTTGGTTTGATTAAGATTTATAATTTATGTTACTTTATTATGTTAGCCTATATAAAGGCATGACTATATACGTAGTTGAATATTCAAGAGAGTTTCAACATAATTTTATTTTCTTCAACAAATACAGATATATATATATATATATATAGGTCTGGAAATAGTCATACAACCAATAAAAATACTACATAGACTGTATTGTCACTCTCCATTTTGAAAAATGATCTTGAAAATCAAGGTTCACAGACTACATTAAGCGTACAAAGGATAGTTAACAGACATCCTTTAGTTAAAACTGAGAGAAGATTTACATAAAGGAACATACAGGTCGCACAAGCATCACAACAATATTTATCAAGAAACATATCAGAGCACATATTCCATTGAATTTCGCTTGTCTTAAGCTTTTTTCTTTTTTACTTTTCTTCTCAATATCAGCATGCAGTTAAGAGGAAAATATATATACATACCATTTGGAGAATATATGCTCAGCTGAATTGGAATGTTTGAGATCTGCTTTGTCTTTCCAGTTATGCGATCTGTTTCTTCTTGAATCTCCCTACGCACAGAAGCTGCAAAAAGAAAACAAAAGCTTATGTTTTGTCGATGAAGTAGTCATGATTATTCAGTTAACATAATTGAAAAAACATGAGAGAGAGAATAAATAGGACACGACAATCATTATAGACACAGTTTGACAAGCTAATTATACCTACTCATTTTTGCTGTATGTTATACAACTTTACTATCATCAATGCTGGGCAACTGATAGTTTTCATTGCACAGCAAAGGAAAGGACAGGACCAATCAATGAAAGACGCCAACAAACTCAAACATTGCAATTCATTTTTCTAACGCTCCATCATAGTACATTTGTGGAAATGACTCTTTCAAGCAAACACATGTAACTGAGAGAAAATAGTAATAGGGAAATCAGTGATAACAAAGGCCTACAAATGTTTTTATGGCTATGACTCATGATTAACAATTACTCTATCAGATAATCAATTACACTGCTTGTTGGAAAGAGCGTGATAAAGAGGAATGTAATATTGAATGAACTTGTTCTCTTCAACGTAGTGAATCAAAAATATGTATTTTCTTGCACTGGAGAGATCTACCCCATGCTACCATTACCATTAAAAGCCCTTGAAGACACATGTCTAGTTCCCAAAGCCATCCAATAGGTTGCCCATCTACAATTTCAATAGCACCCATAAAAATTATGGATGAAAGGGAAGGTAGGAATGAGTTGTAAAAAAGAAATATTTTCCTAGGACTGGAGTGAGAATATGTCTCACACGAAGCTGGATAGGGGATAAATGAATTCATGTAATCAACTTCTAATTAAGGATCTGTCAAGGTTAAGCAGAACTATGTAAGTGGTGAAAATTTTTGAGGTTTACAAGCAGTGGATTGGATATCTTATACATAAGCTTACTTATAATGCAGATGAAGTCCCAGAACAGCCACAACCCATCCTCAATTTAGAGACTGCCATTCTCTAGGCAACATTCACTCTCAACAAGAGTAAACAACAATCAGAAACACTTCTCAGGAAAGAAGTTTCATACTTCAAATGGACTGAAATTGGAAAGATATCTCATGTTTGCCAGTTTCAGAAAACACTCAACAAAGTCGGTGAAAATCATTATAACTAACCAAAATCTAAATCAACATTTGAGAACAAAAATAGAGAAGCATACAGATAGTTCTGCAACATAGCAGCCAATCTGTTAAACCTACATTATTCCCAAAAAAAAAAAACAAAAAGGGAGAAAGCCACTATATAGAAATTAACATACCAAAATCAGAAAACTTCTTCTTTGGTGCATGAAGAAACTCCGCATAGTCAGACCCCCCTTCTGTCTGATGCAGTTGCAACACTAGTGGCCTCCGTGTAACAATACCTTTTAATGGAATCAAGATAAGATTAGAAGTAACTTTGTAGAAAATAAACAGATTATTCTTAATTTTAGAACTGACAAAATTAAGCTGCATTTTTTACATCCAATGCAGCACTGTCATACTCAATTTCGATTGCTAAGTACAGATCAGGACCACTTGATGATTCATATCATCACATAAGCTGCAGCTAGCTGCTTAGGAATGTAAGACATGTAGATGAATTGTAATTAGTTGCCTCACATGATTTGGATCCACATTAAACTGAGTTTAATGCATCTAACCGTGTAAGTTTACTTGAGATGTAACTTCAATCTAAAAACCACATAAATGATAAGATCCCACTTATCAAATTCTTTCCTTCTCTTTTCCTCCATTTTCCCATAACCAAACAGAATCATAAATTACCAACCAACGACAAAAGAATGTATCATTACCGGATCCACGAGGCAGAAAATCCCTCCCTACAACGCTTTCCAAAACCGAAGATTTCCCAGAACTCTAAAAGATAAAAACGTAAAACCCAGATGAAAAACAACGAGATAAATTATTATTTTCTAAGAAAAGAATTTGAAAAATGAAAATGAGATATAAACCTGGCCACCAACGACAGCCACAGAAGGCAGAGCTTCCCAAAGGGACATGCCCTCGCCACCATGATCACCCAGAACTGTGCAAGCTCTCTGGATTTTGTTTATGAGACCAATCAAACTCGTCATCGTCGCCATTTTTACTCTGTTTTTAATGGATCAAGAACAGAAATGGGAATACAAAGATATGCTTTTGATGTAAGAAATGTGAAGATATTAGATCGGAGAAGACAATGCGGGGATCAAATATCAGATTGGTTTGATTCGGTGCAAAGGAAAAAGAAGAAGACAGAAAATGAGAATAAACAGAAAAAAAAAAACGGTTGTATTAGAAGTAGTAGTTACAGAATAGTTACAACTCGCTTGTTGGAAATCTATTTTGTTCTTTTTCGTATATTTATTTATTTTATTTTCTGAAAAAAAATTATTTCATAGTAATAATTATTTGGATTTATTATCCTAAAATAAATTTTATTTATTTACTTTGATAATGAGATTGAATGAATTATTCAACAATTAAAAGGTATCCATTAAATAAGTTTGTGTGTCACTTTTATTGATAAAGTCTTTTGATGTTTGTGCAAATTGATTTGATTAAATAAATCTCTAAACTTACTTCTTAATAAAAAATTTAAGGACTAAATTGGCCTTGAGGTGAAATTATTTATTTAACAAGACAAAAAATATTTTAAAAAATAAAAATTAGAACAAGTAGGTTGCTTATCATTAACTCTAATTTCTTCACACAACTTTAATGAATCATTCTTTATATGTCTTTTGAAAAAGGTGTTTTAGTTATTATTACTTTGATTAAATAAACAGGGAATTAAATTATTAATTTTTTTTCCTCTTTCTCTCGTAAAGCACTCTTTGACACTATAAAACGTAATGATTTCCTTTTAATAAAAAATCTCAAGTATACAAGACTTGTCCGAGAATCCGAGTGTTGTTTTATTATATAGAGAAAAAGAAAGAATTAATCTCTCCTAAACATATACAATTTTTTTATATTATTTATATTAATATATTTAAATATTTTTAATAATTAAAAGTATATCTTATATATACATTGATACAATACATTAGTTATATATTAATTATACGTATAATTGAATAAATGTAATTTTTCTTTTAAATAATTAGGAAGAATTTGTAAATGGAACGAAATTTTCATCTCCAAGAAGACCCACTTTAATCCTTAGTCAAAATAATTTATAATTCTCTTCGTTAAGACTTTCACAATACAAAAATAAGAGAAAATGATTTTTTATTAACGAAGTAGTTTTTAAAATTATTCTATTTTTAATTACTTTCTCTATTAAAGTATTATATTCTAAATTCTCATAGTGTCCTTTTAGAACTCCTTTACAAACTTGTTGAATAATTTTTATGTATTTTGTTATTTTATTAACTTGGACTAAATACTAAGTTAATAGATTTCTTTTTTAATTGTTAGTTAAAAGTGTTCAAAATTAATAATTTAAAATGATGTAAAATTTTATATTATATGTATATATGGACAAGATCAATAATCTTTTTTTTTTTTTACATAAAATCTTATATCAACTATAAACCGTCGAATTTAAGTACATCTAACAGTTAAGATTACATCTGACTATATAATTAATACATTCATAATTATTACATATGTTAAATATAATTTTAATCATTGAATATGTCTAAATCTAACGATTTATATTTGATATAAGATTTTGGATAAAAAAAAAGTCATTAATCCTATTTTTTATATATATATTTTAAGGATACAGTAATATGCTGATAAAAAAGGCCAAAATGAGTAACGATATTTTCTAGAAAAAATTGAATGCCAAATCTCGATGCATTTAATTTTGACAGAGAGGATATCGTTCCCATCATTCACCATGGGGAAACATCTAACTAAGAGGAGCATATTCCAAATCTAATTAACTTAAATTGAACATTTTTCTTTTTATAAATTGAATTACCTATAATATATTATATGTGTTTACAATTATTAATTTATCTGTTGTCACATAAAATTCCAAATATTTCGAATACGAGTTGAAAACTCTTACATAGAATTTAAAATTTTAAGACCTAGAATACCTAATTTAAAACTTAAAATATCTAATTTAAAAATTAAAGTCTTTAACATAAAATTGAAAAACAAATTGCATGTAACAATGTGTTTGACATAATTTAGTCAATCCTACTTAAACAAATCATTGATTGAAATTTATATTAACATTTCTAACGTGGGAGATAGATGAGTTTTTTCTTTTGATTTGTCTTATGATAGTGAATCTATTAAATGTATTTAAAAATATGAGTGCATAAGCAATAATATTTTATTGTAGATATCAAATGATAGAATTATACCTTTATAACAAAATTTGATAATAAAAAAAACCATAAATTCATCTAATGTAATCATTTACATGTTTAAATTTCAGGAGAAAACATTTTCAGAATTGGTCAAAAAGATATCAAAATACACATTCAAAGACTCTGTGAGTTGAAATTTTTGTTAGTTTAGACTTTTTTAAAAAAAAAAATACTCTAATACTCTCTTAATTATAATAATTTAAAAAATTAAATATATTAAATTACTCTTATTTTTACCCTCATTCGTGGATTAAAATAAGAAATAGGATACGTGTGGACATTTCGAAAATAGTCTTTCAGTGGAAGTTAATACCTTCTAATGATATTTTACATAAAAATACAAGTCTTACAAGCTATCTTCCATGCAAGTATATCTTTTTTACACGTTCGTTTACATCTTGCAAGATGGGTAGCATATAAATATACGTCTTATGGTGAAATTTCATGAGAGAACTTTATTTCTATGTGTGCCTGCTGTTCACTGAAAACAAAGAGCAGATAGTGTGCTATTCATTCGTGGTTTGTGTTGCATTTAGAATATAGTCTCGGATAAATTTAATCTATGTACCAATGGTAATGCTAAAGATTTTTCAAATACCCTAGTACACAATCATGGAGTGTGACTATAATAATTTTAGGGGAAGTTCCATTGTAAGGGTTATGAATTGATGGATTGGACCTAGTCAAA
This sequence comes from Melia azedarach, assembly GCA_028052125.1. NCBI lineage: Eukaryota > Viridiplantae > Streptophyta > Magnoliopsida > Sapindales > Meliaceae > Melia > Melia azedarach. Next base: position 2,460,227 of record CM051402.1, on the reverse strand, counting down.
TTATGTGGCTTTGGAATCCCCTTAAGAATCTATATAGATTCTTCATATCAGAATTTTAGTAACAAAACAGCTGAAATTATTGAGAGCAACCCATAAGTTTCCCTACAGAACAAAGTAGACTGCATTAAACAAAGTAGTGCTGTTTGCTTGCCATTAGTTTCCTCAAGCTTTGTTAGTGAACTGAAAGTTTTAAACTATTTTTGAGAGGCTTGTTTCGTTTATATAATGGAGAGAACATATGGAAGCCAGAAAATGGTTGATAGTCGCAAACTGAAAGAAACCCAGCTCACACGACCCACGTGTAATCTTTTCAAGAATCCGCAGATCAGAGTCGGCTCCGGACAAATCCATGATCGGGATGATATCAGGGTCGACTCGCGTCTCATTTGGGGTAGTCTTTCCGGCGGGTGGATGAAAAATTGGGAAATTGCAGCGAGCAAAACAACTGTTATGAATGGTAGGAACTTGTTGGACTGCCTCCAAACGGCCTATTATCCTCGCAATAATCCATAACACAGTGGATCATCTCATTGGAACGGCAAACTGGACAAAGGTAACTCCTTCGCAACCATTACGTGATACATTCTTTATGAAACTGATGCCAATGTGAACACGGAATCACAATCATACTCGATGATATTTCACTCTCAATTTTTTTTATTTAAGTAAAACTTAATATTTATTATCACTTGTGTCACAATTGGTATTGAGAACTAATTAAAATATTAATCTGCTAAGCTACTACGATAAGTAGAACTAGAATTAATATTAATAATTCTTCAAAATTTTATCCTCATTTTTATTTAAAACAAACACTTGGGTTTGAGAAAAATAGTTCTCAATTTTTTGATAACCTAAATGTTATTTTCTTTCTCCTAATAAAACCCATGTATCGGACAATTTGTAATTTCAAATAAATTATTTTTATTATTTTATATTTATTTCTTAAAATAGGAGTACTAGCATATACTCTTGAAGTTTAGTAAAATGACACGTATCCCTGAAAGATTAGCAATAAATATTTACCCTACTATTTGGTTTTTTATTTCTCCTAATTTTCATTCTTTAGAATCTGGCTTCTTAGATTTATGGTGTCTTATATATTGGTTAATTATTTCTTGTAATTTTTCATTATTTCTCTCTTTTCTTTTTGCTCTTTATTTATTTATTTATTTACAAAATACTAAATTTAATTCACATATAATAATTTATTAATTTTATTTTAATTAATTTTTTTTGTTCCTAACATGCTATAGATACTCTTAATTCATCTTTTTCTTACCAAATAATTATTTACCTTTTTTTAGTCATTTTTGACATTTCAATTTGAATAAAAAACCCAATATTTTTCAAAAGTGGGGAGATTATATGCACATGAATATCTAAATAAATTAGAATAAACCTATCTAAATATTTTATGATAAAAAAAAAGAGCTAAATTATAATATATGGATTAAATTTATTATTGTGTCAAATTAAAGTAACATTGTTTTTAGATCGATACATAATAAATTATTATGAGGACTATAAAAAAAAGTTAAATAGCATTTTAATATATAATTATATCCAAATTTATTGTTAACAATTTAATTCAAATAAGTAATATATTTATTTTTAAATTTTTTAAAACAATAAAATAAAATAAACTTTTTTATTTTTAATATTTTAGTCCCAAATATAGTAGAAATAAAGATTGAATTGTCAATAATGAACAAAATATGTTTAGTGAAGTTTAAGGATTAAAATGATAATATTCTAACATGTTAAACTAACATAACCTTAAGTCTAAGAGGATATCTTCTTATTTTCTCAAAACGCATGGGATATCTTTTTATTTTCTTAAAATTTAAAGGAATATCTTAACAATATCTTATATATACAGCAATAATGGATTCTATAATTAATTTAAAACGTGCAATCAGTTAGTTAATGGAACTGCCAAAAAAATTTAAAAATCCCATGTGATGTGGATGTTTCAAGTATTGAAAAATTTTTGTTTAATGTTTATATTCAATATCAAAATTTATCAAGAATAAATGTACCAATTTATAATTATTATGATGAACCTATTGTTGATACGCTTTCCTAAAAGTTTTAAGTACGGCAAGTACAAGACAAATTAGTTATAATTCTGATTTTTCTTTTTTTATTATTGTTTTTAGTGAATTAGACAAATATATTTCTATTGACTATAATAAATTATTAAGTCTTGAAGAAAAAAGAAATTTTGATGTTTTACAATGGTAGAAAATAAATTAAAGGATTTTTCCTGTGTTATTTTTAATGGCTCATGAACTACTAACTACTCTGGTGTCTACTGTAATATCAGAATCTACTTTTAATGCAGGAAATAAGATACTGGATGAGCAAAGATCAAAATTATCTGAAAATATATTAAATTGTTTGTTTTGTTTAAAAGATTGGGAGGATGCAAAAGATACAATTTAGAATTCTACAAATTAGGAAGAAACATAAATTGAAATGGATTCTTTAGATGTTTGTATTGATGAGAATTAATTTAATATGTAAATTAATTGGATTTAAAATTTATAGTTTTTATGTAATTTAAATAAATTGGATAAATTACAAATAATAGGCAGTGCCATATATGCGAATCTAGTTGGGATATATTGTATCTATAGTGATACAAATTTATCCAATTAATATTATTTGTAAATTAGAATTTTATAGTTTTTTAGAATTTCATGATTTAAATTTTATAATTTTTTTGTAATTAAATAAATTTGATTGAAAATTTAAATTTATACCATTTTATAAAATTAATTAAACATTAAATTAATTAATATATAGTATTAATAAAAAATTAAAAAATGGTTCACATGGGCTCAAACAATAACAAATTTATTTTGTAACCCAACATGGCATGACCGATAAACAGTAATCGAGCCGTCCAGCATGGCACGGTTACTGTTTATGACACAGCACAATACAACTCATGAGTTGTGATAGGTCAGCCCAGCAAGGCTCATTATTGAGTCGGGTCGTGTTATGTCAAGAACAATAACCATGCCATAATTATTCATGAGCTGTACCGTACCAGACTCAGGTCAGCCTGCCCATTTTGCCATCTTTAGGTAGAAGTAACTCATGTCGTTTTTAAATTTAAGATTTAATTAATTTAATTTTACAATGGTTTGTATTAAACTTAAACATAAATTTTTAAAAAATTAAATTTATTAATTTGAATACATATTTAAAGTACAAAAATTAGCCTCTACAATTATAATTTTGTAATTTAATATTAAAAAATATATCATCAATTTTTAATTTTTCATCATATCTCATAATATATTCAAATTTATTATATCTTCTCAAAAATAATAAATTAATTTTTCACTAGTGCATAACTATTTCACATATCATCAAAATAATGTAATAAAAATAAATATTTAATTTTTTCACAAAATAATTGATAAAAATAAATAATTAATAACAACCATCAATTTAATAATTATCAATTATTATTTACTAATCACAAATAAAATATAGCAATTTAATATTATTTAAAAATTAAATAAAAATGATAACTAATTGTATTTAATTATAACTTAATTAAAAATTCTAAATATTCATCCTGAGATATAGAATAGAAAATCTATAAATATAATGTCAATCACTTAATAATTTGTATAAATATTATTTTATTAATAATGACCCAAATATAGTAATTTAATATTATAACAATGAACGTACCATTATAATCATATCAATTCAAATTCTAATTTTTTTAATTTGGTCAATTAAGTCCTTCATAATTATTTATAAATTTTCAAATTTTGATTGATTTTAAAATTTTTTAAATTTATTTTCTTAATAAAGAAATTTATTAAAATAATAAAGATAGACAAAATTAAATAATTTTTGATAATTAATAAAAATAATAAATTATATCAAAGAAAATAATCTATTTGTATTAATAAATTAATATATTTTAATATAGTAATATAAAATTAACAAAATAAGAATTTCTTTTTCTTTTCAGATTTTGTTTTCTTATCTACCAAAAAATATTATTTTCGCAAAATTATCAAAAAATAAAATAACTCTAAGATAGCTTTTTTTTTTTTTCTGAACTCTAAAGATAATTGAAGCCTGAATATAACTGAAATCTGAATCTGAATTATATGTTTATTTTTTATTTAAAAATATCTAAAAATAAGGATTCAGTTGTTTGTTTTGACAAAATAAAATGTTTAAAAATTGATATTTTGGTGTATATATATCCTTTCAAATAATATACTTATATCTATAATAATTTTGATTATATTAACATAATAATAGATAAAAATAATAATAAGTTATATTAGTATGTACATTATTTATTTGTTTGATATATAATTTTTTTTTTAAAAATAATTTCTAATTGATTATATAAAGATCAATAAAAATAATAAATTATATTACAATATAATTATAATTATTTAAATAAACAAATTTATTGTAATAATTAAAGTATTAAAAAAATATGATTGAAAATACATGTAAAGGGGACCCATAAAAAAGAAGAAAGAAGTCAAAAATAGTAAACTATAGTTTTAATTTTATTAATAAATTAATTAATAAAATAAAAATATTAAATTATTCATATATTTACTCATTCAAATTTAAATTAAAATTTTTAATTTAATTATATTTAAATATTTTTATTAAATATCTAACTTTTAAATATCTGAATAATTATATTCAAACTTTAATAAAAAATATATATATCTTTCAATTCAATATGCAATCTTTCATTGCAAGTTATTACCTTGTAAAGATATCTTACACAATATCTTATATAAAAATACAAGTTTTACAAGCCATCTTTCATGCACAGGTATCTATCTCTTACATGTTAGTTTAAGTCTTGCACGATGGATAGCATCCAAGTATACATCTTATGTAATAAAATGTACAAAAATCGAGAAAAGGGTATAAAAGAAATTTAATTTTAGTACGAAATCAAAACTCTATAACAAAATCCTATATGCATCCCTTTTAATCAAGTCACTCTTTCAAAATCTCTTATTTTTGTTTGATCTTATTTGAATAAATTGAGGGATCAATTTTGCGTAAATATCAAGAGAAATAATAAGACGAGCCAAGAAGTTTACACCGAAAGAGCTTCTCAAGGTTAACTTATTCCGCAGACCAATGGTTGAAAACTCACATTACTAGAAGGGTAATGGGAAATGCTAATCAATCATACACGCTAGCTTCTCCAAAAACCAAACCACAGGTAATAAATTTACCACTACAGTAACAACCAAATGATTCAATTCTTTTTCGCTTGCTTCATTGGCAAACTTTTAAAATCAAATGTACAAAGAATATCAACTGCAACATCAATATCGATTAAGCTTTCTGGTAAAACTAACCATTTCTGGAACAGCAAGGGCACTAGATTTTGGTGCACCAAATTTTCGGCCAAGTTTCACAGAATCAAAACAGCAGAGCAATAATAAATGCATCATTCTGCCATATATAATATAACCAACATGAACTATAGATGGACAACACAACAATAGAAGATCTGATCTTTGATCTGATTACAAGAATATTAACAAACCTGAACCAACAATCACACTAGCTGCAAATTACAAATTTTTTTAAGTAGCGAGAAAAGAAGGGAAAGAGTAGACAAAGAAAAGCCAATAAGCTACCTATACAACCACACAACCACTGCCCACTCGAGAGTAGAACACCTGACAAAAAGGTTAGCCCAAAGTCAATATCTTATATCTTTTTTTTTTTGCTGATCTCTAAGCAGAGGAATATAAGTCTATGTCAGAAGCACACCGATATCTTCCTCTGATTTCGTTTGTTCTCTTAGCCATTTTCAGTGAACAGAGGGTCTTCGGCATGCAAGTTACAATCTTATAATCAATCACAAATGGAGAAAAGCAAAAAAAATAAAAAATAGAAACAGATGAACCAACAAGGCCTATGCAGATTTACTCCCCACTGCTGATGACCCAGTGGTTTAACGTCATTGCGTGCTGCGTGTTAACCCACTTCGTGCAACATTTCTGCACATATACAATAGGACTTGTCAACTATGCAGTCATAAAAAGCAACCTTCTTTGGCCACATACTCATTTGATCATGTCAGCCATAGGAGATCACAATAATTGGATAGTTAAAATGAATCGACTCGTGAGATCCTATTCAAAAAAATATTTTGGATGAATCCCCAGTCAATCATGCAACTGATACAAAACTCATGAAGGTTTAAAGGTTTATTACAAAAGGCGGATGGACGCACCCATATCCATGTTATGGACACCAAATCTCAGGCAAACTTGGCACAACATGCAGGACAAAACAAAGGGAGCAATATTGATACACTCCATAATTCTTAAAGCAAAATGTTTATATATCATACAACATGAACCCATATCATTTGGATATAGTAAACAATGAAAACATCAAGCAAACTCAAAACCTAAAATTGTGCGCCACCCCTTTTGTTAGACATGGACAAAAAGATGAAACCACTTGATACAACCAAGAGTCATTCTGTGGGTCCTCCAGTGACTTACACTTGCTACTATATCAGAGAATATCATAACGGAAAAAGAAATTTTTGTTGAAATTTTTATTTTAATTAATAATCATCCAGTATGTTTGAATTTACTTGTTAACTATTTTCTGAAGTGCAGTCACATGCAGACACATAACTAATATCAATACCTAAAATGACCTCTATCCTCATATCTGTAATGCCTAAAACATCTAAAATTCTAGTTAAATTTGGTACCTTCCAGGAAGCATCTGAGCACTGCTGACAGGACTCTTGGTATTACCAAACCGCTTTGCCCTATTTTCATGTTCTTTATCCACACGCATTGCAGCTACCTCCTTCTCCATTGCAGCTACTTCTCTCCTCATCTTCTTTGCCTCAACCTCCATTGCCTTAGTTAAGGTCTCTACTTTCTTTGCCAACATCTGCAAACAAAAGTCACAGCCAAAATTAAACCACAAGCAAAAGTAATAAAACCACAAGACAGATAGAACAAGGTTATCAACCTCAATAGCATCATCCTTATCTTTGAGGCTTTGATCTTTCTCATGACTAGCTTTCCTCAAGCCTACGACCTCTTTCTGCAGCAAATCATATATCACTCCAGGAACACTATCCTCAGTGTCTGTTGACTGGAACTCACTGGGCTTATCTTCCAGATTCCCTTTCCAGGTGTTAGGTGTTTCACTGTCCTTGGTTGCATCAATAGACTGATTCAGTGATCCATTTGAAAGCACTTTACCCCTGTCTAATGATCTCGTGCCTCCATCAAATGATTTTGACGTCCCTTTAGCATGCTTCAACACAGTACTAGAGGACAAAGATCTTGAGGATGGCGTTCTTTTAGATAAAAAGCCATTGGAGGTAAGCTTTGATATGTTATCAGCTCCACCCAGTGACTGACGACGAGAAGGTCCATTGCTCATACTTCTGCCATCTGACGTACTGCGACTGCTACCATTTGAAGATCCTCTCAAACTCTCTTCTAGCACTTTGAGCCGCAATTGATACTTCTCCTGTAAAACATAATAGAAATAGTTAACTTTGAAAACCAGAAGACATAGTAGTGCAAATAGTTTAAGAGTGACCAAGCATAATCAGATAAATACTTTCAGCTGTGCTTCAGACTTTGCAGCTCGTTCACAAATAGAGAGCTTGTCACGAAGTTGCTGCATTTCTCCCTGCAATGGCAGAGTGGTAATGAGAAAGACAGAAGGGAAGACATTCAATCAAGTAACGAAACCCAGCAAGAACTGAAACGGAGAATCTGAAAATCAAGTTAAAACTCAAAATTAACCTGCAAGAATCTCCGTTCTTCAAGCCATTGCTTCACAGGCATCACTTTGTCATTAGCATCTTTCCATTCATTGGCTACCACAGTGGCCACTCTATTTGCTGTTACCTTTGCGCGAGCCAGCTCCCTGTCAAGAGTTTTTCGTTCCTCCTAATGGGGGAAAAGAGAAGAAATCATTGCCACTTTCAGGTTTGTCCACAAACAAGTGAACCAGGCAAATAAAACAAAATTGAGTGCTTAATGTGTTTGGAACATTACATTCATCTCCTGAACTTTCCTCTGGTAGTCCCTCACAGCATTAGCAGCTGCACCACCAGCTAGAACAGCCTCTTCCAGCTCCCTCACAGTCTGGGTAAGCTTTTCAACTTCTGCAACCTTCTGCCTATGCATCTTGTCCAAAATTTTATTTTCTTCCTATATACAGCCAACACACATAAAAACTCATCATCACTATACAAATTAGATAGACAGATCAAACATTTCAAGTTCTCATGTGCCAAAAATGAATCAAAATGCATGATTGCAATACCTGGCAAATTTCTATCTGTTTCATTAACTCTTGATTCTTATTTTGGAGATCATCTACCATAGAAGCCTTAGCCAAGGCAACCTGAACAGTCCTCTCAGCATCAAGTAAGGCTGCTTCTTTTGATTTGGTTAGACGATCTAATGCTTTATTATCATCTTGAAGCTTAGCAATCTGTAAGTATCCAACATAAATCATCACTGATAGAATAATTTTTAATATATTAGTTATTCTATTTTTGAGAAGAACCATCACGTCTAAAGAAATTGGGAATACCTCTTGCCGTGCAAGCTTAAGCTCAGCCTCAAGAGGAGCAAGAATGGCTTCAATTGGAGGCATATCATCATCCTTCTGAGCAGCATGAACTCTTCGAAGTGTGGCTTCAGCTGCGAACTGAGCTGCCATGGAGGCCTTCTTCTCATCATTGATTTTCTTGATTTCAAGATTCTGCAAGATATTTAATTAGAAAAATGTAGATTTACGAAAATTTGGAGAAAATTGTAGTAAGAGTTACAAGAGGTTTGAAAGAATACTTTTGTTTCTATCAAGGATTCTGCCAACTTAAGCTTCTCCTCCACCTTCGAGAGTTCGTCAGTAAGCTATGATAAAATAAGGAGACAGGAAAGCAAGATCAGCACCCATTGAACCACAGGCTATAATGCTATGACATTGTAAAAGTAAGGGAACAAAATAGGTCAAGGATAAAATCAATCAAGCATGTCAAAATATTGAAAAATCAATACACAGACATTAAGGAAACTATGTTCTTCAATATCATCATAGGTAGGTGCAATCACATTGAAATCTGCCGCCTCATAAGAAAATGTAAAGACGTGTCAGAATTAGAAAAATTCGGGACATCAGCATGTTCCATGTCCCTTCTAAATCTGCAAATGGATATGTAGGCATTTCTAAATCCATAACCATGTTAGAATTTGACTTGGATTATATATTTCTCCTAAACAACTTAAAGAACATTACCAAATGAAGAACTAAATCATAGAAACAAGAAAGCATCAAGGAAAGGAACAAATTCACAATATTGGGTCATTAATATGACAGGTGCCAAATTTAAAGGTAGACATGAACCCTAATCCCATGACTGCTTTGAAAATATCAAGGAAACATTAATACATGTGGGCAGCAGCGGAACTGATAGATGCCAGAACTAGTCCAATTCACCTGTGCTTTGACAACATAATTATTACAAAGATATTTATTACAAAGCAACTAGAAGCTTCTCACAGTCAAAAATAGATTAGACAAGGTATCAGTGACATTCTAAGATTAGAAAACAGTAATAATGGGTTGCTCCTTTTAACACACGCACGCACACACAATGAATTTTCCAGAATGAGTTCGCCAAAGACATAATTGTAATTTTCAGGAACTAAAAGGAAGCTACTCTTCCATCAATCTGAAGGAAGTAGAACTTTTTTGGTGCTTCACATATAAGTATCGGCCATTTTTTTTTTTTCTACAACTCCCAGGATCTGCATTTTGCATTTAGCTTTCCAAAATTGAAATTAAAAAAAAAAAAGATCACATAATCCGAGAATATAATAAATCAAACATAAATTATTATCTTAACATACTGAGATCAACCTTAAGCCCATCAGTAAATTACAAAAATAATTACTTCAAATATATGAGCCAAAAAATGACAATCAGTCATATAATTCACTTCACTGATAAAATATTTTTCTTTTTTATTAAACATAAATAGAATTCGGTATATTTTTCTAAGAAATTAAAAAAGAAAATATAAATTAACCTCTTCAACTGCCTTTTCTCTTAGTCTTTCAGACAATCTCAACGCCTTGATCTCCGCTTGCGCTTCTCCTAATTCTCTGTCCTTATCTAAAAGCAAAAATGAAAAAGAACCAAAATTTTAATTTTTTTTTCAAGAAGAAGAAATAAATCAATAAATAACCACCACAAAACACAGCAAAATAGACCCGAGTGAACACTCAATCCACCAGATCGACCCGCATTACGCACCTCTCACTTCATTTTCCAACCGATTAAGCTCCACTTTCACCGGATCCGAACCGTGCAGTAGAGTAATAAACTCATTATCCGCGTCGAAGCTCGGCCTGACCGCTCGCCTCCTAGACGAGCTCTTACCTCCCCCTCCACCTTCCTTAAAAGACGCCGACACCGTCAACGGCGGCGTCGGAGTCGCCGAAACAGCACCACTACCATTAAATTCCGGCGCCGCCACCGCCGCTCCTCCGTCGCCGGAAAGCTCCGCCATTATCTCCCCGATCTGATCCCTAACTAACCAACCTCCTCCCCCTCACTCTCTCACATCCAACTTCCTTGCTACAAGATCCAAAAACGTCACCGCAAATCTAAGTAAACTTCCTCAAGGATCCAAATCCTAGGGTTACAAATCCACCGATAGAACGGATAGAGAGAGAAAGTGCGAGTGTAGTGTAGATTTTTTAGCTGAAATAAACAGAGTGTTTTCCTTTTTGTTTCGTCTTCTCTCTCTAGATTGTGATTTAAATCTCAGTATAGAGTGACAGTGTGTGTTTTGAGAGTGATTTTGATTTAATTTATCGTTTTCTTTTTTAAATATTTTGAAATAGATATATAATATTGAGGATAAATTCACTCCGACCCCTCGTATTTCGAACTCTTGTCAGAAAACCGTACTGGTCCGAAGTTTAAACCCTGACCGAAAGGTATTAATTTTTTCAACGCTATATTTTTTTAAATTAAAAAATTATTTTATTCAAAAAGTATCTAGTAACTGCTCCAAGTTTAAAATAAAAAATTGTTCAATAAATTTTTTTGATAAAATTAAAATAATCAAATATGTGATTTAAAATACGATGAATGAGATTTGGAAAATATTAAAATATTTTATATTTTATATTTTCATAAAATTACTATTTAAAATATGCCAACTTTTTGTTATGTCTTTTTTTATAAAATTATAATAATATTGCGATAATCAGATAGGCCTATTTAAGCATTTTATCTGTATTTTGTTTTATACAATTAATAGTAAAATATGAAGGATCTAAATGATATTATCAGATCGATATATAATATAATAATAAAGAGAGGTTAGTTAGCTGTTTAGGAAGAGACGCTTTGCTGTTAAGCAGACAATACTGCGTGAGAATGGGGAGAGAGGAAAGAGAGAATGCAATACTATGCCTTTTCCATTTACTAGGTTCCCTTTGGTCTTAGGATAATATAACCGTGATGCGTATTACGCACTCGGTTTTATCTGAAAAAGGCACCCGGTAGGGGTGCGTAATGCGCACGCCTGCGCGTTTTAGCTTTGTGGGTTTCGTGTCTGGCGTTTGCTGTTTCGCTTTCTAATTGGTTATCTTTCTTGTTCTTGTGATTTTCTTTTTTCTTTAAAAAAAAAAAAAAGAATATGGTAAGTTTCTTTTTTAAATAATAATAATTAAGATATACATTTTAGTTTTATCAAATAAGAGTTATTAAAATAAAAAACAAATTTTTAATTTATGTATTTTTTAAAATTATTTTTTATTTGTATTTTACGAATGAATTTGAAATACTGAATAACAATTATTTTATTTTCTTAGATTAATTAATACAAATTATATCTAAAATTCTCATTTGAAAGATTTTATACCTTTTTTAAACTGTCTTACACAATATAAATTCAAGCATCTCATCACATCAAATTATTTTATATTAATTAAATTAATATTTATATAACTACTAATTAAGTACTTCATGGTATGTTAAATAACAAGGTTAAATAAATTCCAATAAATTTGAAACTCACAAAATAGATCATTTCATTAATAATTTTTTCTCATTAAATATTATTACTAATCAAAGAAAATAATAAAATATTTTATCAATTTAGTAATCATTCAATAATAACATTTTTTTTACCTAAATTATGATGCACTTTAAGAATAGAATAACCGCAAGTATTATATAATTCGAGCAAAATAATAATTAATTATACTCTTATAATAATTTTAATTTTAAGAAATCGAAAAGGTTTGATAAATTGAAAGTATCATTCGTTTGTATATATGAAATAAAATTATATTAAAAATTATTTAAATATCCCACTTTAGAAATTTACCCTCGTTAAAAACTGTTTTGGAGGGATATAACTCACCCGTACTTAAAAAGGAATTTAATTTAGTATTTATATAATATTAACAGATAATGTTTTCAAACAAAAACTGTATAACAACAAGAATGCTAGAAAGCAGAACTTAATCCAAAAGCTACTCCAACATTTTTAATTCAAATCGCTTTCAGTAGAAGCACTTAAGTTTTGTCATATTGTAAATAACAAGAACTACCAATGCAGGGATGAGGGATGAGGAGTACTACCCATGGCTGCAGAGGAAGGCAAAAGCACTTTTCACCATGTGCAAACTGGAAAGCTAAAAGCCCTAGTGTTATTCTCATAATAGGAGAGACAAGTGAAATACAAGATTGTGAAACAAAAGGTACGAAGTTTCTTTTTTATTTATTTTGTAGATTCTCTTCACATGGAAGCTAGTGTGGGTTGTACCCTATTGTTTTCAATAGAGTTTGGATCATCTAGGAAAATAATTTGGTATAAGAAAGCTAGCTAGGTTGGCAATGTACAAATGTATTTAACGTAGATATTTAATGTAGGCTTAGTCTAAGTAGTCGAACATACGTCCTTCTTTTAAGAGAGTATGGTATGTGTTCGAATTCTACAAATTACAGGACTTCTGTTAACATATATGAGAGTTTTTTCATATAATATGAGATTATTTCGAATTCTTGTATTCGTAGATTTTTAATATGTATTATACTCTCGCTTTTAATACCAGTAGGATTTCTAATTTATAATACTAATAAATATTGTTGCAATAAAAAAAAAATGGACAAGGCTATTAATAGTATAGTTATTATGTTTGTATCGTTAGTTCAAAATGTAATCCAAATGTCAAACTTATAATGAGAATGGCTCATTAATTGTCTTGGGAAGCCTCACCTTTTGTGGATGTACTACACGTTGAATGGTAGTATCTCTTTTTAAAAGTAATTAAAGAATTTATATAAAAGATTATTTAAAAAAGTATAACTTTATTTTTTAAAAATTTTGTTTTGGGTAACTTGCATATAGTGTTTCATATACATTCTTTTAAAAGAACAATTAAATATATAAAACAATTAAATTATTAATTAAATATCATTTGTTTTGAATATATAACTCGCTACAAGTTTATTCTTAAAATTTGTAACTCAAATATATACTTTATTTAAAAGAATTCGAAGCTTAAAACTTGATCGAGACTTGCCTTTAATAGTGATGTAAGATATGATGATAATGTGAGATCCTTGAGAAACAAATATTTATAAATACTTAACTTTTTGTTTAATAATTTTATAAGATAATATATAATAATGTCATATCATTTTAGTTAAATATAATGTGAATAATAGATTATTTCTTTACTAACAACTTTCACATACAAAATATATAATGAAAAAATTATTTATATTTAATAAATATAGTACTGCTTAATTTTTTTAACTCATAATACAAATTTAATTTTATAAATTTTTATTTATAAAAGTTGATTATATTTCACACAATTGTAGAAAACTAGATTATGAATTATCGCTGTTATCAATTCAAAAACAAATCTACACCACAGAGGCAAGAAAGAAAAAGGGAAGAAAGCAACAAGTCCTATACTACACGTGCGAAAATCACGGGCAACGTATTGTTAGGGACCATAAATTTTGTATATAAAATTTATAAGTAAAATACAAAATAAATATGATATTATTTTTGTCTTTATTGTTTATAAAAAGGAATTTTATTATAATAAAATAAATAAATAAAAATAAATCAATTTATATGTGTCACATCTTATCTTGTAATCTAATTTTTAGTCGTTGTTATGATCAATCAGGGCAGATTTGGAGTTGAATGGGGCATTAACTAAGGTAATTTACCTAATTTGTATAATAATCGGTGACAATTAGTGTGCTATAGACAATATTAAGTAAAAAAACAAATGAATAATTCTTGAAGTCATTGTCGTTAATTGAAAGATAAAATACTTAAAATGGAATGTATTTTTATAGTATAAATAAATATATTTACTTTTGACTTAAATTAAAAGAATTTTAAATTATCCGTACAAAAATTACGCGTCTAATTTAAATAATTAACTTTTTTGGCTAAAATTGATTAAAGCAATTCATTAGTCAATGAAAATAATTGTTTAGGACTTTTTTTTAAATTGAAATACTAATTATTTTATTCTGATATTTAAAAACTATTTATTTTTTAACTTATATTTAAAAATTTACTAAAAATATTCGAATGTAATTAAATTAAAATTATAACTTAAATTTGAACAAATAAATTAAATATTTTATTTGTTAATAATACCCTTAATTTATTACTTAACTTTATATATATCAACAATTTAATATATTAGTTTCAAAATTTTTAGGGCATATATATTAATATATAAATTTAAAATTTTTATTTTTATAAAATAACTAATTTAATATTTATATTTAGACATTTAAAGTAAAAAATAAATACTACCTAATCTAGTGGCATCCATCGCTTTGTCTCGACTTTGAGTTGATTTTATTTTCTTCGATTAATTTCAATTAAAGTTGTTTGTGAAAAAGTCTTCATATATTAAAAAGTGGGAATAAATTTTTAAATTATAATTTAATTAAACTTATTTGTTGGATTCTTCGTTTGCTAGAGTTGATCTTTCATTTATAAAATTGATTTTCGAACTAAATTTCAATTAAATTTATTCAGTTGACTTGTGATCAAAGTGTTAACACTAGGAAAGCGATTCACAATACCAAAATAGTAACAGGGAACCTATCAAATGCTCATCAATAAAGCTCCCTACCATATAATTCAAGTCGCAATATGTACCAATCTAAATTAAAGCTAAAAATGCCTATATATATAAATTCAAGAAATTGAAGAGGACTAGGCCAAATCATGTTCAAAATGAATCTTTGAACACACTTTATATATCTATCTATACTTAAAAGACAACATATATGCTTGTTTGTTGGTCACAATTCATGTCATTTCATCTATCTCTCCCACAAAGTTGGTCTTCCAAAAATTTTGACCCTAAAAAAGGCAAAACCTAATTTGTATTTTCAAGTTTTATAGAGGGTTTCAATTCTTTTTTTCTCTTGTTGTGAAAAAAATATAAATAGAATAAAATAATTGACAAATTTAAAACAATTTTTTGGTGGGTTCATCTCAACAAATAATGATTTCTGATGGGCTTCCACTCAACATGCTAGCTGGGACCTATGAAACCAAATCCATAAACACAGTCTCCAATAATTTTATTTTTTAGAAAAAAAATATTTTTGTCAAAAAGTATCTAAACCCCTCTTTTGGATATATTTATATTATATAATTATTTTATTTTATTTTATTTTTTATTCATCAAGTTTAAACCAATTTAATATAAATATTATAAAATTTTAGAAAAATTAGATTACCACTTAAAATTTTGTTTACACTTTTTTAGAACATCAATTCTACCAACTACAAAATCTAACAAATTTATCTGTATTTCAACTAAATTTTTTAAAATATAAATACTTATCTTCGTAAAATAATAATTATGTATCGTCACATTCTACTCTTTAAATAAATATTAAAAAATAATTAAACTTATTTTAATAAAATATAAAAAAATTAAACTCCAAACTTCTTAAACTATCTCAAAAAAATATTTTTCAGTTGAATTAATTTTTCAACTCATGACAATTGTTTGTATATGTACACCCAACCAATGCAATTCATAAAATGACAATAATATAAAAAGAAAAAGCCTAAAATCATGATAATAAAAACAAAGAAATTAAAAGTAAAATTGTTTTTATACTTTCCTTAATTAGTGCAAGAAATAAGAAAGAAAAAGAATAACATTTTTCAATGGAGTGGACCAGTCACTCTCAGAATTATCTCAATTTTTGTGCACTTCTTTCTGAAGGAAATGAGTGGATAAATTAAAGAAACTGAAAAAGAGTAAAGCAAAAGTTGCAGCCTTTGCCTCTTGATAACATTGCTATCCCTTCAAGAATCAACATGAAGAAGAACAAGAAGAAGAAAAGACAAAGAGGAAACATGTTTTTCAAAACAAGTTTGCATTTTGCTACTAACTTTTTAACACATTTTTTTTTTTAAAAAGTGTTTTAAATTAAAATATTTAACTTTTTTTCATCTTTTCTATTTTATATAATTACAATAGAATTTTGTTGTAATTCTACACTCTGAAATAAAAAAATTATTGGATTCATAGTTATTTTCAAATAATTAATTTAAAATTAGAATTATATAAGAAAATGTTTGACAGTATTTTTTTACCTATATATTTACACATATTTGTAGACTATTAAATTTATAGATTTTTAACTATTGATATTAAATATGATATATACATTAATTAAATATATTAAATTTAATTTTAATAGTTAAAAGTGTATAAATATAATATTTTATAAATAATACAAACATACGTATAAAAATATGGAGTTGTCAATCCTATTCTCGTTATGTAGATATTTTATTTATTAAAATATTTCATATATTCTTTTTCGTATTTTAAATATCATATTTTATAAATAAAAAAATTGTTTAATATAATTTTTTAAAAATGAAATGACACTGATAAAATATTATAATTTTTTAATAAGAAAGTAAAATAAAATTACAAATAGAAAACAAAAATAGTCTTCATCATTTTTTTAATACTCAAAAATGGATCTAATTTTGAAAGTGGGTGATGAAATTTTGTTCCCTCAACAACCTAAAATTGATCTGCTTTTTTTATTTTATTATTTGAAATTAAAATTCAAAATTCCAATTATTTATTTCACACAAACAAATGAAGACGCATGCTGCTCGGTGTTCAAACGACACCGTGTCCGTGATGTTGACACGCTACCTTTCTCTGCCTCTTTCGCTTTTCTTTACATTACATGAGTACGACTTGTCGTATTCCTTATTAGTTGATTCAATGTTTATTATTATTAAAAATGGATAGATCCTGTGTCTGTTCTTCTGCACCGTCACAATCTTACTGCATGGTTTAGTAAGCATCAAGTCACTAAAAAATAATAATAATAATAACAATAATTTTTAAATATTTAATAATAAATATTAATATTTTTTATATACCAATATTTTGAACGACCTTAATTTATCGTCTAATTTATATTTGTAAATACATACGTAATTCGATAACGTTTGACCTATTCTCACTTTTGTCACGTAATAAGCAAGTGACCTACTTGCTAACATGAAATTTATATTTAATAATGACCCGTATTTTTTTAAGTCTTTTTAAAAATAAGTTACATTTTTTTAATGTATTTCTCAAGTATTCATGAAAAATAAAAAATAATAAATTTCAACTTAGTTTTGTCTATACTTAAATATAGACAAACTAAGTTGAAATTTATTATTTTTAAAAATGATATAAAAAAATATTAGACATTGTACTTTTTAATATATTTAAATATTTTTGATAAATAATTTAGAAAAAAAATACTTTTTAATTAAACAAGTTAATCATTTAAGGTCAAACATATTCTGTATTACTTGTTACTTCTAATGATAAATTATAAGTATTATTTCATACACATAATCTTATATAAATTAATTAATATAAACTAATGTGATAATATTATATAAATTATTATCACATATTTTATATTTTTATGAAAATGACACGAAAATAAATTATAAGATAAATATCTCAATAATATAATTTTTTTATATAAATTTATATTAAAAAAGTTCATACAAGAGTTTACATTTCTAACATTATTAATAATAAACATCTTGAACATTATAGAATTTCAAGCTAAAATAAATTTATGATACAAATTAATGTTTAAAATATTTTTTAATATAAGATAAATTTTTAATATATTTATATATTATAACATATCCTTCAAGTCTTAAAATATTGCCTACTAGGGTTTGAAAAGCTGACATCCATTAATTAATCTATAGATAGAATAATGTTACTATATTATGAGGTATATAATATGCTAAAAACATCTTATTTTATATTTTTTTAATTAATAATCTTTTAAAATATAAGTGTAGGGTTAAATTCGGACAATGAAGAAGCATTTCGGCAGCTTAATGTCAGCCTAAATCCGGTTTTTAATCCGGTGTTTCGGGGTTTTATCGAAAAGGATGAGAATTTTTTTTGTTTATATAGGGTTTCTTTTTCAGACAATATTCCAAGTAGTTTGGTGAAATTTTACTGCTTGTCTGAACCCAATTCATTGGGTGAACCAAAACATTTGAATAAAAGAAAAATCAAACAAATTCTTTTTGATATATTTTATTTCATAAGTATTGAAATGAAATTATTAATTATTGACTACTAAATAAAAGTGTGTGCGAAGAATAGCCAAATTGGTTATAAGCTCTACTTAATTTATATCTAATTTTAAAAACATCACATTGAAGATAGATAAAAAAATTTAAAATGATTTGAATTCTGAATATTCTATTATTTAAAAAAAAAGAATACTAAATAAATAAAAATGGTTGTTTATAAAAATAATGTAAGTATTTTTTTTTTAAATTTGAAAAATATATCAATTAACTCTATAATTTTTGGTAATTTCATCACTTACATTTTTAATTTTTCAAAACAACCATTAATTCACCTATCTTTAAAATTTGTCATGTATTGTTATTTTTTTTTCAAAAAAAAAAGAACAAAAGATTTGTGAATATATCAAAATTTAAACGTTAATTTCAAAGCTAACCATTAAGCTAATTCGATCATTAATAAATAATATATAAGTTGTGTTATATATTATAAGCATATATTGAATGGATGATTAAATAGCTATTGATTGTAAAAAACTCAAAACAATAATAAGAATAAAATAAATTATCTAATAAAAAATAAATTTAAATAAAAAATAAAAAGAACAAAATTACTTAACTTTTCGTAATGCGAAGAAAAATGAAAGAAAGAATATTTTTATTAAGAGAGTAATTATTTTTATTTTTTATTTTTTCAAAATAATTATTAAATGATATATTTTTAGATTAATAAAAAATTACCAAAAATCGTGTTCACAATCGAATTTTACAAAAGTTAAATTTTATTCTTTTTATTTTATTTATTTGATTTTATTATAAAATTTTTTAAAAAATAAAATAAATTTATTATATTTAGACTTTAACTTTTAATTTTTTCAATTTTTTGTTTATTTGTATGATTATTCATATAGTTTTAAATTTTAAACAATGTGAAAATATTATAATGCATCATGTTCATAATGAACTTTCACAAAACTTTTAAATTTTAAATTTTTTTAACTTGAATTTTTTTATTAGATAGTTTTATTCTTACTATTGCTTTGAGTTTTTCGAAACTAATATTTAGTTAATCATCCATCTAATCTATGCTTACAATATATAACATAAATTACATATTATTTTTAGATGATTAGTTTGATTTACTGGTTAGAGTCTATATTTTGGAGATTAAGATCCAAAATTCAAATTCCTATATATTCATAGATATTTTGAATTTTTGAAATAATTTGGGAATGCTATATTCAGAAAGTAATTAATTGTCTGAAAAATATTTAGTGTTTGGTAAATTATATTTTTCAAAGTATTGCAAGTTTTAAATATATATTTATTTGATGCAGTAATTAATTGTTGACTTTTTATTAGAAATAGATAATTATTTGTTTATTTATGAATTATGTTCAACTTTCATGGTAGTTGTATAATGACATAAAAAGGTTAATTACAAATTTGTCGTGTTATATGCTGATAATTAAGCTTGTTTTAATATTGGATTTAGATTAATCATTAGGGATTGTAATCATAATCAAAAGTCATTTTCACTTGTCAAATTATTGCATTACCTACTTATATCATTACTGAGTAAAATGTAAATGGTATTTTATCTTTTGAGTCTTACATTTATCTTATTTTATTAAATAAACTCCCACAACTAATATTTTATTGTTAATTATTAACGTTCAATAGATGAATGGAAAAATACATAGATATTAATATGACTAACTATTCATTTAGGCATGTTTGGTTTGACTTTTTTATTAATTAAAAATAATTGATACTATTTTTTTAAAATTTTTAAATATTGTTTAATTAGTATGGGAGATAAATTTTTAGAAATTAAAAAAATAAATTTTCTTTCTACTAAAAATTTAAAATTTAAATTTTTAATAATAGAATTTTTAGATTTTTTAAAAGGTGAGATTGTCTATAATATTCTTATATTTAAAATTTTATATTATTTTTTTTAATATGAAAATTTAAAAAGTTGTCTATCAAAATAATTAATCAATTTTTTTTAAAAATTACTTGTGATATTCTATAATAATTAATAAATTTTTATTAAAAACTCAACTTATAAAAATTCTATGAATAAAAAATTTATTCTAAAAAATTTTGCTTGAAAAGATATACCAAATACACCTTTGTTATGATGTCTCTTGCTCAAAAATAAAATTTTAATGCCAAAGTTCTTTACAAAAGTTATTGTGTCATTTGACTGCTCTTAGATAAGAGCTTATTGATATCTTATTTTGCTTATTTTATTATTTTTATCATAACTTTAAATATTATCTATTAAAATAATTATATAATTTTTATTAAGAGGGTGTCTTACAACCAAATTTAAGAATTAAATACACCGATATTACGTACATCTAACTAAATTGAGAGATATATATGATTTTTTTTAAATAAAAGAGCAAACTCAACTCAACCTTCTAGGGTTGACATATTATTATTATTATTATGATTATTATTATTTTAATATAACACTCTCTGTTGGGTTGGGTTGTTCTTGCAATCATGACTTAATACAGAGTCCTAAAGTAAGGGCTTTTCTTTCTAATTATTCACGAGCAATTGATTATACAATTAAAATAAAAAATACATTAAACAGCTTAATTAATTATTTAATTTAAATATTTAATCCCACATGGGGTATGATTAATGATTTACATGCTTCTAATCTCTTCTATTTTTTTTTCTTTAGATATGTTTGTTTTAGGATCTCTTAACATCCAACGAGTAATGTTCTCTGAAAAAAATAGTTAAAAGACTGTGAAAAAATTAATAACATATAAACTCTTAAAATTTAGTTAAATTTTTTTTTAATTTTAAAAATATCCTTCTAAATTTTGATCGACTGAAGGATTTTGTATGTTTCAACAGTATATTTATTTTTTTGTTATAAATATTATAATATTTTCTTAATTGCAATAATTTTCATAGCTAAATATACTATATTATTTTTATTTTTATACAAATTCATGGATTAAAGTAAAAAATAATTATATATATTTGTATTATTAAAATTAATAACAATATATTTGGTAATATCTTAAGAATGTACGTCATTTTTATTTTATAAAATGTATATTATATATATTTATTTTAAATTATTGTTACCGAAATTCTATCTATTGTTACGTGTGTTTTACGTAGGACAACATCTATCAATAAATACTATTTGTACCAATAAAAAAGCACGTTCACGGTAGAATGATGATACGACGATCGTAGGTGTTGCAACTCAAAGCTTCCATCCTAGTACTTATCTGCAAAACAGAAAAAAAAGGTCAACGGGCGCTAGTAGTGTTACCAACAGACCTTTTTCGATGTTCAAGTCAGTTAAATGTGTATAGAAATAATAAACTAGAAATACTAGTGGTCGTGTGAGTGTGTGTATTTTAAATAACTGAAGAGAGATTACTTAGAAAATGTCTAACTATTTACTTGGAGAAATTAGGGGTTTATGTAGGTATAAGAGATGATGAATTTTCCTTTAAAAATTTCCTTTACGCAACCATTGTACTAATCATCATGAAAATTATATCGTTAATCGAACTTTTATCTTTATGCACTCATATGAAATTTCATATTGAGAACACAAAACCTTCAATGTCCTTTATTTTAGCTGTTACTTTCTCATTGGTTGCTATTAGGTGAAGGCTTAGGTGGCCTTACTTTCGTTTACCCTTAGAGTAAATTTTATATTTTTTTATTTGACAGTATAGATCACGATTAAGACCTTTTCAGATGTGGAAGCACTGTGAAACTTATTTATTAGACTATTGCCATCAATGTGTTCAGGTTGCGTATTTTAACCTTAAACTCGTGGCTCAAGATATGGGCTATATACCGTGGGGGCTCAGGTATGTTTTTGAGATGGTCATCCTTGAATCACTTATCGTTCATATGCATTGGGTGTATATCACGTCTTCTATCATGTCGGTATTCACTTTTAGGGTTATGGATGCCATGTGATTGTCAAAGGATCTTCCCATAATAGAAATTGATCAATAATAGATATTTAATGTATTTACAAATTCTATCTATTTGTTAGAAAAAAATCATTATATTTGGTATAATTTTGTAAATTGAATTTAAAAATCTTGAAGTTGACTTATAAAAATATATTATTGTACCCCATACATACACAATATATATACATATATCTATATATACATACATACATACATATATATATATATATATATATATATATATGTGTGTGTGTGTGTGTGTGTGTGTATCAAGAGACCCTTAATTTTACACACATATTCTTTTTGATATTTATAGACTATTGGATTTTGACTCTTTTACTGATTGAGATTAAGGGCTTGCTTATTTTTTTGACTTAAATCTGAATAATTTTATTAAAATGGTTAAGAGCTGTTTTTTTTTTAACTTATATATGAAAAATTATTAAAAATATTTGAATATAATTAAGTTAAATTTTTTAACTTAAATCTAAATGGTTAAAATAAAAAATAAATATAAAAACGAACAATTTAATATTTATATTCAGATATTTAAAGTAAAAAATAAATATATTAATTAAATTCAGATTTCAACCACATTTATATTTCATACAAAAACAACAAACACTATCTAAATATAATATATATAATTGATACATAATTAATAAATATATGAGATACAATCTTAAACATTAAAACGTTTGAATTTGATGATGTATAAATAATATAACAAATTATATAAAATTAAAGAATAATTTTTTTAAAATATATCTTTATATGTGCGCGCGCATGTATATGTGGTATATTAATGACTCATTACTTTATATATATTTTTATATTATTTATAAATCATAAAATTTATATATTTTTAATTATTAATATTACATCTTAAATATATATTAATTATATATATTAAATATAATCTCGATTATTAGAAATATTTAAATTTGACTCTTATTATTAATGTAAAAAAAATGTATAAAATTAAAAGATATTGATATAATAATGAGGCATAAATTAGATAAAATATTATTTTAAAATACATCAAAATATGGAGCTTCATGATATTCACTTACACCAAGATGAGGTAAAGAATTCAATTCAATTCAATTTTTCCGTGTGTTCGTGGGTTCATTTGAGACCGTAATTAATGGCTACTTTTTATTAAATACAAACAATCATTTATTTATTTATTAATTACAGTTGGTCAATAAGCTTTCAGGTCGTTGGACGAGATGATGATGACGATAATGATATAAAGGTGAATTAAGCAAATCAAATGCTGACAAATTACAGTTTTGTCCTGATTTAATTAGATGTTGATAAGCTTGTTTTAATGCTGGATTTAAGTTAATCATTATGGATTAAAATCATATCAACGTCATTTTCACTGGTCAGATTATAGCATTACAAATTGATGATGGGCGGTGAATGGTATTTTATCATTTAAATCCATCATTTAATATGTTTATTAAATACGTATACATAATTTAAAATATTTTATCAAATAAATCCCTACGGCTAATTTTTATCATTGACGGCCGACAGATGAGTAAAAAAATACACAATTTTAAATCCAACTGTAAGTAGTTGCCTTCCATTAAAATAGTAGAAAAGAGTTTTTGTAAGATTAATTACTATTATATAAATACTAAATTAATATAAACATCTATTTATGTATATGATTATTCAAACATATCTGTCCTTAAATTGAAACAAAATCTTCTCAAAAATCTTTCAGAGAATTTGAACTTAGGACCTCTCTTTGAGTGGCCTAACTGAGAAAAAATTAGAGTGGACAAAAAAGCGTAGGTTCGACTCGGGTAAAGTGTGAATTAAATGGTTGGGTTTAACTTAATCTTTTATAGATTTTCTGCCGGGTCTAGTCTTTTAATTTAAAGTTCGAATATATTTCAGTCAGATCAGGCCCAACTCAAATACTTAAATTTTAACCTATATATATATATGTATGTATGTATGTATATATAGACGGATTCTGGTCGAATTTTTTAAAACCTAACTCGAATTTGAATATTTATTATAATTTAAATCCCAACTTTAGAGCTCAAATTTAAAACTCGACTCAAATCGGACTGGGTCAAGGTCCAACTTGGACAACATATAACTCGTGTTCGAGCCCGAGCCGGGTTTTAAAATTAATTTTTTGGATCCGAATTAGTCTTTTAAAAATCTGACCTAAACCCAAAAAATTATCCACCCTAAAAAATATCCTTCTCAGAGTCTTTGAGAGGATTTGAATTTAAATCAAGCCAAAGTCTTGGTGACAATTAATATTAATTACATACTAATTTAGTTAGAACTTAAAATGTTGTAGGATATTGCTACAAATTTTAATATTTTTTTAAAAAATAATAAAAAATATCTTGAAACACATCTTTTTTACAAAATTTGAATGTTTTCTCTTTAGTAGGAGCATTAACCTCTCCTTTATAAGAACCTAAGATATTTAGGGGTGCCATAACAACAGTGATAAAAAGTGTTAGGGATATTATAATATTAGTATATAACAAAAACAAAACCCTTAAATTGAGTAAGAATCAAGACACCAAAATTTAGTTAAAACTTACCCCATTTGTTGATGATCAGACCGGAAAGATTATAAAAAATAGAAAAAAAATACAAAATGAAAACCCTTTTCTTTCGTTTGACAAGAAAAAAAAAAGCAAAAGTCAAAAAATAATTTGAAGACTCAACCAACCAAAAGCTTTTGATTCTAATTGGCTGATGAAAATAAATAAATAAAAAGAAAACTCAACTCAAGCCCCTTAATTTGGTTGGTATGTCATTTATTGTTTTTAATTTTTATAACACTATCCGATTGTGTTGGTTGTTCTTGTAATCATGATTTAATGCATAGTCCGAAAGTATGGGCTTTTTCGGTTTAATTATACAAGAGTAATTGATTATATATTTATTAAAAAATTAAAAAGTAGATTAATGATTAGACAATATAATTAAGTATTAACTATTGAATTGCTCCCGAAAGTAGCTCTATGTAATATGGGGAATGCTTGACATTTTCAAATTATCTAAACAATAAGTAACTCTAAATCAGTGTTAATATTAATTACCATATCATAATATATTATTATAAATAAAAAATAAAAAATATTTTGTTATAATATTATAAAACCTTTTACTATATAACTAAACAATTAATAGACAGGATAGAAAAATAATGTTTTTATGAGACTTTGTGAATAAATATTGTAAATAAAATATTTAAAATTTTAAAATTGAGATTTTATGTATGTACGTTATAAATAAAAGAGGAAAATAAATTTTATTGTTTTTTAATTTTATACCAATGTAAATAATTCTATCAAAAATTAATTTTTCGGATAAATTTTATAAAAATACATTTTATTTTTTGAAAATTGCTCTATTTCTTGTTCTCAAAATTCTATTCCAGTATTGTGTTAAACGGGCCCATGGCTTTTGGATTTTGGAGACTACCAAGCCCATCCCAGCTCGGCCCGGCCCAGCTACCTACCTCGCTAGGGTTTTAAGGCTGCAAGCCCTATTCACACTGCGTTACTGGCAATATTACAAACAAACATCAGCATCTAGACCTTAGCAGAGTCAAATTAAAAAGCGCGAAAGTTTGTTACTTTCAAAGCACGCACCATGGCCATTGAATGCCTCGTCCTCGGTATTAATCCTCGATATTTCTTTTACTCTTTTCTTCCATTGAATCTTCATGTACTTCAAATGTCGTATACGTCATCGTTTTACTCTTCTGTGATTTTCGTTCAGGAGCCGGACAAGAAATAGGCAAGAGCTGCGCGGTAGTGACGATCAATGGCAAGCGAATCATGTTCGATTGCGGAATGCATATGGGCTACGACGATCACCGCCGATACCCCGATTTCTCTCTCATCTCTAAATCGCGAGATTTTGATAATGCTATTGATTGCATCATCATCACTCACTTGTAGAACTCTATACTTGGTGTTTTTTTTTTTTTAAATTTTCTTGTTTGCTTGTTCTTCATTTACCTCGACTTTTTTTTTTCAGTCACCTGGATCATGTTGGGGCTCTTCCTTTCTTCACTGAAGTGTGCGGATATAGAGGACCTATATACATGACTGTAAGTTCTATCAGGTGCTCGATGAAATGTTAGACCATTTTTGCAATTTATGTATAAATTTCTTTTAGTCAGTGAAGACGAAAAACTTAGTTCAGATTTTTACTTCTTTTCGGGAGTAAGTTTAGTTGTTTCTTGTTGAAACTATATAACAGTAAAAATATAGATGCTACCTATGGATGGATGCTAGCTCAAGATTGAGGTATAAAAATATATGGCTAGGCTATGTCTGGTATTGCTGTTCTACTCAACTTTGAAAGTACAACAATTAAGGTATTTGGTAACACCATCAGTTAGTGGGGACCACTCATTTTAACACTTATATTTCGCATATAATGATTTTATTCCAGAACAGTTAAAGTCACAACACTTTAATCCCAAACAAAGCCTAAGTTTGGTTTCTCTCACTCTGCAATCCATCTTCTTTTCTTTTGTTGTTCAGTACATTCTATGTGAGAACATTGCATCTGAATTTATTAGGATTATTTTTGGTTTAATCTAAATAATATCGTCCTTTCTTATGGATTTATGCTTTAAAGAAAAAGGCAAGCTCTTTATTTCAATTTTTTGCCACTCACAACTATCTCCGGCTTATTTGGTGCAAATCAATTTTGTGATAAAATCTGATAGCTGAATTTTAGTAGATGGCAATTGAAGCTTGTTAAATTGAGTGCGTTTTGCTCTAATTTGTTCTTGCATATGATTAAAAAAAAAAGGTGTTTGCCATCTGGGTTGTAATATTTCCATTTTTCTTGAAGTGAATAGTTTAATTTGATTCTTATGTGTTTTAGGCTTGTTGGATGGTTTGCATGTAGGCTTCTTATCTCATGCTTGTAATGTCTTCATTAGTGGCCTGATATCAAAGGGTTTTGATTAAAATAATATCCACTGCAGTATCCTACAAAGGCGTTGGCTCCTTTGATGTTGGAGGATTATCGAAAAGTTATGGTTGAGCGAAGGGGTGAAGAAGAGCAGTTTACTTCTGATAATATTTCAGAATGTATGAAGAAAGGTACATATATTTTCACTTTTTCCAATGTATAACTTGCAATAGACTGTCAATTTGTATGAGGTCAGGCATACCTAATTGAAGATTTCCATGATACCATGTTTGTGGCTGCATTCTACCTGGGTGATTTTGAGTTGCTACCTTGTTCTTTTTTTTTTTTGATTGAGACCTGTAACCAATTGTGTACTCAATTCTGTGATGGCACTAGAATCTTTGTTAGAAATTGATGCTTATGGCAAACACTAGTTTTTTTCCTTGTTATTTATCAATCTTTGAGTAACGATGATACTCAGGCTTGCATTTAACTTCTGATTTTTACTTTGTTGTAAAGGAGGATCTTACCCTTTTTTAGGTGAAGAGTGATGATTGTTTTTCTCGCCAGAATTGATGTGTATATATATTATTTTTCTTGCAGTCCCTACCCTCTATGGTTACTGAAAATGTCTTTTGACATGCTGGAACTATGCTAATGCAGATTTCTGCCTAGTATATGTACTCCTACCCATCTTAAATTATGTTGTCTTAACTAGTTCCTCATTGCAGTTATAGCAGTAGACCTGAAGCAGACTGTGCAAGTTGACAAAGACCTTCAGATCCGTGCCTATTATGCAGGGCATGTAAGTTTTTCGAACTTCATATCTAGACATGTGCTTTCTTGGCAGCTTTATCTGTATAAAAATTGTTTCAGAATTGACTTTCCAAACACTTTTTCCTGAGTTTATTGCCTTAAAAAATTGTTTAAACTTTTCTACCAACAGGCTGTGAAATCAATGTTCTATCTTATTTAGGTGAGACTTGATTATGCAATACTAGAGGCATGCAATGACCCTTGGTAGGCTCAAAGCTTGATTATGTGCTTGAGAATCAGCTGTGCATAATTGTTGGCCTTTAGTGCTTTACTGATCTATCTTGCTCCTTTCAAATATAAGAAACATTAGATTGGCATGGAGTGAAATATTGAAGCACCAACTTGGTTAGGATCCTTTTGAAAATAATGGTATAGTCCATTCCAAGTATCATAGTGAACCTTGGGTCATGGTGTTGAACAGTTTATGGTGCAAAATTTGTCATGGATAGCCTGCTTAACACTTAGAATTTTATTTTTGCATTCATTGTGATGTTTATGCATCAAAAGTGTAAATGAAGAGTATAATATATATGAGAAAGAATGTTTGGCTCCGTTTTTCTTAGATATGCTTGTTAGACACATTTATGGTCTTTTATAGATATGTTTCTATTGGAATATTTAAAGAAAAGAATGCTTTCTCTTTTTTTATTACTATATTTTCATCTTCAATACAAAAGTATATATAGATGAAAGGTAATAAACCTGTAACTAGCAACTAGGAACAAAACAGGAAACAAAAAATATAAAGGAAAATAAATTCTCCTAATATGCTGACTTTCCTATTTGAATACTTTTTTAATTCAGGAATTTGTTAAAAAAACAAATCTTCTAATTCCTAACTTTCTGACACTCCCCATCAAGTTGGTGCATAGATATCAATCATGCCCAACTTGCTGATTAGATGCTCAAAGTTAGGTCTTGTAAGCCCTTTGGTCAAAATATCGGCTGTTTGTTGAGCTGTTGGTACAAATGGCAAAGATATTGTCCCAACTTCAATTTTCTCTTTTATAAAGTGACGATCAATCTCTATGTGCTTTGTTCTATCATGCTGAACTGGATTGTGAGCAATACTTATCGCTGCTTTGTTGTCACAATGTAATCTTAAGGGACACTCCACTGATTTCTTCAATCTTTTAGAACTTGTTTTAACCAAAGAACCTTACAAATTCCTTGTGCCATTGCCTTGAATTCAGCCTTAGCACTGCTTCTACCAACAACACTCTGCTTTTTACTCCTCCAAATCACTAAATTTCCCTAAACAAAAGTACAAAATCCTGATGTGGATTTTCTATCAACGACAGATCCAGCCCAATCTACATCCATAAACACTTCAATACTTTTTTGGTTAGTCTTTTTGAAGAATAGACCTTTCTCAGGAGTAGCTTTTAAATATCTTAAGATTCGATAAATAGCTTTAAGATGTTCCTCGTAAGGGGCACACATAAATTGACTTATGACACTTACTGAAAAGGCAATATCAGGTATTGTGTGAGATAAGTAGATTAATTTACCTATTAATCTCTAGTATCTTCCAGTACCAACGGGAACTTCCTCTTCTTTATCCCAAAGCTTTACATTAGGAACCATGAGAGTCTTAAACTGTTTATTCTAGTTTCCTGTAAGATATCTAATATGTATTTTGTTGAGAGACAATAATTCCATGTTTTGAATGAGCAACTTCCATGCCTAAAGAATATCTCAATGCTCATAAATCCTTGATTTCAAATTCTATGGCCAAGTCCTTCTTTAGTCTATTCATCTCCACTCATCATCACCTGTAAGAATCATGTCATCAACATACACAATTAACATTGCAATTTTGCCTTTAGAGGAAAATTTGAAGAATAAGGTATGATCTGTTTGTCTTTGTAGATATCGTTGCCTTTTTACAGATTGAGTGAATTTTTCAAATCGCGCTTTTGGAGACTTCTTAAGCCCATATAGTGACCTTTTCAGTTTACACACCTTAGAGCCAAATTTTTCTTTAAAGCCATAAGGCCTATCCATACACACTTCTTCTTTCATGACGTTGTTGAGAAAGGCATTCTTCACATCAAGTTGATGAAAAGGCCAATCTAGATTGCTGCAATTGACAAAAGAACCCAACCAATATTCAACTTAGCAACTGGTGTAAAAGTCTCAGAGTAATCAACACCATAGGTCTGAGTGTATCTCTTAGCCACTAATCTCGTCTTATATCTCTCCAAAGAGCCATCGGAGTTGTATTTTACAGTGAAAACCCATTTGTAGCCCACAATAGTTTTTCCAATTGGTAAAGTTACTACACTTCAAGTGTTGTTCTTCTCAAGAGCTCTTATCTCTTCAAGAACTACTTTCCATTACGGAACTTTTAGAGCTCCTATACATTCTTAGGAATTTCTACATTGGACGAGATGAGGATAATGTTTCATAGGAAGCAAATTTAGACAAAGGATACTTTGTACAAGATCTAACGCCTTTCCTAAGAGCAATTGGAGTTTCTAAATCATCAGGTTCAAATTGAACATTTGAATGAGAGGAAGAATTACCTAACACAGACTCTAATTGTTGATTGGGCCTTGGCTCAAAGTCATGACCGTGTGGTAGAGTAGAGTTCTCCTTCCTTTTCATCTAGTATTGCTTTGAGTAAACAAGCCCTTTCCATATTTGCCACTTTTCCTGTTTCTAATATCTATTTTTATGACTATGATTAGATGAAGGTACTCTATTAGGCTGTCCAGAATTCTTTGCATTTGAAACTTGATTTTTAGAAGCATGTTATTCTTCCAATGTAAGCCAAGGATCTTGAGAAGCATCAACCACTGTTTGGTGTTGAGTCTCACTATTTATCCTTAGATCATTTGTTGTGGGTGCAGACATACAGACTCAATTGAAAAAAGAACAGTTTCAACAGATAAATCTTCACTTATATTCTCCCCCTAAAGATGAATAGTCATAAAATATGGTTGTTTTTCAGAAAAATTACATCCATAGTCACACAAACATTTTTTTTTTGTTTTTGGGTCAAAGCATTTGTAACCTTTTTGAGATGGAGAATATCCAATAAAAACACATTTTGTTGCTCTAGGTTCCAATTTTCCTTTGTTCTTGTGATTATGAACAAAGGCCGTGCAACCAAAAATTTTAGGAGGTAAATTTGCTAAAATTCAAGTTGTTGGAAAAGAGTTTTTGAAAGCTTGGAGAGGAGTTTGGAATTTTAGAATTTATATGGCATTCTGTTAATAAGATTTCTGCAGTTAAAATAGCCTCACCCTATAAATGCTTAGGAACTTTAGTTAAAATAGTAATGATCTAGCCACCTCTAGAAGATGCTTATTTTTTCTTTTTATAATGCCATTCTGTTGAGGAGTATGAACACAATAACTTTGATGAATTATACTATTTTCAAGAAAAAAATTTCGTAAGATCAAATTAAAATACACTTTTCCATTATCACTTCTAAATATTTGAATGTTTGATTGAATTTTTGTCTGCACCATTATCTGAAAATTTTTGAAAACCTGTTCTGCCTCAGCTTTTTCATTTAATAAATATACCCAAAAAATGTCTGGTGTGATAATTTGTAAAGGTGATAAACCATTTTTTATTAGAAAGTGTACTTATCTGATTTAGGCCCTAAACACCACTGTATATAACTGAAAATGGTTTTGAGGGCTTATATGATTGTGATGGAAAAAAAACACGATGATGTTTTGCAAATTCACATATTTCACACTGAAACAAGGATGGATCTGTATTCGAAAATAACTTTGGAAATAAATGTTTCAAATACCTAAAATTTGGGTGATCAAGTCGAAAATGCCATAACATAACATCATTATCTAAAGAAACAGACATAGATTCAAGACAAGTATGCAATGGTTGAGATTGCTGCCATAAATCAGATCCATCTTCAAAGAAATACAGTCCTCCACTCTGTCTAACACTGCCAATCATCTTCCCCGTGATCAAATCTTGGAAGTAACAACGAGACTAGGAAAAATTAGCTTGAGATTTTTTATCATGTGTTAACTTAATAACTGCCAGTAGATTACAAGAAAGATTTGGGATATGGAGAACATCATGAAGTGTAAGAGATGGTGACACAATAATAGACCCTTTTCCTGTAATGGCTAGAAGAGAGCCATCTACAATCTTAATTTTTTGGTTTCCTGCATAAGGCTTATAGGAAGAGAAAAGTTTTGACAAACCTGTCATATGGTCGGTTGCAGCTGAATCAATGATCCAAAGACAAATAGAGTTGGCAAGGGTTGTAGTTGGATAGTTTACTTTTTGAGCTACTAAACAAGAAGGATTTGTTTGGGACGCAAGAAGTTTGTACAGTTGGTCTATTTGCTCCTTGGTAAAGGGAAAAGAACTAGTAGAAGACTGCTGCTCTTGATCCGAAACACCATTTTGAAATGCACGACCTTCGTTCTTGGACTTTTTTCAATTAGATGACTTACCGTGAATTTTCTAACAAGTCTCCCTCGTGTGCCACAGGCGTTTGTAGTGGTCACACCAAGGTCTTTCTGAATGTTTCCCATCCTTTTTTCTTTCTTCTTGATATCCTCTAGTCACAAAGGCTGAACTTTCAGCTTCTAATTTAGCTGTTGTAGAATTACCACCAGGCATAACCTTTTGTCATCCTTCTCGTCGAATTTCTGAAAATACTTCACGCATAGAAGGAGGTGGTTTCTTTCCCAATATTCGGCCTCTTACTTCATCTAACTCATTCTTGAGACCGGCCAAGAACATGAAAACCCCGTCATTCTCTTGTCTTTTGAAATGCTGAACACTGTCTTTAGAACATTCCCACACATCATCATAGCAAAGATCCAATTCTTGCCACCAAGACATCATCTCATTGTAGAAGGTTGTGACATCTCAATCTCCTTATTTTATGTGCCATAGTTTGGATTTTAATTCAAATATCTTAGAGGAATTGTTTAAATTTGAGTATATGTCATAGACTGCTTCCCATACTTCTTTGGCCGTTGGTAAAAACATGAATGGTTATCCAATTCCTGGTTCCATTGAGTTGATCAGCCAGGAAATAATCATGGAATTATCAAATTTCTAGTTTTTTTTTGCTAGATTGCCAGATGTGGGCTGTTTAACTTCTCCCATCAAATAATCAAACTTCCCTTTACCATCCAAAATCAATTGCACAAATTGAGCCCATTCAATATAATTTTTTCCATTCAAATGATGAATAATGACATGAAGGGAATTGGATGCCTTAGAACCACTAAAAGAAATAGTAGAATTCAAGTGATTCTCCCCGAACATCACTTCTTCGCTGCTGATTGTACCTCCACCCAAAGCTGAGTCTCGGTTTACAGTGTTGGAATTTGCAGCGCTGGTGTTTGCAGCGCTAGTCAAGGCTGTTCTCCATGCTGTCGCGTCTCTATTCGCCATGGCGAATTAAATTTTTTCAGACGGTACCTAGGGCTTTGATACCATATTGGAATATTTAAAAAAAGAATGCTCTCTCTTTTTTTATTATTATATTTTCATCTTCAATGCAGAAGTATATATAGATGAAAGGTAATAAACCTATAACTAGAAACTAGGAACAAAACAAGAAAAAAAAAATATAAAGGAAAATAAATTCTCCTAATATGTTGACTTTCTTATTTGAATACTTTCCTAAAGCAAGAATTTATTAAAAAACAAATCTTCTAATTCCTAACTTCTGACAGTTTCTTATCAATTTCTGATGTTTCTTCTCATGTGTAATATTAGAGTTCTTTAACATAATACTTCCATTGTTAAGTCCCTTGAATGTTATTCATCATTAACCCCAAGAATGCAAGCAATCTTGTTTGTCTACGTAGAATGTTTTCGATGTTGTCAATTTAACAGTTCTTGCTTTTGATGTTTTAGGTACTTGGAGCCGCAATGGTTTATGCCAAGGTGGGGGACTCTGCTATGGTGTACACTGGAGATTATAATATGACACCAGATAGACATCTTGGAGCTGCTCAAATTGATCGACTGCAGCTGGACCTTCTTATAACAGAGTATGTATAATTCATTATGGAATCCATGTCTGTAGATTGTAAAGTTGTTTGTGTACTCTGAAATTGAGCAGGAAAACCTTCAATGTATTAAACATGTGGCGTGTTGTACCTCAGTGGAATGATGCAATCTTATCTTATTCATTAATTCTTATGCCATAAGGAGACAATTATGGAATTTGCCCAGCCTGGTTGGAGTTGCCTCATTCTTAGAAAAGAAGTATTCTTAGGAGGCTAGTAACATGTCTGCAATCTATTGTAGCTAAACAAAATGTTAGTTTTAGGTGGTATTCTATTTTTAAATTAATTTAGGATCATTTTTAATCTTTCAAATGATAGAAAATCAAATTACCACATGTGAAAATTTTTAGATTTCCTCTATAAACGATAAAAGTTAGATGTGGATAGTTCAATTTGTATATATTCCATATCCAGAATAATTCTGAAGATCATGAGGAATTGCTACTCTGCATCAGACCATTTGTCATTCATTAAAACATATCTAGAGTTCTGCGGTGATTTAAATTGCTTCAGGAGCCAACAAGGTCTTTATGCTTGGGTATTGAGCTTAATGAGATTTGCACATTTAACTCTAGATTTCTGATATGAGAACCTTAAATACTAAACTACCATAACTTTTGGTTATGGAACTCCCTTTCTTTAGCTTTTCTTACCATTAAATTTGCTTAGTATTTTAGTTTTTTTTTTTACAGATTTTATGACTTCCATTATTTATTGACTGGATTATGCTATTATTTGTTTTCTGTTTGCTGTAAGCCTTTCTAGTTCTAATCCATTTGTGCACAATGAGTCGAAGGTAGATTTTGTTTATAGTGCTTGTGGTTGTTCATCAGAAGTCTCACATAGGACAAATGAGTTTCTGTTGGATTCTCAAGTGAAACCACCTTTTGATAGAATTGTAGAACTCGACCACTAACTTATCTTCTGCTTTAGGGTTTAGTTTCATCAATATTTTAAGTTCTGTGTTGGGATGACGAGATTTTCCTTCTTTATATTAAATACCATTGCCCATTCACTTGGACATTTGTTTTATGACCAGTATCTTTCTTCTGTTGTCCAATTAAAGTATTTTAAACATCAAAATTTTATTTTGTTTTGGATTTTCTCTTAAATAAATTAGTTTAGCTTTTTAAAGTAAAGTTTATCTTCAAAGATGATTTATGTTAGTGTTATGTTGGTGTTAAAGCCTGTATATTATAAAGTAGGAAACTTTGTATAATTAGGAATGTTAGAAGCCTAATTAGTTATGTATAAGATTTCCTTCCTAGAATAGGATTCTTTCCTAGAATAAGATTTCTTCCTAGAATAGGTCTAATACTTTGTGTATATGTATACGTACCATTAGTGAATGAATGCATTGAGTTTTTCTCTCATTTGTCTAATTACATGGTATCGGGGTAATCTGGTATGTGTTTGTCTCTTTTTTTTTCGTCCTAAGTAAATATGTAGTTGTGGGAATTTTTGCGCCACCATTTTTAGAGCAACTTTCTGCTCTCACTGCCCATCCAGGAAGAACGCCATCTGCCGATCAGTGGTTCTGCAAAGTCCGGTGGTCAGCAGCCCTGCGCATGAGTCACAAGCGTCAGTTGTTTGAAAAATTTTCTAGTCTTCAGTTTTTGGTTCGCCTGGTTCTGTACATCACCTTTGTGTGCCTGGTTGGGTCAACATCCATACGGGTGTGTGATATTCTTTGAAACAAGTTCGAGTATTCTAATTTTAAACCTTGATTCTCTGTTTTTTCTGCATACTTGGCGTTATGGCTGAAAAGAAGTCTGTAGTGATGTCTGATGTTGTCCCGGTGTTATAAAAAATTACGGAACATAAGCTTAATGGATCTAATTATTATAATTGGAGTAAAACAGTTAGACTTTATTTATGGTGTTTTGATATGAACCACCATATGTTTGATGATCCACCCAAAGATGATTCAAAATAGACTTGGTTGAGGGAAGACACCCGGTTGTTCTTACAGTTAAAGAACTTTATTGATAATGAGGTAGTTGGCTTAATTAATCATTGTGAATTTGTAAAGGAATTACTGGAATATTTAGATTTTGTATACTCTGGGAGAGGAATTATTAACTGTATGTATGAGGTATGTAAAGCCTTCTATTGTGTAGAGAATCAAGATAAGTCTCTCACGAGCTAGTTCATGGATTTCAAAAAAACTTATGAGGAGCGTAATATGTTGTTACCGTTTAGCCCAGATGTGAAAGTTCAACAAGCTCAGCGAGAAAAGATAGCTGTCATGAGTTTTTTGGCTGTCTTTCGTTTGAATTTGAGACTACTAAAGCTCAAATCCTCTCTAATTCTGAGATCTCTTCTTTACAAGAGACATACAGTAGGGTACTCTGCACAGAGAATTCTCTGTTTGTTCCCCCACCTATTCAGTTTAATGATGCTCTCGTTGGTCAGAGTAACAAATATAAACCTAGAAAATCATAATACAATAGTAGAGGAATGGGATCAAGTAACTGTGATGGTAATTCTGATACTTGAAGACAGGACTCGGGAGGGATTATCTGTTGCTATTATCATAAGCCAGGTCATCTGAAACGTGACTGTAGAAAATTGTTGAATAAAGGCCAAAGAACTCAGTCTGCTCATGTAGCAGCTACTCATGATACATCTAAGAAGTCCGTTCTAATCTCTGCAGATGAATTTACCAAATTCCAGCAGTACCAAGAATCATTAAAGTGTTTATCTACTCCTGTCATTGCTATTCTCGAATCAGGTAAACTAAATATATGTCTTGTTTCTTCATCTTCTAACTGTGTCATAGATTCTGGTGCCACAGATCATATG
Organism: Melia azedarach; assembly: GCA_028052125.1. Taxonomy (NCBI): domain Eukaryota; kingdom Viridiplantae; phylum Streptophyta; class Magnoliopsida; order Sapindales; family Meliaceae; genus Melia; species Melia azedarach. Next base: position 2,422,974 of record CM051402.1, on the reverse strand, counting down.
ATAGGTAATTTTGGTCTATTTTCTACTTTTCAGTCATATACATCTACTTCTACTATCACTTTAGCAGATTGGTCAACATCTTCTGTTCTGGGTTTGGCACAATTAACCCTACTCCATCACTTTCTTTGACATCTGTTTTGAGTTTACCTCAGTTTTCTTTAAATCTAATTTCTATAAGCAAACTCACTCGTGCTTTTAGTTGTTGTGTCTTATTCTTCCCTGATTATTGCTTGTTTCAGGATCTTATGATGAAGAAGATTATTAGTAAAGGACATGAATTTAGAGGCCTCTACATTTTTGATAAATAAGTGCCAATATCCGTAGCTTGTTCTGGAGTAGCAACCTCGTTTGAAACACACTGTCGGTTGAGTCATCCTTCTCTTCCTTTGTTGAAAAAAATTTGTCCTCAATTTCATAATTTATCTTCTTTAGACTGTGAGTCTTGTTAGTTTGCCAAACGTCATCGTCTTAGTTCGAGTCCTAGAGTTAATAAATGAGCTAGTGCTCCTTTTGAGTTCATTTTGATGTTCGAGGTCCTTGTCCAATTGTGTCTAAAATTGGATTTAAATATTTTGTTACTTTGTTGATGATTATTCTCATATGACTAGGCTATATTTAATGAAAAGCCGTTCTGGATTGTTTTCTCATTTTTGTACTTTTTTGTGCTGAAATTAAAACCCAGTTTAATGTTCCTATTCAAATATTACGGAGTGATAATGCTAAAGGGTATCTATTAGAGTCTTTTCAATCTTACATGATTAAGCGTGAAATTCTTCATCAAACTTCTTGTGTAGATATACCATATCAACATGGGGTGGCAGAAAGAATAGACACTACTTGAAACTGCAAGACCCGTACTATTTCAAATGCATGTTCCTATTTTATAGTGTACAGGCTGTAACAGATAGTATGTTCAATGATTAACTGTTAAGACCTTTTGTTGGTTACACATAATCGTATACTCTAGACTATCAAACAGGTTTTGGTGGGATGATGTATACATTTATCTTCATCTGATAAGATTTCTGCACCAGGTCCACATATGCAACCACAGTACGAGATTCAAAATACGCTCGGGAGAGGGAATTTCTAAAAGCTGTATGTCAATGACACTACTACTCTAACCTTTATTACTCATTAGATATTTTCTTTTCATTCCTTTTGGTCTTTTGTTTCTTTTTGTTTTACCTTTTTCCTGCATAATTGACTGTAGCTGTCTAATAGTAATTTGTTTATCCTGCAAAATGTGCTAATATATGAAGAAAAAAATTGTACGCTGCAGGAAGCTCCCTGAGATTGTTCTGATGTTCCCTATCAAAATTTAAAAATTCAACATTGTGGTGTTTCTACTGCCCCAAAAATTGTAGAATGCTGACACTGCCTCATGTATAATGTCTTTTTTTTCTCAAAATTTTGTGCGACCTTATAAAAATAATTGAATAACAAATGAATGCAATTTTATCAAACAGATGTGGGCTAAATAGTTTATATTGAGTTGGCCTCATTAGACTATGTTTCATTCTCATAAGACTTCAAAAGCACGCAGGGCTGATCCAAAATATCAATCATATGATGGATTAGAGAACTGAATTTTCTTATTGAAGTTCCTCTCTCTCTCTCTCTCTATGATTCTCTTTGCCTCGCTCTTGCTCTGTCTTTCTTTGGCGCTAAGTCCTGCATAAACCTTTAAGATTATTTAAATATAATGGTTATTCTCTTTGGAGATGCATGTCCGTGAAAGGCTAGATTACAGGTGTTAGCTTGTTTCTTATGCATTGTTTGCTTGCCTTTGGTACTACTCTGACTTCTATTGTTCTTGGCTTACTGTATTGGAAACTATTAGTGGGGTTCCCTTCCATTGTTAATAGTTTGCTACTCTTTTGAAAAATCTTATCAGGTGCATCAATGTGTTGCTGCTGGAGGAAAGGTGCTTATTCCTACATTTGCTCTTGGAAGAGCTCAGGTGTTCTCATCTTGCGAACCTTATTTCATTTTTTAGAACAACATAATTTGTGTTTGAATTTGAGTATATGTTTATGGCTTCCTTGTTGGGGATTTCAAGATTAACAAACTTGTCTTACCATTGCTATATGTGGGAAAATTAGATATATTTGGAATTACAACAACAGTGGTGCTTGTAAAATTCTGCATAGATGTATTTCCAAGCTTATTTTATCTATATTCCTAGGTATCCTCATATTTAGTTCCATTCTGCCAAGAGGTAATGATTTTTTCTCTTAGTTTCCATTTTTCTTCATCTTTTAAGTAGAAAAGATATAGAATAGATGAATTGGGTTGGAAGTAGAAAAAGCAATCTATTGCAGTTGAACTTGATAGGAATTGATCCTAGGATTTTTCATTGTGTTTTTGTCTTGTTGCTTTTATTGGTTTTTGAAACTTGTTCCTTGGTTTCCCTTGAAGCCAATGATGCTTTAGAACAATTGGACTATTTTCTTCACTACAAAGTAATACATGGCTTGCATTCAAAAGAAGGAATGTAGCTTTGTTCCTTTAATCTCGAATTGTATCCTTTTGTTTTGTTTTCTTGAAATACATCAACTGTCCATTTTAGTATCTAAAGGGCTTTTCTAAGATGCCTTGGATCCGGTCCATCTAATTAATTAATTTATTTGCAGAAACATATTATTCATGTCAGTGGATTAGAGGACCCCGCCCACATTCTTCTCATAAGATGCATTGGGCCTTTTTAAGATGTCTTTGGTCATCCTCCAGACCTCCCAATGTATTTAACTGATAAATTCTAGGGTTGTCCTCTGGTCGTTCTTAAAAACAACTGCTATTTTCTAGAACCTTTGAGTAGGTGACCCTTTCTGTAGAATCTTGTATATTTGTCAAGATAACAAAACAGAGTTGATTTCAAATTTTATGGAGTTGATGTTACATATTCCATAATGCATTTTTTCTATCCTGACATGTACTTGTTTCGAAATATTATGAGTATCGAATTTCATATTTTTATTTACTAAATTATGCGACATATTCATTCATCTCTATGTAGCTAATATATATCATGTCAAAGCTACTATTGAAGAGTTTGTTACGTGTTGGAGTTTGTTGCATAAGGATATCTTTGATTTCCTGTTTTAGAGTCTTAATTAGATTTAACTAGGTTTAAAGTTCTATAAATACTATAAATTTATATGTAAATAATATAAGAAAGTTTTCTCCTATTCTATTTTTTATCTCAACATGGTATCAGAGCCAAAGGTTTAGATCCATTGTTTGTGAAGATCAGTATTGTCATCTGGTGGTTGGACGACGAATCAACTGTTTGAAAGATTTGTCCCATACCGAACTTTAATACTCTTGCACCGTACTCAAAAGTAGTCTCGTTGAGAGATGAGTGATAAAGTGGAGACAATGGAAGGACAAATTCAATCAAAAGTGACTATTTCGAAGATGTTTTGTATCACTGATAAGAAGTTGAATGGCACTAACTACCTACAGTGGAGGAATTTGGTTCATTGTGTTATTTGTGGGCAAGATAAATAAAATCTCCTAGAGGAAGACCCACCATCACCATTAAATGTGATTGAGTATGACAAGTGGAGGAAAAAGGACGATCATCTCTACACTAGTATAATGAATTCAATTGAACCCAAGGTCAATGCTACTCTTACTTATACAAAAGCATGTAAAGAACTTTGGAACTTTTTGACTGTTAGTTATGGTGGAAATGCAACATGAATAAATCATTTAGAGTCTTAAAAGCTTTATGTAAACTAGAAAGATGGGCCAAATATCAAATTGAGTATTTTATAGGGTTCAAATTTCTTTTTGAAGAATTAAATGAACTCATATCAGTTAGTACAGATCTGAAAGAAATGTTGCAATGAGAACATCTTGGTATTCTCTCTTATTTATTTGGTTTGGGGTCAGATTGTACTGCTGCAAGAACACAAATATTGTTTAGTCAAGTGTTTTCTATTGCAGATGTGTTTGCTAGAATCATGAGTATAGGTGACACTCGGGTATGTCATTTTTGTACATTGTTAGAACATATGACTAAAAGTGCAGCTATATTGTCTACTTACCACTCAACCTCTAATCTTCTAACAGTTACAGTTGCTAATGGCACCTCAACACCAGTTCGTGGTGTGGGTGAGGCTTGTCCTACACCGCACATCCCTCTGTCTCATGTGCTGTATATATCCGACTCTCCATTCAATCTGATTTCTGTTAGTAAGATTACAAGGAGTTTAAACTATTGTCTCATGTTTTTCCTTGATCATTGTTTGTTTATGGATCTTACGACAGGGAAGATGATTGGTAAAGGACATGTTTTTGGTGGCTTAAATATGTTGGATACACCACCTACAATATGCTCCGGATTATACATCTTGAAGAAATTGAGTCTTAGTCTAGAGTGTTTTTGATCTCAATCTTGAGTCATGTCGTTTTGCAAAACATCATTGTTTGTCTTATAGTTCTCGTATTAATAAAAGAGCTTTTGCTCCTTTTCATTTTGTGCATTAAGATATTTGGGGCCTTCTCCCGTTTTAGCTACCCTTGGCTTTCATTATTTTGCGAGTTCTGTGGATGATTATTCTAGAATGATTTGGATTTATCTAATGGCAAATAGGTCTGAATTGTTTACTATTTTTCAATATTTTTTTGCTGAGATTCGGACCCAATTTTTTACTCATATTCGCGTTCTTCGTAGTGATAATGCCAGGGAATAATTTTCTTCTCTTTTTACCACTTATATGGCTGAACATGGAATGTTACATGAGTTTTCTTGTTCCTATACCCTTCAACAAAATGGTGTGGCTAAACGTAAAAATCGACATCTTCTCGAGGTCACACGAGCTCCTTTTTCACATGAATGTTTCTAGAGAATTCTGGGTTAAAGTTGTGAAAACTGCATGTTATCTTATTAATCGCTTTCCTTCATCTGTTCTTCAGGGGGAGATTCCTCACTTGGTTTTATTTCCTACTCAGCCTCTTTTCTCTCTTCCTCTGAAAATCTTTAGGCGTGTCTGCTATGTCTATGATAATCGAGCTTCTTTTCTCTCTTCCTCTGAAAATCTTTAGGCATGTCTGCTATGTCTATGATAATCGATCCCATCTCACTAAGCTAGATTCTCGTTCCTTACAATGTATGTTTGTTGGGTATTCCTGTACATAAAAAGGGTATCGTTGTTACTCTCTTGACTTGGGGCGGTTTATTACATCTTTTGATGTCTCATTTGTGGAGTCTACTCCCTTCTCTTCTCTCACTCGTCTTTCATCTACCACCTCTATTTATGATGATTTCTTGGTTAACCAGATCACTTCTATCTCTAGCTTTTCTATTCTTGTGGCTAGTCCTACCTATAAACTTTTTACCTTTTATGGTCAAGTATACACTCGTCATCCTTTTCCACCATTAGATGCCACTAAGTCCATGCCCAATACTGATCCAACTTCTCTGTCTATCGAGTCATCCTTTTCCACCATTAGATGCCACTAAGTCCATGCCCAGTATTGATCCAACTTCTCTGTCTATTGATCCAACTTCTGCTTCTTCCATGGTAGATGAGCCCATAGCATTACGAAAAGGTGTTCGATTCTGTACTCAGCATCTAGTTAATTATAAAGGTATGTCTGCTACTTTTCAGGCACTCTTGAGTACCTTAGATGATGTTGTTATTCCTGTTTTGGAGGCAATATCTCATCCAAGTTGGTGTTGTGCAATGTGTGAGGAGATGCTAACACTTGAGCATAATCACACCTAGGACTTGGTTACCTTACCGTGCAGTGAAAAGGCTGTTTGGTGTAAATGGGTGTTTGTTCCTAAGATAAATGCTGATGGTACACTGGATCGATTAAAAACTCGCCTTGTTGTTAAAAGTTTTGCTCAAACCTACGGGATTGACTATCAAGCGACTTTTTCTCCAGTTGCCAAACTTACTTTTGTCTGCTTAATCCTATCTTTTGCTGCCACCTATGATTGGCCCTTGTTTAAGATGGATGAGAAAAATGCCTTCTTAAATGGCACTCTGACTGAGGAGGTCTATATGGAGTAGTCTCCTAGTTTTCTTGCTCAGGGGGAGGAAGGAAAGGTCTGTCTATTGAAGAAATCTTTGTATGGACTCAAACAATCTCCTCGAGCTTGGTTTGGTCGATTTACAGATGTGCTTATTTAGTTTAGGATACGACGGACCAGTAGTGATCACTCTCTTTTTACAGACATACTAATGCTAGTTATCATATTCTAGTTGTTTATGTGGATGACATTGTCATTACTGGCAGTGACAATGCAGGTATTGCAAGTCTTCGAACATCCATACAATCCAAGTTCCATACAAAGGATTTGGGTCGTTTGAAATATTTTTTAGGTATTGAAGTAGTCAGAAGCAGAAAGGGTATCTACATCTCTCAAAGAAAGTATACTCTTGACTTAATCAAAGAACCAAGATGAATGTGGCAAGACCACTGGATTCACCAATGGCCTCTGGCATCAAGCTTCTGCCAGATCAGGGGGAGCTATTTCATCAACTTGACAGGTATTGTAGGCTTGTTGGAAAGCTGATTTATTTGACACTGATCAGACCAGACATTTCCTTTGTTGTAGGTGTAGTAAGTCAGTTTATGGGTGCTCCTAGAAAGCCTCATTGGGAGGCAGCTCTTAGGATTGTCAAGTATTTGAAACAATCTCCGGGAAAAGGAGTACTTTATAAGAACCGTGGATATACAGAAATTGAGGGCTATTGTCATGCAGATTGGGCAGGATGTCCAATCAATTGAAGATCAACAACTGGATGATGTATTTTTGTCGGAGAGAAGTTGGCAGATCACATCATCTCTCTTGGTCATATCTGCACAGATTGGCAGCTTGCAGACATTCACACCAAGGCTCTTGGAGGACCACGAAGTTAAAACCATTTGTGACAAGCTGGACATGTTGCATATTTATGCCTTAGCTTGAGGGGGAGTGTTGAAAACTTTGGGATATCTTTGATTTCCTGTTATAGAGTCCTAATTAGATTTGACTAGGTTTAAAGTTCTATAAATACTATAGATGTATATGTACATAATATAAGAAAGTTTTCTCCTATTCTATTTTTTATCTCAACAGCTACTACTTGCTAATCTTAGGCATTTAGGATATTGCAATACACAATTCGCTGCTGTGATGAACAAGTAGTTATGAACGAGAGCACTTCTAAATGTCTACTGTGGTTCATAAATCACAGGAGTTAGTTTAGATGGATTTGTTTGTGCTTTGAAAACCACTGGCTGTTCTACTTGTGTCAAGTTAGTAGCTTCAGTAAAAAAGTAAGTGAACCTTATCAGAGTTAGATATTGTCTCAGTTTCTCTCTCTGTGTGCTTCTTTAACTTCGTTGCATAAGGAGCTAGGCAATTTACCTGAGGAGAGTTTATACCCTAAGACTAACATTATGTTTCTTTCTAAAATTAGATATACTTACCGATCTGTCTTAGATACTTCCACATGTCGAAGAAATTCTTGCTTTCTCATTTTTCTTTCCTAGTTTACTTCATTTCTTAAGAAGCTAGACATTTTACCTTAGAGACTTTAAGACTTGACTAACATTCTGTATTTTCATAAATTTATATATACTTGACGGTCATAGATGCTTCTGCATGTCTAAGAAATTATTTTACCTTTATAGATATCAATTACTTAATGATTTGCAATGTTATACCCTGCCCTACGCGAACTGCCATTTTCTCCCTTAAATTTTTGTTAGAGATAGAATCTCATATTTTGCAAGATTGCTTTGAGAGGGTCTAAAACATGCCCTAGCTTTTTGTTTTTCTTCTTGTATATCCACCAATTATATGACTGTCTCTTTGTTTGGTGCATCAAGAATAGTTACAGATTTATATGTACTGTAGAATATTACTATGTAACAGTTGAACAAGCTTTTTTCATCTTTATTTATTCCTTTTTCTTTCTGATAATATTCCAAATTAATATGTAGGAACTCTGCATATTGTTGGATGATTACTGGGAACGCATGAATTTAAGAGTGCCTATTTACTTTTCAGCAGGTTTGCTCCTTCTGTTCTTCTAGTTTCATTATTATTTGTCAACCAGTTTATTATGAGATACTTGGTGTCTTTGACTTGTCATCACGATGCATCCTAATGTGAACAACTTATCAAGACCTATAAATGCTTTGGTGGATTTTACCATGAGGATTTTTTGTCCAAGGCATTAAAAATTCTTTCATTAGGAAGTGTTAGCATCAAATTCAAATATAGAAGATTAGCGTAATGTGACTAATGAATTCATTAAGAACTAGCCATAATCCTGCATGTAAGTAGATTGAAATTTGAACACAAAAAACTGCAAAGTTTTGATCAGTATGATTAGCAGCATCAGTTCAGTATAGGTGTACTACTTAAGGTGCAACTTCCCTGGATATGTATATGGTGGGAATCCGTCTTTAGTTGCTCTGTTTTCTTTGTTAACCGCTTAAAAGTGGATCTGATTTGCTAGGGGCCTTTTTAATGCTTGCAGTTCACCTCAAAGCAGACCTTTCTGAGACTTCATAAAATCTATCTTGTATGTGTAATGAAGTCAATCAATCAGTCAGCTCTCAAAATGATGGATGGACACAAGTAATCCCAAAATGAATGACCATAAGTTTTTGCATGCATTGAAATTGGCTAGTTATTTGATGGTGAAAGTTGACTAGTTAATGAGAAGCTTCTCTTAGTTTCTCTTCTGTAGGGACATTCTGCTTTTCAAAACATTGGGCAGTAATATTTCTGACTTCAGCTGGCGATTGTATTCTTTATTTTTTGTTTTCAGGTTTGACCATTCAAGCCAACATGTATTATAAAATGCTTATTAGTTGGACTAGCCAGAAGGTCAAAGAGACGTACGCCACGCATAATGCATTTGATTTCAAAAATGGTAAAACACATGTTCTTTTCATTTTCTTCTGGCACTTAGCAAGAACATGGAGCATTGTTTTATGGAGATTGTAGTTAGTCAAGAATTCTGAAACTCTCTTGCATCCTTCTCATATTTGTGACTCTGATGGCTAATAGTGATGATTTAACATTGCTGTTTTATATGTGATTAAAATTTGTGACTTTGCTAGTCTAATCTATGACCCTTAGATCATTTTGGTGATGAGCTTTCCCCTACTCTAGTTGTGCATTTGCTAATGTCAAGTATGTGTCTCTACATTTGTATCTCTACAACACAACTAAAGAGGTTACAGCTCTTTCTACATTATGTCTTCATCTCTACTGGTGGTGCATTATATCATTTGGGTATGCAATATCATTGATAGAGTTGTATGCAGCATTCTAATTAGTGCCAGATATATTGTAGCAACTATGTGGAATAAATTTATCCCTGCAAGATAGTTGTTGCTTGAATGGTCACATATCTTTCTCATTTGGGTTTGGATGTTGCAGTTCGCAATTTTGACCGTTCTCTGATAGATGCTCCTGGGCCTTGCGTTCTCTTTGCCACTCCTGGGATGATTAGCGGAGGATTTTCACTTGAGGTTTTCAAACGCTGGGCCCCTTCGGAAATGAATCTGATTACATTGCCTGGGTAATATTACTATTTCTATTGTTTCAGCCTAACTTATGAAGATAACCATATCCTGATCTGTGATTGAAACTGGAAATGTATTCAATCCACAATGCATGAAAGAAAATTCTCATTTATTAATATTGTTTCATTTTCTGATTGCTTTTTTTTTTTGGGTTTTTTTAGCTATTGTGTGGCAGGAACCATAGGACACAAACTGATGTCCGGAAAGCCCACCAAAATTGTTTTAGACAAAGACAACCAGGTTGATGTTCGATGCCAGGTTCACATTCATCTTCGATCCCTTTATTATGTATTTTCAGCATATTTTCTTCTTCATCTCGTGAACTTCTTTCGTTTTATCTTCTCTCCCCTGTTCCCAGGTTAGAGCATGTTCAAGATCTATAAATAGCACATAGGGCTTGACACATTTATATAAACTTTTCCTGTCAATTGCACATAGAAAGGAAAGAAAATTAAAAGAACAAAATGTAGAACTCTTTTTTTTAGGTGATTTGTCAGTAGTTGTGGCAAAACATTTTCATTGTCAGAGCTTAAATAATATTGGTTCATATCTATCAGTTTAAACTTTTTAGTTTAATGATAACATGGTATTGGAGCCAAGTTGACCTTGTGTCTTCTATTTGAATCCAGTTATTATATTAATTACATTATAATGAGTTGCTTTTGTGCTTCTTCTTGTCAATGTGTTTAATCAAGAGGCTTATTAGAACTTATATGCCATCATAAGCTCTTATATATCCTTTGAAGCATTTTAGTTAACATTCTTTATATATCTTTGACATGTCCTTTCAACAGTGTCTGGGAAGTTCTTTAGAGAGGCACAGCATGATACTGCTCACTGTTTATCTTGCACGATGGTTGTCATTTTTTCGAGTAAACTAAGCTCCTTTTAAACCCTTGTATTAAGGAGTTAAAGTCAAAATATATTTCTTCAATCCTATGGCCCTTTCATTTATTCCAATTTTTCTCTCATATGGTTGACAGCCCAAACACCGCACTAAAGTGTTGTCACACATGACAAGAATTGAGGTTACTGATATTCTCATTCTGTCCAACTTTCTCTCTTATGTGATCTTTTTAATTATGTGGTTATCATTGCACTAATTCACATTGGATCACATAGGATATGGAATCTGAGAAAGGTATGTGGGATCCACTGAAACATCTCTGAAACTCAAGTCTTTGAAACATGCCAAAAAATTAAAAGGAAATAAATAGGGTAATACTAGAATAAACTTATAGTGTGATACAGAATCAAATAACTTGTTAGAAGGAAGCAATGATTCGGAAGTACTGTTTTCTCTGAAGAAATTTCTTGTGGAAAGGTAATAATCATATGCATAGTTTACATCTATTTCTGGGCAAGTTGTATTAACTCTGAAAAATCTGATATTTTGGATGTTGCACTTATGTTAGTGTGTCTTCTTATCAAAATTGGGTCCTTTCACCCCTCAGATTGGATAAAATATGCTGTTGCTGTAAATATCTCTCGCTCTTGACAGACCCAAATGTAATTTTGCACTTATTGTACAGACCCAAATGTAATTTTCCCTTGATGCATATTCTTTCACTTTTTTCCTGACTCTATTTCTTTTGAATTTCCAGATTCATCAATTATCTTTCAGTCCTCACACAGATGCTAAAGGAATTATGGATCTTGTCAAATTTCTTTCCCCCCAGCATGTGATACTAGTACATGGCGAGAAACCAAAGATGGCTTCTCTTAAAAAGAAAATACATTCTGAATTAGGGATTACATGTTATGATCCTGCCAATAACGAATCAGTATACATTCCTTCAACTAATTATGTGAAAGCAGGTGCTTCTGACGCATTCATGCAAAGTTGCATGAATCCAAACTTCAAGTTTCTAAAAAGAGGTTCAGAAGAGATACCTAATGCGTCCATCCAAAGATGCACCAAAGCGTTATCACCCCTACAGGTAAGCGATGAAAGAGTTGTTGAAGGGATATTGATTATGGAGAAAAGCAAAAAGGCCAAGGTCGTACATCAAGATGAGCTCTTGCTTAAATTGGGAGCTAAGAGACACGAGGTCCAGTTTGCATACTGTTGCCCTGTAAGTGTTGAGAAGTTAGAGAAGACCGCAACCACAGATCTTACTCCAGCAACTAATGTGTCTTCTGTAACAGATAAATGCATCTTAATTAAAAAATTATTCACAAAACTGTCAAGCGAATTTTCTGTAGGAGACTTTCGAAACTTAGGTGAATATATCCGGCTGGAATCATTTCAAGCATCCATTTGTTCTAAGGACAGCTGCCCGTACAGAATAACCAACAGTTTTCAAAATAAATCAAAAGCAGTGTTCTTTTGCTGCACTTGGTCAGGGCCGGATGAGAAGCTTGCATGGAAAATAATTTCAACATTGGAGAATGCAATTTAAGTGCAACTTAATGTTTTCCAGGTGCGTTCATTTAGTTAAAAAGATCTTTCATGTTGTTTATTATGAAGAATACTACCATGAGATCTTCTTTATGGGATTTATGACTTCATTAACAAAGTGGTATCAGTTGCATAGAACCAAAAATCCATTCCGAAATGAATTTGTCTATTATTTAAATGTAAGATGGAGTAGATCGGTGAGCTCTTCTTTATTGAATTTGTGACTTCATTAACCAAATGGTATCAGCTGCATAGAACATAGAATCCTTCCTGAACTTAATTTGTAGATTATTTAAATGTAAGATGGAGTAGATCAGTTTTTCTGTTCAACAGCAATGCAAAATGCAGAATTATGAATGAAGTTTTTGTATGCATCATGAAGTCAGGGTATTAGTTATATTTCATTTCGTTAATTTGCTAATGGCCTACCACCACAGTGCTATGAACTTTAAAAGTTTTGTGTTCTTCTATTCTGGAGAAGCTGAAACCTTTAAAGAAGCATACTGGATCCTAATAAGCTTACAGCTTAGCTCAGGCCTCTAGGAAGGGCTTTTACTGACACTAAGGTAGTGTTTATTTTTTTCGGCTGAAGGTTGAATATGACTGAAATATGAATATGATTGATATCTTTATTTTTTACCTTACACATTTGAATATAAATGTTAGGTTGTTTGTTTATATAAAAATAAAAAATCTGAAATTAGTATGTTGACATATGTGTCTAAAAATCTGAAACTGATACGTTGATTTGTTGATGTATATAAATGTTAAAATAATAAATTAGGGTTGTTATTAACAAATAAAATATTTAGTTCATTAAGACGTTTAGTTATTTAGATTTGAGTTAAAATTTTTAATTTAATTACATTTAGATTTTCTTAACAATTATTCAGACATAAAAAACAGACGACTCTTGAATATGTAAATAATTCTATTTAGACTTAAGTATAACAAACGAACATGCCCTAACATGTGAAAAGAAGGTGAAAATGAAAAATAATTTGATTGAAAATTTATAATTGGAGTTGTTTGCTTTGACTCATGTATTAGATTGCCTCTTGGAGTTTACTTGTTCCATGATATCTTCAAGTAGAAGAGTAATGTTGAGGTGAGAAGATCCACCTTCTATGACAGCTTCCTTTGCCATCTTTCCAAGCTCTCTAGCTCTTTCTCTTCTCTGTTCTCTGTCTTTTCCTTCATCCATCAATCTTTCCAAAGCTTTCTTCACATTTTCTCTCTGCACCAACACACCAATTTTTTGTTCCTCTCCCCACTTCATAGGTTCTTCGACCGCAACTCTCACTCCAACTCTGAGTATCTGCACAACAAGTTTCTCATTCATAAATTGGTCTTCAAATAGTGGCCATGTCAAAAATGGCACAGCTTCAGAGATTCCTTCTAGTATTGAATTCCAACCACAATGTGTTAAGAATCCTCCAACTGCAGGGTGAGTTAGTATTAGTACTTGTGGAGCCCAACCCCAAATGACGAGTCCTCTTCCTTTGATCCTCTCCTCAAACCCAACCTCTGTAACCCATTTATGTAACTCTTTTGATGTTTCTCCATCTTTTATGACCAAAATGAAGGGTTTATTTGATGCTTCTAAACCTAACCCAAGTTCCATCAGCTGTGACGAAATCAAATTACAGACGCTTCCAAAACAAGCATAAACTACAGAGCCAGGATCTTGTGAATCAAGCCATTCTAGGCATTGGTGTTCATCAACTGAGGAGTTGTTACCCCTTTGGGCCTTATCCAAGTAGTCTTTGTTGGCTAGTGAAACTGGACCAACACACCAAAATTTGTCATGTTTTGTTTTCTTGAATTCTTTAATATAAGCAGGCTCCAATTCTTCATAACTATTAATGATATCTCCATATGTTGCTTGACGAGCTAAAAACATTTTTTTCTGAAATTCTTTTGATTTCAGGGTCATAAAATTTATGTGCGATTTAGTAAATTCAATTTCATCAGGCAAACCTGGTAAAACAAAGTACTCTGACTCAGAGACAACACTCTCAAGAACTTTGAAGCTGTATATATTCTTGAAGCAGGCCATGGAGAAGCAGCTTCCTCCATGGAAAGCAATCCTTGGAATGTTAAACTTGACAGCAATATCAGATGTATATGGCAGACACACATCAGAGATAATGCAGTTTGGCTGTGGTTGTAGCTGCCCAAACAATTTTTCCGCTGGCTCTTGTAGCATACCAGCTACTGTTAAGAAGTTTACAAATAAGTCTAGTGAAGGCATCATGTCGGTATTCTCACATCTTTCAGGTAATCCAGCTTCTACACATGGAAACTGGAGTTGAATTAAACGAATTTGCAGACCAGAATGAATGGCGCGGTCAAGGGTGGATTTGAATCTGGCTGCATTGAGTGGTGTGGTGAATATAGTGATAATAACACCACGCCTTGCAAGCAGTCTGGCTATGTCTATCATGGGAATCATGTGGCCCTGAGCCATGAAAGGAAACAAAACAAAGTGAAGCTGGTTAGGTTCTGTATCCATGGCGATTATTTTCTTCAACAAGAGGAAGACTATTAAGGGTAAGGGACAGCAGGTACCAGCTTTTATTTATGGGATGGTTTCCTGGTGATGTAAGTGCATACATAAGCACATTGTTGTGTGTATATGTATATTTACTTCCGTGAAAATGTATAATATATATGATAAAATATACGTTATCATATTAGTTTATAGTTGGGGGAGAAGAAATTGTTTCATTTAAAAGGATTTGGCATCTACAATAATTAAGACTATGTATGTAGATCCATCATTTAAGGGTCAAACATTTGAAGTTGTGCTGAGACTATATGACTAAGATTTTAGAAGTATTTATTTATAAAAACTGATGATAAATTGATGCGACTTCAATTAAAATTTCATTTATGTTAATTAAGTTATTCTTGCTCACAACATGTCACATGCTTCGGGGAATATGTTATTGTTATCTTCAATTTAGCCTCTTTTTTCTTCAACCGACCGATTACATTTATAATTTACAATAAAACCTATTCTTAGACTGGAGCTATCTGCCCTTACAAATATTTTGAAATATATTTAAAATAAGGTGAGATGGTACAACGTTCAATGTAATAATCGAAATTAGTTGGATTTAGTCTCGGGTCGTGCAATATCTTCACAGTATAGTTGCAAACAAATTAAGGAGCATAATTAATTAATTAAGGACCACTATAATTGATGAGCTTAAGGTCTTCCTTCATTTACCAAATGTACATAGTTCTTTCTAGTTCTCAAAGTGGAAAACGATTTGATTGCAAATAAATATGATTGCAGTTCTTAATTTGTTCTAACTTTCATTTATTATTAGACTGCCTCCTGGAATTTACTTCTTGCTTGATATCTTCAAGTAGACGAGTGATGTTGAGATGAGAAGATCCACCCTCTTGGACAGCTGCCTTTGCTTTCTTTCCAAGCTCTCTAGCCCTTTCTCTTCTATCTTCTCCCTCTTTCCCTTCATCCATCAAACTTTCCACAGCATTCTTCACTTCTTCTCTCTTCACCAACACCCCAATTTTTTGTTCCTCTCCCCACTTCATAGGTCTTTCCACCCCAACTCTAACACCAACTCTCAGTATTTGGACAACAAGTTTCTCATTCATAAATTGGTCTCCAAATAGCGGCCATGTTAATAACGGCACACCTGCAGAGATGCCTTCCAGTGTTGAATTCCAACCGCAATGTGTTAAGAATCCTCCAACTGCAGGGTGTGATAGTATTACTACTTGCGGTGCCCAACCCCAAATGACAAGTCCTCTTCCTTTGATCCTTTCCTCAAACCCATCCTCTACTACCCATTTCTGTAACTCTTTTGATGCCTCTCCATCTCTTATCACCCAAATGAATGGTCTGTTTGATGCTTCTAAACCTAACCCAAGTTCTATCAATTGGGATGAAATCAAATTACAGAGGCTTCCAAGACAAGCATAAAGTACAGATCCAAGATTGTGTGAATCGAGCCATTTTAGGCATTGGTGTGCATCAACCGAGGACTTGTCACCTCTTTCAGCCTTATCCACGTAGTCTTTGTTGGACAGTGAAACCGGACCAACACACCAGACTTTTTCACGCTTTGTTTTCTTCAAATCTTCAACATAATAAGCAGGCTCCATTTCTTCAAAACTATTCATGATCTCTCCATAAGTGGCTTGACTAGCCAAAAACATTTTTTTCGCAATTTCTTTGTATTTCAGAACAGTAAAATCTACCTGAGATCTGGTGAATTCAACTCTATCAGGCAAATTTGGTACAACAAAGTACTCAGATTCAGAGGTAACACTCTCAAGAACATTGGAGCCGAATACATTCCTGAAGCATGCATGGCAGAAGGAACATCCTCCACGGAAAACAAGCCTCGGAATGTTAAACTTGACAGCAATTTCTGATGTATATGGAAGACACGGATCGGAGATTATGCAGCTTGGCGGTGGCTGTAGTTTCCCAAGCAATTTTTCTACAGGTTCTTGTAGCATGTCAGCTGCTGTGTAGAAATTTTCGTGTAAGTCTGGTGAAGGTATCATATCGAAATTCTCACATCCTTCAGGTAAACCAGCTTCTACACATGGAAATTGGAGTTGAATTAATCGGATTTGCAGTCCGGAATCAATGGCACGATCAAGGGTGGATTTGAATCTGGCTGCATTCTTCGGTGTGGTGAATACAGTGACAACAACACTACGCTGTGCCAGTAGCCTAGCTGCGTCTATCATGGGAATCATGTGGCCCTGAGCCATGAAAGGAAACAGAACAAAATGAAGAAGCTGGTTTGGTTCTGTATCCATGGCTACTATTTTCTTCAAGAAGAGGAAGACTCCTACTGTGGGCAAGTGACATTGAGTTTCATCTTCTATGTAAATTACAAGATGATAATTAAGCGCAAGTGAGGTAAAGAAGGTTTCTCTAAGTTTGACTGCCTTAATTAGCGCACTTACTGGCATTGAAAAGGATATATAAATACTACAGCAGCAACCCGTGGCTTTATTTAATATTCTTTTATTATTTATTGTTTAATAAAATAATAATATAATAAATTCAACAATATTGAAATACACGAGATATGATAATGATTTCATAACAACATGTTATCTAGAATTTCATAAATTTCATACTTATATTAAATTAATGCAAACTTAAAATTATTATTACTATTAAATCTGTGTGTTGATTCTTGCTCATAACATTTCACGTGTTTCCTCTCCTGCAATACGTTTTTCAATCATAAAACTCCATTATTGATTTGATTTCACTTTTGAACGTTTACTTCTAACACAAATATATGGGTCATGCTCGACAAAACATCCCAGTTGTGACAGACAACACAAGAGGTTCATTCTGCTTGGGTGATAATTTGAGTCGTGATACAATTACACGATAGAAATTTAATGTTAATGAATAAGTTTGAATTGAGAAAATTGTCATTCTCTTGCTTATTATTGAGTCTTCGAGGATCCTTAATTATGTTAGCCTCTTTAAAAGAAAATTGTGGGATTTAAAGAAATGAGAAGAAAATCTCAAGAAAATGAAAAATTAGGATATCACAAAAATGATAGGAATTAAAATTTTCTTCTTTATAAATGATGCAGAATATCTCAAAACGAGTAGGGAATGTACAAAATTCTCTCGCTAACTTGAGGGAAGATAACAAGAATGAAATGAAGACTATGGAGATCACAAAATTCTTTTTCAATATTCAAAACCATCATTCTCAGGAGACATTTGGGTATTTAGTTGCATGGATTAGAGAGAAATCAAAATTATATTCAGCCATAAATTTTAGTCATATAATTTATGATTTACGTCATTTTTGAGTTGTTGATTATCCTCTATAAATAGAGACGTTATAATATGCTTAGGCATAAATGAAAATATAGTTTTTTTTTCTCCCTTTTGTTCTTAAGATTCATCAACGGATTTACATGAAAAGAATTAGAGAAAAATCAATATAGTGATAACAACACCACGTCTTGCAAGCAATCTGGCTGTCTATGGTGGGAATCATGTGGCCCTGGGCCATGCAAGGAAACAAAACAAAGTGAAGCTGCTGGTTAGGTTCTGTATCCATGGCGATTAGTTTCTTCAACAAGAGGAAGACTATTATGGGTAAGGGACGGCAGGTACCAGCTTTTATTTATGGGATGGTTTCCTGGTGATGTAACTCCATGCATAAGCACATTAGTTATTGTTCTGTGTATGTGTATATTTGCTTCCGTGAAAATGTAAATACATATTATCATATTAATTTGTAGGTGGGGGAGAAGAAATTGTTTCATAAATAAGGATTTTCCATATAAAATAATTATGACTAAGACCTTTGACATATAATAGTTCCGGATCAAAGCTCTTTAAAAAGAAGATGTTGTGTCTCGTGGTAAACTGCTCCAATCCACCTATGAAGCTTTCGTTGTCGGGTTAGCCATACACTTCACATGTTTCTACCGATTTACATGGCACCATCAAATGATACAAGTTTTGTATAAGAATCACAACGCACTAGAACACCCTTATTGACAATCCTTTACTCTGACTGTGTATAAGATTCTTCGAAGAATGTGATATCTTATATCGGATAAATCCTTAACCCCCCTTCCTCTTACTAAGACGACAAAATGTTCTTGTGAATTATGGTCAATATCAGATATATAAGCAGTGATTTCAAACTCAGAAATTAATCGTACTCTGGCAATTTTATGTAAGATAAGTGATGCTTGTAGCATACCAGCTACTGTTAAGAAATTTACAAATAAGTCTAGTGAAGGTATCATGTCGGTATTCTCACATCCTTCAGGTAATCTAGCTTCTACACATGGAAACTGGAGTTGAATTAAACGAATTTGCAGACCAGAATGAATGGCGCGGTCAAGGGTGGATTTGAATCTGGCTGAATTGAGTGGTGTGGTGAATATAGTGATAATAACACCACGCCTTGCAAGCAGTCTGGCTATGTCTATCATGGGAATCATGTGGCCCTGAGCCATGAAAGGAAACCAAATAAAGTGAAGCTGGTTAGGTTCTGTATCCATGGCGATTTTTTTCTTCAACAAGAGGAAGACTATTATGGGTAAGGGACAGCAGGTACCAGCTTTTATTTATGGGATGGTTTCCTGGTGATGTAAGTGCATACATAAGCACATTGTTGTGTGTATATGTATATTTACTTCCGTGAAAATGTATAATATATATGATAAAATATTCGTTATCTTATTAGTTTATAGTTAGGGGAGAAGAAATTGTTTCATTTAAAAGGATTTGGCATCTACAATAATTAAGACTATGTATGTAGATCCATCATTTAAGGGTCAAACATTTGAAGTTGTGCTGAGACTATATGACTAAGATTTTAGAAGTATTTAAACTGAGGATAAATTGATGCGACTTCAATTAAAATTTCATTTATGTTAATTAAGTTATTCTTGCTCACAACATGTCACATGTTTCGCGGAATATATTTTGTTATCTTCAATTTTGCCTCTTTTTCTTTCAGCTGACCGATTACATTTATTAAGAATTAGTTTAGTTAATAGTTAGTTTAGTTAATAGTTGTTTATTAACTAATTCATTTTGTACAGCTGTTGTTTGATTTCATTAGTTTGTTAGTTATCTTCTTTCTGATTGGCCACCAACTATATAAAGGTCAATCTTCTTTTGTACGATTTTGCGCAGAAAGTAAACGAGAGAGATTTTTCACTCCATCCTGGATTCCTCTTTCATTCAATATGGTATCAGAGCATTATGTGCTTCGTCTGTGATCGTCTTTAATCTTTCTTGAGCGAGATCTGAATCTAGTTCATCTTTTCTTCTTCAATCTTTTTATTGCTTGATTTAATCTTCGATTATGCTAATGGCGAGTGATAGCAACTCTCAGAATACTATGCACAGTAATAGAAGTTCGATGAACAATTCTGCAATTGAAGACTACTCTAGTCCTTATTTTCTTTATTACTATGATAATCCTGGTTTGGTTTAGTTTCTCAACTACTTACTGGTGATAATTACACATCCTGGAGTCGATCAATGGTAATTGCTTTGTTAGTGAAGAATAAATTAGGGTTTGTAGATGGTTCTATTACTCGACCTACAGGTACAGATCCTATTCTCAATTCTTGGATTAGAAATAACAATATATTTATTTCTTGAATATTGAATTCTGTTTCGAAAGAGATATTGGCTTCTGTTATTTTCTCTCAATCTGCCTATTAGATTTGGAATGATCTTAAAGAAAGATTTATGCATAGAAATGGTCCAAGAATTTTTCAACTTAGGAGAGAATTAATGAATCACACTTAAGGCCAGTTATCTGTTAGTGCTTATTTCACTAAACTTAAAACCATTTGGGAAGAACTTAATAATTACAGACCTGCTTGTTCATGTGGCAAATGCTTTTGTGGTGGAATTAAGAATTTGGTTGATCATTATCAAATGGAGTATGTTATGTCTTTCTTAATGGGATTGAATGATAATTTTGTGCAAGTTAGAAGACAGTTGTTGCTCATGAATCTAATTCCTCCAATTAACACAGTCTTTGCTTTAATTTCTCAAGAAGAGCATCAAAGGCAAGTTAGTGAAATTTCCAGCATCTCTGCTCCAGCCTTTGCTATGGCATTTACTACCAAAATAAATTCACACAAGACCAATTTTAATCAAAGCATTAACAAACCTAATCAAAAGAAAGACAGACCACTCTGCACCCATTGTGGCTATTCTGGCCATACAATTGACAAATGTTATAAGCTGCATGGATATCCACCAGGGTATCAGCCAAGACAAAAATATAATTTGTCATAAGTTGCTAATCAAGTTTCTGATGTTGGAATTTCTAATAATAGCAATCATATGAGGAATTTTGCGTAAATGCTCAATCCTTCACAGTATTCTCACTCGATGGCTATGTTAAGCAATCACCTTTTAGATGCTAAAAATGGTTCAGAGATAGCTATTCCTTTAATACAAGCTTCAGGTACTTGCTTGTCCATTTCAATCAATCCTATCTTCTGTTCTTTTGGATATTGGATTGTTGACTCAAATGCAACTAATCACATTTGCTTTAGTAAGCATGACTTCTTGTCCATGAAACCAGTTCAGAATGCCTTTGTTACTTTGCCTAATCAAAGTAGAATCTCTGTTCAACTTATTGGGACTGTGAAACTCTTATCTCAACTGGTTCTTGATGATGTGTTGTATGTTCCTCAATTTAAATTCAACCTGCTGTCTGTCAGTGCACTAACCAGGTCTTCTGCTTTAAGGGTTCAGTTTTTTATCGATGCATGCCTTGTTCAGGAACATCTCAGCTTGAAGACGATTGGCAAGGGTAAAAGAATAGATGATCTTTATGTGATTAATTCAGAAAATTTCCACGACCACAATGAAGGCTTCTATTCTATTGATTCTTTGTGCAATGTTTCTTATGTTGTTAATAATGTGAATGCTCAAATATGGCATCACAGATTAGGACATTTGTCTTCTAAAAGACTTGGATTATTACAAAAATAGTTACAGATTAATAAATATGGATTGTTTTCTCCTTGTTCTATCTGTCCGCTTGCTAAACAAAGAAGATTGTCATTTGTCTCCAACAATCACAGGTCTGCTCAACCTTTTAATTTGATACACTGTGATACTTGGGGTCCATTTCATCAATATACTCACAATGGTTTTAGGTATTTCTTGACTTTGGTAGATGACTGCACACGGTTCACATGGGTATATCTTATGAAAAATAAGTCTGATGTTGTTGCTGTTGTTCCTTAATTTTTCCAACTCATTGAGATTTAATTTGGTGCTGTGATTAAAAAATTTAGATTTATCATGCTCCTGAATTACAGTTTGTAGATTTCTTTCATTCCAAAGGAGTTATACATCAATTCTTTTGTGTGGAAAGACCAAAACAGAATTCTGTGGCAGAGAGAAAGCATCAACATCTTCTCAATGTTGCACGGGCTTTATTTTTTCAATCTCGAATTCCTTTTCAATTATGGGGTAAGTGCATATTTACTGCTACCTTTCTAATCAATCGAACTCCTTCCCCTATTTTATCTAATCACACTCCTTATACTTTGTTGTATCACAAACTTGTTGATTACCATTTTTTAAGGGTCTTTGGAAGTCTTTGTTTTGCATCAACTTTCTTCTCATAAGACAAAATTTACACCTCGAGCCAGAACTTGTGTGTTTATTGGTTATTCTCCAGGTATCAAAAGGTATAAGGTGTATGACATTATTTCTAAGTAGATTTTTATTTCCAGAGATATTATTTTCTATGAAACAGTTTTTCCCTTTCATATTGTTTCTCCTTCTTCTTCTAACTTGGTTGATCCTTTTCCTGACTTAGTTTTACCCAAGTCCCCTTATGTTACTTCTTCTTTTCCATCCCTACAACCAGGTTCTACAAGTGTTCCTCTTTCTAATTCAATCAACTCACCTCTTGCAACAAATACTCAACCTCATTCAGTAGATGATCTCTCTTCTCGTAATTCTGTTACCATAGAAGAGTTTTCTGTTACTATTTCAGCTCTTCAACCTCTAACTGACTTTCGACAATCTACTAGAATCACTAAACCACCTTCATACCTTAGAGATTTTCATTGCAATATCTTAACTAATAATTCCACTCCTGAACCAAATCCTTCATATCTTATCACTCATTTTCTTTCTTATACTTCTTTTTCTTCCTCTCATGGCACTCTTCTCTGTAATATTTCTTCTACTTTTGAACCTCAATTTTATCATCAAGCAATCAGATTTGATCATTGGAAGGAAGCTATGCAACGAGAGCTAGAAGCTATGGAGTTTAATAAGACTTGGACTGTTATGCCTCTTCTTAAAGGTAAGCATTCTATTGGCTGTAAATGGATCTATAAAGTGAAATATAAGTCAGATGAGAGTATTGAAAGATACAAAGCACGTTTGGTTGCTAAGGGATACATTCAATAAGAGGGTTTGGATTTTATTGAAATATTTTCCCCTGTAGCAAAGCTGTTTACTATCAAAGTTCTCCTTGCCATTGCTGCTAAAAATAATTGGTCTCTTGTTCAACTTGATGTGAACAATGCATTTTGTCAATGGAGACTTATTTGAAGAGGTTTATATAGACATGCCTATGGGATACTTAACACCGGTTTCTCATTCTAGTCCTAAGAAGGAGAAGTTAGTTTGTAAACTGCACAAATCCATTTATGGACTGAAGCAGGCATCTAGGCAGTGGTTTGCCAAGTTTTCTTATATATAAATATTGTTCATGGTTTTACTCCATGTAAATCTGATTACTCTCTTTTTACTAAAGGATTAGGTACTAATTTTATTGCCTTGTTGGTTTATGTTGATGACATTATCATGACAAGTGCACAAACTCAGAACATTGATTCTTTCAAACATTTTCTTCATAGTCAGTTCAAACTTAAAGACCTTGGTGCTCTCAAATATTTTCTTGGTCTTGAACTTGCTCGATCTAGTAGAGGCATAGTTTTCTCTCAATGGCATTATTGCTTGCAGTTACTTGAAGACAATCGCTTTCTTGCTAGTAAGCCAGCTACATTGCCTACGGATCCAAAGCTTAAGTTGAGCTCTTTTGAAGGAGATTTACTTCAAGATCCTACCATTTATTGACGACTTGTGGGAAGATTGATATACTTAATCATTTCTCGGCCTGATATAACATTTGCTGTTCACAAGCTTAGTCAGTTTGTCTCTCAACCTCGGCGGCCTCATCTTGATATTGTGCATCATTTACTTCGATATCTTAAGTCTTCCCTAGGTCAAGGTCTTTTATTTTCATTTGTTCCTAATTTTCAGCTTAAAGCTTTTATTGATGTCGACTAGGGAGCATGTTTAGATTCTCGGAAATCCATTTCAGGCTTCTGTATTTTTCTTGGTGACTCAATGATTTCCTGGAAGGCTAAGAAGCAAACCACCTTATTTCGATCTTCAGCTGAGGCTGAGTATCGTGCCGTGGCAACTACCACCAGTGAGTTGGTGTGGGTTCATCAACTTCTTCAAGCTTTTCAAGTCTCTCTCACTGGTCCAACTTTAGTTTTTTGTGATAATCAAGCTGCGGTGCATATTGTCTCCAATCCTAGTTTCCATGAACGCATCAAACATATTGAGATTGACTGCCACTTTATGCGTGATAAGATCACTGATGGCTTTCTCAAGCTTCTTCCTATTCGCACTCAACATCAATTAGTTGATGTTTTTACCAAGGCACTTCCTGCTGCTAACTTGTTTGTATTTTTATCCAAGATGGCAGTGATTGATCTTTACCTGCCACCTTGAGGGGGAGTATTAAGAATTAGTTTAGTTAATAGTTGTTTATTAACTAATTCATTTTGTACAGCTGTTATTTGATTTCATTAGTTTATTAGTTAGCTTCTTTCTGATTGGCCACCAACTATATAAAAGTCAATCTTCTTTTTACAATTCTAGGTAGAAAGTAAACGAGAGAGATTTTTCACTTCATCGTGAATTCCTCTTTCATTCAATACCTATTCTTATATTGGAGCAATATCTACCCTTAAAAATATTTTGAAATATATTTAAAATAAGGTGAGGTGGTACAACATTTAATTTGATAATCAAAATTAGTTGGATTTAGTCTCGGGACGTGTAATCTCTTCACATTATAGTTGCAAGCAAATTAAGGAGCATAATTAATTAATTAAGGACCACTATAATTGATGAGCTTAATGTCTTCCTTCACTTACCAAATGTACATATTCTTTATAGTTCTCAAAGTGGAAAACGATTTGATTGAAAATAAATATGATTGTAGTTCTTAATTTGTTCTAACTTTCATTTATTATTAGACTGCCTCCTGGAATTTACCTCTTGCTTGATATCTTCAAGTAGAAGAGTGATGTTGAGATGAGAAGATCCACCTTCTTGGACAGCTGCCTTTGCTTTCTTTCCAAGCTCTCTAGCTCTTTCTCTTCTATCTTCTCCCTCTTTCCCTTCATCCATCAAACTTTCCACAGCATTCTTCACTTCTTCTCTCTTCACCAACACCCCAATTTTTTGTTCCTCTCCCCACTTCATAGGTCTTTCCACCCCAACTCTAACACCAACTCTCAGTATTTGCACAAGTCTCTCATTCGTAAATTGGTCTTCAAATAGCGGCCATGTTAATAACGGCACACCTGCAGAGATGCCTTCCAGTGTTGAATTCCAACCGCAATGTGTTAAGAATCCTCCAACTGCAGGGTGTGATAGTATTACTACTTGCGGTGCCCAACCCCAAATGACAAGTCCTCTTCCTTTGATCCTTTCCTCAAACCCATCCTCTACAACCCATTTCTGTAACTCTTTTGATGCCTCTCCATCTCTTATCACCCAAACGAATGGTCTGTTTGATGCTTCTAAACCTAACCCAAGTTGTATCAATTGGGATGAAATCAAATTACAGAGGCTTCCAAGACAAGCAAAAAGTACAGATCCAAGATTGTGTGAATCGAGCCATTTTAGGCATTGGTGTGCATCAACCGAGGACTTGTCACCTCTTTCAGCCTTATCCACGTTGTCTTTGTTGGACAGTGAAACCGGACCAATACACCAGACTTTTTCACGCTTTGTTTTCTTCAAATCTTCAACATAATAAGCAGGCTCCATTTCTTCAAAACTATTCATGATATCTCCATAAGTGGCTTGACTAGCCAAAAACATTTTTTTCGCAATTTCTTTGTATTTCAGAGCAGTAAAATCTACCTGAGATCTGGTGAATTCAACTCTATCAGGCAAATTTGGTACAACAAAGTACTCAGATTCAGAGGTAACACTCTCAAGAACATTGGAGCCGAATACATTCCTGAAGCATGCATGGCAGAAGCAACATCCTCCATGGAAAACAAGCCTCGGAATGTTAAACTTGACAGCAATTTCTGATGTATATGGAAGACACGGATCGGAGATTATGCAGCTTGGCGGTGGCTGTAGTTTCCCAAGCAATTTTTCTACAGGTTCTTGTAGCATGTCAGCTGCTGTGTAGAAATTTTCGTGTAAGTCTGGTGAAGGTATCATATCGAAATTCTCACATCCATCAGGTAAACCAGCTTCTACACATGGAAATTGGAGTTGAATTAATCGGATTTGCAGTCCGGAATCAATGGCACGATCAAGGGTGGATTTGAATCTGGCCGCATTCTTTGGTGTGGTGAATACAGTGACAACAACACTACGCTGTGCCAGCAGCCTAGCTGCGTCTATCATGGGAATCATGTGGCCCTGAGCCATGAAAGGAAACAGAACAAAATGAAGAAGCTGGTTTGGTTCTGTATCCATGGCTATTATTTTCTTCAAGAAGGGGAAGACTCCTGCTGTTGGCATGTGACATTGAGTTTCATCGTCTATGTATATTACAACGATAATTAAGCGCACGTGGAGTAATGTCGTTAGAGAAGGTTTCTCTAAGTTTGACTGCCGTATTTAGCGCACTTACTAGCATTGAAAAGGATATATAAATACTACACCAGCAACCCGTGGCTTTATTTAATATTCTTTTATTATTTATTGTTTAATAAAATAATAGTATAATAAATTCAACAATATTGAAATACACGAGATATGATAATGATTTCATAACAACATGTCATATAGAATTTCATAAATTTCATACTTATATTAAATTAATGCAAACTTAAAATTATTATTACTATTAAATCTGTGTGTTGATTCTTGGTCGTAACATTTCACGTGTTTCCTGCAATATGTTTTTCAATCATAAAACTCGATTATTGATTTGATTTCATTTTTGAATGTTTACTTCTAACACAAATATATGGGTCATGCTCGACAAAACATCCCAGCTGTGACAGACAACACAAGAGGTTCATTCTGCTAGGGTGATAATTTGAACACGATAGAAATTTAATGTTAATAAATATGTTTGAATTGAGAAAATTGTCATTCTCTTGCTTATTATTGAGTCTTCGAGGATCCTTAATTATGTTAGCCTCTTTAAAAGAAAATTGTGGGATTTAAAGAAATGAGAAGAAAATCTCAAGAAAATGAAAAATTAGGATATCACAAAAATGATAGGAATTAAAATCTTCTTCTTTATAAATGATGTAGAATATCTCAAAACAAGTAGGGAATGTACAAAATTCTCTCGCTAACTTGAGGGAAGATAACAAGAATAAAATGAAGATTATGGAGATCACAAAATTCTTTTTCAATATTCAAAACCATCATTCTCAGGAGACATTTGGGTATTTAATTGGCAAGGATTAGAGATAAATCAAAATTATATTCAGCCATAAATTTTAGTCATATAATTTATGATTTACGCCATTTTTGAGTTGTTGATTATCCTCTATAAATAGAGACGTTATAATATGCTTAGGCATAAATGAAAATATAGTTTTTTTTTCTCCCTTTTGTTCTTCAGATTCATTAACGGATTTACATGAAAAAGAATTAGAGAGAAATCAATACAGTGATAATAACACCACGTCTTGCAAGCAATCTGGCTGTCTATGGTGGGAATCATGTGGCCCTGGGCCATGAAAGGAAACAAAACAAAGTGAAGCTGCTGGTTAGGTTCGGTATCCATGGCGACTATTCTCTTCAAGAAGAGGAATACTACTGTGGGTAAGGGGCAGCAAGCACCAGCTTCTGTATATGGGATATTTTCCTAGTGATGTAACTCCATGCATAAGCACATTAGTTATTGTTCTGTGTATGTGTATATTTGCTTCGGTGAAAATGTAAATACATATTATCATATTAATTTGTAGTTGGGGGAGAAGAAATTGTTTCATATATAAGGATTTGCCATCTAAAATAATTATGACTAAGACCTAGGACATATAATAGTTCCGGATCAAAGCTCTTTAGAAAGAAGATCTTTTGTCTTGTGGTAACCTGCTCCAATCCACCTATGAAGCTTTCATTATCGGGTTAGCCATACACTTCACATGTTTCTACTAATTTACATGGCACCATCAAATGATACAAGTTTTGGATAAGAATTTACAACGCACTAGAACACCTTTGTTGACAATCGTTTACTTTGATAGCATATAGGATTCTTCGAACAATGTGATACTAAGACCACAGAATGTTCTTGTGAATTATGGTCAGTATCAGATATGTAAACAGAGATTTCAAACCCAGAAATTAAGGGTATTCTGGTAATTTTATGTAAGATAGAGTTTGGTTTTTTGAGGGTGAGAGTGAAAAAGTTTACAAATAAGTCACCCTTACTGCCAAGGGTGTGTAAGATCCATCATTTCAGGGGCAACCATTTGAAGCTGTGCTGAGACTATATGAATAAGACTTTACCTTGGCTCACCATTATACTTAACAGTCTTAACTGGGTTATCTGATTTAAAATTAAAGATCAAGTTAACTGGTTATTCCCTCGACATAACTTAAATATGGACTTCTGATTTCGAAATAAACTGGGGTTGGTCTCGAGGTGGTATAACAACCAATGTGATAATCGAAATTAGTTGGGTTTGGTCTCAGGGGTCGCATAATCTCCATATATATAGTCACAAACAAATTAAGAAGCTTAATTAATTAGTTAAGGACCACTATGATTGCTGACCTTAATCTCTTCCTTCACTTACCAAATGTACATATACAGTTTTATTAATTCTCAAAATGGAAAAAGATTTGATAGAAAATTAATATAATTGAAGGAAGTTCTTAATTTGTTCTAACTTTCGTGTATTAGACGTGTATTAGACTGTCTCCTCGAATTTACTTGTTGCTTGATATCTTCAAGAAGGAGAGTAATGTTGAGATGAGAAGATCCACCTTCTTGGACAGCTGCCTTTGCTTTCTTTCCAAGCTCTCTAGCTCTTTCTCTTCTCTCTTCTCCCTCTTTCCCTTCATCCATCAAACTTTCCACAGCATTCTTCACTTCTTCTCTCTTCACCAACATCCCAATTTTTTGTTCCTCTCCCAACTTCATAGGTCTTTCCACCTCAACTCTCACACCAACTCTCAGTATTTGCACAACAAGTTTCTCATTCATAAATTGGTCTTCAAGTAGTATCCATGTTAATAACGGCACACCTGCAGAGATGCCTTCCAGTGTTGAATTCCAACCGCAATGTGTTAAGAATCCTCCAACTGCAGGGTGTGATAGTATAGTACTTGCAGTGCCCAATCCCAGATGACAAGTCCTCTGCCTTTGATCCTTTCCTCAAACCCATCCTATATAAACCATTTCTGTAACTCTTTTGATGCTTCTCCATCTCTTATCACCCAAATGAATGGTCTGTTTGATGCTTGTAATCTTAACCCAAGTTCTATCAATTGGGATGAAATCAAATTACAGAGGCTTCCAAGACAAACAGAAACTACAGATCCAAGATTGTGTGAATCGAGCCATTTTAGGCATTGGTCTTCATCAACTGATGCTTGCTCTTTTGGCATGTTAGCTGCTGTATAGAAATTTAAGTATAAGCCAAGTGAAGGAATCATATCGAAATAATACATAAAATAAATAGTGTGTGTGTGTGTGTGTGTATATATAGACTAATGGCAAAAATGCACTGTAATTTACTTTCTTCATCAATCGCTCAAACATATTGACAAGAATATAAAGAAGACTATGATGATCGTGAAATTCTTTTTTAATATCTAAGAACAACCTTCTTCAAATTTATTATCAGATCTCTATCGCATAAATTTTTCTTGAAATCTTCGACATAGTAAGCAGGCTCCATTTCTTCAAAACTATTCATGATATCTCCTAATTTATAGGTTCAATTCAAGTGATTTAATTAGAGCCGAATGATTAGTTTTCTACTCACATCCCTAAAAGAAAAGAAAAGAGAAAAAAATAATTTTTTAATTTCACAAGAGTTGATGCTACTGCATACTTGGTTAAAAAAAAATACTGTTTAATATTTGTTACTTGAATTTAAGAGTAAAATTCAAAAAGGATATTTGGTAATATTAACTTTATTTTTAATATTAAAATTTTTAAAATTTTTATTATATAATAATTATTATTTAAAATCATAACATTTCAATTCTTAACATATTTATAATTTGTTTGTTTAATTATTTAATAAAATAATACTATAAATACCTAAAAAAATTATTTAATCAAATATAAAAATAAAATAATGAGATAATTATTGAAGGGTGCTTAAACCATGTGAACTTGTGATGATTAATAAAATGATCTCAACAACTTAACTTATATGTATATATGAAGACTTCTTATTAGTAGTTAATGGATAAAATGTAGGACAAACATCAATTATACAACCACAAATAAACGTTTGACTTTTATTAGAGAGCCACACTATTTGGCATCATTAATAATGATTAATTACTTGATTAACAATTAATTATGTTATCTTTTATTGACATTTCTTGTTTTCACACTAATAATAACATAACGTGCATTTTCAATTATAAAATTTAGAAAAACAACACTTTATTGCAAAGTCAGGGATGGGATTTTTGAGAATCAAGATTATAGCAAATTATATATGGTAAGAGTCGAGTTTCCTAAAATACGAAATTCTTCTTGAACTCAAAATGATTTTGGGAACATTAAACATGTCTCAAATGACTTAAATATACTTAACAGATATTTAAAGATAATTTTAATATACAATTATAAATCATTAAAATTACTCTAAATTATAAAAGAGGTTTCCATATACAAACTAGAATACATTTTAATTATATACAAATAATGAAATATTCGCATAAATAAAATTATTTAATCAGATGTGAAGGTAAAATAATTAGACAAAATTTAGAAGTAACTGAAATATAAATAATGATTTCATAATAATTTGGCATAGAATGGCTCCATTATTGAAGGGTAATTAATATAATGATTTGAACTACTTAACGTGTATGTAATGTGAACTTTTTATTATTAGTTAATGGATAAAATATTATAGGATAAACGTCAATTATGTAATCACAAAATGTTTTAACTAATTATTAGATAGCGACAATATATATTATTGGCATCATTAATAATGATTTTGTCTAAAAAGTATAAGTTTTAAAATATATATTTTATTTATGCAAATATTAGATAAGAGTTTCTTCGAAACAAAGAGATCTAAGAACCATATCTTGATTAATAAAT
Organism: Melia azedarach; assembly: GCA_028052125.1. Classification (NCBI taxonomy): domain Eukaryota; kingdom Viridiplantae; phylum Streptophyta; class Magnoliopsida; order Sapindales; family Meliaceae; genus Melia; species Melia azedarach. The sequence continues at coordinate 2,391,942 of CM051402.1, read as the reverse complement.
TAATTTGTCTTTGATTGACACTTCTTGTTTTCACACTAATAATAACATATATAATTTACATTTTCAATTATAAAATTTATAGAAACAACACTTTGTTTCAAATTGGAGGATGGGTATTTTGAGAATCAAGATTATAGCAAAATTATAAACAACTCAAACTCCATTAAGAATATCTTATTATAAAGATTATACGAGATTTTTAGTTTCACTTTTAAAAAAATTCATCCATAATTATTTGAGAGAGAATCTTTATGTACAAATTTATGTTTTGGATAAAACAAAAAATCTTATAATTTTGAGAAATATTAAATCTTTACTCTTTATTTATTATTACTCAATTTTGAAATGATCTAGTTCAATCATTAGATATCCCCTCAATGATTTTAATTATGCTTAGAAATGTTTAAGGATAATCTTAGGATATGATCATAAATCATTAAAATTATTCGAAATTATGAGAGGTTGTTTATGTATAAATTAAACACAATATCTTAATTATATATAAAATAATAAAATATTCTTATGTATTAAATCAATGAATTAGTTACCCACACTTTGATTAGATAGTAAGAGTTCATACCCTCAAATTTAAAAATATGAGTTCGAGAATTATACATTATATTGTAAATATCTCTCATTTTTCTATGAGCAGAAATCAATTTATTTGAAGGTAAATATCAATCTCATTAAATTTCTATTACAAGTATTTTGAAATTTCAAAATCTCACATAATTTATGATCTTGGCGAATGATATTAAACTGTATTAAATTAAGATTAAAATATGTATTGTGCCATATTTTAAGAATTTGAATGAACCTTTTTTCTTAAAAATATATATTTTTTAATATGTTATTAGAAATTCTTGTAAGAGCGGTATGTTATTATTAAATTAAACTAAAATTTGTACATTTTAGTAAAACACTTGTGATTTTTTTTCAGCAAGAATGATAACAAACGTTCATGCGTATATTCTTCTAAATGATACATATTTTGTGAAATATCTCATCATATGAAGACAACAAATTTAATTATTTGATTCCAAACTAATAGATGTTGTAATATTAATTAAGGAATATAATTAAGCACCACCTGGCCTCAACAATACAAGAAGCACGTTTAGTTGTTCTTCACTTCCACACACGTTTTGTTTATTTATTTTATTTTTATTGGTTGAATTGCAATATATACATATAAATATATAAATACACACATATATATATACAAGAAAGTGTGTATTTATATACATATTCATATATAAATATATAAGTCTATTGTTGCCTTGTCGGCATTTACATTTTTTAAAATGCGAATTTGACTAAATAAATTTGTATATTTTAATGTAAAAATATATTGACACTTGAACAATATAATATATATATATATACATTATTTGTAAAAAAAATAAATAATTTATTTAATCTAATGATTCATCTTAAAAGCTCATTTTTACATAAAATAATTTATCCATAAATATATAATTATGTTAATATTTTTAAATTTTTTATTTTGTTTTAAGTATATATTACTTCATTATGAAATCACTAGAATTAAGTGTTGATATTATTTAAGATCAATTGGGACTAATTGTGGTATAAAAAAAATTAAGTTACTTGTGCTATATATCACCAAAAATTTATTGTTTTTAAATTTGTTAAACTAATTTATTATAGTAATTATTTATTTAAAAGAAATCTATGCTACCGATTATGTGAAATTTATGCAGGTAATGGGTGATTAAAAATTAATAAATATTGGTTAGTTTAAGGGGAGTATTTGTTAAAATAATTAAAATACGTTCTAATTTATTGTTTTGATAAAATTGAGGGACCTTATTAGTGTTATCCCATTTTTATTTTAATTATAGTAATTATATCATTAAAAAATTAAATCGTTTCTAAAATTTTTAAATTAGTAAGTAATTTTCATTGCCGAATCGGTAAAATTTAGCGCCAAACAAACCCGAACCAAAAAACAAGACAAAATCCCCAACATAAGAAAACCCGAAAATGCCCTCACCATTTCTCTGTTTCATCTTTCATCTACCGTTCAACTTTCAACTCTCAAACGCACACCAAACCAAGAGTCTTTCCTTCGTTACTTCTCTCTACACACTTTCACACTCTTCCAATAAATTCCTTCAATCAATTTTAATTTATGCTCTTCTTCTCTAGCTAAACGCGGAAAATCCAGTTAGTTTCCATGTCTTCTTCATCTGAATCTTCTCCCACTGCTAGGACGGCGGCGGCGGCGGCGGCGGCGGCGGCGGGGGATTACAATCCTCACGCACCGTTACTCCGCTCTCGAGAAAACTCTGCTTCTGCTAACGGTGCTGCTGCTGCTGCCCGTCCTGCTACTCTTGCGCTCCTCCTCGGTCGCGCCACCGGCCGGGGCCGGGGACCGTCTATGCTGGTTCGGGAAACGGCCGCGCGTGAGCTTGAAGAGCGACGGGCTGATTGGGGATACTCGAAGCCGGTTGTGGCTCTTGACATGCTGTGGAACACGGCGTTCGTGTTGGTTTCAGCTGCGATGTTGATTGTTACTGTTGATGAAAGACCTAATACGCCAATTAGGTTATGGATCTGCGGGTAAATTTCTCTCTTTTAGGAATAGTATCAGATACCCCTTTTAGTTGGAATACTAATGAAATTATTTCAAGTCTATCCTGAATTTTGAAATTCGTCAGGGACCTCCCCAGAAGGTATTTTGAAAAAGATTGAACTTTTAAAGCACTTGGTTCTATTTAATTTAGTCTAAATTTCGGGGAGTTCTACTATATGATTCTTTTCTTTTCTTTTCTTGTAGCTATTTGACCTTCAACTATAATCCCATTTCCACTAATTTTCTTAAGTGGACTAGTTAAAATTTGAAACATATTTTGTGATAGGTATGCTCTGCAGTGTCTGGTGCACGTGGTGTTGGTGTGGTTGGAGTACAGGAGGAGGAACACGAGGAGAGTTAGGGATGATGAGAGGGATGGTGTTGATGTTGGGGATGTGAATAATGATAGTGAGGATGAGGAAGAAGATGCAGGAGGATCCCGGACTTCTACTCGATCAAGGTGAGTTTGGCTGTACTTTAAGCTATCTTTGACTGTGTAATTTTAGCTTTGAGCAAAACTGGATGCAGATTTATGTTAACTTTGTATTTTCTTTATTTGAGTTTGGATAATTAAGTTTGGAATCCTAGTGTTTTGGGTTGAAAGGGATGTGGGGTTCTCTTTAATTCAAGTTTTTACTGATTTGAAATTGATTTTGAATTTTAATATTCAGTTTACATTCTCAGACTTAATTCGCTATGTGCTTGAGTTTGATTTCAGTTTTCTTAAATTTGTGATTCTTGAATTTTCCTAAGCATTCAAAGGGATCTGTATTAGACGTGGTATGTTTCATGATGAGTAAGAATCTACTTTGTTGACATTAGTCATTAGTCGTCAATCTGTTTAGGTGGGGCCAAAGGGTCAAAACTTTGTTATTCTGGGACATGTGTTGATATCTTTGCTGATATAAATGTGTGGAACAGAGGCTCACTAGACATGTGGGTTTGTGGAATTATTGGGAGAACTAGTTTTAGGTCTTAGGTGGCAGTGGCAGAGCATGAACGAAACAATGATGGATTGTCTAAAAGATAGGGAAGCTGGATGAATTTATATACAATTGATGCAGATGGATGGTCAATTGGAACAGTAACAAAATGTTCTTAAACTGGTTAGTGTCATGCTATGAGTTTCTGTTGCAAAGCAGGCCTATTTGAAGGGCAATTGTATTGTCAGGCAGGATGATAACTATATAGTTATAGAGCTTGTGACAGATGATGCCTTTCTGGGTCCACGGCCTAGCCCTGTTTTGGTGGTGTACAGTGCGTTCATGTTGGATGGAGTACTAGGGCCCCAGCCAGACGAATTGGAGGATAAATACATGCAGCAGAAGTTCCATATGAATAATAGTGAGGATAACAATAATAAGAGCCAAAAAACAATAACATAAATTTAAATAAACTAATCTAGGGAACAAACGGATTGGTGAGTTGGATTTGGGCTGGATAAGTTGTCCTTTCTTTATGTAGATTTTACTTCCAGCCAAGTTGAATTTGACTTTGAAATTTTATACTTTTAAGTCTGAGAGTGCTTATTTAGATAAAAAGGATTTTTTTACTCACATCCAAATGAATTTTTCATGGATTATTTGTTCAAGAATCCATGTGGTTGAGCTGACTGTACAGGCTATTTGTGTTAGACCTCTTGGCTTGTATTCAATTGTCTTAGCTGTTATCAACTGCTTTATGAACTTACTAGAGGTTTGTTAAATTATTGACCTCTTACTGATTCAATGGTGGATTGTCCAGTGTCACTAAACGATGTGAATCAATAAATACAATGGCATCATTTCTCTGGTGGATAGTTGGGTTTTACTGGGTAGTCTCTGGTGGTGATGAACTACTCCAAAATGCTCCTCGTTTGTACTGGTATGCTCTCATAATTTCTGTTTCCTGACAGCAATTTTCTCTTGTTGTATATGCAGTTTATGGTCATGTTTTTTTTTTAATTATCACCTCGACAAAAGTGTATTCCCTCTGTTTGGATATCTTCCTTGAATTTCTATTCTTCTTATTTGTGGTCTTTTGATTTTCTTATTTACCAGACGAAGGGTCAAAAAATTCCACATTAACTATTATTTGTTCGCTTTTTATCCACAAACAATTTATACTTTCTTTGTGCTGGTTTATCTAATTCTTTATATTTGCAGGTTGGCTGTGGTTTTTCTGGCATTTGATGTATTCTTTGCCATCTTTTGTGTTGTTTTGGCATGTCTAATTGGAATCGCTCTCTGTTGCTGTTTGCCATGCATTATTGCAATTCTCTATGCTGTTGCAGGACAGGTATGAGGAAAGATTTATGAACTATAACTGGCACTAACATTTAAAAGGGCCTTGAAACAACTTATTGGTGTTTTCTTTTCTTCTGTGATTGATTAGGAAGGTGCATCAGAAGCAGATCTTAGTACCCTTCCCAAATACAGATTTGAAGTGTTAAACAACGATGAAAAGCCTGCTGTGGGAGCAGGGAAAATGGTTCCAGTAGAAACGAATAGTGGATACTTGGCCTATGAGCGTATTCTTTTACCTGAGGATGCAGTAAGTTATCTTTTACCCAAGCATCCAATTTCTATTCCTTGTTCATCCATTTGTCTTTATTTATTTTAAAATCTTTGAGGATCAGTTAGGACTGCCTTCTTTTAATCATAGCTGTTAATACTTTCTAATTATTCAATGTCTTTGAAAGAAAGAGGGCACTAAAAGAAGTATTTCTCATTTTGGGCAGAAGGCTCTCCTATAAATGGTTAAATCAATAGATTGGTTTGGTTCTGCAAACCCTTACTTAAACCTGAGCTACAATTCACACTTTCGGATTGTTAAAAGCAATTTTGATAAGCTAAAATTCACTTCAGTCTTGTAGAAATCACCTTAGCAAAATCAGGGAAAGAGTTACTTATCAAAATCAAAATTTTATAATTAGTTTTCATTTAATAAATTTTTATAATTATTTTAACCTAAATCATGTAATCCCAATATATACCAACAAAAATTATTGAATCTATGATGAGTATATAATATCTAATGTCCATTTTAGTTATTGTGTACTGTCTTAACACTTAATCGTTGAGATTTACCTCATAGATATACTTGATTCTAAAACTTATTGAACTGTAATTTCTTTATGGTTTAATAATTTTTTAATCACAACTATCAATGATTAATTTTAAAAATACCAAAATAGCCCTAAGCGATGTTGTTATGTGGAATTAACTTAAAAAAATGGATTTGAAACTAAACTGCAAATCCCTGAACAAATAAAACATTCTAAGTAACATAATGTCACTGAAATAAGCTAGTAAGCAGTTTCAATGTTCTGGTTGAGGGCAATGCTGCAGCTTTTCGAAGCAGTTGCATCATGGTTTTTTGTGTCAAATATATTTCAAGCATTTAGTATGTGATAAGCTTCAATGAAATAGTCAAAAAAAAGTTTTTGAAGGGCCAAATATGGAAATCTTTACAGACATTACTCTTTGAAGGGCAGTGTATTACCTAATGTATTAAAAGATCTTCTCAAGATACTCAGTACAGTGTCCTTTTCCCTTTTCATAGGAATGCTGTATATGTCTGAGCTCATACGAGGATGGAGCGGAGCTCCATGCTCTACCCTGCAACCATCATTTTCATGCTCCATGCATTGTGAAATGGCTTAAGATGAATGCAACATGTCCTCTCTGCAAATTCAATATTCTCAAGGGAAATGACCAGGTATGAGTGAAGAAAGCAGAAAGATTGAACCCAGAATGATGTGTATGTTCCCAAACTCATCTGTATGTACAGAAGAAACCGAGGCGGAAGGATAGAAAGAAGCTTCTCCAAACTCTTTTTAAGAATGAGTTACCATATGTGGCTGGCTACTTTTATGTTTTACTGCCCTTTAGGAGTTTGTTTATTCATCATGCCCATGTGTGAATCATTTCAGGCACCTGTGCAAAACTGGAGCAACTGATCTGCAGATTTTCAATTTACAGTGTTTTTTTTTTCTTTTGGGGGTTTTCTAGTTTCCCTCTATTGTAGTTATCCACAGGATAAAAAAAATAATGGTTTATGTATTTCAGCGTTTGTATCGATAAAACTATTCTAGTATACATTGTACCCCTATGTATTGTGACTCCAATAGGCATAATCAAACAGGTTCTTTGCTTTGGATTTGTTGTAACTTTGATTGTATAATGGCAATGTATTTTGAGATGCAAAGCTTATCGTTATTCCGAGGCTCTTTGATATGAATTTGAGGGAACACATGTTAAAAGACAATTCTTTCTTTCTTTTGTTCTAATAATCCACATTTTATTTAAGTTACTATTTGATTTTATTTTTGATATATATTCTATTATTGACAATAGGGCACATTTAGAAAGTAAACAGTACTAGATCGACAATACAATAAAACCTTTTAACAAATGTTCCATCATTAAAGTTAGGAAGTCAAAATAAAAACTTGTAATACTTCGTAAGGTATAGAACAAAAACAATCATGGGTTGTGTGATGTCAATATGATATTCTTTGTTACAAAGGTTATCAATGTTGCCAAGATTAGCAGCTTGAAGCTGTAGCATCTCCCCACTTAGCTGATGACCGTTCATGAATTTAGACGTGGTGATTACAAGATGAAAACAAAGTGGAGCCAGACCATTTTGTGAGACAGCCAATCAGAGCCTACTCTGAAGATATCTAATATTTCAATACACTACTTCACGTAACTGCCAAGCCTATCTGATGATTATAGAAAGGGAGGGACAACTGAAAGAGAAACTTCGTTCTTGATGTGAGTGTTACTGCTAACATATTCACTATACTTGTCCTCTCAGTTCCACAAAGTTAAAAGATGCTTACTTTTTATGAACTGCAAAAAAGAATCAGTATGCATACCTCTGATCTCCAACTAGACAACTTCAGGAAATTTCAAAGAGTTCCCATCAAGTAATGCCTGATAGTCTACGTGCAAAATTAACATGCAGTGCGTGGCCTCCCTGCAGTTCGTGCAAAGTTATTGTTAGCAACTTGACCAATTGTTTTATAATTTTAATCACTAGAGCCTGACAATCATGCAGTCTCGTGCCACAGTGAAGAAACTAATTGTCTCATGTCATGCCTTAGATCATACAATTGACTGAACTTGAACTGGAAGAATTTCACTAAACAAGATGTAAGTAGATGGTTTTGACGCTATTGATAAACAGGTCAGGTTCAATATGTTACATCAGAATAACTCTTTATCTATAAACAAATCACTGACATGAATTGTCATCCTAGCAAAGAGTGGAACAATTACAGCTGTCCATATTGATCAAACAAATATGTTTTCAGACAGAAGAAGCATCAGAAGTCTACAGAGAATTATGGGTAATGTCACTTCTGATAAATTTGGGAACAGTTCAAATCAGATTGCACAGTGGCAGAAAATCAATACTCACTATAACGCTTACAGTTATAATGTTTACTATAACATTTCCCATGAATTATATCATTGCCCTTAATTGTCTTACTGTGATGCAAATTTTTCAACAAAGTAACAGGGAGATGGTTCATAATAGATTAGTTCATAAGAGCAAAACGTTTAGTTCCTGGTCAAAAGCAAGCATAATTAGTTGCTCTACAACTTGATGATCATAAACTAACATCAAATCACCATATTGAAACAGTAGCACAATAATTTAGTACATGTTCTTACATTATAGATTAAATATCAACAATTTTTATCTACGAAGATTATATATACACTAGTAATAATGCCACGACAGAGGGAAGTAGAGAAAAGCACATGCCTTAAAAGCAACCATGTGTGCCACAGGAAGCCCTTGACTACCATTCCGTGCAAATAGTGATAGGTCACCTACAAAATCTAAGAGCTTATGGCGACAAGGTTCATCAGGGAACCGCAACGGAGGATTTAACCAACCTTTACTGGCACTGCAGAACAAAAAGAACAAATTAAGTAAATTCAACGAAAACACAGGTAAGGTATCGAAGATTTGGGATGTTATCCTCAACATGTAAGTTCATGCTTGGAAGAAAATTCCTTTTAAGTTTGCCTAGTCTATACAATTTTCGAATGTTTTAGTCTGAAGTCAGTAGTTATTAAACACCTGCCTTTATCAATCGAAAATGTAAAGCAATAGAAATTCTCTAAGATGATGTCAATTTAGCACTCATTTCTTGCATAAACTAAACCCAAGTTTATATGTCAGTCCACCACAATATACTTTTGCAATAAACATTTTGTGTAATCCTTCTTGTTACCTGAATTGGACAGTCATGTTCCATTTAAACCCAGTAAAAGTTGTTAAAATATTGGTGATATTTATAAATGGGATTGCCTTATTTATATGAAGACGAAAGATTTCCTCAACAAATCAGAGAACCTAGCACCCATTTTTTCCTGTATTAGGGCATTGTAATATAGAAATTACAACAAGTTATTTCCAAGTTACAGTTAGAAGTCACATTTTATGACGTACACCATGGCTTTCTGACAACTTATTTAGAAGGCCTGTGCTTTACTGTAGGTAGGGTGAAGCACTACCCACTGAAAAAAAGGCTCATTCCTTAGTGCTGTAGGTGGTAATTTCATGTTTTGACCAACAGATTGTGTTAGGTTCCAACCAGTCCAACTGATTTTGCGTCCATGGATCTTTACCATCACGAATAAACGGAGCAACTTACTCACCTACAAACAATGGCATTCTCTAATGATCCCCCTTTAATTAATCCTGCATTGCGAATAAACTCCACCTGGAAGGATACTTCACCATTAGCACATTAAGATTGGAACAAAGGTATCAGTCAAGAAAAAGAAAAATGTAATTTAATTTAAACAACTACATATACTTGAGGAAAATAAATATGGCTGATAATTCTACCTCCTTTATATTAGAGGATATCATAGCTCAAACAGACATGTTAATACTTTCTTTCAGTTTCACAAAATAAGCAGCATCTTTTTGTTATGAAAGGATATAAATACCAACTGTTGAATGACCAGTACAAACGCTTAAGCTGATGAGAAAGACCCAAGTCATAGTATTTAAGGTCTAACAAGCCTACTCCAGTACTTAGGTAAAGAAGCACTACGTTTTAAGACAACAGCAAATGAAAAATGATTACCAAAATTTAAGTTTTAATATCACGCATTCTACTTAAAAAAAATCGATTTGAGCCATTCGGAAACTTCCGACTCTCTTATAGAAGGGAAACTTATGCTTGGATGGCTTCTTACCATCCGTAACTCATCTGATTTAATGAACAAGCAGTTTAGAATATGATACAACCAAAACTAATATCACAACCCTTTTCTGGAGCAAAGTACTCTCATAGATGACTGAGAAAAGGAGCAAAGACCTCTTCGTAAATGCAAAATGTTCTTGAAGATGCAATATTCATTGAATAGCAAGAGTCCTCCAAATGTGCTGAGAACCATTGGCAGCCAATAGCAGGGACCTGGAACCAAAAAGGAGAAATATGTACGAATGACAGTAGTGTCTTGGTACCTTGCATACGAAGAAAAAAAAAAACATACCATAAACTGGAACGTCCAACAAACATTTGTGTCTAAGTATAGGCACGAAAAGAACAATCAATTAAAATCCATAAACAATTTGATTAGAGGATTTCAAATTAAAAAAAAAATTCAACAGAACTTCCAAACTAAATCTGTACATGATCAAATAACAAATGCAGCAAAATACCTGGGGAAAGTCAATTCCATAAGATATGTGAACCTTTGGGGAAGGAAAAGCAGCTACAAAAGAATCATTTATCTGCACATATACTGGCTCATTCAAATATGGTGCAACTTTTTCTGCATTGTTCCCATGTTGATCCAAAGCCTCCTTTATACCGACTTGTTCTATTGCCTCCACCCATGCACTTGCTGACCCATCAAAAATAGGAACCTGTGTCAATTAGTGGTTGGCATCATCAATCTTCCCATATTACATTGAAGCATAATCAACCATTTGCCTTCATCGAACCTCTAAAAATTCCCTATGGAGAATAAAATCTTACATATTGCATATACAAATATCAGTTCTTCTTGCAAATTTACTCTCCATGATCTCAATAGCATGAAAAGGATCTTCCTGCCCTCTGTAGCAACTATAATTGCATTTATATGAGCTGGAAGAATCTAGTTCAGATTGATGACAGCCAATCAAAGCAACCCTCTACATTACAGGAAAGCAGGAAAACATTTCCCTTCTCTAAGTGTGAGACTAGACACTTCAATTTAGTAAAACATTCATACAATTACAATTGAAAAGACACGCTTACAACAAACCGAGAAAATAAAGTCAACAATTAAACCAATTTGGAATGTAAAAAAAGATATCCCACAAGTATTTGAGTCTAAAAATAGAATCGAAATCACCAACCTCAACCTCGTGATCATCACCATCCAGATTTCTAATCTCAATCTTGCAGTTATCAACACCCTGAGCCTCCAAAGCCGACAGCAAGTGCTCAACAGTACGAACTCCAACTCCTTCCTTACAAAGCGTGGTACACAAGGGAGATTCTTTGGCAAAATCAATAGAAGCAGGAATCAACTTTGATCTAAATTCAAAATACCTTCCTTTACCGGCAAACTCCGGCCACAATCTCACAGTCGAAACCTTGCCGGAGTGCAGAGTCTTACCGCTCTTCTCTATGCATCCCACTAGGGTTTGCTGAAGCCTACCCGTCTGTCATCAAAATACAAATTATACACATAAAATCATAAGTTATGTTTATTAGGTAATTATACCTAACTGATCGATAAAATACTCAGATGATTGAGGGAAAAAATAAATAAATAAAAAATCATTTGAGGCCTACGAAAACAGAAGACCAAAAAAAAAGAAAAATTTAAAGGAATAAAATAAAATAAACTTTACTAAACTGAAGTTTGACATATTTAACAGTTTTAGTTATATCTTTTCGCCAATTTTCTCAGCAAACAAACAGAAATGGGAAAACGGAAACAGAGAGAGTACGGATTTCCAAGAGACGAGATTGGAGGACTTGACGGCGTTGAAGGCGGCGGAAAGAGTCATCGGAGAGAGGTTGTGACAGCGGAAACAGAACGATTCGAATTGGTTTTGATTCTGCGTCGGTCTGCAGATGAGCGACGTCGTTTCTAGAAATAAAGCAGCGTAAGCTATTGAGCATTTTGGCGGGACATATCAGTTGTGTAAAATCGATTTGTTTTTATTATTATTTAAAAACAAATCGGAAGGCTCTCAGACTCGAGCCATAGATCGAAATAGTCTACGAAAGGATGTTTTATTATTAGTAACGGACCAACAAAGATAATAAAAAATAATTTGTTAAATTATTAAAATTATAGCAAAAATACGATCTAATTAATGAACTTCTATTTTCCTATTTTTTCCTTTCAAATTTTTCTTAGTAACCAAACAAAATAAATTTTCTAAATATTTAAAAAAAAAAAACATTTAGAGTTGCCATCCTATTTTTATTACAATTTTTATCATTCAATTATCAAGAAAAACCAAGTTCTTGCTTTTCTCTTTATTTCGGATTTTAAAGAAACAAACCACTTGTAACTTTGTTTTACCAAGAAACCTTCCCTTTTGTTTCCTGCTTTCATCATTTCTTTCTTCCTCATTTTCTCAAGATCCAAACAAGAAGAAGAAGAAAGAAATCATAGATACAAACGTAGATGATCATGTGAAGATCATTATTTTCTGAAATCAATTCATAACAAATGTGTTTAAAAAGTCACCAGAAAGTAGTTGGCATTTATCAGGAAACACTTAAGGATGAAGTGGGGGCTGAAGCAAATTCCGATGAATTTTGGGATCTTCATGGACAAGCACAACTTTGGTTGTAATTCTTTGCTTTTGATCCAACCAGATCACTTTCTGGTAAACCTTAAAGAAAAGAAAGTGGTTAGTTTTGTTTTCTTTTTTCATTTAAGAAGTAAAAAATGGCTAAATCTAATATGAATCAATTAACTTATGCAAAGAAACACAATTTGTGTCTATCCATTTGCTCATCAAAATCAATATAGTAAGACAAGCAAGATTCTATTTCATCGCCTTTCATATAGCAATTAAGCATATGCGTGCCAAAATAAAAGGATGTTCTGGTAGTTGGTGCATGTTTATGAACATGAAAAACAGAGCAAATAGCATATCCCACCAACTTATTCTTATTATAACAAGAATCTGTAGGCCTTTTTATTGTTATTGAAGAACCCCCATTTTGATATCTGAACCTTTCTGGAATTTTACTTCCAGGAACAACAATGTTAAACCAGGATCTCAGGTTTGACTCTGCCTGCACCAATAGCACTTTACAGTTAGAAAATGTATAGAACAATTGACAGAAACAGAGTGAAAGACTCATCTCAAGGAACCATTCTAGCATTGAAAATGCCAAATCATTGTTGCCAACCAATTTAAGCAGTTTATACAATCAATGTATGACTCCTCTGACTCGAGTTCTTTGAATGCATTTGACAGTGTTTGTAGTGAAGCACAACCAGCTACTTTAACTTTCCATATACTGGACGGAAGTTCTGGCAGAGATTCTAGTCTCTTGCAATCCTCCAACTCAAGATGTTTAAGCTTAGAAAGACAATTAATAGTTTCAGGCAATGAAACAAAATTGTTTTTGCTTAGGTATATTTCCACTAATGAGGATAAGTTGGAAAAATCAACTGGGATTGCTCCTTTCCCTATATTACAGTCACTAAGATCCAACTTTTTTAAAGAGGACAAACCTGACAAAGACGGCAACATCAAAGCCATGGGATCCAAACTTCTGCTTGACATCAAATTGATTACATTCATGAATTTCAACTTATTTAAAGGCTGTTAAAAACAAAATTATAAAAAATTACTCGAGGGAAGAATAATTTATTCATGAACTCCTAACCTTATCACATTTCTCAAAGGATAAATCAACAAAACTATTGACAATTAGTCAATGAAAATATATAATTTTTGTTAAGAGAATTTCTCTTTGGATGTAGGTCATGTGACGTAAAACTATTTGAGAATGATGATGATGACGACGATGATATGAAATAAAATATATAGTATTATTTTATTACTATAAAATGTGATGTAAAGTAATATTCTTTTTAGAAGAGAGATAAATCCCGTTAAAAACAGAATATAATCAAAATTATCAAATACTATGATTGCGTGGTCAAAATTCCACGTTAATTAAATGAGAAATAGACTCATTTAAAGTAGAAGGAAACTTCCATTCAAACAGAGTTATTTTCTTGCGTGAAAAGCTGAACATATTCTTTTGTTTTTCGTTTTATTTTTAAGGGAAACAGATGTGGTCGGTTAGCATTCACACTCTAGTCTAAATACACGTCAAAAGAAAAAAAAACAGATTAATATATTATCAAGTAGCTTTACTTAGTTCAATTTACGTTTCTACTTTCTCTCTTATGTTTCCACTCGAAACCATCCAATAGATCTCTCCAAATTTGCGCCCATTTCATCAACTTGTCTTTCACAATTCGGAAAAAAAAAATTATTTTTTTGACACACCCATGACCGAGTTTTGAAGGTTTTTGATTGCTTTGATTTGTAGTTTAAGGTTTTCAAAGTTTTGATTTGTAATAGGAGAAATTGATTTGATTTGTAATTGAAAGTAGATCTAGAGGAAGAAGAAGATAATGACATTCTTTACCACAAAATATAGTTAATTTTAGGGGTAGTTTTTTTAGAGATTAATTTATTATTTTCATAATTATTTTATTAAATTTTTATTTATAAATTATAAAAAAGAAAAATTAATATTTTATTAATTTTTTAATATAATTTTTTTTATTTTTTTATGTTAAAAAGATAAAGGAAAATTGACGAATACCCTCCTGATGTATGGGATAATAGACAGATATCCCCTGGTGTTTGGGGAGTGACAGATACCTCCCTCAGGTATGGACAAATAGATAAATACTCTTGAATTATTATTCTGTCATATAAATGATTATTTTGCCTTTATATATTTAAAAAGTATATTAATTAACTATTTTAACTCAATTATTAATATATAATAACCAATATACCTTTATGATATATTTTTTGATAATTATGTATTCAAATATTTTTATAATTAGTCAATAATTTATTATTAATATTTAAAATAATTTTATTATCATTATATTAATAATATTCAATATTTTTTTAGAAATTTAATGGTAAATTATATACATTATTCAAATTGTTTTATAAATTAATAAATTTATGTATAAATTATATAAATATTCTCAAAATTAGAAATAATATATTAAATTAGTACAAATATTATTTGATTTTTATTTTAATTAATTGTGTTATAAATTAAGAATATTTTGTTATAAATTGCATAAATTATTTAAGTTATTTTATTTATAAATTACTATAATTATGTATAAATTATATAATTATTCTCAAAATATAATTAATATAATTTATATTATCTAAATACTATTTAGAATTTATTTTAGTTGATTGAGTTATAAATTAAATTAGCATAATAAAATTATTTAAAATATTAATAATAAATTATTGATTAATTATAAAAATATTTGAATACATAATTATCAAAAAATATATCATAAAAATGTATTGGTTATTATGTATTAGTAATTGAGTTAAAATAATCAATTAATATACTTTTTAAATATTAAGGGTAAAATAGTCATTTATATGACAGAATAATAATTCAGAAGAGTATTTATCTATTTGTCCAAATTTGAGAGGAACATCTATTACTCCATACATGGGAGGAGGGGGGGGGGGGGGGGGGGGGGGGGGGGGTTTGTATTCATCAATTTTTCAAAGATAAATTTATCTTTAAATACATCATTTGACCGTTAGTTAAACTAGCAGTTAGATATAGCGAATAATGTTTGAAAATATAAGACAACGTTGGGATATTAGTGCAAACCTGAGGAGGGCATAGGTCATTTTTCCTCTAAAATTTAAAATGGTAGGAAACATCCGAACATCTCCACATATGGGAAATTACAACAAAATCTAAATCGAAGCCAATGGTTGGCCTTAGCTAAGACAATCAATCACGACTCCAACATCTTATTCCGAACTGGGAAAATTCTGAATCGGGTCATTACCAACAGAGTAGTGTACTACTACTACTCTACTGCAATGCCAGGAGGCTGCTCTGCTTCTGGGTTATCAGCTTGTTGCTGGGCAAATCCCAAAGCAGCCCATGCCATGGAAATGTAATTACTATAATAAAAAAAGCAAACCAGAACAGAGGCGGCGGCAAAAAGATTGCAGCAAGCAGTGATAAAGCTAAAGGATTTGAGAAATATCCCGCCCGGATAACCACTGGATGAGCGGAGAGATGAAGCTTGACTGATGTTAAGAGGAATAAAAGGAACAAGAAAATTACAAAAAACAAGGAGGTAAGTTTCCAGATGTGGAATTCATCGACCTTGAAAACATTAACCAGGACTACTGATGTAGCACACTGGGAAGGTAGTAGAAGAAGAAGGATGAGGTTTATTAATGGAGGGAACAAGTACCTCATATCTATGAACAAATCCATCATATATAGAGCAGGAGCAAAGATTTAGTGGAGCAGAACGGGTAGAGAATTCATAGATTTGATTCTGAATTTATAAGGCAATATTTAAAATATATTGTCATCGTCATGTACATGCAAAGAGACCAAAGCATGTGGCAATGTTTGCCGGGCAAACACTTTTGGTGGTCACCTGCCCATGGGTTAAGTAAAGGTCACCTACCTGTGAGTCACAGGCTGTGACAACCAATAGTACGAATGCACGATACACTTAATTTACCCACAAATTTTTATTGTTATGGTTTTGAATATTAGGGATTCGAATATTGTTAAATAGAAAATATACGAATAGTGTTACTGATGTATGATTGTCATACATGAAATATTTTTACAAAAATAAATTATAAAAATATGTAAAAATAATATAATAATGTTATTTCTCAAATTTATTATTTTAAATTGTAAAATAAAATTATTAGACTTTAGTGAAAAAATATCAATATCTTAACCATTGCATTAAAAATATTTTAAATGTATATTTTTCAATCTTTAATAAATAACTTTTGACAATATATATTTAATAATTTTATAATAATTAAAATTATTTTGTTATTATAAAACTTAATTAAAAAAATTTATATCATAACTTGAATTTAAAATTATTATCAAATAATAATAAAATAATTATTAAAGAAAATAAATTTAATAGTTATAAAATAAAATTATTTAAAAATTATTATTGCACTAATAATCCTAAAAAATTATTTTTAAGTAATTGTTAAATAAAATAAATTATTTTATTTAAAAAATTTAAATAATGATAATAGTTTTAAAATTTTATAATTTAATGATAATTATAATTTTAAATTCAAGTTATTATAGATAATTTTAATGATTATAAAATAAATCTTTTATAATAATAAAATAATTGCAATTATTATAGAAATTATTTTATATATATATATTTTTAAAAATTTTATATTATAAATTAAAAAATATATTATTAAAATATATTTAATATAGTAGTTAAGGTATTGATCTTTTTTATTAAAATTATTTTATAATTTTAAAATAAATTTAAAATATTTTAATAAATTTATTATTTATAAGAGAAGATTTATGTCTTTTTTTCACAAATCCTCGTTCCTACTGAAATTTTCGCAATCCATAAATACATGAGACGCAATCCATAAATACAAGAGACAAACTAAAATCACCCGCGTACGCCAAATATAGAACATAATAAAAGAGAGAGCACTTTTGTCAAACATAGAAGGTAGAGCACTTTTGTCAAACATAGAAGAGAGATGACAAAAGGAGAATAGTGGCCAGAGAGATGACAAAAGGAGAATGAGTGGCCAGGAGTGAGCAGGGAATTTTCCCACTTATTGTGGGACTCGTTAAAAATATAGAGTCCTCTATTTATTAATGTTAATGATGATATTTATTATATTAGTGTATGAGTTAATTTTCTTCCTCTTAAGAATAAATATCACTCAAATATAGATATAAATATTTAAGATAATGCTAAACTTAAATTTATTAAAACTCCTGATTCTTATAGATTTTTAATATAATATTAATATATTATAATATGTTATATTCAAAAAAAAAAAAAAGAATGTTCGTACCCCTAATACAACATTATCTTCCTATATTTTTTTTAATACTCATCACCATCCTGAATTCTGATTTTATTCTTTAATAATTTAAATATTTTTTATTTTGCCATTTAACAATTTAAACTGAAACTAATTGAGCCAGTATTTGAACGATTTTTTAAAAATTACAAAATAAATTGATATTATAAGGATTCAAACTAAATTAATGCCCTTACCATTGCACCAAGTACATATTTGTGATTAATTATTTTAAACATACATAAAATAAATTCTAGGGATTATGACAGGTTTCCCCTAAGGTTTGTCCAAAAATATAAATGAGAAAGGACAGATACCCTCCTGACATTTGGCCTAATATACATATACCCTCCTGACATTTGGCCTAATATACATATACCCCTTGACTTTATTTGCATTGATTGACCAATTAGGTTATTATCATTTATATTCCTAAATTTTTATAAAATAATAATATAATATATTTTTTATTTAATTAAATAATTTAGTCTATATTTAATATTTTTTTACAATATACTTTTTTATTTTAATAATTTAGTCCATATTTAATATTTTTACAATATATTCAAGATTAAATAAATTTTTTAATTTATTATTTTAGAAAATAAAATATTATTAAAAAAATTTAAATAATGAGTTAGATTAAACTCATGCTAAAATATTTAATGTTTTAATAATAAAATAAAAAATACGATTATTAAAAATTTTTAAATAATAAGTTAAATTATAGTCATATACTAAAATATTTTTAACCTTCCTCTTTTACTTTTATAATAATAAATTGATATTTAATTATTAAAAAATTTATTAAAATATTTTATCACATTTTACTTTTATATGTAATATATTTATCTGAAAAGATATGTAGATTCGTTATATTTTTAAAATATATGAAAATAAAAATAAAAATATAAACAATAAATACATGTTATAATATATTATAGATAAAAATAATCAAGATTTTCTTTTTTACTTTTAATTAAAATTAAATTATATTAATTAATAAGAATATAAAATATATCTAATTACTAATTCTATTGACAAATAACATTAATTTTTTTTCTTTTTTAAACTTTTATTTATATTTTCAAATTTTTTCTTAAGAAAATATGATAAATTTAATATAATCTTTTAAATAAAAATTTTTATATAAGAATGAAATGTTAAAATATGTTTCAAATTTTTTTTAACAATTAAATATCAAATTTATTGGTAAAAAGAAAAAAGATTATAAATTTTAGTATGAGTTTAATCTAACTCATTATTTAAAATTTTTTAATAATATTTTATTTTAAAAAATAATAAATTAAAATATTTATTTAATCTTGAATATATTGTGAAAATATTAAATATGGATTAAATTGTTAAAATTAAAAAATTATATTATAAAAAATATTAAATGTAGACTAAATTATTATAATTAAATACAAAATATATTATATTACTATTTTGTAAAAGTTTAGGGATACAAATGATAATAAATTAACTGGTCAAACAACATAAACAAAGTCAAGGGGATATATGTCTATTAAGCCAAACATCAGGGGGGCATCTGTCCTTTCTCAAACATTAGGAGGATATTTGTTTTTTTGGGCAAACCTCGTGGGAAAAATGTCATAATCCCTAAATTCTATTAATAATAAATTCTATCAATAATAAATTCTATTGATAATAATTTTTTAATATAAAAAATTTATAATTTAAAAATAATTTTATAATCATTAAAATTTTAAAATATTTCAAATTTAAAATCATTATTATCATAAAATTATAAAATTTCTAAATTAAATTTAAAAAATTAATAATGATTTCAAAATAACTTTAATTTTACAACAAATTAGATTTATTTTTTTAATAATTTTAGAAATATTATAAATTAAAAAAATTATTATCATTAATGATGATTATAGAAAAAATCACCTCCTCACTATTTTAGAAAATAATGGAATAAGAGAATTCGACATTCTCCCGTGTCAAAATCCCCTCCTCACCTCCTCACTATTCCTCCCCTCACTATTTTAGAAAATAATGCAATAAGAGAATTGGACATTCTCCCGTGTCAAAATCACCTCCCCACTATTTTAATAAGTGTGACAACTAACCGTGTCAAAATCACCTCCTCACTATTTTAATAAGTGTGACAACTAATAGTATGAATGCACAATATATTTAATTTACCCACAAATTTTTATTGTTATGGTTTTGAATATTAGGGATTCGAACTCTTTCCCTCTTAAATAGAAAATTAAGCACTTGCCACTTGTTAGTAGATTATTTTAATTGACGAACGGAGAAAATAAAAAATATATGAATAGTGTTACTGATGTATCATTGTCATACATGAAATAATTTTACAAAAATAAATTATAAAAATATGTAAAAATAATATAATAATACTATTTCACTAGTTTGTATATATAGATTTTGTGTATAATAATTTTTTTTAATGCAAACTCCAGCCAACTTCTCTAAATATAGTTGCAAGAGTTTATATTTTTAGTATTATTGAAAATTAAAATAAATATAGAATTACAAAAATTGTAAAATAAAATAAAACTGTACCTATTTAAATAATTGGAACAAATGCATGATATACTAATATGATTTAAGATCTATTTTAATGATTGATAAACAATGAATTAATATAATAAAAATAAAATTATTTAAAATAATAATTAATCGCGGTGTTCTGAATTTTTTTGACAGAAAATACTTATGTACATAATTTATAGTTGAAAGAAATACCAAGGAGCATGGATTGACCAATAGCCCAATTATTTGGAAGCCCATAAAAAAAATATCACTCAACTTCCATGTTCTTGACTACGTATATGCATTTGGTCTTTGGAAGAAGCAAAGAGAATTTTTTCACACCATACTTGAGATAATCACCTTCTTCAATTAAAAAGATGTTACAATTAAACATTTTCTTTATTTGATATCTAAACATTTTTAGTATATGATTTCATCTGCTTTTTTATTTTAAAATTTGGATTAACACTATTATTAATACATTAGGATAATGATAGATTACTTATAAAAACTGGTGTTGTAAGAATGCACTAGATTATGAAATTAAATAGAAATTTTTTTATATTAATTTAATCGCATTATGTATTATAAGTTTATTGAAATTTTTTTCATAAATAATTAGGATCCTTTTAATTTAGTATTCCGATAGTGTTTATTTTTTTATATGATATTTTAATAAAATTAAAATATGAATTTAACTAAAATTTAAATCTGATTGATATATTTATTTTTTACTTTAAATAAATAATATAAAATATTTTAAAACACTTATCACAAGTATTTTTTACTCTTTTTTTAAAATAAAAATGAAAATAAAAATAAATTTAAAAAAGGTAACATATAGACCTTAATATAGAAATCTTACAATAAGTAAGTTAATATCTAAGATTTGTTACAATAGAGCCATACAAAACGTTGGAAGATTTTGTTCACCAAAAAAAAAAAAAAAACCTGCTTAGCACTTGCGGCTTGCTAGTAAAGGAAATTTCCATCCTTCTAAAGCCCGTTACCTAATATTGACTGCATGTTGTCAACTTAATTAATCATATTTTATGTGAAATTTCTTTATTAGAGATAGAGAGACCCTAACATTTAGCAGTGCAACTTAATATTTATCACAACTTCATGAAATAAAATGGATAATTTTATTTTGATTCTTAATATTTTAAGTAATATCATTTTAGTTTGTATGTTTCACATATTAGATATAAAAATCCTTAATTTTATTAAAAGTCATCACATAGATTCAAATTATTTTGGTCAATATTAGTTAGATCCATAACCAAATTTATGTTAATTTTAATTAACAATCGGGTTAGTGATTGGGATGATTTTTAATTTACTCTATCTAATTTTAATAATTTTTAATCCAATCCTAAAATTTATAAAAATTATCATATCACTTTCACATATTATTTCTAATATTTTAACAACTAAAAAAGTGAAAGTGTAATTTTAGAAAATATTTAATAAAAAATTAATTTTTTATTTTTCTCTTCCTCATCTTCCTCCTCTCTTTTTTTTTTCTCTTCTTCTTTCATTATATTCTCTTTTTAAATTTTTAATTGGATTTAGAAATGATTGAAATTATAATTAGAGCCTGTTAATAGAGAGAAGATTTTTGAATTTGAGTTTTTTTTAAGTTTCAATTAATTGATTCAATTGTTAAGATTATAAAATGATTTTGATTTATAAGATTATGAAATCAATTTGATTTGAATAAATTAATTTCACTATGTTTTATTTTTTTTAAATTGAGAATATCAAATGACTAATTTTAATTTGTTTTAATCTCTCTTTGTAATTTCTTTTTAATATAAAAAAAAGGAGGAAAAAAGATGGTAAGATGAAGAAAAAAATAAAGAAATAAAGGATAAAGATGATGAAGAAAAAGTATAAAATTAATTAATTAATCTTAAATGCTTTTATCTTTTTAATTATTAAAAACAAAGATGACGGTTAACATATAAATGGGTGATAATTTTTATAAATTTTAAGGTCATTAAAAATTATTAATATTAGTAGGTTAAATTAAAAATTATCCTATCTCACCGATGGCTTACAACAAGTGACAGAAGTTTGGTAAGATTTAACTAATAATATAATATTGACAAACATAATTTGGACTTAAGTAATGATTTTTAATAAAGTATGGGATTGTTATATTTAATATGTGAAATATATTAATTACAGTGATATTACTTAAATAGTAAGGATCAAAATGAAATTATCTAAGTAAAAGTAAAAATGAGTCTATGCGGATTTTTAGGTTGAGCTGACACGGCACATATAATAAAATGTATAAGTTCAATTTAATTTACGTATAGTTACTGTTCGTACCGTACTGACTCAGTTTGTCAGAATGCAATCTACTTGAACTGTACAGTATCACTGTTTATAATGAATAGTAATATTATATATAATAAATAACGACTAAAATTTACTGATCATAGGCTGAATAATAACTCATATTTTTTTCTGACTCATCACAACAAGAATACTATTTACGGTACAACACAACTCACGGATTTTTTTTCTCAACCCAACCCAAGAACAATGTTAGACTATGTCGAGCTGTGTTGACACTATTCACGGGCTGAACCGTGCCGTGCTCGGGCTAGCAGCCCGTTTTGCCACCTCTATATTATTTTTCTTGAAGTCACCATCGATCTTTAATTATATAGTTGATAATAATCCAAAAATAGATCATGCAATTGTCTCCATCTTGAATAGATATAAAGTAAATTCTTCGATCTTGGACATGAATCGAAATAGTAGATATATATATATGGACTCTTGTTAGATATTTGATTATAATACATATTAGATTATAATTGTGATATTGAAAAGAAAAAACTATGGTCAATAAATTAAGATTATGTGATCACTTATAAGTAAAATTCAAAGGTTTATATCGATTTTAGGGCATGAACAAAAGATATAAAGAAGCACTTCTGCAAAATAACTTTAAGTTATTATATAAAATTTTAATGATTATAAAACTATTTTTGAATTATTAATTTTTTGTGATAACAAAATAATTTGATTACTAAAGAAATTATTATATAATTATTTTCAAATGGTTTATTGAAATATATTTTTATTTTTAAGTATGGGATTGTTATATTTAATATGTGAAATATATTAATTACAATGATATTACTTAAATAGTACGGATCAAAATGAAATTATCCAAGTAAAAGTAAAAATTGTGCAAGGTTGATAGGGGCTATGAAAAATGAGTCTATACAAACTTTTAGGTTGAGCTGACACAGTAGGTATAATAAAATGTATAAGTTCAATTTAATTTATGTTATAATTATTATTCGTACTGTGCCGACTCGGCCTGTCAGAATACAACCCATTTGAACTGTATAGTATCACTGTTTATAATGAATAGTAATAATATACATAATAAATAATGACTAAAATTTACTGATCATAGGTTGAATAATAACTCATATTTTTTTCTGACTCATCACGATACGAATACTATTTACAGTACGGCACGACCCACGGGCTTTTTTTCTCAACCCAACCCAAAAACAATGTCAGACTATGTCGAGCTGTGTTGGCACTATTCACAGGCTGAATCGTGCCGTGCTCGGGCTGGCCGCCCGTTGTGCCACCTCTATATTAATCACTCTTTAATAGATATAAAGTAGATTCTTCGATCTTGGACATGAATCGAAATAGTAGATATATATATGTGTATATATATATATATATATGGACTCTTGTTAGATATTTGATTATAATACATATTAGATTATAATTGTGATATTGAAAAGAAAAAACTATGGTCAATAAATTAAGATTATGTGATCACTTATAAGTAAAATTCAAAGGTTTATATTGATTTTAGGGCATGAACAAAAGATTTAAAGAAGCACTTCTGCAAATCTGAAAGCTTCCCATGCCATGGAGTTGCAATTACGATGATAAAATAAGCAACCCAGAAGAGATTAGGCTGCAAAACGATAGAAGCAAGCAGGGAAAATATCAAGGGGGCGGAGAAATATCCTGCTTGGACAGTGATCGGATGGGCAGAGAGAGGAAGCTTTACGGATGTGAAGAGGAATAGAAGTGATAAGAAAACTGCCAAAGCTAAGGAAGCAAGTTTCAAAAAGGGGTATTCATCAAACTCCATGGAACTAGAAGCATGAACCAGGTTTGGTACGACGCCCGTTTGGGGACTTAGCAAGAGAATGGCGAGGTTTATTAATGGTGGGACGAAGTATCTCAAGTCTACAAAGAAATTCATATTCTCTTTGCAAAATTATGGTTGCTTTAGCTTCTTTGTTGCTGCGTAGTATGAATTCTGTCAATCATATATATATACATGTATGGGTTGCACCGACCCGTCATGGAAGGGTCCTTTATTTTTTAATTTTAATATTTATATTTTAGACTCAATTTCTTTATATTTATAAAATTATCCATTTACTTCTTTTTTTTTTTTTTGGCTATTTTGAATATTAGCCGATTAATTTTATGTTTTAAATATCCCAGTTATCTATTTGACTACGCCCTACCGATAGAAATAGATTTATAATTGCATAAACGTGCTCCGTCATTGCCAATTCTACCCCTGCTGTGAATCTATGGCTGCGCCCTAACACGTTCCAATTGGATTAGAGGATAATTAATTAATAAAAATTATAAAAAGAATTTAATAATGCACATGCATAGGCTATCCGCACTCGCCCGCAAGTATTACAAGGCATGGAGATGGAGGACCCACAAAGAAACATACAATTCCTATACACAGTATTTGTACTTGACACTATGAAGTATACTTATTTATTTTTGGCCTCTATAGCTTTGAAACATTATCAATTTACCCCTTAGGTTATTTATATTTTTAAAATTTTAGACTATGGGACTACTTTTGTTTTTTTTCTTTTTAGTAAAGTGGGTCTACGTCTTTACTTGTAGAAGCATATTTATGACGTTATAATAAAACAAACCTAAATTTTTAAAAACGTCCTTAGAGTAGTAAAAATAATTCAGTACCTGATGCATGGTAGTTATTACATTTGAATGATTAGATTGCTTCCGATTAATTTAGAATAAGAATGACCTATAAATTATGTTTAAAAATTCTCACTCGCTACCGTTAGACATATACCAACTACATGATTGCATAACTCTTGCTAATAGTGTTTACCAACATGAGTTGTGGACTACTCCCAATTCATTACATGATCTCCTCAAGTTTTATATATGTAGGTTTCACTTTCTTTTTGCCTCTCTTTTGTGAGTCTTTTATTCTCTTTACTAAGAATCCATTTCATAATACTAATAAACAATTCAAAAACATGGGAATTTATTTTAAAAGTACTTATCTGAATCAAATTAATACTTAAAATAATTTATAAGTTAACGCTTAATTAAATACTTTTCTAGAATTAATACTTGAAAATATATTGTAAGTATTTTTCAACATTTATAATTAGTTATTATCTAATTTTTTAAAAAATTATTTACATTGCATTTGCTTTTATGATAAATGTTTATTTACTTAATTATTTTACCATACCTATTACAATAAATATTAATTGTCTATCGAGCTATAGGTTATAAAATCTATTTTTATTAAAAATCCATAATTAACAAAGAACACAACAAAAAAAACATTGATTGACCACATGGGCTAATCCTTAAGAAGCCCAAAAAGAAAATGTTAAAACTTTCACTATCCCGATGACTAGTTTTTGTCCCAAGGGGACTTCCTCTGCTCTGACCTATGTTTTTGTCCTTCATCTCTTTTTAATATAAAGACGTGTTCTTTAAACTGTTATAGAATTATGACTTTTTAAGTTTGTTTTACTGTGTGCCTCAAAGTTTAACATAAATACAAACGATTTCTACCTTGGTTGCTTTTATATCAACTTTTCTGACAGTTATCCCGAGTTAATTAACGGGGCATAATCACTAGACCTGCAGGAACTTAAAATTCCAAAAATGTTACGTGTGTTGCCTTCTATACGAAGGGGCACATTAGGACTATAGAAAAACTTAGCATACAATATGCAAATAATCCTATGCTGCCCAAGAAAGATTGTAGAATCATCACCATTGAAACACCAAGTTTGTTGATTGCAAGTGATGTCCATTTCATCTGTGCAGTGAAGATTGGTGCAGCTGTGTTGTAAAGGTTCTTGGTCATGGAGCAGCAGCTGGAAAGGGCTTGGATGCTGGCTAGATGTGCATTCGGATCTTGAGCCTCGCTAGCTAGCCCATTTGTTTCAACATCCTACCTCAAGCTCAAGGCTCTCACTGCACCCTTGAGCTAGATTCCGAGGCAATGGAATTTTTCTGCACTTGGAGCTTTGGTGAAGAAGTCTGCAGCTTGTTCCTGACTCGGTATGAATTCAATTGGTAAGGCTTCTATGAATTGGAAGTACTTTAGATGGCTTACATGAAACTTTTGAAGGGATTATGTGCGTCTAAAGTACTTTGAAGGCTTAAATGAAGTGGGACACAACTGGGGTTACATATTTTGAAGGGATTATGTGATTCTAAAGTACTTTTGAAGGTTTATGTGGAGTCGAGCACAATTCGGTTATATGCACTAAAAGCACTTTGAGAGGGGTTACATATTTTCAAGCATTGCTATAGTTAAGGTTATATGCACCTAAAGTCATATGTTTCAAAAGTACAATACTTTCGGACGAATTAGCCAAATCACAAGTCTACAAAGAATTAAAGGCAATGCCTGTTTCGATACAATTGGAAACTGAAATTTTCTCTGTGAAATGTTCTTGTATGCGGCTGTTTCTTTTAGGAAAGAGAGAGAGAATTTGGGTGGCCTAAGAAAACCAAGCTAATCACTGATATTATGTCTCCGTAATATTGCTTCAGAATGTCATTACTTTACTAGCAAGTTTATTTGTTTATGGGAAATTAACACATATCTCCCCTGAGGTTTGAGAAACCTACACTTAGATAGAAAGTTTAGAAAACTCTACACTTACCTCCCCAAGACCATTAGTTGACTGTTAGAAAACCGTTAGAATTAAGGGTATTTTTTGATATTATTATTTTTAACTTATTACATAATTAATTCTCATAAAATATTGTATTATTGTTCATATAATAATACCATTTTACATAATATGAATTAGTCTTATTTTCTATAATTTTAAAAAAAATTCTAAATTTAGAATTAATATTTAAAATTTTTGTAAAATAAATATAGTATATCCATGTACTCATTTAATTAAATTATATTTTATATTATTTTTTGTTAACTTAGTGTACATACACATGAAATAAGTATAATTTTAAAATTATTATTAGTTTAAAAAACTTTATGATTGTGATAAATAATAATATTAAACATGTAAATTCTACTTATAAATTAATATAATAGTATTATTTTGTTTATATATATCTTATATGATTTTTCATATAATTTATTTTAAAATTTCATCCTTATAACTTAAAATCTTGAATAATTAATAAACAATAATACAATATTTTATAGAAACTAATTATTTAGTAAGTTGAAAAATAATTAAATTAATAAAATATCTAAAATACCCTTAATCCTAACGGTCAACTAATGGTCGACTAACGGTCCAGGGGAGGTAAGTGTGGGTTTCTTCAAACCTTCCATCTAAGTGTAGGTTTCTTAAACCTTAAGAAAGATATGTGTTAATTCCCCATTTATTTATTATATTTTTCATTTATTAAATATCCATAACAAATCATGAAAAATTTTGATACGTGATTATAGAATTATGATTGTAGGCTATTAATTGATTGTCTCCTATTTCATTAAAATTAAATGAAAGTACAACAGTTGTAAATACATCTCAAGTAAAATTCCTGCATTAATACATAAAATTCCTGCGTTTATTGCTTAGAAATCCAAAACCTGAACATACTTTTCTGACAGTTAGACCTTTAGGACACTCATTATTATATCTTTTACATATAAAATGCTTGGAATGAAACAATTAAATGCTATACATTTCTGCATCAGATCAAACACTATCAAGAGTTATAAGTAAATAAATTAAGATTATGTGATCACTTATAAGTAAAATTCAAAGGTTTATATTGATTTTAGGGCATGAACAAAAGATTTAAAGAAGCACTTCTGCAAATCCGAAAGCTTCCCATGCCACGGAGTTGTAACTATGATAATAAAATAAGCAACCCAGAAGCGATTAGGATGCAAAACGATAGAAGCAAGCAGTGAAAATGTCAAGGGACCGGAGAAATATCCTGCTTGGACAGTGATGGGATGAGCGGAGAGAGGAAGCTTTACGGATGTGAAGAGGAATAGAAGTGATAAGAAAACTGCAAAAGCTAAGGAAGCAAGTTTCAAAAAGGGGTATTCATCAAACTCCATGGAACTAGAAGCATGAACCAGGATTGATAAGACGCCCGTTCGGGAAGTTAGCAAGAGAATAGCGAGTTTCATTAATGGCGGGATGAAGTATCTCAAGTCTACAAAGAAATCCATTCTCTCTTTGCAAAATTACTTTTGCTTTGCTTCTTTGTTGCTGCGTAGTATGGATTCTGCCAATCAGATATATATACAGACAAAAATGGATTTATAATTTTATAAACATGATCCAATCGGATCATTGCCAAGTCTACCCCTGCCCTGAGTCTGTGACGGGGGCGGTAACACGTTCCAATCTGATCAAAGAATAATCAATTACCATATTTTAAAAACTATAAAGAATTCAAAAATGCATATGTATAGGCTATACGCACTCACTCGTATGTATTATAAGGCATGGAGAACCGCCCAGGCAACAAAGGAACTTCTGATTCCTATATACAGTATTTATAGTTTGGACTTACAAAATATACTTATTTACATTTTAATTTATATGAATTTGAAACATTATCAATTTACCCTTTAAATTATTTACTGTTTTTGAAAATTTAAGCAACAACTTATACTTTTTAGGGAAATTGACATATACCCCTGATATATGGGAGAATAGACACTTATCCCCTAATGTTTAGGTAAAAACAAATGACCCTCAAGTTTAGACAAATATACAAATACCCCCTTAGCTTTTGTTTTGATTAGTTGACTAGTTAAGAAAATATCATTTGTATCCCTAAACTTTCTAATCATCATAAAGTATAAAATAATTATTTTAATTATAATATTTTAGTTCTTATTTTAATATTTTTACAATTTATATTTTGTAATTATAAAAATTTAGTCCCTATTTTAATATTTTTAATAAGTACTAAGAACTAAATAATTTTTTAATTTATTATTTTAATAAAAATTTCAAAAAAGTATAATTAAAAAAACTTAACAATGAAATAAACCAAACCTATGTACTAAAATATTTTTAACCTTCTTCTTTTACTTTTTTAATAATTTTTATATTTAATTGTAAAAAAAATTTGAAATATTTTTTACTGTTTTATTTTTATATACAATTATATTAAGTTCATTATATTTATTATAAAAATATAAAAAAAATATAAAAGAAGAGAAAATTTTGGTATTATTTGTTAATAGAATTAATAATTAAATACATTTTACATGATTGTTAAACAATATACTTTAGTTATAATAAAAATATAAGAAAAAAGAGTACACACATATGCACAAGCACACACACACATACATGTGTGTGTGTGTGTGTGTGTGTGTATATATATATATAAAACATGTGCTTATCTTTTTAGTTATATTTTCATAGTTTTTTTAAAGAAAATATAATCAAAAGTTAACATAATTTTTTAAATAAATATAGTATATAAAAAATAAAATGTTAAAATAATATTTTATTTAAAATTTTTTATTATTAATATTAAGTTATTACTGAAAAAGTAAAAGAGAAAAATTAAAATTAATTTAGCATATAGGTTTAATTTAACTCATTATTAAAAAAAATTTAATAATGATATTTTTTACTTTTTTATTAAAATAGTTAATTAAAAATTTATTTAATCTTTATATATTTGAAAAATATTAAATAAAGATTAAATTGTTATATTTAAAAAAATTAGATTGTAAAAAATATTAAAAATAGATACTAAATTTATATAATAGAAATAATTATGTTTAAAATTTTAATATATAAAAGTTTAAAAATATAAATAATATTTACCTAGCCAGTTAACTAACTTAAACAAAAATTAAAAGAAGTATATATATATTTATTTAAATTTGAGGGGCATTCGTTTTTATCCAAACATCAAGGGGGTATATGTAAAGTTCCCTACTTTTTAAATACTTTGACCTACTAAAAAAGCATGTAAGAGAAAAGAAAGCCAAAGAAAATTTAAGTTTTTCTTAGCGGCGTACCATAATTTGATTGCCAATTCTACGTGGTGGTCGGCTGACTCGGCAATAACTTCTACCGTGGGAGTACTTGTGGATTCAGATTTACGACGTTATAATACAATAAACCTAAATTCTCAGTAAAGTCCTGTGGTAATAAACACAACTGCAATCTAAAAAATGCATGTTACATTTACTGTATTTAAATGATTGGATTGCTCAAAATATAATTTAATGATTAATTTAAAATGAAAATGACCTATAAATTGTGTTTAAAAAATCCTACTTATTATAATCATGCATATATCAACCATACAGTTGCATAACTCTTGTTTAATGAATGAATAAATTTATCTAAAATTATGCAAAATTTTTGTACTTATTATCTTATTCTTTTAAAATTATTAACATCGCATTTATTTTTATGATAAGTTTATTTGCTTAATTTTTTTTACCACACCTATTACAATAAATATTAATTGTTTATCGAGACATGGACATAGTTTATAATATCTATTTTTATTAAAAATCCATAATTAACAAAGAACACAACAATAAAACATTGATTAACCACATGGGCTAATAATCGTTATGTAGCCCATTTCCCAGTACAAGCCCATAAAGAAAATGTCAAACTTTCATTATGATTAGATAGTTGATAATAGCTTAAAAAAATTTCATCATGGAATCACTGCTCAATCTTGGAAACTAGGTGAATAAATCATAATTTCGTGATCTCTTATTAAAATTTAAAGATTTTACCATTCAATATATATACAAGCCTTCGAGTTTGCTTTAAGAAAAAAGTGCTAAGTTCAATCAAACAATCACAAGCATACAAATTAAATCCTTTTATTCCAAATCAACTTGGGTGAATTATATGCATGGAATTTCATCAGTTTCCTTCAATATACACAGCAAAGTCTACTGCAACGAGTCCAGAAGTACTTTGTGCTGCTTCAGGTTCAGGGTTATTTTGCCGTTGGGTGCAAGTGATTACAAGAGTCGGAATCGCTTTCAGCGCAAGAACAAAAGATTTCCAGAAGCGCTTCTGCAAATCCCAGAAAAATCCACGCCATGGACTTGTAATTATGAGAATAAAATAAGCAACCCAGAAGAGATTAGGCTGCAAAAAGATGGAAGCAAGCAGTGAAAAAGCCAAAGGACAGGAGAAATATCCAGACCGCAGAGTGATTGGACGGGCGGTAAGATGAAGCCTGACGGACGTTAAGATGAAAAGAAGCGATAAGAAAATCACAAAAGCCAAGGATGCAAGTTTCAACAGGGGATAATCATTCAAATACGTGGAACTGGAAGAAAGAAGTGATACGACACCGTGTGGGGATGTTAGCAAAAGAATAACGAGGTTTATTATTGGTGGGAAGAAGTATCTCAAGTCTACAAAAAAATTCATTTTCTGTTCGCAAAATTGTGGTAATAACTTTGCTTCTTCCTGATCTCGTCTTCAGGAATTCTGTCCATCAAATATATATAGGTGAGGTCGTTCAGTAGAAAAGTGGTCGATTCGGAAGCGCACTTAAGATGGTGGTTGAGTTTGACTTTTTGCATGCGTTGCCAATTCTACCCCTACGGCGATTAGTCGGTGACTCGGTGTAAGTTTTTTAAGAAAATCAAAACTAAAATCAAGATTTTAAATTGATCTTGTAAGAATTATCTACAACCAAAGACAATCCTAACGAGCCGTATAAGACATATTAAGAATTTTGTCCGAATATAAATTTACATAAATATATGAATAAATTCAAATTTTTAATATTTTTAAATTGATTCATACGGTATGATTGACATTTTTTTATGAACAATGTAATAAATTTATAAATTTATTAATATTATAATTACAATTTAGTGATATTACATTAGAGATGTATTGAAACTCAAAAGTCAAAATGTTTTGGAAAAGTCGTCTAAATTAAACAAATTTTAAAAAGGTTAAAGTTTATAACCACTGGAGTTAAATTTGTATGCAACATAATAATTGTCCATGTTAAATGGATAAAATCTCTTTTAATTTCAAATATTTAGTTTAATATTTTTATAAATATTTTGAAAAGGTGGAAGTGGATGAAAAATAAGAATAAGAATGAATGGAAAAATAAAGAAATCTGTAAAGTTCAAAAAATATAATAAATCGAGATAAAATATATTATTTAAATAAATAATATAGTTTTATACATATTAATAATATAAATATTTATTACTATATTATAAATTTTTATTTTTATATTATATTTATATATACATATATTTTATTTAAATTATAATATGATCATAAATATTTATTATAATATATTGCCAAATAAATAAATTTATAAATTAATATTTATTTACACTTTATTTTTATTTAATTTTTAATAATTAAGTATGTGTAATATATTTATATTTTATGTCTTATAAATATAATACAATTAATTATTAATATATTATTAATTTATTTAATTAATATATTTTACATAAATATATCATTTTTTTTTAAATTTAGAGATTTATTTTTTAAAATAATTATTGTTATAAGAATATATATTTTTTTATTTTTTAATAAATTAAAAATTTTAAGGAACGTGTTTGAAACTATTATAATTAAAAGTATTACACTAAAAATTTACTACTAAAATCGCTTTTATTCATTCTAAATTTATAAAATTTATTGCCGAAATGTTTGTTTGTTTATATCAAATTTATGTATATAATTTGGCATTATTATTACTAGTTAATTTTCATCCATTATTTCCAATATCCTAAGTATATTTGTTTACTTAAATGGTCAATGTATTATCGCCACAGTTGTATTTGGAAAATGAAGGCTAATCTAGATGTACCGACAAGGACCACCTGGCTCCACTTTCGCTGTAATTGATTAGTTTGATTAGTTATAGCAATATCCAAATCTAACGGCATACCGACAATTGGCCCCACCTAGCTAAGCCAATCGATCACGACTACAAACATGTTATTCTGAATGGGGTCGGTTTCCTTTGTGAGCGCTTCAGTACGCATCTCTTCCTTCTTGCAGGATCATTTTCGGGTGGCCTCCTTGTACCTGACCTCTCTCTTGATGCTGCGCTCTGTCGTTGCGTACCACTTTGAACTTCATCAATCGCATCTGGGATTGGGAACTGTTTCTTCACAATTTTACATATAAAATTATAAATTATTATTATTAGTCATTAAAAGAATATAAAATCCATAATTAACCAAAAACATTGATTGACCACATGGGCTAATCCTTATGAAGCCCATTATCAAATAAAAGGCCATAAAGAAAATGTCAAAACTGTCACGATCATGATGACTAGTTGCCAACATATTCTACCAAGAAAATTTCCATGCGGTCAACTTCATCATATTTTATAGAAATTTCCTCGAGAAGAAGAGAGAATTTAGGTCTTGCAACTTCATCTCGATCACAATGTCATTAAACACAGGAAACTTTATATTAAGGCATGCTCTCTCTCTCTCTCTCTCTCTCTCTCTCTCTAAATATATATATATATATATATATATGAGAGAATGTCTAATACCCCTATTTTTTTGTCCAATACTTTGTCACCCCTCTATATTTTTTTAAATAACCCATTATCCCTTGCATTCTAATTTACTCTTCAACAATTCAAATATTTTTAAATTTACTATTTGTAATTAAATATAAACTAATTGAACTGAAAGATAAAGTCGAAAAAGAATAAAAGTTATGGGGGTAATGAGATATTAAAAAAAAATATAGGGGGTGATTGGATATAGGTAAAAAAATTAAGAGTATTGGGCATTCTCCCTATATATATATATATATATATATATATATATATATATATATATATATATATAGGCAGATCAATGACCTATTTTTTTTACACAAAATCTTACATCAAATATAGGTCGTTGGATTTAAATATATCTAACGATTGAGATTGTATCTGATCATAATTAATGTATTTATAATTAATGGAATCTCAATCGTTAGATATGCCTAAATTCCAATAGCTTATATTTAATATAAGATTTTGTGTAAAAAAAAAGGTCCTTAATCTTGTCCCTATATATTCACCTTCTTTTTATCAAATACAAACATTATTTTTGTTATACTCGCATTTTTCAATTCAAAATATTAACATTATTTACAAATTAGTTACATGAGAAATTTATGCAAAGTACAATATATAACAAAGTAGAGTTAGATAGTTGATAATAATTTAAAATTTTTTGATCATGGAATATCTCAATCTTGGATAGAAAAATATTTTTCCTTTGATTGTAGATAGAAATCACAAAATTTTAATTAATCATGGAGACTATGATAAATGAATCATAATTTGGTGACCTCTTATTAAAATTTAAAGATTTTACCTTCGAGTTTGCTTTTACATGTAGATAAGCGCACATGAAAACAAAAATGCTAAGTCCAAACAATCACCAGCATACAAAATAAATCTTTTCATTCCAAATTAATCAACTTGCATGGCTGAACATATATATATGCATGGGATTTCAGCTTTCTTCAATATCAACAACAAAGTCAATTGCAAGTCCAGAAGTACTTTATGTTGCTTCAGGTCCAGGGTGGTTTTGCTGTTGGGTGCAAGTGATTACAAGAATAGGAATCGCTTTTAGGACAAGAACAAAAGCCTTCAAGAAGCACTTCTGCAATTCCCAAAGAATCCCATGCCATGGAGTTATAATTATGATAATAAAATAAGCAACCCAGAAGAGATTAGGCCTCAAAATGATGGAAGCTAGCCATGAAAAAGTCAACGGGCCGGAGAAATATCCAGTTTCCACAGTGATAGGATGAGCAGAGAGATGAAGCGTGAAGGATGTGAAGAGGAATACTACAAGTAATAAGAAAATTGCAAGTTTCAAAATGGGATGTTAATTCCTCGAGCTCCATGGAAGCATTAACCAGCTGGAGTGATACGGCGCCGGTTTGGGATGCTACTAGCAAAAGGATGGCGAGGTTTAATAATGGTGGGAAGAAGTATCTCTCAAGTCTACAAAGAAATTCATAATTCGTTTTGCGGAAAAAGTCCACATGCCTCCCTAAGGGTCTAGGAAATTCCAATAGAAACTTTGTGAAAAGTGATACAATCCTCCCCATAACGTTTGTCTCTAACAAATAAACCGTACACTTATAAAAGTACTTTCAAATTTTTTCTTTTAAACTATAAAATAATATAATTTTTAGTGAGAATTAAATCATAAATTTAAAAAAAAAATTAATATCTTAATCATTACATTAAATATATGTAAAATAAATATAAATAATGATAATAATTTTAAAATTTTATAATAATAATTATTTTAATTTTTCACGTGTTTAATATACAGGTTAAAATATTATCTTTTGTTTTAAGTTTATAGTTTCCATTGTCACTAAATACTTTGGTCCACTTCCGATAAGCATGAAAAAACATGTAAGAGAAAGACGGCCCAAGGAAATTCAAGTTTTTCTTGGCGGCGTACAATAATTTGATTGGTTGAAAACTTCTCCGACCTTTGATTTTAAAAAAAATTAACTTAATTTATTTTTTAAATACTTCAGCCTGATGACTTTTCCATGTTTGACAATTATTTAAACACGTATAAGAGAACCCAAGGGAACTTCCACGTTCGTTGGCGGTGTACCCCGTGGTCAACTAGGCAATAATAATTTCTATTACTTCAAAGGTGGCGCCCACCCCATTGTAGCAGCGTCAGATGGAAAAGCATTCTTAGTTTTAAATATTTTAAAAATCTATTCAAAACATGCTTTAATTTATTGGTGAGAACATAAAATATAAATTAGTGATTATATATATATAAATTAATATGCATATTATATTTAATCTTAACCCTTAAAAATATACAAATTAAAATTTTTATACAAGCCGGGTCTTCCACATTTCAACTGATATCTTCTACACCACCCTTAAAATTAAGTTTTGAATGTACAAATAGTAACACATACGCATATATATAATATAGTACCGATATTTTTCTCACACAATAATTATTTATATATTTTAATTTCGATAAATAATATAATATTTTTTCAAAAGTTGGTAGAGTATATAGAAATATCTAAATAAGTTGAGATAAATCTGAATAATTATTTTATGATAAAAAAGAGAGTATTAAATTATAATATATGAATTAAATTTATTATTGTGTCAATGAAAATATTTAAAAATATACATTAGATAAATTATTATACATATTTCTTTTAGGAAAAGTTTATGATTAATACATACTAATTAATTATTATTAAGAAAGTGAAAAAAAAATAGGAATATTTTAGCATATAAGTTTGTACAAATTTAGTGTAATTTAAAGAAATGTTATTTTTATTTTTATTTTTTTAAAAATAAATCAATAATATATATTTTAAAATAAATCAATAATATATATCAAAATGCTTAAGTATGTGGTTAATTACTGGCAAATTTATTTGTTTATTATATTCTCATTTATTAAATATCCATAACAAATCATGAGAAATTTTGATATATGATTATAAACTATTGTTCAAATGAAAGTAGAACGGTTATAAATACACCTGAAATAAATTAATGCATTATTAAATAAAATCCCTTTGTTGATTGCTTGGAAATCCAAAACAGAACACACTTTTCTGATAGTTCCTGAGTTAATGGAGGAATGCCTCGACCTTCAGGACAATCATTATTTTATGTTTTTAGTTTTAAAATACTTGGAAAGGAAACGAAACAGTTGCTATATATTTCTGCATCAGAACACTGTCAAAATCAGACAGCGAGTACTAAAAATTATTGGCTGCAGCTACGCCATCAAATACAACTAAAATCAATATTACTCCAATCTGGGAAAATACTGCATGGGATTTCCTTCAATATCAACGACGTGAGAGTGCTCGAGTACTGCAAATCCAAGAGGCTGCACCTCTGCTTCTGTGTTATCAGCTTGTTGCTGGGTGCAACTGATAACAAGAATGGGTATTGATTTCAGGCTGAGGACAAACCTGTTGAAAAAGCGCTTCATCAAATCCCAGGGCAGCTTATGCCATGGAAATGTAGTTATTATGATAAAAAAAGCAAACCAGAACGGAGGAGGTGGCAAAAAGATTGAAGCAAGAAGTGACAAAGCCAAAGGACTTGAGAAATATCCGGCCCGGATAACGACTGGATGAGCAGAGAGATAAAGTTTGATTGAAGTTAAAAGGCAAAGAAGTAAAAAAGAGAGTAGAAGAACAAAGAATGTAAGTTTAAAAAATGGGTATTGATCTAATTCGGTGAAAGCATTAACAAGGACTGATAAGGCGCTGCCTTGCTCGGATGTTAGCAAAAGAAGACACAGATTTATTAATGGAGGGAACAAAAACCGCAAATCTATGAAGAACTTCATCATATTCGTATATATTTCCTCTTCTAGCTACAATTAATATAACTGATAGACTCTTGCTTTTCTTGTGCTAATCAATTCTAATATGTAAGAGCAAAAGAGTTAAAGCTAGGACGTATATATATATATGGTATAGATCACGTTAGAAGCTTTGTTAGAAACGTGTACAAGCAACTGGAAAGAAAAGAGAAATTTCTTTCTAGATATGAACATCTGCAGGTTGGGAAATTGAAGATGTGATAGATGTTCTCCTCACTTAGTACAAATTTCAGTGTAGATTTAGTTGTTGTTGTTGTCAGATAGGCACGTGAAACAAAGTTTCGCGAGGAAGTGGTCCCTTGAAGATTGATACGAACTTAAAATGTTAAGAGTTAAATATATTTAATATAGAGATTACATAAATATTACTATATATAATATATAATCATCACATCCATTATCCAACGTCTTTGGACTAATTAAAGGAAATTAAATTTCCATCTTCTCAAACAAAATTAACTATCACAATCATATAGTTTTTGTGATGTGAAAAGGTCTCAAAACAAAAATAATACTAAGGAAATGCCATCTTCTTTACGCGAATTATCATAGACAAACAAGCCGGCCAGCTTGGTGCTGGAAACTAAATCCTATTAAAACAATCGTTTAAAATGTTCTTGTATTTGTTTTTTAAGTGTAGTCTAAATTTAAGTAATCGCATGAGTGTGAATATAGGGGTTTTCCCACATACCTCTCCTGAGGTTTGTGAAAATGCCACTTTGCAGAAAGTTTTGGGGAAAAAGTCACAAACCTCCCCTATGCCCGTTCACTTCTATTAAGCAACATCAAATTGACTAAAATGCCCTCAAGTTATTGCAAAATAATATTGACTTTGCTAAAATTCAAACCCAAAACCTCAAGAAGAGACACCAAACTCTTAACCATCACACCAAGAAAATTTGATTAAAATATTTATCAGTTGTTTTAAACTAAGCGTTTGCAAATACATATAATAATTTCTTTAATAACTAAATTAATTTTGTTAATCAATAAACTATTTGAAAATATTTATATAATAATTTCTTTAGTAATCAAATTATTTTGTTATCATAAAAAATTAATAATTCAAAAATAGTTTTATAATCATTAAAATTTTATATAATAACTTTAAAATAAAATTATTATTATCATTAAATTTTTAAAATTATTATCATTATTTATGTTTGTTTCTTCAAATAAAATAATTTATTTTACTTAATAATTATTTGAAGAAAAAAATGTAAATAATAATAGTTATTATTCTTAAATGGTTATGAAGAAAATAAAATTTAAATCGTTATAAATAAAATTATTCTGAAATATTATGAACATTAATAATTTTAAAATTTTATTCTTAAATAGTTATGAAGTAAAATAAATTATTTTATTTGAAGAAAAAAATGTAAATAATAATAATAATTATTATTCTTAAATAGTTATAAATAAAATAAATTTAAATCGTTATAAATAAAATTATTCTGAAATTATTATTAGCACTAATAATTTTAAAAATTTAATGATAATAATAATTTTATTTTAAAGTTATTATATAAAATTTTAGTGATTATAAAACTATTTTTGAATTATTAATTTTTTATAATAACAAAATAATTTGATTACTAAAGAAATTATTATATAAGTATTTTCAAATGATTTATTGATTAACCAAATAAATTTAGTTATTAAAGAAATTATTATATGTATTTGCAAACACTTAGTTTAAAACAACTGATAAATATTTCAATAAAACTTGCTTAGTGTGATGGTTAAGAGTTTGGTGTCTCTTTTTGAGGTTCTGGATTCGAATCTTAGAAAAATCAATATTATTACAAACCTCAGGGGAGGTATGTGAAAAAATCCGTGTGAATATATATGTAATGTAGTGTGTTTCACAAGTACAACGTTTTCGAACACAAGACATTAATTTGAAAAGTCTTAAAAGAATTAAATTTAAGAACTAAAATAATCGGAAAATTTCATTTGACTTTCTTTATTTGTTTGTATAGTGTGAAAATGACCTTAGATGTGGCCCAGCAAAAGGAATGCCCACCTACTTATGTTATATATGTCTCCGTAATATATAAATTGTTTAAGGTAGTGTTTTTTTTTTAAATTTGAATATGATTAAAATATGAATTTGATTAAAATTTAAATATAATTAATGTTTTTATTTTTTTATTTTAAATATTTAAATATAAATATTAAGTTATTTATTTTTATAAAAATAAAAAATTTAAAATTGATATGTTGATACATATATTCTAAAAAATTTTAAATTAATATATTAAATTATTAATATATATAAATATTAAAATAATAAAATAAGAGTATTTTTAATAAATAAAATATTTAAATTATTCAAATATTGACTTATTCAGATTTAAGTTAAAATTTATAATTTAAATATATTCAAACTTTTTTAACAAATATTCATATATATATGTTTAAAAATAAAGTAATTTTTAAGTATATTAAGAATATCGTTAAATATTAAAAAAAGTATCTATTTATAATATTTTTCCTTGGTGATTATGAAAATTTTTGATATGTTATTACATAATTATGATTGTACGAGTGGCTTTTAACATTAATTGTTGCCTATTTTAGTTAAATATATGAAAGTACAACTGTTATAAGTTGTGGTGTACAAATAAATTAATACATTATTACATAAAATCCCTGCATTGATTTTGCTTAGAAATCGAAAACCAGAACACACTTTTTTGACAGTTCTTGTTCCTGAGTTAATGGAGGGCAGGACGCTAATTATTATATATACTTTTTACATATACAATACTTGGAAACGAAACAATTCAATTGCCACGTATTTCTGCATCAGAACACTGTCAAAATCAATAGCAAGTAGTATAAAATACAAATTATTACCTCTTTATAGTATTAACTAATTTTTAATATGAATGTTGGAAAAAATAAAAGACGAAAATGCTCAAAATCTGAGTATAAATAACAAAGAAGTGATGGACGCTCTCTTTGAACATTGATGCCAACTTTCAATATTTTGACTTCAGAATAAGATGTGGTGATGATGATGATAATCCAACGCTATACATAACCTTTTAGAGACGTGTGTGACCAAATTTATGCCAAAACATAGAACTCCTTCCCATGTGGGAGTGAACATATACTGTTGATAAATTAATGACTCTAGCCTTTTATATCCTATAATCTCCGAATGGAAATTATAAAGGAAATCTTTCGTGAAAATTCATGAATGAATGGTCCAACATTACATAATAATAATAATAAAATCAAATTGAATTTGATATCCATGAATAATGACCAAAAAAAAAATGGACAAGAACGTGTAGCCCAGAATTTTGACGTCAAAATTCTATTTGGTCATATTACAATTGCTTTTAAATTGTTATTATTACAAATCAAACTCCTTTTGGCCTTCTAGAAATGGAAGGACAAGTGTCACATCTTTCACTTAAGTACCTCGTATCTACGAACAAATTCACCATATATCACTGTCTTTTCTCATCTCTCAATTAATAACTCATCTATCTTCTTGAACATCTGTTTTAAACTGTCTTTTTTTAATATTATGTGTTGTAGAGTTCATTTATAGTTATTATTATTAACTATCTAAAAATGAAAGATCTTGTTAATTATTCATTAGAGTTAATCACGATAAAAAAGAACTTGTTAAGCCTGACAAAGAATCTTTCTCACTTGTTTATATCTAAAATTTATATCTTGTCGTTAATTGTATATCAGCAAATACAAATAACTATTTGATACAAATAAATATTATTATTTGTTATAGATAATCGAAATTACAAATCGTGTTTCATTCAATTTCAACGTCGTTTAGTATAAATATTACTAAGGTATAGAGTAAAATATTATACGGGTCCAAACTTAGTTTAGTAGGTTTAAAGATATTAGTTAGGTTCAGTATAAAATATTGTTCGAATGTAATGTTAATATTACTAACATTCATAAATACACTAAGTTTAATGTGAAATATCATATTAGTCTATGGATAAATATTTTTAGAGTCTAAAGCTTAGTATATCATTCAAGTTCAAATCAAAGTTCAGAGTCTTTCATATTCAAATATCATTAAGGTACAATATTAAATTATTATTAAATTCTTTACCTACTAATTATTTATGCTTTTCGGTATGTTTTAGATATCTACATTTCGTATTAAATTTTTTAAATATTAATAGTTGACCCTAGTAACTTATTAAACTAATTTTTGTATTACTCTAATAATTTTTAACAATCTACAATATGACCCAATTTTTTTCTTTTCTTATTATTATTATTATTGAAACATATTATACTTCTACGTTAAATTAAATATACTATTGTTTTTAATTCATTATAATGATTAATTTGATTTTTAACTATCTCTATAATTTTTTTATTTGTGCTATTTTTATACTTGTATAATTATTTTGCATACTAGCATATTAGTGCCAAAACACCAAAATTAGTTTAAAAACTTTAATCGATTACTAGCAAATAATAATAATAGTAATAATAAATAATATACCAAAAAGGTACCGACATCTTGTCTAGAAGAACATTAAAAAAAGAAAGTATCAAAGATGTACTAACATGTACTCTAGAAGGACACCAAAAAACTACTAAAAGGTAAAAGATCTTGTCCAAGAGAACAAAAAAAAAAAAATTACTAAAGAGGTATAACATCTTATCTAGAAAGACACAAAAACATGTACTAAAAAGGTACCAATATCTTGCATCTTATCTAGAAAGACACAAAAAT
This sequence comes from Melia azedarach, assembly GCA_028052125.1. Lineage (NCBI taxonomy): Eukaryota > Viridiplantae > Streptophyta > Magnoliopsida > Sapindales > Meliaceae > Melia > Melia azedarach. Next base: position 2,349,258 of record CM051402.1, on the reverse strand, counting down.
ATGTACCAAAGAAGTATTAACATATTACATCTTGTCTAGAAGAACACCAAAAAAATTGTACTAAAGAGGTATCGCATATTGTTAAAAAGGACACTAAACAAAACAAAAAGTACTAAAGAGGTACCAACATCTTGTCTAGAAGGTCACAAAAAATGTACTAAAGAAATATCACATCTTATTGAGAAGGACACAAAAAATGTATCAAAGATGTATCACATTTTGTTTAGAAGGATACCCAAAAAAATTATACCAAAGAGATATCACATCTTATCTAGAAAGACATAAAAAATATACCAAAAAGGTACTAACATCTTATCCAAAAAGATATCAAAAGAAATTATACTAAAAAGGTACTACATCTTGTTTAAAAAGGCCAAACACTGCAGCTCGACACTATCAAAATTACAAAGTCCAGAAAGACAAATACTTGTATCTTCATGTACTGGAGTTGCCAAAACTACAAAGTCCAGAAATACAAAGCTGCTAAAACTACAAAGTTTAGAAAGACAAATACTTGTATCTTTGCAGTATTGAGATCTTGCCCAAAAGAACTGAATACTTCAGCTCTGCATTGCCAAAATTATACCCAGAAGAGTATAGTTTATAATATCTAGTTTTATTAAAAATCTATTATTAACAGAGAGCACATAAAAAAAAAAGAGAAAGAAAATTGCCTACATGAGCTAATCTTTAAGAAGCCCGTTTCCAAAATGAAAGCTCAAAATGTCAAAACTTTCACTGTCACGATGACTAGTTGCCAATATATTCTCCCAAGGAAATTTTCATGTTCTCAGCTTTATCATATTTTATAGAAATTTCCTCAAGAAGAGAGAATTGAAGTCTTTCTAACCATCATGAAATGCAACTTCATCTTGATCACAACAACACAGGAAAATTTATATTAGGGCATGCTCTCTCTCTCTCTCTCTCTCTCTCTCTCTCTCTCTCTCTCTATATATATATATATATATAATTTTTTTCCTTGTATTCACCTTCTCTTTTCCAAATACAAACATTATTTTTCTTATATTCACATTTTTCGTTTCAAAATACTAACATTATTTACAAGGTAGACTTAGATAGTGGATAATAATTTAAAATTTTTTTATCATGGAATATCTCAATTTTGGATAGAAAAATATTTTTCCTTTGATTGTAGTCACAGATATTCAATTATCGTGGAGACTATGGCAAATAAATCATAATTTGGTGACCTCTTATTAAAATTAAAGATTTTACCATTCAATATATATCCAAGCCTTCGAGTTTGGTTTTACATGTAAGATATACGTATATGAAAACAAAAATGCTAAGTCCAAAAACAATCACAAGCATACAAATTAAATCTTTTCATTCTAAATTAATCAACTTGGATGAATATTTATCCATGGGATTTCAGTTTCCTTCAATATCAACAACAAAGTCAACTGCAGCAAGTCCAGTGTTTTCTGTTGCTTCAGATTCAGGGTTATTTTGCCGTTGGGTGCAAGTGATTACAAGAGTAGGAATCGCTTTTAGGACAAGAACAAAAGATTTAAAGCAGCACTTCTGCAATTACCAAAGAATCCCATGCCATGGAGTTGCAATTATGATAATAAAATAAGCAACCCAGAAGAGATTAGGCCTCAAAATGATGGAAGCAAACAGTGAAAAAGTCAACGGACCAGAATAATAGCCAGTTTCCACAGTGATAGGGTGAGCAGAGAGATGAAGCTTGACGGATGTGAAGAGAAATAGAAGTAATAAGAAAATTACAAGAGCCAAGGACGCAAGTTTCAAAATGGGATATTCATTGAACTCCATGGAAGCATTAACCAGGAGTGATACGGTGCCGGTTTGGGATGCTAGCAAGATAATTGTGAGGTTTATTAATGGTGGGAAAAAGTATCTCAAATCTAGGAAGAAATGCATATTCTGTATGTAAAATTATGGTGGCCTTGCTTCTTACTAATTCTGGATATGCAGTGGGATATATATACCTAAAGAAGTTCGAGGGACAGAGGTTCGAAGAGGGAAGAAGGAAGCTCTGTGTCAACTTTCTAATGTCTAAATGGCAAGGCTTTTTCTTTTTTCTTTTAATATTACATTAGTTGTTTACTTTACAAATGAGGCGGCGTCGTGTTTACTGGAATAATTATATTTTACACAGGGGCGGAACCTCTCAAGGCCTGGGGGCACCCAAAATTTAAAAAATTATAATCTAATATTTATATTTTTAACCCAGATTTTAAATTTATATATAGTTTTACCCTTATAACTTTACAACTTTATCGATTTACTCTTTAATTTATTAATCATTTTTAAAATATTAATCAATGAGCTTTAATTTTTAAAATATAATAATTTGACTCTACCCCTATCTTTACATATTATATGAAATTACACATCACTCTGGAACTATTAATTTCTACCTCTACGTATATAAGATCAATATAAAAGGTTAAAAATACTTTTAAGCATATAAAATAAAAATGTCTAAAATGTATAATATTATTTATTTTATATTTTTTAAATCAATTACATTTTTCTGTTATTTAATTTTTTTCTCATAATTCAATTTTTTACTCTTCTAATTTTTTTCATAAATTAAGTTAATTAAATAATTTGAATATTATTTAATATTTAAAAGTCCCAAGTCCTTGATTACTAAAACAAGTCTGGATAATACTGTGGAAACAATCCCTTCCCAACAGTAAAGAGAGAGGTATACTTTCCACTAAATTAACTAATGGGTGAAATTAAAGAGTGTAAAGTTTTTTACAAATAATCTTGGCCATCCATCAATGTTATATCCAAAATACTTTAAAAAAAACAATAATAATACAAATATAAAAGTTTTTTTTAAGTTTTTGGTGAAATTAAAAAAATTTTACTCGCAAAATATTAAATTTTCATCTTCTATTATCACTTGATTTTGAGATGACACGAGAACAAAGTATGCTAAGAGATAAAATTACAACAATTATAAAATAGAATAGAATATTAAATTTTTATTTATCAAATATTTTAAGAATTTTACTTGTAAAATTAAGTGGGAATACGAAATTTGAACATTAAATTAGTAGAGGGCAAAAGGCTATGGTTTTTGTAATTTTTAAATTAGGAACTGAAAAAGAAATGGTGGGAATTGAATACAATTGATTGCCTTGTCAGAGTCAGACTATGGATAAATATATAACAATACTTGCTCAGACTGGTACCCGTTGTTGCGTGATCCATTATTAAATTAGTCCTTCCATTTGAACGATTTCTAAGACTTTTAGCTGAATTCTTAAAAATAATGATCATTTCAATTTAACCTCTTTGGACTAGGTTTTATATGATTCTCTTTCAATAAATAATATTTTTAGTATTTGTTAAGTCTTTCATACACGAAAAACTATCTAAAGAAAACCTTTTACGGTGTGATTTTTGTTTGTAATTCTTTTTGCTTTAATTGAAACAATTTAGTGAAAATTAGTTGTCTGTAATTCTTGCAGTGGAAGCGAATTTGCAAACAGCGACGACGACGCGGCGGTGGGTGTGAGTGGAAGCCTTTGCTAAGCTGCCACGGAATTCCCAAAGTAGATAAAATGTCTCTGTCAAGCCCAAAATGCACGAATCCTGAACAAATTTTGCAAGACATCAAATGTGAGCTAAAATCTCTGTGTACAGATATCTCAAAGATGGAGTCACAGAATCAAACGGCAACCGATTCTTTGTCCTCCAAACCGAGTAAAAAACAAATCAATTTATGGCTAACCATAAATTGTATAATTGAGGACGAAACAAAAATATGGTCGATTGGTTCTGAAACCGAGAACGTGTCATAGAGGGAGCAAGTCAAGACAATGCAAATCCAGGGAACTTTATGTTGAAGCACTCTCTGTGTCAGCAATGAACACTTGGGAGGGATGAAGCTTTTCCATAACGAAGAGTACCAACTTTGAACGACACCTGGGGGACGAGCAAAATTGTAGCTACCTTTTAGCCTCAGAATACCATCCCTAGAGCTACGCCAAACCAACTTATCAGGACCCCTCAACTTAAGAAGAGTTATTACATTCTTAGTAGCAGCAGTCGTCATAAGAAATGTGAAAAAAAAATGGACAGATCATATCTCAATTTCTTTAAGAAAGGGAGGCAAAATTTGGGTTACCTAGGAAAACCCTCCTGCTAATGCTCTCTCTCTCTCCATAATATTGCTTAAGAATGATAAATTTATTTGTTTATTATATTCTCATTTATTAAATATCCATAACAGATCATGAGAAATTTCGATATATGAATAGAATTATTAGTCAACGAAAGTACAACCCGTTAAATACACCTGAAATAAATTAATGCATTATTACATAAAATCCATGCATTTATTGCTTGAAAATACAAAATCAGAACACATTTTTCTGACAGTTCCCGAGTTAATGGAGGAATGCCTCCACCTTCAGGACAATTATTATTGTATCTTTTACTTCACATATAAAAAATACCTGGAAACGAAAGGTAACAATTGCTGTATATTTCTGCATCAGAACACTGTCAAAATCAAAACAGCAAGCACTACAATTATTGGCTGCAGCTAAGCCATCAAATACAACTAAATTCAATCTTAATCCAAACTGCCAAATACTGCATGGAGTTTCTTTCAATGTCAACGGCGTGAGAATACAAGTACTGCAAATCCAGGAGGCTGCTCTGCTTCGGTGTTATCAGGCTGTTGCTGGCGCAAGTGATAACAAGAGTGGATATTATTAATATAAATTATGAATATATATATACATAATTAATATAAATTATAAATATATATACATTATTAATATTCATTTAAAAAATACACTTGTAAGAATTAAGATACCCGGAAACAAATGCAAATATAGCCCATCAATCACAAGCATACAACATCTTATGATCTTTAAAATATGATAGCATTTAAGACTTTAAACTACTAAGGTTTTGAAGTTTGGCACTTTCTTCAAACTAAGCCTCAATACATCTGCTCAAATACACCTAAAACAGATTAATACGTTAATTACTTACGGAAATTAAATCCTAAGCAGAACTCAGAAATACAATACTATATCTGACTTGATTGCTTGTAAATGAAGACTAGAAAACAACCGAAAATATCTTCACACCTCAACGTTGCAACAAAATAAAAAATTTAACAGCAAGCAAGTACTACAATGATTGGCTGCAGCTAAGCCAATCAATCACAACTACGAAATCTGATTCCAAACTGGGAAGAAGCGTGGGGTTGGTTTCCTTCATTACCAACAGAAGCATACAAATTAAATCTTCTTATTATTAATTCCAAGCTAGAATGAATTAATATGGATAGGATTTCAATTTCCTTCAATATCAACATTAACAAAGTCAACTGCAACAAGTCCGGAAGTACTTTGTTCTGCAGATTCAGGTTGATCGGGATTATTTTGCTGTTGGTTGCATGTGATTGCAAGAGTGGGAATCGCCTTTAGGCCAAGAATAAAAGATCTCCAGAAGCGCTTCTGCAAACCCCAGACAATCCCATGCCAGGGACTTGTAATTATGATAATAAAATAAGCAACCCAGAAGAGATTAGGCTGCAAAAAGACGGAAGCAAGCAGTGAAAAAGCCAAAGGACCGGAGAAACATTCGGATCGCAGAGTTATTGGACAGGAGGAGGAATAAAAGTGATAAGAAAATCACAAAAGCCAAGGATGCAAGTTTCAAAACGGGATATTCATTGAAATACGTTGAACTGGAAGAAAGAAGTGAAACGGCACCGTGCGGAGATGTTAGCAAAAGAGTAACGAGGTTTATTATTGGTGGGAAGAAGTATCTTAAGTCTACAAAAAAATTCATTTTCTGTTTGGAAAATTTTGGTAATAACTCTCCTTCTTGCTAAACTTAATCGTGTCTTTAGGAATACCGTCGATCATATATATATATATAGAAAAGTGGCTGGAAAGGCATACGACAGTTTTAAGTTTGTCAGAGCTGACGCCAGTCAACTAACATATCTTACTTTATTATTATTTAAAAGATTAAGAATATAAATAATAATAATATAATCAGTCAACTAACATTAAAAGATATCTATTTATTTATTTAAGCTCGAGAGGATATCTGTTTTTCCTTAAACATTAATGGAATATGCGTTTATTTTTCTTTTAGGGATATCTGTCAATTTTTCATAAAAATATTTAATAAATTTTTGAAGAAAATTAAAACACAAACCAAGATTTTAAATTGATCTTGTAAGAATTATCTACAACAAAAAACAATACAAACAAGTCGTATCAGACTACGTATTAAGAACTTTGTCCAAAATTAAATTTAGATAAACTATGAATAAATTCAAAATTTTAAAATTTTAAATTTATACTTTTATGAACGGTGTAATAAATTTATAAATTTATTACTGTTATAATTACAACTACATTACAATTCGATGACATTATATTAGAGATTCATTGAAAGTCGAAAGTTAAAATATGTCTTAACTTATTGTTACTTGCGAAAGTTGTCTAAATTAAACAAACTTTAATTTAAGCACACTTAAATCTAGTGAATGCTCAAATTTGTGTATTTAAAAATGACGAAATTTACTCCCATTGTGGTAAAATTATGTCAATCATATATAAGTACATGGAGAATTTTTCTTTTTGTTCGCATGTAATATATTAATTTGCCAATGCTAAATTCATAAAATATGTTCCTGAAATGTTTGTTTGTATCAAATTTATATATATATAATATAATTTTGCATTATTATTATTATTAGTTTTCGTCCATTATTTCCAATATCCTAAGTATATTTGTTAACCTAATGGTCAATGTCTTATAGCCCTCTATCGTTGCGTACCACTTTGAACTTCATCAATCGCCTCTGGGTACTGTTTCTTCACAATTATACATATAAATTATAAATTATTATTAATCATTAAAGGAAGATAAAATCCATAATTAACCAAAATATTGATTAACCACATGGGCTAATCCTTAGGAAGCCCATTTCGCGATGTAAGCCCAAAAAGAAAATGTCAAAACTTTCACCATCATGACGAGTAGTTGCCAACATATTCTACCAAGGAAATTTCTTTGTTCTCAACTTTATCATATTTTGTAGAAATTTTCCTCAAGAAGAAGACAGAATTTAGGTCTTTATAACATCTTGAAATGCAACTTCATCTTGATCACAACATCATTAAACACAGGAAAATAATAACACAGACTTAGATAGTTGATAATATATATCCAAGACTTTGATTTTGCTTTTACATGTAAGATACATACATACATACATACATACATACATACATACATATATATATATATATATATATATATATGAAAACAATCACAAAGCATACAAATTAAATCTCTTTATTCCAAATCATCAACTTGGCTGAATATATGCATAGGATTTCAGTTTCCTTCAATATCAACACCAAAGTCAAATGCAACAAGTACAGAAGTACTCTGTGCGTCAGGTTCCGTGTTATTTTGCTGTTGGGTAAAAGTGATTACAAGAGTGGGAATCGATTTTAGGGCGAGAACAAAAGATTTAAAGAAGCACTTCTGCAATTCCCAAAGAATCCCACGCCATGGAGTTGTAATTATGATCATAAAATAAGCAATCCAGAAGAGATTAGGTCTCAAAATGATGGACGCTAGCATTAAAAAAGTCAACGGACCGGAGAAATATCCAGTTTCCACAGTGATGGGACTAGCAGAGAGGTGAAGCTTGACGGACATGAAGAGGAATACAAGTAACACGAAAAGTGCAAGAGCCGACGACGCAAGTTTCAAAGTGGGATATTCATCGAACTCCATGGAAGCACTAACCAGCTGGAGTGATACGGCGTCGGTTTGGGATGCTAGCAAGAGAATGGCGAGGTTTATTAATGGTGGGAAGAAGTATCTCAAATCTAGGAAGAAACTCGTATTCTAAATGTAAAATTATCGTTGCTTTGCTTCTTACTAATTCGGATAATCAGTACGAATTCTGTCAATCAGATATATATACCTGAAGAAGGGAAGTAGCGCGAATGGCCAGCACGACACTAAACTAAAGTTAAATTAAAGTAAAGGGTAGGATGAACACGGTCCTGTTCTGTCAATATTATATAAAATGACACAACACACTTAAATCCAAATTTGATCGCTTTTACGATTATATCCTTCAAGTTGATGGTCAAGTACTATAATATCAGGGGATATATGTAATACAATTCTAATACATTCTATTTAAATAATAGTTATTATACCAAGAGTAGGTACGTGACGATGTCGCTTGCAAAATTGGTGGCTTTCTTCTTCTTTCTTTCTAGTAAGAATTCTGTATATCTTATATAATATATATGTGTATGTATATGTATACACACACACATTTGAACATGTGGTTGAAACACTAAAAAATTTGGCTCCCTGCCCTTCGGCTTAGAGTTAATGTTTAAAAATGAAAGCTGGAAGTACCGACCACTTCGCACTCCACGTCCACTGAAATTAATTACTTTAATTTATTAGTAACAATTTTACCGAACAAGCTTGACTAACAAATTTGTAGAGTACGAAACTCCTCACGACTCAAGATAGCTTCAACAAGAAATTATTTGGACTAATTTGTAAGATTTATAAAATAATTAATTAAAAGTATAAATATTACAAACTAAGGAACCCAAATGAAAATTTTCCAATCATTTTGAATCTCCCGCTGATGCAGTAAAATTTAAATCCATGGTACAAATAGAATATTAAAAATTTAAAAAAAAATTGAAGAGGTCACAACGATCCCATAATTTTTCTAATATACGTATCTGCCCAAGGTAAAATTAATCTCGCTCTGATACCAATTGTTAAAAATAATAACAATCAAATAAAGTATATAACTCTAATTGATTAACTTAGAAAAATATTACACAATTTATTTGAGAAATTTTTACTACTACTTTACAACTCACAATTAAATAATACACTCTTTTCAAAGAATACACTTATAAGACTTATAACCTTATTTCTTTTAACACTTATTACTTTCTTCTTCTCTTGGATATTAATTTTTGATTGATTGAATAACTCAAAAACAATGAACTATTTATAAATTACAAGAAGCAACACACATTATACAAATAATAAAACACAAAATAATCACAATCATGCAATTTGGCAAACAGACACAAAAAATTTTAATAATTATCTAACTCAAATTATTACCCTTACCAATCAAAGGAAGCTTCCATTCCATGGGTTGCACTGATCAAGTTTAGGCTTCAATTGCGCTTCAATTTGGATTGACAATTTGAACCGGTTTGACTTTAACAAATTTGTCTACTGCAATATAACAGAGAGACAGTTGCTTTTCTTGTGGTAATAAATTTTAATTTTCAAGAGCAAAGAGTCAAAGGTAGGACGTACATGTATAAATTATCGACCAACTTAGAAATTTCTTAAAAAAGTGTACAGGCTGCAGGAAATCCAATTTTCTTTTCAGGTTTGAACATCAGGTTTGGGATTTAAAAAAGGGGTAGATACTTTCCTTAGGAAGCCAAAAATAGGAGTGTTAGTTTCGTAGTTAGTGCTGTGAAAGGATTTACAGATTGACAAGACATTCCCCCCAGTTTGACAATGCAAATTCCGAACAAACTATTCACTTAAACTGTTCTTGTAACATATATATATATATATATATATATATATATAAAGTCTGAATTTAAGTCCAAAAATCTCCGTGTGTATATATATTTAAAAATAATGTGGATTTAAGTTGGTCTAGACTTATTATAAATAACAATATTATGATACACAAATCACTGTTATTTTATATTAAATATATACACATTTCTTAAATTAATAGAGATGTATCGGAAGGACTAGGAATCCTGATTTTACAAAATTTCTTACATGCATGGATTTTCATTGGTTGAATTTATACACCTTTAATGCGATTAAATCAAATACATAAATAATGACACGCAAGATTAATCTCAACCATTCAAAGATGAACAATCTAATCTTTATAAATGATTGAGATTTCATCTTGTATATTAATTATGATAAATTAATTATTTACGTTAAATTTAATATCAAAACACTACCCAATGAGATTAAATCTAACATATATAATTAATATATATTAAATGTACTATAAATAATGCACACATGAAATATAAACTCCACCATTAAAAATGCATAAGCCCATCAATATATAATAATTGTAAAAAATTATGTATAGTTAAAGTTTTACTCCAATAAATTTTTGTATAGTTCAAATATTTTCTTTATATTTTAGTAATTTATGCGTATCAACATAAGGATTTTTTTTTTGTCGAAATTCATAAATGGATTACCATATATACAAAAAAAAAAAGGATATTATCACATTCCTTCACTGAAGTTTGGCTTTGTATCACTTTGGAGAGAAAAAATATAGATTGTATCACATACCTCCCTTAAGGTATTAGTCAACTAACTCTCAATATTAAATTTACTTAAATGCCCTTCATAATTTATTTTTTATTAAAAATATCTTTTTAATAACCTATTTTTATCTTGTTACGTGTATTAGTTAATTCAAGCATGCAAAATAAAGAAAATAACTATAAAATAAAATATAGAAAAATTAAAAATTTAATTTAAAGTATAATTTTCTTCAATAAATATTTTTCAAATAAATACTCATAAATATATAAAAAAACAAACAAATAAAATTTTTTCGACTTTCTTTTTATTGATTGTGTAAGAAATTAGAAAAGTAAAGTTTTATTTTTTAAACAAAATAATAAATATCAAATAATAATATTTTACGTATCTATCCTTATAATTAACGGTTATCTAACGGTCAAATATAATTATAAGAGAGGTAAGTAATATATTTATTATAATTTCTAACTAAGTGATATAATCTAAAATTTCAGGGGAGGAAAGTGATAATATCTCTAAAAAAGAAGGAGAGGGAGAGATTAGAAATTATGAACATGTCAGATTAACACTTCTATGAAGTGAAAATTTATGCATTTAAAAAAGAAGCAAGTTTAATTACTTCAACATGGTTAAAATTATGTCAAGACATAGATACGTGGGAGAGAAACAAAAAGAATTTGCCATTTTGTTTGCGTGTAACATAATTAATTTCCAAGTCTACCTAATTAATTGTCTGACAATTTTTCGTTTAATGTCGGCCTTTTAATAAAATTTGGACCAGAATTTAACCGTTTGAATTTTTCTTATGTAATTTACAGGAATCTAAATATTTCGTAATTCAAAAAGTTCAGGTTTTGACAATTTGAATAATGTCTGAATGTCATAAAAGAAAGGCTAGTTTTCCTGCTGCTGACTTTTGGTGTAGCTAGTTGCCTGCTATTGCTCTACCGCAATTTTCTGCACTTTGCGAGCTGTTTCTCTTGTTTTCATGCTACTTCCAGCAATTTAGAGCTAAAATTCGTTGCCAGGTTGTTACCAATTCCTTCGATAGTTTGGTTTTGCTATTTGGTGACTGCTGCAATAATCTGCAGTTTGCTGTTTGCTGCCTACATCCCTTGCATAGGGTTTCAATTACTTAATTTCTATCATGCAGTAGTTTTTTATGTATTCTTTACTGCAAAATACTCTTTGGATTTTTTTATTTGTATTACACTCCTTTTAATCAATAATATTTTTCTCTAAGACTTGCTCTTAGAGATCACATTATATATAAAAAAAAAGAACGATGTCTGAATGTCATGTAACACAAATTGAAGTATTCAAATTTTGTTAGAGAATCTCTGTGGGGATGTATATATGTCTTGTAAAACTATTAGATAATAAAATAATATATTATTAATTAATTTGTGCTAGCAACTAATTTTTTTAAATTAATATAAAAGATGCTGTGTAGTAGTATTTATTTGAGAAGATAGATAAATCCCATAACAAAGAGAATATAATCAACATATTCAGATAATTTGAATGCATGGTGAAAATTCCACGTTTGGTTTTAGTGTGAAAAGCCGCACATATTTTTAAGGAAAACACGTGGTCTGTTAAGTACTAAGGCTTGTGATCTTAAACAAAGATAGCATTCAGACCGTAGTCTAAATACACCTCAAAACAGATTAATACATTGTCAATTTAGCCCTTTAAATTGGCCCCTGCAACCTTTAACTTATTATATTTTTGTCCCCAAAACGTTAATCCTAACTCTGCCACTGTTCAGAAAGTTCCCTGTCTGATTTGATTGCTTGTAAGTATATGAAGAACCAGAGTCAACTTTTTCGGAAAGTTGGCACTCGACTAAAATCTGTATTGGTAGTGATAGTGACCTCAATTTCTCCGAACATGAGTCTATTCCTACTAGGCCGTCAAGTGTCTTTAATATTGTGGGCTTTAATCTTCTTGATGTCTCCTTGAATAAATTCAACTTCATGCCTGTAAAGTGAGATTTATGAGACACAAACAATCCTGACAAAATCTCCAAAATAATCGATCTAGATGAAACTTTCTGCTACTAATTCAGTTTAATTGGCTTTCATCTACAATAATGGTAACATGTTAACATTTGCTCAGAATAAGATCAATGGAATGATATAAGTTAGATGAAAATATCATGTCGTCTGCATAAATATCCGAAAATGCACACATGATGATCTCAGATAGAAATTTGCTCGTAGTGTTAGAACTCAGCTCTTTAATGTAAGAAAAGAAGAAATAACAATGCATACTTGTCCTTCAATTCCCAACCAGAAAAATTCGCCATCTCTTCTAAAGCGTCTCTCTACTTTTTCACCTTTTCTATATTCTCCCTTAAAGTTTCTTCATGTTTAGCAAAAGTTTCTTGAAAATTTCTAGATTGTTTCCTCAGCACAGATGGTTCCACATCATAGAAAATTGAAAAAACTTTTAGTTCTCTTGTTTTTTTGCATTCAACAGTCTTAACTAACTCGTCTAAACACCATATTAAATAAGCATGATTTCTTGAGGAAACAAAAATTGTAAGCTTCAATCACTTTAAAAAGTTCTGATGGAATAGATTTTCCTCTCAAGTTCTTTGTCATTTTTAAATATATTAATTCCTTTTTTATTTAAAGTAGTAAAATTTCTAACGACTGCAATAAAGAAACATATAAGAAACTCTTTGACTACTCATGATAGCAACAGAGTTTACAAACCAGTTTGGGCCATCAAATTATAACAAGACGTCCAACCGAATGCAAGCAACTTTTCCTGGAAAATTTGGAGAGGAAAATAAATGGAGGGACTTCATCTCGCAAGTCCATATACATAATATTATCAATTTCAAAAAAGGAAAAAAAATTACATTTAGTTTTCCAAATAAAATTAATTAAGATAGTAAAGGAAAAAAAATTATATTTAGATTGAGATAGTACATAAGATTTCTGAAACTTTTGCATATTTTATTAAAGTAAGATAATTGGTAGATCAATTCATTAATACCAAGCACAGATTATACCATTCATATAAATTATCTCAAACAAACTAACCGATCAAGAAGAAATATATGTGATTACATGATTTGCATCAATCCCTCTCAAATAAAAAAAAAAAAAAAAGGAAGGCTGGAGGCTAACATTTTCTTATAGGAGACTAACATATTTTGTTCCCAAATCTTTAAAATAACAACAAATTTTACATAATATTTTTATCTTTAACAGTTTAGTCCCAATCCCAATGTCTATCCCAGTTAAGGCACTTTAGATAATTTTATTTTTTTAAAAAGTTGAAGAAATTTATTGTTAAAAGCTCAAATTTTAAGTTTTTTTTAATAAAAAAATAATTTTTTTAATTCTTAAAAAAAAATTAGTATTAATCAAATAACATCAAAAAAATTTTAAAAAAAATTTATTATTAAAAAAAAATTTTGACTAATAAAAAAGTCAAACTAAATAGGCACCACATCGTATTGGGGACTAGAATGATTAAATAATGAAATCATCCCTTTATTTAGTTAATGTTTCGGGATGAAAATGTTATTACCCATTTTGTTAGGTGGTCAAAAAGTTGTCGGCCGTGAGGATGGCTCATGACAATTATGTAATAATAACATTTAGGTGCCCATTGCTTGACAAAATAATAATGTGAACAAATATTTGTTTCCGAATCAAATGAGTCCTTCTTCTAGAAAATGAAATAAGTAAGAAAAAAGAAAAACTTAAATCCAACAAAATCATTTTTATATAATAAGAATCGTATAAAACTAGTACTTTTAATTTAATATTTTCAAAATTTAAAAATGTGTCTAATAACGAACTCCCACTTTATTCAACAAGTGGAGATAAAGACCAACAAAAAAAAATGGACTTTGTTGCCAAGTATATGAAACTTGAGCTTTCTTATATTTGTAGCATATTTAAAAATAATATCAGAGAGTTGCTTTCTCTTTTTACTTTTTTATTTTATTTTTATTACTTTAAATCAGAAAGTTCCCATATATGAGGAACCAGAGTAAACTTTTTCTGAAAGTTGGGACTCGACTACAACTGCAGCACTCATATTAAAGCAACTTTTACATATAAAATGCTAGGAAGCATCCGACATATCTCCACGTATCTGAAGTTACTACAAAGTAATTTTTATCAATCTCAACTCTTTTGAGACAAAACAATTTAAATCTAATGGCAAGGAGTATTACCAATGTTGGCCTTAGCTAAGCCAATCAATCACGACTGCAACATCTTATTCCAAACTGGGCAAATTCTGAATGGGGTCGGATTCCTTCATTACCTGCAGAGTAGTGTCCTACTATACTGCAATGCCGGGAGGCTGCTCTGCTTCTAGGTTATCAGCTTGTTGCTGGGAGCAACTTATTACAATAGTGGGAATTGATTTCAGGCAGAGAACAAACCTGTTGTAAAAGAACTTGAGCAAATCCCAAAGCAGCCCATGGAGTGGAAATGTAATTATTATAATAAAAAAAGAAAACCAGAACAGAGGAGGTGGCAGGAAGATTGCAGCAAGCAGTGAGAAAGCCAAAGGATTTGAGAAATATCCTGCCTGGATAACCACTGAATGAGCAGCGAGATGAAGCTTGACTGATGTTAAGAGGAATAAAAGTAACAAGAAAATTACAAAAAGCAAGGACGCAAGTTTCCAGATGTGGAATTCATCGACCTTGAAAACATTAACCAGGACTGAAATTGGCCCAGCGCCGCCCTGTGAAGGTAGTAGAAGAAGAAGGATGATGTTTATTAATGGAGGGAAGAAATACCTCATATCTATGAAGAAATACCTCATATTACAACTGCAGATATATTTCAATGTGTAGAAAGCAAACATTCAATGCTACGTATATATAGAACCGACAAAGACACCTTTTAAGCATTTAATATATTACAACTGCAGATATATTTCAATGTGCACCACACCAGCAGAAATTATATAGCCTTATAGATCCGACAGACTCCCGTTTAATTGAATAAATATAATTCCGGCTTGTCGATTTTATCGGAAAAACTACTAGTAAGTATAAGATATTTGTGGAACTGTTATAATCCCTTTTTTCTTTTTATTGAAAGCGAAACCGGCCCGGCTGCGCGATTCACGTGTTGCATTTAACTTATTTTAAAAATTTGTAATTCTCGCTATTTGAATCAAGACTAATAGAAGATAAATAACAGCCTTACAACTTAATCAACTATAATTACTTATAAATTTTTTTAAATGAAATATATTTAATTTATATTATTAAAAATATTATTTTAAATTATTATTAATGATACAAAAATAGTTGTATAGTCTTACCGTAATTTTATCTTTAATAATTATTTAAATATAATTTTATTACTATTATTTTTTAAATTGTTTGAAGTGACAATAATTATATTTTAATATCATAATTTTTATATTCTAATAAAATAAATTATTTTCTTCTAAAAATTAATTTTAAAAAGTTTCATAAAATGTATTTAATTGAAATTTGATTTTGAATTTTAAACTTAAAATTTAATTTTGAATTTTAAGATTTAAATTTACTATTGAAATTTACAATCTGCTTTGACTTTTACAAATTTTATCTTAAAATATTTATATATTGATATAATTATATTGATTCATTTGTGATTATAATATTATACTACTATATTTTAATTGTGATTATTAATAAAATAATATTTATACAAATTAGCAAGTATGATTGACATCGTATCATATTTTCTCATTCTATATGTCAGTATGAATATTTAAAACTTTTTGTTAATTTATGATAAAAATGTAATTAGTTATAGTTTTTATTTAATTTTCTTATATATAATATTAAATTATCATATTTTATTTGTGATTAATAAACAGTAATTGATGATATTAAATTGATAATTATTATCAATTATTTTGTAAAAAACTCAAATAGTTATTTTCATTATATTATTTTGATGATATATAAAATTAAGATTTCATGTATAAAAATTTAATTTATATTATGAGATTTGATGAAAAAAATAAAAATTGATGATATATTTTTTAATAATAAATTAAAAAGTATATTTGTAGAAGCTATTTTTTTAATACTTTAAATATGTATTTAAATCAATAAATTTAATATTTTTTAAATGTATATTAAGTTTAATAGAGACCATTGTAAAATTGAATTATTATATAAATTTTTAAGTACTAAATCTAAAAGCTAACATGAATCACCCCTACTACTTTATCTTCCTCTCACAATTAGTTATTGTTTATTGTAAGTAATAATATTTTTTTCAAATGTAAATTATTTAAATAATTATTAATATTATGTACAAGATTTTTTATTTTTATGGTTTTATTGGCTTTTTCAATATTAAATTTGTGATATTTAAAAATTTAATTCATTATATTTTTCATTTTAGAGAATTTTATATTATATAAAGTAACTTTATAATTTAAAATAATTTAAATTGTAAAATAATAGTATAATTTAAGATCATTTAAATTATAAATAATTTTATTTTAAACCAAATAAAAATATTATAATCATTTAAGTAAAAATGGATGATCAACAAATGATCCAAATAAGATATGTGTGCCTTTTTTTAAACTTTCTATTTAAGTATAAAAGCCCCTAATCTTAAGGGAGATATGTGTTAAAACTCCTTTTAAATAATTATTAAAAATAAAATTATTGTTATATTAATAATAATAATAATAATAATAGTTATAATTATTAAAATTAAACTATCTTAAATTATAAAATTATTTTTTATCAATCTAATAATTTTAAAATAATATAAATTAAATATGTAAGCTTATTAAATATTAATTATTTATATAATTTTATAAATGAATGTAAGTGGTTCAGGTTATTGGTTATTTGCCTTATATTCCCGTGTTTGATTTTTGTTAATTTCGAAATTGTATTAATTTTTCAAAGTCAAACAAAAGTCAAGTACAGGCCCCATACAGTCCTCATGGCCCGGATTTCATGGGCAATATCGGCCCGTTTACCACCTATTCATTTGTCATTATACATGTATAAGTTTATAACAATAAATTTATATGTTAAATTAAGTTAAACTATTAAATAAAAATATAAAGTAAATTTAATTATCCATTCATTTAACACAATACGAAATGAAATTCATATATTATAATTTAATTAATTTAATTTTTTTCTTTCTAATATTTTATAAATACTATTAACCCATTTTTTCTCATAGAATAGTTATTTATATTTTTTAATTTATTATTAATATTTTAATTTTGATAACTAATACAATATTTTTTAAAAGTTAGTAGAGTATATAGGAATATTTAAATAAGTTAGGACAAATCTGAATAATTATTTTATGATAAAAAGGAGAGTATTAAATTATAATATATGAATTAAATTTATTATTATGTCAATAAAAATAATATAATTTTTAATGTATATTAATAAAATATTATACATATTTCTTTTAGAAAAAGTTATGATCAATACATACTAATTAATTATTACCAAGAAAGTGATAAAAAATTTAGGAGTATTTTAACATATAATTTTGTCCAAATTTATTGTAATTTAAATAAACGTTATTTTCATTTCTAAGTTTTTTAAATAAAACAATAATATAATTTTTTTGAGTCTACTATTGTAGTCCTTAATATATTAAAAATTGTGCAGATTGGATTGTTAAAAACGATGAACGTATATTTTTATTTTATTATTTGATTATGTTTAGAAATTCAAATAACAACATTTTGATAAATCAAATTGACAAAAATTAAATTTAAGAGTTATTTTCTTATTATCTCAAAATTTACGGATATCTAGTACACCCGAAGTACTTGGGTTATTTATTGTTTTTTCTAAAATTAAGGGTATATTTCAATATCCCTAAATATAAAACTGCAACCGTTGTAAAATAAAATAAAATACATGACAATTATTCTCTTTTTTTATTTAACTACTCAAACTTATATTAATTTTTTAAAATGAGCATTAATTAATTCAACTAATAAATATTAATTAATTCAACAATTAAACAATCTTGGTACTTCATTTTTTTTTTTTGGGGTATAAAATGTTGGTATAGATAATTTATACCTGCAAGAAATATAAAAGAGAATTTGACAGATATATATCCTTTGAAATATGGAGAAATAACACTTTCTTTAGGAGAGAGAGAGAGAGAGAATTTGGGTTGTCTAGGAAAACCCTCCTACTAATGTTATTTTTCCACAATATATATTGCTTAAGTATGTGGTTAATTACTGGCAAATTTATTTGTTTATTATATTCTCATTTATTAAATATCCATAACAAATCATGAGAAATTTTGATATATGATTATAAATTATTGGTCAAATGAAAGTAGAACCGTTATAAATACAACTGAAATAAATCAATGCACTATTAATAAATCAGACTTTTCTGACAGTTCCTGAGTTAATGGAGGAATGCCTCGATCTTCAGGACAATCATTATTATATGTTTTCAGATATAAAATACTTGAAAAGGAAACTAAACAGTTGCTATAGATATCTGCATCAGAACACTGTCAAATCAGACAGCAAGTACTAAAAATATTACTGCAATCTGGACAAATACTGCATGGGATTTCCCTCCATTAATGAATCTGTCTTCTTTTGCTAACATCCCACCAAGGCAGCGCCTTATTATCAGTCCTTGTTAATGCTTCCACTAATAAGGAGTTTTAACACATCCTTTCATAATATTTGAAATTTTAACACTTAAATAAAAAATTTAAAGAAAGACATATTTATTTTCTCTAAACTTTTAGTTGACTATTTATTTATATTTAAATAATTATAATACCTTTAATTATTTTAAAGTTAAAATTTAAAAATTTTAATTTTAATTTATATAATATTTGAAGATTAAAATAATTAAAAATTTAATTAACAATAATTTAAATTTAAATTTATTTAATATTTATTTAAAATTAAAAATTTAATTTTGAATAAATATTAAATATGATACATAATTAAAAACTAAAATTGTCAAATTAGAAAGACGGTCATTTTATATATTATGGTTTAGAATTTGAATAAATATGATATATGAATAAAAATTAAATTATCATTAATTAAAATTTTAATTTAAATAAATATAAGTTAAAGTTGTCAAATTATATTATTATTAATTAAATTCTTATTTTTAATAAATAATAAATAAATAAAAACTAAAATGGTTAAATTAAAATATTATTAAGTAAAATTCAAATAAATATAAATTAAAATTGTTAATTAAATTGTTAATTATTTTAATCTTTTAAACATTATATAAATAAAAAATTAAATTTCTTAAATTTTAACTTTAAAGTAATTAAAGGTATTATAGTTATTTAAGTATAAATTGATGGTCAACTAATAGTATAGGGGAGGTAAGTGTGTCTTTCTTCAAACTTTCCATCTAAGTGTTAAAATTTCAAACCTCAAGGGAGCAATGTGTTAAAACCCCTCCACTAATAATAATTAATAATTAATAATAATAATAATAATAATAATAATAATAGTATAATTAATAGGCACCCAACCCGTGAATTTCAAGCGTTGTATTCATTTTAGTAAATTATAGAGAGTTTTAAAAGAAAAAAATTAAATATATAAATGAATATGGTAGGATTCCGATTTTATTAATGTGTTGATAGAATTATTTTAGTTATTAATGCCTTTTTTAATCATTAACACATAATTAATTAAATGAAAATACTATAGTAAGAAAGATTTTTGTAAAGTTTTATAAACTCTCTCTATTTATGACTTTTATAAACTTAAAATTATTTCTTTATAGTATTTACTAATTTTTTTAGTATGGAATGTTGTCAAAAATAAAATAGAAAATGCTCAAAATCTGAGTATAAACAACAGAGAGGTGATGGATGCTTTCCTTGAACATTGATGCCAGCTTTCAATATTCTGACTTCAGAATGATGATGATGATCCAATGTTATCCACAATCTCTTAAGAGACGTGTGCGTCCAAATTCAGGGCAAAATATGTGAGAGTGAATGTACTTACTATTAATAAATTGATGACTCATTTTATATCCTATAGTCTCGGAATGAAAATTTTAAAGTAAATTTTTCGTCAAAATTCATGAATGAAATTGAATGGTGCAACTTTACGTCAGGGATATTATTACATTCTTCTCTAGAGATTTATATTATTAAAGAAAAAGAATAAAAATTGTATCATTTATTTTCCTTATAGTTATATTTAACTAGTAATTAATTATTAAGTGTACAAGTAAATATGTAAAATATTATTATTTGATATTTTTATTTTATTTAAAAAATAAAATTTTACTTTTCTAAATTCTAACTCAATAAAAGAGAAGTTAAAAAGAATTTATTTTTTTTTCGATTTTTCTAATCAATTTATTAATTATATGTATCTCTGTATTTCATTTAAAAAAATACTTATTAAAAAAATTATACTTCAAATCAAAATTTTCAATTTTCATATCTTTTATTTTATAATTATTTTATTTAGTTTGTGCATTTGAATTAATTAGCACCACACAAAAGTTAAAACCTAGATATTAAGAAAATATATTTTAATAAAAAATAATTAATTAAAGACATTTTAGTAAATTCACCATTTAAAATTAATTGACTAATATTATAGTCCATAAGAGAAGTATGTGATATAATCTCTATTATTTCTCTTTAAGTGATATAAATTCAAACCTCAGAAGAGGAATGTGATAATAATAATAATAATAATAATAATAATATAATAAAACTGAATTTGATATCATGCATAATGACCAAAAAAAAAAATTGACAAAATTTTGACTGTCAAAATTCTCTTTGGTCATATTACAATCGTTTTCAAATTGTCAAAATTTTCTTTGGTAATATTAGAATCGTTTTCAAATTGTAATTATTACAAATAAAACTCCTTTCGGTCTTCTAGAAATGGAAAGACAAGTGTCACATCTTTGACTTTTTTCCCTAAAAAATGAGAAAACGACAAGTCCTCCTACTATTAGTTTAGTAACGGTAAAAAGTAATATATACGACGCTAAAAATCTTTTTAATTAAATATTTTTGTAAGTCTTAATAATTTTAAAAATATTTTTAAAAATTTTAATTTCATATAAAATATTTATTATATTTTTATGCATAATATTTAACAAAAAATTAATAAATTTTTAAAATTTAATAAAAATTTTAATTTTATATAAATTATAATTATGTAAAATATATTTATAAATAAATAAAAATATTGGTCATTATATAATATCTTAACAAAATATTTTTATTATAATTTATTATAAGAAATTAAATAATAACAAATTACATATTTATAATTACTAAAAAATTAAATACAACTAAAACAGAAAGTATTAATAAAATCTAGATTTATACATCTATTTATTTTATAATATAATAAATATTTATAATTATATTGTAATTTATATAAAAAATATAATTAAAATAATAAAACTAAAATAATAATAAATAAAAGTTATAATATGTTAATAATTATTATATAAAATATGTGTTATAAGATAATTATTTTATTTATTTATTAATATATTTTACATAAATATAATGTATTTTATAAAATTTTAAAAATTTATTAATTTTTACTAAATATTATGTATAAGAATATAATAAATATTTTATATAAAATTAAGACTTTTAATGATATTTTTAAAATTATTAAGATTTATTGAGTTATTTAGTTAAATTTTAGAGACTGAAAGAATTTTTATCCTATATATAAGTAATTTAAATGTCTTTTTCACTCTTAAAATTTTTGTTTTCACTGTTACTTAACTAATAGTAAGAGATTTGTGTTTATTTTTATCTTTTAGGAAATAAATCATATAACTGAACATCTAATAGGGGGTAATTGTCGTTTTCCCCTAGGAAATTCACCAAATGTCACTGTGGGGACTATCGTTTTCAGAGTTTGTTTTTTGTTTACTCGTACTCGAACTTTAATTATATATAATTAATGTGGAGTGGTGTACCGATGAGTCGATTATTATTTTATTGACCATTATTAATTCTATCTTTTACATATCAAATATATACTTGGAAAGAAAACGATAATATAAAAATCAACTAGCATGTATTTGGCTGCAGCTAAGCCAATCAATCAGAACTACAGAATAATCTTACTTGCTTGAATTAAGCTGGGCAAATTCTACGTGGGATTAATTTCTTTTCACTTCAATAACAACAGATTCAACCTCGAAACCAGGACTAGAAGTAGAAGGTGGTGGTATTGCTTCTAGCTGTCATAAGTATACCTTCTTGTTGGGTAATAATTAAATGTTATTATCACAAACGACTATAAGGACTAGAAGTTCCATTCAATAATTGTTTAGATTAGAATCCAAAATACTAGACCACCAGCTTGTAACACTTGGACAAATACTCTATAATTTTTATAACTATATCGTGATTCTTCATATATACTAGAAAGAGACGGGCGGTTTTTTAATTTGAAATCGTACCTTTTTCTATCATATTTTTATTTAATAATATATATATATATATATACCCATAACCCAATACAAGCCCATAATAAAATATAAATTTTTTATTTTTTGTGAATTTGATAATATCCAAATTTTTTCGTCTAAGATAGAAAATAAAAAGATGTAACAATTAAACATTTTCTTTATTTGATTTTTAAAAGTTTGTAATTTATGATTTTTATTATTAATTTATAGAAAATAAAAAGATGTAATTTATGATGTTATAAATTTAATTAATAAAAAATAATTCTTTTTTTCTTCTTTCTTATCTTTCTCCTCTATTTATATTCTTAATTTAAATAAAAAGATAATAGACAACAAAAATAATTTATTCATATCTCATAATCGTAATATTAGAGTCAAATAATTGAACTTAAAAAATCCAAAAATAAAAAAAATCTTAATTTAATTTTTTTTATATCTTTTATTAGATTTTATTTAATTTATAAGATATAAAAAAATAACTTTTGAGGAAAAAATCGTTAATTTTTTCATATAACACGTACATTTATTTATGCATCAACTGTATTGGAATTCAAATGTAAAATACTATTATTATTATTATAAAACAAATATTTTTTGTAATAGTTTATTTTGAAAAACAAAGTAATGAGTATTTTTATATTTTTTACTTGAATTAACATGATGCAAAAAATTTATACTTGGCATAATTCTATATTTTTAATATTTTTACTGAGTAGATAAGTAAATAAATTGTTAAATTTCTAGTGGTAAATAAATTGTCTTTAGGATAGATTTTGGAGAGAAAATTTGTGGGGTTTTTTTTTTAAATTCAATTAATTAATTTTATTGCTAAGATTATATGATTTAAATAAATTACTTTATTTATAAAAACTAGTTGTTGTAAGATTGCACTAGATTGTGAAATAGACAATTTAATCTTTTTTATGATGATTTAATCGTATTATTTCCTGTAAATTTATACAGAAAATTTTGTATGAATAATTAATTTTTTTACTTACCTTTTTAAGAAAAAAGTCATAATTTTCAATTTTGCAAATGTACAACCCACGTAACCAATAATTCTAAGATTGATGTATGCGACACTTAAAGTATACTGGGGATTAAGATGTTTTGAGATAAAATTGTAAGATGTTAAATAGAAGTAAGTGTACAAATGGTAAATATTAGTTATCAAAACAAATTAAAGTGAGCATTTTATCAATATAATTTAACTTTTGTTTTTAGAGCTATATATATATATATATATATATATATATAAATATATACTTAATTGTCCAAAATATTATTAGAGTTATGTAAAAAGTAGGAATTGATTTCAGGCTGAGAACAAACCTATTGAAAAAACGCTGGAGCAATTTTCAAAGGAGTCCATGCCATGGAAATGTAGTTACTATCATAACAAATACAAACCAGAACAGTGGAGGCGGGCGAAAGATGTAAATCGAACTTATTTCAACATCCTCACTTGGTAACCCCATTTGTTTCAGCATCCTCCCTGAAGCTCAAGGTTCTCTCTGCAACCTTGAGCTTGTTTACAGAGATAACAACATTTTTCTGCACTTAGGGCTTTGTTGAAGATGTCTGATGTTTGGTCCTCACTTGATACGAATTTACGTGGTATGAAACTTTAGACGGGGCTATATGCGATCTAAAGTACATTGTAGAAGCATTGCTGGTTGCTGCGGTTGCGGTTATATTCATCTAAAGTAATGTGTTTCAAAAGTACAATATTTTCGGACACAGACGCATCAAAAGTCTGCAAAGAATTTAAGGGCATTGTGGGCTAGAAATTTCCGTATTCTTAAATGAGATTTTCTTTGCTCGTCTGATGTGAAAAGGCTCTTAGATGTGGTTTCTATTGCACTTTGTCTCTTTAGGAAAGAAAGACAGAATTCCGGTGGCATAGGAAACCAAGCTACTGATATTATGTCTCCGTAATATTGCTTAAGAATGTCATTACTGACAAATTTTTTTGTTTGTTTTATTTTTCATTTATTAAACATCGATAACAGATCATAAGAAATTTTGATATGTGATTATAGAATCATTATTGCTAGCTATTGTTAAATGAAAGTACTAAATTAATACACTTCACATAAATTAATACATTATCACATAAAATCCCAAGCAGAATTCAGAAAGTTCCTTTTCTGCGTTGATTGCTTAGAAATCAAAAACTAGAATACACTTTTCTAACAGAGCCTGAGTTGATAGGAGACCTTCAGGACACTCGTTATTATATCTTTTACACCTAAAATACTTGGAAGCGAAACAATTGATTGCTACATATTTCGGCATCAGAAGATTCAGAACATTATCAAAATCAAACAGCAGGAACTACAAATTATTATTGGCTGTAGCTATCCATCATTCTGCCACAACTAGAAAATTAATCTTGCCCCAAACCGGGCAAATTCTGCATGGGGTTTGCTTCAATATCAACGTCGTCAGAGTACCCAGGTACTGCAAATCCAGGAGGCTGCTCTGCTTCTGTGTTATCAGCTTGTTGCTGGGCGCAACTGATAACAAGAGTGGGTATTGATTTCAGGCTGAGAACAAACCTGTTTGAAAAGCGTTTGAGCAAATTCCAAAGCAGCCCATACCATGGATATGTAATTATTATAATAAAAAAAGCAAACCAGAACAGAGGCGGCGGCAAAAAGATTGAAGCAAGAATTGACAAAGCCAGAGGACTTGAGAAATATCCGGGTCGGATAACGACTGGATGAGCAGAAAAATGAAGGTTCACTGACGTTAGTAGAAATAGAAGTAACAACAAAATTACAAAAAACAAGGATCCAAATTTCCAAATATGGTATTGGTCGATCGTGAAAACATTAACTAGGACTGAAGTTGGCCCCGCTCCGCCTTGGGAAGGTAGTAGAAGAAGAAGGATGAGATTTATTAATGGAGGGAAGAAGTACCTCATATCGATGATGAAATTCATCATATATATTACAGTAATTTTGCTGATATATTTGAATGTGCAGTAGCAAAGATTTAATGATGTTGCCTTTTAGTCGAATATGTATACTCCCATTGCTTGTATTGTGAAGGAATTGGTTGATATATATATATATATATAAAAGGTTTCTGTGAAACTTCTTTGGCAGGGGATTTTAATCACGTGAGTAATTCTGATTAGGTTGGAAAATGTAGACGTCATCAGTGTTAGGACAGCAAGTCCTGAATATTAAACAATTTCGTTTCTGTGAGTGTCATTGACTATATTACAATATTGTGTGTGTTTCCCCTCACTCCTGACAAAGTCCCAAGTCCTTGAATATTTAAACGAGTCCGGATAATACTGTGGACACGAACCTCTTTCCCAATAGGGAAGAGAGAGGTATATTTTCCACCAAATTACCTAATGGGTGAAATTAAAGACTGTAAAAATTTCTATAAATAATCTTAGCCTTACATCAATGTTATATTCAAAATACTTTTACAAAAATAGATTACAAGAAACATACATCGATAATATAAATATAAAAGTTTTTTTTAAAAAATTTAAATAAAAATAAAAAATTTTACATGCAAAATATCAAATTTTTGTCTCCTATTATTACTTGATTTTGAGATGACATGAGAATCTCAATGTGTCACAAAATAATTCTGAATTACGACTATAAAATAAAATAAAATATTAAATATACGTAAGAAAGTGAATTTTCTTTAATAAATTTTTTCTTTATCCCATATTTCAATATTTTTACTTCTAAAATTAAGTGGGAATACCAACTTCGAACATTAAAGAAGAGGGTAAAAGGCCATAGTTTTTGTAATTTTTAAATTGGGAACTGAAAAAGAAGTGGTGGAAATTCAATACAATTGATTGCCTTGTCAGAGTCAGACTATGGATAAATATATAACAATACTTGCTCAGAACAGCAATGGTACCCATTGTTGCGTGATCGATTATTAAATTACTCCTCCCATTTGAACAATTTCTAAGACTTTTAGTTGAATTTTTAATAAAAAAATGACCGTTTATTAAAAAAATGACATTTAATTAATTAAAACAAACAACTAAACTGTAAAAATAATTGTAAATTTTAGATAATATCTAACAAGTTTCAATTTAACCTCTTTGGACTAAGTTTTATACGATTCTCTTTAAATAAATAATATTTTTAGAATTTGTTAACTGTTTGTACATGAAAAACTCATCTAAAGAAAATTGCTTGCAATGTGATTTTGTTTATATTTTTTTATACCTTAATTGAGAATAATTTAATAAAAATTAATTGTTTGTAATTCTTATTATAATAAATTTGAAGACTTAAATTTTTTAAATATTGTGAAAACAATTGTGGTTGTATTCTTCAGTAGAAGAACATGATTTAGTTAACGAAAAGAAACCGTGTTTGTTGGAAGAAGTTTAATGATGTTAGAAGTAAAAGGATTTCATAAAATAATATCATTGAAAATGACTTAGTATAATAACAACAAAAAAGGATGAGTTTTTTGTTTATATAAATTTATTAGTATTTGCATTATTTTAGTTCTTAGTGAATTATTTTTTCTATCCGTATTCTGGTGGATATAAAATTGAAAAATGCGATCCATAATAAAATTGCGTGTATTTACAATTTTTAATTATAGTATATTAATTTAATTAATTATGAAATTAATTGATATTGACTCACTAATTTAATAATTAATTGAAATTAAAATTGAAAATTTACCCTACCAACAAATCTTGTAATGAGCAACCTCTTTTACCAATTAAAATCCATATTTTCAATATTATTCTGAATAAATAACAAGACCAAATAATTAATTATTATTACTTAATTTATAAAGAGATAGTTGTAGAGAGAGAGAGAGAGAGAGCCATTTTTCAGACACATTGAGAACTTGTACTTAAGAATGATTGTACGCTATTTTGGCTTTTAATATTCTCGATTGGGTGCGGTTTTGACGGTGTGGACATAATTTAAATTAAGTCGGCTTCCAAAAAGCATGTGAGAGATTTTCTCAACCAATATTTATTCCTCATGAAATAAAAAGAGAGGGTCAAAAGTCTTCTCTCTTCTTCACGATCTATACACATATCCACATTAATTTATGGATTAATTCAATCATATCATACAACTAATTCAATGAAATATTATATATAATCAAAATTCGACCATAATAATTAATTAATTATCCATCAATATATAAAAATATAATAGACTAATTATTAACTAGATAGCTAGGGTGAGTATATGGTTGGGCTGCATGTATATATAAATATAATAATGAATTGAAGCTTGTAATGGTTCTTGTTTAAATTCAAGAATTATTAATAACACATATATTTTACCACTTATTTTTCTTTTCTTATTATTATTATTGAAACATATTACACTTATGCGTTAATTAAATATATTATTGTTTTTAATTCATTATAATGATAAATGTACTAAAGAAATACTAACATCTTATCCAAAAATGACACAAAAAATTACAAATAAGTACAGAAAGGGCACCAAAATTTTTTACCAAAGAGGTATCACATCTTGTCCAAAAATACACAAAAATATGTACAAAAAAGTTATCATTATCTCGCATCTTGTCCAGAATAATACCAAAAAAATTATACTAAAGAGGTACCACATATTATCTAAAAGGACACTAAACAAAAAAAATACCAAAAAAGTACCAACGTATTGTCCAGAAGGACATAAAAAATGTACCAAAGAATTATCACATCTTATCTAGAAGGGCACAAAAAATGTATAAAAAAGGTATCAAATTTTATCTAGAAGGATACAAAAAAAATGTACCAAAAAGCTATCATAAGTTATCTAAAAGGACATAAAAAATGCACCAACATTTTGTCCAGAAGGATACCAAAAGAAATTGTACCAAAAAGATACTACATCTTGCTCGGAAGAGCCAAACACTACATGCAACTCTGCGTTGTCAAAAGTATAAAGTTCAAAAGGATAAATACTTGTACCTTTGTAGTACTAACATCTTGCTTAGAAAGGCTGAACACTACAGCTTCGCGTTGCCAAAACTATACCCAGAAGAGAAAAACACTACAACTTCCCACTACCAAAACTATAAAATCCAAAAAGATAAACATTTGTACCTACGCAATGTTGATATCATGCTCAAAAGGGCCAAATACTAGAGCTTCGCACTTCCTAAACATTACCACAAAACTATAAAATCCAGAAAGACAAACGCATATACCCTCACAGTACTGGCACTTTTCCTAAAAGAACCAAACATTGCAGCTCTATGCTACCAAAACTATAAAGTCTAAAAGAAAATTTTGTACCTCCATGTACCAACTTTTTATGCTCATACGAGCCCATCATGCATCTTCGTGGTGCCAAAGTACAAGTTCAAATAAATAAAATCAAATGTACATATTTCTCATGTTCATAAGAGCCAAAATTATCCATCCTCTGCAATGTCAAAATAAAAAGTAGACAAATATAAGCGTGCCTCCGTGGTATCGACATTTAGTCCAAAAAGACAATAATAATATACTTCCATAGTATTGACATCAAAGCTTAGAAGAGTTAAACATTATACCCCTATAGTACAATCTTTCCCATAAGGACTAAATATTGTACCTCTGCGATACTAATTTTAATGTCCAGAAACGGCCAACGATGCACCTCTATGATACCCCAACTTCAGTATCCAAAAAAGATCAGATAAGTTATCTTAGTGGTACCAACTGCAATATGAACAAGGACCGACCATTACACCTCCGCTATACTGACTTCAAAAAACCTAAGGAACAAAAGCTATACTTCTTGTTGAGTACGGATACAATGGGCCTGCAAAAGTCGGAATGGATTAGAAGAAACCATTTAAAATAGAATACCACATCTTCCCATGATATGGAAATGTTATTACGATAAAGAAATGAACAACCCAGAAGCCAGGCGGCGGAAGAAGAATGGAAGCAAGCAATGAAAACGTCAAGGGATTTGAGAAAAATCCGACTTTGAATGTGATTTTGGATGAGCATTGAGATGAAGCTCGATAGGTGTTAAGAGGAAAATAAGTAACACGAGAACTACAGAATGGAAGGAAGCAAATTTCAGAATGGGATACTAATCATTGAACTGGATGCAATCAAAAAGCAGAGCGAGACTGGTGTCGCCTTGGGAAATAAGTAGAAGAAGTACCATATTTATTAATGGAGTGAAGAAATATATATCTCACACAAGGACGGAAAATTCACCTGAACAGGGACCCATCCGTACTCGTAACTAAGGTGGACGAAACGCGACTTTGAAATTATTGCTCCATAATATTGCTTAAGAATGTAATTACTAGCAAATATATTTCTTTATTATATTTTTCGTTTATTAAATATCGACAACAGATCATGAAAAATGATTAGCAAATGATTATTAGAATTATGATTGTAGGCTATTTTGGCTTTTTAACGTTAACTATCGCTTCTTTTAAATAAAGTTAAATGAAAGTACAACGGCTATAAACACACCTTAAATAAATTAATACATTATTACATAAAATCCCTGCGTTGATTGCTTGAAAATCTAAAACCATAACACACTTTTCTGACAGTGCCCGAGTAATGGAGGAATACCTCGACCTTCAGGACAATCATTATTCTATCTTTTTACACATAACATATTTGGAAACGAAACAATTGCTATATATTTCTGCATCAGAACACTATCAAAATCAAACAGCAAGTCTGCTGAGCCACATTATTCTGCAACAACTAGAAACTTACCCTTACTCCGAACTGAGTTAATTCTGCATGGGATTTCGTTCAAGATCAACGTCGTCAGAGTTCTCAGGTACGGCAAATGCAGGAGGCTGTTCTGCGTCTGTGTTATCAGCTTGTTGCTGCGCCTGCGCACAACTGATAAGAAGAGTGGGTATTGATTTCAGGCTAAGAACAAACCTGTGGAAAAAGCAGCTTGACCAAATCCCAAAGCAGACCATGCCATGGAAGTGTAATTATAATCATAAAAAAGGCAAACCAGAAGAGAAGAGGCGGCAAAAAGATTGAAGCAAGCAGTGACAAAGCCAAAGGATTCGAGAAATATCCGGTCCGGATAACCACTGGATGAGCAGAGAGAGGGAGGTTCACTGATGTTATGAGGAATAAGAGCAACAAGAAAATTACAAGAAACGATGATGCAATTTTCCAAAGGTGGAATTCATCCATGGTGAAAACATTAACCAGGACTGAAAGTGGAATTGATCCGCTCGGGGAGTTTAGTAGAAGAAGGATGAGGTTTATTACTGGAGGTAAGAGATACCTCGCATCTATGGAGAACTTCATTATGTATATTACAAGTGCTGATATATTTGAATGTGCAGGAGCAATGAGTTAATGAGGTATATAAAGACGGTGCAAGAATATGCTGAATAATACAACATATATATATATTTGAGGAGCAAAGATTTAATTAATTAAGCATAGAAACTTCGGTGAGTTTACTTCGCAAAGATTTAATTATATTAGCATAGACCGAGGTTACTTTGCTGATGTCCTACATATTACGACGGTTGATATACGTATATATACGTATATCAACCGTCGTAATATGTAGGACATCAGCAAAGTAACCTCGGTCTATGCTAATATAATTAAATCTTTGCGAAGTAAACTCACCAGGAGAAAAATTTAATTAATTAAGTATATATTGTCTGACGTTACTTTGCTGAGGTTATATATAATACGACAACTTGTGTATATATTACCTCCTCTTCTTTTTGTGGAAAGAAATTCAAGTCAATATAGGAAAGTTCGAAATCTTCCCCTGCTGTGAAGGATGGTAAGAAATTAGCGTTTGAGTGGATATGTATTATATATAATATACATGTAAGAATTAGGATACAAGGAAACAACTGCAAATTAGCCCATCAATCACAAGCATACAAAATCTTATGATCTCCACATACATCTCAAGTTACAACAAAATCAACATCTAACAGCAAACAAGTATTACCATTGATTGGCTGCAGCTAGCTAAGCCAATCAATCACAGCTACAAAATCTGATTCTATTAACTAGCTGGGCAAATTCTGCATGGGGTTGGTTTCCTTCAATATCAACGTCGTCAGAGTTCTCAGGTACTGCAAATCGAGCTTCTTAATGGAAGGAATTGAAGTACCTCATATCTATGAAGAAATTCATCATATATATTACAGGTACTGCTGATGCTGATATATCTGAGAGGTATATACAGACAACAGATATCAAGTGCTGATGTTGATGATATATATACAGACCATGAGAATTTATATTTCCCGAAGTTAGAGAGTGTTGATTGAGTCTAATATCACGCCGTCCAAAAGTCTATACCCAACTTAGATGATACATGTCCTCACTTTGGAGAGAATCTGCCCTCGACTTAAAGAGATCATAACCTACACTCAAATATGATAAATCTCACAAATAGTGAGTGAACTGATACATAAGTGAAAATTAATTCTTGCTGTCAGTTAAGATTGAAGACTAGACCTCTAGCCACCCGGATTAGGCGTGGATGCCATGCCTTCAAGTGTAAATTTCCATTTAAAATTTTAATATTATCAAACGCAATAAACGGTTCATATTTTATTATATTATCACGTTACAATGATAGTACACTATCTCTTGTAATTTATTTTTGTAAAAATATGTTATTTATATAACAATGATAGTATACTCAAACTATTACTCAGATTCTCTGCTGAGATAATCCAAAGGGTTGGGAGAAATCCAGGTTGGTTTGACCCCGGATCCCGATAAATTTTACTTAAACCCGGTCCGACAAAAATCTTATTCGAAACTGGGCAAATTCTGCATCAACAGTGTACTACTCTGCTGCAATGCCAGGATGTTGTAGTTCTTCTGGGTTATCAGCTTGTTGCAGAGCGCAACTGATAACACAAGTGGGAATTGATTTCAGGCTTTGAATAAACCTATTGAAAAAGCACTTGAGCAAATCCCATAGCGGCCCATGCATGGAAATGTAATTGTTATCATAAGAAAAGCAAACCAGAAGAGAGGAGGCGGCAAAAAGATTGAAACAAGCAGTGAAAAGGCCAAAGGATTTGAGAAATATCCGGCCCGGATAACAACTGGATGAGCAGAGAGATGAAGCATGACTGATTTTAAGAGAAATAAAAGTAATAAGAAACTTACAAGAAACAAGGATGCAAGTTTCCAAAGGTAGAATCGATCGATGGTGGTACTGTTTCTTCTGCTGTCTTCTCGTTGCAGATGGGGAGGCAACTGACTGCAAAAATGGGAATGGATTTCATTTAGGGTTAGCAGAAACCATTTAGAAACGTACTTCTTCAACTGCAACATCATCCCATGATATGGAAACGTTATGACGACGGATTCATTTTAAAAGAAGAAAAAAAAAAACGACCGTTAATTTATCTAAAGCTCTCAGTGTGATTCACTGAATCTACCTTTTCTCTGAAGTTCAAACATGGAGTTAGGTAGAGATTGTGTTGATTTCTTCTAACATTTTCATAAAAAGGAAATTTAGAAAAAGAGAATATGGTTTCGGTTTTCTTCATGCATTTTCATCTTAATTTGGACATACTTTAAAATTAAAGGAATATACAAACTTTTATAAATAGTCCGAGCGTTCTATCATTGTTATATAAATAATATATTTTTACAAAAAATAAATTATAAGAAATTAACATGTAACGCAATAATATAATAAGTTTATTTCAGATTTTGTATAATAATTTTTTTTTTGTGCAAACTCTGGCCATTAAATATAGGTATAAGGGTTTATAGTTTTAGTATTATTAAGAATAAAATAAATATAGAATTACAACAATTATAAAATAAAATAAATTCTTAATAGTTATTCACTTTTTTATTTAATTAGTCAAACTTATTGTATTTTAATTTTTTTAATTGTGGGATTAATGTTTGGAGATGATATGAATGGTCTGGAGTTTAAATTCACTCACATTAAATTACAAAGAGATTGTGTGTTTATTTCTTGTAATACTGTTTTTACAAAAAAAATAAAAACCTCTTGTAATATTTTTTTTCTAAGAAAGAATACTTTTGAAAAAATTATCATGATTATTTTCTTTTTGTGCATGCATTTAACCCTAGACTTGTTGAAATCATGTTAATAAAATATGATTTTTTTCATAGTCATGAATTTGGGAATTGTATGGAACCATCGTGGTGTTACTCTATTTTTTTGGTAAAAAAATATTTATACAAATAATTTTTACTTGCAATGAATGTAGAATTTATAACAAGCTTTAATGCAACACTTCAAAGAACATAATTGACCAAACCCATAACAAAATATAAAATTTTTTTATTGTCATGAATTTAATAATATCAAAAAATTTCTCTATGGAAGATAGAAATAAAAAGATGGAACAATTAAACATTTCCTTTATTTGATACTAAAAATCCTAAGCAGAATTCATAAAATTCCTTCTCTCTGCTTGATTACTTAAAAATCTGGAACGAGAACACACTTTTCTGAGAATTAATCCAGAGTTAATGGGGGCAACATGCAGGACTAGAAGACACATTACTAATTCTATCTTACAAAGTTGATTTAGAAGAGACTGATAATGTTAGATACAGTAAGTTCAATGTATGTAACTTGTCATGTGTTAGCGATCGGATTTCCTATGTACATGCGACGATTACGAGTCTACGACGAAATCATAAATCATAACACGTTTAGAATGATGACGAAGGCTTTAGCTGCTGCTAATTGGACGAAATATCTCCTGCAGCTTGGCATGGAAGGCTTTTTATTATTTGCTTTGGTCCTTGTATTTTCTCAAAGAATCAGATCGAATCAAATCTCATCATTCATTCACTTAAACTTCTTCATCAAGTTGGGGTCCCACTTTCTCTCCACCCCTTCCTAACTTGCGCCAATTCCTTCCCTTCCCTTCGTTACCCTCACATCAATATTATTACTTTTGTTTTGGATATTTTCAGTTTCCTCCCTCAAAGTATTACAAACTATCAATTTATGACAACGTTTAAAGAAATGATCACTTACTTCTCTTGAACCATTTATCTCGATTTTTTTGACGTAATTACTTAAAAACTTTTGTATAATTATTTATAAATAAAAGGAAATTTATAAAACATGTTTGATGAACCTTATTTAATATTATATTTTAAATCTAAAATGGTTATTATTTATTTTTATTACTTAATATTATTTTGTGTTTGAGCAATGTTTTTGAAAGACAATGAAAGGAGGTTGACGACGAAGGCAGAGAGAAGTTGATAAATTGCAGGAGCGTGAGAATGATGATGACAGCGAGAGGAGGATGATAATAATAATAAGAAATTACTATTATTCAATGATGAAGGAAAGGCGTTGCAAGAGAAAAAGTGAGTTTAGGGTTTAAACAGTATAAAAGTGTAAAATTAGCTTTAGTTTACTTAATTTTGCTTTCACTAATAGTCAATTAACGGTCAATAGAAACTATCTATAGGGAAGATAAGTGATCTTTTCTTCAAATGTTATCATAAACTGTTAATTTCCAATACCTTAAGGGAAAAAACCGAAAATATCCCTTACATTTTTTTTTCATTTTAAAATTTAATTATATTATTATAGCAAAGCATCGTAGTAACTTCTTCTATAGGACTTTTGCTTTCACTTCGAAACGAGTCAGTCAGTCAAGTCAGTCAATAGCATCTCTTCCTCTCCTTCCAAGCCATCAACCTCATCATTACCATTTTATTTCTTTAATTAATTGGTTAATTATATAAATAATAATAATAGTAGCATATACAAGTAATAGTAATTGAAATTACTATTAACTAAACTCATTAATTTGTAATTTATGATTTTTAGGCCTTACTAAGTTCTTTCGCTTTAACCTATTGTATTATTTATATATAAAAAAAATGGAAAAATAATTAAAAGAGTAATTATTATTATTCCATGCACGTTATATATGTTCACACTTTTTTTTTTTTTCCATCCAATAAAGAGGTAGCTTGTGTTGGTTGCATTTCCGGTCATGTAACCGCGTTACATGTCATTTTTACATATTTTTTCCGCCACAGAACATTCCACAACTTCTTTTACCATGCATTTCAGTAATATGGAACATTCCAGAACGACTCGCTGGAGAAAGCATTTCGCTGACGTGTACGTACATGATTGATTGTCCATCTTATGAAACGATAGACACTCTAACACTGTATCAATGCACTTTGTCAACAGTTGACCCAACTGAACTCACAGTATTCTAACTCACGATCACCTCCCATTGTG
Organism: Melia azedarach; assembly: GCA_028052125.1. Taxonomy (NCBI): domain Eukaryota; kingdom Viridiplantae; phylum Streptophyta; class Magnoliopsida; order Sapindales; family Meliaceae; genus Melia; species Melia azedarach. The sequence continues at coordinate 2,313,171 of CM051402.1, read as the reverse complement.
TAGTAACAACAATAAAATGTTTCATTGGACAAAACTCATATCAACCAATCAGATGTCGCAACGTGGCAAGTTTTGGTATTAACAAAAATAATGCAGCAACTTCGTCGATCGATGGGACCCAAAGCCATAGCCACGTCAGCTTAATCTCATTTCCTGGTAAATTTGTTTTGCTTTTCTTTGCTTGCTTGCTTGCGCAAAACAAAGACACAGAAGAGAAGTTGATTCCAATTCCATGCTAGCGACGACAAACAAGAAATTAACTACCAACAGTACTTTTCTTGTGCTTGCTTTTGCTCTTCTTCTTGCCTATATATATTCATCCCCGGATCACCATTTGTTTCTCACAAAGCTCTCCTTAGCGTTCGTTGCAATTGATATAATATTCTCTCGCTGCAAACTCTTGTCTTGTGAGTACTGATCATCACTCTTCTCTCTCTTTAACTCATTTGCTCTGTTATTATTAGATTTTATTTTGCTTGCTTTGCAGAATGTTATAGCTTCTTTATGTTGAATTCGTGAGTTTAATTTATGTACTTTCAGTTTCAGTCAACATGACTTTGTTTCTTTATCTGTTTAACTCTTTTTTCATACAAACCAAGCTTTCCTCTCTGAATTGCTGTTTTATGCATATATGCTTAGGAGAATTGGTCGTAATATACAACTTGAGAATGCTGCTTTTCATATTATTGATCCTTACAGATTGTGTTTGGTAAATATTCTTCGCTGTAATTAGTTACCTTACTTGACAAGTTTTAAGCACTCATCATTGTAGTGCCAGTACTGGCCGAGCTATTCAGCCTCTGGCTCTGGGGGTTTGTGCCAGGGAGTTGGGTTTTAATTCTGCTTTCCTGTTCTGTTTCCAACTTGGTGATTTGCTTGCTGTCAGCTCTGTTTAGTTTTGCGGGGCTGAAATTTTATTTATTTATTTAGATTTGTGTTTTCTTCTCTTTTAAGGTTTTTAAGCTTTTTGGCCTCTCTTTGCTTTCCTTTTTATTAGTAGGATTTCTCCCTAAGAACTCACTCTTGCAGATTGTTTAAAAGAAAAAATCATTCATGATCGCTTGTTTCTAAATTTTAAATGATGATGGATATTTTTTTCATTCCTCTTTTCCATATTTCATTTTCTTCTTATTATGAAAGAATTCTGTCTTTAGAATAGAGATACAATTTCTCAAAATTCACATCTTTTCCATGATTAAGTTATAAGATTATCAACTATTTACTAGTTATTTATTGTTAGATAACTTTATATGAATGCAGAGCAAGACTTTGCTAGTGTTGCTAACATCAGTAGTATACATGAAACTGCAGTTGATATTAATTGTTTACACGAAATGGCTAAGACGATCAAGTTGTTTGGATTTGCTTCATTGGAGTCCCCAGAAGTTGTGAAGGAATTTCTGGAGGGTCATACGGGTGAAGGAACTGTTTCCGGAGTACAAGTTGGGCAAAACCAAGGCTCAAGGGCACATGCTGTCGTTGAATTCAGTACCAATGAGGCTGCAGAACTCATCAAATCCATGGCTGCTGATTCTGAACGTCTGTGGTTTGGCAATTCTTATCTGAAAGCTGCAGAAATGAACGGTGATTGTACAGCACCGAAGAGAAGCATCCAGCAGTACAAAATTAAAAATCTGAAATTGAATTTTGGATGCCAGATCTCGGGGCAGAAGTTTTCAGTGCTCTGGTCACACGAAGATGTTTCTGTCAGCCTATGCCCGGACCTCAGAAAATTTAAGTTCTTCCTTTCTTATGATTCTGCTGATTACAAGCTTGAGCTCTCTTATGAGAGTATTTGGCAGATTAAGCTACGCGGCCGTCGTGGTCAGTCTGTTAAGTATCTTGTCATTCAGGTTCGTTACTTTCAACAAATTAATATGAAATTTTCTTTCAGAATCATCAGCATGCAAATTTTTTCTGTTCAATGAAATAATTTCATTCATTTGTCTTTCTGTTGCTAGTTATATGGTGCTCCCCAGATTTACGAGAGAGATGTCCACTGGATTCGGGAAATTGATTTTACTCCATCTTGCATTGGACAATCTTCAGCGATATGTCTGGAACTTCCAAGGCTGGCTCATATCCCGAAAGCTCTAAAGGATTTTTTTTATTATGAAGAAATTCATGGAAAGTTCACTCTACAAAGAGGTTCACCTTATTCTTGCAATTCTGGTCTTTATCCAATTATACATCCCCCTCAAGGCATCGAGTTGCCATTCAAAATCATGTTCAAAATCAATTCGCTGGTTCAGCACGGCTGCCTTCCCGGGCCAGCACTCGATGACAAATTCTTTCGCTTGGTGGATCCAAAAAGATATAAAATGGCATACATAGAACATGCTTTAGAGAAATTGCTTCATCTTAGAGAATGCTGCTACGAGCCCGTAAGCTGGCTTAGAAAGCAATACAGAAAGCACTTCACGTCTGAGCAATATTCATCATCTCCTTTTGTGGCTTTAGACGATGGGTTAGTCTACATAAACAAGGTTCTGGTAACCCCATCTAAAGTTTATTTTTGTGGTCCACAGATCAGTCTTTCCAATCGTGTACTTCGAAGCTATCCTGATGACATTGATAATTTTCTTCGTGTTTCTTTTGTTGATGAGGACATGGACAAGTTGCATCCGACAGTTTTATCTCCTCGGATAACTTCTACAAATGAAGAAAGGCGCAGTAGAATTTATCAAAGGATATTGTCAGTTCTAAGAAATGGCTTAGTGATTGAAGATAAAAAGTTTGAAACTCTTGCATTTTCAAATAGTCAAGTGAAAGATAATTCTTTGTGGATGTTTGCAGCTAGACCTGGGCTCACTGCAGCCAATATCAGAGAGAAGATGGGTGATTTTCGTGAGATTAGGAATGTTGCGAAGTATGCAGCCAGGCTTGGGCAATCTTTCAGCTCATCAAGGGAGGCATTGCACGTTGATAGCAATGAAATCGAAGTAATTGCTGACATAGAGACGGAAACGAATGGAGTTAAATATAATTTCTCGGATGGAATAGGGAAGATATCAGCTGAATTAACTGAAATTGTTGCCAAAAAATGTCGCTTTACAAATTATACTCCATCTGCCTTTCAAATTCGATATGGTGGCTATAAAGGAGTTGTAGCTGTCGATCCAACTTCATCAATGAAGTTATCACTACGAAAGAGTATGTGCAAATACAAATCGGAGAGCACAAGTTTAGACATTTTGGCACATAGCAAGTATCAGCCATGTTTTCTGAACCGCCAGCTGATCACCCTGTTGTCTACTCTTGGTGTTGGCGATAATGTTTTTGAAAGGAAGCAGAAAGACTGCGTAGCTCAACTAGATGCAGTTTTAACAAATCCAGTGAAGGCATATGAGGCATTGGAACTGATGTCTTCCGGGGAAAACACAGACGTTCTGAAAGAATTGCTTACGTGTGGTTATAAGCCTGATTCAGAACCATTTTTGTCAATGATGCTACAGACTTTTCGCGCATCAAATCTGCTGGACTTGCGAATGAGAACAAGAATATTTGTTCAAAATGGAAGGGCTATGATGGGATGCCTCGATGAAACAGGAACATTGGAATATGGTCAGGTATTTGCGCAATATTCTGTAAACAATCAATCAGGGCAATTTAACATTGTAAAGGGAAATGTGGTTGTTGCAAAGAATCCATGCCTACACCCCGGGGACATGCGGGTTTTAACAGCCGTGGATGTGCCGGCTCTGCACCACATGAAAGATTGTGTCATTTTCCCAGCAAAAGGAAAAAGGTAATCCCGTATTTTAAGAGATACTTACATTTCATTTTGATCACTGCTGGAATTTTGTTCTATGGCTTTTTCTGTTTTGACATTATACAAAAATTCTGATGTGCAAACTGACATTGATTACATTTTTAGGCCTCATACGAATGAGTGTTCTGGAAGTGATCTGGATGGGGACGTCTACTTCTTCTGCTGGGATCCTGATCTTATTCCTCCTCTTCAGTTTCCGCCCATGGATTATAGCCCAGCTCAAGAAAAGGTTTTGGATCGTGATGTCACAATTGAGGTATACTAATATATGCTGAAATGAATTCAAACTCTATAATCTGTTATGACAATTTTCTTTCCCCCTTAAACATATTTACTTCTACGTTGCAGGATATACAGGAGTATTTTGTGGACTACATGACCAGTGACAGCTTAGGCATCATTTGCAATGCCCATGTAGTCTTTGCAGATTCAGAACCTGACAAGGCAATGAGCACTCCATGTCTTGAGCTTGCAAAATTATCTTCCATAGCTGTAGATTTCTCCAAAACTGGCGTGGCAGCCAATATACCTGGTCGACTACGTGTTACAGTTTATCCAGATTTTATGGAGAAGGAAGACAAAGCCAGCTATGAGTCCAAACGTGTCATCGGAAAGCTTCATCGAGAAGTAAAAGACATTGCACCAAAAACAGCCACAATAAAATCCTTCACTAAGGAAGTTGCAGTGCAGTCCTATGATCCTGATATGGAAGTTGATGGCTTCAGGGAATACATCAGTGAAGCTTTTGAATACAAAACTCAGTACGACACCAAGTTAGGACATCTCATGGATTGTTATGGGATCAAAACTGAGGGTGAAATTATAAGTGGGTGCATCATGGAAATGGCCAAATCTTTTGATAAGAAAAGAGATTTGGAAGATATTACTTTTGCTATGAAGTCATTGAGGAAGGAAGCCAGGGCTTGGTTTAACAAAAAGAAAAATGAGTCAGATTCCAGTCCTGATGATGCATATGCCAAAGCCTCAGCTTGGTATTATGTAACTTACCATCCAAGTTACTGGGGACAATACAAAGAAGAAGGAATAAAAAGGGAGCATTTTCTTAGCTTTCCATGGTGCATCCACGAGAAGCTGATCGAGATCAAGAGAGCAAAGCAGAGTATTTACAGGCCAGGCCTCGAAAATTTTCATCACTAAGGAGCACTAACAGTCATGGATTGTGCTCTTAGTTGGGGAGCGATTTGAGATCTTATACCTAAAAGTTTGAGTACGTACTAGTTTGTTTGTACTTCTATGTTACCTACCTTTCTAAGTTATGTAAGTGTGTTGTAATCAGTATTTGAAACCTTTCTACAGAAGTGTGTTGTGATCAGTATTTGAAACTTACTTCCACTTTCTCTAATAAAATTATCTTGTCACTAAATTAAACGTAAATAGTGTGCAAAAAAAGTATGAGTTAATAAGATGACGTAATACCGAAGTTATAAAACCATATTTCTATAGGTAGATACCATATTTTTTGGGAATCTAATATCGAATAACAGTCCCTCTCCTTTGTGATTAAGATGTGCGAAAGAAAAATACGATCAGGGAAAAATCGGTTGCCCAGCAAAAACCCTCTGATACCCGACCTCGTGATTTAGAATCAGGCTACATTGGCAATAACGGTAGCTCTAGGCCGGCGAGTTTAGTTCAATTGTAAACGGAAAATTTTCTTTGTTTCAGGCGTCCAACCTACATATCACGAAATACATCCTTTTGTACCAAACGTGTTCTGGCATTGGGAAATTATAAGCTCAATCTAGGAGTATCGTTCCTGCAAGGCTGGCGAGTTGTTCCAGCTGCTTCTCCTAAAACATCTCCATGTTACTTACTTTGTAGGAATGTCACTGCTGAAATTGATGCATGATTAGTCTGATGATACTTTATGACAAAGCTTATTGATAACCATCTCCAACTAGACTAAAACCAGGCACTTTTTCCAATCCTCTGCTTTCCTTGTCAGACCTCACTCTATTGGCATCTTCCCACCTTCCCTGCTGATGCATAGATATTGTGAAGTATAACGTATGATCCCGTATTTTCAGGGTCCATTTCAAAGAGCATCCCACTAATTTTCTCACCAAGTTACAACACTATCGTGGATTCTACAATCGCCCAATAAAGATTCAAGAAGGCTTATAGAGGGCTTAAACGGAAGTTTCATAACAAAGTTAAAGGCCCCAGTCAAATAACCAGTTCTCGCAAGAAGCTCCACCATGAAAGCAGTGTTCATTTTTGGTGATATCCCACGTTCTAGCATGGATTTGAACACCATCTGGCTTTGTTCAACTGAATCTGCATGGCTGCAAGCCGATAGGACACTAGAATAGGTGATTTCACTAGGCGAAAGCGAAACCCCTGAAAGTTGCATCTGCTTGAAGAGATCAAGAGCAGCGTCACCATCTCCAAACAATGCATACCCACAGCATCCTTTTCAAGCAAGCTTCCAAATAGCTTTTCCGCAATAGAAATACTTGCACATCTTATATATGAATCCATGAGGGCATTGTTAATAGCCACATCCTTTTCAAAGCCTTTGTGTATCACAAAAGCCATTACTGAATGAGTAATATTCAGGCTATTTAATTGAACTCATGCCGAAATTAAGCTTAGAACTGCTATATTATCAGGTTCCAATCCCATGCAAAGAAGTTCAGTGAAGAAGTCAACTGCTTGTGCATCTTTTCTTTGGCATTTACAGACATAATAGCATTCCACAAAGAAATTTCCCTCTTGTTCTCCATTTGAAATAGCAAGAGACATAATTTTTTCTTTTCAAATCTAGCATACATGAAAATGAGAGTCGCAAGGAGAGCAGATTCTTGGAAAATTCCTCTTCTAAGTGCAAAAGCATGAACAGATTTACCCTGCCCCAAGGTAGAGCATACAGGTAGCAAATTAGCAAAGGTCACGTGATTTGGTCTGTGACCCTTCTTTCTCATTTATCCAAACATGACTAAAACCTCATTCTGTAAGTTTTGATACCGATAGCCAGTTATCAGAGCATTCCAAGATACCAGACTCCTCACATGCATGACATCGAAGAGTAGCCTCCCATCATTAAGACTTCCACAGTCACGAGACATGGTAATAAGTGCATTCATTAAAGTAACATCTGAGACATACCCACTTTTGATAGCATAACCTGAATAGCCATTCCTTGATTCAATTTTTTGTTCTCACTGAAACTAGTTAGCATGCTTATCAAGGTAACTATGTCCAACTCTGCCCCCTCCTTGTGCATATGCTCAAGAAGGATAACCGCCTCTTACATTTTTCCTCTGTGAACACACCCTGATATTAAAGTATTCCATGATACAGTACTTCCGGTAGAAATTCTGTGAAATATATTAAAGGAATAGGAAGGTTTACAACAATCAGAATAAAACATCAAGAGTACATTTACAATATCAAGGTTTGAGATTAAACCCTTTCTTAGACTAAATGCATGAGCAGATTTACCAAGTAAAACCGTCTCTAATTTGGAGCAAGCCAAAAGGATGCTAATAACGGAAATTGCATCCAGGTTAACCCCTGCAAATTGCATTTGACAAAATACAGCTAAACCTGCCTTCTGTAGTGCATTATCCACATAACCAGAAATCATTGAATTCCATGATAGGATATTTTTATTAGGGATCTGATCAAATAAGAACTTGGCTGAACTAACATTTCCAAGCTTGGAATACATAGATGAGAGGGCTGTCAACACAGAAGGTTGATTTTGTAATCCATACTTTATAACACAAGCATTAAGAGATTCACCATGCTGCATGCCACTATAGTCCATGGAATAATGGACACGAAAGTGACCAAATCAAGCTTCATTTCAGCCCTAACCATTGGCCTGAATATCTCAAAAGCTTCGGAAACTTCTTACTCTGAGTATAAGCAGATAACATAGCATTCCACACACCATGACTCTTTTCCACCGCAGAATCAAACAATTTTCTAGCAGTAGATAAATCTAAATCCCCAACATACATTGAATTCAAAGTAGACACCAAAAAATTCTTTGTATAAATATCCAGATTTGACAACAAGGCCATGAAGAGATTTATCAAAATAAAAATATCCAAACCGTGTGCATACAGGAATTGTACTTGCCAAAGTGCTCACATTTTGCTTTAAACCGCATCTCGAATCCATTCAAATGTCTCAAATGCTTCCTGATCAAGCCCATTTAAAGAACATCCGGCAATCAAAGCATTCCAGGAAACCAAGTCTTTCTGTGGCATTTTGTCGACCAGGACACGTGCTGTCCCCATATTGGCTAGTTTTCAAAGCAGTCTGTATCACAAGATTTTTTTCATACCCAGCTCTCAAAATAACACAATGAATCTCCCTTCCAATCCTAAATTCACCTAAAGAAGAACCTGCATTCATCACAAAGGGAAACGTGAAATCATCACATGGGCAACCTGAAACTCGACATTTCATATAGACACGTAGAAAATCTCAAAATAATCCATAATTACAAAGATTCCTGATCATTAAGTTCTGCAGGAAAACACTGGGTCTTTTAAATGTTTGGAACGAAGAAAGAGCTATAACCGGAGCACCCAAATAAAAACAAGACTTGAAAAATCCCCCGAGCAAGTGATTGTCTTCTATAACACCATGCACAATGAGAAGAGATTTCAAAGGCTTCGAGTGTTTGACACGTTGACACTGTTTCAACAAAGCTAGAAAATTGGAACCCTTGAAATTTCGAGAACAGAGTTTCGTTGGGTTGGTTATGGATTCTCCAGATAATTTTGAGAAAGAAGCGGTGTAGACGAGAGAACGACGCAAATTTTGAAGGTAAGGAGAAGAGACAAAACGCATAGAGATAGAACACTGGATAGAGTGAACGCCGTAGGTTGCTTGGCTTTCTGGTGCGTTAGGAAAAAATATTAAAATAGAGAATAAATTATTATAATTAAAATAATTATTTTTTAATTTATTATTATTTAAAAATTAAAAATATAAATAATAATAATTTAATCGATTAAAAAATAAAAATTAAAAAAAAACCTATCTATTTATTAAATTTGAAAAAGATATGTATCAATTTTTCCAACACTAAAAAATACATGTCAATTTTCCTTTCAATTATTGAAGTCAACAGCTGTCAAGTAATTAAATTTTACATTTTCCATTGTTATTTCAAATTTTACCATCTCGATGTAGTATATATATTGACAAATCAATTACAATGGTAAATTTTGAAATATTATTTGAAAAATATAATATTATTAGTGTATTAATTAGTGTCCATCTTTAAAAGTATAATGTTATAGATGAGTTTTAAGCTTCAAAATTAGTATATTGCCAGTTTTCAATATGGTCAACCATGTAATCAAGTCAAAAGTATAATCACCTAAAAAAAATTTAATCTATTAGTTTATCCTTTTTTTTAAATTGAAATAGTAGATGTAACACTAGACAAATATTCTATAATTTGTAACTATACCGTGACCCTTTAAACTGAAAAGAAATCGAGGGTTTCTCAATATATATATATAATTGCTACGATACTTCCCAATCACAATAATACAAAAATCAAACAGCAGGTAGTTGGCTGCAGCTAATTAAGCCAATCAATCATAAACTATAATATCTTACTTATTCTAAACTGGGTAAATTCTACGTAGGGTTTCCATCCACTTCAGTAACAACAGACTCAACCTAAAAACCAGGACTAGAAGTAGAAGTACAAGGTGGTGCTGTTGCTTCTGCTGTCATATCTTCTTGTTGGGTGAGGAGACAAATGATTTCAAAAGTGAGAATGGATCATCGGGTTAGAAGAAACCATTTAAGAAGGCACCTCTGTAACTACCACATCATCTTATGATATGGAAATGTTATTACGACAAAGGAATGAGCAGCCCTGAAGAGAGGTGGCGGAAGAAGGATGAAATCAAGCAATGAAAATGTCAAGGGATGTGAGAACTATCCAATTTTGATTGTGATGAGCACTGAGATGAAGCTCGATAGTGTTAAGAGGAAAAGAAGTAACACGAGAACAAGAAGACGGAAGGAAGCAAATTTCAGAATGGGATACTGATAATTGAACTGGATGCAAGCAAGAAGCAGGGGGATGTTGTCACCTTGGGAAGTAAGTAGAAGCAGCACCATATATTTATTAATGGAGTGAACAGGTATCTCACGTCTATGAACAACTCCATATATTAATTTCCTGCTGCATACAAATACTATAAGACATTGTTTGTGAACTACTTGCTATTATTGATAATTTCTTTTGATTTTCCTTGCTCATTATATATCAATGATTTTACGTACCACGCCCATACATAAAACATGAAAGAAACACCGCATGCCTGCCACTTATGTTCGGGCACGGCTCATTCGAGCATGTACAAATCTCTCAGGATTAATTTTCCCAGGGAGATAATGGGATTTCAAGATTACCCTTTTGTGAGCCGAAATGATGGGGTCCCGTGACCCCAGAAGGTTTGCGGGTCATGACTAGGTGTTTCTTTACTTGCAGAATTTCGTTAAAGAGTTTCGTATTAATGAATTGGTAAGGCTTCATACTGAGGTGCTGAATGTAGGCATGCTTGAGAATAACAAATGGAAAGTGAAGTCAAGAAAGACAAATGGAGTTGCTGTTACTGAACAAGAAGAAATTTTTGACGCTGTCGACATTCTACAGATGGAGTGAAGAAGTGTCTCCCGTCTGTGGACCCATATAATTCCCTGTCTGTGTACATTACTACAGAACTCTGATCCTTTGATAAATTTTATCACAAAAACGGGTAATTAAGGTGGGCGAAACGCGGTTTTGAAATTGTAAAGACAAGACAAAAGACAATAAAATTTTCTTTATGTCTTCTGCACGGTTGACGTAGTCACGCAGCTGAACAAAGTTGTGTAGAAATTAAATTACGTGGAATTGGAAATGGAATAAACCTACGAGCAGGCAGCCTGGCACATGATCTCCCACTTGGCAATTTTGGTATAAAAAAATAATAACAATGTATAATAATTATAATAAATCTATGATTAAAATACGGTAAAATACAACATTCTAATTTAGAAGAGCAATTATATCTCGAGAACAAAAAATTTAAATAAATTAATAAAAAAATTACAAATAATAACGAGTTTTTATTATATCAATAAATAGCATATATTAAATATATATTTTTGTGAATCATGAAACTTTAATTTTTTTTGTGATTTTTTAATAACATTTAAAAGATGGACAATTTCATTAAATAAATTGGAAGACATCTGGAAAGTTCATTCTGTCAAAATTGTTTATTGGTAAGGTAAGGTCACGGGAGTAAATATGTATAATTTGTTCTGTAAAGATCACCGGGATAAATAACTGATATGATCATTACTTGATGTTTAGCCTGGATTAATATATGTTTTTGAGAGTTTGATTGCTTCTCCTTCTCAATTTTTTCGCTTCTTTTTCATTTTCAATTATGATATATCAGACCCAATTTCAATACGATAACATCACAACCATCAATTTTTACGAAAATAAATGGTTGCCACGCAGCAACTTCAGCTTGATTGGCCGCACTTCCTCTCTTGGCGGCCGACGTGTTGATGCCTTTGGTGCTTTACAATAGGCTTTAGTTGAGATTTTTGGTGAAGTTTGAGTAGAATATTATTAGGGATTTAACAGATTTATTGATGGGAAAAAGATATTTGGTGGTAAGGCAATGGTGTAAGAGAAAAGAGAGAGAGAGAGAGAGAGAGAGAGAGTTTCTTTAGGATCTTAAGAGACTTTCAGCTGAACTTTAAATAAATTAAAATATATTCTATCTCTTACATATAAAATACTTGAAGAGAAAACAATTACTATGATGATCTCCAAATCACAATAATATAAAAATCAAACATCATGCATATATTTGGCCGCAGCTAAACCAATCAATCAGAAACTATGAAATCTTACTTACGATCTAATTAAGCTGCAGAAATTCTACCATTTCAATTAAAAAAAGACTCGACCTCAAAACCAGAACTCGAAGTAGCATGTGTTGGCGTTGCTCCAGGAGTCGAGACATTTCCTTCCATTTCAATAACAGCAGACTCAACCTTAAAACCAGGACTCGAAGTAGAAGGTGGTGATGTTGCTCCAGGAGTCGAGACGTTTCCTTTTATTTCAATAACAGCAGACTCAACCTCAAAACCGCGGCTCGAAGTAGAAGAAGAAGGTGGTGGTGGTGTTGCTTCTGCTGTCATGTCTTCTTGGTGGTTAAGGGTACAACTGATTTCAAAAGTGGGAATGGATCTTAGGGTTAGAAGAAACCATATAAAAACGAGCTTTTGCAAATTCCACAACTTCTCATGAATTGGAATTGTTATTAGGACCAAGGCATGAACAAGCCAAAAGCGAGGGGGTGAACAAAGAATGGAAGCAATCAACGAAAATGTCAAGGGATATGAGAAATATCCAATTTTCATTGTGATCTTTGGATAAGCACCGAGATGAAGCTGGATAGGTGTGACCAGGAAAAGAAGTGACACGAGAACTTTGACAACGAAGGAAGCAAATTTAAAAGTGGGATACCGATCATTGAAGTACTGGGTGCAAGCAGGAAGTAGGGAGATAGTGCCGCCTTCGGAATTAAGTAGGAGAAGCACCGTGTTTATTAATGGGGTAAAGAAGAATCTCATGTCCGAGAACTCCATACAAATACTATAAACCTAGGATCTTCAGAGAATGTTTCTGCACGTAATTAAGCTGAACGCTCGATCGTTTTATAGACCCAGGTCACTTCCGGCATTTTCATTTTTTCCTGGCAACTTCCTTCATTTGCTGCAACTTTGGACCCTGCTTGCTGATTTGCAAAACCCCCACCCCTCTCCTCATTTTCAAACGTTTGCACCTCTAACATGATCAGTAACCACAAGATATCATTTTCATTTTCCTGGCAACTTCCTCCCCCCCTTTTCATTTGCAAACTTTGCACCCCGCGTTTTCATTTGCAACTTTGCACCCTGCGTGCTGATTTGCAAACCCCCCACCCCTCTCTTCACTTGCAAACGTTTGCACCTCTAACATAATCAGTAACCACAAGTTTACATTATTTGTTTACTTACATGACACGCCTCCACTCTTTGATTATGTTTCAATTTTGGGCGAGGATATTTTTGTCCGAAATAAAAAATAATTGACATTTTCATTAACTTTTTGTGAAGAATATTTTTCATTTTTTGGAAAAAAATACGATATTTTCAGTTATTTTTCTTAAATTTTCTGTAGCGGATATTAGTTATATATATATCATCGTCATACACACACTATTTTTACAAAAATTAATTATAAGAGACGTGCAAAAGTAATGTAATAATAATATTTAATTAGTTTTCATAGTTAGAGCTTGTATAATAGTATTTGTTATGCAAATTAACTATAACCAACTTTTAGAGACTAAATATAGGTGCAGAAGAAGTTTATATGTTATATAAATATATTATATTTTATCAAATTTTAGAGATTTTATTTAAATTATTTTTAATAAATATTATGTATAAAGGTATAATAAATATTTGATATAAAATTAAAATTTTTAAAGATATTTTTAAAACTATTAAAACTTAAGGAAGTATTTAATCAAACGTTAAGGACTAAAAAGACTTTTATCCTAAAAAAAATTTCTATGCCCCTCTTGCACGGCTAACACTAGACAAAATGCCTATACTAAAATTATTAGAGAATCTTTGTATATGTGTATCATTTTAATTCATATCTAACATATATATAATCTCATAAAAATTATAAAATAGAGCTATTCATTGAAATTCATATTAATAATTCACATACATACATACATGTTGTGTAAATTTATTTGAGAATAATAATTAATAATTAATAAATTCTCTAAGATTCTCGTTTATGCTAAAAGGAAACTTCCTACTCTCAAATGAAATTTTCTTCGTTTGTGTGGTGTGAAAACACTCGCTGTAGTAGTTTTTATTCTCTATTTCTTCAACAAAGAGAGAAAATAAATTAGGTGCAAAGACCATCAATTAATACTATGTCAATATTGATATTTTGAGTGTTTTGAATAAAATTTTATATTCAATTCTTATTTATTAATTAATTATGAATATATATATATATATATATATTAATTAGGTTAGGTGAAATGAAATCTCATAATATTTGTGGATTTTTGGTGATTGTAATGTGGGGTAATTTGCTGGGTTTTGATTGATGACGGGGAGAGTTATTGATAACGAAAAAAGAGTATAACAGAGATAGAAGATGATAAAGGTTATTTTAAAAAGTATAAAAAAATTAATTTATGGAAAATTGATAGATACTTCTCTCATGTGTTCTTAAAATTCTCATACCTTTTCACAAAACTTTATGATTAATTACTGTTAAAAAAAACCCTAGTTATTATTAGTATTACATCATAAAAAAATTAACCCTAGTTTCTTGTAACCCTAATAGTGAAAAGAGAAACTTTCTACTCTCAAATGAAACCCTAGTGATTTTATATTAAATCAGTCCTTCCAATTAATGATTATTAATTAATTTATAAAGGGAGAGTCGCGTAGAGAGAGGAACTGAAAACCCTTTTTCTATTGTGAAGGAGGATAAGCACCTACCAACTGATAACGACATACTCAAAATTTTCTGGACAAAATATTTTATAAAAATTAAATAATTACAAGAAATAGGTAACAGAATCTAAGATAAAAATAAAGAGAGATGACAATCAAACATTTTCTTTATTTGATATTTAAAATTTTTCAGTCTATGATTTTATTGATTTTTTATTTTCACTATTATTAAAAATAAAAAAATAAATATTAAATATAAGTAAAAAAAATAAGTTTTTCTTTTAATACAAATTAGTGTTTAACTTATTAAATACTTTAAATATGTTGACTTCAATTAAAAAAATGAATTAAGGAAATAAAAAAGAAATGGTTTTTATTTGAATAATTTCTTACTCCTTATTATATATGATAAAAATTTGAATCTTTAAATTTTGTTAAAATATTGATAATAAAATTATTAGAGAATCTTTATATATGTGTATCATATTCATGTCTAATATAATGTCATAAAAATTATAAAACAGGAGTTATTCATTGAAGTTCATCGATGAATGATATTTTTTCTTACTCGAATAACACAATCATACATATTTATATATGTCATGTAAATTATAAAATACAATCTCCATATATGATAAAATATTCTACTTATACAATTTTCACTATAAGGAGTTCGATATTTTGTGACTAAATACTACAAATTAGTCACCTTACATTTAACTATACTATAAAATAATAGTCACTATTTTGTACCAATAAGTTTGTTTCAAAAGTTTTTTTATACTAAAATTATAAATGTCACAAATATATATTTTTTGACTAAATATATTATTTCCGTTTTACATAGAAAATATCACTAAAAGTATTAAAAAAATTAATTAGTTATTAAAATAAGTAATGAGCGACACTATTATTTCGTCGCAAAATGTGTTTGGTTACTAAAAATTTTATTTTATGATTGTTTTTTTGTAGAAAAATAGATTATAAAGTTCCCTAATCATTTTTAGTAACCAATTTTATATTATTTTTACAACTAATAATAATGTACTAAAAGATTATTAGTGACCATTTTTCACTGTTGTTAAAGTTTATCTTCAATGACTTTTAACATTTAAGTCAACATAAGTTATATGTAATAATTAAATATTTTTGAAGTCATATGTACAATTAGTGACCAAATATTTTTGAAGTTATAAGTATTTTTTAGTGATCAAATATTTTGGATGTTAATTGTGTGATTATGTCTTCTAGTGACAAATTATTTTGGGAGTTAAAAGTTTTTTCTTACGACCAAATATTTTATAAATTAAAAATACTTTTTAGTGACTAAATATTTAAAAATTAAAGAGTATTATTTAGGGACTAAATATGTTCGAAGCTAAACGTATTGTTAGTGACCAAATATTTCAGAAATTAAAAGGGGCTTTTTAGTGATTAAAATATTTTTGAAATTAAAAGTGTTTTTCAACAACTAAAAATTTTAGAAGTTACAAGTATTTTATAGGGACCAAATATTTTAGAAGTTAATTATCATTTAGTGACAAATATTTATTGGAAGTTAAAGTACTTTTAATGACAATATTTTAAGAGTTAAAAGTGTTTTTGTGACTAAATATTTCAAAATTTAAAATAATTTTTTAATACTTGAAATTAATTTGTCAGTAAATTTTAATTAAAATTGTGCCGCGTTAATGGATAGGACTCTTTTTTTAATTATTTCAGAATCAATATTATTTTAGGTTAAGTTAATGTAAATACTTGTATTATCTCAAATAATCAATTTTACCATCTAAATTATGTTAAATTATGTATTGTGAACTTCAATAACTAAATACTTACGATTAGAGCTGATTTTTCTATACTAAATTTATTAAATTTTTATATTTTCACTATAGTTGTGTTCTAATATATCACTCTCTTACTTCTCACACCTATTTAAGAAAAATTAACAATTAATTTTTATTTTACAAACCATTATAAATACTTAAATAGCCCTTAATTAAATCTCTTTCAAGTATATCTTAGATCTACTCACTTTATCCATAATTATATTCATATTACACCTAAATATTTTTTCATGTTTAAGATAAAAGTTTCAAAATTGATTAAAAAGAAAATTTCCTATTTTCTCAAATAAAATTATCAAATAATTTATGTGACATCAAATTGTACAGTTAAATAAGTTCTTTTTATCATTAAGTGTTTACTTCTTTTTTTTTCCTTAAAACATTACATATACAATTTATTAATATTATATTAAAAATTTATCCGAAATCATAAAATCTTGATCAAATCGAGTTTATCACCGCCAATACATTTGCATTTAATTTAAGTGATATTTACTTTCACAGAGAAAGATACGTACTGTCACGAAAGAGAAAAATATACAAACATATTAATGTAATAGATCTCATTTAAAGTAGGTAGAAAATCTTACATTTAGTAGAGATTCTACCTAAGATAAGAAATAAATCGAAAACTTAACTATTTAGTGAGGAGTCAAGTCTCTAACCACTAGAACTTAACTCGATCTTTACTTGAGTAGTAAAAGAACTCACATTTTTAAATCGAGTGATAAACAAACTCACACCCTAAATTTTAACGGTCCAATTTTTTAATTCGTGTGAGTTAAATAAATTACCTTGAGTTATAAAGACGAATATCTTACGAAGTGGTAATATAAAATTTCAATAAATTATTAAATTTATTAGTATTTTAAAAAAATTGGGTCTCTAGTAAATTAAAAACATTTTAATTTTTTTTTAAAAAAATACCAAAAGAGTAATTTGCCCAAATTATTCAACCGGACTGCTCCTCCAAATTTCGCTCAATTTGCCCGCCACTGTGAAAAACCCTATTATTATAATACTTTGTATCCAATTCACACGGACACTCTCTTCAGACCTCCTCGGCTCCATCTTCTTGATTTGAATTTCCGTCAATCCAAAAATCGAATTCTCTTCCATTTGGTTCCGAGAAACTGTCGGAGAACCCTAGAATTTTCCCTTTTTATGTTTCGGTGACCGATTCAGAGAAATCTCCGGCATTGAATTTTGATTCTAGGGTTTTACTTTCCGAACGCAATGTGGTTGGAAGAAGAGATCGTGATGCGCGACGTGACAAATGCGGATCTGGTTGTGAGTGACCTCATTGGGTGAGAAGTTGCGTCTCAGCTTGACGTAGAAGAAGCTCTTGAAGCTTCCAGATATGCTAGTCATCCAAGAGAGGTACATTGTTGAGAAGCTTGAGGAATACTTTGATTTTTTTTTTGTTCTTAAATTTGTATGCTTTGCTAGAAAATTGAATCAAAGCAAATGTAATTGTGCTTAATGAGTTGCACATTATGGTAGTTTGAGTTAATTTTGATCGAATATGTATCTTTCTATTTGTGTTTCAAGTAGTTAGTATGAATAATCAACAACCAAAGTGAAGTTAATTTGTTCCTGCTTGCGTATAGACTAGAAGGGTGTTGTTGAAAGTGCTTTCAGAACGTCAGAAGCTTTTTTTTTTTTAATCAATTACGTGGTTTATAGCTGAAATGGATAAATGTGTTCTTGAGATCAGAGGATCACTTGGAGTAGCCTTAGAAGAGCATTTAATGCATTCTTTACTTATTTTGGTTTTTGTTGAAAAAGAGGAAAAAATTTACAAAGAGTAAAAGAGAGCTCTGAAAGTATGTTTTCAGAACAAAATAGATTTTGTAGCTGCTGTTACAGAAAGTGCTTCTAGGTGAAATTATTTTCTCAAAAAACCATTTTCAATGTATTCATGGTATTAGTGCATTAGCAGCACATCGTGATGTGGTTTAACAATTTTATTGCAGTGGCCTCCTTTGGTGGAGGTGGTGGATACATGGGACTTGCCTACAGTGCTCGTTGAGAGGTATAATGCAGCTGGTGGTGAGGGAAATGCTTTATGTGGAATATTTCCAGCGATACAAAGGGCATGGGCATCAGTAGATAATTCTTTGTTTCTTTGGCGTTTTGACAAGTGGTAAGATAAGTTTTGTACTTTTGGAACAATCTGTCATGCTTATGCCTTATTGTATTTATTTTTCATTGATCTGTGAAGATGGTGACAATGACATTCTAAGTTGATAGAATGAAATGTCTTGTAATTTGATAGAATGAAATATCTTGATAAAGTGGCTTCGAGTTCATCTAAAAGAAGTTAATGGGGTATATAGACACACGAGGACACCGCTCAGTGTGTGTATAGTATATATGGAGATAGATAGATCGATAGTTGTGTGTAATAGAAATAATACCATATGATGATTTAAATTTCAAAATCGGCATATTGGAAAGGTACTCTACAAGTTCTTTTATTGCAGTTTCCCTGTTTTTTGATGCATTTTTAGATCAACTATTGAGTCTGACAATTTGTTCTAGATAGTACACTTAGCAGGAGGGTATTAAATAATGGTTCTCATCTTGCTAGCGATTTTCTTCGTCTGTTTTCCTTAAGTTGCTAAAAGTTTATCCAAGGAATCCGTACCTATATGGTTATTTTCGCTTCTAACATCAGCTTTATTGTTAGGGATGGTCAATGTCCTGAATACACAGGGGAGGAACAAGTTATTTGTGCTGTCGGTCTCGCCAAATCTAAACCTGGAATTTTTGTAGAAGCAATCCAATACCTTATAATTTTAGCAACGCCAGTGGAGGTAGTCACCCTTGCCCTTTTACGTTTTCTTCTGAAAATTGGCTGTGCTTGTAGTAATTGATAAAATTTCAGCTGTGTTTGTAACATTCTAGCTCCTGTAACATTGAAATGATATTAATGTTCTACCCATATACATGTTTCTTCTCAAGTTTCCTTGTTTTAGAAATTTAAAATTATTTTTGTTAAGAGCAATTATTTGTGTGGACATTTTTTCTGCCACTTTTCTTGTGCAAAATATTCGGTTATGGTGGGTTGCATATTTTATCTTGAGGATATAGTTTTTGCATGTGATATGGTCCTGTTAAATGAATATGAATGAGAACAAGATAAAGCTCATTAGGCATTTCTATTGTCAGGCAAGCTCCAAAACTATTTGCTTCTTATCAGTTGGTTATAATTATTGAGTATTTAGGGCCAAGGATGCCTTTTTAGATTGTTAATATAAAGTAATGCTTTTTGATGTTGATAGCCAGAGGTGAGTGGACAAGTTAGTGGCTTGTCTTTGCAAAATGAAACGAGGATGGTTTTACATGCCCTTGCACATGAACAAATGCATACTTACGGGAGGACATGTAGTCACCCCCTTGTAAGTTCAATGCTATTGTAATGTATTCTAATTTATATATTTTCTGATTTAATGTTCTCTGAGAATTTTGCTTTTCACAAAATAATTATTAGTTTATTATGGTCATGTTTTTATTCCTCCTTAAATCCTTTTTCTCGTGAGAATTTTGATTTTACCTAATAGTACTTATGGCATGGTTCATAATAATCATTATCACTATTTAATATTAAAGTGTTATAACAATATATAATAATTGTCATAAGACTATGATTAAAATACAATATTATAATTAAGAGAAGTAATATATCTTGAGAACATGAAATTTAAATAAATTAATAAAAAATTATAAATTATAATAAGTCTTTATTATATCAATAATTAAAAGCTTTTCGGCAAATAAATAAACTTATTCGCTGAAAAGCTTGAACTCTATATATATATATATAATTAACAACATAAATTATAATGTAATAATAAGAATATATATAATAAAACTAGTGTTTATAAAAATATAGAATATAATTTAACTATCGTTTTTATATATATAACTTAATAGTTCCAAATATAATTGAAGTTATGTAAAAGTAGGAATTGACTTCAGGAGCACTCCATGGCATGGAAATCTAACTATGATAACAAATGCAAACCAGACAGAGGAGGCAAAAAGATGTAAATCAAACTTATTTCAGCATCCTCACATTGTAACCCCATTTGTTTCAACATCCTCCTTCCAGCTCAAGGTTCTCTCTGCAACCTTGAGCTTGTTTAGGGAGGAAACAAAATTTTTCTGTGCTTAGAGCTTGGTAATGACGTCTGTTGTTTGTTCCTCACTTGGTATGAAATTTTAGAAGAAATATATGCATCTAAAGTACTTTTTAGGCTTATATATGAAGTGGGAGTACTTTAGATGGCTTACATGAAACTTTTGAAGGGATTATATGCGTCTAAAGTACTTTTGAGAGGGCTTATATGAAGTGGAGCACAACTGGGGTTATATGTTTTGAAGGCTTTATTATATGAAATGGGGAAACGGGTTATAGATTAAAGTACTTCAAAAGGCTTACAAATCACTTTTAAAGAGGGGTTAAAGATTTTCAAGCATTGCTACAGTTTGGGTTATATGCTCTGTTTTTATTATACTCTGTTTCTTTACGAAAGAGGGACAGAATTTTGATCGCCCAGGAGAACCCTCCTACTAACATTATGTCTCCATAATATTGCTTAAAAATATCATTACTGGAAAATTTATTTGTTTATTATTGTTTTCATTTGTTAAATATCGATAACAGATCATGAAAAACTTTGATAATGTGATTATAGTGTTACGATTGTACGCAATTGTAGCTTAAAACACTAATTGTCACTTATTTTAGTTAAAGTTAAATGAGAATACAACTGTTATTAAATACGCCTCAAATAAATTAATAAGATCTCGCTGCTCATGACGATACTTGTATTTTAAAATATCTCACACAAAAATATAACATATCTTACCATCGCTAATTTATTGGAAACAAAGATATAGCGAGGTATATATAATTCTTGTATTGGAAAGGAATCAATATTGCACGTGCAGCAAACCGCTGATTCTCTAGGAAGTCCTTCAATTTTGTTTCATTTTTTTAATTATTAATGGGAGGAAGAATACCTCATATTTATGACGTTTTACCATTGTGTGAGTTAGCTGATGTCAACATAATATTAAAGACAGAATTTTGTGTGTGTTACGCTGAGTCCTTCAATGTTAAATAATTTTGTTTCTGTGTGTTACATTAAGTCCTGAATATTAAACAATTTATTTTTCGTGTGTTGCCCCCTAACTCCTTACAGATATCATAAGCCCTTGAATATTAAATCCAAGTCCCGACAAGACCGTGGGAGTCGAAAGCATTCCCGTTGAGGAAGGCATACTTTCCACTAAACTACCCAGCGGGTGAAACAAAAACATTGAAATATCTCCACGTACATCTCAAGTTTACAACAAAATCAAAATCTAACTGGGAAGAAAGCAGGACCAGCGATTGGCTGCAGCTAATCCTGAAAAGGCTTCGCAAAAGTCCGGGTTAGCACTGGACCGAACCCGGACAAATTTTAGTTAAACCCGGCCCGACAACAAACATCTTATTCGAAACTAGGCAAATTCTAAACGGGGTTGGTCTCCTCCATCACCAACAGAGTAGTAGTGTACTGCTCTATTGCAATGGCAGGAGGCTGTGGTTCTTCTGGGTTACCAGCTTGTTGCAGGGCGCAATTGATAACAAAGGTTGGAATTGATTTCAGGCTGAGAACAAGCCCGTTGAAAAAGCACCTGAGCAATTCCCATAGCAGCCCATGCCATGGAAGTGTAATTATTATAATAAAAAAAGCAAACCAGAACACAGGCGGCGGCAAAAGGATAGAAGCAAGCAGCGATAAAGTCAAAGGAATTGAGAAATAGCCGGGTCGGATAATGAGTGGATGGGCAGAGATAGGGAGGTTGAATGATGTTAAGAGGAATAAAAGTAACAAGAAAAATAAAAGAACCAAGGATGCAAGGTTCCAGAGGTCGAACTGATCGATCGTGAAAATATTAACCAGGACTGAAATTGGCCCAGCCCCGTCTTGGGAAGGTAGTAGAAGAAGAAGGAAGAGGTTTATTAATGGAGGGAACAAATACCTCAGATCTATGAAGAAATTCATAATTATATCCTACAATAATATTGCTGAGATATTTGAATGCGCCTGAACAAAAATTTAATGCTAGGGTGGGTATATATAGGGGGGGTTTGGGGGGGAGAGAGGAGAGGATGAAATTGCTTTTACTGTATATTATTTCATAAGTCCTAATAATTTAAAAATATCTTTAAAAGTCTTAATTTTTTATAGAATATCTAGTATACCCTTATATACAATATTTAACAAAAAACTAATAAATTTTTAAAATTTTTTAAAATATATTAATAAATAAATAAAATAATTATCTTATAACACATATTTTATATAATTATTATTAACATATTATAACTTTTAATTTTTATTATTTTAATTATATTTTTTATATAAATTATAATATAATCATAAATATTTATTATACTATAAAATAAATAGATTTATAAATCTATGTTTTATTAATAAATTAATACTTTATATTTTAATTGTATTTAATTTTTAATAATTACAAATATATAATTTGTTATTATTTAATTTCTTACAATAAATTACAATAAAAATATTTTATTAATATATTATATAATGACCAATATTTTTATTAATTAATTAATATATTTTACATAGATATAATTTATATAAAGTTAGAATTTTTATTAAATTTTAAAAATTTATTAGTTTTTGTTTAAATATTGTATATAAGAGTATAATAGGTAATCTATAGAAAATTATGACTTTTAAGGATATTTAGCCACATCTTTGGAACTAAAAGGGCTTTTACCCTATTAAAAAAAATATAAGGGGTAACGGAGCATTAAGTCAAAAACTAGGGGAATCGGGCATTTTGTCTTTTGCTTTTGCGTCCGACCTCCTCTCGTTCTCTTCACTTTACCTTTTTCCGTGTATTATGAGATTTTAACACATAAGGTCTCTTGAGAGTTGAAATTTTAATACTTAAATAGAAGATTTGAAAAAAAGTACACTTACTCCCCTAAACCATTAGTTGACCATCTATTTTTATTTAAATAACTATAATATAAAATTTAAGAAATTTAATTTTAATCTATTTAATGTTTAAAATTATTAAAATAATTAAAAATTTAATTAACAATAATTTTAATTGATATTTATTTAAAATTAGAAATTTAATTTAATAATTTAATTTAATAATTTTAATTTATATTTATTTAAGATTTAATAAAATTAATAATTTAACTAACGATAATTTAAGCTGATTTATATTTATTTAATATTTATTCAAATTAAGATTTTAATTAATAATAATTTAATTAATTTTATTCATATGTTATATTTATCAAAATCTCAAACTCTAATATATAAAGCGATTGCCTTTTTTACTCATTTTTTTATAAATTCTCCAATATTAACCATATTTATTTTAATTTTAATAAGTGCATAAAATACACGTTAATTATTTACTTTTAAACTTTAATTATTTATTTAATCCTCAAATTTCTTTTAAATTTAATGTATTTTAGTTGTTTTGTACAGAAAATGATAGATTTTGTCATTTAAAATGAATTTGGCTAAAAAATAATTGATTTAGCTAAAAAATGAAGTCGTTTGGAACTAAAGTACAAGAGATATATAGATTAAAATGTAATAAAATGAGGATTAAAATACAGAACTATCACAATATAAAAGTATATTCTAAACAATCAAGAGGAAGAGAGTTTAATTGATAATTGCCGCATTTTCGGCCTTGGCAGAATAAAATAATAAGGGGACATACCACCTTAATCTTAACCATCTCAATGTTAACCGTTGAGATTGTATGTCTCCGTTTTTGTTTTATTCTTGTAACATCCAACCTCAACCGTTTAATATTCTTCAAATTCTCAAAAAAGTCTGCCCGGGTAGGGCAGACTGCCCCTGCAAATAAATCTGCAGGAAACGCAAAATGTCACACGGTCGGGGACGAATCGGGACCACCACTTGACCTTTGTTTGTAAACTGCTATTTCAAAGTAGCCCCTCCTTTACTTATAAAATCCGGTTGTTGTAAGAAAACACTAGATTATGAAATAAACAACTTAAATTTTTTTTAATAATAATTTAATCGAATTATTTACTGTAAATTTATACAAAGAAACTATGTATAAATAATTACTTTTTTAAAAAGAAAAAAGTGAGAATTTTTAGTCTTGCACAAATGTAAAGCACATAACTTGCAATTCTAAAATTGATTTATGCAACACTGAAGGGACACCAGGGACTCAAATGTTGTGTTTTATAAAATATTAAATATTAATAAAAATTACAAGATGCTGAATAGAAGTAAGCGTGCAAATAAAAAATATAATTAGCTATCAAAATAAATTGAAGTGAGTATTTATCCATGTAATTTAACTACTGTTTTTAGAGTTATATATAAATATACACTTAATAGTCCCAAATATATTTAAAATTTATGTAAAAAATAGGAATTGTTTTCAGGCTGAGAACAGGCTTGAGCAATTTTCAAAGGAGTCCATGCCATGGAAATGTAATTATTATCATAGCAAATGCAAACCAGAACAGAGGAGGCCGCAATTGGTAACCCATTTGACTTTCAAAATCCTCCTTCCAGCTGAAGGTTCTTTCTGCAACCTCGAGCTTGTTTATGATAAAAACTATTTTCATTTGAAATTTTTCTTACTCTGTTATTATATAATATGAATTTAGAATGTTTAAATTTTGTTAAAATACCTATACTAAAATTATTAGAGAATCTTTGTATATGTGTATATCATTTTTCATTTATAATATAATATCATAAAAATCATAAAATAGAACTATTCATTGAAATTCATATTAATAATTTTCTGTGTATCTTCTGCACCGTTGCTTAAAGTTGCGTAGAAATTAAATTAAAATGGATTTTAATACATACATTTTCTGAGATTCAAAATTTTAATACTTAGATGAAAGGTTTGAAAAAAATACGCTTATCTCACTTGAATCATTAGTTGACTATTTTTCTTTACTTAAATGACTATTATATCCTTGCTAACTTTAAAGTAAAATTTAATAAATTTAATTTTAACCTATTTAATATTTAAAATTATTAAAATAACTAAAAACTTTAATTGATATTTATTTAAAATTAGAAATTTAATTAATGATAATTTAATTTAATGCATTTAGTTTATATTTATTTAATATTTATTGAAATTAAAAATTTAATTAACAATAATTTAAGCTGATAATTTATATTTATATTTATTCAAGTTAAGAATTTAATTAATAATAATTTAATTAATTTTTATTCATGTGTCATATTTATCCAAATTTCAAACTCTAATATATAAAGTCGTTGCATTTCTTACTCTCTTTTTTCTCAAATTATTGGCATTAACCATATATATTTTTAATTTTTTACCAAACAATTCCATAACCTTATCAACTTGACTATTCCTATAAAAACTCTTTAATATAAGATTTTATGTCATACATATTCATACTAAATTTACACTTCAACATCAATCCTATAATTCCTAAAATAAATTTAAGCTTTCGAGTTTATACAAAAATTTCAATAAAACTAATCAACGATAGAAATTTAGAAAAAATATCAATATGGGTAAATTACTAATTTTAAATAAATATAAATCAAAATTATCGTTAATTAAAAATTTTTAATTATTTTAATTTCTAAACATTAAATAAATTAGAATTAAATTTCTTAAACTTTATTTTAAAGTAAACAAGAGTATTATAGTCATTTAAATAAAAATATATAGTTAACTAATGGTCAAAGAGAGGTAAGTGTATATTTCCTCAAACCTTTTATCTAAATATTAAAATTTCAAACCTCAAGAGAGGTATGTGTTAAAATCCCTAAATTAAAATGAAATAAACCTGCGAGCAAGTGGCCTGACACGTGATCTCTCTCTTACTGAATTTGGTATCAAAATATCTTAACAATTATAATAAATCTATGATTAAAATACGGTAAAATATAATATTATAGTTTGAAAAATAATTATATCTCGAGAACAAGAATTTCAAATAAATTAAAAATTTTATTAATTATAACAAATTTTCATTGTATCAAAAAATAATATTTATTAAAAATATAAATAAACTTGATTACTTAGTGAAAAACTTAAAATTCTGTATACATAATTTCTAACGTAAATTATAATATAATCATAGAAATATGTATAATAAAATTAGAGTTTATAGAAATATAGAATATAATTTTTTTTAAATGATAATGTTGTAACTTGGTGAAAATGATAGTTATAATAAAAAATTTAAATATCATATTAAATATCATCATGGATTGTCCAATAAATTATCTTTTAAAAGTAACACCCTTTACTTATAAAAATTAGTTGGTGGAAGATCACACTAAATTATGAAATAAACAACTTAAATTTTTTTATTATAATTTAATTGTATTATTTGCTGTATTTTTATACAAAAAAATTTATATGAATAATTAATTTTTTACTTATGTTTTAAAAAAGTCATAATTTTTAGTTTTGCACAAATGTACAACGCAAAACCAGTAATTCTAAAATTGATTTATGTAACACTTAAATATATTAGGGATTAAGATGTTGTGAGATAAAATTATAAGATGTTAAATAGAAGTAACTATGCAAATGATATATATTAGTTATCAATTTAACATATTAAATATAATTAAGAAGGTAAGTTTTCTTTAGTAAAAAATTTTATTTATCAAATGTTTTAATATTTTTACTTTTAAAATTAACTAGAAATACAAACTTTGCACATTAAATAAAAGGCTGAAAAGCAATAGTTTTTATAATTTTTCAATTACGAGCTCGAAAAGAAATGGCGGGAATGAAGGAGGATGAAGTTTATCAATGGGAGGGAAGAAATACCTCATATCTATGAAGATATTTATGATTATCTATTACAGCATATTGCTAATATATTTGAATTAGTGAGGTCTATGGTTGAATATATATAATTTGATTGTAAATTATGATTGCTTTACAAATTGAGTTTTTGAGAATTAAAAAAATTATCTTTTTCAATTAAAAAAAACAAAAGTTAGGTTATTGACAGTAAAACTTCTATAACCTTTTTAAAAGAAAAAATTGTCTAAAATACTCTTACTTTATTTTTAAATTTTTTATATTATTTCTTTAAAATATAACATTAAATATCTATATATTAAAATAATTACTTAAACTTTCTTAAAAGTTATTTCTAAAAATCAAACGATTAATAAACTTTTACTAAAAGCTCTACTTATAAAAGTTCCACAAGTAAAAAATTTACTTAAAAAACCTTTATTTGAAATGTCATACAAAATAAATCCTTGGTGTTATATCATTGTCGTGCACAAAATTTTTTTACAAAAATAAATTATAAAAAACATGTAAAATTAATATAATTATATTATTTTATTAGTTTGTAATTATATAATTAGAATTCATATAAGAATTCTTTTTTTTATGCAAACTCTAGTAAATTCTTAGAAACTAAATATATGTATAAGAGTTTATATTTTTAGTATTACTAAAAATCAAAATAAATGTAAAATTTTAACCATTGTAAAATAAAATAAAATGTTAAACATAAGTAAGAGAGTAAGTATTTTTTTAATAAAAATAATATTTCTTAAATAATTCAACTATTTTTACTTTTAAAATTGAGAATATAAAGATTAAAAATTATCTTTAATTAAAAAAATAAAAAATAAATGGTTTTTATTTGAACAATTTCCTACCCATTATTATATAATACAAAGTTGAATCTTTAAGTTCTGTTAAAATGCCCATACTAAATTTATTAGAGAGTCTATATATGTTGTATCATTTTCATGTCTAATATAATGTCAAAATTAAAATTATAAAATAGATTTATTCATTGAAATTCATTGATATTTTTTCTTGCTCAATAACACTTTCAAACACATATATATGTATAGATTATAAAATAGAATCTCTATATATGCTAATTTTTTTTTTATAATTTCAGTTATTTTTTATATCAATTATGTCACATCTTTTATTACCCATAAAAACACATTAATACGTCGATAAATTTAAAATTATTGAGTCATTAAACCATAATGCCGTCCACAAAAGGGTATTAGGTTAAGTTAATATGCATAGTTACATTATTAGATTCTCAAATAATCAAATTTACCATTTAAATTATGTTAAATTATGTTGTCAGTTTCAATAACTAAATACTTAGGATTAGGGCTGATATTTTATTTTATACTTAATTTGTTAATTTTTTATTTTTACTGTATTCGTATTCTAATTTACCACTCTCCTACTCTTCACACTTATTTAAAAAAAATTAACAATTATTTTTTATTTTACAAACTACTGTAAATACATCAATAACACTTAATTAAATCTCTTTTAGCATATATCTTATATTCATATCGCACCTAAATATTTTTTTTGATATTTAAAATAAAAGTTTCAAAATTAATAAAAAAGAAAACTTCCATTTTCTCAACTAAAATTATCAAATAATTCATGTGGAGTCAATTTTTACAGTTAAATATATTTTTACAGCAGTAAAAGAACTCACTCTTTCAAATCGGGTGATAAATAAATTCAGGCTTTAAATTTATCGGTCCAATTTTTTACTTTGTATGGAACACTCTCTTCAGACCTCCTCGGCTCCATCTTCTCGATTTGAATTTCCGTCAATCCAAAAATCGAATTCTCTTCCATTTGGTTCCGAGAAACTGTCGGAGAACCCTAGAATTTTCCCTTTTTATGTTTCGGTGACCGATTGAGAGAAATCTCCGGCATTGAATTTTGATTCTAGGGTTTTACTTTCCCAACGCAATGTCGTTGGAAGAAGAGATCGGGATGCGCGACGTGACAAATGCGGGTCTGGTTGTGAGTGAACGCATTGGGTGAGAAGTTGCCTCTCAGCTTGACGTAGAAGAAGCTCTTGAAGCTTCCAGATATGCTAGTCATCCCTACACGACTCATCCTAGAGAAGTACGTTGTTGAGAAGCTTGAGGAATACTTTGATTTTTTTTTTGTTCTTAAATTTGTATGCTTTGCTAGAAAATTGAATCAAAGCAAATGTAATTGTGCTTAATGAGTTGCACATCATGGTAGTTTGAGTTAATTTTGATCGAATATGTATCTTTCTATTTGTGTTTCAAGTAGTTAGTATGAATAATCAAGAACCAAAGTGAAGTTAATTTGTTCCTGCTTGCGTATAGACTAGAAGGGTGTTGTTGAAAGTGCTTTCAGAACGTCAAAAGCTTCTTCTTTTTTTAATCAATTACAGTGGTTTATAGCTGAAATCGATAAATGTGTTCTTGAGATCAGAGGATCACTTGGAGTAGCCTTAGAAGAGCATTTAATGCATTCTTTACTTATTTTGATTTTTGTTGAAAAAGAGGAAAAAATTTACAAAGAGTAAAAAAGAGCTCTGAAAGTATGTTTTCAGAACAAAATAGATTTTGTAGCTGCTGTTACAGAAATGTGCTTCTAGGTGAAATTATTTTCTCAAAAAACCATTTTCAATGTATTCACTGGTAGTAGTGCATTAGCAGCACATCGTGATGTGGTTTAACAATTTTATTGCAGCGGCCTCCTTTGGTTGACGTGGTGGATACATGGGACTTGCCTACAGTGCTCGTTGAGAGGTATAATGCAGCTGGTGGTGAGGGAAATGCTTTATGTGGAATATTTCCAGCGATACAAAGGGCATGGGCATCAGTAGATAATTCTTTGTTTCTTTGGCGTTTTGACAAGTGGTAAGATAAGTTTTGTACTTTTGGAGCAATCTGTCATGCTTATGCCTTATTGTATTTATTTTTCATTGATCTGTGAAGATGGTGACAATGACATTCTAAGTTGATAGAATGAAATGTCTTGTACTTTGATAGAATGAAATATCTTGATAAAGTGGCTTCGAGTTCATCTAAAAGAAGTTAATGGGGTATATAGACACACGAGGACACCGCTCAGTGTGTGTATAGTATATATGTAGATAGATTGATTGATAGTTGTGTGTAATAGAAATAATACCATATGATGATTTAAATTTCAAAATCGGCATATTGGAAAGGTACTCTACAAGTTCTTTTATTGCAGTTTCCCGTGTTTTTTGATGCATTTTTAGATCAACTATTGAGTCTGACAATTTGTTCTAGATAGTACACTTAGCAGGAGGGTATTAAATAATGGTTCTCATCTTGCTAGCGATTTTCTTCGTCTGTTTTCCTTAAGTTGCTAAAAGTTGATCCAAGGTATCCGTACCTATATGGTTATTTTCGCTTCTAACATCACCTTTATGGTTAGGGATGGTCAATGTCCTGAATACACAGGGGAGGAACGAGTTATTTGTGCTGTCGGTCTCGCCAAATCTAAACCTGGAATTTTTGTAGAAGCAATCCAATACCTTATAATTTTAGCAACGCCAGTGGAGGTAGTCACCCTTGCCCTTTTACGTTTTCTTCTGAAAATTAGCTGTGCTTGTAGTAATTGATAAAATTTCAGCTGTGTTTGTAACATTCTAGCTCCTGTAACATTGAAATGATATTAATGTTCTACCCATATACATGTTTCTTCTCAAGTTTCCTTGTTTTAGAAATTTAAAATTATTTTTGTTAAGAGCAATTATTTGTGTGGACATTTTTTTCTGCCACTTTTCTTGTGCAAAATATTCGGTTATGGTGGGTTGCATATTTTATCCTGAGGATATAGTTTTTGGATGTGATATGGTCCTGTTAAATGAATATGAATGAGAACAACATAAAGCTCATTAGGCATTTCTATTGTCAGGCAAGCTCCGAAGCTATTTGCTCCTTATTAGTTGGTTATAATTATTGAGTATTTAGGGCCAAGGATGCGTTTTTATATTGTTAATATAAAGTAATGCTTTTTGATGTTGATCGTCAGAGGCGAGTGGACAAGTTAGTGGCTTGTCTTTGCAAAATGAAACAAGGATGGTTTTACCTGCCCTTGCACATGAACAAATGCATACTTACGGGAGGACATGTAGTCACCCCCTTGTAAGTTCAATGCTATTGTAATGTATTTGAACTCGTAATTTTTCTTAATTCAACAGACATGAATTCTAATTTACATATTTTCTGATTTAATGTTCTCTGAGAATTTTGCTTTTCACAAAATAATTATTAGTTTATTATGGTCATGTTTTTATTCCTCCTTAAATCCTTTTTCTTGTGAGAATTTTGATTTTACCTAATAGTACTTATGGCATGGTTCATAATAATCATTATCACTATTTAATATTAAAGTGTTATAACAATATATAATAATTGTCATAAGACTATGATTAAAATACAATATTATAATTAAGAGAAGTAATATATCTTGAGAACATGAAGTTTAAATAAATTAATAAAAAATTATAAATTATAATAAGTCTTTATTATATCAATAATTAAAAGTTTTTCGGCAAATAAATAAACTTATTCGCTGAAAAGCTTGAACTCTATATATATATATATATATATATATATATATATATATATAATTAACAACATAAATTATAATGTAATAATAAGAATATATATAATAAAACTAGTGTTTATAAAAATATAGAATATAATTTAACTATCGTTTTTATATATAACTTAATAGTTCCAAATATAATTGAAGTTATGTAAAAGTAGGAATTGACTTCAGGAGCACTCCATGGCATGGAAATCTAACTATGATAACAAATGCAAACCAGACAGAGGAGGCAAAAAGATGTAAATCAAACTTATTTCAGCATCCTCACATTGTAACCCCATTTGTTTCAACATCCTCCTTCCAGCTCAAGGTTCTCTCTGCAACCTTGAGCTTGTTTAGGGAGGAAACAAAATTTTTCTGCGCTTAGAGCTTGGTAATGATGTCTGTTGTTTGTTCCTCACTTGGTATCAAATTTTAGAAGAAATATATGCATCTAAAGTACTTTTTAGGCTTATATATGAAGTGGGAGTACTTTAGATGGCTTACATGAAACTTTTGAAGGGATTATATGCGTCTAAAGTACTTTTGAGAGGCTTATATGAAGTGGGAGTACTTTAGATGGCTTACATGAAACTTTTGAAGGGATTATATGCGTCTAAAGTACTTTTGGAACAATCTGTCATGCTTATGCCTTATTGTATTTATTTTTCATTGATCTGTGAAGATGGTGACAATGACATTCTAAGTTGATAGAATGAAATGTCTTGTAATTTGATATAATGAAATATCTTGATATAGTGGGAGTACTTTAGGCTTATATATGAAGTGGGAGTACTTCAGATGGCTTACATGAAACTTTTGAAGGGATTATACGCGTCTAAAGTACTTTTGAGGGGGCCTATATGAAGTGGAGCACAACTGGGGTTATATGTTTTGAAGGCTTTATTGTATGAAATGGGGAAACGGGTTATAGATTAAAGTACTTCAAAATGCTTACAAATCACTTTTAAAGAGGGGTTAAAGATTTTCAAGCATTGCTACAGTTTGGGTTATATGCTCTGTTTTTATTATACTCTGTTTCTTTACGAAAGAGGGACAGAATTTTGATCGCCCAGGAGAACCCTCCTACTAACATTATGTCTCCATAATATTGCTTAAAAATATCATTACTGGAAAATTTATTTGTTTATTATTGTTT
Organism: Melia azedarach; assembly: GCA_028052125.1. NCBI lineage: Eukaryota > Viridiplantae > Streptophyta > Magnoliopsida > Sapindales > Meliaceae > Melia > Melia azedarach. The sequence continues at coordinate 2,280,386 of CM051402.1, read as the reverse complement.
TCATTTGTTAAGTATGGATAACAGATCATGAAAAACTTTGATAATGTGATTATAGAGTTACGATTGTACGCAATTGTGGCTTAAAACACTAATTGTCACTTATTTTAGTTAAAGTTAAATGAGAATACAACGGTTATTAAATACGCCTCAAATAAATTAATAAGATCTCGCTGCTCACGATGATATTTGTATTTTAAAATATCTCACACAAAAATACAACATATCTTACAACTGTTAATATATTGGAAGCAAAGATATAGTGAGGTATATATAATTCTTGTATTGGAAAGTAATCAATATTGCACGTGCAGCAAACCGCTGATTCTCTAGGAAGTCCTTCAATTTTGTTTCATTTTTTTTATTATTAATGGGAGGAAGAAATACCTCATATTTATGACGTTTTACCATTGTGTGAGTTAGCTGATGTCTACATAATATTAAAGACAGAATTTTGTGTGTGTTACGCTGAGTCCTTCAATGTTAAATAATTTTGTTTTTGTGTGTTACATTAAGTCCTGAATATTAAAGCAATTTATTTTTCGTGTGTTGCCCCCTAACTCCTTACAGATATCAGTAAGCCCTTGAATATTAAATCCAAGTCCGGACAAGACCGTGGGAGTCGAAAGCATTCCCGTTGAGGAAGGCATACTTTCCACTAAACTACCCAGCGGGTGAAACAAAAACATTGAAATATCTCCACGTACATCTCAAGTTACAACAAAATCAAAATCTAACTAGGAAGAAAGCAGGACCAGCGATTGGCTGCAGCTAATCCTGAAAAGGCTTCGCAAAAGTCCGGGTTAGCACTGGACCGGACCCGGACAAATTTTAGTTAAACCCGGCCCGACAACAAACATCTTATTCGAAACTAGGCAAATTCTGCATGGGGTGGTTGGTCTCCTTCATCACTAACAGAGTAGTAGTGTACAGGCTATGGTTCTTCTGGGTTGCCAGCTTGTTGCAGGGCGCAATTGATAACAAAGGTTGGAATTGATTTCAGGCAGAGAACAAGCCTGTTGAAAAAGCACCTGAGCAATTCCCATAGCAGCCCATGCCATGGAAGTGTAATTATTATAATAAAAAAAGCAAACCAGAACACAGGCGGCGGCAAAAAGATAGAAGCAAGCAGCGATAAAGTCAAAGGAATTGAGAAATAGCCGGGTCGGATAATGAGTGGATGGGCAGAGATAGGGAGGTTGAATGATGTTAAGAGGAATAAAAGTAACAAGAAAAATAAAAGAACCAAGGATGCAAGGTTCCAGAGGTGGAACTGATCGATCGTGAAAATATTAACCAGGACTGAAATTGGCCCAGCCCCGTCTTGGGAAGGTAGTAGAAGAAGAAGGATGAGGTTTATTAATGGAGGGAACAAATACCTCAGATCTATGAAGAAATTCATAATTATATCCTACAAATATATTGCTAATATATTTGAATCTGCCTGAACAAAGATTTAATGCCACCTGTATATATAAGGGGAGATTAGACAGAATCTTTGCTGAATTCACTTTCCATCTTTGTGTGTTGCTTTTTTTTCTTTTTTGCTGAAAAAAGAAAAACTTCTTTTAGCCTTTTTTTTCTTATGCATTCTTTTAGCCTTTTGGTTGGAGAATTTGAAAAAAAAAAGTATTGTAGACTCACATTAATAATTATATCCTACAATAATATTGCTCATATATTTGAATGTGCCTGAACAAAGATTTAATGCTAGGTATATATAGATAATAGACTGGCCTTTTAGCTGGATTCAGGTCCCGCCATTGACAAGAATGTTTAATTTTCGAGATAGGGTAGAGAGACTTAATGTACTGTAGAGAACTTAATGTACTGTAGCTGTAAGTGGGATTCACTAAATTAAAAAAAAATAATAGACTCGCTTTTGGCTGAATTCACTGTAAGCGGTCTTTCTGTCCGCTTCGCTTTTTTTTTATTTGGGGATTTTATCCCGCACTTCACTGTTTGCAGTTTTAGCTGACTTGGTATCCCCCTGTGATTGTGACATTTTGGGTCGGGAGACTCGCGACTGTCCTGTTGTTGACGAATATTCCAATACTCACTCTATATTTTTTTAATACTCTATTACCCTTCAATAATTTAAACTTAAAACATTAAACTAAATTAATTAAATCAATTTTTTTAAAATTATAAAAATAAACTAATTTTTTAAAATTATAAAAATAAATTAATATTATAATAATTCGAACCTATAAAAATAAATTAATATCTTTATTATTATACCAAATATATATCTGTGATCAAATATTTAATAAATAATTATTTTGAAAATATATAAAATAAATTTTATTAATAATAAATTTTTTAATATAAAAATTTATAATCATTAAAATTTAAAAATATTTCAAATTCAAATTATTATTATTGTAAAATTATAAATTTTTTAAATTAAATTTAAAATTAATAATGATTTCAAAATAACTTTAATTTTACAATAAATTATATTTATTTCTCTTAATAATTTTAGAAATATTATAAATTGATATAATTAATGATGATTTTAGAAAATTTTATAAAATAAGTTTATAATTTCAAAATAATTTTATTTTTATAATAAATTAGATTTATTTTCTTTAAAATAGTAATACTTTAAAATAATTTTATAGATATAAAATTATTTTTATTACGTTAATAAAATAATTTTTATTTTTAATAGAATTCATTATGCATTTTGAAAATATATGCGTATTAAAGATTAAAAAATTATCAAAATAAGTCATTTAATGCAATAATAAAGTTGTTAGAGTATTTTATTTTATTCTCATAAGTAAATTTATTTTTATAATTTTAAAAAAATCGGTTTATTTTTACAATTTTGAAAAATCAGTTTATTTTTATAATTTAAAAAAAAACGGTTTAATTGATTTGGTTCAATGATTCAAGTTTAAATTATTGAAAGGTAAAATTAGAAAAAAAAATATGACTTAGGGGGTGATGGGATATTAAAAAAAATATAAGAGGTAATGGGACATTATGCCAAAAAACAGGGGGAATCGAGCATTCTCCCTTTTGAGTCCGACCTCCTCTCGTTCTCTACACTTCACTTTTTCCCGTGTATTATGAGATTTTAACACATACCTCCCTTGAGAGTTGAAATTTTAATATTTAAATAGAAGATTTGAAAAAAAGTATACTTACTCCCCTAAACCATTAGTTGATCATCTATTTTTATTTAAATAATTATAATATAAATTTTAAGAAATTTAATTTTAATCTATTTAATATTTAAATTATTAAAATAATTAAAAATTTAATTAACAATAATTTTAATTGATATTTATTTAAAATTAGAAATTTAATTAATAATAATTTAATTTGACAATTTTAATTTATATTTATTTAAGATTTAATAAAATTAATAATTTAATTAACGATAATTTAAGTTAATTTATATTTATTCAAATTAAGAATTTAATTAATAACAATTTAATTAATTTTATTCATGTGTTATATTTATTAAAATCTCAAACTCTAATAAACAAAGCGATCGTCTTTCTTACTCTTTTTTCGCAAATCCTCCGACATTAACCTAGATTTCTTTTAATTTTGATAAGTGCGTGAAACACGCGCTAATCATTTACTTTTAAACTTTAATTATTTGTTTAATCCTTAAATTTCTTTTGAATTTGATGTATTTTAATTGTTTTGTACATAAAATGATAGATTTGATCATCTAAAGTGAATTTGGCTAAAAAAGAATTGATTTGGCTTGAAAAAGAAGTTGTTTGGGGACCAAAGTACAAGAGATGTATAGATTAAAATGCAACAAAATGAGGACTAAAATACAGAACTATCACAATATAAGAGAATATTCTAAATAATCAAGACAAAAGGGGACTAATTGATAATTGCCGCATTTTCAAAGTGGCAAATACGACGTGGTGCGATCAACGGGTGCGATCGACGGTTGCTAAATTTAACCACCTATAATTCTCAAAAAGAGAGTTATATATAATCCAAGAGTTCTGCCTTAAAGGGGGGACGTACGCGGTTTTGAAATTAAAGTGGGCGAAAGGCGGTTTCGAAATTGTATAGATCAAAAACAAAAAAAATTCTATTCCACTCTTGCATTCCTCTTTTACAAGGTTGATAGTAAACAAAATTCTGTAGTAATTAAATTACGTGGAAATGGAATAAACCTAGAGAAGGTGAAGTGGCGCAAAAACCTATCGCTTGCCAAATTTTAATATTAAAATATCATAACAATATAAAATAATTATGATAAACTTATTACTAAAATACAATAAAACATATTATTATAACTCAGAAAAATAATTATATCTAAAAATAAGAATTTTAAATAAATAATTAAAAAATTACTAATTATAAAAAATTTTATTGTATCAAAAAATAATATTTATTATAAAATAAATGAACTTAATTACTTAGTCAAAGACTTAAAACTCTATATACATAATTACTAACGTAAATTCTAATATAATAATAAAATTAGAGTTTATAGAAATATATAATCTAATCTTTTGTGAACATAATAAAGTTATAATAAAAATTTTAAAAAATCATATTAAATATCATGGTGTATTGTGTTGATAAACTGCTATTTCAAAGTTCAACACTGAAGGGACACCAGGGACTCAAATGTTGTGTTTTATAAAATATCAAATATTAATAAAAATTACAAGAAGCTGAATAGAAGTAAGCGTGCAAATAAAAAATATAATTAGCTATCAAAATAAATTAAAGTGAGTATTTATCCATGTAATTTAACTACTGTTTTTAGAGTTATATATAAATATATACTTAATAGTCCCAAATATATTTAAAATTTATGTAAAAAAAAAAGGAATTGTTTTCAGGCTGAGAACAGACCCGTTGAGAACAGGCTTGAGCAATTTTCAAAGGAGTCCATGCCAATTGGTAACCCATTTGTTTCAACATCCTCCTTCCAGCTGAAGGTTCTTTCTGCAACCTCGAGCTTGTTTATGATAAAAACTATTTTCATTTGAAATTTTTCTTACTCTGTTATTATATAAAGTGAATTTAGAATGTTTAAATTTTGTTAAAATACCTATACTAAAATTATTAGAGAATCTCTGTATATGTGTATATCATTTTTCGTTTCTAATATAATATTATAAAAATCATAAAATAGAACTATTCATCGAAATTCATATTAATAATTTTCTGTGTATCTTTTGCGCCGCTGCTCAAAGTTGCGTAGAAATTAAATTAAAATAGATTTTAATACATACATTTTTTGAGATTTAAAATTTTAAAACTTAAATGAAAGGTTTGAAAAAAATACCCTTATCTCACTTGAATTATTAGTTGACTGTCTTTTTTTATTTAAATGACTATTATATCCTTGTTAACTTTAAAGTAAAATTTAATAAATTCAAATTTAACCTATTTAATGTTTAAAATTATTCAAATAACTAAAAAATTAATTGATATTTATTTAAAATTAGAATTTTAATTAATGATAATTTAATTTAATAAATTTAGTTTATATTTATTTAATATTTATTGAAATTAAGAATTTAATTAATAATAATTTAAGCTGATAATTTATATTTATATTTATTCAAGCTAAAAATTTAATTAATAACAATTTAATTAATTTTTATTCATGTGTCATATTTATCCAAATTTCAAATTTTAATATACAAAGTAACTGTCTTTCTTACTCTTTTTTTTCACAAATTCTTCTGCATTAACTATATATTTTTTTAATTTTTTATCAAACAACTCCATAATCTTATCCACTTGACTATTCCTATAAAAACTATTTAATATAAGATTTTATGTCATATATATTAACACTAAATTTACACTTCAACATCAATCCTATAATTCCTAAAATAAATTTAGGCTTTTGGATTAACACAAAAACTTCAATAAAACTAATTAAAGATAGAAATTTAAAAAATATATCACTATGGGTAAATTACTAATTTTAAATAAATATAAATCAAAATTATCGTTAATTAAAATTTTAATTATATTAATTTTTAAACATTAAATAATTAAAATTAAAATTTTTTAAACATTAAATAATTAAAATTAAATTTCTTAAACTTTATTTTAAAGTAAACAAGAGTATTATAGTCATTTAAATAAAAATAAATAGTTAACTAATGGTCAAAAAGAGGTAAGTGTATCTTTCCTCAAATCTTTAATCTAAATATTAAAATCTCAAACCTCAAGAGAGGTATGTGTTAAAATTCCTAAATTAAAATGGAATAAACCTGCGAGCAAGTGACCTGACACGTGATCTCTCTTTTACCGAATTTTGGTATCAAAATATCCTAACAATTATAATAAATCTATGATTAAAATACGATAAAATACAATATTATAGTTTGAAAAGTAATTATATCTCGAGAACAAGAATTTCAAATAAATTAAAAATTTATTAAAATAAAATTTATTAAAAATATAAATAAACTTGATTACTTAGTGAAAAACTTAAAATTATGTAGACATAATTACTAATGTAAATTATAATATAATCATGGAGATATGTATAATAAAATTAGAGTTTATAGAAATATAGAATATAATTTTTTTTAAATGATAATGTTGTAACTTAGTGAAAATGATAAAGTTATAATAAAATTTTTAAAAATCATATTAAAAATCGTCATGGATTGTCCAATAAATTATCTTTTAAAAGTAACACCTTTTACTTATAAAAATTAGTTGGTGTAAGATCGCACTAAATTATGAAATAAACAACTTAAATTTTTTTATTATAATTTAATTGTATTATTTGCTATAAATTTATACGGAAAAATTTATATGAATAATTAATTTTTTTACTTATGTTTAAAAAAAGTCATAATTTTTAGCTTTGCACAAATATATAACGCAAAATCAGTAATTCTAAGATTGATTTATGTAACACTTAAATATACTAGGAATTAAGATTTTGTGAGATAAAATTATAAGATGTTAAATAGAAGTAACTGTGCAAATGATAAATATTTGTTATCAATTTAAAATATTAAATATAATTAAGAAAGTAAGTTTTCTTTAGTAAAAAAATTTATTTATCAAATATTTTAATATTTTTTACTTTTAAAATTAACTAGAAATACAAACTTTGCACATTAAATAAAAGGCTAAAAAGCCATAGTTTTTACAATTTTTCAATTATGAGCTCGGAAAGAAATGGTGGGAATGAAGAAGGATGAAGTTTATCGATGGAGGGAAGAAATACATCACATCTATGAAGATATTTATCATTATCTATTACAGCATATTGCTAATATATTTGAATTAGCTCTATGGTTGAATATATATAATTTGATTGTGAATTATGATTGCTTTACAATTTTTATTTTTTAGAATTAAAAAAATTATTTTTTTTACTAAAAGAAACATAAATTTTGAATTTTTGACAATAAAACTTCTCAAACTTTTTTAAAAGATAAAATTATCTAAAATACTCTTATTTTATTTTTAAAATATAACATTAATTATCTATTGATTAAAATAATTGTTCGAATTTTCTCAAAAATTATTTCTAAAAATCAAATGATTAATAAACTTTTATTAAAAACTCTACTTATAAAAACTTAACGGGTAAAAAATTTACTTTAAAAAACTCTATTTGAAAAGTCATACTAAATCAATCTTTAATATTATATCATTATCATGCACAAAGTATTTTTTTTACAAAAATAAATTATAAGAAATATACAAAATTAAAATAATAATATTATTTCATTAGTTTGTAATTGTATAGTTAGAGTTCATATAATAATTCTTTTTTTTTTATGCAAACTCTAGTAAATTCTTAGAGTCTAGTAAATTCTTAGAGACTAAATATAGGTATAAGACTTTATATTTTAGTATTATTGAAAATTAAAATAAATGTAAAATTGTAACCATTGTGAAATAAATAAAATGTTAAATATAAGTAAGAGAGTATTTATTTTTTTAATAAAAAATAATATTTATTAAATAATTCAACTATTTTTACTTTTAAAATTAAGTGAGAATACAAAGATTAAAAATATATCTTTAATTAAAACATGAATTGGGAAAATAAAAAATAAATGGTTTTTATTTGAATAATTTCTTACCCGTTATTATATAATACAAAGTTGAAACTTTAAGTTTTGTTAAAATGCCCATACCATAATTATTAGAGTCTCTATATATGTTGTATCATTTTCATGTATAATATAATGTCAAAAAATTATAAAATAGATTTATTCATTGAAATTCGTTGATATTTTTTCTTGCTCAATAACACATTCAAACACATATATATGTCATGTAGACTATAAAATAGATTCTCTATATATGTTAAAAAAAATTTACTTTTATAATTTAAGTTATTTTTTATATCAATATAAAAAATTATGTCACATCTTTTATTATCCATAAAAACACATTAATACATCGATAAATTTAAAATTATTGAGTCATTAAGCCATAATGTTGTCCACAAAAGGGTATTAGGTTAAGTTAATATATATAGTTACATTATTAGATTCTCAAATAATCAAATTTACCATTTAAATTATGTTTTCAGTTTCAATAACTAAATATTTAGGTTAGGGTTGATATTTTATTTTATACTTAATTTGTTAAGTTTTTTTATTTTCACTGTATTCTTGTTCTAATTTACCACTCTCCTACTCTTCACACTTATTTAAAAAAAAAATAACAATTATTTTTTATTTTACAAACCACAGTAAATACTTAAATAACACTTAATTAAATCTCTTTTAGCATATATCTTATATTCATATGACACCTAAATATTTTTTTCATATTTAAAATAAAAGTTTCAAAATTAATTAAAAAGAAAACTTCCATTTTCTCAACTAAAATTATCAAACAATTTATGTGGCGTCAATTTTTACAATTAAATAAGTTTTTTTTATCAACCCACCTTTATTTGAATAGTAAAAGAACTCACTCTTTCAAATCGGGTGATAAATGAACTCAAGTTCTAAATTTTATCATTCCAATTTTTTATTTTGTATGGAACTGAAGACGAATATCTTAGGAAGTGGTAATATAAAGTTTCAATAAATTATTAAATAAATTTTAATAAATTATTAATATTAGTATTTACAAAAAATTGGGTCCCTAGTAAATTTAAGACATTAATTTTTTTAAAAAAAAATATTGAACTACTCGAGTTTTTTAACGTGTAATATTAAAAAAAAAAGAGAATGTCTAATACTCTTTTTTTATCTAATACTTCATCACTATTTTATATATTTTTAAATATTTTATTATATTTTTATATTTTGATTTTATTTTTTAATAATTTAAATATTTTTTATTTTATTATTTATAATTTAATATAAATTAATTGAATTGAAGGATAAAATTGAAAACAAATAGAAGTTAGGGGATTATGAGATATTAAAAGAAATATAGAGGAGTAATGGGGTATTGATAAAAAAGGAGGGGTATTGGGCATTTAAAAAAAAAATACCGAAAGAGTAATTTTCCCCAAATTATTCAACTGGACCGCTCCTCCAAATTGCGCTCAATTTGCCCGCCACTGTGAAAAACCCTCCTAAAAACCCTATTATTATATTACTTGTATCCAATTCACACTTACACTCTCTTCAGACCTCCTTCACTCTCTCTTCTCGATTTAAATTTCCCTCAATGCAAAAATCAAATCCTCTTCCGTTTGTTTCCCGAGAAACTGTCGTAAAACCCTAGAATTTTCCTTTTTATGTTCCCGAGACCGATTCGAGAAATCTCCGGCATTGATATTTGATTCTAGGGTTTTACTTTCCGAACGCAATGTCGTTGGAAGAAGAGATCGTGATGCGCGACGTGACAAATGCGGGTCTGGTTGTGAGTGACCGCATTGGGCGAGAAGTTGCGTCTCAGCTTGACGTAGAAGAAGCTCTTGAAGCTTCCAGATATGCTAGCCATCCCTACACGACTCATCCTAGAGAGGTACATTGTTGAGAAGCTTGAGGAATACTTTGGTTTTTTTTTTTTTGTTCTTAAAGTTTGTATGCTTTGCCAGAAAATTGAATCAAAGCAAAAGAAATTGTGTTTAATGAGTTGCACATTATGGTAGTTTGACTTAATTTTGATCGAATACGTATCTTTCAATTTGTGTTTCAAGTCGTTAGTATGAATAATCAACAACCGAAGTGAAGTTAACTTTGTTCCTGCTTGCATATGGACTAGAAGTGTGTTGTTGAAAGTGCTTTCAGACAGTCAGAAGCTTTTTCTTTTAATCAATTTTTGTGGTTTATAGCTGAAATAGATAAATGTGTTCTTGAGGCCAAAGTATCACTTGGAGTACCCTTAGAGAAGCGTTTAATCTATTCTTTATTTATTTTTCTTTTTGTTGTAAAACTTATTGTTTTCAGAACTAAAAAGATTTGGTAGCTGCTGTTACAGAAATTGCTTTTAGGTGAAATTATTTTCTGAAAAACCCATTTTCAACGCATTCATGCTAGTAGTGCATTAACAGCACATTGTGACATGGTATTTAACAATTTTATTGCAGTGGCCTCCTTTGGTTGAGGTGGTGGATACATGGGACTTGCCTACAGTGCTCGTTGAGAGGTATAATGCGGCTGGTGGGGAGGGAAATGCCTTATGTGGAATATTTCCTGAGATACGCAGGGCATGGGCATCAGTAGATAATTCTTTGTTTCTTTGGCGTTTCGACAAGTGGTATGATAAATTTTGTACTTTTGGAACAATCCGTCATGCTGATGTCTTATTATATTTATTTTTCATTGAGCTGTGAAGATGGTGACGATGACATCCTAAGTTGATAGAATGAAATGTCTTGTAATTTGATAGAAAGAAATATCTTGATAAAGGGGCTTTGAGTTCATCTAAAAGAAGTTAATGGGGTATATAGACACTATGAGGACACCGCTCTGTGTGTGTATAGTATATATGTAGATAGATTGATGATAGTTGTGTGTAGTAGAAATAATACCATATGATGATTTAAATTTCAAAATGTGCATATTGAAAAGGTCTCTACGAGTTCTTTTATTGCAGTTTCCCTGTTTTTTGATGCATTTTTAGATCAACTATTGAGTCTGAGAATTCGTTCTAAATAGTACACTTAGCAGGAAGGTGTTAAATAACGGTTCTCATCGTGCTAGCGATTTTCTTTGTCTGATTTCCTTAAGTTGCTAAAAGTTGATCCAAGGAATCCATACCTATACGGTTATTTTCGCATCTAACGTCACCTTTATGGTTAGGGATGGTCAATGTCCTGAATACACAGGGGAGGATCAAGTTATTTGTGCTGTCGGTCTCGCCAAATCTAAACCTGGAATTTTTGTAGAAGCGATCCAATACCTTATAATTTTAGCAACGCCAGTGGAGGTAGTCACCCTTGCCCTTTTATGTTTTCTTCTGAAAATTAGCTGTGCTTGTAGTAATTGATAAAATTTCAGCTGTGTTTGTAACATGCTAGCTCCTGTAACATTGAAATGATATTGATGTTCTACCCATATACACGTTTCTTCTCAAGTTTCCTTGTTTTAGTAATTTAAAATTATATTTGTTAAGAGCAATTATTTCTGGGAAGGACATTTTGTCTGCCATTTTTACTGTGCAAAGTATTCGGTTATGGTGGGTTGCATATTTTGTCTTGAGGATATAGTTTTTGCACGTGATATGGTCCTGTTAAATGAATATGAATGAGAACAAGATAAAGCTCATTAGGTATTTGTATTGTTGGGCAAGCTCTGAAGCTATTTGCTCCTTATTAGTTGGTTATAATTATTGAGTATTTAGGGCCAAGGATGCCTTTTTATATTGTTAATATAAAGTAATGCTTTTGGATGTTGATCGCCAGAGGTGAGTGGACAAGTTAGTGGCTTGTCTTTGCAAAATGAAACAAGGATGGTTTTACATGCCCTTGTTACATGACCAAATGCATGCTTACAGGAGGACGTAGTCACCCCCTTGTAAGTTCAATGCTATTGTAATGTATTTGAACTCATAATTTTTCTTAATTCAACAGACATGAATTTTAATTTAAATATTTTCTGATTTAGTGTTCTCTGAGAATTTTGCTTTTCTCTAAATAGTTATTAGTTTATGATGGTCATGGTCTTATTCCTTCTTAAATCCTTTTCCTTGTGAGAATTTTGATTTTACCTAATAGTACTTATGGCATGGCTCATAATAATCATTATCACTATATATATGCCGAGTTCTTCCCATCTTAAAATTCTTTTTTCATTTTCCAATGCTTGTTTGGGTTCTATTTTGTCCTAATTAATCCTAGTCATAATGTAAATGATCTTATTAGTTTCTTATTTCTTATTAGTTTTTTTATTATTTTTTTTCAGTTGATTCTTGTAGGAGTATGTTGCTCTGGAGCAGGTGATGGTACAGATCCTTATGCTGAGATTTCACTACAACCTTTGCCAGAGTATACTGTACCATCAGATGGAGTTACCATGACTTGTATAACATGTACTGATAATGGGCGTATCTTCCTGGCTGGTCGTGATGGGCACATTTATGAGCTGCAATACACCACTGGTTCAGGCTGGTATAAGCGTTGCCGTAAAGTTTGCCTTACTGCAGGTGTTGGAAATGTCATTTCAAGGTATGTTGTATTAAGTGATGATAAAGATTCAAGTATGCCTTTTATCACCCCTTGGTTTTTTCTTGGTGATGATTTAAACATCTTTAAATTGTCAAGATTGTGTTTCATTTTTTAATTTTGAGGTTTGAGGAATGTTGTTTGAGATAGTGAATGGATGCATACAGGGCTTGTAATTTCATTTAATTTCGCCTATAATTCCTACTTAGGGGTTGGTTATCTTTGATGAGAAGTTATAAAATTAATACTACCTTCTTCATACCATGTTAAAAAATCACTCCCTAATGTTTCCAGGTGGATAGTACCCAATTTATTTAAATTTGGAGCCGTTGACCCCATTGTCGAAATGGTTTTTGATAATGAAAGACAAATTTTGTATGCACGAACTGAGGAGATGAAACTTCAGGTTTTTGTTCTGGGGCCTAATGGAGATGGTCCACTGATGAAGGTGGCTGAAGAAAGGAATCTGTTCAATCAGAGGGATACACATTATGGAGGTAGACAAGCAACTGGGCAAAGAGCACCCAATCGATCAACCAAACCATCTGTAGTTTGTATTTCACCTTTGTCCACTCTTGAATCAAAGTGTCTGCACCTAGTTGCTGTTTTGTCGGATGGAAGAAGGATGTACCTCTCCACTTCTCCATCTACTGGTGGCAGCGGCACTGTTGGTGGTTTAGGTGGTTTCGGCAATCACCATCTTAGGCCAAGCTGTATAAAAGTTGTAACAACTAGGCCGCCTCCGCCTTTAGGGGTTGGCGGAGGGCTTAGCTTTGGAGCTATATCTCTAGCTGGCAGAAATCAGAATGAGGATATCTCTTTAAAGGTTGAAAATGCATATTATTCAGCTGGAACCCTTGTCCTTTCTGATTCATCACCACCGACCATGTCTTCACTTCTTATTGTAAGCAAGGACCCAAGTTCACAATCATCTCTGACAGGTAGTTTAGGGACAAGTGCTAGGATTTCTCGTGCGCTGAGAGAATCTGTGACTTCTTTACCTGTTGAGGGCCGAATGCTTTCTGTGGCAGATGTTCTACCCTTACCAGACACAGCTGCTACTGTTCAATCCCTATACTCAGAACTTGAATTTTGTGGATTTGATATCTCTGGAGAGTCCTGTGAAAAGGCTTCTGGAAAACTTTGGGCTAGAGGTGACCTTTCAACACAACATATACTGCCTAGAAGGAGAATTGTTGTTTTTAGTACTATGGGCATGATGGAAGTAGTCTTCAACCGGCCTGTTGATATTCTGAGAAGGCTGTTTGAGTCCACCTCACCAAGATCAATCTTAGAAGATTTCTTTAACCGTTTTGGAGCTGGCGAGGCAGCCGCCATGTGTTTGATGCTAGCTGCAAGGATAGTAAATTTTGAAAATCTTATAAACAATGTTGTTGCTGAGAAGGCTGCTGAAGCCTTTGAGGACCCAAGACTTGTTGGAATGCCACAACTTGAAGGCAGTAATGCTTTGGCAAGCACTAGAACAGCAACAGGGGGATTCAGCATGGGGCAGGTTGTTCAAGAAGCTGAGCCTATATTTTCTGGTGCACATGAAGGACTCTGCTTGTGTTCATCAAGGTTGCTTTTTCCGGTTTGGGAACTTCCCATTATGGTCACAAAGGGCGATCCTGTGTCTGAAAATGGGGTAGTTGTATGCAGACTTTCCTCTGGTGCTATGCAGGTCCTCGAAAACAAGATTCGTTCTTTGGAGAAATTCTTAAGGTGTATAAGGAACCAGAGAAGGGGGCTTTACGGCTGTGTAGCAGGTATGGGGGACTTGACTGGTTCCATTTTATATCGATCTGGTTCAGAATTAGGTGCTGATGATCGGAGTATGATTAGAAATTTATTTGGTGCCTACTCACTGAATGTTGAGTCTAGTGGTGGTGGGACATCGAATAAAAGACAGCGCTTGCCATATAGTCCTGCTGAATTGGCTGCAATGGAGGTGTGGTGAAAAATACAGAAGCATTCATGTGTTTGTACTTTTTCTTTTCTTATTTCCTTTGGCAGCTTACAGGTGTTCTGTGCTGCAGGTGAGGGCAATGGAATGTATCAGGCAGTTGCTTTGTAGATCTGCTGAAGCTTTGTTTTTGCTCCAGCTTCTTTCTCAGCATCATGTGACACGCTTGGTTCAAGGTTTTGATGCTAATTTACGGCAGGAGTTGGTGCAGCTGACATTTTGTCAGCTAGTTTGTTCTGAGGAGGGTGACCGCCTTGCTACAAGGCTTATTTCTGCTTTGATGGAGGTAATGCAAATTTTATCTTACATTATAGGAGTTTACTGTTATTTAGAGAAAAATTTCATGTATTCTGCCATGTATTTTCAGCTAGTTTTTGTTTTATCTGCCACTGCTGATCTCCTTTTCAAATGATTTACCTAACTGATGTCGTTGTTGTCATCCATTTCTCCAGTATTATACTGGTCCTGATGGCAGGGGAACAGTTGATGATATTAGTGGAAGACTACGAGAGGGGTGTCCGAGCTATTTCAAGGAATCTGATTACAAGTTCTTTTTAGCTGTGGAATGTCTTGAAAGGGCTGCTGTAACTTCAGATACTGAGAAGGAGAATCTTGCTAGAGAGGCTTTCAATTTCTTGAGTAAAGTCCCAGAATCTGCAGATTTACAAACTGTTTGCAAACGGTTTGAGGACTTGAGGTAAATTTATTATCAAATGCAGGCTAGGGCTGCTTCTCTTTAACTTTTGTATGCCTGAATTACATTGTCATCTTTTGGTCTCTGTAGATTTTATGAAGCAGTCGTTCGGTTGCCTCTGCAAAAGGCACAGGCTCTTGACCCTGCAGGCGATGCCTTAAATGATCAAATTGATGCAGCAACTCGAGAACATGCAATTGCTCAGCGTGAACAGTGCTACAAGATAGTAACCAGTGCTTTGCGATCTCTGAAAGGCGACTCTCCACAGAGAGAATTTGGCTCTCCTGTTAGACCTGCTGCTACACGATCTTCCCTTGATTCGGCGTCACGGAAGAAATATATATGCCAGATTGTTCAACTTGGTGTTCAGTCGCCTGATAGATTATTTCATGAGTACCTGTATAGAACCATGATTGATTTGGGCCTTGAAAATGAGCTGTTGGAGTTTGGAGGTCCTGATTTGGTACCTTTTCTGCAAAGTGCCGGCCGTGAACCCATAAACGAGGTTTTCATTATTTCAGTTGTGGATTTTCTAATTTTATTTAAAGAGATGAAACTTGGTAAAATCATATTGTTTTTAGGAAAAGAAGATTTCAAATTTAGATGTTGTTTTTTATCCCAAAAAGAAAAAGAGAGGGAGAGAGAGGACTGCAATTACATTCTGAACTAAATGCTTCACATCTAGAGTTGGTTATGTATTTGAAATGTTAAAAATGCAATATTACTGAACTTTTTATTGATTGTTATTCTCATTTTTCTGTTATCTGTCTTGTAGGTTCGAGCTGTTTCTAGCATAACATCAGCAACTTCTTTTATGGGCCAAACTGGAGCACCTATGCCATCTAGTGAGGCCAAATACTTTGACCTTTTGGCACGATATTATGTGTTGAAACGACAACATTTACTTGCAGCTCATGTGTTGCTAAGGCTTGCTGAAAGAAGATCTACTGATGCAAAAGACGCTCCTACTCTTGATCAGAGGTCTGCAGTTTTTTCTTTCTTACATTCAAGGCAATTGATGCTTGGTTCAGCATTGCAACTTGCTTTGGCTGAGGCCAAACTGGCATCAACCTGAGGATGAAGAGAATTTTTTTTTTGCCATCCATCAGAATTTAACTACTGTCAATATAACTGGGAAAAAACTGAATTAGGTTGAGATTTGATTGCCTAAAACAATTGTTTTTTCCCTTACCTTATTTAACCTGTACTATTTCCTGATTTGATCGTTCAAGTGCTTGTATCACTATCACGACACCTGAATTAATGCCTGTGATATGTTGTAAATTTGATTTTACATATATGCTGAAGTTTAATCTTGAGTTCAGACTCTATCACACATGAACCGCAGCTGATTTTTCTCCTTGGGTTTCTCGTTTTTGTTGTCCCAAATTAATTTGTGAAGATAAACAATTAAACCAATTTAACATTAGGTTCCATGTGGTTGTTTCCTGTATTGCACAGCTCAAATTAATGATCTGCGGTATGGTTTTTATCTAATATTGTTGTTTTCTTTTTGTCCCTGTCAGGCGTCAATACCTAAGTAATGCAGTTTTACAAGCCAAGAATGCAAGTAACAGCGATGGTCTTGTGGGTTCTACCCGGAGTGCTTTTGACAATGGATTGTTAGATTTACTTGAAGGGAAGCTTGCTGTCCTTCGGTTTCAAATAAAAATCAAAGAAGAACTGGAGGCTATAGCTTCTAGGTTAGAAGCTCCGGTTGACATGATTGAGTCTGATCAAAATGGATCAGCCCCTGATGTGAATCCTACAACTAATGCCAATTATGCAAATACAGCCCGTGAAAAAGCCAAAGAGCTATCATTAGATTTAAAGAGCATCACTCAACTATATAATGAATATGCAGTTCCATTTGAACTTTGGGAGGTACACTGGTTTCTTTATCCATTCTCACTTTAATCAGTCATTACATTATCACCTTATGGCATTTAGTGTTTCCTCTTTGTGGTCCTTTAAACTTCAGTCAACTGACTGATGGCTTACTGGAAAGTGGTTTTCTTTTAAGGATATAAACAAGAATTAAACTTCTGTTTGATTGTTTTTTCTGCATTATTTTTGTCAGTTGCTATATGTTGTGCTTTGTCCTGCTAGAAGAGTGTCTAATGTTTTATTTGCTGGCTCAAGCTTTTGGAAGAGCAGTGGTTGGGCAACTCCTGCCTCCAGTGATTGCACTCATCTTTGTTCCTGACCTATTGCTTCCAATTGCAAGTCTTTTCTTGGTGTTATTCTGTGATATAGAATTAATGGTTGTCTTAAAGTGGCCAATCTAGTAAAAAAGAGTATGGTGTTACTTGCTATAAAGCTGCTCGGCATGTTGTCATTGAAAATGTATGGCATAAAATCTAATAGGTGGATTTTGAATATTATTGATGGGGGCCGGACCAGATGTCTTTGGAATTATACCCCTAGGTGGCAGTTTGTTTTCCTTGCTTTTGTAGCTTAATGTGGGTAGAGATGATAAGGTTTTGGGAGGATTTGTGGATGGGGGGCTTATTTTTTATCTGTCGTTTACTTCATAGATTTTCTCCCTTCCATCCTATTCCTATAGGAAGTTTCTTGGGTTTGGATTCCTCCAATCAAATTGGTAGTTTAACTAGATTAGAAATTGAAATAATAAGAGCCTCTGATCAAATGGACTTCCTTTGTCTGTTCTGTATCCTTTTGTACCTTTTTTTCTTTTTTCCAAAACAAATTTAATATTTCCAAAGAATCTAATATTATACTACTGTAAACATGTTCTTGACTCTACATTTCATGGTATGAATTTCTCTGCTATTTGTCCCTGTTTTAGATATGTCTCGAAATGCTGTACTTTGCGAACTATAACGGTGATGCTGATAGTAGCATTTTAAGAGAAACCTGGGCTAGACTTATTGATCAAGCTCTTTCAACGGGTGGCATTGCTGAGGCATGTTCTGTACTGAAAAGAGTTGGTTCCCACATATATCCTGGGGATGGAGCTGTTTTACCTCTAGACACTCTATGTCTTCACCTCGAGAAGGCTGCACTGGTACATTTTCCTCTCTGTTCAGATATAAACATATTTTGTCGCATCTATGTCTATGGCAAACTGGTGGATAATTAAAGATTGCCCAGATTGTGATCTTGGCAGTCCGAAGATTTATGTTTAAAATTAAGTATATTTTCTTTTGTGTATTTCTCTTTTTTCTAATCATTTTTGTTTCCTTTTTCAAAAAATTAAAATTCTTCCTGTAGGAGAGATTGGATTTGGGGGTTGAATCTGTTGGAGATGAAGATATAGCAAGAGCCCTTCTGGCTGCTTGTAAAGGAGCAGCAGAACCTGTATTGAATACTTATGACCAATTATTATCAAATGGAGCTATTTTGCCATCACCAAACCTTAGGTTACGCCTTCTTCGATCTGTGCTTGTGGTACTTCGAGAGTGGGCAATGTCTGTATTTGCAAAGAGAATGGGTACAAGTGCTACTGGAGCATCTTTAATATTAGGAGGAGCATTTTCACTAGAGCAAACAACAGTCATTAACCAAGGAATTCGAGATAAGATCACCAGTGCAGCAAACAGGTCAAAATCAATTCCTTTTTTGGGGTTCCTTTTGGGTGTCATGACGCTTGCAATATATTGTTGTTTTTTGTGAAAAATAAAAGAAAAAGGGGACCAAAAGGGGTAAAAATAAAAGAGTAACTGTGAGTGGAACCTGATAATTGGGATATGTTTAGATGGGTAGCATGTTCTTGCTTGGTATGGTGATTTCATGGCAGTGATCATGTATATCATCTTTTTTCTTAAAACCGATGTTCCATTTTGTTATTGCAGTTTTTTGTGGTGATGATCTAAACTTGTATTACCAAAATTGTTGCTTGTATCCATGAATTAGAATTACTTGTAAACATATATCATTTTCCAAATCCAAGTTACTAATCCTATTTTCAAATTTTTTATAACAGATATATGACAGAAGTGCGGAGGTTACCGCTTCCACAGAATCGGACTGAGGCTGTTTACCGAGGATTTCGAGAACTCGAAGAGTCCCTAATAAGTCCCCTTTTCTTTAATCGATTTTGATTGCTTCTTGTTTCATGTAATATTTTGTTAAGAATTTCTTCTTGTTGCATGAGTTTAGCAAATAAAAATATTACCGCTTAAATGTTGGAAAGTCAGTGTAACATTATTCTTAGGACAAATGTAACATTACACAATTCAAATGTAAAAGTTGCAGTGGTTTAGATGAGATTGAATTCTCATTCCTGGTCCTGTGCATGAAAACAACTGGAAACCTAACCTTTGATGCCAAATTCTGATACCAGCTCCTCCTGAGAATTGGTTTACAGAAGTACACTTTGACTATTTGGTGGTTATTATCACTTATCATGTGACATTTACTTTACTTTTTTTATGATGCAAAACTTGGATGTATTTATAGCCATTCATGGAGAGAGAAGGAAAACATCTAGAAATGACCAAGAAAATTTGTCAAATTCTACAATTGGGAATAGTTGATTGATACAAATTACGATACCAATTCATCTTCTAGTTGAAATTATATAAGTTTAACCATGTTGACATTTTGACTATAAGGGGGTTGTTGCGACCTTTCTGTTGTTGTTTTTGATATTTATTAATTGCAAATTTATTGAGACAGTTGATATTAAATTTAGGGTAAAAGATATTTTAATTTATTAAACTAATAAGTTCTAGTGATTTAAGAAAAATTATGGGTTTTGAAAATATCGTTAAAACACATTTTCGTTGTGAAAAATTATCTATTTAATTTTTTTTAGTTCTAAGTTGTTAGTGGTATTATGTAGATTTTATTTTTTCAATTTATATGATAATGACTCGTTTTAGAAAATAAAAGATCAAAAAAGTCAATATTTATTTAGAGTACGATCTATTTAATAGGTTAGGTAATTTTTATGTAGTTCATTTTTATTTAAATAATCAAATTTTAAATTTTCATAAGTATTTTTAAAATTATTATAACTAGTCAATTTATAAAATAAACTATTTTTTAATTTAAATTTATTGATAAATTTAGTTTGAAAGTCTCATGTAGAAAGAAAGGGCGGTTGTCTATTTCCACAAAAAAGAAAAATTCTATCCTTAAGAATGAATCGGTTGAACTCTGTTTTGTCTTCAATTTAGAACGAAGTTGGTACGAAATTTATTGATTGATTGGAATTTATTATACAAGAAATTACATCTTTAATATTTAATAAAATAATATTCATGAACTTGACCCTTAATTTCTTATACGTTATTAAGTTTGTAACCTATTTAATTTTATATTTAATAACATTATCTACACCTAAACAAAAAGGAAACTTACCTAAATGGTCCCATCTTTGTGATTGTAAAAGAAAATGCTTTATCCAAGAACTAGGTTTTCAAATAGAGTTCCATTCAATTCTATCAATCACATTCATGGAAAATCCTATGCATCATTTTCCCACTATTTCTACATAAAATTAATGGGTCCCCTCAAATCTCCAACAATTTCCAATTTTTCAACTTTAGGGTTTCACCATATATTAAATAAAATATATATAGTATAAAAATACCTAATCAAATTCGTTCATACAAACTAACATACTTTCTTTATCATTGTCATTTTACTTTGTATGGATACTTTATTTGTTCTAAAATCAATCACTTCAAATTTAAATATTTTTCTTATTTTCTTTGTATTAAATTATATGTTACATATTTTATTCTTATATTATAGAATTGATTCGCACGTTCAATATGTTATCTATGTTAAAATTAATCTCTTCAATTTAAAGTATTATTATTGTTTTCTTCACTCAAATTAAAATATTATTTTTATTTCAAACTTAACCTTATCGGATTTCATTTACACGTTAATTTGAGCATTGAACTATATTTTTTTAATAAGTATGTATACACTAAATCATTAAAATATACTCCTTTTCTAACTAAAATTTTATCATGTATCATTTACTATTATAAAAAATGATAGAAAGTTTATCATTACTAAATATTTTATTCTTAATAGATAATTTTTAAAATTTGTCTTTAATGATTTTTTTTATCACATACAAAATGCGATGAGACTCGTACACATCATAGAGATAGGTATAAGTGTAAAATATATATATATATGTTTAGTATGTGATAATTAATAATTTATGTTTTTTAATATTATATTTCACATTTGAAGAAAAAAATATACATTAGTCAACTTTTTTTTTGTCTCTATCATTCATTTAACTAATATATGAATATATAAATTTAAATAATTTTTAAAAATTAAAAATTTTAATATCAATATTAAAATCTTAACATTATATTAGAGTTAAATTAAAAATATGTGAACTTTTTTATATAAAAAAAGAGGACTATTTATCCATACTAATAATAAGAAGGTCTTTTCATTCAACAAAAATTAAATACATTATTCTTAACTACCTAAAACAATGTAGTTATTAAAATATTAACTTAAAATTCTAATATACGGGTTGAAATTTAAGTTAAAAGAAGTAAAACACAAAACTTAGAATTGTTTTTTTTTTATATAGAAACAAACTTAAATTCCAACCGAGAAAATAAATCAATAAATTTGATTTTATTCAATTATTTTGCCAATTGGTACACTTAAATAACTATTAAGGTCAGTAAAATAATTTAGTTTTTTCTTTTCTCAAAAATATTTGATACGAATTTTTTTATACCCATATATTAATTATTGTAGAAAGTACTTTTATTAGAAAATAAAAGTCAGAACATAGTATGAAAGCTCCCAATCCCATACCTTACAAATCACAATTACGTGGAAATAAAATAAATTATCCACAAACAAATATTAAAAAAATAAAAAAAGACAAGAATAAAAAGCCACGGGGGTATTTCAGTACTTTCACCTCTGATCTATCGCTCCGTTAACATTGAGTGTAGTAAGTATAGGATTGTACACAAAATTGAATCCAGACTCGAAACTGCGTCACTTTTGGAAACTCAAAAGAGGAAAATAAGACTCGTCGAAGAAAAAGGAAAAAGAAAAAAAAAAATTGGTGATTTTGGTTATTTTAATTTAAATAAACGAAAAGAAATAAAATTCGTCACCGGTTCGGTTCGATTGGAATTTCTTGATTTCGCTAGATCTGAAAAAAATCCAATTTTCCCTTACGGAGCGTAAAGAGGGGATGTGTTTACGTTTGTGTTTGTGGAAGAAATGATTATAAAACGGGGTTGATTTGTGCAATCGCGTGAAGGAGAAGAATTGAATTGTTAGGGTTTGGGTTTGGTTTGTTGTTAGTTACATGGCCGACGCGCTTTCGGTGATTCCAGCTGCGGTGCTTCGTAATCTCTCCGATAAGCTCTACGAGAAGCGCAAAAATGCGGCCCTCGAGGTCTGTATATCAAATTCGTCGTCGTATTTGATGTGTCGGGTTTTGTATTTTTTTTTTTTCAATTTTTTGTGTGTGATTGCGGGTTTGTGTAGGTTGAGGGCATAGTGAAGCAGTTGGCTGCGGCGGGGGATCATGATAAGATTTCGGCGGTGATCAATTTGTTGACTACGGATTTCACCTACTCGCCGCAAGCCAATCATCGCAAGGTCTGTGAATTTTAGTTCTGATGAATTGAAAATGTTTTTTTTTTTTTTAATTTGTGATGAATTAATTTGTTGTTCCTTTTAATTTATAGGGAGGATTGATAGGGTTAGCGGCTGCTACGGTTGCGTTGACTTCTGAAGCAGCACAGCATCTCGAGGTAAATTATGCTCATCTTAGGTAGCTATATGTAGATTGATGAAAAATCGAGGGAGTTATTTAACTATATTATCTGGGTTTTACTCCCAAGTGTAAGGATATTGCTCTATGGTAGAAGTAGGATGGTTCATATTTCTGACAATTGCTGTTTTTCCTTTTGCTGTTAGTTTCATTTATGTGATTTCTCCCATGAAATTTTGAATCTATGCCACATGAGATGGCTGGATGCATTTACTATACTTTTTATCACTGCATAAAAATCCAGCAAAAGAGTGTAAGCTTTCAGGTTTCATATTTGGTCATAATTAGCGGCTATGCATTAATCTGTTTTATTCTGCCTTAGAGAGTATCTTTGGTTTTCAAATTTTGTTATGCATAAAATAGTTTGACTTCCCCTGTGGCACTGGATAGCTTTTGTAAAATTTCCATTCGTGCATCATATTATATAATTATTTAACATTTTATGCTATAGGACCTCTTTCAAGCATATTAGAGTGTTTTAGGCATGTATCTAGACAAGATGCTTCTTCCTTGGGATGAAAGCAATGGAAAGTTAGTTTTGCTGTACCATTTCAAATGACAGAATTTAATTTCTTATGGAAAGTTAGTTTTGCTGTACCATTTAATTTCGTCTATATGCTCATTTTTTTTTTTCAAAATTTATATCCTTTCTGCATTACCATGCTCATGATTTGTTTTTAATTTTTTTTGGTCTGACACAATTTTCCAGCAAATTGTACCACCCGTGCTTAATTCTTTTTCTGACCAAGATAGTAGAGTTCGTTATTATGCCTGCGAAGCTCTGTATAACATTGCAAAGGTGAGAGTAGTTTGACTGAGTTCCATTTTTCTGTATTTTTAATCTGAATTTATACCGAGGTTGATCTGCTAGCTTTTGTTGTTCCACAGGTTGTAAGAGGAGATTTTATTATCTTCTTTAATCAGATTTTTGATGCATTATGTAAGCTTTCGGCTGATTCAGATGCCAATGTACAAAGTGCTGCACATCTTTTAGATCGCCTTGTAAAGGTATAAACTGACTTCCCTTCATATTTATTCTTATGTTGGATTATCTGAGGATAGGAATTCTTTTTTGTTGGATCGATTCTGAGATTTTACTGTGTGAAACAGGACATTGTCACTGAAAGTGATCAGTTCAGGTGTGTAATCTTCTATTCCAGTTCCAGACTGGAAATTCTTATATTTAAAGTGGCAAACACTTAAAACAAGAATTTTCCTCCTGCCTTTATTATGTAACTTCTGTTGTTTTATGGTTTTTTCTCTTCAGCATTGAAGAATTTATACCTCTGTTGAGAGAGCGCATGAATGTTTTAAATCCTTATGTCCGGCAGTTTTTGGTAGGATGGATCACTGTGTTGGACAGTGTTCCAGATATTGATATGCTGGGTTTTCTCCCTGATTTTCTTGATGGTAAATAATATTCTCTATCTGTAAATTGAAAGTTTTTTCTTTTGTCATTTTGTTGTTTCAAGTGCTGCTCTATTCTGCTTTTAAGCTTCAACTCAGAAAGGCTTCATAAATTTCAGGTTTATTTAATATGTTAAGTGATTCTAGTCATGAAATCCGACAACAAGCTGATTCTGCTCTTTCAGAGTTTCTTCAAGAGATTAAGAATTCCCCAGTAAGACTAATGCTAACTTTGAATTCCTTACTCTAGTATCCTACCTGTGATATCTCCTTCCTGATTAAAAGCATGTATGACTTCTTTTTTTTTTCTCTTTTCTGCATCATTTTTGTGAATTGTAGGATTTTTTCTGTTTCTTTGAGTTTTCATCTAAACAGAAAATAGCTTTTCAGTCTACATTTGCCTGACGTTTTCTCTCATAAAAAGTATTCTTTTGTTCATTTGTAATTTTCTGACTCGAGCAGTGCTACTCTTGAAGTCTGTAGATTATGGTCGCATGGCTGAAATACTGGTGCAGAGAGCGGCTTCTCCAGATGAGTTTACACGGTTAACAGCCATCACTTGGGTAAAGTTGAATTAAGTTTTTTGGCGAATCTTTTTTAAAAAATATTCTATACCATAACTTTTAAGACATTGTTAGATAGAAGTTTGGTGGCTTTTCTGTATTTTGAGACAAGTTGATGATCATTTGTAATTTATTTGACATTAGTTATTAAATTTCTTCTATTTCTTGAATGAACAGATAAATGAGTTTGTAAAACTTGGAGGGGACCAGCTAGTTCCTTACTATGCTGATATACTGGGAGCCATTCTTCCCTGTATATCTGATAAAGAAGAAAAGATCAGAGTGGTAAGGCATGTTTAAGCTCATATTTCTTTGATAAATTAAAAGGAAATATTTCTAGTACTCTTGAGCAATTTGCAAACTGAATTTTACTCTTTTCTTTGTGAATTAGGTTGCTCGTGAAACCAATGAAGAGCTTCGTGCAATCAAAGCTGATCCAGCAGAAGGATTTGATGTACGAGCAATCCTCTCCATTGCAACGAGGTGTAGTTTTTGTTACCTGGGAAAAAAGCTAGGTTTCAGATGTTACTAGTAGTTTGCACTTTTATGGGTATATAAAGCACTTCATCACTTCAAGAGCTATAAAAAAGTGCTTATTAGGGTTGCTTACTTTAGATTGGTTATGTTCTTGACCCACAATATAGTTATTGCTGATCCTTTTGAATGTTCAGGCAACTATCTAGTGAGTGGGAGGCAACTCGAATTGAAGCGTTGCACTGGATATCAACCCTTTTAAATAGACATCGGTCTGAGGTAATGTGGCGTCTGTTGGTGAATCATGGGCACATCCATTTAGGATGCATGTTTTCTTGTCATTTGCTTACATCTTTTACTAGTTATTTTTTAACTGAACCTTTTGCAACCATTTGATTACTATGAACCGATAAGCCCCGAGTAGGTAAATGCCAATACCCCAATTTCTTATTTTTCTTGTTAGGGTGTCTAACATCCCATTTATGAACTTCTTCTGGCCTGTTGCTGTGGTTTTGATTTTTATCAGCATGCATCCTGTTCCAGCTGTCATCCCAACTTTTTGGCATCATTTTGGTGATTTTCCTTTTTCGCTTCGGGGTGTGGGCTTTTTTTTTTCAGTTGATCACATGTTACAATTCTTTTTGAAACAGGTATTATGTTTCCTGAATGACATTTTTGATACGCTTCTAAAAGCACTGTCAGATCCTTCTGATGAGGTAAGTTTGTTCCCTCAAGTACCTTTTCATCTTCTTTGTTTTCCAATTCCTATTTCATTACTATTACAACTGTCTGCCTCTGGCTATTTTGAAACATTGTTCATTTATCTTTTTCTTGTCATTGTAAAGTCTTCTTTCTCCTTTTGTGCTTGTTTCTTTTCTTTTGGCTGTTGATAAGCATTGATTTAAGGACCCACTTTTAATCTTTGCTGTTAGCAAACATTTGGTTTAATTCCTGCGGAGTACCGCACGAGAGGATAAGAGTGAAATGAAGAAGTTTGGAATGGTTCTTTTAGGGGTTTGGCCTCCCTGGATAGAGGTTGAAAAGTGCAAATGGTTTGAAATCTGACCCTTTGCTTTAAGTACTTGGCCAGCAAACATTTGGTTTAATTCCTGCGGAGTATCGCAAGAGAGGATAAGAGTGAAATGTAGAAGTTTGGAATGGTTCCTTTAGGGGTTTGGCCTCCCTGCATATAAGCTGAAAAGTGCAAATGGTTTGAAGTCTGACCCTTTGCTTTAAGTATGTGCGGCTTGTCTATGAAGAAATTGTAGACAACCCTTTTGGGGCATTAGCCTAGTTGCCAGTTGTTTAGTATCATGCAGATGTATTCAGGAAACAGTTAAAATGTTATTTTTTATTACAATTTTATTGTTTATTTATTTAATTTGATGCAAGAGTTTTCTGGACTAACTTTTTTTCGGTTTGAGTTTTCTTTCTGGCTTTGTCTTACAATCCTCATGGATGCTTTGCCAGTTTTTCGCATACCACGAGATATTCATTTCATTACTTCTGTGCATTCTTTGCGTCTAAAAATGGAACTTGGGTTTTCCACAGGTTGTGCTCTTGGTTCTCGAGGTTCATGCATGCATTGCAAAAGATCTTCAACACTTTCGCCAGCTCGTTGTTTTCCTAGTACATAATTTCCGGGTTGACAATTCCCTTTTGGAGAAGTGAGTCCCTTTGTTTCTTCTGTTTCTAGCTTTGTAGGTTAGCTGGCAAGTGGTATGCTTGCTGACTCTCTATTTATTTTAACTGTGCTTTCTTTTGTAAATTATTCTCTTGTTTCCTTAGGCGTGGTGCTTTGATAATCCGCCGACTTTGTGTACTTTTAGATGCTGAAAGGGTATACCGGGAACTCTCCACAATTCTTGAGGGAGAAGCAGACCTGGATTTTGCATGTACTATGGTTCAGGTTGTCCTTTATTTTAGAACTTAAGTAAAGTAGTAATATAGAATTTAGCGACTGATACTAAGAGTTTATCTGAGCATGGTTTATTTTATAAAACAAAGCAACTCTGAAAGTGCTTGTACTGTGAGATAACTGTGATGTAGAATAATATTGCTGAAGCTGTTATCAAGCTTAGTTATTTGTTTATATCTTTGCTTAAACTAAATTCTTCTTAATTCGTAACTTAATTGTCACATAATGTTGTATGTATTCTTTTTGTTTCAGGCTTTAAATTTGATTTTGCTTACTTCCTCTGAATTATATGAGCTGCGAGATCTTTTGAAACAATCACTGGTTAACCCTGCTGGAAAAGACTTATTTGTTTCTTTGTATGCTTCATGGTGTCATTCACCCATGGCAATTATAAGTCTATGCTTGTTAGCTCAGGTGAGAATCTGGAACATTGTTATGGCTGTACATTGTATATTTGCAACTCTCTCTTTTATCAAACCACGTACATATTTTTGTGGTTATTTATGGAATCCTCATGATGATGTTGCATTCTTGTTTGGCAGACATACCATCATGCAAGTGCTGTGATTCAGTCTCTGGTGGAGGAAGATATTAATGTCAAATTTTTGGTCCAGCTAGATAAATTGATTCGCTTGCTGGAAACTCCAATCTTTGCTTATCTTAGATTGCAGGTGCTTAAGTTAAAAATGAATTTCATATTTGCTTTACTAAGTTGGTCTTACTGATGTCTTATATTTGATTTGGTTAAAGGCTGAAAAAAAATATTTTTGTATCCTGGTGCTCTTGCCCAATAATTTCAGTATTGGCTTGTTTTATGGCCATCTTTAATCTGGAGATCTAGGTTCAAGAATTGTTCTGGTTCTTTAACATACATGTGCATGTCACATTCTGAGACATTTATTCCTTTCTATTTAGCAACTATGATTTTTGAAGATGGTATAATTTTTGCGGGGTGGCTTCCCAGATGGTGGATTTTTTGGCGCCAGTATGAAGTTATTTCCTGCTTGTCATATCTAGAGTATAGAGTTTTTATTGCTTGTAAGTTGTCTACAGAGTTCCATGTGGCTGAGGAACGTAATTTGGGTTGTGATGTATTTAGTTGTCTTCTAGAAGGAGGATCTGTGAAGGAAGAGTTGCAGTTCCAACGGGAAGCATTCATTCTGTGGATGGTTTTATGTTCTGATCTAATTAATGATACTAACTATATTGATAGACCTAGTCACATGATGGGGAGATCTTGTCTATGGAGAAGATAGTTGTATTTGTTTTTCCCCTTTAATGAAGCCTTAGTACGTGGTCAATGTGGTTGAAGCTTCTCATGACTAATGTTTGTACATGCATTTGTGTTGGATTTTTTTCTATCACAAATTTCTTTTAGTAATTTGTGGCTCTCATGACTACTATTTATTTTTGTGAGTCACTAAGAAATTCTTTAATTTGCAGCTTCTTGAACCGGGAAGATATACATGGTTGTTGAAAGCCTTGTATGGTCTTTTGATGTTACTTCCTCAGGTATATCTTAGCAATCAAGCTGTTTTCATTTAATCTCTTTCTCGTCACCATTATTAGCTCAAACTTGCCTACATTTACAAACCTGATTGAGCTGCTTATTTACACTTTTCTGACTTGTATTTGTAGTACTTAGATTCATGTTTAACCTTTCACATGATCTATTAATGCAGCAAAGTGCAGCCTTTAAGATACTGAGGACCCGTTTGAAGACTGTACCTTCATACTCCTTCAACGGAGAGCAAATCAAGCGAACATCTTCCGGGAACCCATGCTCTCAGATTCTACATAGCATGCCTAGTGGATTACAATTTTCTGAAGATGGAGAAGTAAACCCAGACTTGGGGAGTTCACACGGAGGGATTAATTTTGCTTCAAGACTGCAACAGTTTGAGCAGATGCAGCGTCAGCATCGTGTGCATGCAAAAGCTCAAGCTCAGATGCGCAAGAGTTCAGCTTCATTATCAAAGGTTAATTGAGCTCCTTATCGATATTATTGCTATTACTATTGAGCTTATCTACTACTATATTCTGTGTTCTGATAAGTCCTAGGTTACTGAGGAATTAGATGGAAATTAATCATTTTCTGGAATGGCTGAATATACTAATTCCTTACTGATTCCAGCCCTTCTCCCCCACAATGCAAAAAGACTTTGGCTGGAGAAGCTGTGAAGTCTCTTGGTTAGGCTTAAAAGAATACGGGGGAGAGAAATCTGGAGAAGGGCATTATTAGTAGTGATAAAATTGATATGCCTTAAATTTAAATCTTAAATTCTGTTGAGATACACTTGGGATATAATCTGTTGCCGGATTATGCAGGATATTCCGAGACCCCAAGAAGAGAATCGACCTACTCCACCGTCAGACGTGAGTAGGCCTTCCTCAAGATCATCCAGAAAAGGTCCGGGGCAGTTACAGCTTTAATTAGTGTTGCTGCTGATCTCATTGATCCAAGTGTTAGCGACAAATGAGATCTGGTATAAATTGTAAAATTGTATATTTTAGTAGTTTGTTCTTGTTGAACCTGTGGAGGTTGGGGATGGTGAAAATTGGATTTTGAATTAAGGTGAAGCTTGAGGGTTCCCCTCAGCTTATTCTTTTTCGCTGTTGTAATTGGGACATGCCCATGTGGTTGTGTTATTTTTTATTGGGAACCATATGGGCTAGAGGGAGATATATAATTTAGAAAAATGCAGTTTGTTTTTTTTCTCTTTTTATTTTTTTTTATATTTTATTATCTTTTCCTTGTTCGTCTGTTATGGCAATTATATAAAATAAGGAGTCGACTAATTCATGTACACATTGACCCTTGGAAGAATTATGCATCTTTTATTTATTGATTTGTTAATGTTTCAACTACCCTTTTATTGTCTTAATTGTATTATTTGTTGACTTGTCTAGTTTCCTCTCTTTTTCTCAGTTCAAAAACTCTATAATGTTGTTAAAATTGAGGCTGTTAGACAACTCGGGCCTCTGTTTAAAGATTGGTTTTGTGCAACAGCAATTCTAGAAACCAAATTTTAGGCTCTACTGATAATGTTTTCCAACTAAATCCAGGTGCTTCCCATGTCGGCCTGTGAGTCTTCACAATTAATTCTGAGTTAAGTGATTCTATCAGATTGAAGTAGTCAGTGAATGAAGACTTCAATTAGAAAGAGAGCGACTGTTTTAAAGTTGCAATACTAGGGATTATTTTGTTCTTTAAAGACTATAATGAGATAGATTGGTTGCCGAACTATATTACATACTAGGAAAATATTACTCATCAAACCACCATCGTATTACTAATTTATTCTTTATACATAAATCTACATATCTATCTTCTGTTTGTTAATCAAATGGAAAACAGAAGACGACCAAAGGACTCATTTACTCTTATAGAACTCTAAAGTTCAAACCGCATGCCTAGTATTTGGTTGAGGAACCCCCGTACCACCATACATTTACATAGAAGAACTCCAAGAAGGGAAGATATCAGTCTTTTTCCAGGCTTCTAGCAATTGGGTGTAGTGTTTACAAAGCATAAATCTTCTCAAGGTCAGAGTTGTACTCATCAACATCTGATATATGTGCCGAGTATACTGACCATGAGAATGACTTGCTTCCACTTGCCCTCTTAATGCGCCTTTGAGAGTCATTGCGGAAAAACCCAAAACGTTGCCGAAAAACAAAATAGCACATACTTGCCAGTGTCCCAACAAGAATTGGTGCTCCCATTAGCGTTATAGTGATAGCCATCCATGAACTATCCTTCCCCACAATTACAAAAGCTATTGATAAAAATGCCCCACAAGTGCAAGCGCAGGCTGCCCACATTAGCTTGTTGACTACTGATACAACCTGCTTCTGTGCAGTAGTGTCCCAGGCCACCAGTGTGATCTGAACTACCACAACAGCTAGAGATATAAAGAGAGATGTGGCATTTAAAAGGCAGAACACACGGAAACCTACTTGGTCAGCAATGTGAGCCTTGCCCACTTCTTGCCCGTCCTCCATTAAGTATTGGCCCGGCAAGTTGAATAAAGCCAAGAAAGCTATTGAGGCAAAAAGAACTGCAACAACTGTGACAGAATTGGTAGTGTTTTGGACAGCTTCTCTGTGAAGTTTCCTTAGTTCCTTGGCAATACCAGAAACTCGTCGGTTGGTTTTTTCATTTTGTATGAGTTGTGCACTCACTTCATGTTTAATGTCACTCACAGTCCTCTTAAGTTCCATTGCTTCATCCACTTGGCCAACAAACCTTGCATGCTTTGCACCAGCCTCTGTAAGAGCTTCCTTAATTTCCAATGTAGATTCTCCATACTGGAGTTTGTCGGCCAAGTCCATTGCGGTTTCACGCTGATTATTAATGGCAGTTGACATCAATGGATGTATAACTTAGCAATAGGCATACTATCTGAAATGTAGAGCAAAAAAATGTCAGTACCAGAAATGTAAGCAAAAGTGACCTTTTCTTATTTACAGGTTTCTCTTAAAGAGGGAACTAAAGGGGACATGCATAATTACATTCTGGTGAGGCATTAACTCTTAAAATTAACCTCAAGTTTGTGCAATCAAGAATACTTTGAATATAGTCTTTACTCTGCAATAAGTACAGTTAAACAGGAATTTCTGCTATGTTCGCCAATAGATTATTGGAAGTGGAGAAAAGGATCAACCAAGAAGGAATTTTTTCATTTTCAGGGCTGTGATTCTAGAAAAATCCTTCAGAAGTTGTACTAATGCTGCAAGAAAATTCCCAGGAAAGTAGGTAGTTCATAAATCAGAAAATCAAGTGTTGTCAAATGTTAATTTGTTCCTCTTTTTTTTAGAAGTGAGTATACTCCTGTTGTTAGTACTAAAAGTGACCCAAAAAAGGAGAAAAATAGGAACAACGGGCAAAAATAATCATTGAAGAGAAGTTTATGAGCAAAATTGACATCAATTAAGCATACCTGTGGACGACTTTTCCTTGTAGCAATATGCACTGCTGTATTGCCCTTCTTATCACGTTCATTTAGTATCGAGCAATCAGTAAACAGTATATCCTCTACTACAGTAGGACACTGACCCTTTACGGCCATATGTAGTGCAGTTTGACCTTTCTTATCTTTAATTCCGACAATTTCTGGATCCCAGTCAATGAGGGCTTTAACTATATTAACAAGGCCATACCTTACAGCTGTATGCAATGCAGTTTTTCCATTTTTTCTAACCATTCTTGCACAGCTGACATCAGGCACCCAAGATGGCATTCACCACATCCAAATGATCTTGCACAGCTGCTGAATACAAGGGGCTGGTATTCGTGGAGTCACATAATTTACAAAGCTCAGGCCAAATGCTCAAGAGTTCCTTCACAATCCCTGATCAATGTAAGAATCAACGATATAATTAGTTAAAAAACTTGCTAAGCTCTTAGAGACAAAGTACTGGTGGCAAGATGCACTGATAAATAACATGTTTAAATATGAGTGCCATAAGGCCAAAGGTAAAATCTAAAGAACACCATCTCATAATGCTCTACTTTAATATCACGTGAACCTCTGTTTAGCTATGCTACGCACTGCAATATTTAGGAAGCAGAAGAAGAGAGAATATTTCAAGATCCTTGAGACCTGAATGAGTTCATTTTAACTTTTAAGGCCTACCATTTGAAGGGTGGCTTGAAATGACTCAATAATGAATATACCAAGAAGATAGTTACTATTTTCTAGCCTCACCTTTTAAGGTAGAGAAATAATAAATAATGCATGCACAAACTAGCAAACTGATCATCAAGAGGATACAGGATTTCCTATCAACATATATTCTACGTCATAAAAGCGGAATCTCCCCGAGATGTAATGATTAACCATGCAGTTTATCAGTCTACTCCTCTCGGTATTTCTAAAATAAACAACAAACAAGAATTTATCCATTACTATGTCAATATAATGATTAATCATGCAATTATGGAAAGCTCTTAAAACCAGTAATCAATTGTATCTCCATAAGACCCTAGGACAGAAATACGGTTATGAGTTGGGAAAATATCCAAGTATAGAATTATAGAGGTCTAGCAAAAAATTTGGCAGTTACTTTAAGATTGATATTGTCACCAGCTTAGTGATCCGAAATCACTGAATATTTTCTCATTCCAGGTTCAATTTCAAGTATTTATATTCGTTCATGATATAAGTGGTTCCCTCACAAACAAAAACCAAGTAAAACCTTAAAATTCCTGAGCGTTTGAATCTCCTTTCATAAACTACATCAACGGTCACTGGCACTCAAGTTAAGAACAAATTTATGCATCCGATCAATCCAATCCATAAAAAAGCAAAGAACTCACAAATCAGAAGATCAATTTTAGACATGTAACTAAAGTTACTCTTATAAATAGAACCAATCTAAATCTTAATCTTTCCTCAAATCCAAAAGAAGTTCAAAAATCAATAATCAACAACCAAACTGGTCCATCAAACAAACCCTAAATAAATAATCAAATTAAACACAACTCAGAAAAGCTCAAAATCAACAGAAAGTCACAGAACAAAAATCGTACCCAAGTGGCCTTTTTTAGCAGCAACATGGAAGGCATTCATATCAGATTTGGACCTGATTTTCACAATATCAACATCGCAAAACTTAAGTAAGTAACTGAAAACCTCCTGAAAATTATTATCAGCAGCGATGTACAGAGCAGTCTCTCCCGCATCATTCTGCATGGCCATTAGATCAGAGACCAAAGAAGATTCATCAGGCGCCTCATCTTTAGTCAGCTTATCAATAATATCTTTAAGGGTTTCAAGTTCGCCAGATCGAACGGCCGAGAAGAAAGATTGATGGGTGATAAACCTGAATGACTTCGAATCCATCATCATCATAAACACTTGAACTGAATCTTAATTTACTAGCCTTAGACTCCCTCTAATTCCTTTTCTCTGCATACCCATAAATGCAGAGAGAACTGGGGTTTGTTTTTTCCCTTTTGCTTTTATCAAAACTGTTTCTTTTCCTTTTTCTTTTTCTTTTCTTTTTCTTTCTTTGCTTCTAGTTTGTCAATGAAGAGAAGACTTAAAAATGTGAAAATGATTGACACTAAGGTACGCTTATTGGTTTCTTCTTGGAGAATGGGTGTGAAGAGATAATTGAATGATTGATCGGTGGCCTTAAACTTGTAAAGATTTGATTTTGGAATTATAATGGGGTCCCTCTACCCTCTTTTGACAGCAAACACCATGTGAAGAGTGAGAGTGCGAGTTGACTCTTAAAAAACAATTTCTTTTTCTTAACAAAAACGCAACTTAACACCAACAACAACAGTGTTTCTGTTTTCTGTG
This sequence comes from Melia azedarach, assembly GCA_028052125.1. NCBI lineage: Eukaryota > Viridiplantae > Streptophyta > Magnoliopsida > Sapindales > Meliaceae > Melia > Melia azedarach. Next base: position 2,245,745 of record CM051402.1, on the reverse strand, counting down.
TAACATGTACTTACATATATTTGATCTTGTCCAAAAGATTCCACTGTTGGAATTGGGAAACTTTACTGCTGTTTTTGGCTCTAATGACGGCGGTTAGTTCAGTTTACTGTCCCGACACAGAATATTCCTCTGTTTCAATTTTATTGGCATATATGAATTATTTTTAATATAAATTCACGTGTAAGATTGCTATAAATTGGCACTTGGAATGTTTTATGTCCAATTAGTTTATAATATTTTTACTAATTATTGTAATTTCCTCAATTTCAAAAAGTAATAAAAAACATTTTATAAATACTTACATTTATTTAATAATTAACCTTCATTTATACTTATTTCAGTGTTGCAAATTAAAAGTTAGATCATACTAATTTTAAATATTATTGATATTATAATTTATGTGACAATTGATGTTATATGATATATTATTGATTTATTTTCACATTATTTAATATAATTTCTAAAGATATGTTGATGATGTATTGGAACATGTCCTTTAGGTATTTGTTATTTATATATAAAATAAGGTATTTATTTATATAATATAAAATAAAAATTTAACAGTGTGTTAAAATTTTCAATAGTATTTGACTATGTTGCTACTTGCTACAAGTTTTATAAAAAATTCAGGTTCAATTAATTTTATTTCTTTGACTTCAAATTACTCAATCCAATTGTATTTTTGTTAAGGAATAAAATATTGTTGTTTGCTAGCTTCTCCTTGCATAGTGCATATATACACCTGCTTTCTCTGTGATTACCTTCGCTTGAAGGTTTGAAGAAGTTGCATTACAGCCAACTTTTTGTTTGACTTGGTACAAACCGTGTGTGAGAAACGTCTTGGAAGCACTTTTGCTCCCTGTAAGACTGTAAAGCTACAATCTAAATCTATTATTTATAATCTAAAAGTAGTATTACGAGTAGCCCCTGCATAAATGCTAGCTAAAAGTGCTTTTTTGGCTCAACTTTAGTCCAAATCAAAGTGCTTTCGTGGCTAAACTTTATTCCAATCTGGTAAAACAGCAAAAGAAGGGCTAGCGTAGTAGCTACGTTATAACTTAAAAAACTTAACAACAAAGTGCTTCCGCAGAAATCTCTAAACAAACAAATAAAAAGAACTTATAAACTTCCAAGAAGCACTTATTCAGACCTCCATTTATTCATCATTTATCTATATGTAACTAGCAATATTAGTGCATGCTTTAAACATACATACACTGTATATATGAAACTAAGCATATTTGAGAGTCCATTCACGAGCAGTCATTTCATACTTTGGTCGATTATACATATATTCTCTCGCAACATCGGCCCTGAGAGGATCCCTCGGATTAGGATCAGTCAGCATCGACAATATCGAGAGTAGCACACTGCCGATGGTGTTTGCAGCGCTCCAGTTGTGCTTCAGAAGATCGATACAAATGTTGCCGCTGCTGTCGATATTCGGATGGTAAATTTTCGTAGTGAAAACGACTTTCGGAGGTTTGGTTGGATACTCATTCGGTAAATTAATGGAGAGATGAAACAATCCTCCGTTGTAAGGACTGTCCGGTGGTCCGATGATCGTTCCCGTCCAGTTGTTGATGTCGTTGCCCTTAGGCCCGGCGCTGCAATACGGCGGAGGGTCTCTGTGAATCTCGCTGATCTCCTTCATGATCCTGCTCTGACGTCTGTTGGAAGCCATTGTTGAAGGTCTTGATGAAGGAAAATGGAGGGTTTGCATGGGATTTTATAGGAGAAGATTTAGGATTTGTATTGAATGCAAGACCATGCAGTAAGATATTGCTTGGTGTGTTATTTCTCTTTTTATATAAGATAAAATATAAAATAATTTATTTTAATTAGAATTTTTATTTGATTTTATTGTTTAAGTAGAATTTTAGTTTATTATTTTCTTAATAATTTTTAGTATTGTGATGTATACTAATTATAAATAAGTTTTGTTATTTATTAATTTCATATAAATAATCGATAATATTTTTCTTTAATAATATTTTTAAAATTATTTTCTTTGCAATTTATCTGTCTTTTATTGGAGAGACTCTATTATATATATCATATTAATGAGTATAATATTCTTAATCACGATATAAATGACTGATCAGCAATTGAATGTGATATTTTAAATAGAATAATAACGTTTGATTCTTTGCAATTTTATATTTTCATAAATTAGTCATATTGGAATGGGCATTTTCAGCACGTTATGGGCTTCACTTTTGGGCTTATTGATCCACATTCGTATGTGGATAGATCATACACTCTTTTGAAAAACTCGCACCATAATTTAACGTACTATAATTATTTTCAATTTAGTAGGATGTTTAGGGTGTATTTAATATAATTTTTTAAATAGATCTTTTTGTTAGTAAAATTTTTATAAATAGAATTTTTAATAAAAATTTATTAACTATTTAATTATTACAAATAACTTTTGAAAAAAAATTAAATAATTATTTTAATAGATAAATATTTAATGTTATATTTTAAAAAAATAACACAAATAAAAAATTTGAGATCAATTTTTCTTAAGATTAATTTCCTCTTAAGTATAATATATTATAGAGGTAAAAATTACTCACTTTTTTTAAATATTACGAATACAATTATAGACAATATTTATATCAGGATTTTACTTAAAGTTTAAATATAATAATTATGTTATATTTCAAATTTGTACATATATAGACTATATAATATTTATCTTATCTACTTTTAAATTAAAAAAATAAAAATAAAAACTGACTCACATTTAAATACTATAATCTCCATATATAATATTTAGTAAGTGTTTAAAAATTAGATCAATACAAAGGTTGTCTACTAACGAATCCATTATTTTTGATGAAAAAAAATCTTACTGAGACTTCTAATAAGATTGAAAGCCTGCAACTCGCGAAAGAGTCACATCCTCTAATCACTCGGACAAGTCCTAATGGCGATATAAATTATTCAATTTGAGGCCTATTTGTACTCCTTCTTACATTAACAAAGCTATAACCATATGAGCATGGAATTCTAGGATACACAGAATAAAATTTACGTAAAAATTGCTCAATTTGAGACGCATTTGTAAAAAACATGTAAAAAAACACACGTGAGGGGAGCATCATAGAGGATAATTACTAATTATAGTAAGCATTGACTGATGAGTAAAGTGCAAAGCCTGATCAAATCACGAGAGTCGAGACACTGAATCTCGGTCGGTGCATGGGGCGCGTGTCAAACTCTTATTGGTCAACGTATTTCCCGTGAACTCTCTTTCACTCTTTGCCGTTTTCCAATAATCCAAACATTCACATGATCGAACTGACCGTTCATGTAGTCTAACGCAACCAAACGGACATCCTCTTCCTTATTTTAATTTCCGTTATGAAATCATATTTATAAAGATTTCACCCACGTATTACAATATATATTGAGGAATAAAATGTAATTTCAATCCTCTATATATGAAAGCAATTTATTTTTTAGATTATAATTTTTGTTGTCCCATATGATAAATACAATAATCTTATATATTTTAAATATTTTATTTAATAAAATTGAAAGTTAGATAAAAAAAATTAGGACGTGTAACTTTAATAATTTTATGGATAATATTATTTAATATTTACATCAATAATGATCTTGCTTTCATATATATCCCACCGAATAATTAAAAAAAAAAGAGATGGATTCAAAAAGGCAATTAGTATTAGTTTTAATTCAATAATTAACACAATAATACGGTGCATTTAATTATTATATATTATTAATATTATTGTATCGTAAAATAAATTATTTTTTTTGTTTGAAAATTTTCACTCTCATCTAATTTTTTTAAAAAAATAATTAATTTTATTACTTTTCAATAAAATTATATATAATTTGCATAAAAACTTTGATATACAATTAATGATATTCATCCTCTAAAACTACTATATTTATGAATACTCCAAGCATCCTTTAGCAATAATGTAATTCCATATTTGCCCCTCATATGCTACTTGATTTCCCTCTCTAAGTATGTAAGCAGCTACAACACAACTTTGATTTTTTCTCAACTCAATATATAATAAGATATATCAATTCAAAAATAATTTTGAAAAATAAAATATTATATTATTATTTTTGGATAATATCTTAGTTAAATACGGTTGTTATTAAGATAGATTTGTTGATATATGGAAGATTTAATTGGAATAAAATTATGATTAAGCTGTTAAAAGGAAATCTACAACCTATAATAGATTGGACATTCCAAAAATATATCTAATACAAATTTTATTATCATACAACTTATTAAATATCTTTCCAATTATATATATATATATATATAGATATTATATATAATTTTTTAAAATTGGATAATTATATTAAAACCTAAAGAACACAGAAGGTATTTAAAATTTTATATAATATATAAAAATAAAAAAATATATTTTAAGTCATAGAAATGCGATACACGTAGTCAAAGTGGTATACGGCTATACGCTGTCCAGCCCATCAAATTTTATTCAATTTTGAATCGGACGTAATAGCACTGAGATCCCTAATTTTGATATTTATACATATTATAATATTCTATCTCCATTTATATCAAAAAGGTCCCAAAATTACCCTGTTCTGACTGGATTGCCTATTCGATATTATTGAGCAAACTGTATTCGTATTTATGAAAATGTAAAATTTAGAGGACATGAAAATTATTAGCCAATTATGAATAATTAAAATATAATTAGAACGTGACAGCACTATAATGGCAGCATTAACTGTAAATGGAAAAACATGCGCTCAATCTTCTCATTCTCCAATTCTCGTGGGTGCAATCACGCCTAAACTTTCTCTAAATCCACCAAATATACCAACAAAAATCTTTATTCAAAACATTTTCATTTAAATTCTAAGTTTCTCCTCTCACTCTCTTAACAATTTCTTCTACAATTTCTTTCTTCTTTCTTTCTTGTTTCATTGTTTTACAATTTTTTTTCATTTGTAAGATTTCATTGATCATTGTTTGATAATGGGTTTCGGTTCGATTTTTCATCGGAAAAAGAAACCCAGTTCGCCGACGAGTTCTACCACGTCGCCGAACGGATCACGACATTCTCATGTGGGTTCCTCCGCGAAAAATATTCTAATTCCGGCGGATGAACTGGCACAAGTGTTTAAAAGATTTGACGTCAACGGCGACGGCAAGATCTCGGCGTCGGAGCTGGGGTCCATCATGTCGAGTCTCGGCCACGCCCCCACCGACGAAGAACTTGACAAGATGATGAGGGAAATCGACTCTGACGGCGACGGGTTCATCGATTACAACGAGTTCGTCGAGCTGAACACTAAGGGAGTCGATTCCGATGAAATCTTGGAGAATTTGAAAGACGCATTCTCCGTTTACGACATTGACGGGAACGGATCCATAACGGCGGAGGAATTGTACGAGGTTTTGAGGAGTTTGGGCGACGATTGTACGATTGCGGAGTGCAAGAAAATGATCAGCGGCGTCGACAGCGACGGCGACGGGACTATTGATTTCGAGGAGTTTAAGGTTATGATGATGATGGGTTCGAGGTATGAATTTGGTGCGGTGGAAAGACAAGTTGCAATCTAGATTTAAAAAACGTTCTCTGTTTCTGTTTTTCTCGTTCTCTGTTTTCTCTGTTTCAACTTAGGATGTTCTTTTTTTTTTCTTAAAAAAAATAATTTTCTAATTTCACTGATCTGTGTATATTTCCCAATTCGTGGATTTAAATCTTTTATTGAAGAATTTTAATGATTAATATGTGTATATATATATATAATTATCGTTTTAGGCTATTTTCTTCATCTAATTTAATTGTAGTTTTATTTGATTAGCAAGTAATTAATGTGTTATGACAGAATTTGCAGAGTAATCAGAAATTCGAGTAGGAGATCACTCTTTAGCAAATCGTATTACTAATTTAATTATAAATTAAATAAGAAATTAATTCTTGCGGGTAATAATTTAATGATAAATTCGTTTAAGAAATTATTATTGTTAAAATGTTTACTATGTTTTGGATAATTCAGTTCAAAATTTACATTTAATTTTATCCATTGTTCTGTTTCTAAATTTTATCCTTTTAAAACGTTGACTAAGTTGAGTTCAAAATTCACCTGTAATTGTATCTTTCATAACGGTATTATAAGAGAGATTAAATTTGGGTTTAACAATATTACTAAAATAATTAAATAAATAATTGTAATAATATATTTAATAGTTTACCAGATGGTTTTAATTTAATTGGGAAATGATTTAATTAAATGAAAATGACGATTAGATTTCCAATTAATAAGAAAGGTTTAAGTGAGAATTTGTGCTTTTGCATTTAATCTTATCTGTAAATTTACATCATTTATGAATTTATTGGAAATTTCCAAGAGAATTTGTTAAAGATAAGAGTTTTTAATGCAAAAAATATTATCTTCAATTTCATCCCAGCTTAAATTAGAGTTTGTAATTGCTATTATCATCCCCACTTTCTTTAAATAAATCTTATTTAATTTTTTTATTAGTTTAATACATTTTAATGGGTAAATAAAGAAAAAACAAAACTAATAATAGAAATATCATCATATAACATATACCAACTCTTGTTACAAATTATGTTATACAAAATAAAATGAAATAAAAAAAAAAAGTACAAGAATGAAACTATTAATGTCTTTTTTAATTGTACCTATAACTACTATAATCAAATAAAATAAATGAGTAAAAATAATATGACAATAATTAAAGAAGTAATAATGTATCCAAGTATTTATCCCAACTTTTTCATTCCAAGAGATGGACAGTTCCAAAAAGAGACTTTAAAATCCAAAAATGAGCAAAATGTAATCTAAATCAAACTCTATAGTTCATCTCCATAGCAGTAAACTCAAAATGGTCCTAAAAAGGCAACATAATACCAGGATGAGCGTATGCTTCCACAAACAACTGCACTCATAATGGCAAACAAGTGTAAAGATTAAAAAACATCCACCAGGCATATTATATTAGCCACATAACTTGAAAATTAAACCACTGGACTAAAACATAACACAAAGATAAACCCCATAGATGCGGGCAGTATGATTCTGTTTAATTAAGCTGGGTTTAGGCACATCAATGTGGTGGCTGCAAGTTTGATTTCTGTCATCACTTTCAGTAGCTTAAACAGTTTCAGCACTCATGTTCACAGATGGATTTGATAATTCTTCATCCACGAGGAAGGTGCATGGTTCTGGTTTTCTCTGGCCATTTTAGATAACAAAGCTGCAGCCCTAGTTAAACATTATGTAGAGGGTATGTCACAATTGCTTGCAACTCCAAAGAACTGGATTTTAGTGCTTCTTGCACTTCATATTTGGTACAGATGCATCCGTACCCAATTCCTCACTAACGGTGGTCTTAAGTTTTAACCTGTGCTCTCAAGCACCCATGAGAAACTATGTGCTTGCACTTCAGCAGAACATTTTCCTTCTGAATTCCTAAGGCAAAGTGTTCATGCTTAGTTGTATAACAACACAGTTCGGTAAACATACAACAATCATCAAGTTAAGCATGTATACACTAATACATAATTCTCCTTGAAGCAAAATTTTCGCTGTTGCTATGTCAAAGCTACTAACTTTCACATGAGTATTTATCATGGGATTCATTGTTTGGATGTGTCTCTCTCCATATATATATATATATATATATATATAGGACAAAATTTTAACCATTTGTAAATTAGTTACCGAAAGTATCAATTTTTAAATAATTGCATTATTAGAATGCTTGTAGAACTATTTGTTGTGATGTAAAATGAAATTTTGGAAAGTGAGATACAATCTAGAGTTTGGAACTTGAACACTATCTGACCAAACAGTTAATTTTACTTTATTGTTTTTAGATCTAAAAATAGTTTAGGATTAAATCCAATATCATTTTTCAAAAGCGTGCAGTCTCTTTATAATAACATCCGGGTTGTAAGCTAAATATGTTTCCTAAGAACATTCCATATCCTTCTTTTCAGAAACAAAGCATTATAAACAATCAACAAGGCAGTAAATTTCATTTCCAATCCTACATACCCTCACAACCAAGCAAATTAAAGTATGACAATAAACAATGATATACATGCAATTACATCATTGTCTATCAAAATAAATAAAAAAAGAGTCTGCATTTACCTTCATGCTTATCAGCAGCTCCCTCTCCAACATCACCACTTCCTGACTCCCTCTTTTTCAACTGCCTCAGTTTTGCAGGCTAGTCCAAAAAGGTGGATCCCATGATGGCCCATTCTTCTCCAACAATATTTTTGGTGAACAGAAAACCATAGTTTCGAATATACTTCTTCAACAACTTACTGCACATTTCCTCATCACCAATCGCCACCTGTATATCACTCTTCCATTTCAATAATTCTGCTGTAACGAACTCTCTCTCCCCCAAATTCTCAATTTCATCCCTCCAAATGCTCTTCACAGTTTTGAGATACTTGTCCTTGTCAACCGACTCGCCCAAGTACCTTATTGTGCATTCCGCTCCTACTGCACAGTATGCTGCTTTCATCAAACTCATGATTTTGATTCCCTCTTTCTTATCCAAAGCTTTGATTGCTTTTCGGCTTTCCAGAATCATTTCAGAGACCAAACAATTTAAGATTTCAGTTTGGATTGAATGAAGGGGAATGGCCTTTTTCAACCAATGTTACTGTTGGATACTAGAATTTCATGAGGATTTTGTTGATCAGTTGATCGGATATTGAGTGCCAAAGCACGAATTCGATCACCCATCTCGATATGTCTTCATTCATATGATTTGATTTGTGATATTTGGATGTCCTCACAGGAGCAGTGGTCTACTATCACAAATATTACCAACAAAATGAAAGAAAATTAAAAATCGAAAAAACAAATTAAATCACTTGACAGACTATCTGCAACAAAAAAATGACAGGACACATAAGAATGACCGAAGAAGAGAAAAAGTCTAATAATGTAAAGCCATGTGAATTAGGCTAGACTAAAGAGGCATGTATCGCCCAAATGCAAAATTTAATGTGAAACCAAGAAGATAACTTTTGTCATGAGATTAAAGGTGATAACACATACAGCAAATTCGAATGCTTTCTTACCATGATCAAGAGACCAAGTCACTAGGAAAACTAGAACATCCTATCTTTTCTCTCTTACTTAGAGAATCATCCTCACAAAGGCAAAATTTTGTACCACAAAGCTTAAATTTTGTGAAGTAGACATTTCACTTCAGGAAAACCAACCTTTTTTTTAAATAAATCTATAATTTTAAGAAAAAGCATAGAAGAATAATACCTCAAAATCAAATTAAAAAATGCCGCTAAACCCCGCTACAACAACTGCATTGGACACTAGATTCTTCAATTACCATCTTCTTACTATTGCAAAGATAGCTATAATTAAAATAATTCTCCCTGCCGAATTCTCCAATTAAAATAGCCATATTCTTAGAAATCCATTCTTATAATAAATAAACAACAGTACAACAATGATTCTTTTCAAACAGTTCAAGCTCAAAAAGTATCAAGAAACTTGATAGTTCATACCGGTTTCAAATCAGTAGTAATTGAGATTAAATAAGTCAACATGAATGATTAAAGCTTGTACATTTGGTTAAGGAATACGTAAATAGGAATAAAGAGGAAAAGTAAAGCAAAGAGAGAATTTGAGATAATAATAGCCAAACAACTCACTGTATTTAGTGAATTTATGCAAGTGAAGAAGTTGATATTTACAGAGTCACTGACAAGAGATTTTAAACCTCTACAATTCAAGCTCGGGCGCTGGTGGACGGCCGACTTGAGTCGGCTTCTGACGAGTGGCCGCTTGGCAGCTGGAGCGCGCTAGAACGCTGGAAAGCGGAGAGTGGTTGAGGACTGGCGGCTTGGCGTCTGGAAGTGCGCGAGAACGAAGGAGGACGACAAGCCTAGCGACGGGACGACGGCAGTTGGGGAGGAGTGGCAGGAGGCGGTTGTCAGTAATTAGTTTTCGACCAGAAGTGAACTAGCGAAAGTTAACAGAATGCATATTTTCAGTTTAGCCTTATTATTTGCTCTAAATGCATAAATATGCAAACTATCTGATTTTGGAACAAACTATTCCCTAATGTTACTAATTTTAATTAAAATATTTTTATTTCAAGTTATGGGTTTATTTATTAATTAATTAGTGATTTTAAAAATTATAAAATCTTATTATTTAATTAATAATTATTATATTATTTTTAGGTTAAAAATAAAATAACTTAAAAAATATTTAGGTACGATACTAATATAAAATTATATCTAATTCAGTTATAACCTAAAAATATTGTAAAAAACATAATTATATAAAAGAATTAGCAGTAAAAAAATTATATAAAGTTAAGTTTCACGATCTTTTCACATTTTCGAAAAAAAATGGCAAAATTAAAATTTTTTTTTTTAGTGTACAAAATTTTAAAATTAAAAGCCTTAAAATGCGACAGAAAATGAAAATCGAAAAGAACCAACGGAGAGAAAGCCGAAACGGCAACGTACGCAGCCCACAAAAGCGTAAAGCATTTTTATCTTGCCAACAATAGTGTGTTCGGGGTGCAGCAATGACAGCTTCAAAGATTGTTCTATCCTCATTAACCCACATCCGCCCAATAACGTGCGCCGCCTCTTACAATACACGGCTGGTGCCGCACCCGCCGGACCTGGTCAAGTGGGTCAAGAGAGAAGGCGGATTCGTGCACCAGGCGGTCAAGATATCGCCCCAACAAAATGAAGCTAACGGTCTCGGATTAGTTGCGTCTCAGGATATTCCTAAAGGGTCTCTTCTCATTGCTCTTCCTGATCATATTCCATTGAGGTTTGAATCCGACAGCGGAGATGGGGCTGATTCTGTATTAGCCAATTTGGCTCGTCAAGTTCCTGGTATGTGTTTTTGGTTTTATTTCCAATTCAGTTAGCTTGTGTTACAAATTTATCCATTTTTTAATGTTGATTTGCATTATTACCTGGAAATGGAAAATCTTTTTCGCTTAATGGAACTCGATTAGGTTATTTCTAGGATTTTAGTGGGTATTGAGCTCATTTGTGGTGTTTTCCACTGTCTTAAAATGTTTGCTTGAAGTCTATTCCTAGAATTTTAGTGGGCATTGAACTCAATTAAGTTTTGGTGCGTGGGTTAAGGAGTGGCATGGAAGATGGTTGAGGAATAGAGAAGAAAGAGGACAGCAGCAGCATTTTCATCTTCATTGGTTTGTTTTTATGCAAAATGAATGCAAATGTCAGGATATTTATAGTTAACTATGAGTGGTGAATGCACTCATATGTGGTATTCCAATACATTATGATCCATGTCCTCTATCTAATCTCCATGTGCTATAGGATCACATTCTCTGGCTAGGGACAGTGGGCTCATGGAGTATGCTTAGCCATCATTGCAATGGCATGCTATCCACAGGTTTAGACCACTGGCTAACCTTCCTTTATCAGGCCATTTGAAATGCAGCCTTCTTGAGTCGTGGCATAGCTGGCGAGGATACTTCATAAACAATTAGAAGTCAGTGTATATTCTTTTATATTTAAAATTTAAAATATAGGCCATTGAGGATTCTAGTTTGTTCTATATCTATAGTATAATTAGCAGTCTTAGATAGTTGGCTTCATCGTTGTGCATCTATCAAATGATTTCTCTGGGCTCCATTTGGCATTCCTTCTAAAATACAGGAAATACTTATAATATTTTTCCTGTTTGGTTAGTTCTTGGGCAGTCATCAACTGCTTGCATATTGCTTTTACTGTTTATGGTCTAAATATTTGGCTTACACTTTCAGGCTTTAGTTAATTTGGACTTTCAGGGGATGTAGCGGGTGGAATTATTTTAATTTCTCATGTTCAAGTTTTGGATTGGTTGTCTTGGTTGTTCTTTCAAATTTAAGAACTCTTGGCAACTTATATTATGGTTTAAGGAAAACTCAATAATACTATAGGAGAAAATGCTGGCTTGGGTTGGTCCAAGCATGCCTAATTGATGTGGTCATGTTGATGGAATAGTGGATCATATAAAAAATTCTGTACTTAAATCTTTTGATCATGTAGAACTTCTGCTGTCACATAAGTTTACATTACCCAGTATAAGTTTGTGACTTCAAGTTTTGTAAATTAGGCTGTTTAGAGTTTTGAATATGAGTAAACTGGACACTGTGGGAGCATTTGGCAGAGGAACTGTGGGCAATGAAATTGGGTTTGAAGCTTCTGCAAGAAAGAGCAAAGGTAGGAAGCTTCTGGTGGCCATATATTAGCAATCTTCCTGAAACTTACAGTGTACCCATCTTCTTTCAAGGGGAGGATATCAAGAACTTGCAGTATGCACCTCTGCTTTACCAGGTATTTTAATGTTTTTTCTTTTGCTCTGAAGTCACTGCAAAAGACTCCAGTTGTGATCCTCTTATAAATTTGTTTAATTTCATAACTTAAACTAGGTAAACAAACGATGCCGTTTTCTTCTTGATTTTGAGAAAGAGGTTGGACATGCTCTTGTAAGTCTGAAACCAAATGATCACCCTTTTGAGGGCCAAGATGTAGGTGCATCATCTTTAGGATGGGCGATGTCAGCAGTCTCATCTAGGGCATTCCGTTTGCATGGAAAAAAGCTTTCTGATGGGACCCGCAACAAAATCCCCATGATGCTTCCTCTCATTGACATGTGCAACCATAGCTTCAACCCAAATGCCCAAATTCTTCAGGAAGAAGATGCCAAGAATACAGAGTTGCTAATAAAGGCAGGTTCTCCAAGTTTTTTCCAATATTCTTCAATTCCTGACATTCATAGTCGATAAGTTTCACTCGTTCCTATGATGTTTTTAAGACTTGTGTTTTTCTCGATTTCGAACAGGTTGTTGCAGAAACAGAGATCAAAGAAAATGATTCTTTACTTCTAAATTATGGATGCCTAAGCAATGATCTTTTCTTACTGGATTACGGATTTGTAATTCCTTCGAATCCTTACGACACCATTGAGCTCAAATATGATGAAGCACTTATGGATGCTGCAAGTATGGCTGCTGGGGTTTCTTCACCAAACTTCTCTTCACCAGCTGCATGGCAGCAACAAATATTATCCCAGTTGAATTTAATTGGAGAAGCTCCAATTGTCAAGGTTTCCACTTGTGCTTATCTAGTTTATTATTTATCTTATTTTGAATTGCTTTTAACAAATTGAAGAGCATAAGCATCTGTTGCGTGGCTAGCTTTATGTTCTCTTTTTGCATATTCTCTTTCCTTGCCAATATAGTTAAGCTTATTTTTGTTTTAGCAAATGAGAGAACTTATTCTTTTTACTAAAGTAGGTGAGCTCCCGAAGTTTCTAGATTAGCAGCTGAAAAGGCACTTGTCTGCTATCAGTAAGAATTTAGCCTTGGTCAAAATTTTGAAAGCCATCGTCACTTCTATCCATTGTCTACAAGCCTTTTAGGTATTCCAGCAGCTTCTGGAATCCATTAGCTTTGACCAGTTTATCTCTTGTTTTGTTCAACAGGTAAGTTTAGGAGGTCCTGAATTCATAGATGGACGTTTGTTGGCAGCCATAAGAGTACTACTTGCAAGCGACTTAGAAACTGTACAAAAGCACGATTTGGACACGCTTAAATCCATATCAGCCGAAGCTCCTCTTGGAATTGCAAACGAAGTTGCTGCTTTCCGCACAATTATTGCTCTTTGCGTTATTGCACTAGAACATTTTCCTACAAAAATAATGGAAGACGAGTCTCTACTGAAGCAGGGAGTTTCAGCTTCTACTGATTTGGCCATCCGGTTCAGAATCCATAAGAAATCTATGATCATAGATGTTATGAGAAATCTCTCGAGGAGAGTAAAATTACTATTGTCAAAGGAGACAGCTGCAACTGAAGCATGATCATTCGCTGCAGCTTGTTCAGCTCGAAACTGCCCATATCTCTTTCTTTGTTTCTCTTCACATCCTTCAGCTGCTTTTAGTTATCTGATGATGATTATGTGCCTTGAAAATTTTGGAATGCCCCTTTTTTGTGGATTTTCGGACTGAATTTATGATATAAAGGCATTGTAGCATGTTTTGGTGGTTTCTTTCTGACTTCATAAATGAATTCTAGCTTGGTTGACCGTAAAATTGTGTGAAAAATTCACAAGCAGATTAGATTTAATTTACCCAGATCGTAAAGCAGCAGCTTCTACATATATTCTACCTGTATCAAGAAAACAAGAGGTGTTTGTAATTTTGCATTTATTTTTAAAAATAAAAATTGTTTTAATTTGATATTTTTAAAGAATGGTAACGTTTATTAAGAGAGCGATTGTAGAAATAACAATCTGAAAAACGTATGAAATCAAGATGTTGTTCGGTTACATTCTAGAAATTAATTTTTTAATTTAAAAAAATGGTTTAATACTGTCAGACGTTAAACGTGTTTTTTCTTTCTTTTAAAACAATTCTATTCAAAACATCATAAATATAAATATAAATATATATATTTCTTAAAAACATTATTTTCTGAAAGGGCATGTTTTTTTTACTTTGAAAAACATTATTTTCCAAAAATAATATATAGTTCATTATTTTAAATAATTAAATTTTTGTAATTTATTTACTAAATAATATAAATATTTTGAGTATATAATAAAATATGGTTACTTAGAGTGGAAACAAAAACATAGTTGGAAGTATATTAAAAATTCTAAAATTGAATATATATATATATATATATAAAATTCAATTTTTGAGTAAAATAGGAAAAACAGAGTATTTTCTATATTAAATAGTTTCTTATAATTTAGTTTATTAAAAATTAAAGATAGAATCACCAGCAGAAGTAATATGCTCAGATCAGGTAAGCATCTCAAAACTTAATAGGTAAGAAACTGGAGCAGTTGGCTTCAAAAACTGTCATCTCTTCCCGGATCAAACTCTAAAATTTTCCCAGAAAGCAAACAACAAGAAGAGAAAAAAAAAACTGGATTTCATAATATCCTAAAACGTTTCCTCTTTATCCTATTCCCAAAACATGTACATCAGAGGCAAAATTATGAAAAAAAAGAAGAAGAAAAAAACAGAAACTGATAACTAAAATCTGGAAACAGATACCCCATATAAGTAGTAGCTATGATCATACACAGCAGTTATTTCTATTAACCCCAACAGAAATCGGTCTCTGAGAAGCCAACCCGAGAGGCGAACGCGAGCGGCGCTGTCTGTTGACTCCACAGAGCACTCTTCTCATCTCAGGCTCCAGCAGTGACTGGCGCTTAACCTTCTCAAACTCTTGCTTAATCTTCATAACCTGGCTATGAATCGGCAAACCCATCTGCGTATTCTCCTCGTCTATTTCATTCTTATCGTCGCTGAGAATCATCATGATGTTCTTCTGCTCCATGCCGTCTATCTGTTTGTTCAAAATTGTGAGAGAGAGAGAGAGAGAGAGAGAGAGAGAGAGAGAGATGGAGTTGTAGAATGATTTACGAATATTTATATGGTGATGGAGACACACGGTTTCCTCATGGGATGAGAGAAGGGAGCAGGCGGTGGGTAAGCCGTAAGCCTAAAGCCCCATTTATTTAAATTTTTATTTATTTTATTTTATTTATTTTGTAATAATAGTTTCAACTTGAGACGACTCCTCGGAGAGACAGAAACGTGTTAACAGATATTAACAGCTTATTGGATTTATTTTTTTTAATTATTTTTATTATTAGTTATTTTTGATTTAAAATAAAAATAAAATAATTGATTTGCTTAGATAAGAATCATGAGAGGGGTTGCCGTCCAACCTCTTCTACGCTTCAAAACGATTCCTTCTTTTGACTGATTTCTTTGTACCAAATGGAGCTATTATGTTTAGGGCTACTTTTCTAGGCACACACTCTATAATGACATTTTAGTGACGATTTATTGAACTTATTAATTTTAATAATTTTTAATATTATATTTTTTAAATAAAATATACGAAATATCATCAAATTAGGTAAATATATTATGTTGTCTTTTTTTTTAACTAAAAAATCGAGCTATTTTAAAATATTTTAAAATTCATTGGAATTTATAGTAAATTAAATTTTAAACATTAAAATGTCCTTTATAAGACTGTCATGTAATCAAACTTTAATATGTTATTTTATTGAATTTATATATTTTGATTATCAAAAGTAGAAATAAGAATTTTCTTCTAAATTAAAAACAAAAAAAAGAATTTTGGATGGTCAAAATTGTGGAAAGTAGATTTAGTTTGAAAATTTGGTAGAAATGGGTATGATGGAAACTCAAGTTTGATTTCTCTAGAATCTTACAAAATTTTTAGATTTTCTATTTTAATAAAAAAAGAAATATTAACGATGAAATGAAGAAGAAATAAAAAAAATGGAGAACCCTATTATAATAGTCTTACAAAAAAAAATAATTTTTTTTGGAATTAATAAATAATTTTTCTATCATAATTAACATATGTGTTTAATGATAAGTTCATGTTATATAATAATTTTATTCTTTTTAAAAGTTTAAATATGTTTATCATAACTGTCTTGATTTTCAATTTTGATTTTTTGATATGGATTTACTATTCATTTAAAGTGGTTGAGATATTTTTGTTTTGATAATTATTATCTAACAGTGTATCAAATACGATCGAATTTATTTAAATAATTAATACTCGATTTGTTCATTGAAAGACATTTTATTTTTATATATAAAAATAGAGCTAATTAGAGAATTAAGTTAATTATTTAATTTGATTGCTTGTAATTTAGAGAGGACTGTAGTTAGTTAATTAAGTTAGTATATTTTGAAGTGAGAAGATATATCGTTTTTTTCACGCTCTCTAATATTAGTAAATTTCTTTGACTGTGAGTTCTATGACCATTTCACATACCTTATCCAACTATATATATATATATATTGTCTATATTGAAAAAGTCTTTTCACTGAAAAATAAAATAAAAGACTATGAAAAAAACTCACTTTTTTTTCGAATTGTTTTTAATATTATATTATGAAACATGATCAATTATCCCTCTTTTTTACATAAAATTTTACATTAAAATATACACCGTTACATTTAAATACATTTAATGACTGAAATTACATTTAATAGTATATTAATTATAGATGTATTAATTATGTATTAAATATATGATCAGATATAATATCTGTGTACTTAAATTTAACGAATTGTATTTAATTTAAGATTTTGTATAAAAAAAAAAGTCACTGAACCTGTGCCTTATATTATAATTGACCACCAAATTAATTAAAATATCTACCTAAAATTGAATGTAATACTTCATTCTAATGATTTTTCTATGATATTTATACACACATAATGCGATATTTATTATTATCTATATTTGATGCTTATATATATATATATTTAATTATTTATTCATAAATTTTTATTCAACAATTTGATAATAAAAATCTTAAATATGTAATATTGAGATGTATACGAATGATATGTAATTGCATAATAATATTATTTATTTGATATCTAGTGAAAGCATTGAACAACTTCTTGTTGCGTGCTCCTCTAAATTTCAAATTTCAACATTCAAAGTCACTGAGCCGTCTCCTAAATGTGAAAAAAATAATAAGAAGTGGTCTTCTTTCTCCACACACAAATAAAATTTATATAAAATATTGACAAATTAAAGCATATTATTATATAAATGATACAGTTAGAGTGTTTAGAATTTGGTCAACAAAATTCGTTATTATAATATAATAAAAAAATGTGACTTCGGCTGTTGGTTAGATCAAATGCATGATCGAAGCATTTGATATTAATATGCCACGTGGTGGAATCATATTCGATCGTATCCCCGATCATTGTCTTTTGTTTTTTTGAAAAAACAAATCGAATTTCGTCGACAACTGAGGTGGGTCGGATAAGAAGAAAAAATAAAATATCTAGCAGTTGTTTGCTAACTAATGAGGTGCTAACACGTGTTAAAAGTAAATACGATATTTAGTGTCTTCATTTAACTCGGTCTTTGATTTTGAGGATAGTAATGCTCCGAGTTCCAATTTTTTATCTCAATAATACAACGTTCGATACTAGGTTGTAAAATTTGATCATGAATAGTTTTAAAAATTATATATTAATTAAGTTAGTAATAAAATTATATGATACATAATCATAAAATTTGTTACAACATAATGTATTATAACTTTATTATTAAAATGATTTTATAAATAAAAATTAACGACACTTTTTAAATTCGAAAATTTATTTTTGTTGTCACACGTTTATAACGAATAATTTTTTTTATCACTAAAACTTTTTTAATACAAGAAAAATTGTGATACGATTGATAGAAATTTAGCTACAAGTGACTTAAATATTTTTAAATAAAATTGAATGATTAACCTATCATAGTATTTAAATTAACAATATATTAAACAAATCATTAATTTATTGCATGACAAACCAAATGTGGTTAAACAAAAACTAACTAACCCCAATGGCCCATTGGAATCTTTATTAACGAATCAAGAGTGGATCGTTTACTTAGTTTCCAAACTTGCCAAACTTGTTTTGTCGTTGTTCTTGTACTAACCCTAATCTAATTGTAATTTCTTTATTACAAAATCTTCTAGAAGAAGAAGAAAAAGGAAATATTGTCTTAATGTGTAAAAAAAAAAGAAAATGATGAGGGATTATTAATTGTTTGAAGTAAAAATCATTCTAACGTGTGATGAAAGTTAATTGTTTTCATAAGGATTAGTTGTTAAGGCACGCAGGCTATGATGCAAAGCAAAAGAAACACCATTTATTTTGATTCCATGCTTCAAAGGTAATTTCTTAATTTGTCTTTTTACTAAACGAAGTTGGTGTAGCTATCATGAAAAGGACTAGAAATAGATAAAGTAGTATATGCTTATCATTGTTGTATTTTTTATTGATTTTGAAAAGGATATATAATTTTAGCCCAACCATTAATATTTATTAATTATCTTCTATTTATGGTAGCGATAATATTTTAGGGAATCAAAATATAAGAATTAAATTTTATAGGGATTAAGACAAGAAAAATAAAATTTAAAGGAGTTAAATTAATATTTGTATCTAAAAGGTTTTAAAATTTTGTAAGGTTTGAAGGCGGGCCTTGAAGGTTGAAGGCTTTAACATGATTTCATCATTGTCTATCTTGTCACTTAGGCATAGTTCAAATGATTTAAAGTATGTTTGACATTTCAGATTATTTCGACTTCGAATAATAGTATAAAATAAAAGTTTAATATTTTATGAATAAAATTTTTCTTTTTCATCTAAAAATATTTTAAAAAAATTAACAATGAAATTTATTGTTTTAGCAAGATAAGCTAAAATACAAATAGTCATATGATGTCATAATATATATATATATATATATATATATGTATGTATGTATGTATATATGTATATGTATATACTTTTAATGGCAGAAAATGACGAGGTATCTTTGCTATTATTGATGATTAACTCTTCGATTTTTATTGGGTTGGGCTTCATTTTTTTTATTCATTAGAATGATATTTCTTTTATAGACAACTGGATCATGTTCCCTTTAGGACCATAAGGGCAACCATGTCCTAACAAAAATTCAGAGACAACATTGTTGAAAGATAAAATTTTGCAACTCTATATGGATAGAGAGTTCCAAAATGAATGTAGAATGGAAGAAGAAATGGAGGTGTAAGCATTTTTTTTAATACAATATTGATCTCATTTTAAAGGCTAATTTATAATTGATGTGAATTATGATGTAATTTGCATATATTACGTCACATAAATAATTAACTTTAAATAAAATCAGTTTAGTATTTGTTAAATTTTATTTACATAAATGTTATAATTTCAAAAATAGTTTTATTTTGTATGTTATAAATTTATTGTTAAAATCTTATAATAATGCAAATAACTAAAATGTAGATAGTCTATAATGATAATACAAATTAATTTTAAATATTATATATATAAAATATAAAATAATGTTTATTTAAAATAATTTATAAAAAATATGAATCTAAAATGAAAATAAAAGTAAAAAAGTAACAAGAAGAAAAAATTATAATTTTAATAATTTTATTTTTAATTAAAATTAAAATTTAATAATTATTTATGATTAATTTTGGATTTTTTCAATTTTAAATGGGTTATTTAGTATTGTATTTATTAATAAATACTTTTTAGATTTTAAGAAAATTACTTTTTAAACTTTTGACTACTCAAAATTACTTCAAAGTAAAAGTATTTACAAAGAATCTAATTATTATATATATATATATATCTAATATATTATATTATATTATATATATATATAAGAAAATCCCTCTCCAATTGATTATAAATTCATGCATATAAATATTTTCATATTGTGATCGGCTGCAGAGAAGACCGAAAAAAAGAGGGGAAGAAGGGAAAAATTGAGCCCATTCATCATACGTTTTAAGTGCTAGCATTTGGACATCAGGTCCACGCAGACTCCATGTCCAGCCCATTCTTTTATTACCTATCTGCTTTCATCTCCTGTGGTCTCACTTCGACTATCGGCTTTCGGCTTTTGGCTCTTGGCTTTTGACTTCATGTTTAGTAAATAGGTTTTACCTTCAAAATGAAAAAAAAAAAAAAAGAGGAAAAACTGCTTGTGTAATACTGTTATTTCCTGTTGAATTAATTTTATTAAGGAATTTTAACACATTATTTCTCTAAAATTTGAAATTTTAACATAAATAAAATTTTTAAAAAAGACACACTTACTTCCCCTAAATTCATTAACTAACAATATATTTTTATTAAATAATTATAATACCTTTATTTATTTTAAAATAAAATTTAAGAAATTTAATTTTAATTTATTTTATGTTTAAAAAATTAAAAAAATTAAAATTTTAATTAATGATAATTTAATTTAACAATTTTAATTTATATTTATTTAATATTTATCGAAATTAAGAATTAATTAACGATAATTTAAGCTGATAATTTTAATTTATATTTATTGGATAATTATTCAAATTAAAGATTTAATTAATAATAATTTAATTAATTTTTATTCATATGTTATATTTATCTAAATCTCAAATTTTAATATGTAAAGCGATTCTCTTTTTTATTTTTTTTTCACAAATCTTTCGGCACTAACCATATTTTTTTTAATTTTTTATCAAATAACTCCATAATTTTATCAACTTAATTATTTCTACAAAAACATTTTAATATAAGATTTATGTAATACATATTCACATTAAATTCGCGCTTCAATATAAATTTTATAACTCGTAAAATAAATTTAGGTTTTCAAATTTTTATAAAAACTTCAATAAAATTAATTAACGATAGAAATTTAGAAAAATATTAATATGAGTAATTTACTAATTTTAAATAAATATAAATCAAAATTATCGTTAATTAAAATTTTAATTATTTTAATTTTTAAATATTAAATAAATTAAAATTAAAATTTTTAAATTTTATTTAAAAGTAAATAAAGATATTATAGTTATTTAATAAAAATAAATAGTTAATTAATAATTTATAAGAGGTAAGTGTACATTTTTTTTAATTTTTTATCCAAATATTAAAGTTTAAAATGTTAAAACTCCATTTTATTAATTTGTTTGCTTGTGTAGTTCAGGGTGCACGGTTTCATGTAAACTGCTGAGAAATTCAATGCAGTTTGACTTTAAAGAAGTGTAATTTTAAAAAATGACTATTTTAGCTACAGTTTAAAGTGGTTATGTTCTATGATTACAGAACAAAGATTTTTTATTGTAAGGCTAATTTGAACTAGTCAAGTTCGGTTATTTTACAGCTTTAAGTTTTTTATGGTTATTATTCTTATTCTTTAAACCCAAGGAGAAGTGATCATTTTAGAAGATTACCCACTTTCTCTCATGTTTCCTATCCTCCTCTTTTCTTGTCTGAGTTTTGTCCACCTCTTTTAACTTTTCCAGTTTCTTTAATCAAGTAAGATTACCGAAATTGATAACTCAGAATTCTACAGATTGACCTTGTGAATTCAATCCATTTTCACCTTCATTGCAGCTTTCTGCTAAAATTTGTAGATGGATTCTCGCACGGGAAGGCAGTTGCAGAGAGATGACGACAGTGATCGCGTCCAAATTGCAGGGTAAGTCTGAATTTGAAGGTCTTTCTCTTAATTTGCGAGCTCTAATGGGAATCTCTGAATTTGCAGATGCATTCCATATAGATTCAGAAAAGGCAGTCATGTTACCCCCAGTGATAAACTGGAAGTTCTTCTTATCACTTCACTGCATGGTCAACGAATGAAGTTCCCTGAGGTTCGTATATGAATAAACAACTGGAAAAAAGAAAAATGATTTACAGTCTCGTGCTCTGCTTTTGTTATTGGTTTTATCGTCTTAATTACCAGCGTGTGAGGGAACTTGATGAAAACCTGCAGCAAGCAGCTTTCCAGGAATCACTCGTAGGAGCTGGAGTTTTTGGCGAGATTGAGGTTAGTATACAATCGAATACTCTGAAGATTTGCATCCACAGTTAATTAAATGGCTTTTCTGAATTTCATCATGTATATTGCAGAATGTATTGGGAAAATGGGACTTGCTGGGTGAAAAATATGCAGTGCCTTACGAGGTGTACATGTTTCCTTTGCGTGCGATAGAAGAACTTGAACTGTGGCCTGAGAAAGATGTCAGGAAAAGAATATGGGTGTGATCTATGTTTCCAGTCAGCTTTATTGCATTCTAATTTTTGCAAATTTTCACAGGAAAGGTATTTATTTTGGTATGCATATATAGATGACAGTGGCTGAAGCTAGAGAAGCTTGTAAACATTGGTGGATGATTGAAGCCTTGAACAGATTAGTCGAAAGGGTTTCCTCTTCAGCAAACCAGGATGAAGAAGAAGTACAGCCTTGTTTTTCTTAAGCTCCAGGGAATTGTTCATCAATAGTTGCACATAACTTTCCTCAGATTTTGCTGTAGATAATTGACTTGTTGTGTCTTGCTGGGTAGGATGATGATACCCAACCCATGCTTGGATCCCATGAGACCGCAATAGATATTGAACCAGATAATAGCATTTCTGATCCTGGGGCACATGGCAGGAGAAAATCTTGGAGTCAGAAGGTAATCATCCAAAATTAGATCAAAATACAAACGTCTACACTTGAGAATTATGATTATTTTTAGTGCATAATCCAAGTATATACTAATTTTCAGGTTTCTTTAGAGTGGACATTTGTAATCACCAACTTCATCCTGGAGCTTCCATCGGCTGTTCTCGACCAACTTTCATCTGAGCACAAGCCTCAGTACGCACTATTCGCCATGTTAATTTCATTCGCGGCGTTGCTTATATCCATTGGTGAGCTTATTTACAAAGGTAGAAACGAAAAAGTTTCCTGGAGGTGGAAGGGTCTGCTTCCTTGGTTATATTATCCATTGCAAACTCACAAGCCTTTTGGGAGCTTCAAGGATATTATTGGATCGCTTTGTGCTCTTTGTCAATGTGTTTTTACAGTAATTAATTATTCACAATCTGATCAGCCTATCAAAATATCTGTTTGGCCAGTAGTCCTTTGCCTTTGGTCTGTTATGTTCTAAAATTTTAGAAAGTCCTGAGAGAAGGATTATTCCCTAAAGATGACTGATATTTCGGGATTTTCCCAAGAAAGTCACTGGATGCCTGTGTTTATTTATATTTTGTATACAGAATTTTTGTCTACATTGTTTTTGGCAGTCAATGTGTGTTAGGTATTTCTGTTATCTTAAACATTCTTTCATGATCAGCAGCAGCTTCTGTATAACTTCCTGAAGGAAGAATTTCATTTATTTATTTATAAGTCGTTGCGGGACATGTATATATGGTCCCCACGCTTGTAAACAAATGACAAGTCAATGCAAGTTTTGGAAGAAATGGCAATTTGAAAAAATAGCCATTTTTTGGCTAAATTATCCAAAAAAAATCGTGTTCAACTATCAACACTAGCCAAACGAAGAAACTGAAAGGAAAATTACCAACCAAAAACATTAGGAATAAATAACATAGTCACTGTCATATTTGCTTGAAAATCTTTTTGCTATATTATATTATACTATATATAATAATTTTTTATTTTCATTAATCTAAAATAAATGAAAATGTTTTACTTTTATATTAATACATAATTGCACAGTAAAATAATATTCACTAGAAATAACACATCAAACATTCACAATACCAGAATAATGAAAAGTTGAGAAAAAATTTAAAAAATGAAAATTTGGACGTGTAATCTACAAGTGTGTTTTTGTTCATCTAGTTGAAAGAATAGTCAGTACGTGGAAACAATATAATGTGCAATGAAACTACAATCAGTTAAACATTTTCTGTTGGAAAGTTGGCTTCTTTTTATTTTGTGGTTGGTTCATTTGGGATTACTTTCTATGGATAATTTGATCAAATCAGTTATAATTTGGCTATATGATTAAATTCAGATATTGGATGGTTATTATTCTTTAAGCTCGATCGACTCAGATGGCAGTGGTCTATTTACGGCATATCAACATCCTTTTATTTCATGTTTTAGTCTCCGAAGATTATAACAGCGGCTATCTATTTTCCCTTTTCTGTTCTTAGTTCCTGCAAACAGAAAGGCCATGTTCATCATAGATTTTTTGAAAAACTTTAAAGATACTCTCTTGTTGTCCGCATGGGAAAGCAATCTCAGAGAATTTGATTATATGGACCGCGTCCAAATTGTAGGGTGAGTACTCTATTTATGTTTAAAAGTTTATGCTGATTTCCTGGGGTTCTGTGACGATGCTTTGCTTACTCTATCCAACAAACTTCAGTGTCCCCATATTTGGAATGTTTGAGTTTGCAGATTCATCCCATACAGATACAGAAATGATGATGGTGATGCCATTAGTGATAGATTGGAAGTTCTTCTCGTCTCTTCAAGGAATGGTCAAGGAATGGAGTTTCCTAAGGTTCATTAATTTGACTATAAACGATGATTATTTAGAGTTTTGTGTTCTGTTTTGGTTATTGGAAATTATGCAACTATTGTTTCCCATTCATTGTGCATAAACTTTTTATTGTCACTTTTAAGGATGTTTGGCACCCGGATGAATATTTGGAAGCAGCAGCTATACGGGTATTACTAGGAGCTGGCGTGATTGGCTATCGTGAGGTTAGTATATTAATGGCTATTCGTAGAAATTAACCATGAAATTTTTGGATTTAATCATCTGATGTGTTGTACTTGGCAGTGTGAATTGGGCAAATGGGGGTTTCTGGGGAAAGAATTTGCTAGGTTTTGTGAAGGGTACATGTTTCCTGTGTGCGTGAATGAAGGATTTGAACTATGGCTGGAGCAAAATGCCAGACAAAGAATATGGGTGCGTTTATATTATATATTCATAGTTTCTAGCTGATTCGATCGACTTGATTTATATGGGGATTTATTGGTGTATAGACGACTGTGTCTGAAGCTAGAGAAGTTTGTAAGCATTGGTGGATGATTGAAGCCTTGGACAGATTAGTTGAACGACTTACCCCTTCAAGGACAGAGGAGGAAGAAGATGTATAGCCTAATCCTCAAGCTCCATGACGGTTTTCATCGACGTTCTATCTATTTTTTATCAGAATTTCCCTCAAACAATTGACCTCTACTGGCCCTTGAGCTAATCATTATTGTTTGTTTCATTTCAGCCAGCTGAAAGTGCTGAGCAAATCCAGCAGGATGATGATACCATCCCCATGGTTGGATCCCATGAGGCTGTAATAGCTATTGAACCAGATAGTAATGTTGATACACAAGGCAGGAGGAATGGCTGGACCCAAAAGGTGACAGAGCAGAAGCAAAAAAGTAGACTTATATATAGTTTTAGTACCTTAAACGAAACAGAAGCATTTCTAATTTTGATTTTTGTATAGGATGCCCTGGAGTGGATCTTTGTAATCGTCAACTTCATCCTAGAGTTTCCCTCAACTGTTCTCGACCAGCTTTCATCTGAGCACAGGCCTAAATATGTACTATTTGCCATGTTAATTTCATTCGCAGCAATGCTTATATGCATTGTTGAGCTCATATATAAAGGCCGAAAGGAAATAGTTTATTGGAAATGGAAGGGAATGCTACCTTGGTTTTACTGTCCATCACAAAATCACAAGCCTTTTGGTAGCTTTAAGGATATTTTTGGATCAGTTTGTGTCTTCTGTCAATGTATTGTTACATCAGTTAATTTTGCAGAATCCGATCATCCTATCAAAATATCTGTTTGGCCAGTTCTCTTTGCCTTAGGTCTATTATGTTCTAAAATTTTAGAAAATCCAGAGGGAAGGGTCATTCCCTAAAGATGGCAGGTGTTTCAGGATGTTCTCCAGGAATGTCATTAATGTCTCTGTTCACTCTATATAGAACATTTGTACACGACATTCGATTCAGTAAGTCAAAGATTTTGTATTCATATGTAGCGTGTATCACTTGGATATCAATCTGGTTATTTTAAAAGCTTCAATGTAAGTTGCGAAAGAAGGACTTCTATTTATTTGTTCTTAGACTGTTGTTGACATATGGGCCACTGGGATTAATACGAAGCAATGCTTCCCATGGTTCGGATGGTCCACAAGACAATTGACAATGCTTTTGAAAAAATGTAGAACGATAATTTTAGAGATAGATAATATAACTCCGGATTGATTCATTTTTTTTTTCAAATAATCAAACAAGAGAAAAGCTGTACAAGCAAAAATACCGGAAGAGGCCAACAGCAGCCCCCCTTTTTTTTTTGCCTTTTTGTTCATGTCGTGGCCAATTAGTATCAACAAACAAGAAGGGCTTATTCTTAGTCCGTTTTCAGCTTCAACATAGCTTTTCTGCAAAACTTCCAAGTTGCTTTCTCCGGTTTCTCGCTTGGAAAAGCAATATCTGGGATATGAAAAATTGGGAGGTCTCGGCCAAAGTGTAGTTTGAGTACTTTATATTGATGCTGTTGTCAAATTTAAGCTGATATTGCTGGTTCCATTGATGATACATAATTATTCTGTCCAGGAAACATTATGTTGTCCCATTAGATACTGGCTAGAGATTTTAGTATTTGCCGCCCATTTGATCCAATCTACTGGCTTAAGTTTCGGCAAATTGAGTAAATGCCGGGGCCTCCATTTTTGAAGTAATTAGCTATTTATTTCTTATTGGAATATCTGAGATTGTAGATGCATTCCATACAGATATACAAAGGACAATAATGATATTAGTGATCAATTGCAAGCTCGTCATCAATTCACGACATGGTCAAGGGATGGAGTTCCCAAAGGTTTGTAGATTTTCCTGATGAAAACGATGATTTACAGTTTATTTATTGTGCATTAACATTCTATTGTCTCTTACCAGGGGGAAGCGGCAAAGTAATGAAACTCTGGAAGATGCAACTTTAAAGAGATCCCTTGAAGAAGCTGGGGTTTTTGGCCGCGTTGAGGTTACTGTATATATGATTGAATATTCAAAAAGGTTATTCCTATACGCAATACTTGAATTCGTATCCACAGTTACCTTGATGTTTCTGAATTTCATCAAGTGATCTTGTACATAGCAGATTCTCTTGCAAAAATGGGACTTACCGAGCAGAAGATATTCTGTAAGTCGCAAAGAAGCGTACGTATTTGCTTTGCATGTGACCGAAGAATATGAACTATGGCCAAAGAAATTGCCAGGCAAAGAATATGGATGTGATATTTCTTAGGTTAGTGCAATGTTATTATTAATTTACGGGAGAAAATTCCACATACCTTCTCCCTCTCAATTTAAAAAAAAGTTTATAAAAAGAGACATAAATTTCTCTTATAAATAATAAAATTTTCAAAATACTTCGAATTTATTTTAAAATTATAAAATAAAATTATTTTGGTTAAATTTTAATTTATAACTTTAATAAAAAAAGTTAATACCCTAACCACTGTACTAAAATAAATTTTAATAATATATCTTTTAATTTATAATATATAACTTTTTTGAAAATACATATATAATAATTTTTTATAAAATTAAAATTATTTTGTTATTATAAAAAAATTTATAATTTAAAACTAATTTTATAATCATTAAAATTTTATATAATAACTTGAATTTAAAATTATTATTATCATTAAATTATAAAATTTCGAAAAATTATTATTATTTAGATTTTTAAATAAAATAATTTATTTTATTTAACAATTACTTAAGAAATAATTTTTTAAAATTACTAGTGTTAATAATAATTTTAGAATAATTTTATTTTATAACTATTTAAATTTATTTTCTTTAATAATTATTTAAGACTAATTTTATTATTATTTGATAATAATTTTAAATTCAAGTTATTATATAGATTTTTTTTAATTATAAGTTTTATAATAAAAAATAATTTTAATTATTATAAAAATTATTAAATATGCATTCTTAAAAGAGTTATTTTTTAAGGATTAAAAAATATGTATTTGAAATGTGTTTGGTGCAATAATTAAAGTATTACTTTTTTTCATTAAAGTTTAGTAATTTAAAAAAAAATAAATTTAAGATATTTTAGTAAATTTACTATTTATAAAGGAAGTTTGTATCATTTTTAACAAACTTTCTTTCAAATTGGAATGGTGACAAATCTCAGGGGAGGCATATGGACTTTTCCCTTAATTGACGAGAATATACATAGTATCTAGCAGGTTTATTTGCATTTATATGGGGAATTATTGGTGAATAGATGTCTGTGTCTGAAGCTAGAGAAGTATGTAAGCATTGGTGGATGAAGGGCGCCTTGCACAAATTAGTTGAACGACTTAGCTGTTCGAGGACACAGGAGGAAGAAGATGTATAGCCTTGTTCCTCAAGCTCAGTGCCCCTTTTCAACTACATTTCATCTATTTTTTCTCAGATTTTCCTTTGAACAATTAACCCTTCCTGGCCTTTCGAGCCAATTGCTATGCTGTTCCTATTCAGGCAGTTGCAAGTTCCAGGCAGGATGACGAAGCCCACCCTTGGTCGGCTCCCATGAGTTTGTAAAATAGCTATGGAACTGAGGGGTAGCAATGTTGATCATAGGGCACAAGGCAGGTGGAATGGCTGTACCCAAAAGGTTAGAAAGCTGACTTAAGAAAGTAGTTTGTATCTGTTATGAAGAAACATTTTCTAACTTTAATTTCTGCATAGGTTTTCCTAGAGTGGATCCTTGTAATCACAAACTTCATCCTAGAGCTTCTCTCAACTGTTCTCGATCCAACTTTCATCCTAGCATAGGCCTCAATATGTACTATTGGCCATGTTAATTTCATTTGCGACATTGCTTATATGCATTGTTGAATTCATATATAAAAGCCGAAAGGAAAAAGTTTACTGGAAATGGAAGGGAATACTACCTTGGTTATACAGTCCATTGCAGAATCACAATCCTTTTGGCAGCTTTAAGGATATTTTTGGATCAGTTTGTTCTATCTGTAAATATATTGCTACAACAGTGAATTATGCAGAAGCTGATCAGCCATCAAAGTCTCTGTTTGGCCAATTATCTTCGCCTTTGGTCTAACATTTTCTATAAGTCTAGAAAATCTAGAGAGGATTGCCATTTGTAAATTCTAAGTCCTTGGCAACTGAATGTAGCGGATGCAACTATTAACAGTTCTGAAGGCAAAGTTGGTAATGTGGCTGTAACTTGTAACTCACTGAAGGGAAGCAATTTACTGTTAAATGTGAAAGAAATTTGGCTAAATGAGCACTCTCAACTCTAAGGAGAATTGTGCAGCAGAGGTCAAGCCATTTTTTTGTATGTTTTGAAGTTCAAATATTGGGTAGGTCTGTACACTTTTTCCTGCTCTGGGCCTTTAGCCCATACTTGGTTTGGGTGAGACAAGTTAGTACAGCTTTTTATTCTTTAACCCAGCAGAGAAATAAAATTTAACGATAATCAATTACTGCACAAGTTTAACTTGTTGCCTTAGTCTGAGTAACGTAATGTTACTAACATTAAGATGAGATTAAATCTAATTCAGGTGCCTGAGAAATTGATCGAAGTCTAAGACAACAATGTCAATTGCAATTATTGGTTTGTTGTTTATTAACATATACATCATCGAGAAAATTATTTTCTTTCCTTCAGAACTTTCTATAAAACGAAAGCATTTTCCCGCAGCAGGAAACGAATATCTTCTTTATTGACAACATGGGCAACAAAGTAGTAGCTAGCGGCCCACAGATTGTCCTTCACATTCATTGCTTCCTCATCTATTTTATTTTTCTTCTCCTTACACAATCATCGAGCTTTTCTATTTAATTATAAATCCCCTATGACATCACTATCACTCTTATCAAAATAATTGTATAACACATTTTCTTCCCTCCCTTATCCAGAATGTCCTGAAGACTTCTGGGCCAAGATGACACAACAAGTTCATCCAGAAACAACCCACAGGATAGAGACGTTTCTGTTTGCTGCTTTCACTCCTGAATCCTCAAACCATTCTTACAAACAATCCTATTGGTCTTCGTGACTCCTTTTGTCCATGCATGCAAATATATATATAAATTATTTTCACTTTATATTAAGTAGAATAGAAAACTTCGTCCAATGTATGGAGTTCAACTCAACAATTACAATGTAATGCGTGTGTATATATTAATTAATCTTAATAATATATGGATTGTAACATTTTTTAGAATCTCAATAGAGCTTCGAGAATAAGTTTATTTAATCTCCAAGTCAATATTTACAGCACCAATCTTGTATGAACATTTAAAAAAAGAAAATGAAATAAATAAATTGCATAAAATGTGCCGTGTAATATTCGGAGAGCTTAACTAAACCTTACTTTAATGGAAAATCATACAAGTCTTCATCTACGAAATAAAAAAAAGAGAGGGGTACACATCAAAGTATTTGGGTTTATATGGATGATGAATTAATAAAGTTTTATGTGAAATTATTTATGAAAATGATACGTTGGATCAAGACTTAATTTCGGATGATTTACGTAGCTATTAAATAATCTTATCTAGTGGAGACAAAGATTAAACAAGGATTAAAATTGATTAACTTTTTGTTCGTCGTATAGAAATTATGTAGCATATGAGACAAAATTTGAAAATGAAATTTGTAATATTATATATAAGCTATTGTTGTGTGATAAGAAATGTTCATTTCAGTTTCAAGTTGCTTGGAGAATCAAAATTTTTTAATCTTCTAAGTAGGCTTTTGATTTTTGTGATGATTTTTCCACTTTTAGAACATATAGATGCCACTTTTATATACTAGGCCAACTATAGCCATAAATACATGCTATGATTCTATTGTAAAGGAGAGGAAATTGTGAAGAAGTTAGGATATATCTAGTAAATGTTTTCAATATATATAATGTTTTCCGAATTTTATTTTTTTTAAAAAAGTTGGTTTTTTGAATTTTATATATATGCTTTCAAATTGGATGGTATCTTTTGAAAAAAAATATATTAAAATAACAATACGAAATTATGAAAAATGTATTTGGTATACTGGTTCATGAAAATTATTTATTAATAAGTTATATTAGTTAATTCAATTTATTTTATTTTATTCTTTTCACTTTTTTTTTCTAAATTAGTTTCAAAACATCTTCTCAAATTTTTTCTCACTTTTATTTTCATGAAAATAGCAAAATAATATTTGAAAAACAATACCAAACAACTACTTCTATTTTTTAAATCTCTTCGTTTTTCAATCACATATTTTATTCTTCTCTTTTTCTTAATACATCTTTTTATTTTGTCAGAGTTTAATTAAAGAAAAAAGAACTTATCTTATATAAAATTAGTATAGATCTTAATTATTAAATATGCATATTCCCCCCTAAATATTAAACATAAGTCAATTAAGTTAAAATATTTTCGATCATGTGCAAATGGAATCTAAAATTTTAAGTCTCATATTCATCTTTAATTGATTAATATTCAATAGATTAACGTTTAATTTATTTTGTTTTGGGCAAATAATTAGGTGAGTACAAATATTTATTAAATTAATTTAATTATATATTATGTGTTCTCCCATCATAACCATGTGACTTAACTTTGATTGGATTTTAAAATAAACCTATTCAAAATTTGACCATTGATCTCCTACACAAACAACATCATTAATGATTTCTCTATTCCACCTTCCAACCGGCTCCAAATTGTTTGATTATTATTCCTTTTATATATATTCATCTGCTCCTCAACCTCCCCAACAGCAACCCTACAAAATTAAATACAAAACCCTTGGAATATTAGAATTCATTTTTGGCCATATATATATATAAGAATATTAAACTTTAATAATTTTCTAACATTAAATAATTCGGTACACAAATGTAATAATTCAAACCGAACGACTTAGTATATATTGTCTACTTCGAATATAACTTGTTATAATATACTTGTAACTGTAGTAAAACTCGTTTTTACGAGATGTGACAATTTGTCATTACTTAATTTAAATTCATTTTCAATAATAATGATTCGAGATATGATAATCTTGTGAATAAGACTGTCATAACAAACAGTAAAAGGGAGAATCACAAACTGATAACAATATAAATCACATGGAAGTTGCTATATATCAATTAGATAATGATCAACTGCTCTATCATCTTTTCGCTACAGGAAGAGTCTAGCTTGTCAAGTCTTTTTCTAAAATTATTTTATTATTATATTTTTTTTCTTGAAGAAAATTGTAAAAGAGAGAATAAATTCTCATGTAGTGGGCGCAGCAAATGCATGCTTTTCCACTCCATGTGATTTAGGGTCGGACCATTTCAAAGCACAAGACACAAGAGTCTTCCTTTGAGGCCGACAAATCTTGTTTTTTAAAAATATTTTCACAAAATATTTATTATTTATTTTGTTTTCATAGAACTCTTGGAAGAAGTTGTTGGAGATGTAAATTTAATTGATTGATTTGCTTCTTAAAATTAGTGATAGCAAAAAGACAAGTAAAAGTTGGAGTATCTTGAGTCTGCTTCGATATTATATCCAAGAATCTATGATTAAAAATTATTGATTTGAGTAATATTTGATTAGGTTTGTGTTTATATATATATATTTTTCATTGCTTTCTATATCATATCATCAATCATGACTTCTTGTTTGATAACTTTTATATTTTTAAATACTCAAATATATATATATATATATATATATATATATAAATTTCACTATTATACTATATTGTTATTTGGGTAATAACGTCTCTAAATTTTACTGAAGAAACCTATTTTGATAATTTTAATAAATTAATCTCTAATTTTAATTATTTTTAAATTTATATACATCAATTTTAAGAATAAAGTTATTATAATGAAATAAATTATATTTATTATTTTAATGAAATTTAAAGACAAAAATGTCATTATTCCACATAAATAGATGCAATGAACATGCGTTTAGCATGGTTGAGTTTTATTTGTATTTTCAAATTCTACATAATTACACTAAAACATATTCATTGTACATATATCTTTGTTTTTCTTGTGGAAAATAAAATTTTTGTAATGTTAATTTGAACATTTTTAAAACACAATTTTGATATAAATTAGCTATTATTTGCATAAAAATTAAAAATAAAATATTTTTAAGTAAGACTTATACTTAGTAAAAAATATATGATTTTTTTTTCTCAACCCTTTTTAATATTATATTAATATTAAAAACGCTAACTTTTTTAAACACCAGTAAGTTACTCGAAATTCATGTTTATATAATCAACCACCATTTATAATTTTATAATTTTAAATCTTAATTATTTTCTTCTTAGGCGTATATAATGTGTGATGACTCATGGATATCGCAATTATTTGCAAGTGGTGAAGAAGTAATTTGATTTGGCTATTATTTAGAGATTGTGGTCAAAGATGATCAACAGAGTTAATGCCATTGGGGATGCCTACTTGGAACAAATATACGCAGCATGGCTCACTATTTATGACTCACCATTCAAAAGCAATAGAAAGTACAAGCAATAAAATAATTTAATTTCTTATTATTTAATAAGTAATCAGTGTGAACATGTAAATAATAAGACAATAAAATTAGAAAGTACAAGCTTCCTTTTCACATATATATATATATATATATATATATATAAAATATAGACTATGGTAAAACATACATTTAAGTCTAAAAGGATGGATTAATTATTAAATAAAAAACTTTTGTAAATTCACATGAATTTAAATGTTTATCCGAGGTTTATCTAATTCTATTGGGAGTCAAATTCTTCTACTCCGTGCAAAAAAGTGAGGAGAGAACATATTATATCATTCTACATTTGGGTTTTTTATTAAAATAAAAATTAATTAATTTATTGATTTTATTTAGGCTTTAATGAATGCAATTTAATTAAAAATGAAGAGAGATTCCTTGTAGATATTGAAATTAAGGTTGTGAAAATTTGAAGAATCACTCCGGAAAGCTATAGAGATTTGATTTAGTCTTTACTAAATCAAAGGCTAGAAAAACCAAATTTTAACCTTGAAGAAATTTTTTAGAATTATTCTCTTGAAATATTCACTAATTCTTGTTATAACTATTCTAAATTTAGTTGATATATATGAATATTTTATTTATTAATTATGTAAAATTTATCTAAAACCCTAAAAATAATTTAGAAGTATATAACTGTATAAGAGATATAAAGTTCAACTCATTCGTTCATAATTTATTGTGTAAATTTACAACGCGTTTTATATTCAAATTTTCTAAGTAAAACATCTCTATGGAATGATAACCTAGTCTTGTTTTGAACTTAATTTTTTTCTATTTAGAGTATGCTTAATTCTAGAGATTCCATGAATTTAGTTGGTGATTGGAGTTCTAAGAAACTTCTTCAAGGACAAAATAATATGAATGTGGGACATGCTTGGAATTTTAAATTTTTTATCCAATTTTCCTCTTTGGTGGGTTGATGGTAATTAAATGGAGCTTTCATTGAAAATAAATGACAACCACTAGGGCTTATGCTATATACATATTAGGTGGGTAATATGCAGTTATCTCAATAATTTGTAGTTACAAAATGTGTAATTTGTATTTTAAATACAAGACAATAACAATACATTTAGTTATAGCACACACTTTTTTAATTTTTCCTTTAAATTTTTTAACTCTTAATTTTATAAATCATTAGTCTTTACTATTTTTAACGGTTTAAATTATATCTTACAGATACATAATATAAAAAATTATATAAAATTAAAGATTATTAATTCATTTATATATATTGAGATTGTGATGAAAAAATTTAAAAATATAACTAACTAGTTAAAATAATATACAAGTGTATAATAATATGACCTACTTAAAATACAAAAGATTACAAAATTTAAGTTATCAATTAAGATCTTAAATATTAACATTAAAGATAAATTTTAATAAGTAGTTTCACGAAAATTATGGATTGATTTTAAGGTAGTGAATACGAAAAAATTTAAAATTTAGAATAAAATTTTGACCGATTTTTTAAGATAACATAAATTTTAAGAAATCGAAACAAATGCCTAAAAACTAGCTATATTTAAACTCAAGATGTTGATTGATACAATAAATTCATAAGTTAATTAATTTTACCATTTTAATCCATCAAAATGAAATAAAATCACAAATCATATTAATCAATATAAGTAGACACTTACCTATATAGTAAATATTTTAACTACTACTCACTGATAAATCATGAATAAATGATTGCAAAGTACAATTAAACTTAGCCTCAAATTAAATTAATTCCGGGTAATTTTAGTTTAGCTCCTAACATTTTAGCTAATGTCACTTAGATTGTTATGTTGTTACACGTATTACTTCCTTAACTTTTTTAAAAATCATCACTTTAGTCCATAATATTTTGGTTAATGTCACTTAAATCTTTTGACTAAACTTGCATCTATTTTAACTGTTAAATAATTTTTAATTTATCCCTTATAATATAATAATATTTAATTTAACTCTATATTTTATGAAAAGTATCATATTACTCTTCCATGTTAAATTTTTATTTTTTAACAATTAAAAAAATAAAATCATATTTTTATAAAATTAAATTAATAAAAATAATTCTTTAGTATAGTAACATTTAATTTAACTTTAATTAATATTTTTAGTGACTAACTAAGTAAATATATTATTCAGTAATAAATAAATTATTTTTAAGATATATTTCAAAGAGAAATTTGGTGGGTTTTAGTTTTTGTATAAATTAAATTAATTGATTTTATTAGTAAGATTATATGATTTGAATAAATAAATTTATTTATATATTAATTTTTTCTTTATTTGAATTAAAATAATTAAATAACTAATTTTAATTTATTTTAAATTCATTGTAATTTCTCCTTAATAAGAAAAAGAGACAATGAAAATGAAAAATAATGAAAAAAATTAGAGAAGAAAGGCGAGGAAGAAGAAATAATAAAGAGTTATTTTTTATTAATTAATTTTATAAAAATATGATCTTATTTTTTAGTTGTTAAAAAATAAAAAATAATATAGAGGAGTAATATGATAGTTTTTATAAAATATAGAGTTAAATTAAATATTACTATATTATAGAGGATAAATTAAAAATTATTTAACTGTTAAAATGGATGAAAGTTTGGTCAAGGAATTTAGGTGATATTGATCGAAAATGTTAGGGATTAAAGTGATGATTTTAAAAAAGTTAAGGACTTTTGTATCTAATATGTAAACTATAGTAACCTACGTGATATTAAGGTAAAAGATTAGGGACTAAACTAAAATTACCCCAATTAAATTCCCATCCCCTAGCTTGCTAGGAAGGGCATTAATTACAAGTCTCTCGTCATGTGGTTTACCTTCCCAACCGAAGAAGATGCTACCATGCTGCACGCACGTGAGCATTGTCTCTTAAGTCAACCACCACCATATTCTCATTTATATTAAAAATTCAAAATTCAAAAAAATTCAATTATCAATCCTTCCGCGTGGACTAAACCTAACAAAACCTCTTAGCAGTAAACAAATAAATCTCCCCTTTTCAGGAAACGACACAGAAGCAGCAAGAACAGCAACAGTAGCTTACCGTTTCAATAAAAAACTATTATTTTAAAATTATGATGTCAAAAAATTATTGTCACATCATTTTACACACGCATTGGCTAGCTGGAGCGACAAAGCTAAGCATCCGCGGTGTTGTTCTCAAATTATTCTCTATAAATAGTTGCTTTGTTTTGCCAACTCTTCTCCTCATCCTTTTCATATTTTGTTCTTGTTTTTGTGTTTATCTATTCTTTCGATCTCTCCCAATTTTGGCACTTACAAGCTGTTCAAGGTTTACCAAACTTGGAATTCTATCTTCTTTTTACCTAATCTACTGAACGAAACAAACTCTAATTATCTCACCAGACCCTCAGGTTAAGTTATAACAAGGGTTTTTATTTATCTTTCAATCCAACCTGTTTCCTTCTCATTTTCCCTAAATATTTGTTTGGATATGGCGGCTGTTTGCTTGGTTTCTCGCTCAGGAAGACAGTTGCAGAGATATGATAACATGGGTCGCCGCCAAGTTGTAGGGTAATTACAAGCTCTCTTATGTATCTTCGTTTTCTGGGTTATGGGTTTTGAATTGGAAACCTGAGATTTTAATATTTGGTGTTCTGAATTTGCAGATGCATACCCTATAGATATAGAAATGGAGGTGATGGTGAAATCGGTGATGAATTGGAGGTTCTTATTATCACTTCACAGAAAGGTCAAGGAATGATGTTTCCCAAGGTATGCATAAAAGTATATATTTTCCTGGAAAAGAATGCATGAATACTTTCCCGGAAAAAGGATTGCAATGATTATGCATTAACATTCATATTGAATTACATTATCAGGGTGGTTGGGAACTTGATGAATCTCTTGAGGAAGCAGCTCTCAGAGAGTCAATTGAAGAAGCTGGAGTTATTGGCAATGTTGAGGTTAGCATATGTCTATTTATATAAATGATTCTTATTTTTGTTTTCAAGAAGTGATTTCTCTGAAGCAGTCCTTGGTTTTGTTTCTAACGATTTCAATTTGGATTTGGCAGCATCAATTGGGCAAATGGAACTTTCTCAGCAAAAGCAATGGCACATTTTATGAAGGGTATATGTTCCCTTTGCTTGTAAAGGAACAACTTGAACTATGGCCAGAGAAAAATGTCAGACAAAGAATCTGGGTAAGTTAATTAATTAATTGAGTTAATTAATTATATAGTTTTTGATTAAAAGATTAATTTAACTTAACTAATTTTATATATGTTACAGATGAATATAGCTGAAGCTAGAGAAGTTTGTCGCCATTGGTGGATGAAGGAAGCTTTGGACATATTAGTTCAACGTCTAACATCTCAAAAACAGAAGGAAGAAAACGTACAGCTACCTGCTTCCCTATAATAAAGGAAGAATTAAATTAAATTGTATATAAAATATCACCCTCAACCATTTAGAATATGTTTGAAATTGAAGAACTGTAAAATAAAATTATTAACAGTTCTAATCGGTAGATTTTACTAGATAATTTTACTGCTGTGCTTTCAGAATTAAGTAAAGGCACAACAGTTATAAATATACTCTTAATTGTCTTCGAATTTTTGTAAAAAAGAGAAGACTAAAAAGGGTTGGTTAGGGTAAAAACGAAGAATAATTTTGTATTCCAATCAACTACAAGATTGGTAGAAGTAGGAAAATTTGTTATTTCTGCTGTAAATTCATGGAGAAAAGGTGATTATTCTTGAACCATGTTGAAAAAGAGAAAGGTGAGAAGAAAGTAGAAATGAAGAATTGTAAAAGATGTGTACAAGTTCAAGCTTTTTGAGAAATTAATTAAGTCCATGAAGTTCTTTTTCTCTCTGTTTCTTTCTGCTTTCATGCCTCTGCTCTCTCTTGTGCCTAAAAAGTTATGACCTGATTTGCCTCCACATTTCATTTAATTGTAGGGGATGCCCGTGGGTCTCACTCATGATCGTTGATTACATCAAATTAATTTGTAGGTACAATACGATAATCATCTATCTCAATATCCATAAGCATAAGTAATTAATAGGGTCTCCTAATTTTAACAATCAAACAAAATTTTATTAATTATGGGCATTTACGTTTTATTGGGTAGACAATAGTTCAATGTTTTATTTTCAATAAAAGATTAAATGATAATTTATTTTTATAAACTTCAATTACAAATATGCCAAACTTAAGCTCTGAATCAGGCCCATTCTCGGCCCACCAACCTTGTCTAAGTTTAAGTCGGGCTTAGCCCAACTTATGGTGGTTGAATCCAAGTCGTTTCGTGTTATTTATTTATCATTATTTATTAGTCAATAACATAAATCTATTTATACTCTAAATATATATTTTGAACACATACTTTTTAATAAGTATTTTATTATGAAAATATCCACAATTAAAATTGTTATTGAAGACAGTTAACTTAATTAAATATAATCATATTATTCTTGGCACTTATCTAACACACACCTGCCTATTTAATGTATTATTATTTGCCTTAAACTCTAAAGTTCACTTCTTTAATATCAAATCTAATTCATCATATAAACTTGTATAACTATAAATAGATATTTACTTATAAAAAAAGATATTGTTTTTTTGAAAATATTCAATATATATATATTAAATAATTTTTGAAATAAATATAAATTTTAATTTAATATACTAATTTATTTCTATAAGTCTTTTTTCTATTATAGACATAGAGAAAAATATGTTATACATTAGTGAAGTTTATAATCAAATTCGCGTCAGAATTGAAAGAGTTATTCTTATTTAATTTCAAATAATTTTGCAACTTAATAAAAATTAATTGGATGTGATAAATAGTTTTATGGATATATGGAGAAAAATTAAGATATAAAATATTAGAGAATTAATGAAGAATTATTTAGATACTTAAAAGGGTGTTAAAAGTAAAATCTAAATTCTAAATATTTTATATGGGTATGTAGTAAAGGGTGTGCAAAATATATTTTAAGGTATACGAAATAATGTGAATGTGACAAGTTAATTTCTTAATCGTTCGAGATGAAAATATTAGAATACAAGTTAGGAAAGTTGTATAATTTTATATATTTATTATCATTGATTTTATTTTATCAATTAAAATTAA
This sequence comes from Melia azedarach, assembly GCA_028052125.1. Classification (NCBI taxonomy): domain Eukaryota; kingdom Viridiplantae; phylum Streptophyta; class Magnoliopsida; order Sapindales; family Meliaceae; genus Melia; species Melia azedarach. The sequence goes on along the minus strand of CM051402.1, from coordinate 2,205,654 downwards.
AAATTATACAAAAAATATATCTTAAATATTATAAAATAATTTAAGAAAAAATCTTAAATGAGCATATTCATCACATATTATCCAACAAATTTTAGTATTAGTATCAATCTTAAATGAGCATATTTTTGTTAAATAATTCTATTCATTGATACTACTTTAATTTTTGTTATAATTTAAAATGTTACGAAAATAAAGTTAAAAAATGTTTGATAATACCAAATTTTATCAATTTAATATTTAATATTTAATATTTATAAATTTAATTTATAACCTCAATACCAAACGTAAATTAGGAGAAAGATGAGGCTCTAAGGCAAAATGTTTTAAAACCGCTTTGACTCTTCAATTTAAAACCTTTAAAGTGCAAGTCCTTGTGCTGTCAACTAACATTTAAAAACCGAAAGCTCTTAGATACAATTAACCGTTGAACTCTGCAATTTTCCCGCCAAAGAATCCACGAAAAAAATGAACACACTCCTCAAAACCAGCCATGGGTATCTCTATCCTGTTCTCAAAAGAAACCCTAAACTTTTCACACCCATTTCACATCTCCACAATCCCACAAAAACCTTAGAACCAGAATCAAGGCCTGGTATCATTTTCAGTGAAGTGAAAGAGCTACAATCCTCAAAACCTACAAACCAGAATGCCCAATCATCTTCGGAAACACCGTCCGATTATGTTAGACCCCATAAAGAAATTGAGTCAACGGTTCAGATTTCACACCCGTGGCCCGAGTGGGTGGACTTGATGGAGTGCTTGATAAAAAGAGGGTACTTTGATGGAGGTGGAAACCCTTTTAATAATAAAAGTGAGGAATTGAGTTCGAAGGAAGCAAATTGTATTCGTACTGCGTGTCTTAATTTTGGCCGAGATCGGTATAGTCTTATAAGGTATTTAAAGGGTCTGATTTGTGGTTATTAGTTTGGTTATAAATGTATTTTCTTTTCCCTTTACGTATTTTTTCTTTAATTTTTTTCCTTTTGTTTTGTGATTTTACGCTTTCTGTAATATTTTTGCTTGTTGGTTTTTGGGGTTATTGATTTTTTTTCGGGCGTGAGTGAGCAATTGTGTGGGGATTATAATTTCTGAAGTGTGCGTACCACCTGTTTGATTTTAAGATTGTGAGAGAGAAACATACAATAATGTTCTTGAACTTTACTAGCTCTTATCGTGGGGATATATGTGAAACAGGCCAGTTATTGTATTTTAAGCTTTTAGTTGTTTCTCGTATGGTAAGTTCTAGTTTGTTAGAGGGGCAACCTTTGCTCGTGATTAGTATTCATCAACAGACATGTATAGTTGCTAGGTTGTAGGTAAACTCAAATATCCTGATTAGATGTGCAATCTGTAGACTCTGTTTTCTCCGTAGGCTGTCTTTTTAGTTCTTGGTAAAATTTCCTTTATGGTCGGAGGAAATTTTGATCATTGAAGCTATTGTAGATTTTGTTTTATTGTTCTAGTCTATTCGCCATTTCCTTTTAAAATTGGCTTCCCTTATGTTATGTAATTTAAGATAATTAATTTTTTGGACAGTAGGCAACTAGTAAATAGAAGCGGCAGAGGACATGCTTGCAAGAGGTGTTTATGATTTTTCTTTCTTTGTTCCACACAAAAATTAAAATAAATATCATAATTGTTTTTGCGACTTCTACATTCTTCATTTGACTTTTTTCTTCACTTGTATGTTGCCATAGTCATTGTGTTTTGACTTGAAACACAGCAGAATAGAGGAGATAATAGAGAAAAGAGTTGGAACCTAGAACAAGCTTGAGTGGGAAATATACACACCAGGAAAACTGGAAACTCTTGGCTCTTGAGAGCCATAAAAGAATTAAAATTTCTGTATTTTCTTCCTCTTGGTTTTCAATTCCTATGACAAGTTACTATGTGTTGCATAAAATTAGAATAAGAGAACCAATCACACACGATACTAATTATGAGACTTAGGCTTTATTTGGTATTAAGGTGCTATGGCTTTAAAGTTACGATTATTGCTGGGTGAAGTCACTGAATGTCAAAATTAAGTGGATAAATAAGTGGTCCCCACCAAAAGTTGGTGTTTACTAGCCACGCAAAAGCTCCACAATCCCAAGCGAAGCCTTAGCATGGTTTCGCTTTAAGACTGCATCTATGCATGAAATGGGTGTGAATAATGGATTTACAAAGCTCTGATGTTGCTTTCTCTATTACCCAAACCACAATGCATCCTGCTTACTTTCCCATAGTAATAAAAGTAATGATATCAGAGAATGCAAAGTAATAGACATTGAAAAATAGATGCAGTTTCACCACTAACAATTTCAAGGCCAGAGATGTTCATTTTGAGCATTATGAGCTGTTGATTAGCATAGTTGAAAATCGCAGATTTTCCCTTTCCCTGGTGACTCTTTGGCTAAAGGGTTTCGAATCCTGGTACCTGGTCAACTTGAGTCCCTGTTTAATTAGAGAGAAAGTAAGTCACAGTATTGTGTCATCCTGAGCTAGAATATTTTCCTTTAATTCTGAACCTCGAAAGTTTAGAGCTCTTGCTTACCAAACTGCTGTGCCACCAGGTATTTATCAAAGAAGGACATCCAGATTGTTGTTCGATGTGGATGCCCAATCATAGACAGGAAAGTCGTCAACTCAGCAAAGCGTCTAAGGGCACATGTGGGCATTCACGAAGAAAATGTATATACAAAGTTTTATCCCAACAATTACTTTGTCAATTGACTTACCAAACTCTTGCATACTATACAGAGATTTTGCTTACTATTTTGTTACTATTTTCTCTCATTCAGTGGATGTTTCAATGAATCAGAACTCATTTAGCACATTTAATAAATAAGGATAACTGTCCTGGTAGGTTTGCAGCTCCTGCAACTTGAGGGGAAACTGTGAAAGGGCATATGTGAAGGCACGTGAAAATGAAGGTGGACGAACAGTAGATGTCATACGCATTTTATTGACATATGGACTGGATCCAATTACTTGTACTGTGGAAAACAAGCCATGTCTGAACAAATTGGTTAAAGAAGCAGTGAGAAGACTGCTAAAAGAAATCGTTGAGTATAGTACAAAGGAACCTGACTCCAATCTCCTCAACTCCGAACCCTTGAAAGACAGTGCAGTCATACGAGATCATTTAATAAGTCCACCAGAAAATCACCAAATAAATGTTTCAACTAAACAACGCGATTGGTGCTGCTCCAAGTAATTAAGGCCAACTTTTTGGCAAGATAAGATTTACTGATTTAGAATCTTCGATTATGTTTACCTAACATTGGTTTGTTTCTCTTGCGTCTCTTCATTTTGCAGATGTAACTTCCTGAATTTTGCAAGAAATATTAGGTGCCTTCGCTGTGATGATTTATACCTGGATAGACTAAGGCAACTACGGGAGGATCAGGATCATCTTCCACTAAAGAAGGGAGACTGGATATGTACCAAGTAATAGTTATCAGGATTTTCTGACTATAATATTTGATGCACTTTTTCTCACTTCTACTTTTTACAGATGCAATTTCTTGAATTTTGCAAAGAACACAAGATGTCTGCAGTGCAAAGAGAACCCACCAAAGCGGCGGCTCAATCCAGGAGAGTGGGAATGTGAATCGTGAGTACTCTTTTACATATAATCATTGTAGTTCTCCAAAAATCAATGCATAAAAGGTTCCCGTCTAAAAGTGTGTTATATAGTGAGAATTGAGTTATTTTATAGGTGCAACTACGTCAATTTCAGAAGAAACATCGTATGCTTGAAATGTGATCATAGACGACCAAAGGCATCAAATACTTCCCACACATCTGCTTGGCCAGAAAGCGGTAATGGAGGCTATCATAACCGAAATGGATTGAAGCTTTTAAGTGAAGAAAACAGAGCAAATTACTGTGAATCTGTGGGGCAGGATAGACAAAGTCAAAACAGAGATGCAGATATGTGGAGATTTGTGGAGGAAGAGAGTGAAGATGATGATCCAAGAGATTCATGGAATGAAATTTCTCAACTTAATGAATTCCCTACTTCAGAAAGGAACAAAAGGACTGCAAGGACATGAGAAAATGACGATAACTCTTGGTCCTCCAACAGCAAAAGAAGATTAGATTTGCTTGAATCTACTGATGATGGAGAGATGGCCGGGTGGTTTGGGCATACATAGAAGATGGAAACTAGATATAAACATTTATGTACACTAGAATGATTCAAAACTCTTTCAAACTTGTATAGATACACAGCCTGTAGTAAAGTTGGTGCGAAGGAGAATCAGTTTTTACCTTCTACTACTTTCATGGTAAAAGGCCAAAGCAATTAAACTGTCTCCTTAGGACTGTAGTAGACTATCATTAGCTTACATTTCAATCATGAATTTTAGAACTTCTAACAGAAGATTGCAATTTCATTTCACTAAACATAGGGGTCAGTTCTGGACGTTAAATTGGACCGACCAAAAATTGATTGGTCTCGGCTCAGCTTAACTTATAAGTCAGCGTGGGCTCAACGACAATCAACTTCTACCGACTTGAAAACGATACATGATGCTTAACTTGCAATTTCATTGTTGATATTTGTTTGTAATTTGAATTATTAAATCATTACCAGCTGGGGTTTAAATGAGAAAAACACTGAGAAATCGTAGTCTTAAATAACAATAAAGTAAGTTTAAATATTACAACTCACAATCTGATTCACCTTACATTGATGTTCATCCTTATTCCTCTTAATTTCCCTTACACCCTATAGTAATTCACCAATGTTTTTCCATCTAGCTGCTTGGTGAAGAACCTTGTTATATAGTCTGTATATGTGAACTCCCGAAAACGAGGGGGCTTCTGTGGCGATATTAATTCTGGAAATGGTCCATACAACTTATCCCTCTCCCCGGCGCTAAAAAATGCTGCGATTGAGACTCGTGGTTTTTCGGATGAATTTGCCAACACTCTATGTTCTACACTTTTGTATTCATCATTTGACAAAATCTGAAAAACAAAGATAATTAAAGTACAAAATTTGGAGTAAAAGATGCAAAACTAGTTATTATATAATCTTTCGTATTAACAGAAATCAATTGCGATAAGACTAAACAAATAAAACTCAAAAGTTATGTACCTGAAGAACATCTCCAATGTTAATAACAAGAGCTCCAGGGACAGTTTTAACCGGAACCCAATCCTCACCGTGCTTAATCTGCAGCCCACCTTTATCATCTTGCAACAAGATCGTCAAAGGTCCTGGGTCGGTATGAGACGTGATCCCCACCGTCAGATCTGGTTGTGGACAGTAGGGATAGTAGTGTCCCACCATCATCCTCCCTTCCAAGAAGCTCATCTCCTTCAATCTCTCCGTCGCCAATCCCAGCCCTTCACACAGCAGCCCAAACAAAAGCTCCCCGAGACGCTTCACGTGTTCGTTCCACTCAGCCACCTCGTTTCTACATATTTCAGGAATTTCATCAAGCTCTGCTAGGGTTGGACCCAGCTTTATCTGCAGCGTGTCCCTGAAAAATTGAAGCAATTAATTTACCAAATATATTCCAACGAAGTGAACATAAAAAGCAGTTTAGCTAACACATTTTCAATCACTTCCATATTTCATGCCGAAAGGAGAGGAAAAAAAAAATGCCGGGTACCTCCAGCTAGCAGCTTTAGAGTGAAACAAATCAATGTTAGAAATGAAGGATACGCCTTTAGTCCGCTCTCTACGGTAAAAACACGCCTTGACCTCTGTCGGCTGTTCATGAAACCCTTTGATAACTCCTATCAGACGCTCCAAGAACTCAACTTCTATGCCGTGATTAACAATCTGAAAGAACCCCAGTTCGCGGCAGGCAGCGTGCAATCTGTTCAACAATCAGTCGGTCGCAGCAGGTCGGAGTGAACGCCAGGATAAATCGATGGTGGGGATGATATCAGGGTCAGGTAGTGTCTTTGACTTGGGTTTGAGGTCGGAAAGTGTTTCAGGCGGGTGGATGAAGAAGCGGGGGATGCTGGTGATGCCTGAATCTAGTAAACCCTTGACTCCGAGCTTGGATTCGTCGAAGTGTTTAACAGCTTCGGCTCTGTTGTAGGATTCTGTGGCCATCATTAACGGGAGCGAGCTCTTTCTGTCTTGTAATTGTTTTTGGATTGCGAAAAACAGTGATGGTCCTAGAGGTTTTGAAGATGAGAGTTAGAAATAGAAGTTGTTACTTCTTTTTCAAGAGTAAGGAAAATACAAAAATTTCAGAAAAGTAATGAGTTGTCATCCAAGTGTGGTCGTTATCAAGGCAACACGAAATCTGTATTAACTTTAATAAAAAAATAATTAAATAACTTCCTTCGTATAGACATATATACGGCAATTTGGAGTTAGATTAATTTACACAAAATTAGACGGAGAGAAAATCAATTGGTCAATGTGAAAAATTGATCATGGTCATCATAATAAAGTGATTTTATCAAGATGCTTTCCTGATTATCGGTTTCATTAGGCCACATGCTTTTGACATTTTGTCTTTTCAAGATCATTATTGATAAGGATAAAAAGAAAATAGGGATAAAATAAATTAGAAATTTAATTTTAGTGTTATTATTATTTTTTATTTTAATTAATTTATGGTATGTTTGAGATCAAGATTATGTGAATTTCTTAATAATATTTAATGTTAATGAGTGGTTGGTGAATTTATAAACGCGATTATAAAAGAAAATCTGGTATTTATTAAATATTTTAATCATTATATTTTAACAAATTAACAAAAAATAGTTTCAAACAAATTCTTAATCTTATGAGATGTAGACAGAGAATACAACAAAAAACGAACTACCAAAATCAGCAGCTAGAGAACAAGAAATCCCAGTTGTTTCAATGTAAGGATCCACAAATAGCAGTAGAGGAAATATGTATTCAAATGGAATAGGATTTAATAGAAAGCGAGAAGAGAAACCACAGAATTCAATTGCTTTAATCTTTAGAAGTCTCCAAAGAACAAAAATACACACAGCTAGCGTATGAATTTGGGAACCCAGATGTAATCTATGAAGGAACTTTTGAAGCTTTCGTGTAGAAAATAAGAGATGTGAACAGAGAAATTGAGAATTTGGTGAACAATAATTAGCAAAAACGACAAAAATTGTTGTAGTCTTGCGCCAATAATCGTGCTGGTGCTGTTGGCAACTCCTATACTCAAGTTCGGTGGAGACAGATTTGTTCTTAATGACTCTAGAACTAGAAGGGAAGAATAATAAACAAAAAACAAAAAAGAGAAAAATAATTTTGCATATTAAAGAAATATTATACACTCATTATAAAATTAATAATTTTTAAATGTCTTTTAATTTATTTTGATATTTCTTTGTTGTCCTTATGAGACTATGGAGATTCATAGGGACACCTCTCTTATCCACGTGCTATTTGCATGACATTTTAGTAGCAACAAGCAATCAAGCTACAAAAAGTTTTAATTAAAATAATTTTTATATTCCTATATGTCCTAAAAAAATGTTTATTTATTTATAATTTTAATTAAAATAATTTTTATAACAATATAACTTCAATACATTAATTTATAAGTTCATATTAATAATACGTATATGAGTTTTGATGGATTTCTTATTGTAATGTTAATAGATAACTAGAATTGTATAATATAATCGCTATATTTGAATTGTTAGATTACTTAAAAGATAATTCAATAATTAAGTTAAATTAAAAATAGTTTACAAATTGTGTTAAAAACTCCTAATTTTAACGTATAAATACTATAAAAAAAAGCATGATTCTTAATCCATTTGTAATTATAATATTAAAAAAAACGATAGCAAGTGCATGAGATGGACATCCACACTACATTAGTCTCAAACCATTTTGAAGAGTCCCGTTCAAAATCAATCAAGAAGGAAAGCCCGCACGATAAAAACAACACAAGCCCAATAAGAGAAGAGGGTTGAGGATTCTATAACCCATGCAGGCAAGCGATGGGAAAAAGCTCAAAAAACTTCTCCAAAAATTCGCATGTAAAGAGTGTTTATTTCCTTTGAAGATTTTATATTTTGTCGAAGTTTAAACCATGGATTTTTTGTACAAAAAATTATCAAAGCACAACAATTGACACAAGTTAATCTCTCCACAAATATTTGCATAATGAATAATTTTTATTTATTAAATTTATTATTTCTTTATTGTCCTTAAAATGGTAAGTATATTCATTACTGTAACGACCCTAACCCAGCATACATTAAGGTAATATCGAATTATGGTGTTAAGAAAGATTCTTCAAAAGTAATTAAGATTAAAACCTTACTTTAATGATTATTACATGATCATATCCATAAAAAAAAATCCTCAAATTCTAAAATTTAACTAAATACTCTCAATTAAAGTTTACATCAGTAAATCGTTTTCTTAGATATTTCAGCATGTACAATCAACTTCGAATTCTTTACTACTCTAATACATTTATGCAATCATACTAAAGCTATACAGTACAAGTATAATTGCACATAACAATTACACAATTATTTATCCATACATGTAATCTCACAAGTTCGAAAAGCTAACAACTTCTTCCTGGAGCCAAATTAGGGTACTACGAAAAATTTAAACTTTCAAAACATAATCATTTTTTTAAAAAAGTTAATATTCTTAATCCCGTGTAGAGCATTCTTAATTCTATAAAAAAAATTTGACAGAATTTCTTCTATAACAATTGTATGACAAAATATATAAACCTGTAACTTTAAGATTTCATTCTAAATACTCCCAATAATATTCAACATCAATTGCTTCATTTCATTATCTAAAAAAAACATAACTAATTTTAGGATTTCTAAAATTCAAATACAAATATAGAAAAGTACATCAAAACCACATATTACAAACTTCTGCATTTATAACATATAGTTTTCAAAGTGGTAAAACTCTTGTTTTGGAGTATCATTGTCTTCTACATACAATATCTCCAGCATTACTTAGGAACCTGAAAAATAGGGGTGAGCTAATGCCCAATAGATATTTACATACAAAAGCAGTTTCTAGGAATGTAAATAAATATTCACATAAAAATTCTTTTGATTCCAAATGACAAAATATCCTAAAGATATTCCAAAATAATATTCATAGAACAACCATAATACTGTTCATAATTTATCATTATCAAAAATACTTTATGATTCTCGGTCATAAATTTGATAAAATATCAAACTATATCAATATTCATTAAAAAAAAAACATAAACACGTTTATTAAAATAATTTTTATTAATTTTATTCTTGCGTACTTTACAGGCATTATTCCGAAGGACTGCCGCCCCAAAAACTGGCCAACGTATTTTACGAGCATTATTTCGAAGGACCGTCGCCCCAAACACCGGTATCACATCACATCAACAACCATGGCCATCACATTTTCACTTATCAAATTATTTCACAATATTTCTATACAATTCAACCATTTATAAAATCATAACACGTGTTAATAAAATTTTCTCACTATATTTTGTAAATATACAATTCATATAGAAATTACTATTTAATCAAATTCGAGAATAATCAATTTAATCAACACGTAATAATTAAAAAATTCTATAAATATTTATCAAAAACATTAAATGTAATAAAATATTCTACTTTTCAGTTTTAAAATTAAAATCTTCCAAATACATATAAATACCTACCTAAATATCTTATAATAATCTCTACTCCTCTATTATTTACTCCATTTTCTTTATATCACAATCTAATAAATAATAATCACATAATAATTATACTATTCACACCATAAATATAAAATAAAATAAATAAAAATTCAGAAATTTTAACCAAATTTTCACATTTTCACATTTCCAATTTCTTTATTTTCTTCTCCTTCTCTTCTTCCTCTTTATTATCTTCTCTCTCTCTCTCTCTCTCTCTCTCTCTCTCTCTCTCCATTTTCTTCTTCGTCTCCTCCTCCCTCCCTTCCTTCTCTTTCCTTTCTTATTTTTTTCTTCTTTCCTTATCCATTCCTTATCTTCCTCCTTTTACACGCAAAGAAGCAAAAATCAAATTGGTTTTTACTTCTTTAATTTTAATTAAACCCTTCATTTATTTTTATTATACTTTTCACCCACAAAAATATTTACATTTACAAATAATTCTATTCTTTTGAAAATATAACTTATTCATCATAATTAAATAATTTCTCCAAAAATAAATATATATCTTATAAATTCTCAAATACTATATCTTCATATATTATATAGAAGATATATTCACAAATACATATATTCATTAATATTAAAATCTGAGGTATTACAATTACTCTATCTTCTTTTTCTTCTTTTTTTGTTTATATGTGGCTTTGTATTATATCCACAAGTAGGTAAACTTTGTTTAAAACTATCACCTAAGTTTTGTAAATTATAATACATGATACGATTTTATTGAGATTGCCATTAAAAGTATAAAATATAGTGTAATTAATACTTTATCAACATTATTAGTGTTAATTGATCGATTCAACTTGATAAAATCTATATGAGATTTCAAGATCAAACCTCATTGATACTAAATTAGAGAGGAGATTAGATTATTTGTGGCAATATTTAAAAAAATTAAATTTTTGTTATAAAGTTCACTTATCTAAAGTTCATAAATTTATTAAAATTTAATCTAAGGAAAAATTAATAAATTAAAAATAATTATTGTATTTTTTTCTAAAACTAATATTAATATCAAATAAGTAGGATAACCTTTGACCTTGGCATTTCTTGAGTATACAATACTATAGAGATATGAAACTCCACAATACTAATAAAAAATATGTATTTTAAAACTCAAATTACCTATTAAAAGAGAGTTAATAATAATAACAACAACAATAATAAAAGTAATAATTTTTTATAAGAAAATTATTAATTTTTCCTTAATTATTAGTTTTTTACCAGTTATACCTCTATTATTTTAAAATTGGTTCTTGTTAAAACTATTGGTTTGATTCGACTTAGTTCATGCTTAAATTTTTATTTATTTAAACTGAAGAAAAAAATTGAAAAAAATGTAAATAACAGTGAGGTAAACGATAGTTTTAAAATAACAAAGTAAAAAATTAATAAATCAGGGGAAAAATTGACATTTTTTCTTATTAGATTATTCCTTCTCATAGTAACAATTTTAGACAAAAGCTTTCTTCATAACCATACGAATATTATTTTAATCTTATTTCTTTGAAGGCAGCCTGTAGGAGTCCATCACTGATTGTCCACCTAATTCCTTGGCAAAAAACCTTTGCACATGCTCTGAGAATTTAACTGATCGAAAACGAGCAGGCTTTTCCAGCGATATTAGTTCCGGGAACGGTCCATACAAGTTATCCTTCTTGCTTGGTTCGAAGAAAACGGCTATGGAGATTCGAGGTTTCCTGGACGAATTCGCCGATACTCTGTGTTCGACGCTTTTATATTCATCATTTGACATAATCTAGAAAATAAAGATAAGCTCAGTGATCGTATCACAAGAATCCTACATCGATCTTTTTGTGGCAGTGAAATTTAGTTAAACAAAGTGATCTAGGGTGTATATTTCTTAAAACATTAAGAAGTAAAATAGAAATTTTACCTAATATTTTAGCGAGTTTTTCAAAATTGTCAAACAGAGTTGAATTTTCCAAATCAATAAAGCGAAAGCTTTGGATAAGTATAGAATATTCTTGCCTGAAGCATATCCGCTACATTAATAACAAGAGCTCCTGGAACGGGTTTAACATCCACCCAGTCCTCACCATACTTGATCTGCAACCCACCAGTTTGATCTTGCAGCAATACCGTCAGGACTCCAAAATCAGTATGAGCTGCAACCCCCATCGTTAGATTGGGCTGCGGACAGAAGGGATAGTACTGACCAGCCATAAGCCTTCCTTCCAGGAGACTCATCTCCTTCATCCTATCTGTCTCTAGTCCCAACCCTTCACACAGAAGCCCCATCACAAGCTCCCCGACCTGTGCCACATGTTGGTTCCACTCCACTATTTCATTTCTACATATGTCAGGAAGTTTTTCTGGCAGATTCGGAGCCAGCTTTAAACGCAACGTGTCCCTTCAAATTGAATTCTTAATTATTGTCATACTCCTTTTAAATAGGTATACCAAATTATGAAGAATGATATAAGATTTTATTTACCTCCAGCTAGCAGCTTTAGAGTAGAGTAAGTCAACGTTAGAAATTAATATGATATCTCCATTCAAGTCTCTACGATACAGTGGTGTCTTCATCTCCGCCGGCTGTTCATGAAACGCTCTGATAGCTCCAAGCACACGGTCAAAAACCTCCACTCCAACACCATGATTAACAACCTGGAAGAGCCCCACATCGCGGGAAGCATGAGCAATCTTTTCCACAATCGTCGGCCGTAGCAGATCAGAGTCAGCACCTGACAAATCGATGATCGGGATGATATCCGGTTTGTGTTCAGTGGTTGATTTGGATCCGATTCCGGACAGCGTTTCCGGCGGGTGAACAAAAATCTGCGGAATAGATGTGATGCCTGAGTCGACTAAGCCCTTGACTCCGAGTTTGGAGTCATCGAACTTCTTAATTTCTTGAGCTCTGTCAAACAATTCTGTGTTCATGATTGCTGTTTTGCTGATTCTGATTTTGAATTGAGAACGAGAATGAATCTTTTGAGATTATGAGTTGAAATTAATATATAATCTTCTTGTCTTCTACTCTTGATCATATATCTAATAATAGAGGTGGCAAACGGCCAGTCCGGCCCAGGCTGGCCTGCGAAATTTAGGCCCAATCGCGCTCACGAGCCATTCCTGCTATGCACAGTAATTGCTCCGGTCCGGTACGAGTCCGTTTTACAATTGTTGAACCCGACACAGCCCATTAGGCCCGGTCCACGCAGACACTTTGTAAAATTAACAAAAGTTTGATATTGGAGAGACTCGAACACGAAACTTTAAGGGAAAGATAGAGTGGTGACTTAATTCATGTCGTTTTTAAATTTAAGAAAAAATTTATATAATAATTTAGTTTTACAATAGTATTTATTAAATTTAATATAAATTTAAACAATATTAAATTTATTGATTTGAATATATATTTAAAGCATTTAACGAAAATTAACTCTACAATTACAAGTTTTTAATTTATTATTAAAAAGGTATATCATCAATTTTCAAATTTTCATCAAATCTTATAATATAAATCAAATTTATTATATCTTTTCAATAATAATAAATTAATTCTTCATCTGTGAAATTTTTGTTTCACATATCATCAAAATAACATAATAAAAATAAATATTTAATTTTTTCACAAAATAATTGATAACAACCATCAATTAATAGTAATTATCAATTTAATAATCATAAATTATTATCTATTCATCACAAATAAAAAATAGTTATCTAATATTATATCTAAAAGTTAAATAAAAACGACAACTAATTATATTTAGATCGTAACTTAACCAAAAATTCTAAGTATTCGTATTGACATATAGAATAGGGAAGTATATAATATGATGTCAATCATACTTAATAATTTGCCTAAATGTTAGTTTATTAATAATCACAATTAAAATTTAATATTATAATAATGAATGAATCATTGTAATCATATCAATGTAAACTATAATTTCTTAATATCAATTAAGTCCTTCATAATTATTTACATATTTTAATTTAATCAATTTTAGAATTTTTAAATTCATTTTCTTAATAAAAAAATTTACTAAAATAATAAAAAACGAACAAAATTAAATAATTTTTAATAATTAGAAAAATAATTTTGATAAAAGTAAAAATAATAAATTTATGTCAAAGAAAATAATCAATTTGTAATTAATAAATTAATTTATTGTAGTGTAGTAATATAAAATTAACAAAATAAAGATTTTCTTTTTAGATTTTATTTTCTTATCTACTAATTTTTTTTTTGAAAAATTATCAGAAATAAAAAAACTCTAAAATTTAATATATTTTCTCTAACTTTATTAATACTATTAAAAATTAGATTATAATTTATTTCTACACTTATTTGTTTTTCTATTTATATAGGTTCATAAAGAAATTATAATAAATGTATCAATTAAATTTGATATTTTGTTCTAACAAAATTTTTATTACAGATAAATTTTATATAAATTGTTTAATTGTCTCAATTAAATTGATGATTGTTGTCAATTATTTTTTTAACAATTAATTTATGAAAAAATAAATATTTATTAGAGTTACAAAATTATGATATTAAAATATAATTATTGTTTCTTGAAACAATTATAAAAAATAATTGTAATAAAATTATATTTAAATAATTATTAAAGATAAAATTATGTTTAAATTATACAATTATTTTTTTTATCAATTACAATAATTTAGAACTAATATATTTAATAAATTTACTAAATATACATTTTTTATCAGTTAAAAATAATTATTAAGTAAAATTGACTTAATGGTAAGGTTATTATTTCTATTATCCTAGGTTCTGAGTTCAAGTTGCAAGAATTGCAAAACAATTTTAAATTGAAAGGTAAGGGCCTGCCAATCAAGCCCGTTGGGCCTTGCCAGATCAGATTGGTCCTGATCCATTTGCCACCTCTAACCAAATAGTACATGACATATGTAACACTTACAATAATGAATTCAATTTAAAATAATCTATTATACTCCAATAATTTAATTTATTAAATTTCTTGTAGGAAGACTTTCTCCAATCATATGACATTAACAATCTAACAATCTTTCTCTCACACCCTATAGTAATTTATCAATGATTTTTTATTTAACTTTGTGAAAAATCTTCTCACATAGTCTTGATATTCAAACAAACAAGCGATATTAGCTCCATGAATGGTCTATACATGCTATTTGTCTTACTTGGATCGAAGAAAATCGCGATAGAGGCTCGAGCTTCCTAAGACAAATTAGCCAACACTTTGTGCTCCATGCTTTTATATTCATCATTTGACATAATATGATAAAAAAAAGTTCACATCAATATATTTGGAGTAACAAAGAGTATGTTGTTTATGCCAATTTTTGACCAAAATTTTGTGATATTTATAGTTATTTATATAATAAGTATTTGCTTATTCAGAATTTATGCGTTTTGGAGAATAGTTCCACTTCTTAGAATAAGTATTTGAAATTATTCAAAAATCTATAACTATAATTCAAAACTAGAAACCAACCAACCCTCAACCAAGTTTGTAAGGCATAGTGGTGGAGTTAGAAATTATTGTGAAAGGGTTCAGAATATAAACTTAAAAAATTTGGGGGTCAAAGTAAAAACATGTGTATTTTAAAAGGTTAAATTTATAAATATACATTCATATTTAAACTTTTCTTGGAGGCCAAGTGGTGAGGGTCATTGCAAGCCCTAACATGACTTCGTCCTTGATAAAGCACCTTCATAGATTCAATGCTGTGTACAAATAGCCTAATTTAAAATATATATATATATACACACACACATATATCTCGATGTTATTATAATAATATTTATATAAGCTCTTAATACAATCTTAATTATATATATCAATATTTTTTTAAAAAAAGAAAAAATAACGGTGCTGAAAAATTGTTATTATATAATAGTGATCACTAACCATATTTTTAAAATTATTTTACTGAAAATCTAAAAGGTCTAAAATTTGAATATACCTAAACATTTAAATTTAAATAATTTTTTTTGTCTAAAATGTAAATATAAATTAAATTTTTTATTAGATAAAAAATCCAATAATTAATACTTTATATTTATATGTAATAAATTAATTAGGTAATAACATTTATGAGGGGAAATAAAATTAAATTATTTAGAAATTAAACAAAATTCGTTTCAAATGTAGAGAGAGAATACAACAAAAGTAAAAATTGAATGAAATACCAAAATCAGCAGCTAGAGAACAAGAAAACACATTTGTTTCAATGTAAGAATTTTCAGAGGGAACCAAAAATAGCAGTAGAGCAAATATGTATTAAAATGGAATAGGATTTAATAGAAAGCGAAAAGAGAAACCACAAAATGCAATTGCTTTAATCTTTGTAACTCTCGAAAGAACAAGATACCCATAGCTACCGTATGAATTTGGCAACCCAAAGTCAATATATATATGAAGGGATTTTTGAACCTCTCGTGTAGAAAATAAGTATAT
This sequence comes from Melia azedarach, assembly GCA_028052125.1. Classification (NCBI taxonomy): domain Eukaryota; kingdom Viridiplantae; phylum Streptophyta; class Magnoliopsida; order Sapindales; family Meliaceae; genus Melia; species Melia azedarach. The sequence goes on along the minus strand of CM051402.1, from coordinate 2,189,552 downwards.
GAAGGGATTTTTTAAGCTTTCGTGTGGAAAATAAGAGATGTGAACAGAGAAATTGAGAATTTGGTGAACAATAATAATTAGCAAGAAAGACAAAAATTGTTGTAGTCTTACGCCAATAATAGTGCTAGCCGTGTTGTTGGCAACTCGTATACTCAAGTTCGGTTGAGACAAATTTGTTCTTAGTAACTTTGGAAGGGAAGAATAATAAACGAAAAAGAAAATAAAGAAATTTTTTTTTGAATATTAAAAAAAAATTCGGAGCCTGTGCAATGTGATTTATGAGGTCATTTCGAAAATCATTGCAAATAGACTAAAGCCTCTACTTGACCTGCTGATAGCTCCTTACTAGGGTGCTTTTATTCAAAATAGATTAATTACTGACAATGTAATTATTAGGTATAAAATAATCATATGTAAGCAGCGGGGGAAATTCGAAACTGTGGCACTCAAGCTGGACAGAATAAGCAAGGCCTATGATAGAGTGGAATGGTGCTTCCTAGAGCAGGTAATGGTGCTGCTGGACTTCTCATTAATCTGATACAGCTGATTATGTGCTGCATTACGACTCCATCCTTAGGCTCGCGGGCTTCTACATCCTGAACAAGGTTTTCGCCAAGAATACCCGCTTTCCCGGCCCTATACTTATTTATTATGTGTGTTGAAGCTTTTTCAGTTCTATTGCAAAAAGATGAGGAAGAAAAGTCTCTTACAGTATTCGTTTCAATAGCAAAATAACGGCATCCCATCTTTTATTTGCAAATGATAGCCTGATCTTCGTGAGGGCGACAGTGCATAACTGTGTGCATCTTAAGAATTTATTCACTGGTATGCCGCAGCCTCCGAACTACTTTTCAACTATGAAAAGTCTTTTATGTTATTCAGCCCAAACACTCAGCAACAAATTAAGGACAAAATTTGTGACATTTTCAATACGAGGACAGTCTCCCTCCAAGAAAAGTATCTAGGACTTCCTTTAATGGTTGGCAGAAACAAAAGGAGCTACTTCAACAGTCTTAAGGTCAGAATCATGAGTAAAATTCACAGTTGGAGCTTAAAATTATTTTCATTGGGAGGTAAAGAAATATTGTTAAAACCGTTAACACAAACTATCCCAACTTACACTACTATAGAAATAGTCTTTCTGACAAAGAGGTTTGTAATAGAAATAACTTCTATCACAATGGTTTGACATAATTTTATCAAGAACTTATCAGCTAAAATTAAAGTTTACTTTACGAAATATCTTGATGCAAAATATCAAAAATTTATGTCATATCGTTTGTGACAGAAAGATTAAAAATGATAATTGTTAAGATGATGTTGTTTGGTGAAATTATAAATATACCATTTACTATAGAAAAATGAAATAACGTAGTTGAACTCTTTAATTTAGTGGATAATGACTAAAATGGCGTAGTTTGTTTAATTCATCAATTTTTTTTTTAAAAAAAAAGCAACCCTAAAAACCCTTCTCTTCTTCTTTCTCTTAATCATAAATAAAAAATTATAGTTTCTCCATTCTTCTGGATTTATTGCTCAAGGAAAAAAAAAGGGTGTTTATTAATTGAACCTGTATAGTTTGAGGGATTTGGGTTATACGTCTAATTGTGCAGTTGAACAGGGCTTTAGTTTTTATTTGTGTAATATTTTAAAAATCACAACGTTATTGGTAATGTACTTGCAATTCTGGATTCTTAACTGTTATTAATATATGTGCGTTATTATTGATTCTTGTAGGAATCACAAGGGATTTGAACTGCTGCTCATTGCTCTTAATTTGCTGTTATGCTAGTTTGCCTATTATTGATTCTGCTGGGAAGTAATTTTTAGAATAGTACAAAGTTAATAGAAGATTACAAGATTACAAGAAAAAACAAAAGGCAAACCACCTTGCTCTAGAGATTGATCTAGCAGCCGGTGAAGGGGATAAAACTCAAGGTCCAGTTTTACCATAGCCTGTCAATTAAAATATGACTTAATCCATTTTTTTTATATTTTAATTCAGTATGTTTATTCAATTTCTCTGTAGCTATAGTATCCTACCACTTTTTGCGACTGTTGCACAAGTAAGTTATTAATTGTTCTCTCATGCATAAGTTAATACAAAGTTATAATGAAATTAATATTGCTCTTTAATTTATACAAGGTTATGTATTAATTGCGTCAAATGTCTGCAACTAGCTAAATTTTTTTATAATTATTATTAACAATACTAATTAATCTGTTCTTGGATTTGGTGCACATTCATGTAGATGGTAAGTTCATTCAAGAAAACTATATTCAAAGAGCATATACAAGAAGGACTTATTCATTGTGCCAAGAAGGCAAAGAAGAATGTTGATAAAAAGGCTCCTCCATCAACTGGTAATTTGTCCGTGTGAGATGAAAGTAATTAATTAATTAACCAATTCTTTTTTGTGTGCATGTCTCTCGATCTACACACACACACACACACACACACACTACACACACACATATATATATATATATATATATATATATATTATTTATTTTATTTCTTATGCGTGTGTGTACTATATATATCCTAATATTGCGTTAGTATGATATAAAGGTTTGCATATTTTAAGTACCTGAAAGATTGAGTTGTATATGTTTAGGTGTAAAATCTGCCCCAATGTTTTCTGCAGCTCTTTATAGGTTTTCCTGGCTTTTTCATTTGATTGAGTGGTTATATTATTAATTCTTAATCTTAAATGTTTGTAGTTAACTAACTAAATTTAGAAATAACACAAATGAGTTTCCTTAATTAAAATTTAGACTTTTGAGTTAAAATTTTTTAAACTTAAAATTGAAATTTTTTTACTAACTTCCCATGGTAAATTTTAGGACTAGTGTGAGATATTATTCGCCTCAAAAGAGAACTAACAAAGAGTGATATTATACCCAAATTTGAAGAAGTTAGAGTGCTTTCATTTTGGAGTGTTTTCTAGTAGTATGTTGGCTCTCTTGTTGATTTCTATATATTGAAAATTTTTGTATTTATACATATATATTGAAAACTTTAGTATTTATAATTCTTAGTGTGCTAAAGGGTATGACTCACTTTGTCCCCTCTTGAGTGTTTGTTACCTTTTGTTTCCTCTTTTTAATAAAGCAACCTTGCTTGTCAAGATTTGATTAAAAAAAATAATTCTTAGTGTGTCAATTTCGTTAAGATTTCACTTTTTTAGTTTATTAATTCTGTTAAAATTTTAATTTACATTGTTATTTGTTGTGTTAGTGCAGGTTTGTTGTTGAAGAATTATGTTTAACAAAACAAGAAACATTTTTGTAATTTACATTGTTATTAGTGCAGGTTTGTTGTGTTAGTACAGGTTTGTTGTGCTAGGTCAGTAGTTTGTTCATATTCTAATGTCAAAAACAAGAGTCGATTTTGTAATTTACATTGTTATTTGTGCCAGGTGCAATAAAAAGCCAGAAGATACCTTTCACTCTTTAGTGAGCTGCATATATGCTAGACAGGTTTGGAAGCAGACTTTTTTTGCAGCTTTGCTGTTACATAATCGGGGGAGAGACTTATTGAGCCTTGGGAGATATATGGTCACTCACTTAACAAATCAGAATTTGAATTACAGGTTATAGTTTGTTAGTTTATATGGCACTCTAGAAATTCTTTTCTTTATGCTGGTGACAGTAAAAATTCTCAAAGAACCTACATAAGTGTTGTAGCATCCTGGAAGAGTTTAAGTTGGCTAATGCTGATTCATATTAGGTTCAGAATTCAGGTACTGGCCCAAGATAGATACATTGGACCCCCACAAGGATACTGGTTCAAAGCAAATATGCATGCCGTTCTTAGAGAAGCTGAAGAGTGTGCTGGCCTAGGAGTGACTATCAGGAACAAAGATGGGAAGGTGATGACTGCTGCTGTGTATAAAAGACTTTTCTTTGGTAATATAGAGTTCTTAGAAGCTGAAGTTATTCCTTATAGCCTTCAATTAACTATAGAGGCTGGTCTAACTCCGTTAATCATTGAGTTAGATTGTCTTAATGTGGTGAACTTAATCCGAGATCATATTGTTACAAGAAAGAGATCGAATATGTAATTAAGGGCAAGAACGGTTTGTTTTTTCCCATGTTCCTAGACAAGCTAATGTAGCAGCTCATCATTTGTCAAAGTTGACTTATGTTTACCTTGACCAGACGATTTGGAAGGAAATGGCTCTTGTGGAGCTGTCGAGTTTATTGTAATTTTATGTTATTTAATGATTGATTCCGTTTTTTTAAAAAAAAATAATATACTCATGATAAAATTAATTATTTTTAACTATCTTTTAATTTATTTTGATATTCTTTATTGTCCTTATGAACATTTGTAGAGGCAACTCTCTTTATGCTCGTGCTTTGCATGACATTTTAGTAGCAACCAATAATTAAGCCTGTTAAGATTATCAATGTGTTATTGTATTCAAATAATTTAGTTGTTGTTGAAAATTTATCGTTGTAATAATTTGTATTTTAAGCTTATATATAGACATGTTATATATTCTATGTAATTCAAGTAATGCAATTTAATACATTAATACTACGAATTATATTTTCCTCCACAAATATTAACATGGTATCAGAGCTTAGTTACTATTTCTTAGTTTAACTTCCTTTCAGCATCAACATAATTAGTGCTTATTATTCTTTTTTCTGTTCTATCAATTCTTGCATGAACTCGTCGCTCTTTCTCTGGCACTCCAGCAACAAGTTTTCAAGCCTTTTGTACTTAAACCACGACAAGAATTCTCCAACCGTCATTTTGGCCACCTTAAATGTCTTCTTATATAACTCCCTAAACCTCTTTGCCTCCTCAATATCTGTAATGTCGTCACTATAATATCATTTTCCAGCAGGTCTGACATCAGTCTTTCAACATTAACATTAGGAAACACAGTCACGGCCACCATAAGCCACTAATCACTACCACGCGTTCATCTCACGCTCCACCATAAACGATTTACTTTGCAACGCCACCTAATCTAAAACAATCAGAACTCACCGGCCAACACAATCGTGTCCTTCAGTTTTCCATACGCGCCATCTTCCGTCGAGATCGGAAGCATCCTCATAAATCCGTTTGTCGTCAATCTATCAATTTATGGAGAGTCTTCAGTCACCATCGGCAGAATCTGCTCATAATCCATTATTAATCAATTCTGTGGCTTTCATTCTTCATTTGCAGTTGTCAATTGATTTGACACAGAAACCAACTAAAATCAGGGAGATTTGAAGCTAAAATCACATTAGCTGAATTGAATCTCAGACTCGACTTGTGATGGATCATCGTCTGCCCTGTTTCTCTCTCATGCTGACTGTTGGAACTCTCCGTTTCTTCCTCTAGAAATCACCACACCAGCACCCACTTTCATCGTCTTTATCTATCATTTATCGTGTTTTATCATTTAGATCCACTTACATTTTATCCGTCAGATCCTTTTGAATTTTATTTGTTAAGCCCTTTCAAGTTATTTATCATTCAAGTCCTCCAGGTTTGTTAATTACCATCGCCAATCTTTTACCTTGTAGTGTCTTCTATGTCTTTTAATTGTTAACCTCAACTTTTTAGAGATGGCAAAACATGTAGATCAACCTGAGTTCAGAACAACCTAGCCCATAAATAGTAATGACATAGTCGACATCGTTCATAAATTAGGCCGAAAAAATAGCTCACATGCCGTGTTGTGCCACCAATAATAACCTCGCCGACCCGAATACTGTTTATGGGTTGGGCCGCTTTATTATTTAGGTTACTGTTGAACATGTGAACAGTAATTTTAACCCAATTAAATAGTATTTACTGTTTATAATTAAAAAAAATTTTAAATAATAAAATTTAACTTATAAAATTATTAATAAAATTTATATTTCATTTATATAAAATTTTAATTTTATAATTATATTGAATTTATATAGCAACTATAATATAATTTTTAATTTTAATTTTAACCTACCTAAATTAGAAAGACCGATAGAATTATTTTGTAAATTTATAATTTGTAATATTTATTTGTATTGTTAAATGTAATTTATTATTTAGATATAAAAAGAAATGAAGTTAAAATGATTAAATGTAAAAAATTTGTATCTTGTAATTTTTAATATTAAAAAATAAAAAATAAAAAAATGTTTATACTCTTCCATTAATTAGTTATTTATTTACAAATAAATTAAAGAATTAACTCAATGTACATAAATTTTAAATTGCTCAAATTTAATAAAAAAAATAAATGTGAAATCTAAATAAATAAAACTTAAATTTTTTATTTTTATTATTATAATTATATAGAATTTGTATAGATTTTTAGACGGTTGACAATTATTTTGAAATTAATTTATAATCTTATATATAACATTTTGTTTGAAAAAGTAAGAGTATAATAAATTGATGACTGTTAATGTCTTTACATGATGTTAATTATAACTAAGTATGAATGATAATTATATTATATGTTTATAATTTTATATGTATGAATATCTAAAATATTTAATTATATTGTGATGAAAATATAATTAAGTATTGTATTTTATTATAAATTTCAATTACTCACTTAAAATTTTAATTTAATTGTAAACAATAAATATCGTAAACTTATTATTTATTAAATATATTATTATTTTAAACTTGTTTAATTTATTGTTATTTTTAAGTTTAATAAATTATTTATTAGCCAATAAATTTTTATTAATTTAAGTTAATTTTTAATTTTTTATAATATAAAATATATTAATAATAGTAATTTATTATTAATATTGTATTACTATTTATGTCATTGTTTATGAGCAGCCCAAATGGACTTATGGGTCGTGTTGGGCTTGTCTTTTGATGAGTCAAGCTGGCATGGCATGCATAATAATGGTGTCGTGGACCGTATTGTACCTATAGATTTTATTGTACAAGCCGTGCTGATCTGACATGTGTGCCCAAATAGGCTTAAATTTTATAGTTAGCACGACCCATTTGCCATCTCCACAACTTTCTAAGCTTTTTGTTATTTAAGTTCTCTAATTTATTACAATCATGTCCTCAACATTATCTCTCTTATTCAATCTTATTCTTATTTTTTGATTAATGATCCCACTCTTTCGAGAATCTCCTGGTTTCTTTGACTTTTTCAATAGTCCCCGACTCTTTTTGAGAGTCTTTCATCTTCCAATCTAGTTTTAATACTCCTTCGAAAATTCTAATCTAATTTCACACTTCTTTGAGAGTTTCAATTCAATTTTTCACTTCTTCAAGAGTTTTAATCCAATTTTTTACTCCTTGAAGAGTACCAATCCAAAATTTCACTTTTTTCAAAGTTTTAATCCAACTTATTACCCTTTTAGGGGTTTTAACCCATTTTTCACTTCTTTTGGAGTCCTAATTTATTTTCTCACTCTTTTAATTCTAGTCTTTTTTTCCTCATTCCTTTGGGTGTCTCTATTTTATTTTCTTTGTATTTTCAAGAGGTTTCTATTATTGTCTTATATTTTATATATTTTATGAAAAAATAATATATAATAACAATATGGTGAAAGTTTGTTAATATTTACAATAACATGTTTGTATATACCCCAAAATAAATGCTTGTTTATTTATTTATAATTTAAATTATAAATTATTAATACTTATATTTTAATAGATTTTAATTTTGATTTATCTTTGATAACAATATAACTTTAATTCATTAGTTTATAAGTCCATAGTAACAATAAAAATATGAATTTTTAATAGTATTAATAGATGAGTAGGATTATACAATACAGGCGCTACATTTGAATCATTGGATTATTCAAAAGACAATTCAACGATCAATTTACAATGAAAATGCTTCACAAATTGTGTTAGAAACTCCTAATTGTAACGTAAATATACTATACAAAAGTTATTTGATAATATGATTCTTAATAGATTTGTAATTATAATATAAAAAAAAAAAACTATAGCAAGTGCATGAGATAGAAATCCACACGACATTAGTCCCAAACCATTTTGAAGAGTCCCGTTCAAAATCAATCAAGAAGGAAAGCCGACACGATAAAAATAAACACAAGCCCAAAGCACAATATGAATTGAGATGAGGCCAATATGAGAAGAGGGTTGAGGATTCTATACCCCATGTAGGCAGCGATGGGAAAGAGCCAAAAAACTTCTCTAAAATTTCGTATGTAAGAGCCGTAATTTCATTAGAAGATTTTATATTTTGTTGAAATTTAAATCATTACATTTTTGTACAAAAAATTATCAAAACACAATAATTTACACAAGTTAATCTCTTACAAACACTTGCATAATGAATAATTTTTATTTATTAAACTTATTATTTCTTTGTTGTCGTTAGGATGGTAAGGACATTCATTACTCCGTCTTCTTTTCTTTTTCTTTTTTTTCCACATGGCTTTGCATTATATTTATAAGTAGATAAATTTTGTTTAAAGCTATCACCTAATATTTGTAAATTAAAATACATGAAATGATTTTATTGAGCATGTAATTAAAAATGTAAAATATAATTTAATATTTTATTAACCTTAGTAGAATTAATTGATAGACTAACCTAAAAAAAAATTAGAAAGAAGTTTAGTTTATTTGTAACAATGTTTAAAAATTTTAATTTTTTGTTATTAAGTAGGAAAATTAGTCAATTAAAAATAATTTTTTATTTTTTCTCACATAATAACAATAATAATAATAACAACAATAATAATAATAATAATGTAACAAGTTTTATTAGATTATTCCATCCCATAACAGCAGTTTTACACAAAAACAAGTTTTATTAGATTATTCCATCCCATAACAGCAGTTTTACACAAAAACTTTCTTTAAAACCATACGAATATGATGTTAATCTTTTTTTTCTACAGGCAGCCTGTAGGAGTCCATCACTGATCGTTCACCTAATTCCTTGGAGAAAAACCTTGTCCAATGCTCTGAGAATTTAACCGGCTGAAAACGAGCAGGCTTCTCCTGTGATATGAGCTCCGGGAACGGTTCATATAAGTTATCCTTCTTGCTTGGTTCGAAGAAAATTCCTACGGAGATTCGAGGTTCATTGGATGAATTTGCCAACACTCTGTGTTCAGCGCTTTTATATTCATCATTCGACATAATCTACAAAATAAAGATAAGCTCAATAATAAGACTCCTATGTTGATCTCCTTGTGGTAGTGAAATTTAGTTAAGCAAAGTGTCTAGGGTGTCTATTTCTTAAAACATTAAGAAGTAAAAGTGGAATTTTACCTAATATTTTAGGGAGTTTTTCAAAATTGTCAAACAGAGTGACTAATATGTATATTTTCTAAAATATTAGGGGCCAGAGTTGAATTTTCCAAATCAATAAAGTGAAAGCTTTGGATAAAGTAGAATATTCTTGCCTGAAGCATATCCGCTATATTAATAACAAGAGCTCCTGGAACGGGTTTAACATCCACCCAGTCCTCACCATACTTGATCTGCAACCCACCAGTTTGATCTTGCAGCAATACCGTCAGTACTCCATAATCAGTATGAGGTGCAACCCCCATCGTCAAATTGTGCTGCGGACAGAAGGGATAGTACTGAGCAGCCATAAGCCTTCCTTCCAGGAGCCCCATCTCCTTCATCCTATCTGTCTCTATTCCCAACCCCTCACACAGAAGCCCCATCACAAGCTCTCCGACCTGTGTCACAAGTTGGTTCCACTCCAATATTTCATTTCTACATATTTCAGGAAGTTTTTCTGGCAGTTTCGGACCCAGCTTCAAACGCAACGTGTCCCTTCAAATTGAGTACTTCATTATTATCACTCTTTTAAACAGGTATACAAAATTATGAATAATAATCCAAGATTTTATTTACCTCCAGCTAGCAGCTTTAGAGTAGAGCAGGTCAATGTTGGAAATTAATATGATATCTTGATCCACGTCTCTATGATACAGCGGTGTCTTCATCTCCGCCGGCTGTTCATGAAACGCTCTGGTAGCTCCAAGCATACGATCAAATGCCTCCAATTCAATACCATGATTAATAACCTGGAAGAGCCCCAACTCCCGGGACGCACGAGCAATCTTTTCCACAATCGTCGGCCGTAGCAGATCAGAGTCAGCACCTGACAAATCGATGATCGGGATGATATCCGGTTTGTGTTTGGTGGTTGATTTGGATCCGACTCCGGCCAGCGTTTCCGGCGGGTGAACAAAAATCTGCGGAATCGATGTGATGCCTGAGTCGACTAAACCCTTCACTCCGAGTTTGGAGTCATCGAACTTCTTAATTTCTTGAGATCTGTCAAACAATTCTGTGTTCATGGTTTCTGTTTTGCTGATTGTGATTTTGAATTGAGAGCGAGAGTGAGTCTTATGATTATGAGTTAAAATTAATATATAAACTTGTGGGCTTCTTCTGTTGATAATGATATCCACGATATAACAAATAATTACATGACACATATAATGCTTACAATTGATCGGCGGCTCATTTCTAAAAGATGAATATGTGAAGTAGCAAAGTTGATTTTTGCTTTTGAACTGTGGAAAATTCTTGGAAACAGAGCACTCGTCGTCTTTTTTTTTTTTTTAATCCTAATAAATTTGGATTGAGCATCTTATTTCGTACCATTTACAATTTTATATTTAATTTTTGTACATATTACAAAAGTCATAATTTGTGAATATTTATAGAGGGTAAAACTTTTAGTCCCTAAGTTTTACTAAATATCTTTATAAATTTTAATAATTTTAAAAATATTTTTAAAAATTTTAATTTCTTATAAAATATTTATTATATCCTTATAAATAATATTTAATAAAAAATTAATAAATTCTTAAAACTTAATAAAAGTTCTAACTTTATATAAATTATATTTATATAAAATATATTAATTAATAAATAAAAATATTGGTCATTATATAATATATTAATAAAATACTTTTATTGTAATTTATTGTAAGAAATTAAATAATAACAAATTGCATATTTATAATTACTAAAAATTAAATACAACTAAAATATAAAATATTAATTTATTAATAAAATATAGATTTATAAATCTATTTATTTTACAGTATAATAAATATTTATGATTATATTATAATTTATATAAAATACATACATAACAAATATAATTAAAATAGTAAAACTAAAATAATAATAAATAAAAGTTATAATATGTTAATAATAATTATATAAAATATGTGCTATAAGATAATTATTTTATTTATTTGTTAATATATTTTACATAAACATAATATATTTTAAAAAATTTTAAAAATTTATTAGTTTTTTGTTAAATATTATATGTAAGGGTATAATAGGTATTTTATAAGAAATTAGGACTTTTAAGGGTATTTTCAAAACTATTAAGACTTATGAAAGTATTTAGCTAAACCTTTGGAACTAAAAGGATTTTTACCCATTTATATATTATACCTAATTTCTATAATTCTCTTATTTTAATATTAATAAATTGATTCAAGTGTCGGAATATATAGGTAATTAATTTTAAATAATTTAATTATATTTTAATATTTTATATTTTTACATATCTATTATTCTGTCGTCATTTAATTTTTTTAATTATTATATTTCACAAATTTTTTATATTTTAAGAGATTATTAGACTCTCAATTTTTCTACACTTATAATAATTATTTTAATTAAAAATAATATATTATACTAACAATTTTATTTATTAAATTTCTTGTGGAAAGACTTTCTCCAAACATATAATGCTAACAATCTCTCACTCACACCCTATAGTAATTTATTAATGATTTTTCATCTAACTCTTTTGTAAGGAATATTCTCACATACTCTTGCATATTTAAACAACCGAAAACGAGCTGCTTTCTCTGGTGATATAAGTTCAAAGAATGGTGCATACACACCATCTCTCTTGCTTGGTTCGAAGAAAATTACAATAGAGACTCGAGCTTTCTAGGATGAATTAACCAACACGCTGTGCTCCATGCTTTTATATTCATCATTTGACATAATTTGAAAAATAAAAATAAATTTATATCAATATATTTGGAATAACATAGTCTATGTTATTTATGCCAATTTTTGTCCAAAAATTTGTGATATCTATGGTTATTTATATAATGGGTATTATTTTTATTAGGAATTTATGCGTTTTGGAGAATAATTCCACTTTGCAAAATATGTATTTAAAACTATACAAATATATATATAACTATCATTCAAAATTAGAAACAACCAACCCCTAGTGAAAAATTATATTGTCAAGGGTTCAAATATAAACTTTAAAATTTTGTAAGGGTCAAAGTAAAAAATGTGTATTTTAAAAGGCTAAATTAATTTGGTGATTACATTTATGGAGGAAATTAAATTAAATTATTTAGACATTTTAGATTAAAAAATTCCTTTTATTTGTCTATTAAATATTAAGTAGAAAGAACAGACAGTCCTTTAATTTTGTTCGTGTTCAACAATCAAATAATCCGAAGAGCAATGTGAATGAAATAAGGTCCAATAAGAGAATAGGCCTAGAACCCTAATCAAAATAGCCCAGATAAGTAGTCATGAGTCATGACCCAAGATTAATGAAGTAAGACCTAAGAGTCGTTGAGTTGAAGCCCCCTGCGGCCATGATCTCCCCCAAATACTATTTTATCACGGGATTATGACAGTTCCCCCGAGCTTTAGAGAAACAAGAGGATGTTAAAAAATACATGCTTATTGAGATTTGAAGAAATAAACGAATATTCTTCTCAAATTAATTTTATACTCTAAAATAATTCTTTTGCCCTTACACATTTAAAAATTATAAACTAATCATTTTAATATTATATTACTATAAAAAATATTTCTCATTATATTAATAATAAATTTTACAAATTTAATTTTTTATTTTGATAATTTTATCATTTTTCATTATATTTTATTTGATAATTTTATTTTTCAAATCTAAAAAAATAATAAAATTAAACATAATCTTATAAGAAAATAATAAAATTATCAAAATAAAAATATTAGATTTATAAAATATACTATTAATATAATGAGAAAAAATATTTTTATAATAATTAAATAAGGATAATAAATTACCAAATAAAAATATTTTAATTAAATAATAATTTATAATAAAATTATAAGATTGTAGTTAAAAAAATAAGTTAAGAATATAATTATTATTTTATTATTTTAAAATTATAAGATTATTTTGGTAAAAATATATTAATAGTAAAATTAAAATAATTAGGTTATAATTTTTAAATGTGTGAGAATAAAAAATTATTTTAAGATATGAAGTTAACTTTAAGAGAATATTTGTCTATTTTCTCAAATTTTAAGACGATATTTATTTTTTAACAAACTTGAGGAGGTATTTACTTGTTTCCCTAAAGCTGAGGGGGAATCTGTAATAATCCCCATCATCCCTAAAAGAAATGTTAGGAAACTTACATCAATCTTACCGGAAGAATATTCCCAATGTTAACCACAAGGGCTCCTGGAATAGCCTTAACGTCCACCCATTCCTCACCACATTTGACCTGCAACCCCCCTATTTGATCTTGCTGTTCCAAAATCATTTTGAGGTGGAGCCCCCAATGTCATATCGTGCTGTGGACAGTAGGGATAATACTGGCCAACCATTAACCTTCCTTCCAGGTAGCTCATCGTCTCCAACCTATTGGTCCCCAATCCCAGTCCTTCGCACAGTAGCCCCATCAAAAGCTTCCCCAGCTTTATCACACGTTGGTTCCAGTCCACAACCTCATTTCTACATATATCGGAAATCTCCTCTGGCTGTAGATTTAGCAGCAGCGAGTCCCTACAGAATTTGTACACTTGTTTAAAGCGAAATTGACGAATATCGTCTGATGTATGGGATAATAGACAAATATCTCCTTAATATTTGAGGAGTGATAGATACATTTTAAATTTGGATAAATAAATAAATATCTTTCTGAATTACTATACTATCATACAAATGATTATTTTATCCTTATATATTTAAAAAACATATTAATTAACTATTTTAACTCAATTATTAATACATAATAACTAATATATCTTTATAATATATTTTTTGATAATTATGTATTCAAATATTTTTATAATTAGTCAATAATTTATTATTAATATTTTAAATAATTTTATTATACTAATTTAATTTATAACGCAATCAACTAAAATAAATTCTAAATAATATTTGGATAATATAAATTATATTATTTATATTTTGAGAATAATTATATAATTTATACATAATTATATTAATTTATAAATAAAATAACTTAAATAATTTATGCAATTTATAACAAAATTTATAACACAATTAATTAAAATAAAACTCAAATAATATTTATATTATATTAATATATTATTTATAATTTTGAGAATATTTATATAATTTATACATAAATATATTAATTTATAAAATAATTTGAATAATGTATATAATTTACCATTGAATATTTTAAAAAAATGTTGAATATTATTAATATAATGATAATAAAATTATTTTAAATATTAATAATAATTTAGTGACTAATTATAAAAATATTTGAATACATAATTATAAAAAAATATATCATAAAAGTATATTAGTTATTATGTATTAATAATTGAGTTAAAATAGTTAATTAATATACTTTTTAAATATATAAAGGCAAAATAGTTATTTGTATGATAGTATAGTAATTCAAGACAGTATACGTCTATTTGTCCAAATCTGAGGAGGGTATCTGTCACTCCCCAAACATTAGGTATATGTCTATTTTTCGGTGGATGAAATTGTTGAAACACATTTGAAAAATTGGGTGCATGGATGTTTTTATTTTTCAACAAGGTTGAAAATTGGTTTTCGGTGCAGCATATGAAGACTTGATTGAAGCCAAAAAATTCCTCTCCCTACTCTTATAAATTGAAGATCCCTGGTGCTTCAGGAGACGAGCAGAAGGAGAAAGGAAGTGAAAAAGAATTGAGCGACAGAGAGAGTTTTAAAATAAAGTGGGTACAACAGAAACTCTCTTGTAAAACTTTGAGAGTTTCTGCTGTACTGTAATTTCGTTATTTTTCTTTTAATAATTTTTCACATTAAAAAATATTAGTGTCTTTCCTATTAATTTTATTTTTTTCCGCTGTGTTAAATTTTTTCTAACAATATGAAGAATTAATTATTGATTTTTCTTTCTTTTGGATTATTGTACCTCTAGCTAGCAGTTTTAGAGTAAAACAAATCCATGTTAGAAAGAAACGACACTCGCCGCTTCAAGTCCCCGTTGTACAGCGGCACCTTGAACTCCGCCGGCTGTTCGTGAACCCCTTTGACAGCTCCAAGCACACGCTCCACCTCGATCCCGTGATTAAAAACTTAATAGAGAAGACGGTACAGGATAATGAGATATTAGCTAAAGTTTAAGGAAATAATAGAATATTAGGTCTAAAAATAGGGTATTAAATATTCTCCCAACAAGTATAAATAATTAGAATATGAAATTTTGTATCTTAGTATAAATCGGGCACACCTAACTCTAATGATAATTGTTTTTAATATATATATATATTAAAAGAAACAAATGACGTATTTAGTGGTGGACCGATAATTGAAAATAAATAAAGAAAAAGGGGGACAGACAAGATCGATGCGCACCAAAATTTGAAAAATTAATTGTGCTGCATTACAATTTCAACAAACGGACTGTTTCGAAGAAGAAAATAGAACACGTGAAGGTTAAATTTTCAACTGGTTTGGAATATGTTTTTTCCGTGCAGGAAATTAACGAATAATTATTGTCATGATTTCTTCTTCCTTCTTCTACAAATTGAAGTCTTTGTGATACCTCTTTGAAGCAAGCAAATGAAATATTATTTTAAGGAGTCTTATAAAAATATTAGATATCTTAAATATTTTGTTCTAAATTTCTTTTATTCTTACTAGTAGAATAATTAGAGTAAAAATACTTATATGAAATATTTCTTTAAGTTATTTATTTAAAAATTTGAATTTTGATAGTAGAAATTGTGTGATTGTATAAATTTATTATATAATAAATTTTTCTCTTTAAAAAACTCGTGATTTTTCTTCGATATTGGAGTTTTTCACTTAAAATTCTTATGTTATATGATTATGATAATTTTTATTTATTTTTGATATTTCTGTAAAGATAGATCCTAGATACATATATTACTATTTATCTATACGATACTGTTTATATATACAAAAATTTTAGTTGTGTAAATAGTGACTGACCTGAGAATGAAAAAATGTACCTATATATATGGTGTGATGTATGAGAATCCAATATAATAGTTTGGACAAATTGATAAAATTTGAAAAAATAATTCAAAAAATGTAAGGTTAGAAAATACCCTCTTACAATATTATAATAAAACAACTGCCATAACAATATTTGTATGAATTTAATAAATTGTGAAGCAAGATAGGAATGGGGCTAAATTACTGGTCATATGACTAATTTTCTAAGCATTAGACCCAGCATAAAATTGATGACAATTTACATACTAACATTAAAATTTTTCGGTCAGTTAAAAAATATAACATTCCCGAAAAGTTGCTTCTTGTCCAATATTCTTGGCTTTATGGATACGTGTAAAAAAATCTTTGTACCTTAGAATAATAGCAACGCAGTTATTTACCCAAATAAATTTTATCTTCAAACATGATGTACTGTGCACAATGGCGTACGTGCAGTGACCAATTGCATTGAAATTGGATCTTACGTAAAAGTAAGGATTAAAAAAACTCACAAAATTAAGAATCGAAGTTCATTATATAGATATATATTCAAGCACATCACTCAGGATTCTGTAATCTGTAGTGATTTACCAATGTGTTTCCATCTACCTTCTTCGAGCTGAACCTTTTAATATAATCTGTATGTGCGAACTACCGAAAACGGGCAGGCTTTTCTGGAGATATTAGCTCCGGAAACGGTCCCAGCAAACGGTCCCTTTCGCCTGGACTGAAGGAAACCACAATTCAGACTCGTGATTCCGGGAAAGAATTTGCCAAAGCTCCATGCTCGAGGCTTACATATTCATCATTGGACATAATCTGAAACACAAAGGTTAAAATCTTATGGTAGAATATAATTGATTACTTGACTTTGGAAGAACTTAAAACTTGTACTTACCTGAAGAACATCTCCGATGTTAATAACAAGAGCTCCAGGAAGAGGTCTAACATCTACCCAATCCTCGCCACACTTAACCTGCAGTGCTGGCGACCTTTGTCATCTTGCACTAAAATGGCTAATGCTCCAGCTGGATCGGTATGAGACATAATCCCCAGCCGTTAAATCTGGCTGCGGACAGTATGGATAATCGTTGCCCACCAGTCATTCTTCCTTCGTAGAAAGTCATCTCCTTCAACCTCTCTGTCTTCACTCCTAAACCTTAACACAGAAGCCCAAACAAAAGCTCTCCGAGCTGTTTGACGTGTTGGTTCCATTCCACCACCTTTTTTCTACAGATCTCAGGAATTTCATCGAGCTTTGGTAAGGTGGGACCCAGGCTTATTGGCAGCGTGTCCCTCTTTTCTACAGATTTCAAAAAATTATACACTTATTATTTTCTTCATGTGAGACTCGTAGCCTTAATATTCCTGTCTTTCCTAATTCGTAAATTTTGTGGCAAATTTTGGATCCCCTTCTTTCTTTAGCATGGATCCTAGTACGATAAAAATGGGAAAGGCAATATATTTTTCCTTTCTTCTATTTTTTGTAAGAGTATATCTCTATTTAAATCTAGATTTATGGCGGTTTTCATATTTTAATTTAAATATGTGGTAGTTGCAATAATTTTTGTACTATTATATTGTTGATGCGTAGATTTTGCAAGCCCCGCACCAATGATCGAGATAAAAATAGGTGCATTCAAGATGGTCAAATAGTTCAAGTTAAGTCTTTCTTCTTATATGCAATCTGAAGTTATGCCAAAAAGGGTGAACCAACAAGGAGCGTCTAAGAGAAATCAAACCACAAATATTCTACTTCACCCACACAATTTTTCCGTTCAATACTTCCTACCCCTAACAAACCAACAACATAAGATATGCTTCCAAACGTTTACAGAACCTCAAGATACCTTAAAAATGACGACAAACCCGTAGCCCGTTCTTCAAACAACCATTATGCTTTGCTTCTATGACCTTTGAACACTCTTGACCTTACAATTCCTTAAAGTTGGTCAGTAGACTCTCTGTAAAATAAATTTGAGCTCAACATAATCACCACTCCGATGATCCCTCTTTAATATTTAAGTTAATGTCTAATCAGAGAGCGAATGAAGAGGGCGTAGATATCTCCTTCTAAAGCAAGAGAAAATGTGGAGAATGTCAAGGTGGTGAAGGAAAACACACTAAAATAGTGAAGGCAAAGCAAAAAGTCAAAGGAGTAGACTATAAAATGGATGAACAGTGCTCACTATAGTGCCTTTTTTGTCTATTAATGGAGATTTTTCATGGTGTGCATGTGAGTTATGGGAAGAAAGAGAGAAAATTCTTTTAAGGAATATGACCTCTCTTGTCCTAAGAATGTTGTATATAGGTTGTCCCTTCTCAAAGATAGAAAAATGAACTTTTATATAAAAGAGAAATACTTAAACCTAATTAGATAACTTATGTTGTCCTAATTTTTAGCTTTAGTCTTTGTATGTATTCTCCCTTCATTTGCTCCTAGTGGTTTCTTGCTAAATGTCAAGTGGCGGGCTATGATAGGTGGTTTCACCTTATCCAAACCAAATGACCATGTGCCAATCTCTGGTTGTGCGTGAAAATTACATTGTCCCTTGAAGGACAAGTATTGCACTTTCATTTGCCTCAATTAGGGTGCAACCCCCACCTGACTTTGCACACGTCTTCCAAAATCCTACTGCCAGTTTATTTTGTTGACAACCTACTTGCTGTCCTGCGTAGAGATTGTTTGCCTCATTTTTCAAGGTCTGTTTACCTGTTTTTTTAAGAGGTGTCTGTTGCCTCTTTTTTTGGCCTTCACAATATATTTTTAATGCTAAAACATAGTTCAATGGGTACTCTGAAAGCATGCGGAGGTGGGCATTGGCACACTTTGACACTTGAGCATCCCTCATTTCTTGCTCGCAGAGGTTGGGCGCTAAACGGTAAATAATTCGGAGTAAGTATGCTCATGCTTAGAAGTGACGGAGAATTGAGGGTATTTCTCTAACCTTCCTCTATATGCTGTGATATACAACCACATTTATCATACGCGCCATAATATATAGTCACATTTTCCCACATATGTCATGGTATATGGTTATATAGACATTTTCACATGAGCTATGGTATATAAACGCATGTGCTTTTTCATACGTCTTACAGTGTATGATCACGTGAACTATTATTAACAAATGGTGAATATTCCGACGGTATAGAGTGGGTAGTCAAACTCAAAGTGAATCTTACCTAGCCGCACATGAGCAGGCTCGTCTCTCATCATGTCTTGAAGTTGGTGCGGGGTGGATCACCTCACTTTATATTGACTCGGATTCTCATGAGCTTATCCTTTATTACGTGTTTAGTTATATTTTTTCCTACAATATGTATAATTTACTTTCATATTTAAAATATATTAAATTCATATTTAATTTTTTTATGTAATCAATTAAATTTTATAAAAGAAAATTCATCCATGTATCAGTGGGAAAAGCCAACTCTAAAGCCGGAGGACAATTTAAAAAGAGTTTTAAAAAAAAAAAAACTGTGAAGCCCAAAATTTGACAGAGTGCACTATCAATAAGATACTCTTGTAATGGTAACTTTTTGGCACCTATTTTGTCTCTATTTCCTCAATGGTTTAACCGATTTTAATACTATCAGAAATTGTCTAAAAATTGATCATAAGATATTATGAATATGCTATTGCATTATTATCTCTTTGTGAATAAATAATAAAAGGAAAGGCGAGAGAGATATATATGATAGCTTTTGGATACAACAGATGTTTCTAAGAGAGTTTTCTTATACCATGTTATAAAACTTTTTTGTTTTGAAAAAGCCAATATACGCTTTTATTTAATTGCTTAGCAAATTTTCCTTTTCCTAGTAAAGAAAACAACTATTTTTTGTAAAATAAAACAAATTAATGACACAAACATTTCGTAACGATAAAAATGATGAAATGATTTGAGATTAATTGATAGACAAAGATTTAGACAATTATTATATTGTAATGAAATGGTTATTGTTAAAAGAAGTTTGTCATATATACTGAGTAGGCGACAGGTTCAACAATGCTAGATAGTTTGTTCAAATCTCATTTTTCTTAATTAATCTTTTGAATATCTTACGATGTCTCCTTTTTTTTCCCTTGAATTTATATTTTTGGACTTTTATATTTTGGGTAGAGAAATTTGAGATAATTGCAGAAATTATAATTAGGTCAAACTTCAAGGGAGGTTCCTATAATTTGGAAGGCCACGATATTTATATAATTATTTTCTCCGTATAACACGCCAAATCTTACTATTTCTATCTTTCCTAATTTTGAAATATTGGATACCCTTCTCTCTTAGCATTGATTAGGAATTTAGGATACGACAAAAATGAAAAGGCAAACTATGATTGTTTGTTTTTTTTTTCCTTTTATCTCTTTAATTCTAAAATATTTTCAATTTTATTCTTATTAACTAAGAATCACTATTTAGTGTTCTTTTGCTATAACTTTTTTAAGAGCTATTTGTGATAGAATTTTCACCGTAAATCTTTTACAAAATAAAATTTTTAACAGAAGGTTATTAATTATTTGGTGATTATAAATAATTTCTAAAAATTTTGGATAATTTTTTTAATATATAAAATTTTAATATTTTATTTAAAAAAATTAACATAAAAATTTTAAAATAAAATAAGAATGTTTTAGATAATTTCGTCTTTTAAAAAAATTGGAGATGGTCTACTATCAAAAACTCAAATTTTAAACTTCTTATAATAAAAGTAAAATAACTTTTTTAATTTTCAAAAACTCTCTAATATCAACCAAACGATATCAAAAAATTTAAAAAATATTTTTATCATTAAAAAAGCCATTTTGACCAATTAGAAAGGCAAACCAAATATGCACTTAATCTATTTGAACTATATTTTTCAAAGTTTTTCTTATAGAATATTTAATATACTTAAAATATATTTATAAGTTTAATTCAAAATTAAATTTTATTTTTAGTAATATTTTATTATTTTTATAAAAATAAATCTATTTTAAAATTTTATTACTGTAAATTTTGTAAAATTATTTTTATAATAAACATACTTATTTCATTTTTAAATTATTATTAAAGAAAAAGTCTACAGGTTTGTAAAAATTCTAATTTAAAAAAAAATTTGTGAAAAGGGACGTAAGCTTCTCTTATAAACAGTAAAATTTGTTTTAATATAGTGGTTAGGATATTGACTTTTTTTACTAAAGTTATAGGTTCAAATTTAACCAAAATAATTTTATTTTATAATTTTAAAATAAATTAGAGATATTTCGGTAAGTTTATTATTTATAAGGGAGACTTGTATCCCTTTCCACATACCTTTTTTTAAATTAAAATTTTCATAAACTTTAGGAGAGGTATGTGGACCTTTTCCTTATTATTAATATAAAAATTTTATAATTTAAAATATTATTTTATAATCATTCATAATTTAAAATAATTCAAATTTATTACTATTATCATCATTATTATAATAATTATAATATTTTTTACTTATTAATAATTATAAATTTTAATAAACTAATTTATTTTATTGAAAAAATATGCTAGAAGAATTAACTTTTAAAAATAAAAAAAGAAACTTTTCAGTAAAAATAATTTTATGAGGATTAACAAAATAATATAATAATAATAGTGATAATAATAATTTTAATTATTTTAAATTATAAAATTTTATATTAATAATAATTATTTAAATTAATATATTAAAATTCTAAAATAGATTTGTTGTTATAAAAATAATTAAAAGATAATAAAATATTATACAAATAATAATGAAATTATATATTATTACTAAGAAAATGAAATTTAATTTTAAATTAATCTTACAAATATAATTTAAACATATTAATGATTTTATTCACTCAAAACAATAATTAAAAAAATTAATAACCATCACACAAGAATTTATTACTCAAAATTTTCGTCAAATCAAAATTTTCCTTAAAATATAGAAAAAATAAACTACTTGTATATATGTTTGTGTGTGTGTGTATATATATATATATATTTTGCAAATCTGAGAACACAAAGCTTGAAGCCCAGAATAGAATTTATCCCACCAAAAGAATAATAATTGATTTTCTAATTTTCACATACCTCCAGCTACCAGTGTCAGAGTGAAATAAATGAATATTTGAAAAGAACGATACCCCACGGTTCCTATCTCTACAGTAAACCAGCGCCTTTGTCTCCACTGGCTGTTAATGGAAACATTCGATGGCTGCAATCATACGGTCCAAAACCTCCTCACCTATCCCTTGATTCACACCCGAAAGAAACCCAACTCCGACGCACGTGCAAATCGATGACCGGGATGATATCAGCGTTGATGAAAAATCGGGGAATTGCGGTGAGGCCAGAGTCGACTAAGCCTTTGACTCCGAGTTTGGAGTCATCGAACTGTATTAAAATGTCATAATTAAGAAAACTATATCAAGATGTGTTATTGTACTACAATTTAGGGACATAAAGGTTATTGTCCCATTTAAAATAGATAATATTGTGTGCCATAATATAAACGTGATAGAACAAAAAGTCAAAATCTACCTAATAAAACTATTTGTCTGGCCCTTCTTGTAAGCACGAGTTATTGTTATTACAAATTGTTTATGATAGTCAAACTTTTGCAATTATTTTTCTTATTTTCACCCCTTCCACGTACCGCATTTATTTTTGTTCATGAAGAATTTTATGGGAGAAACAAATTGTATTTATCCATCCACGTTAAAAAGATATTACAACTTCTACTTATAGAGAATAACTAAAGATTAAAATTAGCAATCATTTAAAATGACAAAATTATGCGGGTTAATTTTCATGTGACAAATTAATTCATTATACATATAGTTTAATCACTTCCATTGATTTTTTATTTTTTCATATAAATCAGTAAATAATTTTTTTATTTGAGAACAAAGAGGAAATGAACATGACTTGCCCGTTAGGATAATCCTTATTTAAATATTATTTTCCAAGAACATATTGCTGTAAAGAGAATTACAGTGTAAGACAATTTATTCCACTCATTGCTCATAGGTTCTCACAAGATGAAAAATCACAAAGAAAATGATCAGCACAAATTTCAAGCTTGTTCTTACATAAAAGCTGAAAGGTTAACTAAAATACCCATAATCAGATTTTCCTTGCAGTGATTTTCATCCTTATTACTCTGACAGGCTATAGTAATTAACTAATGATTTTCCATCTAAATCCTTTGTCATAAACCTTTTCCTATACTCAGTAAACGTGAACTGCCGAAAACGAGCAGGCTTCTCAGTAGATATTAGCTCTGGAAGTGGTCCATACAAGCTATCAACATCACCTGGATTGAAGAAAACAGCAGCTGAGATTCGTGGTTCTTGTGATGAATTAGCCAACACTCGATGTTCCGCGCTTCTATATTCATCGTTGGAGACAATCTGGAAGACAAAAATAAGATCAAAATTCCCACAGAATCGATTAAACTTCTTAGATTTGTAAAAAATTACCTGGAGAGCATCCCCAATGTTAACAACAAGAGCTCCAGGGACAGGCTTAACATCCACCCATTCCTCACCATACCTAGCCTGCAACCCACCTTTCTGATCCTGGAACAAAACCGTCAGTCCTCCCGCATCTGTATGCGATGAGATCCCCAACGTCAGATCAGGCTGTGGGCAGTATGAGTAGTAGTGGGCGAATATCGACCTCTGTTGAAGAAAAGTCATCTCCTTCAACCTCTCTGTCCTCACCCCCAATCCCTCACACAGCAGCCCCATCAATACCTCTCCGACCTTTGTCACTCGTTGATCAAATTCGACCACCTCATTTCTAAATATCTCGGGAATTTCGTCAACGTCTTGTTGGTCTAGACCGAATACCACACGAATTGTGTCCCTGTAAAATAAAGCAATCATAGAAATATTATTACTTGTTTTATTCTTGATACTAGTAAGTTGGTAATTACCTCCAGCCAGGAGCAATATGAAGGTCAGTGAAGAACGACACACGGTACAAATCTCTACGATACAGCAGCGCCCTGGCCTCCGGCGGCTGTTCATGAAACCCTTCAATCGCCCCAAGCACCCGCTCCAGAAAGTCAACTCCAATCCCATGATTAACAATCTGGAAGATTCCCAGCTCGCGCGAAGCACGCGCAACATTTTCCACAATGGTTGGTCGCAGCAGGTCAGAGTCAACGCCGGACAAATCGATGATCGGAACGACATCTTGGTTTGGTCGCCGTCTTACTCCGGAAAGAGCGTCCGGTGGGTGTACGAAGAAGCGGGGGATGGAGGTGATGCCTGAATCGACTAAACCTTTGACTCCGAGTTTGGAGTCTTCGAACTGTTTAACTTCTTTGGCTCTGTCGTAAGATTCTTTAACTGTTGCCATGAATTGTTGCTCTAGTTTTTGGTGTTTCTTGATTTTGCTCTGACTCAATTTTATGGTGCAATTGAAAGAGGACGCCCTTCTTCTTCTTCTTCTTGCTCTTCTTTTTCCTGCACATGATTTGATTATTTAAGCATATTGCGCGTAGAGATTATCCTGCACGTGATTTAATTGTTCGATTTTTTATTTAATTATTCTTTTTTGTGGTAGGGAAAATTCTTTCACTTGAATTGACTTTTCAACAAGTAATTTTAATTCCCTTCCATGCTATCCATTCTTGCCATCTCTTAATATTAAATAAGTTCAACGTGTAAATCATGAATTATCAGCAGCGCAAGCGGTTTATTAAGACAACAACACGAAAGAAAATTGGACAATAACATGGATCGATGTTGCTATTTGTCGCAGAAAAATTTATAAATAGTAATAAGCCAAAACGTTTTGTAGTCAATGTTAAATTCAAATAAACTAAAAAAAATTTATTTTTTATTTTTGTTCTATTTTTTAGATTAATTTGTCGCAAAAGTGCTAATAAGTGTTATTTATATATATAAGGCATCATCAATGACTCTTTTTTCTATACACAATCTTATATCAAATATAGGTCGTTAGATTTAAGCACATCCAACGGTTGAGACTGCATCTGACCATTTAATTAATGCGTAATTAATGCATGTATAATTAATGTACATGTCAGATACAATCTCAACTGTTGGATGTGTGCCTAAATCCAACGGCCTATATTTAATGTAAGATTTTGTACAAAAAAAAAAAAGTCATTGTTTATGTCCCTATATACATATATACATGCACATGTATATATGTATAGGAATCATCACAGCATATTCTAATTCTAAGGTATTATATATTCTAACAATATAATATAAAAATGAATTAAATTAATAAGCATATTGTAAAAAAAAAATCATACTTACATATTATAAAGAGAAAATATTTACAATTGCATATAATTGACATTATATATTAGGTCCAAAATGATATCATTTTAATAACTTAATTAAAAAAAAGGTAAAATAGACTATCTTACGCAGATATCCACGAAATATTTCAAAATATTCATATTCTATCCATATCTTATATAGATATTACTCCCTATTACCGTATCTTATCCACATATTATTTTATAATATTCATATTCTATCTATATATAGTAATAGATATATGCTAAAATAGTATTCTTTGTCATCCCTAAGTATAAAATAAGAAAATAGAATATATTGTACTTACTTTTATCATCTTGAAAAATTTTCACACTATAATTTTTATTATTATCAAAGAATGCTTAAAGAAAGAATTATTCTGTAGATAATATCAAATCGAACATCATCTTCACCTTTGGCTTTGTACTTTGTAGGAGAAAGGAAAAGTTGCTACGCAACTAAGTAAAAGAAGATATTGACTTTATCAAATTAAACAATGAACATAAGAAAACTCTCGATACTCTCTTAATTAAAACACTTATAATACCCAAAAGATATCATCTATCAGTTCATTTTTTTAGGGAGGAACTCATTCTTCAGCAGGTTTCTCTCTTCTATCCTCTCCTTTTAATGTTTTCTTTCTTTTATTTCTTGACAAAACTCTATCTCTGTCAAATATTGATTTATGATAGTTTTGGTATACTCAAATCTACATCTATGATAGTTGCGGTAATATTTGTGGAGTTTATGTGCTGTTATACGATTTACTTTCATATCCAAGTTTCTTTGATTACATGTGCCTAACATGTTGAAGAACAGTACCGGAGTATGTCCTAGTAACTTGAATTGATCATCAGAAGGTTTTCATTAGTGATCTCACCAGCACCCACTGACTTATTTTGGTGACTCAAGAATCTTCTTTTGGAAAAAGCTACAGTCAGGAGTTCATCTCAATAGGAAAAGGGCAAGGCCTACCGAGTAAGCAAGAAGAATTTAGAGTTACCCATAGACCCGCTCCACACCTTGTTGACAGATCGCGATTATTGATTGTAATTATGTTAAAAATTTTAGCATCAACACTAAGCCTACAATTTTAGGTGTGAAAAGAAAGAGTTTTTTTTTAAGATATATCAAATAGAACTCATCCCTTAACCAAACTTCTCAATTTTCAACCACATTTTAGCCCTTAAACTTTGATCTTGATAAGCTTATTAGTTATAAAATATTAAAAAAAAAAATTCCCATAGGTTAATTTACATAATTTGTTTAAAGGGATATTATACTTTATTCCCTGACCTTTGAAGGAATGTGATATACCCCCTGAGTATTTGAGAAAGGCAGCATACCCCCCTTGAATTTTTCAGAAAATCTAAGATACCCCATAGAGTTATTATTTATATCTTAATTTGACTATTTTATTCTTCTACTATTAAAAATATCTAAAATAATTATATTATTTTTTTATTTTATAATAATCATTATAATTTATTATAATATTTAAATTTAAAAATTCTAATAATATTTTAATGCTTAATTATTTCTTTCCTTCAAAATTTATAATTAAATATTTATAATATCTACTTACATATAATTTCTAAAATATATCATATTATATTTAAAACATTATGTATAATTAACTATAGACTTTTTTATAACGTAAAATTTGTTGTCAAAACTTTTTAAATTTTTACATATTTAT
Source organism: Melia azedarach (assembly GCA_028052125.1). Lineage (NCBI taxonomy): Eukaryota > Viridiplantae > Streptophyta > Magnoliopsida > Sapindales > Meliaceae > Melia > Melia azedarach. The sequence goes on along the minus strand of CM051402.1, from coordinate 2,162,362 downwards.
ACATAATTTTGACAATATTAATTATACATAATTTAAAAAAACTATTTTAATAATATAATATTTTTTAAAAAATATATAATTAAATATTATATAAATTTAATAATAGATTTGAAAGAAAATAAATAATTAAAAGTTAAAATGTTATTATAACTTTTAAATTAAAATGTGAAAATAAGATTATATTAGTTATTAAAAAATAAAAAAGTAAAGATAATATAATTATTTTAGATATTTTTAATAATAGAGGGGTAAAATATTCAAATTAAAATATAAATAATAATTTTACAGGGTTTATTAGACTTTCTTCAAAATACAAGAGAGTTTTATCTTTCTTTCAAATATTTAGAGATATATTATCCTTTTTAAAAATCAGGATAATAGGGTCCTTTGATGTCACTTGAGAACGTTGTAACACCTCTCATCATGTTGTTGGACAATTTATGCCTAAATTTAATAATCTTTACTGATCTTAGTGACAATCATCAGCGGCAGCAGGTGAGAGTCAACGCCAGACAAATCTAATCTATAGTCGAGATAACATCTTGGTCTTGTCAGATCGTTGAACTGTGCCGTCTGAGATGGGAAAGTGTCTGGGTAGATGAAGAATCGGGGGATGGCGGTGATGCCTGAATCGAGTAAATCTTTTACTCCTAGCTTGGAATCATCAAATTGTTTCATTGCTTTGGCTCTGAAAAGAAAATGCTTTTTTTACCTTCTTCAATTTATAAAAATTAATGACATTAAAGCTTCCTTTTCCAAATTTTCTTGTATTAATTTATTACTCAGAATTTTCATCAAATCAAAATTTTCCTTAAAATATAGAAAAAATAAACTACTTGTATATATATTTGTGTGTCTGTGTGTGTGTGCGTGTGTGTATATATATATATATATATATATTATATTTTGCAAATCTGAGAACACAAAGCTTGAAGCCCAGAATAGAATTTATCCCACCAAAAGAATAATAATTGATTTTCTAATTTTCACATACCTCCAGCTACCAGTTTCAGCGTGAAATGAATGAATATTTGAAAAGAACGATACCCCACGGTTCCTATCTCTACAGTAAACCAGCGCCTTTGTCTCCACTGGCTGTTAATGGAAACATTCGATGGCTGCAATCATACGGTCCAAAACCTCCTCACCTATCCCTTGATTCACACCCGAAAGAAACCCAACTCCGACGCACGTGCAAATCGATGACCGGGATGATATCAGCGTTGATGAAAAATCGGGGAATTGCGGTGAGGCCAGAGTCGACTAAGCCTTTGACTCCGAGTTTGGAGTCATCGAACTGTATTAAAATGTCATAATTAAGAAAACTATATCAAGATGTGTTATTGTACTACAATTTAGGGACATAAAGGTTATTGTCCCATTTAAAATAGATAATATTGTGTGCCATAATATAAACGTGATAGAACAAAAAGTCAAAATCTACCTAATAAAACTATTTGTCTGGCCCTTCTTGTAAGCACGAGTTATTGTTATTACAAATTGTTTATGATAGTCAAACTTTTGCAATTATTTTTCTTATTTTCACCCCTTCCACGTACCGCATTTATTTTTGTTCATGAAGAATTTTATGGGAGAAACAAATTGTATTTATCCATCCACGTTAAAAAGATATTACAACTTCTACTTATAGAGAATAACTAAAGATTAAAATTAGCAATCATTTAAAATGACAAAATTATGCGGGTTAATTTTCATGTGACAAATTAATTCATTATACATATAGTTTAATCACTTCCATTGATTTTTTATTTTTTCATATAAATCAGTAAATAATTTTTTTATTTGAGAACAAAGAGGAAATGAACATGACTTGCCCGTTAGGATAATCCTTATTTAAATATTATTTTCCAAGAACATATTGCTGTAAAGAGAATTACAGTGTAAGACAATTTATTCCACTCATTGCTCATAGGTTCTCACAAGATGAAAAATCACAAAGAAAATGATCAGCACAAATTTCAAGCTTGTTCTTACATAAAAGCTGAAAGGTTAACTAAAATACCCATAATCAGATTTTCCTTGCAGTGATTTTCATCCTTATTACTCTGACAGGCTATAGTAATTAACTAATGATTTTCCATCTAAATCCTTTGTCATAAACCTTTTCCTATACTCAGTAAACGTGAACTGCCGAAAACGAGCAGGCTTCTCAGTAGATATTAGCTCTGGAAGTGGTCCATACAAGCTATCAACATCACCTGGATTGAAGAAAACAGCAGCTGAGATTCGTGGTTCTTGTGATGAATTAGCCAACACTCGATGTTCCGCGCTTCTATATTCATCGTTGGAGACAATCTGGAAGACAAAAATAAGATCAAAATTCCCACAGAATCGATTAAACTTCTTAGATTTGTAAAGAATTACCTGAAGAGCATCCCCAATGTTAACAACAAGAGCTCCAGGGACAGGCTTAACATCCACCCAGTCCTCACCATACTTAGCCTGCAACCCACCTTTCTGATCCTGGAACAAAATCGTCAGTCCTCCTGCATCTGTATGCGATGAGGTCCCCAACGTCAGATCAGGCTGTGGACAGTATGAGTAGTAGTGGGCGTGTATCGACCTCTGTTGAAGAAAAGTCATCTCCTTCAACCTCTCTGTCTTCACCCCCAATCCCTCACACAGCAGCCCCATCAATACCTCTCCGACCTTTGTCACTCGTTGATCCAACTCGACCACCTCATTTCTAATTATCTCGGGAATTTCGTCAACATCTTGTTGGTCCAGACCGAATACCACACGAATTGTGTCCCTGTAAAATCAATCAATCATAGAAATATTATTACTTGTTTTATTCTTGATACTAGTAAGTTGGTAATTACCTCCAGCCAGGAGCAAAATGAAGGTCAGTGAAGAACGACACGAGACGGTACAAATCTCTACGATACAGCAGCGCCTTGGCCTCCGGCGGCTGTTCATGAAACCCTTTCATCGCCCCAAGCACCCGCTCCAGAAAGTCAACTCCAATCCCATGATTAACAACCTGAAAGATTCCCAGCTCGCGCGAAGCACGCGCAACATTTTCCACAATGGTTGGTCGCAGCAGGTCAGAGTCAACGCCGGACAAATCGATGATCGGAACGACATCTTGGTTCGGTCGCCGTCTGACGCCGGAAAGAGCGTCCGGTGGCTGTACGAAGAAGCGGGGGATGGAGGTGATGCCTGAATCGACTAAACCTTTGACTCCGAGTTTGGAGTCTTCGAACTGTTTAACTTCTTTGGCTCTGTCGTAGGATTCTTTAACTGTTGCCATGAATTGTTGCTCTAGTTTTTGGTTTTTCTTGATTTTGCTGTGACTCAATTTTATGTTGCAATTGAAAGAGGACGCCCTTCTTCTTCTTCTTCTTGCTCTTCTTTTTCCTGCACATGATTTGATTATTTAAGCATATTGCGCGTAGAGATTATCCTGCACGTGATTTAATTGTTCGATTTTTTATTTAATTATTCTTTTTGTGGTAGGGAAAATTCTTTCACTTGAGTTGACTTTTTGACAAGTAATTTTGATTCCCTTCCATGCTATCCATTCTTGTCATCTCTTTATATTAAATAAGTTCAACGTGTAAATCATGAATTATCAGCAGCGCAAGTGGTTTATTAAGAAAACAACAGGAAAGAAAATCGTAGTCAATGAATTAACAGCCAAAAAGTTTTGTAGTCAATGTTAAATTCAAATAAACTAAAAAAAGTTTTTATTTTTTATTTATGTTATATTTTTCAGATTAATTTTTAAAAGTTGGCCAGAGAATTTTCTTTTTAGTCGATATTTCATTCTAAAAAATATTAGTCGAAATAATATTTTATTATTACAGTTGTCAATAACAACTATAATAAATTAATAATGACGAAGAAATATTTTCATGTGATTTTTTGTTTTCATTCAAGCAGCTATTTTGGACTGTGTTGGGTTTTCATTTTAAGGCCCATGTCGGCCCGGATAGTCCATTTATTTTTATCAACAATAAAATTAATGCATTTTATTTTCAGAACATACATATTTAAACGTAAAGTTCTGAATTATAAATCTGAAAATTAACCCAGGTTACCTTAAAATTTTATTTTTACACAAAACCGAGAGATCAAGCTCCCAAAACCAGAGTTATCTTTTTAGTCCGACAGCCTATAGGAATTTGTCACTGCTTTTCCATCTAACTCTTTAGTGAGAAACCTTCTCATATAATCAGTATGTGTGAACTGCCGATAACGAGCCGGAGTCTCCGGTGATATCAGCTCCGGAAATGGGCCAATCAAGCTCTCTGCATCACTAGGAGTGAAGAAAACAGCAGTCGAGAATCGGGGTTCTCGTGAAGGATTAGCCAACACTCGATGCTCCACGCTTCTGTATTCATCGTTAGACATAATCTGGAAAACAAACAAACATACATAAGATCAAAGTTTGAGTTAAAAGAAATGCACAAGCAAAGCAGTATCCTCTTTGTTTACCTGAAGCAGATCCCCAATGTTAATAACAAGAGCTCCAGGAACTGGTTTAACATCCACCCATTCCTCACCGTACTTAACCTGCAACCCACCTCTATGATCCTGGAGCAAAATCGTCAGGGCTCATGGATCTGTATGAGACGTGACCCCTACCGTCAGATCAGGCTGTGGACAGTATGGGTAGTAGTGTGCCACCATGGTCCTCCGTTCGAGGAAGTCATCTCCTTCAACCTAGTTGGCTTCACTCCTAATCCTTCGGACAGCAATTCCATCATCACCTCTCCGAGCGTTATCACATGTTTATTCCACTCCATCACCACATTTCTACATATTTCAGGAAGTTCTTCCAGTTTTAGCTGGGCGGGATCAAACTTTATAGTCAGCGTGTCCCTGTTAATTAAAATTAAGCAGTTAACAAGCTATACATTGTTTTATTCTTGATAGTGAATTAGGTTATTTTACCTCCAGGAAGCAGCTTTAGAGCGAAACAGATCAATGTTAGAGAAGAACAAAACGCCGTAGTTTCTCTCTCTCCGATACAGAAGCGCCTTGGCCTCCGTCGGCTGTTCGCGAAACTCTTTAATCGCTCCAATCAGACGCTCCAATACGTCGTCTCCGATACAATGATTAGCAACCTGAAAGAACCCCAGCTCGCACGAAGCACGGCAACTTTGTCCACAATCGTCGCCCGCAGCAGGTGAGAGTCAACGCCGGACAAATCTATGGTCGGGATGACATCTTGGTCTTGTCGGATCGTTGAACAAGGCCATCTGAGATCGGAAAGTGTCTCCGGTGGGTGGATAAAGAATCGGGGGATGGCAGTGAGCCTGAATCGACTAAACCTTTGACTCCGAGTTTGGAATCATCAAATTGTTTGACTTCTTTGGCTCTGTCGTAGGAGTGTGTTGCCATTATTTGTTTCTGTTTCTCTGTGTTTCTTGATTTTTCCGTGATTATTGGCATTTCACTTCTAATTTCTTCTTTCTCCTGGATATAATTTAAGTGTTTAAACATGTTGAGCACAATGATTATAAAATTATATGTATGTTTAATATTTTATTTATTTATTTATTTTTCACCAAATCCGATATAATAATTCAGTAATAGCTCAGCAATCAAGTATCTTCTCGCATATCAAAATATATTTTTGAATTATACTTTCAAAGGAAGAAAGAAGATAGTGGAATTAATACTAAAGAAATCTCCGTACACTTCCCTTGCAATAAAGTGAGAAATCCCCACAACACAACATAGATGAAAGTGTCATCGCACAGAGCAAGACTTGAACGCAGTCGCTCCTTATTTTTACTATCTATCCAAAGGCTGAATGGCAACATTTTCGTATTATTTAAATGTGAAGTAAATAATTCTTTTATTGAAAATCGAAGATATTGCTTAAAAGGAAAAAAAATCAGAGAAAGAGAAAATCCCTCGATGTGTCTGCAAAATTAATGGTAATTTTATATCACAAAGGACAGAGCTTACTGCCCCTTTAGGATTTAGGAGAAAGAAGGAAGAGGACGTAGGTTTAGTGTTGTTGCGTTTCATTTAATTTTAAAAATAAAATTAAGATATTTGTTTTTAATCTAACTAATTTTGTGTGTGATTTACTGTCTTTTTGTAAGTACTATTTAATAATCTAAATATTTTATTTTATAATAATACTGTAATTTCAAAATTAAAATATTTCAATTTTAAATGTGTTAAATATTTTTTAAAAATCTGTAAAATTATTAATTAAAAAATGACTCTAGTGAAGCTATGTTCACTGTTGCATTACATGGCCAGGCCATTCTCGCTATGTGTACACGTGTAATTTGTATGATTTTTTCTAACTAGTTTATAATATAATAGAACTTATATTAATTTAAAAATATTATATATATTGATATCAAATTTCGTCACCTAATAACCAATAAATTTATTTTTATGTGGAGAAAGAATTCTTTTTTTTTTCTTTTTGTTTCTTATATATTCGTTGATTCTTAAGGTCATTTAAAAAATTAATTTAAGTGAGATTTTTATCAGAGATAATATAGAATTTAGTGAAATTCTAATTAAAAATACTGGTTTACCTATAATTTAGATGAAATATGGCTTTTTCCCAAAAAAAAACTTTTCATCAAGTTTGACCTAAATAAGAAATATGGGAAAAGTCCACATACCTCCCCTGAGGTTTGTAGTAATCCCACTTTGATGGAAAGTATGTGGAAAGAGCCATATACTTCCCTTGCAGAGTTTGTCTCCTAACAAGAATAAATATACTTACCAAAATACCCCTCAAATTTTCTTTAAAAAGTCAAATAATTATAAAATATAAATACTAAATTATCTTATATGAATATTAATACCACTAAAATAAAATATTAAATTATATGATATGAATATTAATCTAACTAAACACAAAAATAATATATTAAATATAATTACCATCCAAATCTAATGATGTGAACAAAATCAATCAGCAACTTTATAATCTATAGTTAATATGTTATTTTTGTGTTTAGTTAAATTAATATTCATATAATATAATTTAATATTTTATTTTAGTGGTATTAATATTCATATTAGATAATTTAATATTTTATTTTAGTGGTATTAATATTCATATTAGATAATTTAGTATTTATATTTTATAATTGTTTGACTTTTTAAAGGGAATTTGAGGGATATTTTGGTAAGTATATTTGTTCTTGTTAGAAGACAAACTCTGTAAGGGAGGTATATGACCCTTTCCACATACTTTCCATCAAAGTGGGATTACCATAAACTTCAGGGGAGGTATGTGAACTTTTCCCTAAGAAATATTAATTAAAGTTTCATAAATTTGAATATTTACCTTTTATCTTTAGGGTATTTATTATTTAATACAGATTCAATAGGTATCTTATTGAATTAACATGCAAGTTAAAGATTGACTTAATTTTGGATGTTAGAAAAATGGTCCAATAGTATGTTTTAATTTTTTATGATGCCATTTACATGTTTTTAATTTGTTAAATAAAAATATAGTCCAATTATCCTAATTATTTAATTATTTATATAAATCATAAAGTAATTTTATCCGACGGTTTATTTAATTTTTTGGGTATCCAAAATCAAAAAATTATGCTGATTATATCCGCTTTTTATGGTGCATTTCTGACCATGATTTAAAAAAAAAAAAGAAATTCTTCTAAAATAATTTGTCATGCAAACTTCTATTCTTTTGCCTTAATTTCATAATCCTTTTTGGCTCAATTCGATTTTCTTTCTCCGTAGATTTTTTTTTTAATTTATTTTTTCATTTTATTACTCTTATATACATATTTATTGAATTAACGGATATTAAGTAATATATATATATATATATGTATATATATGTATATATATATATGTATATATATATATGTATATATATATATGTATATATATATATATATGTATATATATATATATATATTACTTACATATAATTTTTGTCATCCCCAATGTTAACAACAAGAGCTCCAGGGACAGGCTTAACATCCACCCAGTCCTCACCATACTTAGCCTGCAACCCACCTTTCTGATCCTGGAACAAAATCGTCAGTCCTCCTGCATCTGTATGCGATGAGGTCCCCAACGTCAGATCAGGCTGTGGGCAGTATGAGTAGTAGTGGGCGAATATCGACCTCTGTTGAAGAAAAGTCATCTCCTTCAACCTGTGTCTTCACCCCCAATCCCTCACACAGCAGCCCCATCAATACCTCTCCGACCTTTGTCACTCGTTGATCAAATTCGACCACCTCATTTCTAATTATCTCGGGAATTTCGTCAACATCTTGTTGGCCAAGACCGAATACCATACGAATTGTGTCCCTGTAAAATCAAGCAATCATAGAAATATTGTTACTTGTTTTATTCTTGATACTAGTAAGTTGGTAATTACCTCCAGCCAGGAGCAATATGAAGGTCAGTGAAGAACGACACACGGTACAAATCTCTACGATGCAGCAGCGCCTTGGCCTCCGGCCGCTGTTCATGAAACCCTCCAATCGCCCCAAGCACCCGCTCCAGAAAGTCAACTCCAATCCCATGATTAACAACCTGGAAGATTCCCAGCTCGCGCGAAGCACGCGCAACATTTTCCACAATGGTTGGTCGCAGCAGGTCGGAGTCAACGCCGGACAGATCGATGATCGGGACGACATCTTGGTTCGGTCGCCGTCTGACGCCGGAAAGAGCGTCCGGTGGCAGTACGAAGAAGCGGGGGATGGAGGTGATGCCTGAATCGACTAAACCTTTGACTCCGAGTTTGGAGTCTTCGAACTGTTTAACTTCTTTGGCTCTGTCGTAAGATTCTTTAACTGTTGCCATGAATTGTTGCTCTAGTTTTTGGTGTTTCTTGATTTGGCTGTGACTCAATTTTATGGTGCAATTTGAAAGAGCACGCCCTTCTTCTTCTTCTTCTTGCTCTTCTTTTTCCTGCACATGATTTGATTATTTAAGCATATTGCGCGTAGAGATTATCCTGCACGTGATTTAATTGTTCGATTTTTTATTTAATTATTCTTTTTGTGGTAGGGAAAATTCTTTCACTTGAGTTGACTTTTTGACAAGTAATTTTGATTCCCTTCCATGCTATCCATTCTTGTCATCTCTTTATATTAAATAAGTTCAACGTGTAAATCATGAATTATCAGCAGCGCAAGTGGTTTATTAAGACAAGAGGAGGAAAGAAAATTGGACAATAACATGGATCGATGTTGCTATTTGTCGCAGAAAAATTTATAAATAGTAATAAGCCAAAAAGTTTTGTAGTCAATGTTAAATTCAAATAAATTAAAAAAAAATTGTTTTTTATTTTTGTTATATTTTTTAGATTAATTTTTGAAAGATGGTAATACAAAAGTGCTAATAATTGTGTTGGCCAAAAAATTTTGAATTAATCTTAAAAATATAATTTAAACATATTAATGATTTTATAAAAGGAAAAAATTTAAAAAAATTGATTCAAACAGATCGAAAATGATTCTCTTATTTAATTAATAAGGGAATTGAAAGAATGTATGAAATTAGGGGATAAAGGACATATTTAAAATAATAAGAGAATGTGGATAATTAGCTCAAACCCTCGAGAGACACTTATTAATTTTCTTAATTTAAAAGAAATAATAGTTTTTCCTACACTTATATATTCATTTTTGCAATGCAAAATGTGTCTCAAAATTATTTCAATTATGCAATTTTTTAATTCGATTACAACATAAAGTAAGAAAATAGAATATATTGTACATAATTTTATCATCTTGAAAACTTTTTACACTATAATTTTATTACTATGAGAAGTATGCTAAAAATTTGCTGAGTGAGAAGAAAAAAAAAGAATACTTTTTGCAGATAATATCAAATCAAACAATATTTTCACCTTTGGCTTTGTACTTTGTGGGAGAAAGAAAAGTTGCTAAATAATTAAGTAAAAGCAGACATTGGCTTTATCAAAACAAAAAAGGTTTATAGTAAAAGCACATTTTTGCAGACAAATCGATGCTCGGGACCATATCTGGTTTCGATGACTTGATTTGTTTGATGTCGGTAAGTGTGTTGGGTGGGTGGATGAAGAAGCGGGGGATGGCAGTGATGCCGGAGTCGACCAAAACTTTGACTCCGAGCTTGGAGTCATCGAACTGTTTAACTTCTTTGGCTCTGTCGTATAATATCTGTGCCCATCATCAATGTTTTGGTTGATGTTGAGCTGAAAAATAAGAGTTGAGGTTAATGTATAAAACCTGAAATTAATTAATCTTTCACTTTTCAACTGGTTAAGATTTTTAAAATAATAATTTTATTGTTAAAAGTAAATGTTACAGAATATACAATTATTAAACAAGCAATATTATTACATCAAACCAGAAGGGGGGTCGAGTTTGTGTGGTTGGAAGAACTCCTGGAAGGCCCTGGTAGGACAAGTTGCTAGGCGAGGAGGCCCTGCCACGTACATTTTTAGACAATATTACGACAAAAGCAAGCAAATTCCATCAAATAATTGCAATACATTTGTTAAAAATTAGTTAAAAAGTAGCCGTGATTTGTGGAAGAGGTGCTTGATCAAAATTATTTGATGAAGCTTTTCTGGATTGGTTAGTATGTCTAAACTATGGTTGATCAAAAAATGAAATGTAAACTATGGTTGTTTTACTTTTGTCTATCAATTCATTTCGACATACTTCTATTTTTTTAGGGTTAAATGTCTTCACGTCCTTAAGCTAACATGATTAGTTTTATATAATTTTAAAAATATAAATAAAAATATTTTATCAATATTTATAAATTAGACTAATTATTAAAATTATATTAAATATATTTTTTTATAAATTATATTTATTTATAATTTATTTTATTTATGAGAATAAATAATTATTTTATATCTAGTTAATATTAAATTTTAATATATATTATAAAATAAAATAAATTTTATGATCATTATAATATATTATAACATATTTATTATTTAATATATTATAAAATAAATTTATATTTATTTTAATATTTATTTTAATTAAAAGTTAAAAAATTTTAATTAATTAATATTAAACTAAGATACACACACTTATTTTAAATAAATTAAAACTCTTTCTATAAATATTTCTAAAATTACTAAGACTGATCAAACTAATTAACCAAATTTTAAGGAAAGATGGCATTAACCCTTTTTTTTAATTACAAAATGATTGTGTTGTGTTATTAATTTTCTTGATTTTAGAAAAAAATAATTATTTTCTTTTTCCTTTACACTTTAACTTCCATTATATACTCATTTTTGCAATGTAATAAAGTATGTGAAATTATTTCATTATACACTTTTTTTTTATTCAATTTTAATATAAGTAGAAATGATAACGGATAGGATACAGTACGAATACTTCAATATCTATATCAATATCTTAAAAATTTTGATATTCATATCTTATTCATATCTTCTATAAATATTTTATTTAATATTCATATTCTTCTAAATAAATATTTGTCAATATTCATATATTAAAATATATTAACAGGATATATCCATATTCTAATAAAAAAACTAAACTATAAAAAAATTTAAATTTGTTAATTTAATTTTCAATGTTTCAAAATTAATATATCATGTTAATAAATTAAGTTAAAGTAAAATAATATTATTATTTAATTTATGCCTATAATTATTGTTCTTGGATAAAATGTTAAGTATCCGTATGATATAACTTTTCAAATAGAATTTTTTGGAATAGATTTTTTACCCGTAGAGTTTTTAATAAAAATTTATTAATTGTTTAGTTGTCACAATAACTTTTGAAAAAATTTGAATAATTATTTTAATAGATAAATATATAATATTATATTTTAAAAGAATAATATAAATTTTTTAGAATCAAGTAAGGATGTTTTAGACAATTTTATCTTTTAAAAATATTTTATTGTCAAAATCTCAAATTTTAAGCTTCTTACAATAGAAGAAAAATAATTTTTTAAGTTTTAAAAGTCTTTCTGATAACAACCAAACAATACTCAAAATTTTAAAAAATGGTTGTTATCATTAAAAAGACTCTTTTGACTAATGAAAAAAATTAAACTAAATGAGTATAAAAATTAATCATACAAATATAATAATATCAATCACCATCTCTCAAATTATAATTAAATTAACTATAAAACAAAAATTATACTAAGATAACTTACCTAAAAGTAGTAATACACTGGTGACTTCAGATGGCACATCAATTTCTTCTTGGACATATATTTTTTCTTTATAAATTATTTCAAATAAATAATATGCAAATAACTTATTTCACAATTAACATATCATAAAATTTTTTAATATATAATCTCCAAACAAAAATTTAGAGAAAATTGATTAAAAAGAGAAGAATATACACTCGTATAATTGTATACCCAAAAGGAGTACAATATATCTTAAATTAATTAAATATATTAATAAATTAATTAAAAAATTTGTAGACATTAGAATATATATTAATATTATAAATGACATAATAATGTATTATTCATTGCATAAGGCACTACATACATCATAATAATAAATTAATTAAATTTGTAGTATATATTAATTATTATATTCATCTTCCTCTTTCGATGAATATTAAAATATACATATGTGTATGTATGTGTATATAAGGCAGGATCAATGGCCCCTTTTTTTTTATACAAAATCTTACATCAAATATAGGCCGTTTGATTTAAGCACATCCAACGATTAAGATTATATCTGACTATGTAATTAATGCGTAATTAATATATGCATAATTAGTACACATGTCAAATGCAATCTCAACCGTTGGATGTGTGCCTAATCCAACGGCCTATATTTGATGTAAGATTTTATATAAAAAAAAATGGATCATTGTTCCTATCCCTATATATATACATACACACATGTATATATGTATAGGAATCATCACAGCATGTTCTAATTCTAAGGTATTATATATTCTAACAATATAATATAAAAATTAATTAAATTAATAAGTATATTGTAAAAAAAAATCATATTTACATATTATAAAGAGAAAATATTTATAGTTGCTTATAATTGACATTTTATATTAGTTCCAAAACGATATCATTTTGATACCTTAATTAAAAAACGGTAAAATAGATATCTTACGTGGATATCCATGAGATATTTCAAAATATTTATATTCTATCCATATTCTATCCATATCTTATATGGATATTACTCTTTATTACCATATCTTATCCACATCTTATTTTATAATATTCATAATAGATATCCGCTAAAATAGTATTCTTTGTCATCCCTAAGTATAAAATAAAAAAATATAATATATTGTACTTACTTTTATCATCTTGAAAATTTTTCACACTATAATTTTTATTATTATTAAAGAATGCTTAGAGAAAGAATTCTTCTGTAGATAAGATCAAATTGAACATCATCTTCACCTTTGGCTTTGTACTTTGTAGGAGAAAGGAAAAGTTGCTAAGCAACTAAGTAAAAGAAGATATTGGCTTTATCAAATTAAACAATGAACATAAGAAAACTCTCGATACTCTCTTAATTAGAACACCTATAATACCCAAAAGATATCATCTATCAGTTCATTTTTTTAGAGAGGAACTTATTCTTCGGCAGGTTTCTCTCTTCTCTCCTCTCCTTTTAATGTTTTCTTTATTTTATTTCTTAACAAAACTCTATCTCTGTCAAATATTGATTTATGATAGTTTTGGTATACTCAAATCTACATTTATGATAGTTGCGGTAATTTTTGTGGATTTTATGTGCTGTTATACGATTTACTTTCATATCCAAGCTTCTTTGATTACATGTGCCTAACATGTTGAAGAATAATACCGGAGTATGTGCTAGTAACCTAAATTGATCATCATAAGGTTTTCATTGGTGATCTCACCAGCACCCACTGACTTATTTTGGTGACTAAAGAATCTTCTTTTGGAAAAAGCTACAGTCAGGAGTTTATCTCGATAGGAAAGGGGCAAGGGCTACTGAGTAAGCAAGAAAAATTTAGAGTTATCCATAGACACACTCCACACCTTGTTGACAGATCGCGATTATTGATTGTAATTTTGTTAAAAATGTTTGCATCAACACTAAGCCTACAATTTTAGGCGTGAAAAGAAAGAGTTTTTTTTTTTTAAGATATATCAAATAAAACTCATCCCTTAACCAAACTTCTCAATTTTCAACCACATTTTAGCCCTTAAACGTTGATCTTGATAAGCTCTATTAGTTATAAAATATTCAAAAACAAATTCTCGTAGGTTAATTTACATAATTTGTTTAAAGGGATATTATACTTTATCCCCTCACCTTTGGAAAAAGGTGATATATCCCCTGATCTTTGAAGGAAAGTGATATATCCCTTGAGTATTTGAGAAAGGCAGCATACCCCCTTAAATTTTTTAAAAAGTCTAATATACTTCATAGAGTTATTATTTATATCTTAATTTAATTATTTTATCCTTCTACTATTAAAAATATCTAAAATAATTATATTATCTTTTTTATTTTATAATAATCATTATAATCTTATTATGATATTTAAATTTAAAAATTATAATAATATTTTATCTTTAATTATTTCTTTCCTTCAAAATTTATAATTAAATATTTATAATATCTAATTACATATAATTTCTAAAATATATCATATTATATTTAAAAAATTATGTATAATTAACTATAGACTTTTTTATAACATCAAATTTGTTGTCAAAACTTTTTAAATTTTTGCATATTTATACATAATTTTGACAATACTAATTATATATAATTTAAAAAAATTATTTTAATAATATAATATTTTTTAGAAAATATATAATTAAATATTATATAAATTTAATAATAGATTTGAAAGAAAATAAATAATTAAAAGTTAAAATATTATTATAACTTTTAAATTAAAATGTTAAAATAAGATTATATTAATTATTATAAAATAAAAAAGTAAAGATAATATAATTTTTTAAATACTTTTAATAATAAAAAAGTCAAATAGTCAAATTAAAATATAAATAGTAATCCTAAAAAGTTTCTTAAATTTTTTCTAAAATATAGAAGAGTATATTTTTTTTTGTCAAATATTTGGATAAAATATAATATCTTTTTATTTAAATAAAAAAAAAGTAGATAATATGGTCCTTTGATGTCACTTGAGGACGTTTGTAACACGTCTCATCATGTTGTTGGACAATTTATGCCTAAATTTAATAATCATTACTGATCTTAATGACAATCATCAGCGGCAGCAGGTGAGTGTCAACGCCAGACAAATCTAATCTTTAGTCGAGATAACATCTTGGTCTAGTCAGATCGTTGAACTGTGCCGTCTGAGATGGGAAAGTGTTCCCCTTGGGCAGATGAAGAATCGGGGGATGGCGGTGATGCCTGAATCGAGTAAATCTTTGACTCCTAGCTTGGAATCATTAAATTGTTTCATTGCTTTGGCTCTGTCGTAGGATTCTGTTGTCATTATTTGTTTTTGCTTTCTTTGTGTTTCTTGATTTTGCAGTGATTATTGTTGAAATAAAATGGCATTTCACTTCTAATTTCTTCATTCTCCTGGATATATTTTAAGTTTTGAAGTATGTTGCGAGATGATGATTATAAAATTATATTTATCTATAATGATTCAGTAATATCCTAACGCATATCAAAATATATTTTCAATTATTATTTTAAAGGAAGGAAGGAGATGGTGGAATTAATATGAAAGAAATCTCTTACAGTAACAAGAAATCCCCACAACATAACATAGAGGGAATAGTCCAACCATAAGGGAATTAAGATCTATAATTCATAATTGATTATTCTGAAAAGCAAATACTTATTTTACCTTCTTCAATTTATAAAAATTGATGACATTAAAGCTTCATTTTCCAAATTGATGACTTGCCCCTTAGGATAATCCTTATTTAAATATTATTTTCCAAGAACATATTGCTGTAAAGAGAATTACAGTGTAAGACAATTTATTCCACTCATTGCTCGTAGGTTCTCACACGATGAAAAATCACAAAGAAAATAATCAGCACAAATTTCAAGCTTGTTCTTACATAAAAGCTGAAAGGTTAACTAAAATACCCATAATCAGATTTTCGTTGCAGTGATTTTCATCCTTATTACTCTGACAGCCTATAGTAATTAACTAATGATTTTCCATCTAAATCCTTTGTGATAAACCTTTTCCTATACTCAGTAAACGTGAACTGCCGAAAACGAGCAGGCTTCTCCGGAGATATTAGCTCTGGAAGTGGTCCATACAAGCTATCAACATCACCTGGATTGAAGAAAACAGCAGCTGAGATTCGTGGTTCTTGTGATGAATTAGCCAACACTCGATGTTCCGCGCTTCTATATTCATCGTTGGAGACAATCTGGAAGACAAAAATAAGATCAAAATTCCCACAGAATCGATTAAACTTCTTAGATTTGTAAAGAATTACCTGAAGAGCATCCCCAATGTTAACAACAAGAGCTCCAGGGACAGGCTTAACATCCACCCAGTCCTCACCATACTTAGCCTGCAACCCACCTTTCTGATCCTGGAACAAAATCGTCAGTCCTCCTGCATCTGTATGCGATGAGGTCCCCAACGTCAGATCAGGCTGTGGGCAGTATGAGTAGTAGTGGGCGAATATCGACCTCTGTTGAAGAAAAGTCATCTCCTTCAACCTCTCTGTCTTCACCCCCAATCCCTCACACAGCAGCCCCATCAATACCTCTCCGACCTTTGTCACTCGTTGATCAAATTCGACCACCTCATTTCTAATTATCTCGGGAATTTCGTCAACATCTTGTTGGCCAAGACCGAATACCATACGAATTGTGTCCCTGTAAAATCAAGCAATCATAGAAATATTATTACTTGTTTTATTCTTGATACTAGTAAGTTGGTAATTACCTCCAGCCAGGAGCAATATCAAGGTCAGTGAAGAACGACACACGGTACAAATCTCTACGATACAGCAGCGCCTTGGCCTCCGGCGGCTGTTCATGAAACCCTCCAATCGCCCCAAGCACCCGCTCCAGAAAGTCAACTCCAATCCCATGATTAACAACCTGAAAGATTCCCAGCTCGCGCGAAGCACGCGCAACATTTTCCACAATGGTTGGTCGCAGCAGGTCGGAGTCAACGCCGGACAAATCGATGATCGGAACGACATCTTGGTTCGGTCGCCGTCTGACGCCGGAAAGAGCGTCCGGTGGCAGTACGAAGAAGCGGGGGATGGAGGTGATGCCTGAATCGACTAAACCTTTGACTCCGAGTTTGGAGTCTTCGAACTGTTTAACTTCTTTGGCTCTGTCGTAAGATTCTTTAACTGTTGCCATGAATTGTTGCTCTAGTTTTTGGTGTTTCTTGATTTTGCTCTGACTCAATTTTATGGTGCAATTGAAAGAGGACGCCCTTCTTCTTCTTCTTCTTGCTCTTCTTTTTCCTGCACATGATTTGATTATTTAAGCATATTGCGTGTAGAGATTATCCTGCACGTGATTTAATTGTTAGATTTTTTATTTAATTATTCTTTTTTGTGGTAGGGAAAATTCCTTCACTTAATTGACTTTTTGACAAGTAATTGTGATTCCCTTCCAAACTATCCGTTCATGCCATCTCTTAATATTAAATAAGTTCAACGTGTAAATCATGAATTATCAGCAGCGCAAGTGGTTCTTAAGACAACAACAGGAAAGAAAATTGGACAATAAGATGGATCGATGTTGCTATTTGTAGCAGAAAAATTTATAAATAGTAATAAGCCAAAAAGTTTTGTAGTCAACGTTAAATTCAAATAAACTAAAAAAAGTTTTATTTTTTATTTTTGTTATATTTTTTAGATTAATTTTTAAAAGCTGGTAATACAAAAGTGCTAATAATTGTATTGGCCAGAAAATTTTCTTTTTAGTCGATATTTCATTATAAAAAAAAATAAAATATATGACTCTGAAATAATATTTTATTATTACAGTTGTCAATAACAACTATAATAAATTAATAATGAGGAAGAAATATTTTCATGTGATTTTTTGTTTTCATTCAAGCCGCTATTTTGGACTGTGTTGGGTTTTCATTTCAAGGCCCATGTAGGCCCGGATAGTCCATTTAATTTTTATCAGACAAATAAAATTAATGCATTTTATTTTCAGAACATAAATATTTAAACATAAAGTTCTGAATTATAACTCTGAAAATTAACCCAGGTTACCTTAAAATTTTATTTTTACACAAAACCGAGAGCCCAAGCTCCCAATATCAGAGTTATCTTTTTAGTCCGATAGCCTATAGGAATTTGTCAATGATTTTCCATCCAACTCCTTGGTGAAAAACCTTCTCATATAATCAGTGTAAGTGAACTGCCGATAGCGAGCTGGAGTCTCCGGTGATATCAGCTCCGGAAATGGGCCAATCAAGCTCTCTGCATCACCAGGAGTGAAGAAAACAGCAGTCGAGATTCGGGGTTCTCGTGAAGGATTAGCCAACACTCGATGCTCCACGCTTCTGTATTCATTGTTAGACATAATCTGGAAAACAAACAAACATACATAAGATCAAAGTTTGAGTTAAAAGAAATGCACAAGCAAAGCAGTATCCTCTTTGTTTACCTGAAGCAGATCCCCAATGTTAATAACAAGAGCTCCAGGAACAGGTTTGTTTAACATCCACCCATTCCTCACCGTACTTAACCTGCAACCCACCTCTATGATCCTGGAGCAAAATCGTCAGGGCTCCTGGATCTGTATGAGACGTGACCCTTACCGTCAGATCAGGCTGTGGACAGTAGGGGTAGTAGTGTGCCACCATGGTCCTCCGTTCGAGGAAAGTCATCTCCTTCAACCTCGTTGGCTTCACTCCTAATCCTTCGGACAGCAATTCCATCATCACCTCCCCGAGCGTGATCACGTTTATTCCACTCCATCACCTCATTTCTACATATTTCGAGAATTTCTTCAAGTTTTAGCTGGGCGGGATCAAACTTTATAGTCAGCCTGTCCCTGTTAATTAAAATTAAGCAGTTAACAAGCTATGCATTGTTTTATTCTTGATATTGAATTAGGGTATTTTACCTCCAGGAAGCAGCTTTAGAGCGAAACAGATCAATGTTAGAGAAGAACAAGACGCCGTAGTTTATCTCTCTCCGATACAGAAGCGCCTTGACCTCCGTCGGCTGTTCGTGAAACTCTTTAATCGCTCCAATCACACGATCCAATACGTCATCTCCGATCCCATGATTAACAACCTGAAAGAACCCCAGCTTGCGCGAAGCACGCGCAACTTTGTCCACAATCATCGGCCGCAGCAACTGAGAGTCAACGCCAGACAAATCTACGGTCGGGATGACATCTTGGTCTTGTCTGATCGTTGAACAAGGCTGTCTGAGATCGGAAAGTGTCTCCGGTGGGTGGATAAAGAATCGGGGGATGGCAGTGATGTCTGAATCGACTAAACTTCTGACTCCGAGTTTGGAATCGTCAAATTGTTTGACTTCTTTGGCTCTGTCGTAGGATGCTGTTGCCATTATTTGTTTCTGTTTTCTTTGTGTTTCTTGATTTTGCTATGATTATTGTTGAAATAAAATGCCGATTCACTTCTAATTTCTCCTTTCTCCTGGATGTATTCACTTCTAATTTCTTCTTTCCCCTGGATATATGCTGTGTGTTTACGCATGTTGCGCACGATGATTATAATATTATATGTATGTTTAATATTTTTTTTCCACCAAATCCGATATATATATATATAATAATTCAGTAACAGCTCAGCAGTCTAATATCTTCTCGCATATCAAAATATATTTTGAATGATACTTTCAAAGGAAGGAAGAAGATAGGGGAATTAATACTAAAGAAATTCCTACAGCATAATATAGATGGGCACTTCCCTTACAATATTGTAAGTGAGAAGTCCCCACAACATAACATAGATGATAAGTGTCATGACACATAGGAAGACTCGGACACAGTGCCTCCTTAATTTTACCATCTATCGAAAGGCTGAATGGCAACAGTTTCATATTATTTAGACGTGAAGTAAAATAATTCTTTTATTGAAAATGGACATTTGTTTTCAAAGGACAGAGCTTACTGCCCCTGCATAGGATGGTGTAATTTTAGGAGAAAGGAGGAGACAGTTAAAACGTAGGTTTAGTGTTGTTGCCTTTCATTTAATTTTAAAAATAAAATTAAGATAATTGTTTTCAATCAAACTAATTTTGTGTGTGATTTACTGTCTTTTTGTAAGTAATATTTAATAATCTAAATATTTTATTTTACAATAATTACGGTAATTTCAAAATTAAAACATTTTAATTTAAATGTCTTAAATATTTTTCTAAAAATCTGTAAAATTATTAATCATAAAAAAAAATGACTCTAGTGAAGCTATGTTCACTGCTTCATTACATGGCCAGGCCATTCTCACTATGTGTATGTGTAATCTGTATGAGTTTTTCTAATGGGTTTATAATATAATAGAACTTATACTAATTTAAAAATATTATGTGTTGATATTATACTAAATTTCATTACCTGATATTAATCAGTAAATTTATTTTTATGTGGAGAAAGACTATTTCCTTCTTTTCTTTTCTTTTCATATATTCGTTGATTTATTATGTCATTTAAAAAATTAGTTTAAGTGAAATTCTGACTAGAGATAATTTAAAATTTAATTTAATTCTAATTAAAAATAATTCAGTATTCTAATTTACCTATAATTCCAATGAAATATAACTTTTCTCCAAAAAACTTTTCATTATGTTTGATCTAAATAAAAAATATTGATTAAAACTTTATGAATTTAGACATTTTCTCTTTATCTTTTGCTTCTTTATTCTTTAATATAGATCTAATAGCTATTTTAATGGACTAACATATAAATTAAAAATTAACTTAATTTGAATGTTGAAAAAATAATCCAACAATATTTTTCGTTGTTGATGTCGATATCTACATCTTTTTAATTTATTAAATAAAAGTACAGTTCAATTATCCTAATTATTTAATTCTTTATATAAATTATAAAATAATATTATCCAATGATTTATTTAATTTTTTGAGTTTCCAAAATAAAAAATTATGCTGATTATATCCTCTTTTTATGATGCATTTCTGACATGATTGGAGAAAAAAAAAAGTATAAGGCATTAAGAAATTCTTCTAAAATCATTTGTCATGGAAACTTTTATTCTCTTACCTTAATTTCACAATCCTTTTTGGCTCAAATCGGTTTTCTTTCTCCGTAATTTTTTTAATTTTAATTAATTTTTCATTTTTATTGTATATTTGGATTTATTTAATTAAAATTTTGATAAAAATATGTCATGTATTATAACAAATTTAATAAATTATTTATTTCTAATATCGATTTTTAAATCAAAAATAAAATAAAATTTTTTATTTTCTTTTTGCCTACTCTTATATTCATATTTATTGAATTGACAGATATTAAGTAATTTAAGTAATATTTATATATATATATATATATATATATATATATATATATATGTATTCTGCATATCATCTTCTTTCAATAAAAAGAGGGGAAAAAACCATTCATATCGAACATGCAAATCAGCTTACATATCTCTGAAATCAGAAATTTTAGAATACAAATTGAAAACTAAATATTATTCAAAGATAAAATGATATCTCCAAACAAACAAGGACAATTATTTGGCAACTATCACAAAAGAGAAATGAAAGTTCAAAATTCCAAATTTGTGTTGTTTCTCCTTATTCATTTGAATGGTATCACATTATACAATAGACTGAAGATGAGAGGAATTCACCTCAGAAATTGTATTTTTTACACAAGTACAGCTTAGATATCTCACGAACGGATTTACATTTTAGTAATGTTCATCCTGTTTACTTACTGTGTATCTGACAGCCTATAGTAATTTACTAATGATTTTCCATCCAATTCCTTTGTGAAAAACCTTCTCAAATAGTCTGTAAGTGTGAACTGCCGAAAACGAGCTGGCTTTTCTGGTGATATTAGGTCTGGGAATGGTCCATACAAGCCATCCCTGTTGCTTGGATTGAAGAAAATGGCAATTGAGATTCGAGGTTCTTGGGATGTATTAGCCAACACGCGATGCTCCACACTTTTATATTCATCATTGGACATAATCTGAAAAACAAGGATAAGGTAAAAATTAGGAAGTAAAAAATGCACAAGCAGTTGTTTATATAATCCCCATTCTTTGTAATGAATCTACCACAGTTGGTAACAAGAATCCTAAATCCACAATAGTCAGAGTAAGCATATAAGGAAAGAGACATCAGAACTTATACACTTAACCCATTCTTCATTGCCTAAGCTACGGAAAAAATATGGTTTTTAAACCATCAGAGAAGTTCAACAAAGCTGGAATAGATGCCCATGCAGGGACATGTTCAGATGTATGCTACCCACATTGAGTTCTAGTTTAAAAATGCAGATGGAAAAGTCTAAATAAACCTAGAAATAGAGGAGAGCGCTCAGCTAAACAAAGTTACCCTTTCATTCATAAATTTTTGAATTCAGCAGCAATATTGTGCCCAAGTTCTTGGTACTGGTTTATTAACCTTTTCACCAATTAAATGAAATAATTCTTCCTATTCCTTGTAAGCAAAATGATCCTAATTTTCCTTCTCATTTGAAAATATTGAACTTCGCCGAACTTCCAAACAGATAGAAAGACTGATAGTCTTTATGATTTCATGTCTCTTTCTTCATTCATTCAGTGGCAACAGACATACCAATGTGTCATCATTCTTGCATATCTCTCAAATCAAACAATAAATCACAAGCATTCAGGTAGCAAATTTACTAACAGAAAAGAAAATATCAGGAAGGACAAAATGATTATAATCCAACATAACTGAATAATACTTGTGGCCTACCTGAAGTATATCCGCAATGTTAATAACAAGAGCTCCAGGAACAGGTTTAACATCCACCCATTCCTCACCAAACTTAACCTGCAACCCACCTCTTTGATCCTGCAGTAAAATCGTTAATGCTCCTGGGTCCGTATGAGATGTGATTCCCACCGTAAGATCAGGCTGTGGACAGTATGGATAGTAGTGTGCCACCATCACCCTCCCTTCCAAAAATGTCATCTCCTTCAGCCTCCCTGTTTCCACTCCCAATCCTTCACACAACAGCCCCATCAAAAGCTCTCCGAGTCTTGTCACATGTTGGTTCCACTCCACCACCTCATTTCTACATATTTCAGGAATTTCATCAAGCTTTGGTAGGGCTGGACCAAGCCTTACCTGCAGCGTGTCCCTGTAAATTTGAGCGATTACAAGTTACTGTTTTATTCTTCATACTCAAATACGTAATCTAAAGTGTGTATGAAATTAGTATTTTTCACGATGAATTCATAAAAAATCTTCTCTAAAATTGGTTAGCACCTCCTTCTAAATTCTGTCAGATCGAAGAAAATTGAAGACCAGGCATCATTCTGACTTTGCACCATCCCGATCTTAGAATTATTAATAAGTTATGAAGCTAAAAATTATACCTGAGCTATAGGGAATGACTTGCAAAAAGCATTTCCTAACAAAAGCATTTTATACAAAAATAATAAAAACACTTCTTGAAAAATCCTTCCAAGTGTCTCTTCTCTTTAGAAGAGTAACTAAAGCACTTCTAAGTAATTTTTTAAGACTAACATTAACACATCAAGGAAATTCTATATGTACAGAGTTTGTATTCCTAGCATTATTTGTTCCATGTAGATTTCTTCGAATTTATGTTGTTTTATTAACACCTGGTACCGAGATTTTTATAAAAATGAAAAAATAAGTAAGAATATTATTTATCCCAATTATTTCATCCCAATTAATGTATCATTCATTCATTCCATAAAAAGTTGGCTAATGTCATTTTCAAAGTGATGAAAATTCACCATCTAATGAATAAATGATGAATCAGGATAAGGGATCATTTGGGAAATAGCAGTCTTATTGGCAAAAAAAGAAAAAAAATCAAATTTTTATGGGTTCAATCGATCAATAATCAATCAAATCATCAACTATATTTTGGCCTATTTATACATAACTATTTAAGGAAAGGAATATACCACATTAAGATATATACATAATTTTGTGTTATGGTTTATACCTCCAGCTAGCAGCTTTAGATTGAAACAAGTCAATGTTAGAAAGAAATGACACTCCGGTGTTCGTCTCTCTCCGATACACCTTCGCCTTGACCTCCGTCGGCTGTTCATGAAACCCTTTAATCGCCCCAATCACCCGCTCCAAAACCTCCTCTCCAATCCCATGATTCACAATCTGAAAGAACCCCAGTTCGCGCGATGCACGGGCAATCTTTTCCACAATCGCCGGACGCAGCAGGCCGGAGTCAACGCCGGCCAAATCGATTGTTGGAATAACATGTGGGTCGGGTCCGGTTGTTAAACTGGTACGTCTGAGGTCCGCTAGTGTTTCGGGAGGGTGGATGAAGAAGCGGGGAATGGCGGTGACGCCGGAGTCGACCAAACCTTTGACTCCGATTTTGCTGTCGTCGAATTGTTTCACTTCTTTGGCCCTGTCGTACGATTCTGTGGCCATTGTTGCTTGTACTTGTCGTCGAGTTGTCGTTTTAGTCGTTGGCGGTTGTGGTTTGGTCGGAAGAACGCCAAACGGTGATAAGAGTTGAATTAATTTTGATAATCAAACTTTTTTCTTTTGAACAATTAGGCCCCGTTTGGAATTGCTTTTAATAATTTTCAAATAAAAATATGATTATTTTATTGTAGGCCGATTTTGATATTAATTTTTGAAAGTAGGTTGCTTTTCGAATTAAGTAATAAAATTGGAATATTTTAATAGTTTTTAGGGTTATTACCAAATTCCTATGAAGTTTGGGATATATTTTGAGAAATATAGTAAAAACTCAACTAACCCGTATGATATATTTATTTAAATGTTATCAATCTTTAAATTTATATTAATTAATTTTAAAAAATCTTTAAATCTTAAATATTTAATTTAATATTCTTATAAATCTTAATAATTTTAAAAATATTTTTATAAATTTTAATAAAATAACAATTATACTCTTATATAATAAATATTATTTAAAAAAATAATAAATTTTTAAAATTTAACAAAATACAATATATTTATGTAAAATAGTAATATTATTTTAATAATATATTAATAAAATAATT